>JAIXND010000773.1:65923750-68323750 GCA_023646645.1 Varanus salvator macromaculatus
CTTCAGGAAAGTGTGCCAAACATTTGTGCTGGGAAGTAAGACCATGTGAACACCACATAAGCAGCATCTCTCTTCTGTACATGTGAATTGCAGTCTCTGTGTAGCATGTGCCGGGGAAGAATGTTGCTCCTTGTACAACCAGACTTCTGTGTACATTTGCAGACTTTCTCTTGGCTTGGCTCATTTCTTAAGGGAAAAATTCTAATAGACAGAAGAAGGCTGGATTTCAGGGAAGACTGTTGCAACACTAGTCATAGGCACCATGTTGACTATTCTGGTTTAAATCATAGTTTAAAATTAGCTTCCCAATCTTGCTTGTTTGGAAACCATTACTTTGGCTCATCCTTAGCAGGACACTATACTACCTCTTCACTCATACAAAGGGAGGACCCTAGCAGCAAACTAGGAATGTAAGTGGAAGCACTGAACTTGCCCATATATTGGCTTGTAAAACCAGGATTTGATGGATGAAACTGGGCCAATACAACAGCTCTATGCTGCTAAGCCTGTGGTTTGAAGGCACATGAAAGAGGCAATCTTACCTAAGCTAAACTGGCCTGTTAGAATGCTGCTGACTGGGAACTGAAAATATGCTGTCTTGAACTCTATTGAAGAAAAGTTTTTAAAGTGTATGTGTGCATGTGTACACATGCATGTGTGCATGCACAATAAATAATATAAATGACAGTTTTAAACTCTGAAGTAGACTTATTAAAACCACAGCCATTTCTTCAGAGAGATGCATTTTGAGAATAGTAGGCAAATTACTCATAGTGGGTTAAATACTTATCACCCCACATGACGAATTTATTCAGTCTGTTCTGATTTTGCTACAGTTTGGTTTGTCATGCACATATTGGGAGAACAGAATAGATACCAAGGGTATTACAAAACAGATTAGAGAAGAACATTTGGGGAAATTATGCATGGGTAAAAGATTCACTACTTGAATGTCAGTATTAACTAAGTCTCATCTCGCTACACTGTAAGAAGTATCAGGTTTTTTTTTTCATTTATTTAGGGAGAGATACCATGACACTCATGCACGGATATAAGTTTCTACCATAAATGCCCAGTTTCTATTAGTTATTTTTAACATGTAGCATCAATAATTGTTAGTTCCTGCCTGAATCTATAGGATATGATATGCTTTCACAAAGCTATGAAGAGAAGTACACTTTATCCATATCCATGAGGTTGTGAGCAAAATTAATATACCCACGTTGAATGCTCAATCACCCTTGCATGTTAACATATAGGATCCTTATTCTGCAGAGTGGCATGGTCAGATTGCTCATTTCCTTGGTCTTATTACATCATTTTTTCAGCTGCTGGTTATTACATAGGTTAAGGGGAATTTTGGTGGCTTTGATGTTTTGATGGTTTGTCCATGTCAGACAGAATGCCTAAGATAGTGGGCAGCCATTCTTATATGATAGTCCCTATGTTTCTGCCTCTAAGCATGGAAGGGTGTAGAACTGGGGGAAGGAATGAATTGCTCTACCCATTTTGGGCTGGATGATATCAGTAGATATAGCCATGCCAACTGTTGTTGTCACCCCCCACCCCACTTTTCAATTTTTCTGTGCTCAGAATAGGCACACAGAAAGGGACTTTAGCAGTACTGTGAGGGGTAGTTCCTCCTCTCAGCTCTAAATCCTTAGGTTTGTGTGGCACTTGGCATCCTGATGAGGACAGCAAGTAGTGCAAGAATGGACTCGGGGCAATAGGAGGAACAGCTCCTCTTAGCACCAATAGTGTTGGATGCCTCTTCCTCATGCCTCTCACTATTGGGGTAGTGCAAGGTGCTGGGAAGGAGGCTCAGGCAGCCCATGCTAGCCAAATCCTCAGGTTAGTGGGGAAAAGCTCTTCCCAGCAGCAGCCTGGGGCTTCTGCATCTCTGATGCACAGTAAGTTGAAACCATGCTGATAATAATCCTGGTGATGTTCTCTGTTGCCTTGCTAAGAAAATACCAAAGAATGTTTATTCTGTTACAGTAACCAGTCAGTTATAGTTTGATTTCTGTAAGTTCAAAGATTTGTGCTCTTACTAAGGAGGGCATGGAATCCTACATCCTCATGTTTTACCTTCCATATCTTAGTGCATTTTATTGACACTGAGCACCAGAAACTAGGAGCATTTCCATTCCATTGCACTGTACTCCAGTGAAAGCAAGGTTTTTGCATACAGAAATAAATCCTGAGGGTTGAGGGTAGTGGCATTCCCATATATGAGTTGTGTTTCCATGTTAAGAGATGATGATGGAGGGGGAGGGGAGGGGAGGAACCTCATGCCCTCTGAGGTTTTATGTCCTACCTGCCTGGTAAGGTTTGTTATGAGCTGTGAAAATGGAGAAAAAGGTTCTCCCTTTCTTATTGGACTTGTTATTGGGCCTTAGTAGGTTCTCCTATACATAAGGACATGGTAAATAGAGAAAGATTTATATGAAGTTTTGCTATGTGGACAAGTCCATATGTTTGCCATCTTCCTACTCCACCCAAGTTTCTCAGATTGTAAATGAAACACTATTTTTGTGCACCATTATTAAGGAGATGGGAGTTCCATGTTCACCAAGAAGAGCATTCTCAATGACAGCTCCTATAGAAACAGCCTCCCAGTCTTCATCTTGGGCTGGATCCAGATTCATGCTGGATTAACTGTGTTAATAGATGTGAATGTTCCTATCCCTTCCTCCCAAAGACAGCTCCTCCAGTTCCACGAAAATACTATTGAGAGCTGTGTTGTGGGGGCAGGTGGAGTCCCATAAGTCAGACATAAGGCCATTCTGGACAAGGTGCCCTTCTTCGCATGAAAGGCAGTTCCTGAATCCAAGCCCTGTATAAAGTTTCATTGGTGTTGGGGAAAAAGTGTTTTCTATTTTTGAAAGCATTTCCTGTTTAATTCATCACCGCTTGTATATCAATTCAAATAGTGCTATTGTTTTCTGTTATTGTTCACTTCTGTTTGAAGGTTTTTGAATGCAGTGTGCAATGCCATTTATTATTTCCATCAGTCATCTTGAGCGTTTAATGAAAAGCAACTAATAAATGTAGGAAATAAACAAATCATGGAGTCCTCATGTCATATAATGGGAAAAGACATGAGTTGATAATATGCCATTTTTCTCAAACCTTTTTTCCTTTTCATTTGGAATGGAGTCCTCCCAAGTCTTAATTTTCAACTAAAATTACCTTTGTATCTTCAGTTTTTACATTTGCTGTCACAGAAACATGTTTACATCACTGTACTTTGTGGTCATGAACCCAGAATATCTACAGCTGCTCACATCCCACTGAAACTAGCAAGTCTGACTTCTAGGTAAACATACATAGTCTTGCACTACAAGAACCCTAATTCCACATTTATGAATTGTGACATAGATTTGAATCCTGATAAATTTGCACTGAATATGTGGAACATCTACCCATTTTCCAGTCACCTCACCTCTATTTAGGTGTTTAGTCTATGGAAGTATCATAAAGAAGGGGAGAAGGGACTTCCTGGCCATGTCCGTCATTCATGATTTGGGAGGGAAGAACATGGGGGCGAGGAGATTCAGGCCTGATCATGCATATTCTCATGCTTTTCATGTCAACAATCTAAGTCTTATTTATAGGACAATATAAAATTAATTCTGTATACAGTTCACTGGTTTAAGATGTGGCTCGCCTTATTGTTCCATCACAAATAATGAAACAGTATGAGATGTTGTGGGAGGTCAATGATTTCTGAACAGAGGTGGCATACACACAACTCATGGGCCACGTATCACACAACATAGCTGTTTACATGGCTACTTGGCATCTGCTACTACTACTGCTGCTGCTACTATCACTACCACTGCAATTCTAGAAGCAGTATTGATTCTGCAGAGGAAACAAGGCATCTCGTTCCTCCACAGAATGGGGCTCTGGACAGCTTCTCTTACTGTTCTGGAGGAACCCCAAACCCTCTGAAGCAGATTTTCAGGTGGCTAAGAGGGATACAGAGGGAAATGCAACTGGCAAGAATCCATTCAAGGTAATGTTCTGTGTGCAGAACTTGTCACAGATACCTGCATTATTTTCAAATACTTGGAATGAGATAATTTCAAAGTGTATTTCCCAAATGGATTCACACTTATATACATTCACTAACATTTATTTCACTGTTAAGAAATTAGGAGAGACAAAATTTATTACATAAAAGTATATTTGTTCCACCCATTCCTAATATTAATCTAAGCATTACACCCCTCCCAAGAAAATTACCTATTTGGACAAAGGCAAGTCAATACGTATTCCAAGACTACAAGTTTAAAAGTTGTATAAATATCCTTTCTTCCCAGTCTTGGAGAACAATTTCTGTTTCTAGCTGCAACTGTCAATATAATTTAATTTTCATCCTCTGTCTATAATTATTACAGTATTACTTACCTCCCCCCCCCCCCAGAATTTTCCACAAGGGTTGTACTACTTTTATCATATTACTTGCCTGAAGTGCAGATAAAAACAAGTGTGGATGTTTTATAATTGCCACTCTTTCCCCCATTACTTCCCTTTTATTCTCATTCTAAATGTTATTACCATCGTGGCACCCATATACCTTAGGAGGGTAGGTGTATCACTTTCTAGTAAGCCGATAAAATCAGACAGTGGGTGACTATTTGGGTAATGCTGCTAGCACTCCCCACAGGACATCATGTAAGTCACATTTGCTATAACACTAAGTCTACCCAGGAGCAAGGAGTACAATTCAAAGTTGATCTTGTAGCATGGGACTCCCTACATATCTGTGTAGCACACTGTTGGAAGTCACTGAGTCAACTAATTAAAGACCATTTTATAGTCCAACAATTCGTTACCCTTACACTGCATACACAGACTTGCCTATAGGGAACAGTGGATCTCTGAAGTTTTTAAAGATGTTCCTGTCCTACCACTCCATAAAAGTAATCAACAAAGCCTAAATAGGTCTGATAGCTAGTAAAATATAATGATGGCAATTCTTACAGCTCAGCATAGTTTCCTCAATAGTACCCCAGCCTACACTTTTCATACTACCTCTAGTGACACTCTCTCATTAGGTACTTTGCTGTTGAAAATTCTGGTTGTAAAGGGTTGCTGCTTAAGAACACTTAAGGATATTTCAGTCAAATATTGTTATTGCAAAAGCTAGAAAGTGGGTAATTGTAAGAAAGGATCAACCAACGGCTACTTAGGCACCTCTGTGGACACCAGAGTTTTCTGTAGCTAATGCCTTTGGATTCCTACTCTTTCCTTCCAGAAGTCAAAGACTCTTAAAACATTCAGAGGACTGAACAGAAATTATTGATATCTTATGTATTATCCACAGTTTTACTGACATAAAATGCTGGAAGACAGCAGGGATAGAAGAACATTGTTTGGGTCACCATTTGTATTTCCCAAGAAACAGTACATTTTAAAAAGATACATTAGCTGATGGATATAAAATGCATATATCTGCAGAAATGCATACAAAATGTATGAAAATGAAAACAAAATGTCTATGATTTTGGGGCAAAATTTTATCCAAAAAATTGCAAAATGGTGCAGAAATGGGAAAGAACCTGAAAGTTAGTTTAAAAGTTAGAAGCCAAAATATACAGATTGTCTATCCATAGAAGAGAAGGCTTCTTCCAAAACTTTGTCATGTCTATTACATTTGAGCTCATTAATATATTAATCTGTATGCTGTGCACAGTTTGCACTATGCTAAATACAGAAGAACATCAGCAGAGGTTTGGGAAACTTTCAGGGGGCACATTTTGGGGCATGTGTAGGTTGCAGGGAGCAATCACTGAAAATTACCTCCTTTCCATCAAGAGAGTACCATCATTGGATACAGCCCTATAGAGTGATAACTAACACAAGCATAGCTCTCCAAAGGCTATCTCTCTGTGTTGCTCAAAGTAGGCATAGGTCATCTCCTAGGAAAAGTAATGTTGCCTTTTCCCTACAGTTGTCCTTCTCCATTAGTTTTCTGTGATTATAAGGATGGATAGATTAGCCTATTTCCCATCTGTTTCAGACTTCCATGTATTCCTAAGTCAGTTTCATCATGTTTTCGCACTGTTTGCCATTTAAGAAAAACAACATGAAAATGTGTATTAAAGTATTATTTTTGGACTTAATCTTCTCACTAAGTATATATTTTAAAAGACTTAATCCTAAAATTCTCATTTTATACATATTTTAGTATTTTAGAGCAAAAAAACTCTTGCTCTTGTTTAACACTCAAATAGTGCCATACCATATAGTGTATCCTTGATAGCTTGTTATATCTTCCGTGCTGTATTTTGATAATGAATAAAAAGAATGTTAAAAAAAATAAAAGGAATTACACCTATATTGTAGCCCAGCTGAGACCATGAGTATCCCCAATGGCGTGTACCAAAGAATCCTACAGAGAAAATTACTCAAATGACACAAAAAAATTGAGCCATCTGCTTACCAGTGTGACCTGTGGTGAAATCCCTTACTGACACATATCTTATGAGTGCTCCTCCACAAAACCAACATCTCATCTAAAGTTATTTTGACCTCTCCTTTTCTTGATGGTTTTGTAGATACTTAACCACCTGACTGAAGCACTAGGCCAGGCATCTTTACTAACAGGGAAAGCCCACTGTCTAGCTTGCTTTCACCACACTTTTTTCCATTTCCCAGAAACTATATACCATATTTTTTGCTCTATAAGACTCACTTTTTTCCCCCTCAAAAGTAAGGGGAAATGTCTGTGCGTCTTATAGAGTGAATATGTGTGTGCAGTAAGTCTGTCAGATGTGCAGCCCATGGGGAAGTGATGGGGAATGTGCCTGTGATTATGTGCTCATTTGATTCAGAATATTTTTTTCTTGTTTTCCTCCTCTAAAAACTAGGTTCGTCTTATGGTCAGGTGCATCTTATAGAGCGAAAAATACGGTAATTAAAATCAAGGAGAAATGGAAACCATCAACCTTTTACTTTGTCCATCAGGTATTCCCTGATTGTAGGATTTTTTAAAAACAGCATGATGAGAAAGCTGATTCTGACAGTCATTGGAATCCACTCATTTCCAATAGACTGAAATATCAGGTTGTTAGTTTAGGCAGGGGTCCACAAACTTTTTCAACAAGGGGCCAGTTGAAAGGTTCTGGCGATGGGTGTGGGCCGCCAAGGCGATGTGGGTGGGGTGGTGCAGCCAGTGTGGGATGGGGGGGGTGCACATGTGCAGGGCGAGGCAGGGGCGAGTGCGCATGGAGATCCTTTTCTCCGAGCGAGTCCAAAACGATCTCCACACAAGCAAGCCCCCACCTCGCCAAACACATGCATGTGCGCACACGCGGTGAGTCCAAAACTTCTATGGCAGGCTGGATAAATGGGCATAGCAGGCCAGATCCAGCCCGCAGGCCAAAGTTTGAGGACCCATGGTTTAGAGTGATGCAGCTACTGGTAACAAAACTTTGTCCATAACTTTTGTCTAAATAGCATGAAATGACATACTAAAATAAAATATACATATACATATATAAAATATACATTCAAACTATAAGATTCAGTAGCATATGGTGTTCCACAAATACAGGTGCACAAGACATGTGAAACACTGCATGGTCAGCACAACCACACTACTGTAGTTGACCCCATAGCTGTCATCCAAAGGTATAGCACTGGATCTTGCTTATTTATTTAAGAGCTTTCGATCCTCATTTTCACATCAAATGATTCTTGCAGTGGACAACAAAAAAAGACAGTACCTTCTCTTCTCACAAAAAAAAGAAAAGAAAGAAACCTCTCAAAAACTCACAAAGTTCAGCAGTCCTAAGTTCGCTGCTGGTGGATGGGACCAATGCTTGCTTTGCGTTGATTCAAAAATATTAGGACTTCAAAAATTTGCTAATTGCTAATTGCTGTAGAACACCACATCCTAACAGTGTCCAGGACATTTTGCCAACACTCCAGAGAAAACTTAGGAAAAGAAATAGACCCGACTTTAAACAGTACAAGTTTACTATGTATAGTATATCACAGAAGTGAGTACACCCCTCACATTTTGTAAATATTTTATTATATCTTTTTATGTGACAACCCTGAAGAAATGACACTTTGTTACAATGTAAAGTAGTGAGTATACAGCTTGTATAGAAGTGTAAATTTGCTGTCCCCTCAAAATAACTCAACACACAGCCATTAATGTCTAAACCGCTGGCAACAAAAGTGAGTACACCCCTAAGTGAAACTGTCCAAATTGGGCATTATTACCCATTTTCCCTCCCCGGTGTCATGTGACTCATTAGTGTTACAAGGTCTCAGGTGTGAATGGGGAGCATGTGTGTTAAATTTGGTGTTATCGTTCTCACTCTCTCATACTGGTCACTGGAAGTTCAACATGGCACCTCATGGCAAAGAACTCTCTGAGGATCTGAAAAAAAGAATTGTTGTTCTACATAAAGATGGCCTAGGCTATAAGAAGATTGCCAAGACCCTGAAACTGAGCTGTAGCATGGTGGCCAAGACCATACAGCAGTTTAACAGGACAGGTTCCACTCAGAACAGGCCTCGCCATGGTCGACCGAAGAAGTTGAGTGCACGTGCTCAGCGTCATATCCAGAGGTTGGCTTTGGGAAATAGACGTATGAATGCTGCCAGCATTGCTGCAGAGGTTGAAGGGGTGGTGGGTCAGCCTGTCAGTGCTCAGACCATATGCTGCACACTGCATCAAATTGATCTACAGGGCTGTCATCCCAAAAGGAAGCCTCTTCTAAAGATGATGCACAAGAAACCCCGCAAACAGTTTGCTGAAGACAAGCAGACTAAGGACATGAATTAGTGGAACCATGTCCTGTGGTCTGATGAGACCAAGATAAACTTATTTGGTTCAGATGGTGTCAAGCATGTGTGGCGACAACAACCAGGTGAGGAGTACAAAGACAAGTGTGTCTTGCCTACAGTCAAGCATGGTGGTGGGAGTGTCATGGTCTGGGGCTGCATGAGTGCTGCCGGCACTGGGGAGCTACAGTTCATTGAGGGAACCATGAATGCCAACATGTACTGTGACATACTGAAGCAGAGCATGATCCCCTCCCTTTGGAGACTGGGCCGCAGGGCAGTATTCCAACATAATAACGACCCCAAACACACCTCCAAGACGACCACTGCCTTGCTAAAGAAGCTGAGGGTAAAGGTGATGGACTGGCCAAGCATGTCTCCAGACCTAAACCCTAGGTTGAGCATCTGTGGGGCATCCTGAAATGGAAGGTGGAGGAGTGCAAGGTCTCTAACATCCACCAGCTCCATGATGTCATCATGGAGGAGTGGAAGAGGACTCCAGTGGCAACCTGTGAAGCTCTGGTGAACTCCATGCCCAAGAGGGTTAAGGCAGTGCTGGAAAATAATGGTGGCCACACAAAATATTGACACTTTGGGCCCAATTTGGACAGTTTCACTTAGGGGTGTACTCACTTTTGTTGCCAGCGGTTTAGACATCAATGGCTGTGTGTTGAGTTATTTTGAGGGGACTGCAAATTTACACTGCTATACTAGCTGTATACTCACTACTTTACATTGTAGCAAAATGTTATTTCTTCAGGGTTGTCACATGAAAAGATATAATGAAATATTTACAAAATGTGAGGGGTGTACTCACTTCTGTGATATACTGTATGCTCTTAAATCACCAAGCCACAAAGATAAATTGCAACTACAGTCATCTGGTACAGTCATGCTCAAAAAGACATGCATATTTAAATTTATAAATGTTCTACAAGTTCTAGATGATGCTGTTTATTTTAGGATCACATACTGTTCATACTTTAACAGTATATTATCACAAGTGCAATCAAAGCACAATCTTGTTTTTGTTTCTCTGCATTATTTTTATTTAAAGCCAGAAATCAAAGCAGTATTGAGCAACATCAAAGTTTCATCAAAGAAAAGTGGGTTGCCAAGAGTAGTTCTCGGAGCAATCATCAGTGCATTCATGCATGTCTTTATCATCAAAAAACGAGTGGAGCATTCATGGTAGACCCTGTGCTATCTCAGTCAGTATAGAGTTCAGAGTACGATGGATGAAGAGGTAACTCACGTCCTTTTCCAGACCTTGATATAGCCCACCAAGCCAATTAGACCTGAGAGGCATTGACTGGGGGGTCTTTCACAATAATATGATATTTTGCAAAATCAAGAGCAGAGGAATTGCCATGGACCTGGAAAGGTTGGTATTCACAGCACTGAACACCAGGTCTTGAAAGCAGAAATGGGTTATTGTGTCTCAGGTCCTCAAGACTGGGTCATATAAATAACCTAATCCAAGAATGGCCTCAAATCTACTGATGGAGAAATTGTGTTGTGGAACCCTACTCCAGCATCCAGCAAGAAGGTATCTGTAGTGAATACAGCAAAGTTGAAGCTGATTCGCATATAGGATCACTGGTACCAGAACCCAGAGAAGCTACTGGAAGATACAGCATATGTTGTTGTGCTCCCTGCATTCCAACTGGATGTGACAGAGCTACTAACATTGAAAAAACTTTGGTTAATCTATGAACTGGTGGGGAATGGAGAACTGGGGGGTGGGGGTGGGCAGAGAACTCAATGCAATGGGATCAGTTACACTAATAGTTAAGGTGGATGAATCCATGAAGGAGATGTTGTAGGAGGCACTAGCTGAGAAATTCTAACTGAAAGCATTGACTGGGAAGCTATAAATGGAAGGGTTGGTTGGAACATTAATATTGGAGGGGACATACCAGATAGGGATGTCCACTTTCTCCATTGATATTTGATCTACATTTGGAATCCCTAGTGCATATTATTCAAGCAAATGCCAATATTCATGCAGTTGTGCATGATTCTTCAAAATTTAAACTTATTCTTTATACTGATAATCATTGATTGTTTCTTTTGAAACTCTAGTTGTCAGTTCCAGCTTTGACACATTATGATTCAAAACTGCAAATGGGAACTGATTATTTTCAAATCTATATTATATTTTTAAGAGAGACCAAATAATCCAGGAGAGTTTGATGCATTTATTAATACATAAATAAAATAGAGGAGAGGACAAGATAAATGTGTATAAAGTTAAAACCAAAATCAGATGGAATGCTTGTTTCCTGCCTCACAGCAAGATATGTATTACTCAGAGCAACTGGTCAGTCAGTATTCCAGGCTAGCCCAGCAAAAATAAAGAATGTGGCCATAGAATCCATCAGGGTGTTTGCTGGTGTAGGTGTGAAGGAGCTGGGGAAGCATCCATCCTCCACTCCTGATAGGCAGAATCTGTATGGGCATTATAAGTGTGTTTGCTTCTCCACATAGTGGGGAACCCTGGCTTATCAGGGTTTTTAGTCCCCTAGAATTCTATAACTACATTAATCTAAAAGTGGTTAGAGTAGGTTTGCAGACTTTGTGTTTCAATGCCATGACGGGGAGTGCAAGTGTGGAAGGAGTAGGGGCAGAACATGCATCCCCATCTTCCTTCATATTTACATTAAAGCCCTCATCAGCAAGCATATCAATACCATAAACTGCATGTGTCTGCAATCTATAAACAGCCCCAGGCCAAGTTCTTGCTGGTGGTTGTATGTGGTTGTTCATCAGCTTCACACTAAACTGCAATTGGCACAATGGAATGTTGCTGCATGTATGGCAGGGATCTTATTCCTGACCTACCAATACCCACATTTTACTGTTAAGTGAATTGAGAGCCTTTCACTGGAAAGGTATTGGCAAGTTACAGAAAGCAATTACTGCCTAGTGAATGTTTACTGGGTGTAGGTTGCAATTTGAATCTATTTAGTCAGTCATAGGAGTCAGAACTATCACAAAAAAGCCCACTCATTCATGTCTTCCAAATAGACGTTTAACATCCCAGAATGAAAGATTAAAGCTGCAATCCTATACACACTTACTTGGGGAAATTCCATTAAACTCAGTGGGGGTTATTTTTGGGTAGACCCACAGAGGATTGGAGTTAGGATGTAAAACTTCCAAACATAAATGTTAATGAACTGTGAAGATTGCATCATCAATAACAAGACCCCCCCCCCCGCATTCTCATTTCATTCTTCCAAATAAAAGTGAAACCAGTTGCTGAAATTATTGATTTCCAATGCATGGCCTGACATCATAGCATCTTAAAGGATATGTTGCTTCTGGCCATCTCCCCAGGTAAAACGAGGGTGAGGCTTGCGCACAGGAATCTGTCTTCATTTGGAAATCCCTGTTTGGCCGAAATATTTAATCCAGGGCAGTGATATTTAACCCATTATCTATTGAATTTCTCAAACAAACAAAATCAGTTCAATCTGCACAGACCTTCTTAGTTTTCAGAGATTTCTGTCTATCCCACAGTTGCTCTTCAAAAACTCTGCTGTCTGTCATTACTTTTTTTTCAACATAGTCCAGCCGGTCATGGAGAAAATCTACTAATCTCTGAGCATTCTGCTCCTTTGCATTAATTCTAGCATATTTTTCCCTTTAAGAGAGAGAGAGAGAGAGAAATAATCATTACCAGGATAAAATATTATATGGAATTGCTAGGCAGACTGATCTTGCAGAAACATCGAGGCTGTGATCTAGTGAGATGTTTTATATGTGCACAAGGGACAATGTACATGTCTGGCTAGGGTTTATCGGGCCATTTCTTCTTCAGCAGCTCCCCCTGCCGAACCACAAACTGATTTTTAAACTCAGAGGAGTTTAAAAAGCAATTTGGGGTTCGGCAGGAGGTGCTGCTGAAGGGCAAATGGCTCAATAAATCTTGCACAGAAGAACTAGATAGCTCATAGAAACATAAAGCATTTGACGCTGCTTTAAATTGAGTAGGACAGTTCGTCCATCTAGTATAGCACTATCTCCTCAGAGCAGCACAAATTTCTAAGCATCAGACTCTTTCCCAGTCCTGCTACCAAAGGTCCTTTACTTGGAGGTGTCAGGACTGAATCTAAGACCTTCCATTTTTGAAAAATGTGCACTGACTACTGTGTTAAAGGAGAGGGACATACAAAATTGTGCAATTAAAAAAAAAAAACACCTCACCAAATGTCAAATTGATTGTTTAGGTCCTTGGTCACTATCTGTTTCAAGAAACTTGTTTTTAACAATCATGGGAAGCTGGGTGAAAGTGACTTTCAAAATAAACATAATTATTGTAGCATAAATGTTTGTATACAAGAACACAAAAATAGCCATGCTGGATCAGACCAAAGGTCCATCTAGTCTAGTATTCTGTCCACATTGTAGCAACCAGTTGCCCACAGGATCACTCAAGCAGGATGGGTGCAAGACCCCCACTTGCTTAAGCTTCTCATCAACAGGTGTATATAGGCATGGCACCTCTGTTAAAGGTGGCAGCACATAGCCAATACTGTAATACTAGTAGCCACAGGTAGTCTCTACATCCATGAACCCACTCGATCTTTTTTTAAAGCCATCTATGTTTGTGGCCATCACTACTTCCTGTGGCACAGAATTTAACTATATATATGTTGTATGAAGAAGTACTTTCTCTTGTCTCTCCTAAGCCTTCCCCAGTCAGCTTCATGGGATAACCCTAGGTTTGAGTGTTATGGGAGAGGCAAAAAATGTTTCCCTCACCATTTTCTCCACTTTGTGCATAATTTTAAACACCTCTATCATGTTTTCCCTTACTTATCCTTTTCTAAGCTTAACATTCCCAGTTTTTGCAGCTATTCCTCATAGTGGAGATGCTCTAGCCCCTTCATTTTCATTCCCCTTGCTATTTTTTCTAACCCAATAATATTCTTATTCAGGTGAGGCAACCAGAACTGAGCACCATATTCTAAGTGTGGTCACACCAAGGATTTTTACAAGGGAGTAAGATCTTGGCAGTTCTATTTTCTATTTCATTCCTAATTATGCCTAGGATTGAGTTTGCCTTCTTCACAGAAGCTGCACATTGGGCTGACATTTTCATTAAGTTGTCTACTACCACTCAAGATTCCTCTCTTGCTCTGTAACTGCTACTTCTGATCTCATCAATATGTACTTGCAATTGAGATTTTTTTGTCCCAATATACATTACTTTACATTTACTCATATTGAACTGCATTTGCCCTTTCAATGCCCATTCCCCCAGCTTGGTGAGATCCCTTTGGAGTTCCTCAAAATCCCTCAAGTTTTTGACCATTCTAAATAGTTTGGTGGCAAACTTGGCCATGTTGCTACTTACTCCTCACTCCAGATCATTTATGGATAGGTTGAAAAGAATTGGTCCTAATACCAAGTCCTGTCAGGCTCCACTGTTGACATCTCTTCAATTGGGAGAAATTACCATTTATTCCTACCTTCTGTCCTCTGCTCTTTAAACAGTTTGTATTCATAAGAGGACTTCCTCTTTTATTCCTTGAGTACTTAGTTTGCTCAGAAGACTTTGGTGAGGGACTTTGTCAAAAGTCATTTGGAAGTCTAGATGAACAGTGTCTACTAGATCATGCCAATTTCATCATATGAATGAAGAAGTTAGAAGTTATTGTTTAATACTCCCTACTTCTCCAAGTGGTAGGAAACTCTAAGGCAGACTTACAGATTTAATTCCTTTGTGAAAATCAGGTCTTGGGACTTGTAGTATTTCTGTGATATCTATCAACTTGTAAATATAAAGCCATAGTGGGTGAGAAGTAAGGACATGAGTAGGCAATACTAGCATAATCAGTCAATAATGACCATTACTACCACTCTACACGACTCTGGTGCGCCCGCAACTGGAGTATTGTGTTCAGTTTTGGGCCCCTCATTACAGAAAGGATATAGCCAGGTTGGAGTCAGTGCAGCGTAGGGACACAAGGATGGTGGCTGGTTTGCAGGGGATGCCATATGAGGCAAGACTGAGGGAACTGGGTCTCTTCAGCTTGGAGAAGAGGAGACTCCGAGGGGATATGTTGGCAACATACAGGTATGTGAGGGGCTGTCACATAGAGATGGGGAGAGGCATGTTCTCCCCTGCAGAGGAAGGTAGGACACGCTCCAATGGAGCAAAGCTCAGGGAGCCAAGGTTCAATTTGGATGCCAGGAAGCACTTCCTGACAGTTAGGACCCTGAGGGCGTGGAATGGGCTTCCACGGGAGGTCGTTGAGGCCCCATCGGTGAGGGTTTTCAAAGACAGGCTGGACATGCACATGGTGGGCATGTCATGAGCGGAGCCGGCTGGTGCCGGAGGTCAGACTAGATGGCCCGGGAGGCCCCTTCTGACTCGCTCTGTTTCTATGTTTCTATTTGTTTACTCTGTCACCCTGCAGAGAGACCATAAAAAGCTTAACTACATTTCAGAAGAACCTGGGAAAAGAGGATTAAAAATATTACAATAATGTTGTGAGCTGTGTGCTGTTCATAGTAACAATATGTATTGGTTGGTTTACTGACTTTAGTATTACAAAAAGCATTTTTTTCTTTCTACTGCTTCCTTTAAGAAGATGACATAGGATCTTCCTATGGTATAGTCCTAAATGTAGGAAGTGGTATGAGAAAACAGGCACTTTTCACCATTTATAATGGCACTGTTAAGTTGCTCATGAATATGCAAAAATGTCTCTGGCTAAATATGAGGAAATCTTGAAGTTCCCCATATACCTAATTCATAAACAGAACAGAAATTGAAATTGGACTGAGTAAGCCTAAAGTATTATTTCCTTATTAACTGATTAATACAGATATATCTTCAAATAACACAGTGAAGGTAATACAACAATCTAGTGTTTTTCCTGTGGCATTCAACTACTGTCTCTTCATTTATGGAATGTATCCATCTGTGCAATGGGAATGGGGTGTTTTAAGCAGTTCTCTTCTTCTACAGCCTACTATTCTGCCATCCTGGTCTGCTGTGGCTGGTTGAGGAGCTCTTCAGAACAGTGGGAGATGCAGAATCACCAAAAATTGCCCCCTTTTCCATCAGGGGAGGGACACAAATTAAACATTTTCCATGCTTATAGGACCTGAGGCTCTTACCTCAAATCTGCTAAACACTTCTGTGTGGTATCCAGTTGTTTTTGCTTTTTTTCACTTAAATTATTTAGTTTAGCAATTTCCTTTTGAAATTTTGCAATATCTCCATTGACTTTAGCCAGCTGGCTCGAAATATCTAAATATTTCTCCTGAAAATTAGAAATAAATAGACACACACACACACTTGTGAAGTTTGCCAGGCAAGATATCCTGATATTGTGTTTTAAGTGCACAATTATGTGCAACGATGCATGAAATTGAATACCCAAGAAATAGAACTGTTTTCAGAAGTGCAGTTGAAACATTTAGTGCAAGTGGAATAATGCCATTTCTGTAAAGAACAGACTTATACATCAAAGTTACTATTCTCAAATACAATACCAGAAATCTAAATTAATTCAAAGAATATATTTTAAAACATTCACATATTACCTGATGTGCCTTTGTCAGAAACATCTTTTCAGGTGTGTTCTTGTGTAGACAATACAGTATTCTACACTTTGCTTATGCTATTAAATAAATCATGGTGATAGCCAGTGTAGTATAATGGTTCAGAGTGTGAGTTGGTAGGCTGCTGGTTCAAATCTCAGTTCTGCCACAAATTCACAGAACTCAATTTTATGGCCCCTCAACATTATCAGAGTGTGCCATAGGATAGTTCTCAAGGCTAAGAAGCAAAGCTCCAATCTACCTCCCCTACCCCCTTCCAGATGATGAGGAAAGAACTGCAATAGCTGCTGTCAGAGGTCAGGAAAACAACCCTGGGGAGACATTAAAGGGAATCTTACAGGAGGAGGAAAGGAGGAGACTGGAGAAGCAACAATCTGATGTATCACTGCTCCAACCTCCTTTCTTCTTCCTTTGAGACATTGCTGTTTGATGACCAAAAACAGTCAGCTAATGATAATTAAGAGTGGGAGGAACAGGTGATGATGCTTGCTTTTGTCGCTCCTTCTGCTTTGCATTAGATGAATGTGAATAAGTTTAGAGTCTTATGCTCACCTTTTCAGGATTGTATCTTAAGTGGCAAGCTATTGTCTTGTAGCCTCAGCTTCATTAACAAAATTATGGGTATAATAATACTGACCAAATTTCATGGTTGTTGAACAGTCTAACATTCTATATAAAAACTGGTGGTGGTGGTTGTTCAGTGTCTGAATTCACAGTATGAGGAAAACAGCCAAATGGTATCTAATAAAAATCTTGGAGTTTGTTCTGCATGAACAAAATAATACTAACACCACAAGGTTTTGAAGGTAGTTATAGGAAAACTTCTTTTGGGCTGCTCAAGTTCCTGTTATTATAAAGAATGTTATGGCAAGATGTTCTCACAGAAGCAGATTTGGCTGAAGATGTCTGAGGAATTCAGTCTTCTTGAATTCTGATATGAACCTACTTGAGCCACAACTTCTGGATAAATGAGCAATTTAGAACACAGCTATTCATGGATTTCTGTACTCTTCCAAATACTGCAAAACAGTCCTCCGTTCAAAACACAGTATACATTTAGAAATGGCCATTTTGAGCAAAAATAATAAAACATGTGCATTTAAATCAAGACTCGTTAGACTTAAACAATCTTCCTCACAGATGATGAGGGATTCAGTGGAGGCAGGTCCTTCTACCAGTCACCTTGGTTTCCATGTTGGTTCCACAGAAAGAAACCCCCTTTTGCTCTGTTTGCAGTATGGGTAAGAATTTAGTCTCAGTCAAAACTTCCCATTTTCAAGACTAAAAGAACTTGAGGGGGTTTTTTTTAATGTAAACATAGGAGAAGCAGAAACTGACAGATTTATTCAACCAGGCCAAAGGCTCATAAAGATGTGGGTTTGAATCCCTGTGTATTCACCCATGTTAATGCTAACTTGTGACCTCTTTTTTCTGACAGACTCCTCATCTTTAACAGCTGTATGACAGGTTCTGGAACTAGACTGGGAGCCAAATCACAGTGCTAAATTGTTTATCATTGCTGTGAGTTGTCACTGCAGCAGCCACCTGCTAGGGAAGAGACAGGAAGGGAAAGGGAGTTGGGATTCAAGTTTCCCCATCACTCCCAAACTTGCCAGTTACAGTGTCAATGCTAATAGTGCCATCTATTGGGTGGCCAGGCACTCAAGCAGATATGTGAACAATGTCTTATGTGATTAGACCACTGTAGTGTACAAGTAGACTGTAGCAGTGGGCATATATACCTCTGGAACAAGAACAAATTTATTAAGGCTGAAAATTTAAGGCATTAATTAGTGCATTTAGTCATGTATTAAACTTTGGCCCCTGAATTATTGGTGAGTTTGACAAGCAAAGAATCTGGGCCTTGGGATAAGAGCCTAATTAAAGAAGCAATGAAGTGCCTAATTAATCCAATGCAGAGTTCCTGTTCCTCTGGATGAGATCCGTGAAAACTAAGGGTTCAGACTTGGCTAACCAAATGGACACATCAGTTGTGCAGTGTATGGGATATCGGCAGCTGTGTCTTTGTTTCAGTCTTCCTGGGTACTTTATAGTTCCATTCATTGTACTTTGGTAACTTTTATTCTATTTATATCTTGCCCTTCCTCTTAAGGGTTAGATCCAGGATCTGCCTTCTAAAAACAGAAGAACTCCACTTTAAAATATGTGTTACAGACCTTGGAGGGGAGATGACTTTCCCTACTGATGGAGTCCCTTTTTTACAAATGTGTCCCCCCTCCCCAATAATTAAGTTACGTTGCCAGCAGTTAGATTAACTCCCTGAAACACACTAACCTCTTCTGCTACTGGGGAAGTTCACCAGATTTAATTCTGAATAGGACTGCACTGTCAGTCTTTGGTTATCTCAGAATAAATCAGTAAGAAACTGAATAGGAGCTGAATGGCCAGTTTATCTCGCTCCTAGTTTTGGAACACTCAGGTATATATTCTGTGTCTGTTCCTTTACATAATGAACACATTGTATACTGGGGTACAATATAGCATATACTTGCCATATACAGTATAGACATGTATAGCCATTTACATGTATAGCTAGAATATACAGTGTCTGATTTCTAATATGCTTTTAATTTCTCAAAAATAACTGGTTGAAAATTGGGGATAGTATGTAAGACTGAAAAAAACTACTTCAATAAAAAGTTTTGTACTCACCTATTTAATGATATGAGCTTTATCATTTTTTCACTATTATTCCCTAAATACCAATGAATCACAAATACTACATTTTTATGCAAAGTCTCATATTCATAGGCATGTTTACACTGATGTAGCTTTCAGGTAATAAAAAGCAAAATGATTCCTTTGCTAACATAGGCAATTTGATAACTACTATAGTAAACATACACCATAATTTACAAGAAGATGCCATCTGCTGTGCAAAGGTGCAATCAGCAGGCTATTTCTATAATGGTCCAATCCTTTTTCTTCCTTGTATTTTATTTTTGTCCTTCATTTTCTTAAGCCCCGAAGCATTATGAGCCAGCACGGCAAACGAAGAAATAGAGGGCTTCTCGATGGCCCCTGTATCAATTCACTTTTGTATTTTACCCCACCCTAAGGCTGTGGATTTGATAAGTTAGTTCAAGCAAGAAACAGAATAGTCTACATCTATATACATCAAGGCAAGCATTTCAAAGTGAATTTAAAGTACTAATATTAATATATTCACCTCTATATTGGCCAATAGGTTTTTAAAATAATTCTTCTGCTCATCTAGCTCTTTTTTAATTTTTTTCTCCTCTTCATCGAGTTCTTGAATCTTCTGCTTCAAATCAGAAGTTTTCTGAGTAGGGGAGGGAATAAATCATAAACAAAAGAGTTAGTAATAAAATCCAATTCATTTCATGCAAGGAATATTAACTGGTAAATACCTTTTACATGTATATTTTCTTATAAGTAGCATTCAGCTTCATCCTATATATTTTTAATATAGTAAAAATGCTATTAAATAGAGGAAAAATTCACTGATCCATACATTATATACACTAATATATAATTTTCAGAATTCACCAGCATCTGCATTCCTTCTGCCAATGTTGGCACCAGGTCTTGGTTGGCTGTTGGGCTGCCCTCCCTTTCTAAATCTACTTCTTCCTCATCACTGTCCCCCATTGTCCATTCTCTTGCCGTATCACTCCAGGCCTGATCTGCACAAATCCCCACAGCAGAAGGGAGATGGAGGATGCACCTCTATTCCCCTATTCCTTGACTGCTTGCATGCTCAGAGAAGACAGATGGAGAGGCAAGAAGAGCAAGCAGGAGCAGGAGCAGGGTGACGAGGTAGCAGGATTCTGCAGTGGACCGTGATGGCTACCCAACAATACTGGCACTTGGCCTGACTTGAATAATTCAAGCCAGATGCACAAGAATACTACTCAGATGTGATTATTTATTACTATTTTTTGCCTAACATGTGATTAACAGCACTATTTTTCTCACTTTAGAGATCAGACACTAAAAAACAGGTGTGCTCTGACCACTTCATGGCACCTTCCAACTCTACTACTCTATGATTCTATGAGGAAAGATGTCTTGCAATAAATTACATTATCATAAGATCTGTTTCTAAACCACCTTTTGGATGTAAGAATTTGTTACATAGCAAAATTTCACTGTGTTGTCACTAAAATTTTCTGATTTATTTTTTTAGAAAATTCAATAGGATTACACCTATTACTAAAATGCAAGCATGGACTAGTCTAAGGGACAAGAAAAATATAAACTTGTAATCTCTGTCTGAGGATGCTTCTATGAACTTTGCTTTCATGTTTTTGAACCAAAATATATGTACAGTTAAGGACAAGGATATATAACTTGTACCACGCCCTCTGAACGCCTCCAAAAGACTAATGATGTGGTCTTTGTCACATTGTTTCTCTTAATTTTTTCTCTTGGGGATGGGCTAACTGTATTTTTCACTGCCATTAGCATACTATTTTGAAATTACTATTAGTGCTTTAAAATATATTTTACTAAAGGCTAACATCATAGTTTACATTAAATTTAAAAATATAAATTATTTTAAAACATTAGAATCACAATAAGGTTTTAATGGATATGTCTCATTCCAAGTGCTAGTCTGAAACCTTCTTTCCTAGAAACACAGCAAAGTTTGATATTTGTGTTAGCTGATTGTAACTTACCTTATTCAAATCATTTTGCATATCTTTACTTCTTGCTAGAATGGCTGATTGCTCAGCGACACATTCCTCAAGGTCTGCTAATTTCTTCTGAATGTTTTCTTCTACAATCTTTTGTTCCTTTTGCATTTTCTCTAGCTCTGACTGCAATGCCTTAACTCTTTTCTGTTCATAAGATAAACAAAATATTTACACTGCAGTACCTCAAAACAAAGAAACAAAGACATCCAATAATATTAATATTCCCTTCTATTAAGAACACATATTAATAGAATACCATCCTCAGATTTTATAATAATTGGATGGTATATAAATAAATAAATAAATAAAAATTGCTTTTATTGGGCAAGAAGTTAATTTCTCATACATGGCAGCTCTGCCTCAGGTACTGAATCTGAGCTGAGATTTGGCAGACTGAAGCTTTGTGATTCCTATTGATTCTCACAAAATATTTTTTAAATGTCTATAACATTTTTTTCTGTTTTTCTGTAAAAAAAATTGCAGGCACAGTAGTCCATTAGGTGGATTATGTCTGCCGAATAGTAGAAAAAGCAGGAAAAGCAAAATAGAAAAAGCTCTTGTAAACACGCCTTTATATCTTGATTTTTTTTAAAAGAGAACTGTGAATAACTTTTTATTTTTTGCAGAATTGCATAAAATTAGGAGGGACAATTGCACCTTCTGAGGTGAACAAGTCTGCCAAGTTTCAGATAAATCGGTATAGAGATGTTTATGCATGAGCAGCCTCTACATTTTGAGGGTATCGAAAAAATGGATGTGTGTTTTCCTTATGTTCCCTGTTGCCTGTTGTTCCTAAAATGGCAGAGAGAATGACACCTCTGTTTTGTCATGGAATGAGTCTCAGCTTATTGCCCTGCATCCAGTTGATTTGTGAGTTCAAGTGCTGATTTAGAATGGCCACTGCCTCACCTAGATTTGGTGAAAAAATGAGGTAGAGCTGAGTGTCATCTGCATATTGATAACACCTTACCCCATACCTCCAAATAACCTCTCCCAGTAGTATCATGTAGATTTTAAAAGTGTGGGGGATGAAATGAAGCCCCGTGACACCTGGTAGCACAACTGCCATGGCCCAGAACAGCAAACCAGCAGCACCACCTTCTGGAATCAGTCAGCCAAGTAGGAGTGGGACCATCCCGAAGCAGTGCCTCCTACTCCCAGCCCAGCCAGCCCAGCCAGAAGGACACTGTGGTTGATGGTGTCAAAAGCTGCTGAAAGGTCCAGAAGAATCAACATGGTTGCACTCCCCCTGTCTCTCTCCTGGCAAAGGCCATCCCAAGGGCATTCCACCCTACATGATGTTGACAAATGATTACTCTGCATTTGAAAAATGTTACATAGCCCATAATTTCAGTAACATTTTTTAAAAATGGAGATTAGTGTCAATGGTGATGAACAAGAGAAGAGATGGGATAAAACTTAGGAAGGTGCTTAAAGACTCGGAGACAAAATACATAATGCCAAATGACACCCTATTGAGGACAAAAGTTAGATGGTAAGAGAAGTCATAGATTCCTAGGCTCATGATGCCTCTTATTAGGCAGCATCAGGGGAAAGCATGGTACCCAATAAAATCCAAATCAAACATACACACATGTGCGGACAGGAGGGCCACATTTACCTCCCATATCCCTATCCCTCCCTCTCTCTACAGGGTATGTTACATCTGCAAGGAAGGATTGGTGCCTTTACCATTTTAGTGCTGCTTGTGCAGTGCTAATTGGTCAAAAATTACTTTATAAACTATGTAAAATAAACAATGTTGAAAATTAATAAAAACCCAATGTTCTCATTACCTGGGTCAGCTTCCAAGCACTTACTTCATCTTTAATTTGTTTTTTAATATTTTCTTCCAAGTTCTATAAGTAAAAAGGCAATAGGGAAAAAATGATGCATTCTATAACAAGCAAACAAAAGACTGCTAGAAATAGATCAGTCATATAATAGAAGTCTCCTTTTCAAAGCATATTCTGTAAATTAGATGGCAAAAAGCTATTAAACAAAAAATAAGCTGAAAATATGGCAATGGAATGATAAGGGTTGTGCGATATTAGAGATCCTATTATTTAATATATAGGAAGCCGATGTATAGGAAGCCAGCTCCACAAGGTTCTGTTACACTCTAGTGGCCAAGCACACAGTGAACTACACAAACATGAAGCTGGGTCACCTGGATCCAAGTCCAAGAGTAGCCACCACAGCATGCTGTCTTTTACCATGTAATATTAGGAAAAAAGAAATCCTGCCTCAGTGAGAAAACCAAAAACAAAAATGGCCATTTCAATTTCTCCATGGAACACTCAGAAAGTGTAGGATGTACATGCCATTTCAGGAAATGTTTGTCAGAAGCTGCCATATTACAATTTAATTTTCACAATGTTGAATATGAGAGGCAAGATCTAATGCAGCCTGGGTGTCCCTGGACTGCAGCGAGGATGCACAGAGAGATTTGCAATCCATAATGTGTTCATATGTGATCAGTTCGTAGAAAGCAGAGCACACAAGCTCACAAGATCTCTGAGAACAGAAAAATAGGAGTCTCCAGATATAAGATGCTATTCAGAATGGCGGTATCCACTAGAGAGAGAAAAGTTTTCAGAATTAGGTTGGCATCCTCCATCTCCTTCTTCTAATTGAAAGCATTTGTCTGCAGAACAGTAAGAAGGGAGATTTTTTTGCAACATTCCCTCCATGCCCCTTCAGTATCTGCTCTGGAACATAAGGGAACAGCAGAGGAGGCAGCATGTGCGGCTTTAAGAGAGAAGAGAATCAGCAAAATCTGTTCCCCCTTGCAGTCTACTCAGGCCTCCTCCACCAAAAGAGGGGCATTAATTGGATGCCACACTCAGATTATTTGTGTTGTTGTTGTTAGTCACGAAGTCGTGTCCGACCCATCACGACCCCATGGACAACATTCCTCCAGGCCTTCCTGTCCTCCACCATCTCCCGGAGTCCAGTCACACTCACACCAACCACCTCAGTGACTCCATCCAGCCACCTCATCCTCTGCAGTCCCCTTCTTCTTTTGCCATCTATTGTTCCCAGCATTAGACTCTTCTCCAGAGAGTCCTTCCTTCTCATTAGGTGGCCAAAGTATTTGAATTTCATCTTCAGTATCTGGCCTTCTAAAGAGCAGTCAGGTTGATCTCCTCTAGGACTGACCGGTTTGATCGCCTTGCGGTCCAAGGGACTCGCAGAAGTCTCCTCCAGCACCGCAACTCAAAGGCCTCAATCCTTCGGTGCTCAGCCTTCCTTATGGTCCAGCTTTTACAGCCATACATTGCAACTGGGAAAACCATAGCCTTGACTATACGCACTTTTGTTGGCAGGGAGATGTCTCTGCTTTTCAGTATGCTGTCTAGATTTGCCATAGCTCTCCTCCCCAGGAGCAAGGGTCTTTTAATTTCTTGGCTGCAGTCCCCATCTGCAGTGATCCTGGAGCCCAGGAAAGTAAAATCTGTCACTACCTCCATTTCTTCCCCATCTATTTGCCAGGAAATGAGAGGACCAGATGCCATTATCTTAGTTTTCTTAATGTTGAGTTTCAGGCCAACTTTTGCGCTCTCCTCCCTCACCCGCATCAAGAGGCTCTTTAGTTCCTCTTCACTTTCTGCCATGAGAGTGGTATCATCTGCATATCTGAGACTGTTGATATTTCTCCCAGCAATCTTAATTCCAACTGGTGATTCATCTAGCCCCGCCTTTCTCATGATGTGCTCTGCATATAAGTTAAATAGGCAGGGCAACAGTATACAGCCTTGCCGAACTCCTTTCTCAATTTTGAACCAATCAGTGGTTCCGTGTCCAGTTCTCACTGTTGCTTCTTGACTCGCATATAGGTTTCTCAAGAGACAAATACGATGGTCTGGGACTCCCATCTCTTTAAGAACTTGCCACAATTTGTTGTGATCCACACAATCAAAGGCTTTAGCGTAGTCAATGAAGCAGAAGTAGATGTTTTTCTGGAATTCCCTAGCTTTCTACATGATCCAGTGTATGTTGGCAATTTAATCTCTAGTTCCTCTCCCTCTTCGAAATCCTGCCTGTACTTCTGGTAGTTCTTGGTCCACATACTGCTGGAGCCTAGCTTGTAGGATTTTGAGCATCACTTTGCTAGCATGTGAAATGACTGCAATGGTGCGGTAGTTTGAACATTCTTTGGCATTGCCCTTCTTTGGGATCGGAATGTAAACTGACCTTTTCCAATTCTGTGGCCACTGTTGAGTTTTCCAAGTTTGCTGACATATTGAGTGTAGCACTTTTACTGCATTGTCTTTTAAGATTTTGAATAGCTCAGCTGGAATGCTGTCACCTCCACTAGCTTTGTTGTTGCTCAGACTTCCTAAGGCCCATTTAACTTCACAGTCCAGGATGTCTGGCTCGAGGTCAGTGACCACCCCATCGTAGTTATCAGGGACGTTAAGCTCTTTCTTGTATAGTTCTTCTGTGTAATCTTGCCACCTTCTCTTAATCTCTTCTGCCTCTGTTAGGTCCCTGCCATTTTGGTCCTTTATCATGCCCATCTTTGCATGAAACGTTCCCTTCATATCTCCAATTTTCTTGAAGAGATCTCTGGTCCTCCCTATTCTATTGTTTTCTTCTATTTCTTTGCACTGTTCATTTAAGAAGGCATTTTTGTCTCTTCTAGCTATTCTTTGGAATTCTGCATTCAGTTGGGTGTATCTTTCCCTTTCTCCCTTGCCTTTTGCTTCCCTTCTTTCCTCAGCTATTTGTAAAGCTTCCTCAGTCAGCCATTTTGCTTTCTTGCATTTCTTTATCTTTGGGATAGTTTTAGTTGCTACCTCTGTCCATAGTTCTTCAGGCACTGTGTCTATCAGATCTAATTCCTTAAATCTATTTGTCACCTCCACTGTATATTCATCAGGGATATGATTTAGGTCATACCTGAGTGGCCTAGTGCTTTTCCCTACTTTCTTCAATTTAAGCCTAAATTTTGCAATGAGAAGCTCATGATCGGAGCCACAGTCAGCTCCTGGTCTAGTTTTTACTGACTGTATAGAGCTTCTCCATCTTTGGCTGCAGAGCACATAGTCAATCTGATTTCTGTGTTGACCGTCTGGTGATGTCCATGTGGAGAGTCGTCTCTTGGGTTCTTGGAAAAGAGTGTTTGCTATGACCAGCGTATTCTCTTGACAAAATTCTACCAGCCTGTGCCCTGCTTCATTTTGTACTCCAATGCCAAACTTGCCTGTTATTCCAGTTATCTTTTGGCTTCCTACTTTAGCATTCCAATCCCCCATGATGATAAGGACATCATTTTTTGGTGTTAATTCTAGAAGATGTTGTAGGCCTTCACAGAACTGGTCAACTTCAGCCTCTTCAGCACCAGTGGTTGGGGCATAGACTTGTACTATTGTGATGTTGAATGGTTTGCCTTGGATTCGAACTGAGAGCATCCTGTCATTTTGGAGATTGTATCCCAGTACTGCTTTTCCTACTCTTTTATTGACTATGAAGGCCACTCCATTTCTTCTGAGGGATTCTTGCCCGCAGTAGTATACCTGATGGTCATCTGAATTAAATTCACCCATGCCTGTCTATTTTAGTTCACTGATTCCTAAGATGTCGATGTTCACTCTTGTCATCTCTTGTTTGACCACATCCAGCTTGCCTTGATTCATGGATCTTACATTCCAGGTTCCTATGGAGTATAGATCTTTGCAGCATCGGACTTTCCTTTCACCACCAGATACATCTGCAACTGAGTGTCCTTTCGACCTTGACCCAGTCGCTTCATTCTTTCTGGCGTTACTAGTACTAGCCCTCTGCTCTTCCCCAGTAGCATATTGGACACCTTTTGACCTGAGGGGCTCATCTTCCGGCGTCATATCTTTTTGCCTTTTGGTACTGTCCATGTGGTTTTCACAGCGAAGATACTGGAGTGGGTTGCCATTTCCTTCTCCAGTGGATCACGTTTTGTCAGAGCTCTCTGCTATGACCTGTCCGTCTTGGGTGGCCCTGCATGGCATAGCTCATAGCTTCATTGTGCTACACAAGCCCCTTCGCCACAACAAGGCAGTGATCCATGAAGGAGAGGGCTTCTTCCATATAGCTTACATTTAATTTTGCTTGTTTAAACCAAAGCAGAACCTTGCATCTCCTTTGAATTTAAAAAAAAAAACAAACCAGTTATAAGAAATTGAAGCCATTGGGCAACAGCCTGGTCATAATCCAGCTATAGCATCAGTAAATAATTTACATAGCTACTGGTTTTCTGGATACAGAGGGACATAGCTACTTCCTGCCTGTTCAACAAAGTTTGGATGAACACTGCAATAAGCAAAAAGTTGATTCCATGCACAGAGTTCTTCCGCTGGATTGAGACACTTGCTGCTTGCAGTTTAATGGGAACAATTCAGAGTAAAGTTGTCAACTGAACTGAAAAAAAGGGCTTGCCTTGTGCCTTTGATGGCATCTTGATCTGTTAAAAACAGCAGATCCAGCTTTTTGCATCATAAAAGTAGGTATCATTATTTATTACAGCCTGCTCATTAAGCAAAGTGATAGCCATACTAGCCAGAAAAGTGATTGGCAACACTGACTCACAGTTGCTTTTCCATATACAGCCAGTTTCATATTATTATTTAGAGAAATTTAGGTTATGTCATACTTCTAATCTAGCAGATAATATGGCAAAATCATGTTTAAAAGATGCATGGATTTACACAGGAACATGCTATTCTATCTTTCAGGCCTTAAAAATTATTAAATATCATAATAATGGAATGACTTTAAACAACCTTGAAACGCATTTTTTCTTTCACGATGTTTTGCTCCAATTCCTCCAGTTTATTTTTGGCTTCATCATAAGCTAATTCAACTGAACAAAGTTCTTTACTGACTTTATTTAAATGTTCTTCCAGTCTACGAATATTTTTCAGCAAAACCTGGATTTCTGCTTGATATCCCATTTTTCTTCTTGTACTGTTAAAATTATTATTATTATTAAAAACAGCACCTTACAAACCTTAGCACATCTCCAAAAATATACTATAGGAGTTAAACATTTCCAGTACTCTTGCAAAGGCCTTAATTTTGCTTCGCTTTTAGTTAGGAATATACTGATTTTTAAAATGCCTATGTCTATTGTATGGACTGATGAGTTTGCCAAATTCTTAATGCATTCATTGAGGACAGAGGAATCCTATGGCTCCTAGAGAGCATTCTCATAGTTGTAGTCCCAGCTCTGACTTGAGAACTGGGACTCCATACTTGTAGCAGCCTCCATGCCACTCACAGATGGCACGCAAAGAAGTACACTAGCTGCTTCTCCAAAGCTGCAAAAGCACCAAAGCACCCAAGTTAGACAGCTGAAATCATCCTTCTAGCTGCTTTGCAGGGCCAGGGGAAAATGGAGGCAACCTTGCTTCTGCATTCCTCCCACCCTGTATAGGATGCCCTCTGAGTTTAGAAGGTTGCAGGCATCCTCACAGAACTGCACTGTAAAAGCAATTTAAGAAGACCGTTCACATAAATGCCAGACTTCCACATTTTCACCTATATAAGCATCATTTGATTCAAGGACATTTATACTAGTACAACACTGATAATCATGCAGAGCACAACTGTTTATCACTGCTGCGTCAGTGTAAACAACCTTACAAAATAACCATCAACTTTCAGTTTTGTATGACATGTACTTCTGAAATTTTTAGTCCAGGAAAAAACCCCCTCAAACTAGAAGCAGTGGGCAGTTACCAATGCTATTGTTCATCTGGAACCCTTCTACTAAAGTTCTGTTGAGTCCAGTACCAGGTTGTACAAGTGGCATATGGAATTGCTTTCACAATGCAGTATGTGGAGTGGGTTGCACAAGCACGATGCACACTTGCTTGCACCACCATATTTGTGTAAATGCAATTTTAGTTGGATTCTTATCTTGCACATAGTTCCAAACCTCATTTTGTGCTAGTGGATGACAAATTAGTTGGATACTGCTCAGAGAGTCTTTTTACATAGTCCCAAATTACAATTAACAGCAGCCATAGGCATACACATGTGCCTATACTTTCCCTCAAGTGAATATGCCAGAGGTAATTTAAGCTGTAAATTCAAACATTTTAAACGTGATGCTACTGCAGAAATGGCCATATTAGCTGGGAATGCCAGGAGCTGCAAGTCCAACAAGTTTGGAAGACACCAATTTGGGAAAAGCTGACCTATGGGGTTTATCATTACTTAGAGCTGTGTAGCACAACTGAATACGCTGAGACTTGGAAGCAAACATTCTGCTTCTGGCACCACAATGTAATATTATCTTGAAACTTTTGCCTGCTTCCCATCTCTCCTTTCTACAGTCTTTAACTGCAGTTTTCCATTCTATGTAAAATATTTAGTCTAGCAGTGTAACACCAGCAGCTCACACTGACTTCAACCTACTGACAGCACATCAGGAGGGAGTCAAATGCAGGCTACAAGTTTGCACAGAATTCAGTATGCGTTCATGTGAGTGCCAGTGGCTGCCTCCACATACATTTTAAATGGGATGAAGTCAGTGCCATCTGTCACTGCAACATTCCTGGCATTCCCAGGAATCAACATCAGGTGTGAGAAGACCAACAGAGATGGTGAGACAGAGGAGAACAAGGATTAGCACTGCATGTGAAGAAATAGCACAGAAAAAGGGGGGAAAGCTGCTCGAAAGCAGAATAAGAATGAAATATCCTGGGCATGACAAATGTATGCTTAGAATTTCCACTGCTTCTATGCCGCTTTATCCCGTATAACTGTGCCCATTATTTCCACATAAGGCAAGGGACAGCAGTTAAGCTGATGTGTGAACCACAGGCTAAAGAAGCATTAGCAAGAGCAAAGATGAAACTGGAAAATGTGTTTTTGTTAAAAGAGGCAGAGTGCATGAAGATCATCAAAGCCAAACTAGGAAGTACAGTAAATGTGTATGTGTGGTTAACATGTCTGATTGTTACTATTTAAATAGCCAGTGGTAGCTTTCCTCTTGTGGCAAATAGCAACTTTTGTTAATGAGTTAATGGTCTTGTTACCATTTCAGAAATTACTGGCTATCTATTGTGCTCATCTTTGGATTTTGAGGCATTAAAATATCATCATTGTCATTGTTGTCGTCATCATCATCCCAGTTTGTGACCACTGTTCTTTGCTAAGAAAACTTTAATGTTCTGAAAATTGTTTCTTAGACTGAAGAATTAAGTGCAATAAGTTTTATAGGGTGGACAAAATGTACAACTGAAGTCCAGCCTGCCAGTTGGTATTCCACACTGATATCTCCACTGCTGCTTTATATCAAGAAGCTTTCTCCCCCTCTTGTTAGGTCTGACAAGTATGCTAAATGGTCTGCTGCTATCATTCCCATCAGCCTCTTAAAATAATCTTGCCCATTCAGCCTCACTAGGCCAATGCATATTTTGGGGACTAATTAATATTAATAGTGGCCTGCAAAGCTTCCTCAAGATCTGTTTAGGCTATCAGTTGAACTCTAGTGATTCAACCCTGGGAGTAAACCCAATTGAAGTAAATGGGGTATAACATGTATAAAATTGACTTGCACATCCTGTTGATTTGAGTGAAAATAAAAAGACAAAATCCAGTGCAGCCCATTTCAGTTGGCTTGATCATATTGTTAATTATTAACATGGTTTTACTTACCTCTCTCTGAATTTTTGCAGAAATCCTCCATTTTCATTATATAGAATTTGGTTTTCCCTCTGCAAATAATCTATTTCCTCCTTTAGTTTCATAAGCTTATCTTTCAGGTCTTTTATATCAGACTGTTGACCAGTTTTCTAAGAAGCATTATAGGCATATAAAGAATATTATGAAAATACTGTAACATTTGGAATACAAAACCTCTTTTCCCCAGAACTTTGTAAACTTACAGAAGTTTCCATTAATTTCATCTCTTCGAGATACTCATTCAGTAAATCTTTGTTCTCATTTTCCTGAGTGGTGATTTTCAAGATCAAACGCCTTACCTAAATATTAAAAATATAATGTAATTGCTTACATAACATTTACTTCCAGCATTAAACAAAGCTGGGATTTGAAAATGTACATCATACAGAGATTTTTTAAAGTCATAGTTTACTAAACTAACAGAATGATGAAAATCTCCTAGATTTGAAAAGGGGATAACTAATTAAAACAAGAACAGCAGTAATATGGGTATTTTCAGTCTCATAATAAACATGCATAGGTAATGATGAAATGAAAAGTTGCGGGGGGGAAAGTGTCAAGGGATTAAGACAAGTTGTTGTGAGTTGATGGGTTTTAAAGAACGAACAAATAGATGCTTTGAAGAGAGTAACTGGACTTGTATGCCACAAAAAGCCACAAAGTGAATTGTCATTGTGCTTGGACACAGAGTGAACTAGGATGATGATGTCTGAACTAGGAAAGGTTTGTCTGTCACAGTAGTTTTGGGCAGACAAGGCACATGGAGAACCCACGGCTTTTAATAGGGTTGTTTAGAGTAGCTTGTTCTCAGGGTGGCTTCATGTGATGTCCAATCTATGAATGTGCAAGGAATCTGCTTTGTGGGTGGGAATCCATTGGATTCCCTGGATTCTGCTCCCTGGACTCTGAAGCACCGTCTTGGGGCCATGAGCCTGCTTTCCTGGGGAGTATGCTGAGCATTTGTGCAACACTTGCAAGGAATCGAGTGCCACATGGCTGCGGCACAAGCAGTGTCCCTCTCCTGAACCTGTGATTTACTGCCTTTGTTTGTGCAGTATGTGGTGCAGTAGAAGGTTCCAGAATGCATAGTCACAATTCTGCAAGCGCTCATGGATTTCCCCCTTACTTGGCTTGCTTTCTACAGTGAAGCTTGAGAGAAAGCCCTTGAAGAGGGATGGATTCCTTGGAACTTTGTTGCAGCCCTAGCACAAATGTGGCAGGGTCATTTTTCTGTGGGTTGTTCAGAATAGCTGAAGAGCCACCTGGCAAAAACAGCAAAACCCCCTGTTGCTCCTTGAAATCTTGTTAGTGCCACCACCATTCTCCTTCACCACTTCACAGCCATAGAGTGGATTATGGATGTATTTATTTGGTAAGAATCTTAAAGAAAAGACAATAGAGAGCATCCCAAATTTGTTTGCAACGGTTTCTTTTAACTATGCTTTTAGTCCTGCATAAGCACACAGGAGCAAATGATCACTGCTATGATTTTTTTGTATTTTTTGTAATTTTGTCCTCTGTTTTATTGTTCTGTCATGAAATTTGTGCAATTTTTTCTATACTGTACTGTTCTCCCTGAGATTTGTGCATTCCTCCTTAGATTTTTTGCCCTGCTGTGAGATTACTATTTTCCCTTTAGTATTAGTGCTCTACCTGGAAATGTGCACAATTTACCCCTTCCATTTTACTGCTTTGCTGTGACATTAGTGATTGCATTCACTGCTTTGAAAAGGAAATGTATACTTGGCAGCTAGCAACAGAGACCAGTGGAGGGAAGCAACTGGAATGAAGGGGGTGAGAGGAGCTGAACATTGCTGGCAGCTGCAGCGAAAGAGTTTTAGGGTGGTTATTTAGTGTAATTTATTTATTTATGTATTTATTTATTTATTTTTCAATTTATATCCTGCCTTTTTCCTGCAAAGGGCTCAAGGCAGCTTACATCTCCTCCTCCATCTTAATGTGCAGCAGCCTGTTCCTCCTTTCTTGCTTCTTCAATATATATATTTGCTAGCAAGGGAAGTGCCAAAGCAGAGAACACTGAGGTGATACAGGTATATTCAGCTAAATAGGGAAGAGGCTGTCTTCTACTCCTGTGGAAGAGCACTCCGTACAAGACCCCAACCTTCCCCTCAAAGTTTGTGAAAATGTTCCCACATTCATAAGGGTTCAGAAAATACTTGTCATTCCAAAGTTGAATGAAGAAAAGAGGGGACTTTCACTTGGAAAACACAGAAATGAAGGACAAAATTATAAGCACATGGGCAATAGGGGATCTAGCTCATCAGCAGACAAGTGGTCTTGTGCATTTTTGCAAGAGTTTGTGGATGCATTACTGTGTTCATTAAGGCTTGGAAAACCTTAATGTGATCTGGGGGGGGGTGTGGGGGGGTTCCCTCATCAGTCAGCAATGCAACACAGCAATTGCAACAAAGTTGCTGATACAAGGAATACAAGGGAAGCCATCAAGTAGGTGATCATATGTTGAGATTAAGAGACAAGCCACCCACCATGGTTTCTTCTCAGGGTGACTTAGTATGATGTGCAAACTTGTCTATTTTGGCATCAAACAGAGAGAATAAATATCTGGCTATCAAGTCAATATTAAGGCTAGGATCCCGATTTGCACTTCTTTCCATTCACAGAAGGAACTCTTATCCAGTGGAATCTACCACTGATGAAAGCAGGAGAGGCAATGTTAGTTGAGTTCCCTTCATCCTGGTAGCTCCCTATGCCATGCAGGGAAACTGGTTGGTGACAGCGGCATCAGTGATTAGCACTGCAGAAATGCTCCCCAATTAGCTGGGCCCATCAGGCAGCACCCAACATGGGGGTGGGGCAATGAAAGCACCCTCAGGTGTCAGCCCTGTGAGCCCTCCTGAGAGATGTAGGCCCCAAAAGCTGTCCAGGCATGCTGGCTGCTGAACACTGGACAGCTTCTTGCAGGCAGAAGAGCATAAAAACATTCCATCAAACTTCAATTTCACTAGATAATACTTGTGTGTATGGGTGCAATTACAGGATACCTAACTTTTCAGTAGACATTCCATTTTATAAGATCTGTTTATTTACATATAGATATATACAAACCCACTTTATCATGCCAAGCCATTATGTCAATATTTGTATCCATTTCTTGCTTGATCAGTTCTTCAAGAAGAATTTTATTTTGTGCTATTGCTTCTTTCAGTTCATTTATTTTGGTACAATAATCAGTGAAAAGGGCTTCATCTTCTTTTAACCGATTACTAAGAAAAGGTAAGAGGCTAATCATCCATCTGTCCAATCCCATTTAAGATCAACTGAAAATGTATTGATTAACACAAAGTCTGTCAAAATCATCCAATTCTAGTCAGGCATCTGCCATCATTCCACTGTTACTATTAGTAGTTCTAAAATCACTTCCTTATATTCTAGCATCCAATATGCTATATGATCCTAAGTAAATTTACTTAGAAGTAAACCCAACTGCATTCAATAGGATTTCTTTAGTAGTAAGTGCACTTTGGATTGCAAGTTTTGTCACCTCACAGTTTGAAGCATATTTTGAATAAGTTAGCTGTGAACCAGCTTAGTTGAGAAACACTTTTGCCAACAACATTTCTACAAAACTAATCTGTTATTAACAAATTTTCATCATTATATGCAGGAGTTGAAAGGTAGGATGAGCTGTTGAGAGAAGATAACAAGCAACAAAAAGCACAACTCATTGTATGATCTTTTATCAAAGAGAAGATGGTCCTAATCGAGAGAAGATTTGTGATCAAGTTCTGTAGAAATCATTAAGTCAACTTAGCCTGGACAAGAGCCATTGATAAATGTGAGTTTGGTGCAATTAATTTCCTTGGAGTCAGAATCATTCATAAGATATCTGAAATGGCATACACTAGCGCTGAAGATCGTTTTGTCTATGATGATGAAACAACACTTGAAGACATTAGTCATTTTGTACTATGTAAATGCTGCATGAAAATATATTATTTGGAAGTGTTGTAAGTAACTAACATGATTAACAATAATTCTCCAATATCACTTGAATAGGTATTGACAAGTAAATGTATGAAAATCACAGTTCATTTTTCCCCTATACCAACAGCTGCAGAAACAGACTGGTCAGCATTTCACATCACCCAGCCAGGTATCTGACAGCCAAAAGCTTTGATGTTTCAGCCAGTTTTCATGTTTCTTCTCTAAGCATTCATCTAATAAATGAAAACACAGATGATTGGCTCCAACATCCTTAATAAGAGAAACAATACCATTCTCTGATTAGTTTCTTCCACAATGTCATCCACATTTTCACAATAGCGTTAACATTTGGCTCTCCAATATCAGAGTTAAGGAATCTCAATTATTGGCCAATAAAAAGAACTCATATTGACAATGTGCTTGAAATTTTAACATAGAATGCATATAGATCCATTTTCATAACCACGGAAATGCATATACATGCACCTCTAGAATTGCATAATTCTGGCTAATACCTTTAAGGCTAAATTAACTGTTTGCACACATTTGGGGTACAAAGCTTGCTTTGAAAAGCGGTGGTGAACCACTGAGTGCCTTTGTAATGTGCCAGCTGGGCACTTCATAAACTGTCAGAACAGATGCAGCAAAAAGGGGGTAAAAAATGGGGAAGAGGTATTCACAATGAGAAAAATGACTCTCAGTCATGGCAGGCAGAGTGGCTTGAACCATAAAGTCCACTTGGATAGACTGGTGGACTGATAGGAAAAGAGGGGACAACCCATGGCAAGTCCAATCATCTTTCTCTTCTGTGTTTATGTCTTGAGAAGTCCTTTCCTCTGACCTTTGCTCATCCAATTCCATGATGCTTAGCTGGCCACCCCAGAGGAGCAGTCATCATGCATGGACTATGGTCAAAGAAGGAGCTGCCTGTGAACTCTGCAGAAATTCACTGTGCAGTCTCCAGATTCCATGTTAAAATCCTCATGTGACTCTCGAGGTACAAAAAGTTGGACTGCCCTATTTTAGATTTTCCTCCTTTGGATCATCTCCTTTACCTTATTGCAACCAATCCAAAATATAAGTAATTGCAATAATAATAATTGCATGTTCCTCTCTTGCCTACCAATACGTCCATTTCTTTCCTTCCTTTGCTGTTTCCCTATGTCTATTTTAAGCTGCAGTCCCCTTAGGAACCATTCATACATGCTTGTAAAGTGCCATACAAATAGAGCTAAATAAATAAATACAACAAAAGCAAACCATTCTAAGGGTTTCAAGACCTGTCTGTGTAAAGAAGTCAATTCTCTGTATGTTGACTCTGTAAGGAAGTGAACAAAAATTTAAAAAGTCTTCTTGAAGAAAATATTCCAAAAGTTTAAAAGCCACTTACATAAGATGGTTCAACACAAATTCAGCTTCCTGGATTTGTTCAGACATTGATTTTCTTCTCTTCTCACACTCTTCTATGACTTCTGCATGTATAGCTCTCACCATCAGTAGTTTCTGATGAACAGTATCATATAATGCTTTCGCCTTTTAAAAGTATAAAAATTATTTGGACTGTGTAAAGCACATATCAGAAATATTATTCTCACTTACCTTGTAAGTGACAAGATGTAATGTTACCTCTTTTATATATTAATTGCTTTGAATTTTGCCACTTTAGAAAAGGATAAAACTAAAAGTGACATTTAAACGCCAATCCTACATCAATTAATGCAAAAGAAAATTCATGTGAGTTTTGTGAGACTTATGCTGTAATCCTACACCTACAGTGGAACTTACTTTTTGAATAGACATATAGGGGATTTTGCTGGTAACAATTTAAAATATTTACATTCAACTGACTGATGGATGGATGTGTTGCTAGGCCTGCATTTAAACATTTCTGTTCTGCAGACATTACTACTAAGACTTTTTCTCCTTACTTTGCCACTTATCTAACAGTAACTGCATAAGCTGGATACACACTTGCATATTCATGCAGGAAATGCCATGCTTTCAACAATCCTATCAAGTTCCTTTTGGCAATGAAATGGTGTGTTAAAAACCATGATAAGAAGTTTATGTCAAGTAGTGTGGGGGCAGGGGAGTAGCAGCAGTGAGGTATTCCAGTCATTTGGCATTCCAACAAGAATGTAATTTCCCATCTTCTATTCCAATCCCATGCCAGTTCCATGGGACTTACAAATAAATGTGTATAAGTTTATAGCCTAAGCATGGACAACTCCCACAACAAATCAAGAAAAGTGAAGCTGGCTGTTCACTATTTACCTAATGGCAGGTCCAATATGATTTATCAGTTCCAAAATGTTTACTGCGAGGACCCTTCCAAAGCCCTTGAAATCAGAGGTCTAAAATTCCTATAACTGACTCCTAGAAATTAGTTTTACATAGCCAATCTTTTAGTATAGCTACTGTGGTACAAGGTATAATTTTGATATCTTAATTAGGAGATCATTTCATATTTCCATAGATGCCTTGACTCCTGCTTCTTCAGTTCCACATTTGAAAAAGTATAAACAGCCAATCTCAGAAGTGTTGTGAAGCAGGGCAAGGACTGCAATTTCTATATGTAAGGTATGATGTGCTTGAATGAGAAAATTATTATAAGCTGTTTCTTTTTTAAATGCATTTTTAAAGTAGATCCCATGCTACTTGACAGAACCAATGAGAAGTAGTAGTAAGCGTTTTCTTCATAAACTTGCAACAACTACTTTTTTAAGGATTACATGTATAGACAGGAGAGGTTGAAGTCCCAGTCATAAGAGGCACTGGAGCCCAACAATGGGAGGGGAGGGTGTCACTGGCTGAGGAATTCTTGAAGCTATCTGACTGTGCTCTACCGCACCATCCAATGTGGCTGCCCATAACCCTCCATAAAAGAATTATGGGCATCCAATTGAGGAAGGAAGAAGCATGAGGGTTAACATTGCTTCCACACTTCTTCCACCCTACTGAAGACTTAGATGCCTAGTTTCAGCTGTCTAAGTCTTTTGTGCCAGTTCACAGGGTGGACAAACTGAGGCTCTGTTGGAATAAACTGTATCTCAGCAGTGTCTCAGTCTTCCCTTCCCCCATACCCCACTCCCAGAATGCTCACCTAGTAGTGCTTCCAAGGTTGGTATTATCACCTTGAAGCAGCAGCTGGCATGGAAAGAACCATTCCAGCTGTGAGACCTCAGAGCATCTTTCCAAGGCCAGATCTGAGACTCCAAAGTCTCCTATGGCTCACTAGAGGCCATAGGTTTGTGCTCTTTGTGTCATAAAATTATTTCTGATTCAAAAGAAAATAATGATTTAGGGTGCAACCCTGTGCATATCTAAATAGAAAAAGTGGGAAATATTGGCAATACTGGGAACTATAAGACTATTTTCTGTCTAAACATCCATAGAATTGCTCCGTTAAATAACGTCATTAGTTGGTTATATATTTTATTAATAATTATAGCCAAAATTTCATGATACCACTTATTGTATTTCTACATTTCTTACCATATTAAACTGTTTAATTGTTAACTGTTAATTCCAGTTTAACATATATAGATGGATATAAAGATATAGACTGATAATGTGCATGGGCAAGCACACACATACACAATAATGACAACCCTATACACTAATGATTCAGAGGCTTCTGGGGAGATACCAATGTCACTGTCTGGTCCAAAATTCATGGATGAATTTCAGTTATTGTGGCCTGATGATGTGGACAAGGTGCTTGGATGAGTACATCCCACCACTTGCCTATTGGACCTTTGCCCATCTTGGTTAATTAACAACGCCAAGCACGGGATTGGGGCCTGGATCTTGGAAGTGGTTAATGCTTCTCTGAGGGAGGGTCAGGTACCTGCCCCTTTAAAGGAGGCGGTAGTCTGACCAGTCCTGAAGAAGGCGTCACTGGATCCAGAGATGGGCCACTAATTATAGACCAGTGGCCAACATCCCGTTTCTGGGCAAGGTGTTGGAGTGGGTGGTGGTGGTGGGACAACTCTAAGCACTTTTGGATGAAACTGATTATCTGGACCCATTTCAGCCCAGCTTCAGACATGGGTACGGTGCTGAATCTGCCTTGGTCGCCCTGTATGATGACCTGTGCCAGGAGAAAGACAGGGGGAGTGCATCCCTGTTGGTTCTCCTGGACCTCTCAGTGGCTTTTGATACCATCGACCATGGTATCCTTCTGGACAGGCTAGTGGGATTGGGGGTTGGAGGCACTGCTTTGCAGTGATTCCACTCCTATCTCAACGGCCGATTCCAGAAGGTGGTTCTGGGGAACTATGGCTCTGCACCATGGCAGCTATGCCATGGAGTACCACAGGGTTCCATTTTGTCCCCTTTGCTGTTTAACATCTACATGAAACCACTGGGAGAGGTCATCAGGAGGTGTGGGCTGCGGAATCATCAGTACGCTGATGATACCCAGCTCTACCTCTCGTTCTCCACCAATCCAGGTGAGGCAGTGGCTGTACTGAACCGGTGCCTGGCCAAGGTAATGGGCTGGATGAGGGCCAATAAACTGAAGCTCAATCCAGAGAAGACGGAGGTCCTGTTGGTTGGTGGATCGGGCTTCGGGGAAGGTGAATTGAACTTAGTCCTGAATGGGGTTGCACTCCCTCCTAGGGACAAGGTCCACAGCTTGGGAGTGCTCCTCGACCCAGAGCTTTCACTGGAAACTCAGGTGACAGCAGTGGCGAGGAGCGCTTTCTTTCAGCTTCGGCTAATCCATCAGCTGCGTCCCTACCTGGAGAACGACTGCCTGGCAACAGTGACACACGTATTGGTGACTTTCTGACTTGACTTCTGTAACGCACTCTACGTGGGACTGCCCTTGAAGACGGTCCGGATACTTCAATTGGTTCAAAATAGAGCTGCCAGGCTGCTGACGGGGACTGGGTGTTATGTTCACATGACTCCAGTTCTCCGTCAGCTTCATTGGCTTCCCAATGAAGTCCAGGCCCAATTCAAGGTGTTGGTTATGACCTATAAAGCCCTGAACGGCTTGGGTCCTGGTTACCTGAAGGAGCACTTACGTCCATATATGCCCGCCTGCCCCTTGAGATCAGCAGGAGAGACCCTTCTCCGGGAACCCTCCGTGAAGGAAATTAGGAGGGTAAATACTCAGAGGAGGGCTTTCTCTGCAGTGGTGCCCAATCTATGGAATGCGCTCCCCAGAGAGGTCCGCCTGGCGCCGTCGTTATTTGTTTTTCAGCACCAGGCGAAGACCTTTTTATTCAAGCATTATTTTAATTGTCAATGTTATTTATTTATTTTATCTTTTGGCCAGGGTGACTTAAATTATTTTTAACTTAAATTATTTTTAATTTATACTGTTTTATATTTATGACTGTGAGCCGCCTTGAGGCTTCGGTGAATGGGGCGGCATAGAAGTTTTCTAAATAAATAAATAAATATACACAATAGTTTGTAATAAATCTGCATTTCTTAAGAAATCATCTTGTTTATACCTTCAAAAGAGAAATACTTTGTGCATTGTCGTATACTTTCACATTTCTTTACATTAAGATGTATGGAATAGTATTTGCATACAGAAATTCAGAATGATCATGTATCAACTCAAAAGGAAGAACAATATTAAAATATTTGATCTACCTCTATGTATATCCTTTTTGCTTCTTCTATAGAGTCACATTCAAAAGTCAGCTTTTCTTCCAGCAGAGGGCTGTATTCCTTCATGAAGTCTATATGCTCCTGAATCTTTGCATTAACTACATCTATTTTTGACAGTTGGTCTACTGCATCCTGTAGTTGCTGATTTTTTTCTTCAAAATGCCACTGGAAATCTGTAACATCTTGTGAACATTTCTCCCATTCTGTAAAAGAAAAAAAAAAAGCTTTGTAATATAACAAATTATGACAATTTCATTTAGTGACTAAATATATAATATAAGCTGATTATCAATACATCTACACTTGCAGATTACTGTGACTGTCCCTCACTGTGACTGAAGGAAAGCAGTGTCCACATTGTGCAAAAGCTTGTAATAATTCTTTTTACCAGCAAAATTCCAGAATTATAAGACACAAAGAATAATGAATATTAAGACTATTTTAGTTGACATGATTTTATAATGATGGATGTGAGAAGTTTGCCTTGTTACTACTGCCAGAGTAAAAAGGGTAAAAAAAGGTGGGCTTTAACTACTTGCAGAGGAGTCAAATCTAAATTTCCACATACTTTCCAAGACCAACCAACAACAGTCACCTGCAGGCAAAATGAACAAAACAGGTACCTACCACCCTTTTTCTACTGAATATGCATATCTATATCGATACAGTTATGAGCATTGAATATTGAGCATAACAACCAACCACTAAGCATGCTTACCCCACTCACCAGGAATGCATACATAGTGTGTTCATGAAGAGGGACAATTTACATGCTTTGGGGAATGTGCATATCAAAACAGAGTTTTGTATATTCTCCAATTTCCATTATACACATTACAATGGAATATCAAGATTTGTGTATATTTCCCTATCAATATGCACTCTCTTTGGTCAATATGCCTAGAATCTAAGAAATGTGCAAATTCTGCAAGAGTTGGTAAAGATTATGCATTACTCTTATGTATACAAACGTGCATGTGCACACATACAAATTCAAAAATAAATGCAAATAGATCTTAAAAGTAAGAATTCAATGCCTTACTCTTGGTCTCTCAGATATGTTAGATTGGATTATTATTATATTCTTTGTTTAGGGTGCAATTCTATGCATGTTTAGACCAGAAAAAGGCCTACAACTTCTAGCATGCTCTAGCTAATTCTGCTAGCTTGTGCATGCTTGGAGAAGTTGTATGTCTTATTCTCTGTAAATGTGCATATGATTATGCATTTTGTTACTCGTTGTTTGATAAAGGGAAAGGCTGACATAACCCCTGCCCCTTCCCCTAGGAGTGATTATCAGATTTTCAGACATTTTAAATGGCCACATAGAAAAACCATCCTTACTTTAATGCTCAGGGCATGCTATTACTTCTGAAAGCAAAAATAGCTCCCAAAAAGAACAGTGTTTTCATGGGATAATTTAATACATCTTGTGGAAATCGAATGTGGCTCATAAGTATGTCGATTATTTACTTCCCTGTTTAATCTTAATAACCATACCTTTTTGAACAGCTATGGGAAGCTGTTGTAGTCTCCACAGTGACAGTTTATCAGCACTTAAGTATAGCTTTTTCCTACGCTGTATCTCAAACTCCAAAGCTTCTTCAGCTTGTTTACGTTCAGTTTCTAATCTTGTAACTAATTCTGTAACCTCTCCCAGAATAGCCGCTGTTTTCTGCTTTAAAGGTTGGAGGTCTTCAGAATTTTGTTTTTAAAAAGAAAAGGAAGAAATGTATGTTGTATTGTTTCATATTACAGGTACATCTCATTAAAATGCATGATCTGAACATCATTTAGCATGTTAGCAAACTGTTAGCAAGTTATACAGTCCTGGAACAACTACAAAGAGCTATAGAAATTACACAAAATTCAACAGCTCATTTCAGCAAATATTCTGCAAGTTACACAAAATGAAGTAGCTTCCAAAAAGCCCACAATTCTACTGATTTCAGGACCAATTTATCTTATTGCTGTGAATAAGCTTATTAGATGACATGCATTTTTGCTTGGTAGGAATGTGACTGGTAACAGCACATAACTAGACACTACCTAATTCTATCATAAAGTTACTTGAATGAAAGAGTTTAGTACTTTTTTTGTTTAACCGAATCTACTTTGTGGCAACCTGCATCATCTGGGAAAAAATTGCAAACTAAATGCAGGCAAAAATCTCAAAAGTATCAAGATAAATTACTGAAGATCACATCAAATAAACAGCTGCTTTCATGCACCTATAGGACATTAATTCTTATAGCTTAGAGCAAAAACTGTATTTGCACAGTGCTGATTGGCAGTTCCTGTGTCAACAATGAAAGTGCTCTCATAGCTTTCTCAGAACAAGATCATACTCAGCACTGATTACTTGGCCCTTTCATTGCTCAAGAAGCAACTTCCCCTCTGGCATAGGAACAGGCATCCTCCTCCGCACCAGCCCAGTTCTTCTTTACTTGCTATTTATTCTGGATCCAAGTTTTCCTTTCTCCAGTGACCCTGCCAAGAGTATCTCTAGTTCTCCCTTCCTTATGAGTGAACTTTTCCATCTTTTGAAAACAGCATGGGAATATTGACCGAACTGAGATAGCTGCTCATCAAATAATTTACACCGATAGGCCACAAGGCAAGGCACCATTACAGTGCCATTTTGTAACAACCCAATAGAGACCATGTACTTTCTGCAATGTTTTAAACCTCAGTCCTGTGTTTCAGGTTCTCAACAAACTTTTCCTTTGTACATTTGATGAAACTACTAAAATCACATTTTGTATGTGTAAGAGTTTAAGGCTGTCCTTTTCAAACCATTTTCCCCATTTGAACCACAAAACACTAGATAATTTCTGCAGTGCCTTGAATTCATTTATAGAGTCTCATGGAAAAGGTAAAGTCACACATAACATGCTTGGAAAAAAACTTTTTTCGACTTTGCATTAATAGAAAATGGCGCTGAAGCCTACTCTTGCAACTCATTCCAGCCAACATATTTTTCTCCATTTAGCCTTCTATCAGAAACTATGCAGTAATCTGACAAAGCACTATTTCATATAATTCCTAGGGAAAATATCACCCCCCATACACTTCTTTTCCTTATTGTTATATATACACTCCACTTTCCCAACATGTAAAATTATGAAAGAGCCAATGAATAGCAGATTTCAGAACTATTTATTTATTATTTTTCTACCCTGCCCATCAGCCCAAAGGCTCCCTGGGTGGTTAATTCAATAAACTGACTATAATTATTCAACTATAACAACTGTTATGTTTTCTCTATGAGAAAAATCATATGTTCCTTATTTTACTCCATTACAGAGACTCTAAATACACAAAGCTTTCAAAAACAAAATAAATGTGCATCAAGGTTGATATGAGTGAAGATAAATTATCCAAGGAACTACTTACATTGAAGCTTACTTACAAGCTTGCTTACTTACTTACATAACTACTTACATTTAAGCTTATATTTCAGTACATATTTTCCAAAATAAGTTTCAAAATCACCATATCCTTTTCAAAGGTATTGTTAACATATACCGTATTTTTTGCTCTATAAGACTCACTTTTTCCTCCCTCAAAAGTAAGGGGAAATGTCTGTGCGTCTTATAGAGTGAATATGTGTGTGCAGTAAGTCTGTCAGATGTGCAGCCCATGGGGAAGTGATGGGGAATGTGCCTGTGATTATGTGGCCATTTGATTATGTGGGCATTTGATTTTTTTTTTTTTTCTTGTTTTCCTCCTCTAAATACTAGGTGCATCTTATGGTCAGGCGCATCTTATAGAGTGAAAAATACGGTAATTATTCAGATTCAATTACTTTTTCTCATTGTGTGTACTGCTCTAGAAACTATGTTTTCAGAAATTCACTGAATAAGGCAGTAGGCATAGTTACCTGTACCATAAAAAACACCAAAATATTTGTATTAGGGACCACTGTTTTGGCCTCTTTGGCCTAATTAAGACAGGGGTTAATCGTTGGGCAGCAAAATCCAGTGTGGTTGCCCACTGCCCTCTGAACTTGTAAGAATACAGTCACCTGATGGAAGGCAGAAGGAGCACAGAGGCAAAGTTCACCTTTGCACTTCTCCTGCCCTGCAGAAGCTTTTGATAGCTAATCTAAGCCTTTTGGCTCAGAGTACAAGTTGGAGACACTAAGATGTCACCAGGATGCCAGATATATTGACAGAGTGAGTTTTCAAGGTCAGAGCTAGAACTGTGATGTCTCCTATGGCCACCAAGGCTGTGTTTGGCAGTCATAGGATTGTGTCCTAAGACTGGCAGTACAACTCCAGCTGGATAGATACCATGAATGTGTAAAGCATGGCTACAGTTGGATAATCAATACAATGCATGGTGAGTAATTTCAGGTGTCAAGAGATTTGATGGAGGTATATGTTTAAAAGGGATTTGCATATTTCAGATATTTGCTTTATGGATCTTTGATTTTTTTTTTTTATGATTGCATTCATTATGGAAAATGTTGTTCTTCATATTGACTGGAAATAGTCAAAGCCAGGTACATGAACAATTTTTTATTCATGTATTACATTTGTACATATTCCGATATCCAAAGCACTCTGGACAATTCACAAAAAATTCAAACTCTAAAACACAAGTTGTTTTAATATACAGTATTAATATATTTTGACAGAGATATGCCAAGAACACTCTGGCAGTCTGAGTGCCAGACTCAGTCAATATTACCTTTCCAATATAATGATTGTTCAGCCTTCAGATCAGAAGAGACTGATGACCAGATATCTTTAATCTCTTCAACATTTTCTGTATTCCTACAAATTTAAGTCAATATTTTAAAATAGATGGGACTTCAAATCCATCTTCATCTTCACTCCTTAATTCCATAGCTCTCACTGCAAATTTAAAACACCCTTTATTTATGTAAATGTTTCTGCTAAGTCATCTGTTGCTGTATCCCTCTATTATTTCCCTATACTGCAAATATTAGATTTCTTTTGAGCAAGAAGTTTATTTAAGTTATGCTAGAGTTGCTTAAGTCAAGCAAAATGTTAATAGTACCATGATGGAGGAAATGAGTAGGAATACATTTGCTTCTATCAATGTTTGGTGGATGAAGGCATGTGGAAATCAGGTCTGGAGTTGATAAGGGCAATCTTTTGCTTTGGCCCAATCAGCATTTTGCATTAGTATTTTTTTTCTTCTTATGGGATCATGTGGTCCTTCTCATGCCAGTCTGTGTCCCATAACAATCAATCAATCAATCAATCAATCTAGCAAGCAAGCAATTTATTAATATAGTCAATGACTCACATAATCAAGAGAACAGTATCAAAATCCTGGTTGCTATACATTACTAAAAGTCAGAATTAAGATCTAAAATCCAAAATCTGGACAGGAGACCATACACATCTTAAAACAAACAAATAAACAAAGAAAGGCATTATTAAACTTTATACTCATTACAAACAATACCCTGTCAGATTTTACAAGCAGCTGCCAAAAAACTTGTGCTCTGGGTTATGATCTGTGGTTTAGTTCCCATAAGAAGAATCTTGGCCACCTCTGTGTCCAATTGGACAATAAATTTTCTGATCAGGAAGAGGATAAACATTCCATGTGCTTCCTGGTAAAGCAAGCAATAAAACAAGACATGCTCTATTGTTTCCACTTCTCCTGAACCGCAGGAGCAAACCCTTTGTAACATAGGTATTCTTCTATAGCAGCCTGTCCCACAACACTTGTAAGAAGCATTATAAGAAATGGTGGCTTTTGTATGTCTTGATCCAGAGATGCCCCAATTTAACAACTCCTTATCTCAATTTATAATACATTATTTTTACATATCAAGTTAGATTTCTATTCAAAAGAGAAAACATCTAATAAACTATCTTGGCCCTCAATTCTGTACCATTTATTGGAGAGTAGGCCCCATTGAACTCGGTTATATGCTTCTGTCTACATATGAATAGGATGAAAGACAGTGTGGATGTTTTGCTTGTTTTGTTTTGATAAAGAATCCCTAGAGTTAATTAATGAATTAAAATTTGTAAGATCCTTACCATGGAATTTTCTCCAACTTATATAAATGATCATACTGTAAATATAAATGACATGCTTCATTAATATAGTACATACTTTAAATTTTCATTGAGTATATAAAAATAAACATGAAGAAACCACATAAAAACATGGAAATCAGTTGGATTAGTTTTAAAACATTTTCCCAACAGTAATCCTTATAAAGTAACATTTTGTTTTTGCAGTTCTCACTGAGAAATCTTAATCAGCCTGTGTCAGAAGCAAATATACTTCTCTTGATGAAAGTAGCCTTTACCTAGAAGTAAGGGGGATACCAGCCAAACTGCAGTCTCTGGTCAGCTAAATTAATCATCTCCCATTTATTTCTTCGTGGCTTAAAGCCCAGTAATATCACTCAAATGGTAGAGACGGATGTGGGGAGAATTTTCCCTTGGGATTTGTAAGAAACTCAAAATGTAACAATTTTTGCTGGCAAGTGCATTGCCTTGTGTTAGTTATGAAGTGGCTACTTTTAATATATTTTGAAATATATTTTTATCTATTACTTATGATGTTTGACAAATAGTGTTTTGGAATTATTTTAGTATTTTATCAATTTCTTCACTTTGCAGTTGTTTTAGGCATTTAGATTTTAGGTTTGTACTCACAGTTTGGTTGCAGGTCATGTGTAACTTTGATTTTGTTTTTGTTATGACCTGTGTTTGCAACAATAAAATTTACAACTATTACAACTGTGGAACTTCCCCATGAAGATAATCTGCTTGTGCCATACTGTCCCCAGAGAGATTTGCCTTGTATTTACACTGGTGGTGGTGATGGTGCTGGTTTGGTGCTAGACAAAGATTTTTTTAAAAAATCCTTTATGTTTTAACATCTCCGCTGGATGTTTTTTATACTGCTTTGCAATCTCTTGTTTTAAATTACACTGTTCTTGTTGTCTTATTCTTTTTGGTGAATTAAGGTAAACGTAAGGTAAAGGTCTCCTTCATGGATCACTGCCTTGTCGTGGCGAAGGGGCTTGCATAGCTCAATGAAGCTATGAGCTATGCCGTGCAGGGTCACCCAAGACGGACAGGTCATAGCAGAGAGCTCTGACAAAACGTGATCCACTGGAGAAGGAAATGGCAACCCACTCCAGTATCTTTGCCATGAAAACCCCATGGACAGTACCAAAAGGCAAAAAGATATGATGCCGGAAGATGAGCCCCTCAGGTCAGAAGGTGTCCAATATGCTACTGGGAAAGAGCGGAGGGCTAGTACTAGTAGCACCAGAAAGAATGAAGCGACTGGGTCAAAGCCGAAAGGACACTCAGTTGCAGATGTATCTGGAGGTGAAAGGAAAGTCCGATGCTGCAAAGATCTTTACTCCATAGGAACCTGGAATGTCAGATCCATGAATCAAGGCAAGCTGGATGTGGTCATACAAGAGATGACAAGACTGAACATCGACATCTTAGGAATCAGTGAACTAAAATGGACAGGCATGGGTGAATTTTGTTCAGATGACCATCAGGTATACTACTGCGGGCAAGAATCCCTCAGAAGAAATGGAGTAGCCTTCATAGTCAATAAAAGAGTAGGAAAAGCAGTACTGGGATACAATCTCCAAAATGACAGAATGATCTCAGTTCGAATCCAAGGCAAACCATTCAACATCACAATAGTCCAAGTCTATGCCCCAACCACTGGTGCTGAAGACGCTGAAGTTGACCAGTTCTATGAAGGCCTACAACACCTTCTAGAATTAACTCCAAAAAATGATGTCCTTATCATCATGCAGGATTAGAATGCTAAAGTAGGAAGCCAAAAGATAACTGGAATAACAGGCAAGTTTGGCCTTGGAATACAAAATGAAGCAGGGCACAAGCTGGTAGAATTTTGTCAAGAGAATACAATGGTCATAGCAAACACTCTTTTCCAACAACCCAAGGGACGACTCTACATATGGACATCACCAGACAGTCAACACAGAAATCAGATTGACTATGTGCTCTGCAGCCAAAGATGTAGTCAGTAAAAACTACAGTCAGTAAAAACTAGACCAGGAGCTGACTGTGGCTCAGATCATGAGCTTCTGGTGGCAAAATTTAGGCTTAAGTTGAAGAAAGTAGGGAAAAGCACTAGGCCACTCAGGTATGACCTAAATCATATCCCTGATGAATATACAGTGGAGGTGACAAATAGATTTAAGGAATTAGATCTGATAGACACAGTGCCTGAAGAACTATGGACGGAGGTTCACAACATTGTACAAGAGGCAGCAACTAAAACCATCCCAAAGATAAAGAAATGCAAGAAAGCAAAATGGCTGACTGAGGAAGCTTTACAAATAGCTGAGGAAAGAAGGGAAGCGAAAGGCAAGGGATAAGGAGAAAGATACAAACAATTGAATGCAGAATTCGGGAGAACAGCTAGAAAAGAATGCCTTCCTAAATGAACAGTGCAAAGAAATAGAAGAAAACAATAGAATAGGGAGGACCAGAGATCTCTTCAAGAAAATTAGAGATACAAAGGGAACATTTCATGCGAAAATGGGCATGATAAAGGACCAAAATGGCAGGGACCTAACAGAGGCAGAAGAGATTAAGAAGAGGTGGCAAGATTACAAAGAAGAACTATACAAGAAAGAGCTTAACATCCCTGATAACCACGATGGGGTGGTCACTGACCTCGAGCCAGACTCCTGGAATGTGAAGTCAAATGGGCCTTAGAAAGTCTGAGCAACAACAAAGCTAGTGGAGGTGACAGCATTCCAGCTGAGCTATTCAAAATCCTGAAAGACGATGCAGTTAAAGTGCTACACTGAATATGCCAGCAAATTTAGAAAACTCAACAGTGGCCACAGGATTGGAAAAGGTCAGTTTACATTCCGATCCCAAAGAAGGGCAATGCCAAAGAATGTTCAAACTACCGCACCATTGCAGTCATTTCACATGCTAGCAAAGTGATGCTCAAAATCCTACAAGCTAGGCTCCAGCAGTATGTGGACCGAGAACTACCAGAAGTACAGGCAGGATTTCGAAGAGGGAGAGGAACTAGAGATCAAATTGCCAACATACACTGGATCATGGAGAAAGCTAGGGAGTTCCAGAAAAACATCTACTTCTGCTTCATTGACTACGCTAAAGCCTTTGATTGTGTGGATCACAACAAATTGTGGCAAGTTCTTAAAGAGATGGGAGTCCCAGACCATCGTATTTGTCTCTTGAGAAACCTATATGCAGATCAAGAAGCAACAGTGAGAACCGGACACAGAACCCCTGATTGGTTCAAAATTGAGAAAGGAGTTCGGCAAGGCTGTATACTGTCACCCTGCCTAATTAACTTACATGCAGAGCACATCATGAGAAAGGCAGGGCTAGATGAATCACCAGTTGGAATCAAGATTGCTGGGAGAAATATCAACAACCTCAGATATGCAGATGATACCACTCTCATGGCAGAAAGTGAAGAGGAACTAAAGAGCTTCTTGATGCGGGTGAAGGAGGAGAGCGCAAAAGCTGGCTTGAAACTCAACATTAAGAAAAGATCATGGCATCCGGTCCTCTCACTTCCTTGCAAATAGATGGGGAAAAAATGGAGGTCATGACAGATTTTATTTTCCTGGGCTCCAAGATCACCGCAGACAGGGACTGCAGCCAAGAAATTAAAAGACGCTTGCTCCTGGGGAGGAAAGCTATGGCAAATCTAGATAGCATACTAAAAAGCAGAGACATCACCCTGCCAACAAAAGTGCATATAGTCAAGGCTATGGTTTTCCCAGTTGCAATGTATGGCTGTGAAAGCTGGACAATAAGGAAGGCCGAGTGCAAAAGGATTGAGGCCTTTGAGTTGTGGTGCTGGGGAAGACTCCTGCGAGTCCCTTGGACCGCAAGGCGATCAAACCAGTCAGTCCTAGAGGAGATCAACCCTGACTGCTCTTTAGAAGGCCAGATAGTGAAGATGAAACTCAAATACTTTGGCCACCTAATGAGAAGGAAGGACTCCCTGGAGAAGAGTCTAATGCTGGGAACAATAGATGGCAAAAGAAGAAGGGGACGGCAGAGGATGAGGTGGCTAGATGGAGTCACTGAGGCGTTGGTGTGAGCTTGAGTGGACTCCGGGGGATGGTGGAGGACAGGAGGGCCTGAAGGAATGTTGTCCATGGGGTCGCGATGGGTCGGACATGACTTCGCGACTAACAACAACAACAAAGGTAAAGGTTTCCCCTTGACATTAAGTCCAGTCATGCCCGACTCTAGGGGGCGGTGCTCATCTCCGTTTCCTAGCCAAGGGAGCCAGCGTTTGTCCGCAGACAGTCTACGTGTTCATGTGGCCAGCACGACTAAACACCAAAGTGCACGGAACGCTGTTACCTGCCCACTGAAGTGGTACGTTTTTATCTACTTGCATTTGCCTGCTTTCCAACTGCAAGGTTGACAGGAGCTGGGACGGAGCAACGGGAACTCACCCCGTTGTGCAGATTCAAACCGGCGACCTTTCGATTCACCAGCCCTGCAGCACAGCAGTTTAAACCACTGCACCACCTGCAGTCCCTGCAGGTGCATTATTGTATGCCTATTTTTTATTGCAAAGCTGACCTGACAAAGGTACAACAACCAAAACAATGAATATAAACAAATAGTACCTGTTGAAACGTTTCTTCCACTTTCATTTCTAGATCTTGAATGTGATGAATAGCTTTGTTAACGCATGCAGATGGAGTATTTACTGCAGCACAACTACGTTGTCTGGAGGGAAGGCCCAATGAATTTGTTTCCTTTATACCTAAAATAATTCAGGAATAATAATTCTGTTGTTTTCAATGTGTATTTTTCATTTTGAAAAATTACAATACATCTGTGATTTCTACAGGGTCAAATTAGATGTCACTTGGGGACTTGGAGTTAGAACTCCTAACATCTCTTTTGTTTAAAACAAAACAAAACAATGAAGGGAAAAAAACAGACCCCCACCACTGCCCATCATTTGTTGAAAGGCTATAGTGCAGAAAGGAGAATTTAGCTCTTTGCCCTATATCCATTCTGTGCAAAATAATCCCCTGCAAAAGCAATGTGTGCAATTCTATGCATGCCTACTTAGAAATTTGCTCCACTGAATTCAAAAGGACTGACTCCCAGGTAATAATGTATAGAATCACAGCCTTAAGGATGTTTATTTTCCTTCTGTGGCTAATAATACCTTGGAATAGGGGCTAGCCTGCGGGCATAACATGGAGGCTAAGTGTTAGTCCCTTCTCTTCCACTTCTACCCCTTGCTTGGACTCTAATAAAGTCCTAGAAGATACCTTTTGGAAATGAAAAAGATTTAGGCAGTTGGAAATATGGCGCTCTCACAACACAGCTTGAGTTCTCACATCCTTGGAGCTATAACCAGTTATTAAACAGAGCTATGACTATCTGACAGATTCATGCAAACAACCCTAGCTACAGTGCTGGATCACACTAGGTAACCATGTGGCCAGCATCTGCTTGCAGATCCAGGAACTGGGATACATCCAACAACCATTAGACTTCTTTTTGCACAGCAGAATGACTTGCTTCTTTCCCTTTCCTTCATCTGAAGGGTTCCCAGATATATTGGGGGGGGGGGGTGTATGGGAATCTATTTCAACAGTGCCATCTGTTCCACTAGTAAATGGATACAGCCACTTGAGAAAACCTATCTATTTGAAAGTGTGAACTTCAGTACCAAGACAAGTGGAATTCCAGCCAAAGTCCTGACTTTCCAGGAGACTTCCTTTTGTAACCACCACACGGGTTGCAAGAGAAGTAGGTGGCAGAATTTCCTCTCTCTGTGTAGCCAGTGGTCCAGAATATCTTACAACTACTTCATGGACCAGGAACAATGGCAAGATGGCCTACTTCCAGGGAAAAGGCTGCGGGGTGGAACTCCTTTTCTGTTCCAGTTCCTGAGAATATGAAGGAGCCAATATAGTGCCCCAATCCGCAAAAGTGAGGCTTTATAAGTGATCTTGAAGTGGAGTTTCAAGGCTCTGACACAGCTTCAGTGTTCACAAGTCACACACACAATTGGCAAAAGGGATCTATATTATTTGTGCACTCCATGATAAGCCCAAAACTTCCAAAATGAAATATTTCCTAGAACACACAGGTGTGAATGAAGAGCTGATCAGATTAGATCCTTGCCCTTTGTGATGTGAGTTATAACCAATAAATGTTGCAACCCATTAAAAGCCCAATGTGATGTGCCACTATTACCTTCTCCATTTTGCTTCCCAACTGAAGTTCAAATAACAATGGCAAGTGAAAGATTATGTAAGAGAAAGTTATCTAGTAAATTGGTTGTACCCTTTATAGGATAAAAATCATTTTAAATCTGTTTAAAGCTTTTTAGAAAATATAAAATGTACTAAATTCAAGAAGAAGAAAGATTACCTTCTGGTTCTTGACTATTATCTTTGGAAGAAGAGGACAATAACTGCATTTCATACATTGCTGCCCACTGTTCTTTTCAGCCTAATACATTAACAAAAAAGAAAAAAATTCCATGTATGCTCTGGGTCCAGACTAAGCCATATTTTAGTCCCCTGGAAATGAATTGGGTAGTTCTGTTTTCAGTGATTTTCATGAGACTTCATTAGTCCCATCCAACCAAGAATATTCAAAGCATGAACATAGAACATTGTTAGTTCAATGCATATTTGTAGATGTGTTTGACAAGACATACTCATTCCTCCTCCACCACCTCCTCCTTTTCTTGTTCATTTTCTTCTTTGTCAGACTGCAATAATGATTATATAAGCGTAAAGCACAAATGAGCACAGTACAGTTTTACTTTCACTTTCACTGTTGCCATTCTGAGTGCAAAGCCATTTGACTTTCAGCAGTGAGAACATAATCAAACAGACAAGGGGATCTACTTCTAAATAAATATGTTTAGGATTGATGTGAAAAAGCCATATATTTGCTTTAATTCACAGGAAGCATTTACCTTTTGGCATTACTTTCAGTGAAACAGAAGGGAGGGAGGAAGAGAATATAGAACATTACTTCAGGTACTTAGTCTCATCCAGTGTGCTACATGTAAATACTTCTACATTCTATTTCACATTCTGTTTAATAAAATAATCAGCAACACATATATGCAACATTTTAAATGATTGGTACCATAAACTAGTCTAACAATATAGATTTAAATACGTAATTATAAAATTAATATTTAATAGGAAAATTAGAATTCAGCACTAACAACATTCTTTAACTACAAGGCATAATTTACATCCAAATAATTCAAGAGACAGCTGACAGTCATTAACTATCAAACTTTTCAGAGAAGATAACAATGATATTTTAAACCTGCTCCACAATTAAATTGTGGTTAAAGAATGGGACCACAACACGCATACATGTTGGTTGGATTAACTGGACACAGCAAGCTGCAGTATGCACCTACATGCACAGAAAATAAGTATCTGTATCTACTTTTTTACTTTTTTTGTCCTTTGCACGGTTGTATGCTCATGGCAGCTGTTCTGGTCACGGAAGTTTCCTATCTTGCACAGCTCTTCAGTGTTTCTAATTGAAGTACCATAAATCCCAGATGCTTAGCAGTTGCATTTGTGAACATCACTCTCACAGTCTATACAAAAAGGATCCTGCATCTGAAATAAAACTTCTTGGTGTAAAAGAAAAAAAAAATTTTGGCTTGTTTTTTTTCATCTTCAATTGAAATGTCTTTAGTTTTACCAAATGTTTTAACTTTGAGTTAGTTAAATTAGAGCAAACTATGCACACAATCTTTAAATGATTCTCTTTTCTGTATTTTTGAGTAGCACATACTAAAATGAAAATCAGATTAAATTACCTTTTGGGGCATCTGAAATATTTAAATACGTTGTACTGATTTCAGCATGTGATCATTATTTTTCTTTTAAATTCTTTGTCAATATCTGCTCAGTTTTTTAAAGGATCACAGTGATATGTTGTTTGTACAAAAGTACGGAGCAATTATACTTAAACTAAGTTTCAATTTGGAGTTACTAAGGCAACAAGCACATCCAGAAAAAATGTGTGATGAAGACAAACTACTCTCTTTGCATCAATATGCCTTTTGTTAAAGAATATTAATACTGGTCCAGTTCACATACACACACAAAGTTAAGATTAGGAAAATAGAAGGAGCTGTTCCATCTGCAGATGAAAAGCTTATTACCTCTGAACTGATGTAAAGTTTGAAATTATTCACCTAGACCCATGTATGTGAAATGTTTAGTGAAAATGCATAATCAGAGAACTTGGTCAAAGAATTGATCTGTAAATGGTAGCTAAAAAGTAGGGAATGCTACAGATATTTATCAGGTTTGACTTATAATATATATATTGCCATTCCACTAGTCTTTCTCAGACCTTCCTTCTATATGAGTTTATATCTGAAATGAGGATTATTGTTAGCTTCTGGATGTACAGACTCTTGCATATGCTACTAAGAGAAAACAATAGCTGTGACAGGAGGCACAGTATTTGCATAAGCTAAAAGATGTATGTAGGAAAACTGCAGGAGCAGTGAAGAGACTGGCATATTTTTCACAACTGTGCAACAGATTCATAAAAATTCTGCTGTAGACATGAAACTGGGGTTGAAAATTGGGATATCAGTTTGGCAGCTGCTTTGAAGGGCTTTTACGGAGTCAAGCTTGTCGGTTTCACTGCCTCCCTGTTCATAAGCTTTTCTTTACAGCAGGAAACCAGAGCACAATTTCCTTCATCCCTGAGCACTGGCTATACTGATTGGGGCTGGTGGGATTTGTATTTCCAAGCATTTGAATGTTGGAGAATAGCTTGAAAAGTTATGAAAACAGTGGATTAAATTGAAAAGACTTCTATGAGCCCTGAAAAAAAGGTAGCGACATCCCTTCATTGGACAAATAAAATTGGCAAGTGCTTCTAGCCACTCAAGTCTTTTGCACCTGCTTGTGAGGATGTCAGGCTGAGGCTCCACAAGAATACACAGTATGCCAGAGGCATACTTCTCCACTCGCTCTCTCCCAGAACGCCCTCCTGTGTCAGCTTCAAAATCTGTCTTCTGACCTCAGAGTCACAGCTGACACAGTTCTTTCTGTGCTGGCTGGGAGGGTGGTCACTCTGGACTTTGGAACAGCAACCCAGTTCCAACTGCAGAGCATATTTCTGAACCTGGAGTTGGGGCACCAAATTTTCCTATGAGCAGCCAGACTTTGTCTAGCAGCTTTGGGTTCACAACCTAAAATGTTTTACTGTGCAGATCATTTTATTAGATACTTAAAAACAAAATTGAAGACAATAGCATGTACTCCACTTACAGTGTTGACAGTTGTGGGGGGAAACTCTGAAAATTGTTGGCAAACTTGTTTATTTATTGGCAGTGTTCTCAGAACTGTGTACAGAATAATTAGGGCACAATTATAGAAGCATAGAAACATAGTGAGTCAGAAGAGATCTCCTAGGCCATCTAGTCTGACCCCCTCATATCCAGACAGCTCTAATCATCCTTAGCCGGTTGAGGAATCCTAGAAGTTATAGGACTTTTAAAAATCTAAATATGCATCAGTTTGTGCCTTAATTAACTTTAGCAACCCAACTAAATGTACAAGATCTGCTGACAACCACATGTCTACAACAATAGACATCAATTCTCTTCCACTATGGTTGTTTTAGCACCCTCAGATTCACTGTCTTTATTGGTTGCATTTCACTCTCAAACATGTGTGCCTTTCTATGACATGTATATCTCCTCTCATACTTTTGCCAGATACAATATCACTAAATATTTGTTTCATTGTTAATACTTAAATTGTATTTTTATTGTGCACACTACATTTTAACAGTGTGTATTACATGGAAACAGAATTCCAGAGAATAGCTAGAAGAGATAAAAATGCCTTCTTAAATGAACAGTGCAAAGAAATAGAAGAAAACAATAGAATAGGGAGGACCAGAGATCTCTTCAAGAAAATTGGAGATATGAAGGGAACGTTTCATGCAAAGATGGGCACGATAAAGGACCAAAATGGCAGGGACCTAACAGAGGCAGAAGAGATTAAGAAGAGGTGGCAAGATTACACAGAAGAACTATACAAGAAAGAGCTTAACGTCCCTGATAACCACGATGGGGTGGTCACTGACCTTGAGCCAGACATCCTGGAATGTGAAGTCAAATGGGCCTTAGGAAGTCTGAGCAACAACAAAGCTAGTGGAGGTGACAGTATTCCAGCTGAGCTATTCAAAATCTTAAAAGATGATGCAGTAAAAGTGCTACACTCAATATGCCAGCAAATTTGGAAAACTCAACAGTGGCCACAGGATTGGAAAAGGTCAGTTTACATTCCGATCCCAAAGAAGGGCAATGCCAAAGAATGTTCAAACTACCGCACCATTGCACTCATTTCACATGCTAGCAAAGTGATGCTCAAAATCCTACAAGCTAGGCTCCAGCAGTACTGAGAACTACCAGAAGTACAGGCAGAATTTCAAAGAGGGAGAGGAACTAGAGAGCAAATTGCCAACATATGCTGGATCATGGAGAAAGCTAGGGAGTTCCAAAAAAAATCTACTTCTGCTTCATTGACCATGCTAAAGCCTTTGATTGTGTGGATCACAACAAATTGTGGCAAGTTCTTAAAGAGATGGGAGTCCCAGACCATCTTATTTGTCTCTTGAGAAACCTATATGTGAGTCAAGAGGCAACAGTGAGAACTGGACACGGAACCACTGATTGGTTCAAAATTGAGCAAGGAGTTCGGCAAGGCTGTATACTGTCGCCCTGCCCATTTAACTTATATGCAGAGCACATCATGAGAAAGGCGGGGCTAGATGAATCACCAGTTGGAATTAAGATTGCTGGGAGAAATATTAACAACCTCAGATAGGCAGATGATACCACTCTCATGGCAGAAAGTGAAGAGGAACTAAAGAGGCTCTTGATACGGGTGAAGGAGGAGAGTGCAAAAGTTGGCCTGAAACTCAACATTAAGAAAACTAAGGTCATGGCATCCGGTCCTCTCACTTCCTGGCAAATAGATGGGGAAGAAATGGAGGTAGTGACAGATTTTATTTTCCTGGGCTCCAAGATCACCGCAGTTGGAGACTGCAGCCCAGAAATTAAAAGACGCTTGCTCCTGGGGAGGAAAGCTATGGCAAATCTAGACAGCATACTAAAAAGCAGAGACATCACCCTGCCAACAAAAGTGTGTATAGCCAAGGTTATGGTTTTCCCAGTTGCAATATATGGCTGTGAAAGCTAGACCATAAGGAAGGCTGAGCGCAAAAGGATTTAGTCCTTTGAAACATGGTGCTGGAGGAGAGTCCTGAGAGTTCCTTGGGCCGCAAGGCAATCAAACCGGTCAGTCCTAGAGGAGATCAACCCTTACTGCTCTTTAGAAGGCCAGATACTGAAGATGAAACTCAAATACTTTGGCCACCTAATGAGAAGGAAGGACTCCCTGGAGAAGAGTCTAATGTTGGGAACAATAGATGGCAAAAGAGGAAGGGGACAACAGAGGATGAGGTGGCTAGATGGAGTCACTGAAGCAGTTGGTGTGAGCTTAAGTGGACTCCAGGGGATGGTGGAAGACAGGAAGGCCTGGAGGAATGTTGTCCATGGGGTCGCAATGAGTCAGACATGACTTCGCGACTAACAACAGCAATTACATGGAAAACCTCAGTGGAAATATAGAAATATCAGAAATTAATAAATAAGGTCCCAAGGACCCAGCAAGCAATTTCAGCCATATGAACCTTTGTAGGATTTTGCTGTATACAATGCTGCTTTTGGTGTTACCCATTTCCCACTCAGTACAGCCCTGGCAGAATAGGCATTTTAGGCTGAAAACAAGTGCCTCCAGACCACACAATGAGCTTTTCTGCTGATAACAGTGATTTGAGCCCAGGCTGCCCTAGTACAAGTCTCCATACCAACAACTTGAACTATATAGTAAAAGACTGAGCTATAGGTCTAGACATAGGCAGTCTGAATCTTGTCTGCCATGAACTTGCTAGGTGGCATTTGGCAGACTACATTTTTCTAGAGTCCGTCTCTAGATCTGCAGTATATGGGTTATAATACTAAATCACCTGACGCTGTAAGGTTCCAGGGTTACTGTTAAGATCACAAGTAGATTAAGTAGCAGTTTGAACTCATGACATGCTATTTATTGCCATATTATTTTCGACATGATGATGGCAACAACACACGCAAAACTGAATCCATGAAGTCTTTCAGAAATATGCTGCTGTTGACCAAGGGAAAGTCTGAGAATAGGAAGCACCCATTCGGGCAGTCACCAGGCCCCTTTGGGCAGAAGGTCCCTCCCAGCAGAAACATCAGGCACAGCAAACCATGCATCTTGGGGTTGGGTTCTTATTCTATCAAAAGCCAGGAACAGGGCAGCAGGGAAGGATCCTACCAAGCGCCCTAAAAGGATTTAGGCGCCTTCCACAGAAATCAGCCCAGGCAGTGGCAACTCTTAAAGATCAAGTCCCGATGCGGCCGGAGGGGAGCAGAAGGGGTGGGGCTGCACGGCCCGGTCTCATCAAGGCCACGTCCCGCATGAGTTCGCCCGCTTTTCCTCGCCGTAGCATCTCGAGCGGCTGCTGCTTTGCGGCCGCGCAACTTCCCAGCTGTTTTCCGCGCAGGCGCGCTCGCTCTCGCCCGCCTCGCCGCCCCGCCCCGCCGGGAAAGGCCTGGCGAGAGCGCTGCCGCTCTCTCGTTGTCCTCGCCCGGCGCTGTCACTTACCGGCCCCGATCCGGCCGCACGCCTCTCGACTCGACCTTTCCCTAGCGCCGCCCTTGCGGCTACGCTGACAGCCCCGCGCTCCTTCGGATGGAGTTCGTTGTTTCTGTCGCCACGGCAACGGCCGCCTCCCCTTGCGCAGATGCATCGAGCCCGCGGAGGGCCTTCCTGCTGCAGCCGGACCGGGCCCCCTTTTAGTGGGTGCGGCGATCTCTCCGCGGCTCCCGGGTTGCGGGGCTCCGGCCCTTCAGCCATGAAGCACCCGGGAGGACGTCTCGACGATGCCGCCGCCATTGCATCGCGGGCAGACGTTATTATGTCGCACTGTTTCTTTGCATAACTTAAGGGAAGCGTGAAGCTCCCGGTGCAGCGTTTGCATGCTGGATGTTCTACAAAAAAGGAAGGGTTTTGTTTTGCTCTGCTGAGCTTTTGACCGCAGGATTGTAGACCTGCATTGCCTCGAAGCCTAAATGACACTGTGGAGTAGTACCTAAAGGTTGCAATCCTACACTTTTAGACAGAAAAAAGTCCTGTTATAGGACTTTTCTCTGAACACATGTAACATTGCACCTTAAGTCTTTCATGTGTAGAAGCCCATGCTTGCATGCAGACAAATACACACTTTTAGGACACGAGTAACCTCTTTGTACATAAAAATCAATGCACTGTGCCTAGAAGAAGTGTGTGGAGGCAAACTGTTGAAACTCGTGTATCGCATCCGCTTGACAGCACGATATACATCTGGCCAAAAAGAAGTCTGAGCTGATTGGGATGTGCTCCCAATTAAGATGGGCATGCAATTACAGCTTGCGTTGTCTTGCTGAAGCTTAAAACTGTAAAGCACCATGCACTGCCCTAAAGACTGCTACCACACTTATTTTATGGTGGAAGCTTCAGTGGGCTAGAGGCTACTTTATTGATTTGTACCTTGCCTTTCTGCCCAGAAAAAGGCATTCACAGAGGCTTACCATCATAGACAAAAAACAAATAAATGTCCAAATAAAAATAAATGACAGTCAGCAAAGCATCCAGTTTCCCAATTTTATGTGACCGAAGCAGGTGTTTTATATTGAAATGTGCTGCATTTAAAAATGTGTATAGATTAAAAATTTTAAATGACATGTTAAGATTTATGGGCATTTTAAATCTATAAAGCTTATCAGACTGGATGTGCTACTGGTGATCATCTGTTTTCAGAAGAGCTGTATTAAGTACACCTACATAGTGGTTGAATAATAATGACATACATATAAAAGCACAGCAGTGACAGAATAAAAGCTCATAACCTGTTTGATTGCATTTAAACAACAACTATCCCTTAGTTTCTGTCAAGTTTAGATGGTTCACCTGAACAGCTGTTGTCCCATTAGCTGTTCCCTACCTCATGTTCACAGGAACTAAACAGTCTCTATTTTTGTAGTGTTTGTTTCTTGTGTGGTTTTAAATTCAAAATCATTTGTTTATATTCAATGGTGCAATTCTATCAGCAGAGCCAGGAATTTGGCAATTACCTTTCCTTGCAGCTCCCCAAATACCCTCACATTTGAACCCTCCAGGGCAGATTTTCTGGCACTGTGGGGGGCTGCAGGAGAGAGAAACCCCAGCTCAACTCGCATTCTTCTACAAATGAGACATTACATTTAATTCTGTGTGTTTAAGGAATGCTGTAAACTGCTTAGATGACTTCAGTCAGAAAGCAAGATACAAAACTAATAAATTAGGAAATAGCTTCTGCTTTTAAGTGTGCTATTGAGACTTTTTCATGTGGGAATGTTTACTTAAAGTGGTTTAATAATGTGTTTCTTGCTCTTTGCTATGTTTGATACAGGGGTTTGTGAAGCTGGTTGTTTATTGCTTTATTGTTAGGACTGCATTTTAGTTCATTTTGTGCTATATTTCTTTTTATTTCATATGCTACATTATATAAGAATTGTCAGTGAATATGAGAAGTAAATACCAATATATAATATTAAATATTAAAGTGCTTAAAGATTTTTGTGCAAATAGAGACCCAGTTCTCACATTGCACTAATTCCTGGGACTATGTGGCAGAGAGGAATGGTGTCCATGGGGTTGCAAAGAGTTGGACATGACTTTGCGACTGAACAACAAATGTGGCAGAGAGCTGCCTCCTGTGAGATTGTCAGTTCCATTTTCAATCAGCTGGGTTGTTAGCATAATGTCCAAACTCAGGAAGGTTGCTCAGTCCATAAATAACTCAGAGTTCTGGATTTGAATGTCACAATGTGACATTGCTGGGTTGTTCATTACAGCTGCATGAAGGCACAAGTGACAAGCAGTCAGGAGGCACGGTGTGTGCTTGGTACCTGCCACAAGTGACAACAATGTACCGGTAGCCATTATGAACAAACTAGGTGATTGAAAAATAAGACAATTCTTGCTCACAGACTCACAATCTATGAGGCAGAATACAAAAGGGAAAAGAAATGGGAAGAGAAGAGAAGAGAAGAGAAGAGAAGAGAAGAGAAGAGAAGAGAAGAGAAGAGAAGAGAAGGGTTGAAGTAGTTCCCTCACTCCCTGATGGAGGGGGTGAGGTTGGTCTACCTTTGCCATGATGTTCTTCCTGGGAGACAGTGGGATGCAGCCTGCCAGTTGTCCTTAGTCTCCTGGCTAGCAGATGAGTTTAGAACGTGCTGTTCTCCAGTGCCAGGACAACTGTCAGTTGAAACTGAGTGTTCTTCCAAAAGTATAAACTAAAGTTTCAGGGTATAATTGTACTTTTAGAAGGCAAGACAATACCATTTATGGCACTTACTGCAGCCTCCCACATTCTGCACACATACATTCTGCATGCTGGTGGTAGAAGAAAACAGTTGTTCAGTGTTTGAAAAGGAAGACTGGAGACTAGGAAGTTGAACTCTAATGAATTGGATGGGAATAGAGAATAGAGATCAGGTTGGACCAACTTTCTCATTGCTCTGGCATGTGTGAGGATGACTCTCCAGGCTACTGAGTGGCAGAAAACTTCCTCATTCAAAGGGACCATCTGACAATGACTTTAAGTTTATTTCTTTACTAGGTTCATAGTCTGTGTTTTTCTATAACAAACTCAAAGGAGCTTGCATCATTCTGTACCTGAATCCTTTGTGTAAATCAAGTGTTTCCCCCTAATTCATAGTAAAATTCTATCAGAGTAATTTGTACAATATTCTAGAACAGAAAATACTCTGTGTGTGCTTTAGAGGTAACTCATAATGAGTTGCAATTTTAAAATAACATTTTTGTGTATTTCTTATTCTTATCCATTCCTTTTCGGACTGCTTTACCAGCAGTACAGAGCGTCATTTTTGAGACCTAACAAACAGTTAAGACCATGAGCTTAGGATCTGAGAAAAAATCTACATTAGCTCTCAGACAAGTTACAATGTTACTAAATATTATAAGTATAGACATTTATGTATATTTCTTTGTTTTGACAATGATTGCAAGATAAAGAGGAAGATGACAAATACAATGTATCGAGATTATACTCTATATTTAAACAGAATTCGAGCACATAATGCTTCCAGTTGCCTACATTTTTATTTGTTAAAATCAGTGCAATTCTATCCATGTCTACTCAGAATTAAATGCAGTGGGTTCAATGGGACTTAATGCATACAAGTTTTCAGTATAAGCTACATATAGTTTTTCAGTGAAAGTGTTTTGAAAACAAATTTTGAAGCCAAATGGTTTCAATATAACGTTTTCCAGTATAACTTAGTTAAATTCAGTGCTTTTTTTCTCTTTTTACACATATATGGGCAACCTGTACACCCCAAATGTGGTTGGACTACCACTACCATCATTTGACCACTTACCATGCTGGCTGGGGCTGATAGGAGTTGCAGTCCAACAATATCTGGAGGGCAAAAGTTTTGCATCAGGGCTACAGTTGATGCAAAAGAATGACACTGACTGCAAGAGCGGGCAGCGAATGGTGGTGGGGGCGGGGGTGCTCTTGAGGTAGAAGTCCCAATGCTGACCTTAAAGTATTTTTCTGAGGCTCTGAAGCTAGGACTCCAACCTACTGTCCAAATATGTTTGGAAACCATTGAACTACTTCCAAAAATTTCTGATTACAACCAGCACAAATAAGGTTTCAGCAATATAGAATCATAGCAAGCCAGAAGGGATCTCCTGGGACATCTAGTCTGACACCTGGCACAAGCCAGCTCCTCTTATATAATGTCCAACATGTGAGTGTCCAATCTTTCCTTGAATGCTTTCACTGATGGGGCCTCCACCACCTCCCATATCCTAGGGTACCTAACCATTTTGAGTAACTGGTAAAATTCTCATACAGAAAAATTATTTGAACTATAATTAATGAAAAATCTAAGATTGAGGATATTAATTTCCCTCATCAAAGATGCTCTTTTACTTATTACCTATTTACATTGCGTTCAGCTTATGTGCAAAGAGCACAAAGCATTAGCTTTTCATGAACTCCTAGTGTAGCTTAAGAAATAGTCAATTCAGGATTTCATGGACAGTTATAGATAGCTCAGAGCCTCAAGGATGGTGGTGGCAGTCCCAGGAGGAATTTTAATCACAGGTGCAGCAGCGTCTCCTTCTGGGTACAGAACAGAAGTTCTCCTCGCCTGATCCTGTTCCACAGTGCAGTTTTGAAAATTCCACATTTCAGGGTTGAAAATGGAGCATGTCCAGCAGCTGCTGAGGGATTTCCAATGGCAACCTGCAAGCTATATTGGGTGAGAACAAAACAAAAGTGAGTGATATAACAACCATTTTAATCAGTGAAGTTGCCATTAACTGAATCCAATAAGTTTACATTCATATTGATGATCAGGGGAGTACACCCTAAAACATGAGTGGCAACTTCAGGCTGTACAGATATTTTGGCCTACAACTCCCATCAGCTCTGGCTAGCATAGCCATTTCTGCCCACCCCACTTTTAAATGATATGAAGATTCCTATATTACTAAAGTTTTTCATGAAACCTCAGAGATGGCAGACAGTATGATTTTCTGCTTTGAGACATGAGCAGTAAAATTCAGCTACTAGCAGAATAATTTCTTACTCTTGTAATGAGAAATCTGTAGTCTTTAAAAGGATGTAATAAATTAGTCAGTGCAATAAAAATGCATTGTATAAGCCCCATGGTTTCCAAAAAGAATGCTAGTGTCACTGTACAATAATAAGGATAGCAACAATACCAGTTGTAAAGCAGCTATGATATTTCAGTTGCCTGACACAGGAAATTCTTATGCTACTTCACAAATTATGCACTAGATCCAGATTTAGTCATATTTGGAGTAACTAACTTAAGTTAGCTAGGGTGCAATCCTATGCATGTTTGGACAGAGAAAAGGTCCACAGGTCCCAGTAGGGTCCTTTTTCCATTTCACTTGCAGGGGATTGTGCTTTTGCAGAGAAATCCTATGTCCTCTAGATAGCATCTAAGATGCTATGTTTCAGATTCCCATATCCAAGGACAGAAAAAAACTCTGATCTTAGAGCTAAGGATCCGTGCTCTATTCCCCCTCCCTCTTGCTACTGGCACAAAAAGACTTTTTACTTCAGTGGTTCTGCTCTAAGTAAGACTAAGTCTGGATCCAACCAAATGCCTTTGCATGCACCCACAAAAACCATAACATGTGTGAGACAGACATAGGCTTGGAGTGGCCGTGGCTCCCTGGTGCTTTTAAAACACATGTCCTAAGGATGCATTTCCCATCATGTAACCTGTCTTCAGATATATTGGCCACCTCCTCTCAAAAGAGCTTCTTTGAAGAAGGAATGCTGATGTCCCAGTTTGTGAGGTGCATATGCCTGAGGTAGGCCAGACTGGAAACCTCTATAACATGTTGTCTTTCCAACAGTATTTCCGATAACAGTTATCCTCTCATGTTTTCCAGCATTTCTGGTCAATACCTCTTAATCTAGAAGAAGAAACTGTCAATAAAAAGAAAGAACTTTACAAACAAATTTTGCAATTGCAGAGGGAAATGACTATATTTCTCTACTTGCTAATACTTATTCATATAACTACATCTTCAGATCTTACTACAGTTCCCTTTCCCATGTTTAAGGTACAATCAAAAACTGTATTAGTACTGTCTTGCATATATGTAATTATGAAACATTCTATATTATGTAGCTGTCTGACTCCACACAGATTCTGCAAAAACAAAAAATGTATAGCATTTGCAACTCTGTGGAGGAAGAAAACAGACAAGATAGGAAAGGCTAATCATACATTCACCCTACACTGCTCTAAAATGCCCCATCCCAAAGCTGCTTTTCTTTTTAAAGAAGTAGCTGTCAGGATTTAGTTACTCTAGCCTGGATGTACAATTTAGTTAGTTTCTCAGTACTAAGAGGATACATGGCATCTAATGCTAATTAGAAATGAGCAAATGCGAGGAAGGTTTTAGCTCTAAGAGCATTCCATCTGCATAATTTTGGAAACATAAGCAGCATCAAGCAAATCAAGTGATTTACCATGCAATCCTATGCTTGTTTACCCAGAAATAAATCCCACTGTTTTAATGGAAATTGCAGTCTTAATGTAAAATTTACTCAGCAATATCATTTTAGATTAGCTATTTCAGTTGAGATAAAAATGGCAGCACATCTATTGGGCACAGACTCCTTTCATCGTGGCTCTCTGATGTCACAGAATAGACTAGGCACAACCAATCCTGAAATGCACTGGGCATGTTAACAGTCTTGAAGTGCTGGGTGGCTGCATCATACTGGTGGTGAAGGCATCTGATTAACCACAATTGGAGACCCAGTATGGCTTTTGTTCCTATAATACTGGAGGTAACCAGAGAAGGACAAGGGCAAAGAGCAGTATTGCACTGCAGTTTGTGAGACAATCATGTGGGTGTGGAATGCTGCGCAGAAGAACTGGCTCACGCTATTCTTCCAATTTCTCTTCATTCTTCTATTTATTTATTTATTTATTTATTTAAAACATTTTTCATTCCTCCAGGTCTCCCCTGCAAATACCTCCTCAAGCTGAGCCTAGAAAAAACCCTGGCCTGGGAAGAGAGTGTTTGCAAGACAGAATTGCCAAGTGAGGGATGGGTTAAGGAATATTCTCTCCCAATTTTCTAACCAATGATTATTTCACAAATGATTTGTACTACCTTAAAAAACATCTATTTGCCTACGTAATGAGGTTTCTTCTATAGTCCAGTTCATATATAATATTTTTTAAATCTGTAAATAGAGGAAACTATCCATCATCTGTGGAAACCTGCATAGTGCAATTACATGTAAAGTCACTGCAGCTTCCGAATGTTTGTAAACGCAGCAAAATACTTTTGCATTTCTGACAGTGTGTATGTTCTGTAAAAATGTTTTGAAGAGGCTCAAAAGGAAAAGGGGAAAGCTTTCAAATACACCTTTAGTCACAGTCAGAGGATGATTGATGAGTGTTCCTGTAGGGTGTTAGTCACGATGGTTTGTGATCAGTATAGTTATACTCTTAGAGGTGGCCCTGCAAATGGTTACTGTAATTAAAAGTATCTGAATGGCTTTAAAAGGGGATTGGGCAGATTCATGAGAGGAGGCTACCAGTGGCTACCAGCCTTGTTGGCTCAGTACTACCTCCTTTACCAGAGGTGGCATGCCTGTATACACCAGTTGCTGGGGAGCTTGGACTGGTGGAGGTCTTGCACCTGTTCTGCTTGAGCAATCCTGGTTTGTCACTGTGTGTTTGGAATACTGGACTGGATGGACCTTTGATCTGATCCATCTTGGCTTTCTTATGCTTTTAAGACAATTGACCTGACTGTTACATATTACTGGGCTGATTTGCACAATTGCCCAGCCATGACTGTCTTGTTATACAAACCTGGACAGTGTGGCTTTTGAGAGGGTTAAACAACCCTTTGACAATCCATGCCTTGTTCAAGGTTTATATATGTGTTGTTTAACCCTTAGACCTTACGCCTGCTAGCCTGGTTTGCATGACACAGGCTGCACTGCAGCCCTCCATGGTTTAGTCAAGGTGGATTATGCAGCTCTGCAAACTGGCTCAATAATACTTTGAATCCAGGTCAATAGTCCTGAATTAAACATGCTATTTTGATCATGCAAACTGGATCTTTGTAATATCTAGCACTGCAGTTTTATACACATTAATTCAGAAGTAAGCCTGACTGTGTTCAGTGAGACTAAAAGTGAGCATACTATTGCAGCTTAAAATACCTTTTACAATGTAATCCTACATATGTCTCAGCAGAAGTAAGTCCCATTGATTTCTGCCTGAATCGAGTTTGTACTTTATAACCCTCTACAATGCACATCTACTGATAGTATGATTGGCACCCAGGTATGAAATACATTTACTGAGAAGTTCATCCTATGCATTCTTGCCAGAAAATAGTTTTCAATTGAAACACTAAGTAAACTTGCTTAATGCTGGACAGTAAATTAATGATAGCCTCCATCAGGTTCCTTCTTCAAATGCTATCAAGCAGCAACATTCTGGCAGGCTGAAGATGAGATGGGATGGGAAGCAGAAGCCATTTGATCAGCCCTGCCAAAAGACCACTTGTCTTGTTTTCACTAACTATATGTAAGCCACTCCAGGGGACCTTTTGGCTGAGGAGGATAAAATGCTTTAAATAAAAAATAACTTGAGATCTTCCAGTGGAGTTGGTTGGCAATAGATTTGGGAAAGTCAAGAGAAAATATAAATAAACAACCTATAAAATTCACTAGTGCAAGATAGGATCTACTAGCTCAGGTGGATTTTTTTAAAGATTAGACAAAATAATGGGTATTGTTCCTCTGTGTTTATACATAGCAGGAATGGCAACTTGTGGTCCACCAGATGTTACTGGCCTACAACTTCCATCATCTTTCACCATTGCATATGATTGCTAGGTCTGTTAGGAATTCCAGTCCAACATCTGAAGAGCCACATTTTGTTGATCCTGATATATGACTCATCATAAGAGTAATACATTTTCCTATTCATTACTCTCAAGTATGACCCAGAAACAAGATTTGCCTGCTGCATTCATCCTGGAGGCTCAGCTAAGAGTAAACAGTCCTCTGCATGCCTTCTGAGTGCTGACTGGATGTAAGGCAAGGCAGGAATAGTTTACACAAGGCTCATTTAAAGAGCAGCTTCCTGCATTGCTGGCTCTCCCCCTTAGGACTAACTCAAACATGTGTGAAGCAGTTCTCTCTCTCAAACATGTGTGAAGCAGGACTAACACACAACACATACTCTCTCACACACACACTGAGACCCTCCACATGACAGCTCTTGAAGATGACTCCATGTAGGGCCTATTCCCACTGTGTACAAGTGGGAAAATGTTAGGGCAAACTGGATTGTGTACAGTGACAGCCAGCAGACATTTACATAATAACTTTGGTTAACTGCAACAATAACAAATTAGCTGCAGCTCTAACCACTCACAGACTGGTTATAATGTTTCTCCGTGTGCATGTGGGTGGTCAAGATCTGCTGCAAATGTGTAGGGAGCACACAGTGCTTATGAATAGAGCTTATCATGTTTGGCAGAATACAAGCAGGGGAATTTTAAGAGCAGTTTGGGGGTTAATGGGGGCAAATCCCTGAAGAGCAAATTGCTAGAAAACCCCTGAGCCAAAATCACATAAAATGATATTAGATTATTATAAACAGAGGGAGATGGTAAGAGATAAGGGGCTTGAAGCCTTTCCTTTAATACAAAAATTATTCTGTGGCAGTGCTACCTTTTATTCCTGAGCTACAAGAATATATCACACTATATGAATAGTAAAAACAGATGTGGGTGTAAACCTCACTTCTCCAAATCAGGAAAGGGATATGGGGCTTTGAAATGTAAATACATAAAATGCATGCTTCTCTGAAACAGAATTTTCCACAGTTCCATGCAACACATTCTGAAACAATGAAGCAATTAGGGTCAGACAAATGTATGGTGAGAATAAGATTCCAGGAATATGTTAAAAGATAGCATTTGGTTTAAAAGAAGGAAAAGGTCAAAGTATCTATTTTTTTTCATGCAATAATAAAATATGGGGAATCCCAAATATAACACATTTAATGTTCGTTTTCATAACAAAGGTAAATCAAGATTGTAAATGTTAAATAATCAAGTGTCTATATGTTTTGGGGAATAAAGTCATAGATCATTCCCCTGATCTGTTTCAGTACAATGCACAAAAATGAAGGAGGGAATGAATGTAGGCTGAATGGTCAAGTTGCTCTCCACATGTAGTCGACTTGCATTTTAAAGACATTGCACTGACTTCAACAGCTTTGCAAATGCAATCTAACTAAGCTGTATGGTGAAGCAATAATATAATTTGCACCAACATGTGTCAGTGTTGCATGTATCTTACCACTCACAACTTCTTTGTAATGCCAAGTGACCATGTCTTGGCTCCATCTAGTGTTGTTGCTGTTGTAGTTATGTGCCATCAGGTTGCCTTTGACATATGGCAACCCTGTGAATGAAAACGCTCCAAACATCCTATCCATGACAGCCCTGCTACGGCTTCCTTTATGAAGTCCATTTCATATTTGGTCTTCTTTTCCCCCTCCACCTTCAAGTTTCCTTAACCTGATTGTCTTCTCCAGGGAGTGTTGCCTTCTCATGATGTGCCCTTGTTTGTCTTTCTGTTGGTCCAGGGTATTCACAAAGCTGTCTGCCAGCACCATGTTTCTAACACAACAAATTTCTTCCTGCCAGCTTTCTTCACTGTCCAGCTTTCACACCCATACATAGTGATGGGGAATACAACACATTAGATGATCTCAGCTTTGTTCTCCAATGAACAAGGATGTTTCACTCAGTTATCTTCTCTAGTCCCCTCATTGCTTCCCTTCTAAGTATCACTCTGCATTGAATTTTTTGGCTACAGTTTCCATTTGAGCTGCTGACTGAGTCGGGGGAATCTATCACAATTTCAATTTCACCATGGTTATCAGTAAAATTCTGTAATTCTTCTGTAGTCATGATTTTAATTTTCTTAAGAGTCAGCTGCAGTCCTGATTTTATTGTTCTACTTTATTGTCTTATTCTTTTATTTTTGTCTTCCACCAATTTTTCACTCCCTCCTCTGATTCTAATCCAGCTTTTGATATGATACATTTTGTGAACAGATTGAACAGATAGGGATATAAAATATTTTATGTATTTTTATTTATTTCATTCCATTTCTATGCTGCCCCATAGCCTGAATGTTCTCTGTGTGATGCCTTTGTGTAGGGGAAACCATTCTGTTTCTGTATATTATGTATCAGAACAACGAGAACAGAGAACAGTAAAAGCAATCAAACAATAAAATAGAACAATAAAATCAAGAGTAGAAAAATAAAATATATTAAAATATAAAATCTGATATTCACAGCAGAGAACCTAAAATGTGGACTGAAATAAGTTAACAAAGTAAAAACCAAATCAGTTACTACTTTATTACATGAATTGTCTTTTGACATTCTTCCTTAATACTGTCTCTGGTTTCAGTCTACAGTTCCTCTGCCTCAGTCAGTTAAGCTGAGTAATGCAAATCTGTTCATTATGTGAACTTTAAATTCCTTGGGGATGTTATTTAAGTTGTATTTTGGCACTATTCTGTGAGTGATCTTTTTTACTGTGGCTCTGTTTTTTTTATACTGTGAGTTTGTGTTCACTACTGCAATCTGCTCCTGGTCTTGTTTGGCAGCAAGAGTACAGTATCTCCATTTCCTGCTTCCAATTACAGAATTCCCCATTTGATTTCTGTATTGGCCATCTGGCGATGTCCATGTATAGTCATCTGAGTGGTTGTCTGCAATATGTATTTGCAATAAATGGATTGATGGCTTCACAGAATACAATGAGTCACTCTCCTGTTTTGTTTCATACCCCTATGCCAAATTTTCCTACAACATTTGATCCTGCTTTATTTCCTACTTTTTCATTCCAGTCACCTAGGATTATCAGAAAGTCTTCTTTCAGTGTGTTATCAATTACCTCTTGAATACCTGCATAAAGCTTCTATTTTCTTCTTCTTCGCAGAATAGCCCCTTACTGCCTGTGCTACATTTTGCCTTAATATTAAAGTCACTCAACTTCTTCTGAGTTTGTCATTTCCAGAGTAAAACATTTTATGTTTGTTTGATTGAAAATGTCCCATTCCAGTTCCACTTTAGTTCACTTACACTAAGTGCTATGATGTTTAACCTTTCCATTTATTGCTATAAAGTTTAAGTTTGCTTTGATTCATGCTTCTCAAATTCCATGTTCCAATTGCATGTGTTGTGCAACACTGGACTTTCCTTTCATCTCAGTGCATGCCAGCTAGTAGACTTGTTTTCAGCTTTGCACTAGTGGCATCATCAGTGACAGTGCTATTTCTGCTTGTCGTTTGCTCTTCCCCAATAGCTAGTTGAGTGCCTTCCAACCTGGGAATCTCATCTTCTGTCACTATCTCTTGTTTCATTTTGGATTGCTTCATCACAGGGTTTTCAAGGTAAAGAAATTCAGAAAGCATTGACCATTTCCATCTTCTGTGCATTTTTAACTAGGATCAGCTTGAGTGTCACTGCCACTGTCCATGAAAGATCCTCCATCAGTGTTGCCTTCGACTACCAGAGCTGTCCAATGACCCTTCAGATATTTCTCCATCCCCATCCCCATTACAGCCATCCATTCTCTTCTCCTGATGTAACCATTGCTCTTGAAGGGGATGGACACATCTTAGTCTGAGGGCCCTGGTTTGATCATTCCATGGGTGGTCCTGCTTGGAGACCAGCCTAGTGAGACAGTCTGGCCTCCTGGTAGCCTAATGTTTTTAGGGACTAAAGCTTTAAAGAATGTCAGTACCTGAAAGGTACTTTTGCTAATTGCATTTTTCTTATGACATGGAATATAATAATTGGCATCGCATTGACCTAAGAAAGGAAACACTTTAACAATAAAGTTTTAGGTCCATTTTGTGTGGAAAATATTCAATTTTGCATCCTGTCTCCCTGTTCTGGGTAGACATTTGTGCTTCATGAATTCAGAATGGCCATGAACCATGAAGCAGATTATTCATTACTGACCATTTTTAATATTTATTACTGATACAAGTTTTCTTAGTATAAATAATGATGGTGTAATTACTGAAAATAACAAAATAATTTTAACAATTCTGAAATACTAAATGAACAGACACAGCTAGGAGGCAATAGAAACATAGAAACATAGAAACAGAGCGAGTCAGAAGGGGCCTCCTGGGCCATCTAGTCTGACCTCCGGCACCAGCCGGCTCCGCTCATGACATGCCCACCATGTGCATGTCCAGCCTATCTTTGAACACCCTCACCGATGGGGCCTCAACGACCTCCCGTGGAAGCCCATTCCACGCCCTCGGGGTCCTAACTGTCAGGAAGTGCTTCCTGGCATCCAAATTGAACCTTGGCTCCCTGAGCTTTGCTCCATTGGAGCGCGTCCTGCCTTCCTCTGCAGGGGAGAACAGGCCTCTCCCCATCTCCATGTGACACCCCCTCACATACCTGTATGTTGCCAACATATCCCCTCTGAGTCTCCTCTTCTCCAGGCTGAAGAGACCCAGTTCCCTCAGTCTCGCCTCATACCCCATCCCCTGCAAACCAGCCACCATCCTTGTGGCCCTACGCTGCACTGACTCCAACCTGGCTATATCCTTTCTGTAATGAGGGGCCCAAAACTGAACACAATACTCCAGTTGCGGGCGCACCAGAGTCATGTAGAGTGGAATAAGTAGTATTATCTTTTTAATAGGCATTAAAATCCTTTCACTTCCCAAAACAGCCTAAAAGGTTTTATTCTAATTGGTGAGTGTGACCTAATGGCCAGTTGTTTGAATGATTGACCTATATAGCCTACAGCCCACAAACCTTTATTACTTGCTATATTATACTCTCGTATAATATACCTTATAGACTTCTCTTCCTGTCCTTGCTATAACCTCAGTAAAGGAATAGCATCATCAGTGAAGTTTAAATTAACTCTCTACCTTTAAAAATGTATTATCATTGACTGATATAAACTGCCATCAAATTCATTGCATGAATGTGGGGTTTTGTTGCATGAAATATTATTTGAGTATTGGTTACACCATTTTTATGCCTTGTGTTAATAATATCCTCTCTGGGTAGTATATAGAAAAATGTAAAATTAAAATAACTGAAAGTGAAAAAATTAACTTATATTGATGAAAAGTCATAAATAATTATTTGACCTATAAGCCTAAGATTACAGCATTATAGTATCTGTGCAAATACTTTACCACTAACTCTGTTCTAAAAAAACCTGAAACAGTATAGGTTTAAATCCAAAGTGGTGTGAGCAAATCTCCCCTACAGATCCATATGCGCCTTCCAGATCTGCTCCAGAAAGTCTCTCAACCACCAAGAGTTGATAGGGCAGAATGCAGGAAGAGCGGGAGACTTCCTCCACTAGTTTTCATTTTGCTGGTAGACAGTCAGGGATGGATAAAACCCACATTGATCCAGTTCAGGCTATATATTTCTGACTTATTTCTGACTTCGCCTGGCGCCGTCGTTATTTGCTTTTCGGCGCCAGGCGAAGACCTTTTTATTTAAGCAATATTTTAATTAATATTACTGTTTAATTAGGTTTTTGTTGGTTTTAGTTTATGTTTAATTTATGTTTAATTTATGTTTATTTGATTTATGTTTAACGTTTAATTTGTTTAATAGGCTTAATTCATAATTCTGTTTATGTTTTATATTATAACCTGAGATGGGCCAGTTTTAATTTTGTTATATGTTTTTAATGATATTACCATGTTGTAAGCCGCCCCGAGGCTATTGCAAGGGGCGGCATATAAATTTTAAATAAATAAATAAATAAATAAATAAATAGTGCTGAGGCTGAATATTCCTCCAGTGCCTTTCCCCTGCACATTGGCTTCATTGCAAAGATCCTGGTTTGTATTACTCCAGTGTTCCCCATTATACCTGAAGCATGTCAGTTAACAATCTAGGAATCTGCGCTAGGATGTGATCATGACTCATTTTCTCGGTTTGTTAAGCAACTTTAAGCACAATGTCCTGGTTTTGAGGCAGTAGAAGGATGGGCGGGGGGGGGGGGGCTTGGAGGAGCTTATGATGCATGTTTTATGAAGCCAAGAGCTATTGTCCAAATTGGTCTTTAAGGGAAATTCTCAAACAACCTCAACTAAGCATTAAAAGAACTGAAAGATGTCTGAATTATTTTGGAAAATTGTAACAGTTTTGTCCTATCAAGAAATGAAAACAAAACAAGCAATGATTAGATCATTATAATAGGAAAAGTTATGGATAAAATGTAAATGAATTGGGGAAGTTGATGGGAAGCTCTATTATCATTGTAAAGAAAGGTAATTCTATCTTTTAATACCTAAAATAACCCTGTGGGTTCATGCTACCCCAGTCAGCTTAATTGTAAAACAATATGACTGATTTCCAATGGGGCACAACTGCTAATGTACATTACATTGCACTAGCATAAACTGTTAAAAGCTTTTAGCATTGCAATGGAGTAAATTACATGAGCAGTTATATTCCACTGGATACAGTTTTATGTTTACATGACAGACTTAATAAAAAAGGAGGTTCATTAATAGAGTTGCTTTAACTGATTAATCATTGGAAGACTGGTTCAACATTGAGTGCTACCCAGTTTCAGTACAGGATTTCCACAAATTCAGGGACCCCAGTGTCCTTCTTTCCATCTTCTGCAGTTTTGACTAATTGTCTCTACACAGTAATAAACTACTTCATACTAGTACATGCTGCATCCTTAGCTCTGTTTTCCCTCTGTTCATGGGAGTCACAATGGGCAGAAAGTATTTTCCACTTTAACTTCTTCCAATGACTTATTGAATGATGAAAGGCGCTTCAGCAGGAAATGCAGAAAATTGAAGGGGCTGTTCATGTTCCAGCAAAAGGTGCAAGAATATCAAAATGGTCATCACTTATTGATTAGAATTCTATTTGAAACTCCAAACATAGCATTAATAGCATAGATTAAGTGATCAATGCTGCCAGGCCTAGCATAATGACTTTTTCAAAAGCAAATAGCCCAGTCCTCACTTTCACTCCACTAAAATAATTGTGCTTCCACAGCATTTGGCCATGATCCTAAAAACACTCACAATAATTGCAACACACTTCCTCTACACTTTTTCTATTGTGGATTAATATCCACCTAATACCAGGGATCTCAATTAATTGGGCATGTCGTGAGCGGAGCCGGCTGGTGCCGGAGGTCAGACTAGATGGCCCGGGAGGCCCCTTCTGACTCGCTCTGTTTCTATGTTTCTATGTATATGTGGAATTATTACCTGTCTAGTTTTCAGAATGAAATGTATATAAAAATTGCCAAACATGATTCATTAGAATATGTATATATAAGTTGCTATCCTAAAGCAATATGTACAGGTAAACTTGCCTATTTAATTGTAGAGAACAGAGGTGTTATAATCTCCTTGCTTGCTTAACAATGATTTGAATTTGAATGTTCTGAGATTCTGCCTAAGCACCTTTGGAAATCACCTGTTGTTCTTACAGAAAAGCATGCTGCCTCATTCACAGAATTTTACATCCAGTCCAGATCATGTTGCCTTCCATTTTTAATCCTCATGCATTTTCCCACCAATACTTATTTTTTCTTACCATTGCAAATCCTTTCAATGAAGGAAGAACAGAACAGAATGGGAGTTCCAAGACCAATGTCTTCCAACCCTACCAGTCAAAAGTCATTGCGTAGCTCTTTCATATTTTAATCATTTATCATCTATAATACAGAACGGTTACAAATCGAAGAGCACACCATTTGGAGTGTTCCATCCTTCACTCCCATGACATTCAGTAAATGAGGCAGAGTAAGTGCATGAACAAAGGCTTATCTGGAAGTATCCAATAACACCTGGATAAGTCCAAGGCAAAGAACAAGGAGGTGCTCCCTCCATTACAGTGTACAAGATCTGAGTGACGTGGTTGGAGATTGGAGCCTGGCCATGGGACAGCATCCTTCATCACAACTAGTGGGAGGAGCCTAGTTTAAGAAGTGTGGGGCAGGCTTGCTCTGGAACTCAGGAGGGAGGGAAGGGGGGTAGCTGCTCCCCATGCATCTACCGTAGGTGGCTGCCTCACTCTACTTCCTTGTATTGTTTTTATATTGTGTTTATTTATTATTGTGAGCCGCCCCGAGGCTTCGGCGAATGGGGCGGCATAGAAGCTTCCTAAATAAATTAGATTCCTAAATAAATAAATTGACAGCCATCAAAATTGACAGCCCTGAAAAGCACAAGGAAGCTTCTATCCTGAAGCATCCCATGCAACTCTCAAACACAGAATAACACTGAAATTTTCCCTGACATTGACTTCCTAGATCCTCACATGCCTTGCTTTGAAGCAAAATTGGTGCACCTTTTTGCCCCTTTTACTACAGCAAATTGGCCACCTAGTGAGCACAAACTGACCACAGCAGTGGCCACAAAATGGCCAAGGGGATTGCCTGAAGTCTGTATGTTGCTTACCCCATTCACTAGAAAATCTGTTAAAGTACCCATAGAAGTGTGCTGAGCCGTTTCAAGACAACTCAGAGATATATTAGGACATGGACACATAAAGATTGGGGTTGTTGGGGAGCTTTGGGCTAAGCAGACCCGTGAGAAAGAACAAATATCAAGGCAAAAGGCTGACACCATGAATGGAACAAGGCATGTCCCATGAGGAAGAAGATTAAAAGGCTTCCCTCTGAACATCAGCTGAGTCGATGGGAGAAAGGAATTTGGGAGCTCTTACCATTCTGCGAAAGTTGGACCATAAGGAAGACTGAGAGCTGAAGAATTGAGGCCTTGAATTGTGGCGCTGCAAGGAAATCAAACCAGTGAGTCTTAGAGGAGATCAACCCTGACTGCTCTTTAGAAGGCCAGATCCTGAAGATGAAACTCAAATACTTTGGCCACCTAATGAGAAGGAAGGACTCCCTGGAGAAGAGCCTAATGCTGGGAACAATAGAAGGCAAAAGAAGAAGGGGACGGCAGAGGATGAGGTGGCTGGATGGAGTCACTGAGGTGGTTGGTGTGAGCTTGAGTGGACTCCGGGGGATGGTGGAGGACAGGAAGGCCTGGAGGAATGTTGTCCATGGGGTCGCGATGAGTTGGAGGCAAGTTCGTGACTAACATAGCATTGCATAGCATACCATTCTGACAAACATATGCCAGGGCAGAATTTCCACCAGGATGGCTGGGGGTGGACAAGTGGCACCATTTCCCAGCCATAAACAGAATCCGTTTATGGCTGTGGCCATTTGATGGAAGGAAGAAGGAGAGGGCTACACTATCATTTAAGAGGAATAAGGGCGTGCTCTATCGCCACTTTCGCTCACCTGTCCCTTCCCTTTAGGATAAGAATCGAGGTCGCTGAGAAAGCGCAGAGGTGGCGGCGGCTGCAGTGTGAAGCCGACGGTGGCTCGATGAGAAGACACCGGGCAAAGAAATCGTGCTGGTCACTGAGAAAGCGCACGGGGCGCTTACAGAGGTAGCGCGGCTGCTCCCAGCTACCGAAACGCTCCGCTTCTGTGATGAGAAATACAGCCCCGCTCTGCCTGCTCGCTTGCGCTCACTTTGTTCCTGACAGCACTGCAGCTGGGACTGGCCGCGGCGTGGACAGGAGGGATGGAGGAACACCTAAGTCCCGCAAACGATGGAGTCAGTCCTGCTCGGGAGTAAGGAGACACCGTTACTTTCTATTTGTTCCCGCATACTACAAATCCCGGGATGCAAGACGCTGCTTGAAAAGGGGAGGGGGAGCGAAAGAAAGCACCAAGCCCGTGCGCATTGCGCATCGGGACCTGTAGTCTTCGCTGAATTGCCCCCCCCCCTACGTCAAATGAAAAAGGGAGGAGAGGCAGTGGGAAAAGAGAAAGGGACGGAGGGGACGGGGGTGGGTTGAAGTGAGGGTCTCCCGAAGCTCTCGCGAGATCTGCGGGCCCTCTTTCTTTTCTTCGGTGTCTCGTGCGGTTTGCTCGCGAGCACGGCTGCCTTGGCTGGGATGTTTTGTGCAGTCGCCATTCCCGTGCGTGACGTCATAGTGCATTGTTGTGACTTGCGTAGCGGAGCATCCCTCAAGCTGTCAGCTGTGTCGCCGCCGCCGCCGCCGCCGCGCGGGAGCGCGAGTCCGAGCCCGAGCCGGCCCAGCCCTCCGCCTCCCTGTCGTCCCCCCGCCCCTCCCTCAGGGATTCTCGAACTCCACGTCACCGTATCATTGTCTGTGCGGGACCCTCGGGCTCCCCCTCCCTCCTCCTCCTCTTCCTCCTCCCCCGCCCCGTCCCTGCACGTTCCATCCCGCCCCCGCCCCCATAGAACCATCTCAATGAGATGCAAACATGAAAGACAAGAGGAAGAAGAAGGACCGCACCTGGGCCGAGGCTGCCCGCCTGGTAGGTGCGACCGGAGCTTTGTGCGTGCGGCGGCGGCGGCGGCAGCGGCAGCAACAGCACACGCATTGGGCTCGTCCGGTTCACCCGGGCGGCTGCTGCGCCTGGGGCGAGTCGGGGAGGCGCCTCGCGCAGCCCGTCCCCGACCCGAGCGCCCCTTTGCATTGTTGCCGTCGGCAGGGGATGCTGGCGTGTGACCGTGCAGTGAGTGCCGCGCGCGGGGCAGAGCCGGCCCGCCCGAGTTCCTCCGGAGCTTCCCGGGAGTGCTGGAGAGATGCGGGACAAGACGGGAAGCCGAGGCTGCCGCGATTGCGTGCGGGAACAATGTTCCGTGCAGAAGTCTGCGCCTCGGGTCTTCTCTGGGAACTACTTTGTTCGTGGACTGTCTGCCTGCCACGTCCCAGAGTGAGGTAGTTTACCAGGGAAGGTCCTCCGATGCAAAGAGGCCGGGCAATGAAGGGCGAGGGCGGGGAGTTCAGCTACTAAACACATATAGTAGTGGGAACGCTCGTCTCCTGTGATCGGAGGTCTGGAGGCTTTCCTCGCCCTCTACCCTCCTCACTGGGAGGCGAGCAGTAGGCACTCCTATGTAGCGGGGGCGGAGGGTAATCCCCCAATGATCTGGAAGATGAATGAAGGGGGCGGATTTCCTCCTCACCTGGGCAGTGACTACAGCGAGGGGCAGTGTACCTCCCGTGGGGTCAGAGAGAGACAGGGAGAGGGGGAGGGCGAGGAGAGGAGAGAGGCTGCAATCCCACCCGCTGTAACTCCTTCATAGTGGTTCCATTCATCACCGTCCGGACTGGGGTTTGTGTCTCGATGACAACCTGGAGTGTGGGGTGCCACTTTCATCCGATCATGGGGTTTTCAGAGCTCTCTGTCTGTGCTCATTTCATTCGTATGTGCAAACAGGAATTGGAATTCTTCACGTGCCCGTTCCCTTTGTAACGCCACATGTGTGAAAGAGTAGTTTATGTGTAAAGGTGTCAGAAATGCCCTCTTTAACCAGCTCTGCGTGTGTGTGTGTGTGTGTGTGTGTAACACTCAGGTTAACTCCCATTGCATGTCCCAGTATAATAACCAGTGTCAACTCCTTTTTGCTAACATGAAGTGCCTAGAGAGGCTTTTCCATATAAAAATGGAAGAAGAATATAAGAATGAGAGGACTATCTAGGACCCCCAACACACTTTTGTGTCTGACAGAAAGAGATGGTGCCCTTGGCTGAAATGTCCGAGTATCTGCCTCTCTCAATCCCTCCCCTCTAAGCCTTATCAGACAAATGACACATCCCAGGACTGTATCCATATCCTGGCATGCTTGTGTTAAATGCTGGGAGGTTTTCTCGTACATCAGTATAGTTTATCCAAGGTTTCCTGGACACCCTTCTCAGAAAATACCCAATTATTCTATTCCTCAAAAGCCCATTGTGTTTCTAAGGACACAAATATGCATCAGCAAAATAAATGTATCTCCTTTCCCACCTGTTTCTGTGTGTATTGTTGTGCTGCATCTTTTAACATTTGTTTTCAGTCTTGGAATCATGTGGGTTATACTTAGCCTTGTCATCATGCAATACTATATGTACTTGTCTGGGCGTAAGTCCTGTTCAACTCCATGGAGCTTACTTCTGAGTCAAGATGTACAGCACTGTACTGTAAACTGGCCCTGCAGTATTACTTCATGTAATGCAGTGTGTGATGCTGTGGCTGCGGTCCTCTATTTTGCAAAGTTTTGTTTTTGGTTATGTGTAGCCATTTAAATTGTGAGACTACATCTTGATAAATCAAATGCTTGTTATGCTTATGATTACAAACTGCTTGTTTTATCTCCTTCCCTTTGTTATTTGCTTAATGTATCTGTGAGGACATTCATTTTTTGTTGCTGTGTCATGTTCACTGCAGAGCACATTCTTATTGAAAATATGTTTTTGTACTCTGTTGTGTGGGACTGCAAGGCAGTGATCTTCTAAGAAAATGGCTTTTAGCCATTAGTGCTAGTGCACCTAGATGCCATGGTATACTCTAAATCTGAACTTTTGCATTGATTGAAGGCATGCGGAATAACTGTATCACATCATAGTTGTAACAGTAACTGAAGTTTTGCTACATACTATGCATCCAGGGAAAATATAAACTACTATGTGTTGATCTACAAAAAGTTACAGAGCAATTGTGTTTTTGCTTACTTGGGAGTAACCCCAGTACGGTAAGTAACACCATTGCACTATAAGTTTTATTGTTGTGTTTCTTTTAAGTAAGTGTAGTGATCCACAGACTACCAAAAGTATTCATTGTTGAACATAGCAGATATTGGTTGATGGTAAGATCCTTTAGCTACTAAGCTATATAAAAAGAACCCCCAAATGCTGCTAAAATACTGATTAGCATTACTTTTTCATGCTAAAAAGGTTGCATTTGGTTACCTTCCATGCTGTTGTACGTATCCACAACAGCAGGTGAACAAAGAGCAAAAGTAGTCAAGGAGGGCAGTCATGGTGGTGGTTCGTGTAAATAAAGGAATGTTGAGATTGATATTAAGTGGTCCATATAAATAGATTCAGAACCAGACTGAAGCAGTGATGTTTGCTTTATATGATATGGGACTTGGTATATATCCTATACATGATTGAGTTCCTCATACTTCTCTCACATAGGTCTCAAGCAATGTGCAAAGTTACTTATGACATGAAAGTCCATTGATTTCAGTGGGACCTCAGCTCTGCACAACTCACCTTCCAAGCTTAGAAGTTCTTAGGTGACCTCACCCAGTCTAGAAACCCCATTAGGTATACAACTCAACTCTTAAATCTTCTGTTTCTGCCAGCTTTCCTATTCTCTTCCTGAAGAACTTCATTTCCTGCCTGTAGTAAGTGTGTACAAAGTACCCACAAATTCTTCTCAGGAGCTCATGGCACTTTGGTCAATACTTGAGGAATCTTCCTGGCCTTAAGCTATCAAAAATGCATGTAACATGGTTTGAGTGCCACATCCATTCCTGCTGCTGGTGCTTTTGCCCACACATTTGATAAAGGCTGCTGTGTAACATCTCATCTAATCTATGAATTTCGGGTTTGGTTTCTTAGGGATTTGTGTGGCTGAAAGGCAGTTGTATGGAAAATTATGGTTATTGGGTGGTATGAAAGTGTAAATAATACTCATATGAAATGTGGTGCTATTGCTTGGTGTATAGCTTAGTGTAGGAGTCCAACCTCTTTTGGCTGGTGGGCATATTTAGGATTTTGAGAGTGTGTTGGAGGTGCTCTCACGCAATGACTGCCATCTAGGTGTGGCCAGTCAGGAAAACACATTTCCTAGAAGACAAAACAGCAAGGCTAAAAGAAAAGTTACTTGCCCAAGAACATAAGTACAAGACAGAGGTGGTAGAATCAAAACTCCACCCCTCCATTCATTTGAGAGCACAATTTTACGCTGCAACAGCCATTTCACAAAAGACAAACCAATGATGCTCAGAGATAAGAAATCTAATAGAAGGTCTGGACCCTAAATGCCCACTTATTTGCCTCCACAAAGCATGACAAAATGTCCATTTCACAGGAAGCAAGTGAGCAAGCTCAGAAAAACTCACACATACAGAAACAAACACAAGCAAAAAAGCAAGCAAAACAAACACAGGCAGGGCACACACTGGTAAACAACCACTTACTGCATCCAATGAAAACAAAAAACCAGAGAAGACACATGACACCTCCTCCAGCCCTCCCAGGATAGGTCCCATCAACTTTTCTTGTCTTCTGGCTTGCTGGGTATGCTCCAAAGAAACCTTTTGGGTTGCAGCTGCCTGCCATTTTTAATTTCGGAAAATACCACTGGGCCTAACATGCTTTGTTTTCTTTTGCCCTCATGCCAGTCTCCTAGCATCAAAGATAAGTATGTAAATATAAAAGTTATGAGGAGTATGGAGTCTGGTGAGTACAAAGGGAGGTTCAGGGGTTCCAATGGGCACTTCATACAAGATTCAGGTTTAGTGGCAAGGGGCATGCCTGGCATGTATGGGACTCGCATTCAATCATTTCAATCCCAAAGTAAAAGTTTTTGGATAGAAGAATTGGGATATCTATTATTTATTTATTAAATTTATATCCCACTTTTTCTTATAAATGCAAAGTGGCTTACATCCTCCTTTTCCTGCTCTTAATCTTACTGACACAACAGCAACTCTATGAGGTAGGTTGGGCTGAGGCTCTGTGACTGGCCCAGTCACCCAGTTGGCTCCATGGCTGACTGGTGACTGAAACCCAGGCTGAGTTCCAGTCCTGCACTCTTAACCACTACACCACACTGTTATACCTGGGCCACAAGTGTTAGCTCTTCTGATGTCTGTCATTTTTGAAATTCTGACCTAAATGTATCCTTCACTGGTACCCTTATGCATCCTGAAACAAAACATTGAACATCCTTGACAATGTTGGTCTGGAAACATGGGAGAATGTATTGTGGACTTTTAAATGCATATATATATATATATATTTAGCTAGTCTGCACATAGACAGGGCCCTCCATAATAATGTTAGCTGTGTTATATAGCACTATTTCCATTGGCTCAGGTGCTGCAGTTGTATTAGAAATTAATTGCAATGTTTTAAGAAAGGATCACTTTAGAAAGTGTTCACCAGTTGGCATCTGGTCTTTTGCTATTCTACTCTCTTGGGATTTATCAATAATTTATTTCAGCAACACTGAATCAATGTGTTCCAGTCACAAGTAAACAGTTTTGAGATTGATATGTTCTTAAGCAATGGATCTTGTAATATCTTAATCAATGCTTGCACAACAAAATTATATGAGTAGTGTATTTACTGTACAGATAGAGCAGATTGGGATACAAATTTAGAACATGTTTATATATAGCAATTTCTTCTATGATATCTGTCTGTCTGTCTATCTCATACAAAGCCACCCTGCATTTGCAGATTCTTAAGGGATATAAAGTAATACAAAATAGTAGTTGTAGTTGTCAGTGCAGGTATAACTCTGCCTTTTGATGTGTGCATTTCAATGTATCTTTATATGTCATCCAATATATTTCTCAGGATTTATGGTGCAATTGGACAACTGTTGAAGATTAATTCTTCTCTATGTAGTCTGATGTCTTGCTTGCACCACACCTTCCACTGACTAATAGGTCTTCCCTTTTTATTCTCTTTCCTTTCGTTCTCATTGATATAGTATTCTAGTACACTGCAGATAATAGGTTTAGCCATACAGCTTTCTTCTGAATTAAGGTGCAATCATATGGCAGCTAGCCTCTGTCTAGACAGCCATAGAAAAAGTTGGAGTCCCACCTCCAACTTCGGAAAAGCACTCCAAGGTCTGAGCTGGGAATCTGACTTCAGAGTACCTTCCCTATACCCCTGAAGTTGGGAAGGGGAAAATGAGGCATCATTGTCCTGAAAGGAATCCTGATGGTGCCCCCTAGTTCACTCCTTGTGGACCATTGTAAAATATTTAGATGGTCAAAACTGGGATTTAATGTTTTGGAGGATGGGAAGAGTCAGGCTTTTTCCACCCTTCATTGGATGCCTGTCATCTTCTGATATTGGAGGGCTACAGGCAGCCACACTGGATGGCACCTCTAGTCACATTTCAGGTATACCAGAACTGGGGCAGAAATTATAGCTGTTGTAGGAGAACACAAACCAGTTCCTACTATGCAATCCTGTCTTTAGGAAGCATTAATCTTTTTTGCTTGAGAAGGTGTTGTAGCTTAGTGGAAGAGGTAGGGATGGGTGAGAAATTTGTTTGGTTTGCATTTTAATGCAAGGATACCCAATTTGCAGCTTCTGAGAGTAAAGATGGAATCTGTGATGACTTTTGGAGGTAAAAAAATATGAATAAGTGGGTACAATGTGTACAGTCAGATCACACTCATTTGAAAATGTGCACAAAAACACCTTTTTCAGTGGAAAATGCACAGAAAATGTATACGGTTTGAAAAATGTTTACATAAATGCATGCAAATTTTAGTATGTTTGTGTGTGTGTGGAGAGGGAAGAAGGCTTGCAATGAAAACTCAAACTGGAACAAACTGGATGGGTTATGAGAACCTGAATAAGGTAGAACATGACAGGTTTGCCCACCCCTAATTGAAACTTATGCTTTGCATGCAGAAGATGCCTGGCTGAATCTTCAGCTTCTCTAGGTAAGACTGGGACAGATTTCTGTCTGAGACACTGAAAAATCAGTGCCAGTCTGTGCAGACAGTACCAGGCTAACTGGATGAATGGCCTCCCATATTATTGCTACCTCTGTGACTAAAGAGAGGTTACTTGCTGCCTGAATCAATAGATAACTGTAACATTTACACTTATAAGCTTCAGCTGTGGTGGCAAAGCACATTTTATTTCACTGGAGTAAGAGCTCAACACAGTGATGAAGATGGTGGATATTTGCCTGTATGTGGGGTATTCAAAATATTGAAGATGCAAGTCACTGTTTATGCAAAAAAACCTCACTGGATTGATTAGCATGCAATAACCTGCAATATAGGTTGACTATGATTTGGTGTTGATTTGTGGTTTGTTGTTGAATTATGGCTGTTGTTACTTGCGAATGCTGCATTATGGTTTAAGTATGTTAAAAACAAACACCTCAGAGAGAACCTGTGGTTTGTTGTTGGGCTGTGAACTTTGGGTTGCACATGGTTAACAACCTCTGGTTAAACCATAGTCCAAAATGAACACTAACAACAATTCACAATACAACAACTGCACATACTCATCTGATACTCGACCTGTACTTTGGGTTGTCATGACATGTGAACAACAACCTTGAGTTGCCATTGAATGTGAACTCTCCACTATGGTTTAGCTATCTAGTTCTCTTGCAATCAGTCCAGAATCTGGTCGAGTAGGGATTGTTATCCAGTTGTGGGTTGTTGTCAACTTGTGCATTCCTTGATACCTGCAAAACCTGCATGAAGGTTTAACTCTGGGTGGTTAACCATGAACAGCACAACCAACCAACCAACAATAAACCATGGGTTCTCTTCCTCAGTTATTCATGCTTTATAATCCAAGGTTGAACCATAGTGCAGGGTGGCTTTGTAACAGCTACCCCATGATTCAGCAAGAATCCACAATTCAATGACAATCTATACTCAGTCCATACTCTGCATTGTTGTTATGTGAGAACCAGGCCTAAATATTTTCTGTAAATATATGCAAATATGCATGTTAAGAACAAAACTGTTTTGTGGAAAGAAAGATTTGCCCTCTAGGCTTAGCAACTTTTACAGAATCAGAGAGCAGGCTTATCTTTAAACAGAGACCTCTGCTTATGATTTTGTGTTCTGTACATATTTCAAATATGTGGAGAACATTTTAAAGTTCTGAAGGCGAAAATAATATTTATTTATGCCATTCTGTAGTTTCACTATCTGTTGGTCTCATTATTTATAATACTATCCACCTAAGTTAATTCATTAATTATTGTTCTGCCCCCACTGTATTCCTGATGAGACAGGCAACCTTACATTGGTATTCTTGAACCCTTTGATGACATACTAGAATGCATGTCCCAAAGGGATTTATAGCTGTGTTCTGCCAAGTGCTTTTAATAGGGTGTATTAGATGGTGTGCCAGCAAAGCCTTGTAAAATATGCTGTGGCACTAGCATAATTACATTGTCAGTACTTATACTGGTGCAGATATTTAGGATCACAATTTCAGTTTCCTTGTAGGTCATAATTGCACCTTCTAGTATTTGAGTGCTGACACCAATGCCAAAAAATTCAAACAGACTTCCCCCAGAACTGCAATCGCAGGGCTTTTAATATGATTTTGTAGCACTGCATCTATATAGTTTTCTGGTACCTCTTTCTCATTTCATTGCTTACTCTCTCCCATTTGTTCAGCTTCCTTTCCTTTGGACTCTATTTCCCTTAAATTTCCTGCCTTTATGGAAATGATGAAGCTTCTGATACAAGGCTGAACTAGTGTTCGGCTGGGAATGTTCAGTGGTTAGAGGAACTAAAACAGTTCACTTTCCAGAGGCCGTAAGAAATTGGTAAAGTGTCGGTTTGGCAAGGATTAAAAAACTGCTGACGCTACTATTAGGTAGAGTGATGTGGCCATCTCAGGCAGTGGATGTTAGAGGATGGGAGCAGTGGCAGCCCCCTGGCTATTTTCCTCAGCCTCCAGCTGTTCCTATCCTCTTGAGCTAGTACTCTGGCACTGGTGATGCTTGCTTGGTGTTGGCTTGGTCTAGTTGGGTTTCTCATCTAGTAACCTTTTCCCAACATGTTCCAGACATTGTGAACAGGGAGAGAGGCAGCCAGCACAAGGCATACACTTAAGCAAACACTATATGACACAGTGACTGTGTTTGCATGATTCAGTAATTGATGGGGTGTTACATGGCTTGAACCTAGACTGCTTCCTTCTGGGTTGCTTATTCTAGCAACGTGCCCCGCCATCCCCAATAGCTCATGGCTTGTTTTCAGGGTTGTTCAGTCCATGATAGTTTGTGATATCCTCCAAACCCAGAAAGCAGTTTTATTATGGGTTGTGGGGGTTGGCTAGCAGGGCACTAAACAAGAGCAGCAAATCCCCTTGCTGCTCTTTGCAATCTTCTCCTTGCCACCACCAGTGACAGCCCCTCCAAGCATACATGCAAGCAGCACTCTGGAGTGACCATCACTGCTTCACTACCTATTTTATTTGACCCCAGAAAATTGGGTAAACATAACTTTTTTTGGTCAGTGTTGTGCAAGTGTACAAGTGCACTCTTGCAGCTGTCTGATTTTTCTGGTCATTTTCTTGTATGTTTCAACTGTCAAAGAGAATGGCAACTTCCAGTAGGAAACATACATGGAAACTGACAAAGCAAGACTGCATATATATACACACAGTTGCTAGAGCCCAATAGCTGATTTGTCAGTTGAAAAGATCTGTAAAGGGGATAAAAGGGGTAAAAGAAAGTGCCCCTAAAAGTGGGCAGGACAGCATCTCTATTTAGTAATAATAATCTCAGTTTTGCTGGGCTGTCACTTCTCAGTGCCCTCCACCATTTCAATATGTCCTCAAGTTTCCAGCTAGCCCAGGGGAGATACTGGCCTCCTCCTCCTCCTCCTCCTTCTTCTCAGTACTAACTGCTGCAGTTTCTCACAGCTGGTGGGCAGGGTGAGGGGAGGAGGAGGAAAGGAAATGGAAAAACAACTATAAGAAACCCTAAATGCAACAGAGGGAATAGGCTTGGGGAAGATGTGACTGTGAGTACCCTGATTCAGTGTCCTGTTTATTTCATCCCATTCTTCCACTTGTAAGATTTTTCCTTTGTTTGTTTTTTTAACTGTTGAGAATATTTGTGCAGTTTTTTGGCCTGGAAAATATATGCAAATTTAATGGCTAGGAAGTAAATGGAATGGAAATTTGTACCAATTTAAGGGTACAGTATTAAATGGAGAAGAATTTGTACTCCTGCAGTAACAGAACAGTTATGATAGGTGCACAAATGGGTCCCCCATTTACTTCTCAGCCCTTAAATTGGCATATATTTCTGTAGGGTTTTTATTTTTTTATTTTATTTTATTTTATTTATAATTGTTATGAACTGTAGTAGTAAGCACTCTCAGCAGAAGCTGTGGAAAGCAAGGTTTAGTTAATATCTCCCCTTTCTGGAGTAGCTGGAGGCTTGGGAAAATGTTGGGGTTTTTTTAATTGAGGGAATTACATTGCTAAGTAGGAGTATTGTCTCCCCCTCACCTTTTGGTGAGCCCACTTTTGTTGTGCCTCCCACCCCCATACATACACCTTATTACTGCTTTTCAAATGATAACTCAGCAATTGGATCCTAGCAATTGTATACGATTTAGTCTATATGTAGTCTCACCTTGTCAATATCCACATATGTTTCCTACTCTGCTTTCCTTTGACAGCTGACACTTACAACCAAATACAAGGACCAGGCAAGGTTACACATATCCAACAGCCATAAGCGCTGGTGTGGTGTAGTGGTTAAGAGTGTGGGACTGGGACTCAGATGACCTGGTTTCTAATTCCTACTCAGCTGTGGAGCTAACCAGGTGACTTTGGGCCAGTAAGAGACTCTCAGCCCAACATACCTCACAAGGTTCTTTTTGTGAGGATAAGAATGAGTGGAGGAGGAGAAATACCCAAGCTGCCTTAGTTTCTTGAAATGAAAAAGGCAGGATATATATACAATATGCTGAGCATGGGCTTTTCTGGACTGAAATCCCCCTTTTTTTCTTACTATTATCAATCACTTTGATACAAGAAAAATTGCTTTCAAGAAGGAATGCAATGAAGAAGAGAAAATTTCTGAGTTTGGTTTGAGTTTCTTGTACTTTGGAGATGGCTGAGTGTGCATGCATACCCTCTCTTCCATCCTCGAGTCATCCTTCCAGTAACCTGTGGCCTCTTTGACTTCTTCAACTTCAATTAAAGCCCAGCAGAAGACCTCATGAAGTGTATAGGGTCTCCCCACCTCCCCACCACCAGATCAGGAAGTACAGGCAGCCTGGAAGTCTGCAGAGCAATGGAGAGAGAGAGAGAGAGAGAGAGAGAGAGAGAGAGAGAGAGAGAGAGAGAGAGAGAGACATCACATAAGTGATTAGATAAACTCAAAAATGTAACATTTCTAAAACCCTTTGAGAATGAGGCAGAACAATGGAAGCCTCTTTTATGCAGGATATTTACTGGAGTACAGATTTTGGCTCAGGACTGTCTGTTTGTTCTCTGGAGCTATATGCATCTTGCATCTGCAATGAGGAGGATGCGAAATAGGGAGCAGCCTGCCAACAGAGTTGACACTGCTGCTACAACTTCTAGTGGCAGCACAAAAAAACCAAAACTGCTTAGGAAGAAAGAGTGAGAAAGCTGTTTTATAAAATTGTGAGCCCTGCTTTTGAGAAACTAGTGAGAATTTCTCCTCCTCCTGGAAAACTTTGGTGAAATTGTTCAACTAGTTTCTCCTTCCATAAATAGGGTGGCAAATTTCATGGGGCAATTTGCTCTATTTGCTACCCTGCTTGCAAAGAGGATGGATGAGTCCTGGGACTCCCTTAGAGACTTCACTTTTTGAAAGAGCTTTTAAAAAATAGTTTATATATAATTGGCTGGAGAAACGGGACTTGGTGTAATTTGAATTTGATTTTAGAATGTTTAAAAAATGTGTGTGTGTGTGTGTGTGTGTGTATGTAGTAGGGGGTCGACCCAGTGAATCTGATGTATGTGATATTTGATGTTTTTATTAGTGTTAGTTTAAAACTTTATATATATATATATATATATATATATATATAATAGTTTATAAAGGATTAAATCCAGATTAGTGATCAAGATGATATACAATGTATCAATCTAATAGAGTATGTCACTGATGAGAAATTCTGCATCACCCAGCTGCCTGTGATTATGGCAAAGATTAGGAATGGAAGTGATGGGGAGAGTGGGCAGGAGAAGGTTGGTGCTAAAGCCAAAGATCCAAGGAAACTGATCTCTCAAAGGTAAAGCAATGCAAGTCTAAACCAGGCTATGGTCAGTGCTAGTTTAGCACCAGAATTATCTGAATTGTGAATGCTACTGTGTTAATAAGAATTTCCAGCTCTGGCCTGCAGACTATTTGTACATCTTGAGATCACCCTTGCATTGCCCTCAGTTTGCAAGTGACAAATCTGGTTGCAAACACTAGCACAGCCCTTCGCAGCTAATTGCTGCTGGATGTGTTGAACTATAAGCCCATAAACCTTGGTCAGCAGATCTATTGGTTTGCTAGATGGAGGTGATGGGAGTTTTAATCCAGTGCACACAGAGGATGCCATAATTGGGAAGGTGCAACTAGTAATATTTCCTTCAAAAGACCACAAGCAAGATTCCTTGCAATACAGTAGGGAGCATTTTACTGCTTCAGTAATTAAAGCAACCTGTCATTTAAAAGCACAATCATGTTTGTTAACCAGGTTTTTTTAAATGCTGTTAATAGGAAGTTCTTTTGTGTGTCATTAATTTGTACATTTCCTGCATATTTACTAGTCAGTGTATCCGGTTGTTCAGACCTGAATGCATTTTCATCTCTTCATATAGTCGAAGGGAATATTTCACGCTGTGTCTTCATACCTCAAGGCTACAAACAGCAGTGAAAAATCAGTATCATAACTTATGTATAGCTGGAGCTTTGACTTTAATCTCTTTGACTTTTATCTCAAGTGTTGACTTGTGCCACTATAAATAGAATTTAAACTATTGTGAAAGGAGCTCCATGCTGTTATAAAATGGGGATTTGATTTGACTTTGTTTAACTACACTAAGGACTTCTTTGTTTCTGGCTTAACACAGACCTTCTATTATTTCCATATTTGTTCTAAGTTGATTCTCTTTTAGGCATGTAGAAATGCTGCTGCTTCAGGAGGTTTTGATGGCCTTTCTCTTTGATCCATAATCAAGGCAGCTTTGAAGATCTGTATTTTATTATTTTATTTTTTGCCTTGGGGTTTTCTCAGATGTGTTTTATAAGTCTATCTTGGTATTTGTCTGCTCTGTCAGTGTATGTGTTATTCCTTTACAATTTGTGGCTGAGGAAAGACAGCTTTCTCTGTTTTGTAACTATTGATTTTTTGGAGTTGTGATTCCTTTCCGGATATTTAATCTTAAATATGACATGTAAGAAAGATATGCATTGGATTTTGTACTCTGCATGGAACTCAGGTTTCTAACTCAGTAAAAGTCATGTGAAATCCAGAAAATAATCAGACCTTTCTCTATTCCATCCTCTTGAATTTATGCTGCTGTGAGTATGACCCTTTCTAGAGCATCATCCCATTAAGCCATTTTATGTTGTGGCTAGAGATGACATCCTAGTGATTTTAAACTAACATGTAGAGAAAGTATTGGAAGAACCCAAATATGAATGAAGGTGCTCAGAATTGTATCCAGTATTACTGTAGTAGACAAAGTAAAACAAGCAGCACTTGGCTTAATGAAGTTGCACTGAGTTGTGCAAAGGCTGGTACAAGGTTTGTGGAGCCAGTGGCATAACTTCCGCACAAGAGGAATGAAAATATTGGATTGGGCACTTGTGCAAAATGGTATTTCCATAAACAATAAAACAGTCTCCCCCAACTGTGTTTCTTCAGTTGTGCTGGACTAGAATTCCTGGATGCTTCTAGCCTGCTGGGAATTGTAAATAAACACATTTAAAGGAACCGGGTGAGAATGGGTGCAATAAAATCTTTACACTAGCTAGCAGAATGACACTGCTGTTTACAACACATGGGAAATAGTCTCTTTAAAAAAATAGGTACATCCCCATGGCTGCCCCAACTGGAAAAAGTGTGGAAGGAATGGAACCTGCCTGTTTTATGCTCTTTGTGTCATGTCAGACAGAAGCCTTTACTTACCTGCAGCTGCAGATTCTAGGGTCAAGGTACCTTTTGGAGACAAGTCATGTGCTTTATCATTATGCTACACTCCTTCTCACACTTATTTCAAATGAGAGCATTCATTGCTTCATGTATTGGTTTGCTTTTATTCTACTTTTCCAACCAAGCAGAAAGGTCAAAGCAAATGGCACCCTAAAAACCATATACACATAAAGAGGGGGAGGTGGGGGGAGGGAAAGCAATTTCTCTACTTGCCTTTGAACTCATTGTCAGTAGGTTAGAGAGAACAAAGCTCTGGAAATGTTAAGTGAAAAGAAAGCTTGGAGGCAGGGGAAGCAAAATATTCAGTAGACTTGACATCAAACCTATACTTGTATTTAGTTTCTTAAGAATATAAAATGCATTATGTATAAATAGAAGATACAAAATACAGTAGAAATATATAAGCAATCCTTTGGTATATTTATCAGGTAAAAATATACTTTTTCTTTCTGTTCAAGCAATAATTTCAAATGGATGTTAGAGCTGCAAGCTGCTCCATAGTATCTCTAAGGCACATTAAAACCTAGTTTTGATAGTTGTAAACTAGAGGAAAATAGAACAATGTTCAGAATTGTTGTGACAAACAAATCTAGTATCTGAGCTTAGAAATAATTTGAGGAACTCAATACTGATTATTCATGAGTTAAAATGATTATCTCTATAATCCAGTTAATGTGTCACTGACCATTCTGAAAGGGAACATATTTATAATTTTGTCAAGACCCAATTCAGAGAAAAAAAAGTCAAATTGTCAGTTTTGGCCAACTATATCACAGGAAAGGGTGTGTATGAACAAAAAACTCCCCATGCCAAAGTACTTTCTTCTATGAGGTGAAGGAAGAACATAGATGGGAGGGATATAAAATTGGTTTATTTTATTTTATTTACAAGCTGCTTTTCTCAACTAAGGCAACAAACAAATTACAAGTATAAAAATCTAATATTCTAATAAAAGATTTGCATTCCACAAATACAAAAATTGAATCAGTTAAAATATAATTCAGCCAATATAAGAACCACTTCCAATGCCACACCAATAAAATATAAATAGAATAGGAGCATGGTCGTTAACGTGCATCAGTTAAAGGCCAAGTGTATTTTCAAAGTCTTTTAAGTGGTGGAATTGCGCAGAGCCGAGCACATGCCCCCTGGAATGGAAAAGCTATAAGGGAGATGCCACAGCATAAGAATTCATGCCTGACAATCTAACTCATTTTAGAGGCTGACCAATGAGTTGGACCTCCAACACCAAGTTTAAAGCACAGTTAAAGGGGGGACAGGTGGTCCTCCAAGTAGCCTGGTCTCAACTGTGGTCAATCAGTGGTTTCAGATCAGTGGGCTCAGTTGGATCTTCTGGTGGGGCAGGCAGACTGGGTTCTCTCAGGCATAGGAAGTCTCATTCATTCATTTGTGCATTCATTCATCCACACTCTTCCTTCCACCTCTCCTCCATCTCCATCCCATTATACATTTATTTCCCATTTGGTCTCTCTGAATGCTGGGCATGGAAAAAGAGGCTTTCTTCAGTTTTCCAGGAAGATGGAGGTTCTAGGGTAAGAACAGACCGCTTTAAATCCATGCTAATTATCCTCTACCTCCCCATCCAACATGGACATAGAATGAGAATGCAGGGGAATGGTGGTTTCTTTTCCAGCTTGAGAACTTAAATATGTAGCTCACAGCTGTGCATTTGTGGGTAATGCAGTTCTTTGCAACACACAGTTATCCAGTGTATTAAAGGGTATATCCATGCTTTGCATGCTGTATTTTATTCCAGATATTGTAGATGCTGATTTATCTCCTATGACATTAATCATCTCACAGCAAGCGATGGAATAACTTGCAGATGCCCTTCCTCTCCTCATTTATGAAGATAAATGTCATAACATGATGGCTGATCTTTGTTATGACACTAACCATTATACATTTAACAAATGCAGCAAAAATACCACTGACAGCCAGCAAAAGCATCTATGTAAGCGTATGGAACATTCTCATTGCCTGTGCCTCTAGTTCAGAAACCTGACTTGTCATATTTAGTTTCTGAACACTTTCAGTAAAAGATTTGGTCTGTGTCAGCAAACAAAAATAATTGCCTGGTGATACAGTCTTGCAGTTTTGTGACTTAATGACCAACAGTTCAGTGCTGTTGTGCCTTAAGGGCAGAAGAAGTAGTGAGACGAACTGCTAGGACACTGATGTGGAGCAAAGAGTGAGCTTCTGCTGCCAAGACATCAGGGGATGAAACTTCCATAGTGAATGAAATCACGGAGCAGCCTTGGCTGAAGATGGAACCCAGATGCATCTCTCATGAGATGAAACCAGCAAGACTGTAGCCACACAAATTATGCGCACTTTGCAGACCTTTCCTTTCTGTGAGACCCAGGAAGCACTTGAACCTGATCTGCTGTATTTGGAGGTTATAAAATGGATTGTACCACTTCAGAAGGTAGGCAGGGGATAAACATGTTTAATGTCCCCAAATTTAAATAATAAAAATGAAACTGCAAGAAGAAATGCCAGCGTCAGAGACACAGACTCAGTGCATTCCTCTCCCTACTGGTCTAGATTTGTACCTGGAGGAAGTTTTTCATATGATGGAACATTTCATGGATCAAGACATGGGATTTCGATGAGAGGAGGGCCACTTTTTGTTGCTGTGGCTGTTCTGCTTTCTCTTTTGGGTCTAGACTTGGGTTCATGGTGAGACAGGGAAGATCTCCTCTGAGTCAAAGAGAGGGCAGTTGGTTGGTCATTTTGGCTGTGCTTGTTTAGAGATCTTGTTTGGATGAAGACTCCTCCAAGTTCAGTTTTGTTTTATCTCTTAAACTTTTGCTGCTAACCTGGTTTGACTAGGTATTGTATTGATAGATCTCTTAACAAGAACTGCTGAATGGTTTTCTGAATGTGGATATGATTCTATTTGTTCTAAAATGTTTATTTTATTATAACATTTCTAAACAGCTCCACATCAGAAGGTATTGGAATGGTATAGAAACATAGAAACAGAGTGAGTCAGAAGGGGCCTCCCGGGCCATCTAGTCTGACTTCAAGGACCAGCCGGCTCTGCTCACAACATGCCCACCATGTGGATGTCCAGCCTATCCTTGAACACCCGCACTGATGGGGCCTCAATGACCTCTCGTGGAAGCCATTCCACACCCTCGGGGTCCTGACTGTCAGGAAATGCTTCCTGGCATCCAAATGGAACCTTGGCTCCCTGAGCTTTGCTCCGTTGGAGCACATCCTGCCTGCCTCTGCAGGGGAGAACAGGTCTCTACCCATCTCCATGTGACATCCCCTCACATACCTGTATGTTGCCAACAAATCCCCTCTGAGTCTCCTCTTCTCCAGGCTGAAGAGACCCAGTTCCCTCAGTCTTGCCTCATACGGCATCCCCTGCAAACCGGCCACCAACCTTGTGGCCCTATGCTGCACTGACTCCAACCTGGCTATATCCTTTCTGTAATGAGGGGCCCAAAACTGAACACAATACTCTAATTGCGGGCACACCAGAGTTGTGTAGAGTGGTAGTAATACCTCTCTTGATCTAGAAGCCACACTTCTGGCTATGCAACCAAGGGTGCATATACAACAACACATTAAAATACAACATCCTCATCAACAACAATATCATCAATAAAAGAATGGCTAGAATGTAGACAATAGTCAAGGAAAGCTTGTCTTCAAAGAATAAGTTACATTAAAAGCCAAAAACAAAACCTTATTGATTCACCCCTGAATGCTGGAAGGGCATTCCACTGATATTGGCATTTTTAGCTGACATAATGGTATACTTTAAATTCATTTAAACTTGCATATACTCTAACTGAAATGTTTATTGTTGAACCATCAGTGTTATGTTGTAGGGATGCTATCATGCATTAAGGCTCTTGTGCCAGTACTATATTCAAGTTGTCTATTTTCCATGAACTTCTCTTAGTGCAATGCACCTGTGGGAAATGTCACCTGTACTTGAACTGATAGATTTCACTTCAAGATTCTTCATCCTAGTTGCCCTGCATTTGTTGGTTCAACGTGAGACGTGTGCATCCATGTGTAGAACTGATGGGATATAAAAGCTGTAGGGACAGAGAGAAGTAGTCATGGGTGTAACCCCATTTAGCTTTGGTGGCCTAGAGCAGATTGGAGAACTTCTGGGCTGTGGAACTCAACTGCCCCCTGGAGGTTTCCCATCAAGTCCAGGGAGGGTTGGGCTTCCTTCATGGGCCACTCCCCAGGCCCCACTCCTACATATCAGGGTCTTAGGGAGGAGGTGGGAGGAGGAATCTCCACAGATATGTCTGATTTGTGATAACAGCAGACATTCTCTTGTGCACTTCCTCCCCAATATAATTTGGCCCATGGAGGACTGACTGGGGGGAGTTACTTGACCCCTGCCACAACTAGCCCCCCCTCCCCTGGCCTAGAGAATGCTTGGATCAGACAAAAGGCAGTGAGGAAAGGGGCATTCATGAGCCTAATTGCTTTTGTCCTGAAGGTCAAAGGACTTCACAGTAATAGCACTTGCCAGCCTACATCAGGAACACTGCAGTAGCTGTCTAGGAATTACACCATGTGCTCTTAAAAGGAGAAATCTGAAGTCACTTCCAGTTTGAAGGAATTGCTATTACAAGTAAGAGCAGCAGCATCCTCTCTAAAACTATCGGCAGAGATTTCATTTCTTTGTCAGCCAATATCTATTCTTTGTTTTTGCCTGGTAACAGGAAGTGGGAAATTATCTTCCTTCTGATCTCAATTTCCTTTCTACTCATTTTTCACATATGTAAAGATGTGTTCATTTGGGTAAGTAACAATTATTTGTATATGAACATTTTCTAAGGTATTCAAATTGCATGGTTTCTTCACAGCTTACTAGCAGTATTTGCTAGTGTTGATCATGACAAAGAGCCCATTATGCTTGTTGAATGAAATGAATGATCTGATCGGGAAAATGAACCCTACTTAAGACTTAGATGTCAATTTATAGGAGGAAATACTTAAGTCCTAAAGCTGTGGCTACATTATTTCCACACCTGAAAATCAAGACTAAAAACACTTAACAGTGTTAATCAATGCTAAGAACACTTAACAGAAAAAAGTTTCATTGAAGAAACAGCAGGGCTTTGTTTCAAGTAAATGGTCTGGATTGAAAGCACCACCTGAGCTACTTTACATCCTAGCCATCCTTCAGCACGTGCAGCTAGTTGAGCATGCATGTAGAACTAGTGGCTGGAGGTTTTGTAGCTGGTTTTCCTTTTTGTTCCAGGCTGTTGTATTGATTCGATTGTAGCAAAAGGACACATTTCCTTTCCAACCCACAAGTGGGTTGTCCACTGGTGGATCTCCAGTTATTTTGGTTTATATTTCCTCTTAGCATAAGACTGTGTAGCCAGTGGGGAGGGTTATGGGAACTGAATGCATCTCCAGGATGCCTGGAGAGCCACAAGCCTGTTTCTGCATTAGAGAGAAAGAGGTCATCTGTTGAGTCTTGTTGCTCTCACATCACATACATAATACTGACTGGGTATTCAACATTAGTGTGAAGGGGCCTTACTTGTGTACATATGTAAATGAACAGGAGTTTTCCATGCAGGAGGAACTCATGAGATAATTAGTAGTTGTTAATTTTTCTTTATTATATTTCTATACTGCCCAATGATGCGCTCTGAAAGGTTCACAAGCATGACAGCCATAAAATACAGTACAGTAAACTAAAACTTGGAAAGTTGAAAACAACAGTAGAAAACCAAAATAAAATGTTCTGCTTCATACAATTGTCCCCCAAGATTCAAAAGTATATCGAAAGCACAGCTCCAACTTGACACCTTCATATATTCTAGGATTTATCTGGGAATAGGACCTCTGTGCAGTCTGTCTGATACTGATTATAGTATTTCAAAATATTCTGGAGTTTCCCTGCTATTTGTTTCATCACATTGAGGAAAGCCTGATTCATCATCAAAATGCTCACCAAGTTGGAGCATTTACATGATCTCTCTTGTGTATGGACATTTCAGTATGAATATTTCCACATGCTGAGCATTTTGGGATCCAAACGGGAATGACATCTCATGAAGAAAATCGTTGGGAGACATTTTGGTCCACACCCCTTTCCTCAGAAACTTTCTTCAGTGTCTTAAACTTAACTGATCTCCTTTTAAACTCAGATAGTATTTACTATTGACTCTAGGCCAGCTTGTGGCTCTTATGGATTTTGTTGGCTATGCTGGAGCTGATGGGAGTTGTAGTCAGCAACATCTGGAAGGCCAGATATTCCCCCTCTTGCTCCAGGTAGCCATGGGCTCATCATAATTTATATAGCAAATAACTTTTTAATTTAATGTCATAATTTTAAAAGCAATTAATACTGTCAATTTACAAAATATGTCAGTGGCATTTTTAGCCTAGATCATCACTGAACTAAATCTTAATGAAGTAAAGAAATGTTCCTTCTAATTTTCAAATCATAAGCATATGTTTTGTTTATATGATTTGGGTTCATGATCAAATTATGTACAAGGAAGTTGTAGAAAGAGAAAATACCCTAATGAAGTAGTCCCAGAAACTGTGATATATGAACACTATATCAATTTTTCTTTGTTTGATGTAGATATTTGTATGCTGCCCTTCATCATAATGTCTTTCCAGGACAGCTTGCAAATTAAGAACAATAAAGCACAGGCAATAAAACAATTGCAGTTAAAAGCAGCATGTAAAACAGTCTCAATAGAATTAGGTATGTTCAGACATATACTCAAATTTGTTGTACATGGAGGTTTAATATTAATTTAAATGGAAGAAACTAATCTCTGTGTTTTTAATGAAATAAATGTGAAACTATTCTAGATAGGGGCATCTTTGTATTATGTGTCCATTAGAATTTCACTGCCTACAACAAATCATTGGTTTGAGCAAACATCTAATGGAACTGACAATACTATGTATAGGAGGAAAACAATCATATTTTCCAATAATGGTCTCTCTTTCTCCTTATGCAAAAGAATGTTCCACTTGGAAGCACTTCATTTATAAAAGCTGAGAGTGGCTGAAAAGCAGTTCCAAACTTAGAATATGAAGTCAATGTAAATTCTAAGTTTGGAACTGCTTTTCAGACATTGTCTGTAGCAGCATTACAACAGCAGTTTGTGTTCTACCACAGGGGTAGGCAGAAAGGAGATCTCCAGAAATTCTGAACTTCAGTTCCCATCATTCTGAGCCATTAGCCATTTGACAGAGACTACTGAGAGTTGAAGTCTAAAACATCTGGAGAGCTATCTCCTACCCTCTCCTGTTCTACAGTAAAGGAGATGAGGTTGTATTTAGAACATATATTTTCCAAATATGAGAAACTAAGTGCTAATATGTAGTAAATTATCATATGTAAATAATCATCTTACAATAGGTACAGTGCAGTGTAATATAGAGCATTAACAGACCAATGGGCCTATATGTGCACAACTTGAATTGGGACTGTGTAGACATTGGGATGTTGGTGTTATACTATTATATGCTGTTTTTATTTCAAAATCAAGGTGCTTGCAGATGAGGCATTTATTATGCAGCCACCCAGCATTACTCACATTTTACTGCCAGTCTAGATGATATTGTCCTCAATTTGTGATCCTCCTGTTTTTCCCCACCTTTTCTTCTATCTTCTTTATATTACAAGGGAAAAATTGAGCAAATGCCATATCATTGTTAGTGGTAGGGGCCTTCCATTTGGAAGCACTTTTAATTTCAAACATATTTGCATCTAGTCATCTGGTAGTAGCAGAACCTCTTTTAGGTACATCCAAGACAGCCATTTTTATCTTGCAGAAACATGTTATGCCTTGCTTTTGAAACTGCACTAGTCTCTATACTATTTGGCCCACACTTTAAAGTTCTGGTTCAAATCTCTTATATTTGGACCCAATATAATTTTGAGTGTACTGTGTTCTCTAAGCCTAGGAAGGTCTCTTGATAGTAACCTCAGTATGGCAACAGACAAATACTTTGCATTAGAACTGTTCCCCGCCTCCCTTCCAGTGGCCATATACATACTAAATATCTTCTAAAATAACATCTTCATGGTTGAGCAAGTATTTTTGTGGTTGCATTTAAGCTGATGGCTCTTTTGAATCTGACTTTACTTTTCTGTTTCATATATGAGATGCTTAGGCCAATTTGGATTAGATTATTGTTCCCTGCCATAAGACTTCCAGGAGAGGATGGGCTATAAATTGTAATAATTAAGGACATAATTCTATGGCTATTGACACAGTCTAAGTGGCCTCTGGAAAGTTGGGAAGCATTTCCCTCCCTTTGCCTTTGCAGTCAATGGAAAAAGGCACACAAGCTGTGGCTCTGAGGCTGGAAGTTCAAACTCAGAGCCAGCATTGGGGGTGAGATTGGGAAGGGGAGGAGGAGGGGAAGGAGAGTGAACCTCCACAAGAATCTGCATCTTACTAGTTTTATAGCCTGGCCTCCTTACAAGCAGGCACAGAAAACTGAGATGGCCAAAATCAGCCATCTAAGTTTTGCAGGGCAGCGGAAGCATGGAGACATGCTTGCCTCCATGCTTTTTCCATTCTTGATAGAATATTCACAACCTTCTAGGTTCAGAAGGTTATAGGTAACCACATTGGATTATGCTGCCATTAAAGTAAATTAGGGTTGAATAAAAGGGTTTTGGAATAAGACTCAAGCTCTTAGAGCACAGCAGCAATATTTACATTTAACTATAAATGTACAGTTCCCTATATTTCTGGTTACTGCTGTGCACTTTGGTTTGGTCAGCAGCTATGTAAATGTTCTGAAACATAGTCTTTTGACAGAGACACCATTGCTTTCAGGAATTCTAATACTGAACTAGAACATCCATAGAACATTGTTATGATTGCTGAAACTGCCATTACCTGACTCATAATCTGAACCCCAGCCCCTTTTAACCTTAGGTCCAGGGCCAGCCCTATCACTAGGGCAAACACAGGAGATATTAGAGAAGGGGTCTGGTAGAAGAGAACAGGGCTTTGTGTACCAAATTGCATGCTTTTCAGCTGGACCACTGCCCACTTTTTCCATGGAAGCTGCTATCCCACCTCCAGTGTTGAATTAAAATTAAACTGCTAGTCCAGACAACTACCTTCTGGAATCGGAGTAGAGAGAACATACTATCCTTTACCTCAAGCAGCAAAATGTTATGATTCTGCCCTGTCAGGAAGACTGGAATTTATTGTGATACTTCTTTGCCTAGCTTTTTGGAACTTATCTATTATTATGATGTCATTTATTTGTTTGTTAGGAAATTAGTATTTCTAAGATTTTAACCCTACTCTTCAGCACATCAGTGGCATTCCCACTAGTAGCTAACAAAAGAATAGCTATTTCAGTAAATACATTTCCACTCTCAATTGTCAGCCTGCAGATCAAATGCATGCTGGTGCTTTTGAGAAACCATGTTTTCTCTTTCTCTTATTACTTTCAATGAGTGTAAAGCTATATTTTCTTTCCTTCATGAGTTTTCTATTTCAATATGGGGCATTTTAGTTTATGATTTCCACTTTTGACATGTTAAAAGGTAGTAGAGAGGGAAAAGGGAGAATGATGGCGTTTTATGCCATTTAGCAGCCATATTTATTTATTTATTTATTTATAGCATTCATATACAGTTTGATTAGCATAATGCTCTCAGGATGGTTAACAGTTTATTAGGCACCTTCTTGATGTTACACTGGGCTATGTTGACCACACCAACCCTACCTAAAGCTTCACTGAAGTATTTATGTCATGCTTTACTACTCTCTCATAAGCAGGACATTAAGCTAGAAAGATTTTCCTTTGCTTTCCAATGAGAAACTGACTCATTTAGGATAAAATCCTGTGCTTGTTTAGACAGAGAAAGGTTCTATGACTCCCAGCATGCCCCAGATAGCATGCTGTTGGTTTTTTTTTTTTTTTTTCTGTTCAAGCATTCATAGGATTACACCCTTAACCTTCTAGGTGAAAACAAGTCTTTGTTCTTTCCAAAGAACAAAAATCTCCTGTGTTCAGAACCAAGAAAGTGTTCAGAATTGAGAAAGCGTTCAGAATCAAGAGAGATTAGCTTCTTGCTGTGGAGAAGCAAGGTTTCTTTCTTTTAGTTCTTGGAGATAAGTTCCTCTAAAGGATTGGGCAAATAAAAAAGGAAACTCAGCAAGTTATTTGAAAATCCATCCCACATCAGTATATGCAGAAACCAGAGCAATTTGCTCCTTCATGCTCAGTTTTCCTAACACATTCGACATCTTGGGATGCCATTGTGTCCTGCTTTGTTTGTTTCCTACCTTGTGGATTGCAGTGCTGTCTTGTGGGCTTGACAAGAATCTTTCTATTGTGCATATTGCTTTGTCAGCTTTGCTTTGTTTGTGCTGTGTCTTTGTAATGATGATCTTCTGTGTCCATCCTTGCATCTGCCATTGTTCCTCCCACACCAACTCAGTGCAGCTTGTGCCTTCTCCTCTCTTTTCCAAGGTAGACATAAAATTGTCTTTTCCTTTTCATCCAACTTGTGCTGTAACATCTGATGTTACCACTTACTCTATAGAATAGGCTGTGATGTCATAGAGAAGGGGACAGGGCTACCCAAATTCTCTCAATTTCAGGGAGGAGCTGCCCAGGTGTGCTGAGGGCCCGTACACGGGAAGAGAAACAGGGAGTCCTCCACAGTGAGTAACCCCACCTTCGAGTGTACCCAATCTCCTTCATAGCCTTGTCCAGTCCAGTATAGTTTCCCCGACTATCCTTTTGAAGTGTATTCAGTCTCAGGGTGGGCAACTTGTGGCCCTCCAGATGTGTTGCCTATACCTTCCATGATCCTTCACCTGTGGCTATGTTAGCTAGTGCTGATGAGGGCTGTAGGCCAAAACATCTGGAGGGCCACAGGTTACCCACTCCTGCTTTAAACTCTGGGATATTTCCAGTTCAGTTGAGTTTCTTCCTTCTTGCCTTATCCTTCATTTCATCTTCCACCTTGTTTTATAAAACTCTTTTTTAATTTTTCTGAGATCTGATATCCACATGTATGTTGCCCTGTATGAAACTAATATTTCATATTTTGTTTTTATATGAAATGCATTTCTTTGGAAGTTCAATTTGGCTCCCAAAACTTTTGGTTCAGTTTAATCTGTAAATTTTGGTCCTCCTATAAATTAGGATCTGAACTGTAAAACAGCATTATATTGGGCAGTAGCCTGGTAAGCTGTGGAAGGAGAGGCAAGAAAGCCTAGTCATATAGATGAGAAATAAGAGTAGGTCTGCATAGCTAAATAGAACACTTTAGTTAAATAGTTTCAACTAACTTCTCTTGTCACTGCAGTTAATATTAAATGGGAGATGTTGAATTTAATATCTGGAGTTCAGATCACATACACATTTAATCGTGAAGTTCCTAGCATAGTTCCTGCTGCGGAATTACATGTGTAGCCTTGTCAGTGTATTGCCACTTCACATGGTTGCAGAGGCTGGGCATGGTACACAAGACAGTAACAAGCAGGCTCTGCAATACTTCCTCAAGCAGCTGGAGGCTGCATCCAGCAGGGACTAAAGATATCCCTGATCTGGTATCCTAGTATCTATTTGTTACTAGGAGATAACCATTTTAATGGTTGTGGTAAGACTCATTACTGGCAGAGCAGCTTAGGAGTGCCTGTATGTGGATGCCGAGCTAATTAACTATTTCTCATTTAAATGTACAATTTTTAGTATGGATAACTTGGTAATATACTTAGAGGCAATGTACACTACCACCATCGACTTTGCTTGGTTGATTAATTCCCAGAACTAGTAATGAATTTAGGTGAGAAGAAGTAGCTGGAAGGAATAGCAAAGGAGGTAGAAACTTTCTTACTAGAATTGCAGAATACTAATTAGGATCACTTAATAAAAGGCAAAGAGTGGAAAACTGAGCTGAACTGGAATGCATATTTCAAGAACAAGTTATAATGTTGCTGTTTTTTGGACATGTTGCTTTCTTATGTTAATTTTTTCATAGTTTTAAATTATGAAACTGGTTGCATTATTTCTGAAAGCTGTCCATCTACTGCAAATGGAAAAATGTATTGAACATGCAGTGTTAATAGCTGTAAATGGTTCAAGCAGTATAAAAAAACAATCTCCCAGCTTCCCCACCTCAAAACAAATTGCTTTTACAATCACAATATAGGATTCATAATTCCAGTTGTCTGCCATGTAAAACCCTTTCTGTGCATTTTGCTAGGGTGATGCCCATGATCTTCAGCATAACTCTGTTATAAGCTAGTTTTTCTTGTTCTGCAGTCGAAGCAAGAACCCTTGACATGCAGCTTCCCACTTTTTACAAAGTATTATGAAAAGTGCATGATCACAGAATAGTTGAAATGTATGGAAAAAAATACTCTTTGCCTTCTTACACACATATTTCTTTTTTAGGCACTGGAAAAACACCCCAATTCACCCATGACTGCAAAGCAAATATTGGAAGTAATTCAGAAAGAAGGGCTGAAAGAAACAAGGTCAGTATTTATGTGTTATTTTAAAATATATCTTATTTGGGTGGGGAGAATGCCTAATTTATGGTTGCTTTTGAATAAATACAGTATATGAAGTATTTGCATCAGGATCATGGAGGAGGGGAAATCAGGCATCAGAGTACCCAAGTGAGGGGGCTGCAGTTGAGGCTTTGGAGGACCACAGGTTGTGCATCCCTGTTTTTAGAAGTGCATTCCAACCAACTGAATCTTACTAGAGTTACTAGCATTTGTATACATTATAGTAATGAATTTATAAATATATGCTGAATCATTTCTAAGACATTTGCTCTTGCAATTTAGAAGGATGGGGCTGGGATGCAGATGAAGCCTGTGAGTAGCATTCAAAGCCAGCCTTGTACCAAATCTATTTCAGCATTATTGTCTTATGAAACCATAATTAACTTTTGCCAGGTGCGGGTCGGAAGTATGAATCACAACCTTTTCACAAGGCAAAATTGGTAGAAAGCTCTTGCGTCCATTTATTGCCACCTGGATTTCCAGGCACAGTAGCTGACTGAGAAAGGCTTGGAGTGGAGGCTTTGTACTGCTCAGAAAAATCTGAACGCCATTCATAGTGGATGGGTCCTCCAGTGGGCAGCAATGATTGTGTGTAAATAAGCATTTTAACATTCGCCAAAGATAGTTGTCTTCAGATGGCATTTATGCATTGCCCAGCTCACTGGCCAGAAACAGAACAGCTTTAGATCCATCTAGCTCAGTTTTGTCTGCTCTGATTTGCAGCAGTCTTTCAGGGCAGTTCTGCATGCAAGGGATTTACTTCTGTACTACAGCCTTTTCATGGAAAAGTGTGGCTGTATGGCCCTACCTGGGAACTGAATCCAGAACATCTTAGCATCCAAAGCAAGAATAATGCACTTAGATCAGCAACCCAACATAGTAAAGCATTCAGACAGGATCAAAAAAGGGATAGGGTTTGATGTTGTAAATTAATGCTGATATCTTAGACCATATGCTCTTGGCCAGTGGCATTGTATATACTTTGAATATGAAGAGAAGGAGGTAGAATGCTGTAAAACAGAAGTACTTGCTTATTTCTGCCATCCAGAGAAGAGACCTGTCTGTCACGAAACAGCCTATTTAACACTCCTTCAAGCACTTCAAGAAAATGAAAGATTGGGGAGATGCAACTCTTTGGGCAGTCTTTGTCAGGGCCTGGGTTCGGTCCTGCACTAAAGAAACTAGCAGAGACAGCATTACATTTTCTTGTCATCTAGTAATATTTTCTAAGAAGAAAATAATGGCAGTGCAGAGTCACTTACAGTACATATGTATGCAAGTTTACTTGATACTGGATAGGTGTGTGCAATAAGATGAAATATGTGAGTACCTGGGGAGGAACTGAACACTGCAGACAATTATAATAACTTCATGTAGAAGCTAAGATAGCATTTACTGTTGATGTCTTAAAAATGTAGTCAGTATTGACAGATCCTTGGTGTGAATGCAAAATTATTTTGCAGAAGACAATATCTAACACATAAATATGGAAATGTAGGTATGGAGCTACATAAATAGGCAAACAAGACAGTAGAGTGATTGTTTTCTATTCTTCTTCATATTAAGATATATACTGGTGTTCCTTTTTTCTTTGTCATATGGCACTGTTGAATGCTGGCTTCTGTTATCATTATAATTATTGATATTATAAAAGCAGTACCTCTTGATTATGCTACTGTCTTCACCTTATTTATCCCAACAGATTTTTGAATGATTAGAGAATAGATATGGACTGATTGGGTAGAGGAAAATAGCCCTAACCCAAGTAATTGGAACAGAAGGGGATATTTACCTGTACCTATATAAAATAAAATGTTACAAAACCTTTAGAAAAGAACACTGCAGATAGTTCAGCTCTGTAAAAAATAAAAGACAAAAAGTGGTGTGGTGGAAATGCAGCAATTGCCAGTGACAAGTTTAAAAGCGGGGGGGGGGGGATGCTGCTGCTATATTATGAAAGAATGTCTACTGTGTTGTAAACTTGTATACAAATGTATTAGTAAGTTTTAGCACCTTTTTTTTAAAAAAGCCAAAACTATAAGGTGTTACTATATAGTTCTGAAGGCAAGATTTTGTTTTCATATTAGATATCACAGTTAGTAGTGCTGAGGCATCAAGTTTCTACAATCAACTGGAAGCAGAATTTAGATGAAGGTTCCACTCAGCACTTAATGTAGTGCTATTTTACCCAGCAGTGTCCTTCCCCATGGCCACGATCCTTCTATAATGTTTACTTACAACTGTTCTGTTCACCATAGCTTCTTTCCAATATTAGCACAATTTCCCAGCTTGCAGGGTTCTGCCTCATTAATCACTTCATGTTGGAAGGGGCAGTGGAATTCCTGATGAACAGCCTCTTAACTGCTCCCTATTGTTAGTTTCTCTTCTAGCAGTGGCGAAGCTTTAATTGCTGACTTCCTCTCATTATTTGCTATATAAAAATGAAAAAAGAAACAACACGATCAGTACTTAAAGTCCATTCTTCCCCAGAAAAGAACAAAAACCAAAGGGCAGTGAAGAGAAATATTTAATTAGATAAAGAAGCACTTTAGCAGTAAGAATTCAACAAGAAGCAATAAAACAGGCAGAATTTGCAAGCAGGAAACATTTCATTAAAGGCATAGAAGACCTGAAAGGCCTCAATAGCATTTTGCCTTTCTCATTGAATAGGCAGGTAGTGCAGTTGCATTTTAATTAAAACTGTAAATCACAACTTAGGTCTGAAAAAAGGACAATGCAGAAAATATTAGATTGCAACTGTTTGTTCATAACATAATCTGGCTACTTCATGAGAAATGAGTGAATGAAGGATGGCAATTCTAGAGAAAATAGGCTAGTTTGAAGCATCCTGAGATTGAAAAAAAGCATCTGTAAATGGTGTGTTTAAAGGGCTATGACCTTTTAGTGAAAGTGAAACTAGCACAGACACAGTGAGAGGGTTCACACCTAATGCTAAGCTATGCTGAAGGATAAGCCACCAAGGGTTAGTTGTTCACTTCTAATCCATGTCACTCCCAAAAGACAAGCAAGCAAGCAGTGCTAGCGATTTCCCCCAGAACTCCTCTCAGTCTTGCAATCCCAGTGTGCTTTATGACACAGTCTGTCTTCTTTCCTCATCCCAGCCCCTTTCCTTCTCCCTTCCAGCCTTCCTCCAACTTTCCTGAACTACCCCCTTCAGAGAATGTGCTTCATTTGTCACTTTAGAGGGAAAAAAGTTTGGTGCCTTGGAAGTGTGCAAGGGATCTGTATCCCCCTCACCCGAGCATCTTTGCAAGTGTACCAATTCCACTCTTGCATATGTGTAGTTGCTTTCTTTGTATGTTTCAGCTGACAAAGCAACTACCAAAGCAGCTTAGAAACATAGAAACAGAGCGAGTCAGAAGGGGCCTCCAGGGCCATCTAGTCTGACCTCCAGCACGACCAGCTCCGCTCACGACATGCCCACCATGTGGACGTCCAGCCTATCCTTGAACACCCGCACCGATGGGGCCTCAATGACCTCTCGTGGAAACCCATTCCACACCCTTGTGGTCCTGACTGTCAGGAAGTGCTTCCTGGCATCCAAATGGAACCTTGGCTCCCTGAGCTTGGCTCCGTTGGAGTGCATCCTGCCTTCCTCTGCAGGGGAGAACAGGTCTCTACCCATCTGCATGTGACTCCCCCTCACATACCTGTATGTCGCCAACATATCCCCTCTGAGTCTCCTCTTCTCCAGGCTGAAGAGACCCAGCTCCCACAGTCTCACCTCATACGGCATCCCCTGCAAACCGGCCATCAACCTTGTGGCCCTACGCTGCACTGACTTCAACCTGGCTATATTCTTTCTGTAATGAGGGGCCCAAAACTGAACACAATACTCCAGTTGTGGGTGCACCAGAGTCGTGTAGAGTGGTAGTAATACCTCTCTTGATCTAGAAGCCACACTTCTGGCTATGCAACCAAGGGTGGCATTTGCCCTCTTGACCACCACATCACACTGCTGACTCATGTTTAGCCTGCAGTCAACCAGTACCCCAAGGTCCCTTTCACAAGTGCTGCTCTCCAGCCACTTGTCACCTAACCTGTACTTATGACAGCTATTCCTATGCCCCAAGTGCAAGACCTTGCACTTATCCACATTGAACGCCATCCTGTTGTCTCCTGCCCACTTCCATAGTCTGTCCAGATCCTTTTGGATCTGGAGTACCTGCTCCTCAGTTGTGGCCACTGCTGCAGTTTTAGTGTCGTCTGCGAATTTGATCAGCAGACTGTTCACCCCTTCTTCCATGTCGTTAATGAAAAGATTAAACAGGATCGGCCCCAGGACAGAGTCCTGAGGGACCCCGCTTGTCACTGGCTGCCATCCCAACGATTCCCCGCTAATGGTTACCTTCTGCTTTCGGTCAGTCAACCATGCCCTAATCCACCAGACAGTGCTTTGGTGTATCCCAAAACTCCTCAGTTTCTCCACCAGGATATCATGAGGCACTTTGTCAAAGGCCTTGCTGAAATCCAGGTATACCACATCCACTGCATACCCTCCATTTAGCCATCTCAAAACCTTGTCATAGAATTCCACAAGGTTTGTCTGGCAGGACCTGTTTTTGCGGAAGCCGTGTTGTGTGGCTGTCAGCCTCCCTTCCCTATCTAGCATCACTAGGTCTCTCTCTCTTATGAGCCTTTCCATTGTTTTTCCTACAATTGACATAAGGCTAACCGGTCTATAATTCCCCATGTCCTTCCTACTACCCTTTTTGAAAATTGGGACCACTGAGGCCACCCTCCAGTCCTCTGGAACTTTACCCGTTCTCTACGAGGTCTCAAAAATGGAGGCCAGCAGGCGTGAGAGAACCCCTGCCAACTCTCTAAGTACTCTCGGGTGTAACCCATCAGGGCCTGGCACCTTTGTAATGTCCAATGCCCTGAGGAGCCCCTCGACTTCAAGGGGGGTGACTCTAATCTGTGCCTCTAAGTCCCCAGCCTCATCCAATCTCCTATTCGGATCTCCCCCGTCCTGCTTTGGGGAGAACACAGAGGCAAAATAGTCATTTAGCATCTGTGCCTGTTCCCTCATATCAGTCACTGGATCTCCTTCCTCCTTATTTAGTGGTCCCACCACTTGTCTCCCCTTCCTTTTCCTATTTACATGCTGAAAGAAGCCCTTTTTGTTGCTCTTGATATTCTTGGCAAGTCTCAGCTCGTAATCAGCCTTAGCCTTGCAAAGAATCCTTCTGCAACGGGCCTCCTCCTCCTGGTATACCCTTTGGTCTATTTCCCCCAGTACCCATTTCCTACGGAGGTTCCTCTTTTGTCCAATCCCTCTAACCACCTCCTTTCGCATCCATGGCAGCACTCTCCTCCGCCTCCCCACCTTTCTGACTAGAAGTATCGTCAAGGCTTGCACCTCCAAAACCTCCCTTTTGAGTGCTATCCACCCCTCCTCAACTTGCTTACCTTCCAGTAACCTATCCCAGGACTATCCCCAGTCTGGCCTTCAGTGGGCCAAAGTTGGCCCTCTTGAAGTCCCAGATTCTAGTGTTCACCCTGCTGCACGTCCCCAGTCCCCTGATCTCAAAGGAAAGGATGGAGTGATCACTTGCATCCAGAGCTCCCCTAATCTGTACTTCATCTGTCAGCTCCTCCCTATTGGTCAAGACCAAGTCAAGGATGTTTCCCCCCCTCGTTGCCTCTTGGACCCTCTGTGTGAAAAACCCTCCCTCTGTAGCTTCTAGGAAGTGGCATGACCTGGCTGTCACCACCGAGTGAGTCTCCCAAGTAATATCCGGGAGATTGAAATCTTCCATAATTACTGTGTCTCTCCCCCGAGATATCCTTAGAATCTGGCCTGTCAGGACAACATCCGGGGTCTCAAGTTGACTTGGAGGGTGATAACGTACCCCCACTGTCAGGTCTCTTTCCCTCTCAAAACCCCTAAGTGTCACCCAGACTGCCTCTACCGAATCCCCATCTGTGCTGCATTCTATCTCACTGCATCCTATCCCTTCCCTGACGTATAAAGCCATGCCCCCACCTCTCTTTCCCTTCCTGTCCTTTCTAAAAAGGTGATACCCTTCCATGTTCACATTCCTGACTTGCCTTTCATCCCACCAAGTTTCTGTGAGTCCCACCAGATCATACCCTCCTATTCCCAGGAGAGCTTCAAGCTCTTTCTGCTTATTACCCATGCTCCTAGCATTGGTGTACATGCACCTCAACTCCTTCCCACCGCTTCCTTTCCTCGGAGTGCCCAGCATCCTCCTTCCTCCCATCCTCCCTGGTACCTGGCGCCTCTCTGTAGGAGTCCTGGCAGTCCCTGCAGTATCTCTAAAACCCTACTCCCAGAGCCCCGATCCTCCCCTCACACTTGTCCAGTGCAGACACGTTACTGGGGGGCCTGAACCCACCCCCCACTGGCTCAGTTTAAAGTCTTCCGGATGAAGCTCGCTAGAGCATCTCCAAAGGACCTTTTCCCCATCCTCGTGAGGTGTAACCCATCCCTTGCCAGAAGTCCATTGGAAAGAAAACGAGTGCCATGGACCACGGACAGGTAAGATTGACGAGAAGGCCACTTGGGCCTTCAGCTCCCTGAGTTTCTTCCCCAAGGCCTCAAAGCCCCTGGTGGCCACATCATTTGTGCCCACATGGATCACCAGGAGTGGCTGGTGAACCTCGGAGCAAACAAGACGCTCCACTCTGTCCTTCACGTGCTGGATGCGTGCGCCTGGCAGGCAGCAAACCTCCCTTGTCTCCAGACTGGGGTGGCACACCGCCACCTCAGTGCCCCTCAGCAGGGAATCCCCAACAACAATCACCAGCCGCCGTACCTTCCCGGTGCTGGTGGGCAGCCGTGCCCTGGCCCTTGCCTCTCCTGCAGCGGCCCCCTTGCCACCTGACGTCCCAGACTGGGGGTCCTGCTGGTCCCCCGAGGCCTTATCAGCCCCAGCCTCCCCAGGAGGAGAGAACCTGCTTCCTAGCTCCAGATTGGTGCCAGGAGAAGGAGGAGGCCATGCTGGCCTCCTCCTCCTGTGGGTGACATACCTCCATGTCTCTGCAGCCACTCCTCCCGTGGTCTCTCCTTCAACCCTCTGTCCAGAGGGGGGCTCTCCGGGGGGGCCTGGAGAGCTCTCTCGGCCCTGAGGCACCTCACTTCCTCTTCTAGCAGGGTCACCATCTTGCATCAAGGGCAAGTGTATCCCTGCCTCTCCTGGGGGAGAAGGGCGAACATGTTGCAGCTCTCGCAGCAGACAGCAACACCCATGACACCCGTCAAGGCCATCTCCTGGTCTGCCATCTGTAACCCTTCCGAGACCTTACCTTGATCCCCTGCCTTGTTAGTCCTGCAGTTCCTCTCACTCACCCAGTTCTCCCAGACAAAAACCCCACTCGCACACACACACACGGATAAAGTAAACTTAAATTTAAATTGGAAAAAAACAAAGCAAAGCAAAACACAAACAAAACAAAGAAAGAAACAAACAATCAAACCTCTATGTCTCAGGGAAGGGAGTCTCTGGACAACCCGGGCTGCAGCTAAGGGACACAGACAAGGGACGATGCCTTATCAGCCCCTCAGGCCGGTGGCCCCGCCTGTCCGCTTCCTCCTGGCTGCTCCTGCCTCTCTGGCCCTGCCCCCTCCCTCTCTGCTGCTCCTGGCCCTCTGCTCCCCTGCCCAGCTCCTACCTTATCTTCGCCAGTCCCCTGGACACTCAGCACTCTCTCCCAGTCTGTGCCTCTGCTGCTCTGCCGCTCTGCCAAGAGGCCAGAGCCGAAAGCTTAGATACATAGAAGTTGACAAGGCTACTTATAAGCTAATTTGCTCTCAGCTGTGAAGGAACCTGGAGAAAAATAATACTAAGAGAAAATACAAGCCCATTTGCCCAGTGCAGAAGCACTGAAAAGGAAAAATAACAGTGAAAGAAGTAACTGTTCTAAAAAGGAACACCAAAGCAGCGGTGGTGAACAACAGTTCCTACTTGGCAAAGCGATCCTCAACAACCGTATTTGAAACTATGGATTCTCAGGTTATCATGTTGGTGAAAAACAACCCACACGAAATTGTCTGCACTAGATTCAGACATCAGAGTATACCACCCTCACACTCACTTGACTCACATCCCACTGTAGCTTTGGTCAATAGTCATTTGGAACTATTGAACTCAAGCTCATATTTCTCAGGAAGAAGGGAAGGTGACCAATGAGCAGAGCAGACTGTCTTGCAGTTCCAGGGCCCAGCTGAGCCCCATGGTCAGGATCAGCTGGCATCATTTAAGCCTTCATCTTCCTGCTCAGGTTGATGAGTGAGGAGTGAAGCCAGCTCCTCAGCTGAAGTACTGGCTGCAGCGGCTGCACCACTGTGTGAATGGCATTAGATTGCCACTGGGAACTTGTGGCAAGGAAGAAGAATATCTGTTTCTGCCCAAATAGCACAGTCTCCTACCCTGTGGCAAACTGCCAGTTGTTACGTGACATAGTTCAGGTAGTGCTTGAAATGCATTAATTTTTTTCAGTTTCCATACATTGATCTATTGGAAGTGCCCATGTCAGTAGCAAGAAAAATGCTGTGGGTAGCAAGAGCAAGAACAGGGAGCCAACAGGATGTGATGTAGTTGCAGAAGAGAGAGAGGCATTGCCTGATCAGAGATCACTTGCTGGGGTCTGTCTGAAGCAGCCAAACAATGTTAAGGGTGAGCTGGGTCAGTCCTCAGGAATATATCTCAGGACAACAGGAAAACGCAAGAAGAAATGGAATCCCACAGACTGGAATGAAAGAGTGTTCAAGAATCAGCAAGATGGAAGGCAACATCAGATCTCCAAGTAAGGCTGTAGAGCTTGAGGAGGTGACCAGGAATCTTACCACATGGAAAGGCTGTAGTTGCCATGTACATCAGGGACTCTTTGCCTGGATCCGGAGTGGTGCTGTGCAGCAAGACAGATCTGCAACTAAATACAGCAGTGGAACTTACATTAAATCCCTGCTTTCAGTGTTAAAACCTATTCATCTTGGTTTTATAGACTATGCACAAGTTAGATGCATAGGCAAATGGTATTCTAAAGGTTGTGGATGAAGCAAGTGCAAGTCTACCAGAGCATATGCTGGCAAATAACTCAAGCTTTGTACTTATTCACATCTGGATAAATGCCTTTCACTGTACTGATATAGTTAAGAGAAAGCTACTGACACCTTTATCTGTGTATTTCCTGCCCATAAAACCTTGCTCCTGAACTTATTCAGCAATGAGGAGCATGTGGAGTGCACATGCTCAGAGCTACCTGCATCATTGCTTTGAATAGGACAGCCTTATAGATCTGGTCATGTCACTTGCTGCCCACTTGGATTATTATGCTAGCTTAGATCTCCTCTCCTCTACTCTCCTCTCTTTTCTAAAAGCAAGACAAGAAGTAAAAGGCAAAAAGTGTCAGCTGCATTGTGCCCCAATCATTTTATGAGAAACAAGGTAATTTCTGCCTTCCATTGTTCCATTGTCCTCAGCTAATGAGGGAGGCCACACACGTGACTGACATATAGGAAGTTACAGTTTTCAACATGGCTATTATTTATTTATTTACATCAATACCACAAAATAGTGTAGTATTGTTAGACCCAAATAAGGAATAATCCCATACATCTTATGCAAATTAAAATGGAAACACATCCAAATGGTTGAAGAAAAAAGTACAGTGCACAGGGTATAGTATATTACAATATTATCCAGGCCCCTGCAATTCTTTTAGGAAAATGCAATTGGGGAGGAAGCTGTGAAGTCGATTGCTGCATCAGTTCTGATAAGAAGGAAATAATTAATTGCTTTCCACCCATGGGGAAAAGCAGAACCTTTGTGGGTGGGAGGGGCATTCTGTGTGCAGAAAAAGGACAAAGGAAAGCTGGTGGTCATCCCTCTCCGGGTACCAGTGCTGCAGTCAGATTCCCAGCCATCGCTCCAGCATTTCCCTTAACAAAATCAAAACAGCCATGTGTATTTAGTCCCTCTGGTTTCTTAAGCATTGCTTTAAAATGTTGCAGAAGTTATTACTACAACTTCTTCCCACCCCAACTTCACTGATGACTAATAGACATCACTACCCAACATAATAGGCACCCTTGATCATTGCAACTGTTGGTCTAGTTTTGTGGCTCCCTCATAGCCCTCTCCAAGCCCAAATCCAGCCCTCAGTCACATGCAGATACCTTGGGCTGCATTGACCTGTGTACAGACGTGTTGCATTTTAAAATATATTTAAAAAATACATTTCCCACACATTGGAGTGAAAATTGATTTTTAGGAGGAAAATAGCCTAACATGCAAAGGCCATTCAGATGTGCAGATCTAAAATGTGGCATCCCTAACTCAAAGGCACTCTTTTCTTTGTTACAGGTGTTCAAATTCTGGAACTTTACACTGAATGGGAAAAAGTACTCATTAACCCTATGTGCCTTTCAGGGCCTGAGCACTAGTGCAGATTAAAGCTGTACCACTTTATCCCAGTGAAATTTTTGCCTAAGGATTACAAAAGCCACCAAGAAACTCATAGAATGATTGCCAATTCTCATTCTTCTCAATATAAAAGAAAAAGCAAAATGCTAATTAACAGAGTAATCCAGTCATATCTCCTGCCCAAAACATGAATATCTATCGAATTCTTGTAAATTAAAACTAAAAAAGAGATAGTAGCCCATTAGCTTTCCACATAAGTGAAAACAATGAGGCTGTTTTTACATAACAGAGAGAAATCATCAGTTAATTCATTAATTTATAATTCACCAGGAATATTCTGCAAGCCTTTTGAATATTCATCCCCCATCAGGCCAGGTGGGGTTTGCTAGGTAAAGGCTAAACCTAGACATTATAGTTTAATCATGGGTTTAAAAACCCACAGTTAACTGAACTATTAATTGTAGGTTAACTGTGAGTTGTTTAACCCACAATTTCTCTATAGTTTCTGTGTTCAGACATCATTTAGCAACCTCTGATCAAGGACTGTAAAATCAGAATGGCTGTGGCACACACCTGGCATGCAAACTGGTTAATTCATGATTTGTCATTATTATATGCAAACTAAATCACTATATGTGTGTAGATTATCAAATAATTAAACTTGTTTGAGACTTCCCAGAAATAAGTGCAATATAAGGAAAAGGGGACTGGGGAGAATGATAATGGCTTATTTCAGCCTTGCAGAAACAAAAGAATAAAGAAAATGATTGTGTCCACAATGCACTTGGTTGCACACTATGGGAACGTGAGCTTTCCCCTTTTCTGCTTCTTACTGAATGCATTCTCAGGATCGTTTGCACTGAATGGTGTATCCATGCCGAAGTGTTCAGTAAACATAATGCAGTACAATGATGTGTTTTGAAGGAAGAATCATTAAAATGGAGAATTGTTTTCTTCTATTCTTAATTGTTGAATGTAAGCTTTGGATTGTGTGCAAGGGGATAATGACAATTGAATTGCACACAGACACCTGTGCAACTGTCTTACTGCCTAAGGAGGACAAGTATGCTTGCACCAGCATCCCCCATTATTGCCCTCTCACCATTGCCACTGCACCCCACACTCTGTCCCCACCCATCACTGCATGGTTGTTGTCTGGACTCTCTTAAGAGCTGCCCGCAGCCAGGTCCCGAAATCTGGCTCTGAGCAGGTCCATCCTCATGGCTCCAGGTGAGCTTCTAAGGCACCCACCACAGGATGCCTGGCTTTGAGGAAAGGCCCCTTCAGAGACAGACTGGTCTGGTCCAGATGCTTTCATAGGCTGACATGACACTACAGAAAGCTTGACCTCTTATGATATCCTCAGGGCCAGCCAGAGGGCAGGCAGATTTTCCAGAGAGTCCAGCTAACTGCTGTCCCACTGTGCCATTTGCTGCAATGGGAGAGCATAAGCAGTGGGGCTCTCTGGAGTTGCTGCCCTCCCAGTAGAACTATATCTGGTGCTCTGGGCAGGTGGCAGTTCAAAAGAGCTCTGTTGGCCCAACTTTCCCTCTTTGTCAATTGTCACAGTAGAAGAGCAACTGGTGGGCATCCACTGTAGTCCAATATTGTGTGTGTCTGGCGGGGGGATGCTCCTGGATGAGGGGCAGCATGCAATTTGCTGAGATGGGCAGAATAACTTGACCTATAAGAGGTTAACCCTGGGAAGAAACAACCATGGAATGAAAAGAGCCAAGTGGATTCCTAGAAAGCTTCCACTTGGATGGCCTTGTGGTGAAGAGGAGAGGGCAAAACATCTTGGAAATAAAAGCATTCAGAGAATGCATGGTTCTTACACACTGCTATTAACAAAGTCTGAGAAACTCTTAGTCAATGGAAGGGATGGACAACTTGTGACCCTCCAGACGTTTTGGCCTACAGTTCCCATCAGCCCTAGTCAATGGAGCTAACAGTGAGGGATCATGAGAACTACAGAACAACACATCTCGAGAGCTACACATTCCCCACAAATACATACATACATACATACATACATACAAGTAGCAGCAGTGTGGAGCCCTTGCTTTCAAATTCTATTTTAAATTGTTATTTGCAGGACAAGCTTGCTATATTTCAGTGTTGTATTGGGAGTCTCTAAAGACTAAATATTTCTTTTGTGGCATCTGTTTTCTGGGGCAAATCTCTATCTATTAAGTCCTGACCCTTTCATTGCAATCCACCATTCTATGGTTAGTTGATACATAAAATTGAATCAGCAGACAGATTGGCAGATCCATTGCCATTGGCTGAAGAAACTCTGAAGCGATCAACTCATTATGGAACTCTGAGGGGCTTTTAGTTTTAGTTTCCACTGCGTTGGATTCAGATTTAGTCAGAGTAGCCCCACTGAAATTAATGGGACAAGTCAGTTGTGACTAAATACTCATGCATCTCAATAGGTCAGCTTTATGTATGGTTAAATCTGGCTCCAATCCATTGATTTTGAAGGGATTTCTCTCTTAATACCAATAGTTTTGTTACATCCATCCATGAACCTAATAATTTTAGGTAGCTTTTCACGGAAATTGTGACTAAGCCATTTCCCTTCTGGATTGAAGCTTATGCACTGTAGTGTTTTTTAAGAGACAAGAAAACCCTCTCTTTGTATTATCAATTTAAATTTAATTGTGCTTACATGTTAGATGTTATGTTTCTGTTGTTCAGAATCCAATTACAGTAAGAACCTGCCAGCCTTTATGGTCCACAAATTTGTTTCTCTCTCATATTACTATGGCATTCAGTCCCTCAGTTGATTGCTTCTTTCCTTGTGCCCCAGATATGAAGTGCAGCAGGGAGAAAATTAAAAAACAAAAATATGTGTATAATCCAAAGCACACCTCAGGAATAAAATCCGTATGTTAACATGAACATAATTGTTGGAAAGTGCACACAGATAATAGATCTGCATTGTCTACAACACACATTTCAGGTTTTGTTTTGTTTTGTTTTTTAATATATTTCCTGCTGCGACAATCAGTTGTAAAAAGATCCTCATCTTGGCAATCCTCTTCTCTGTCCCTGGAAGGAAAAACAACTTTTAAGGTAAATGGTTTTGGGGCCCTAAAAGATGGATGTTCTTTTTAATCTTTCAAAAATGTGCTTGGGATGTGGAAAGAGAGCAAGAGTTAACATCTTTCTCTCAAGATTAGGTATATAAAATCCAGGCAGCTGTAGTTCAGCTGTGGAGAGCAAAAGAGTGGTAGCTAGCCTAGTACAGCCTGCCCCCAATCTTGTGCTCTCTAGCTGTGTTGAACTGCAAACCCCAAAGGACATCAGCCAGGTTGGGGAAGGCTTGTACAAAGGCCACAGTGAGCCAGTCCATCACAAGTGAGTGGTAACTAAGACACAATTCCATAGGAAGAAACTCCTTTGAATTCAGTATGACATGTTTCTGGGTAGACATCCTTTGATGTGCATGTCCCACTGAAACTAACTGCAATCAATTGCAATTAAGATGCCCCACCACTTTCAGTGGGGTTTACTCACAGCTAGCCTTAGCTGGATTAGTGCTGATGGCCTACACACACACACACACACACACACACACAGGTTCAGGAAAATATAGTAAGACCCACATTACTACAGGTAAAGGGAGACTGTGTTATGGTTTCTGTAGAATGGGGGACCCCACCACTGGCTTTGGTTTGCTACTACTGTGTCTTACATAGGGTGGCCATTTGGCCTGCTTTAAGGAAGACAGTCCGCTAGTTGAAGGGCTGTCAGAGAACAGCCTTGTATTTGAAAGCATCCTTTATATTTGAAGGGGTGTCTGGTCCAAGTCTTGTTTAAAGATAAAGAACCATAAGAAAGAAGAGCAAAGCCTTATGGTTGCCCATCAACAGTTAGCACAGGGACAACAGTTTAAACAAGCCTACAGGTCACATCTTCCTAGTATGGAAAGAGGTGTCCAGTTTTTGCTTAAATTGTAGCAAGTATTTTAACATGTATTTATTTATACATATGCAATGTACAAATTCATAAATTTATAAACTTTATAAATTATACACATACCATATTTTTCGCTCTATAAGACGCACCTGACCATAAGACGCACCTAGTTTTTAGAGGAGGAAAACAAGAAAAAAATATTCTGAATCAAGTGGTTTACTGAACTATTTAATAAACTATGGGATGTGTTGGGATGTCTTAATCCCAGTTGCTTTACTCTCATGTGCCTCTAGCATACTGTGTGCATGACCCCCCCCATCCCCCACAGACTGTGCATGTAACTGTTAGGGGATGAAAACATCTTGTATAGAATCCATCTCTGCAGTCCCTTCAATGCCACATGTATTTCCTGTAGGTCTGAATAAACTGTAAATATTCCTTTGATTGCACACCCCCAGCATACCTGCTCTCTCTGGTTTTTCTTGCCTCTATCTTAGACAGAGAAGGTGAGCAATGAGGAGAGACCTAAATTCAATCCTCCAACTTTTCTCTCTCTTTTTTTTTCATATTTCAAAGTGATGCTTAAGAAACTCGGGCTGCATCTACGCATCCTTTTGAGTCGAGAGAAATGTTCACTCAGTGGTCTCTTGTGTGTCATTTCTTCCTCTGGACCAAGGGCATGAAAATCTAACATTTGCACAGTTGCAGAGATCACTATAATAATTGTGTTTCTTGTATCGTCAATTGGGAAGGGAACTTTATATCCACATTGTTTTTGTTAAGCATTTAGAAGTCCCAGTTAATTATCCATGAGGTATTAAAAGGCCCTACCCTTGAAAGACAAAGCTGAATTGTGGGGAACTTCCATTCCATTCCCAAAAGGTATTCTTTTTTTTTTTTTTCAGAACAAAGGAGTGATGGGTGTTTTCATGGGGATTAACCCTTTTTTTTTTCAGAGAGGAGGAAAATGTCCCACTTTCCACTTTTTCACACCATGCATAATTTTGAACATCTTTGCCATGCTTCCCATTACTCATCATTTTCCTAAGAGAAGCAATCCTGGTTGTTGTAACAAAGTCTGATAGGGGAGCTGCTCCAATCCCTTGATTGTTTTAGTTGCCCTTCTTTGCACTTTTTCCAACAATGTCATTTTTCAGGTGTGGTGGCCAGCTCTGTACACAATACTTTAAGTATGGTCATATTAAAGATTTGTGTAAGAGGAATATGATCTTGGAAATTTGATTTTCAATTCCTTTCCTAATTACGGCATTTCCTCCTAACATTTGACATTTTCATCAAGCTGTCCCCCACATTCTCAAGACCCTTTCTTGGTCTGTCAGCACTAGTTCAGATTCCATCAGCTTATACTTGAAGATGAGATTCTTTCCCCCCAGCATGCTAACTTTACACTTGCTTACACTGAAAGCATTTGCCGTTCTGATGCCCTTTTTCCCAGCTCAGAGAGATCCCACTGGAATTCCTCACAATCCCTTTTAAATGTTTTATTTTAGTATCATCAGCAAACTTGGCTACTTTATTGCTCACTTCTAATTCCAGATCATTTATGAACAGGTTGAAAAGCACTGATCCTAATGCAGAATCTTGTGAGAATACCATGCATTCTCAATGTTGGCTTTCAATTCTGTAATCAGTTACTGATCCATAGGACAACATGTGTGTGCACACACAGCCCTTATTCCATCACTGCCAGGTTTTCTCAAGAGTCTGTTGAAGGATTTTATCAAAAGGCTTTTGGAAGAAACAATGTCTATTTGACTGCTCAGTCCATGTGTAGTAGTGACACTCTCAAAGAATTCTACTGGATTAGCAAGACAGGCTTACCCCTGCAGAAGCCATGTTGCTTCTTTTAAAGCAGGGCTAGTTCTTCTATATGTTAACTGAATCTATCCTGAATAACACTTTCAACCAATTTACGCAGAACCAACAGAAAGCAAAGCAGCATATAATTTTCCAGATCCCTTTTTAAAAATTGTCCTAGAGTGCTGGTACATGGCTAGAGAGAACCAGCCCTCTTTGGAAAAGGAGGGAGACATTTCAGAGTGGTGGGGAGGAGATGGAAGGGGTGTCCTTGGCACCAACAGGATATGACAGGTTAAACAAGTGGACCAATTCAGAAGTGTCCAGCATTCCTGCTGTCTAGCCCTCACGCAGCAGGGGCCACCTTCAGGGTTGAATTCTTTCTGAAAGGAATGGAAGGAGGGGAAGCTTAAGTTTGGATCCAGCTCTTTACATTGTCAATTGCTTCTCTCACATCTCAAAGAGAATGCTGCTTCAATGTATACTGTTTCTTAACCTGTTAAACTTTAATAAAAGGATTGTGCATCTGTGCCTGCAGTGGCAGTGGCATGGGGGGGGAGGCGGATCGGCGCGGGATGGCAATGTGGGATGACAGTGCGGGCAGCAGAGGCTTTAGAAGGATTGTGCTTCTAAAGCCTCATCTGTGCCTGCTGAGGCAGTGGCGTGGGGGGGGGGGTGGAGGATCGGCGCGGGATGGCAGTGCTCGAGCGGCGGTGGCGCAGAGTGACGGTGCGCGGCGGCGGCGTGGTGGGGTGGCACAGTGGTGCGCGGCGGCGGCGTGGGGCGGCAGTGGCACAGGACGACGCGGTGCGTGGCGGCGCAGAGCAATGGCGCAGGGCGGTGGGGCGATGGCGGCACGGAGCTTCCCGGTGGGGGTGATCAGTTCCCGGAGTGCGAGGTAGAGCAGGGCACGCCGAGCACATGCCGGCCTGGTGGTGCCGGCGGGCGGGCAGCGTCCTGGGTGTCAGGCACATTCGCTCTATAAGACGCACAGACATTTCCCCTTACTTTTGAGGGGGGGAAAAGTGTGTCTTATAGAGCAAAAAATATGGTACTTATATGTATACATATATATTTATAATGTAAATTATGTGTATACGCACATAGTTTTGGAGGGACAGCCTACTCTTAATGTTTAATATGCAGCCTGCAGCTACAGCTCTGCCTTTTCTTTAATTAACTAAAGACTCCCCCCACACAATTCTTATCAAGATCACAGCATGTAGAAAAGGAAGATTTAACCCTTCCCTCTCTAGCCCTGAGCCCTCCTAGAAACATAAGTAAAAGTATTTCCTATTTTCACCTATGGGCAATATTTTTTTAACATCCCTATCTACACGGGGGTTGAAGGGCTGTAGTTGTAGAGTCATGGAATAAACCTTCTCCTCCCATGGACTGTGATGTGGATAAGAAGTGACCTGTCCCCACTCCCAGTGCTTCCAGTCAAAAAGGGAAGAGGCTGCAGATTGCATTGATACATAGGCTGCAGTTTTTTTCCCCTCAGAGTGCTTGTGAAAAACAGGGGAAATTCAAAGATCTTCTCCAGGGCAGGGACAAGCAATCAACTGGTCAGTGCTGGGAGAAGCAGCACCACTCAGTTGACTCCCCTGCTACTGCTCCTGGAAGGAATCCATTGGACAGTGGGGCCCAGTTGGAGGCTGCACAGTGAGGTAGACCCCTCCATGCCAGCCCTCTCACCTGAGCAGCAGGGCAAGAAGCAGCTGCTGGGCAGTGGTGGGGCCCAGTTGGGATCTGTGTGCTGCAGCAAATCCCCCCATGCCACCCCTTTGCATGCAACAGAGTGAAGCAACTTGCACTGCTCCTCATGGGTCAAGTGGCAGGAGCAAGAAGCAGCTGAGTGTTGCTGTCAAAATAGTGCTATTCACTTGATTTCCCTTCTGCTTCTTTGCATGTACCAGAGTGAAGTGAATCATGCACAAACAAGCTAGCAGCAAAGGTGAGAAGATGATGGGCAGCAGTGCCCAGTTCAGGACTGCATGCCACAGCTAACTCCGTTACCATACCCCTTTCGCTCTGGCTTACCAAAGAGATGCTTCAAACCAGGTACCAGCTTCAGAATGTCTCTTGGCAAGCCAGTGAAAAAGGGGGGGGCAGTGCCTCCTCCCCTTCATTGTTGCCCCACAGCTGCTTCTTGCTTCTGCTGAATGTGGGTTCATGCATGCAATACACATCACTGCCTTGTGCCAAGGGACAGTGAAGGAGTCAAGTGAGCAGTGTTGCACCTTTCTGCAATGTTGCCCAGTGGTTTCTCCCCCACCACTTTGCCTGAGCATGGATTAAGTAGCCATCAACACACCCTCTAGAGGTCCCTCTTGAGCAGGGAGGAAGGGAGGGGGTGTGACCATCTCCTTGTCCTTTCTACCACACTTAAGAGTGCAAGCCTGGTGCCTCCTGGGATACTGCCTGGAGGACTGAAAGGAAGAAAATGGCAGGAAGGAGGAGAGTTACCATGGTGAGCCAAATCATCTTTCCATGCAAAAAACAGGCCTGGACAGAACGACTTGTTGTGATTGTGAACGGGGCCATTGCTTAACCTTAGTCAGAGTTAAATCAAATTATTGGGGTGCACAACCTTTTTGGACCTGTGGGCACATCTTGGAATTTGACAAACTGCTGAGGACACTACCACAAAATGCATAATCAGTGGATCATTACTTTGGCATCTACTTCCTGCTTCTATGGATCTTAGGCTGTGTCATAATCAGCAGAAATGCTTGTTGTTTGTATATTGGGCACTACAACTTCTATTTAATAGAGGATTGGCTAATTCAGCTAATTGCTGGGAGTGCAATACACTAATGCTTCTTTAGCTGTATGTGTTTTGGCAATGTCCGGTAATTGCTTCTTTTGTTGGGGAGTTATTACATGTTTTTAAAAAACTGGAACAGTCTTTAATTTTCACTAATGCACATGCTCTTTCAAGCTCTTCATCAGCTCCATGGAAATGAACAAATTGTCGGTGTAAATGGATTGTTTGTGCCTTATTGACAGCCAGAAGTCTGATACTACGAAACTGGAAGGATAAACACACTTTATAATGCAGTAGACTGAGGATGTTACAGAACTTTTGGCATTTGAATAGGTGGCATATAGATACATTTGGATACAAAGGGATACATTTGGATATTTTGTCTGCTTTTGTTGAAGCCTGTGTATAATTGCTCTAAGTGGTATGCATTTCATGCAAACCTATGTGCTGTCGTTATGTGGAATTAAGTTGTCTTTGATTTATGGCAACCCTATGAATGGAAGCCCTTTATAATGTTCTATTGATGACATCTCTGCTTAGCTGTGCTAAATTCAAAGCTGTGGCTTCCTTTATAGAGTCAATCCATCTCTTGTTTGGTCTTCCTTTTCTTCTTCTGCTTTTGACTTCCCCTAGCACAGTTGTCTTTTCATGAATCTTGCCTTCTCATGATGTATCTGGCCTCTGGCCTCTTGGCAGAGCGGCAGAGCAGCAGAGGCACAGGCTGGGAGAGAGTGCTGAGTGGCCAGGGGACTGGCGAAGGCAAGGTAGGAGCTGGGCAGGGGAGCAGCGGGCCAGGAGCAGCGGAGAAGGGAGGGGGCGGGGCCAGAGAGGCAAGAGCAGCCAGGAGGAAGCGGACAGGCGGGGCCACCGGCCTGAGGGGCTGATAAGGCGTCGTCCCTTGTCTGTGTCCCTTAGCTGCAGCCCGGGTTGTCCAGAGACTCCCTTCCCTGAGACACAGAGGTTTGATTGTTTGTTTCTTTCTTTGTTTTGTTTGTGTTTTGCTTTGCTTTGTTTTTTTCCAATTTAAATTTAAGTTTACTTTATCCGTGTGTGTGTGTGCGAGTGGGGTTTTTGTCTGGGAGAACTGGGTGAGTGAGAGGAACTGCAGGACTAACAAGGCAGGGGATCAAGGTAAGGTCTCGGAAGGGTTACAGATGGCAGACCAGGAGATGGCCTTGACGGGTGTCATGGGTGTTGCTGTCTGCTGCGAGAGCTGCAACATGTTCGCCCTTCTCCCCCAGGAGAGGCAGGGATACACTTGCCCTTGATGCAAGATGGTGACCCTGCTAGAAGAGGAAGTGAGGTGCCTCAGGGCCGAGAGAGCTCTCCAGGCCCCCCTGGAGAGCCCCCCTCTGGACAGAGGGTTGAAGGAGAGACCACGGGAGGAGCAGCTGCAGAGACATGGAGGTATGTCACCCACAGGAGGAGGAGGCCAACACGGCCTCCTCCTTCTCCTGGCACCAATCTGGAGCTGGGAAACAGGTTCTCTCCACTTGGGGAGGCTGTGGCTGATGAGGCCTCGGGGGACCAGCAGGACCCCCAGCCTGGGACGTCAGGTGGCAAGGGGGCCGCTGCAGGAGAGGCAAGGGCCAGGGCACGGCTGCCCACCAGCACCGGGAAGGTACGGCGGCGGGTGATTGTTGTTGGGGACTTCCTGCTGAGGGGCACTGAGGCGGCGGTGTGCCGCCCCAGTCTGGAGACAAGGGAGGTTTGCTGCTTGCTGGGCACACGCATCCAGCACGTGAAGGACAGAGTGGAGCGTCTTTGTTCACTCCGGGGGTCAGCAGCCGCTCCTGGTGATCCATGTGGGCACAAACGATGTGGCCAGGTAGGGTGTGGTTGGGATCACCAGGGACTTTGAGGCCTTGGGGAAGAAACTCAGGGAGCTGAAGGCCCCAGTGGCCTTCTCGTCAATCTTACCTGTCCGGGGGTTTGGGCCAGGAAGGGACAGAAGGGCCTGTGAGGTGAACGACTGGCTTAGGGTGTGGTGTCAGAAGCAATGCTTCAGGTTCCTCGACCACAGCACTCATTTTCTTGCCAATGGACTTCTGGCAAGGGACGGGTTACACCTCACGAGGATGGGGAAGAGGTCCTTTGGAGATGCTCTAGCAAGCCTCGTCCGGAAGACTTTAAACTGAGCCAGTGGGGGGTGGGTTCAGGCCCCCCAGTAACGTGTCTGCACTGGACAAGTGTGGGGGGAGGATCGGGGCTCTGGGAGCAGGGTTTTAGAGATACTGCAGGGACTGCCAGGACTCCTACAGAGAGGCGCCAGGTACCAGGGAGGATGGGAGGAAGGAGGATGCTGGGCACTCCGAGGAAAGGAAGCAGTGGGAAGGAGTTGAGGTGCATGTACACCAATGCTAGGAGCACGGGTAATAAGCAGAAAGAGCTTGAAGCTCTCCTGGGAATAGGAGGGTATGATCTGGTGGGACTCACAGAAACTTGGTGGGATGAAAGGCAAGTTTGGAATGTGAACATGGAAGGGTATCACCTTTTTAGAAAGGACAGGAAGGGAAAGAGAAGTGGGGGCATGGCTTTATACGTCAGGGAAGGGATAGGATGCAGTGAGATAGAATGCAGCACAGATGGGGATTCGGTAGAGGCAGTCTGGGTGACACTTAGGGGTTTTGAGAGGGAAAGAGACCTGACAGTGGGGGTATGTTATCACCCTCCAGGTCAACTTGAGACCCCGGATGATGTCCTGACAGGCCAGATTCTAAGGATATCTTGGGGGAGAGACAAAGTAATTATGGAAGATTTCAATCTCCCGGATATTACTTGGGAGACTCACTCGGTGGAGACAGCCAGGTCATGCCACTTCCTAGAAGCTACAGAGGGAGGGTTTTTCACACAGAGGGTCCGAGAGGCGACGAGTGGGGGAAACATCCTTGACTTGGTCTTGACCAATAGGGAGGAGCTGACAGATGAAGTACAGATTAGGGGAGCTCTGGATGCAAGTGATCACTCCATCCTTTGCTTTGAGATTAGGGGACTGGGGACGTGCAGCAGGGCGAGCACTAGAATCTGGGACTTCAAGAGGGCCAACTTTGGCCCACTGAAGGCCAGACTGGGGATAGTCCTGGGATAGGTTACTGGAAGGTAAGCAAGTTGAGGAGGGGTGGATAGCACTCAAAAGGGAGGTTTTGGAGGTGCAAGCCTTGACGATACTTCTAGTCAGAAAGGTGGGGAGGCGGAGGAGAGTGCTGCCATGGATGCGAAAGGAGGTGGTTAGAGGGATTGGACAAAAGAGGAACCTCCGTAGGAAATGGGTACTGGGGGAAATAGACCAAAGGGTATACCAGGAGGAGGAGGCCCGTTGCAGAAGGATTCTTTGCAAGGCTAAGGCTGATTACGAGCTAAGACTTGCCAAGAATATCAAGAGCAACAAAAAGGGCTTCTTTCAGCATGTAAATAGGAAAAGGAAGGGGAGACAAGTGGTGGGACCACTAAATAAGGAGGAAGGAGATCCAGTGACTGATATGAGGGAACAGGCACAGATGCTAAATGACTATTTTGCCTCTGTGTTCTCCCCAAAGCAGGACGGGGGAGATCCGAATAGGAGATTGGATGAGGCTGGGGACTTAGGGGCACAGATTAGAGTCACCCCCCTTGAAGTCGAGGGGCTCCTCAGGGCATTGGACATTACAAAGGCGCCAGGCCCTGATGGGTTACACCTGAGAGTACTTAGAGAGTTGGCAGGGGTTCTCTCATGCCCACTGGCCTCCATTTTTGAGACCTTGTGGAGAACGGATGAAGTTCCAGAGGACTGGAATGTGGCATCGGTGGTCCCAATTTTCAAAAAGGGTAGTAGGAAGGACATGGGGAATTATAGACCGGTTAGCCTTACATCTATTGTAGGAAAAACAATGGAAAGACTCATAATAGAGAGAGATCTAGTGATGCTAGATAGGGAAGGGAGGCTGACAGCCACACAACACGGCTTCCGCAAAAACAGGTCCTGCCAGACAAACCTTGTGGAATTCTATGACAAGGTTTCAAGGTGGCTAGATGGAGGGGATGCAGTGGATGTGGTATACCTGGATTTCAGCAAGGCCTTTGACAAAGTGCCCCATGATATCCTGGTGGAGAAACTGAGGAGTTTTGGGATACACCAAAGCACTGTCTGGTGGATTAGGGCATGGTTGACTGACCGAAAGCAGAAGGTAACCATTAGCGGGGAATCGTTGGGATGGCAGCCAGTGACAAGCGGGGTCCCCCAGGACTCTGTCTTGGGGCCGATCCTGTTTAATCTTTTCATTAACGACATGGAAGAAGGGGTGAACATCTGCTGATCAAATTCGCAGACGACACTAAAACTGGAGCAGTGGCCACAACTGAGGAGCAGGTACTCCAGATCCAAAAGGATCTGGACAGACTATGGAAGTGGGCAGGAGACAACAGGATGGCGTTCAATGTGGATAAGTGCAAGGTCTTGCACTTGGGGCATAGGAATAGCTGTCATAAGTACAGGTTAGGTGACAAGTGGCTGGAGAACAGCACTTGTGAAAGGGACCTCAGGGTACTGGTTGACTGCAGGCTAAACATGAGTCAGCAGTGTGATGCGGTGGTCAAGAGGGCGAATGCCACCCTTGGTTGCATAGCCAGAAGTGTGGTTTCTAGATCAAGAGAGGTATTACTACCACTCTACACGACTCTGGTGCACCCACAACTGGAGTATTGTGTTCAGTTTTGGGCCCCTCATTACAGAAAGGATATAGCCAGGTTGAAGTCAGTGCAGCGTAGGGCCACAAGGATGGTGGCTGGTTTGCAGGGGATGCTGTATGAGGCAAGACTGAGGGAACTGGGTCTCTTCAGCCTGGAGAAGAGGAGACTCAGAGGGGATATGTTGGCGACATACAGGTATGTGAGGGGATGTCACATGGAGATGGGTAGAGACCTGTTCTCCCCTGCAGAGGAAGGCAGGACGCGCTCCAATGGAGGAAAGCTCAGGGAACCCAGGTTCCATTTGGATGCCAGGAAGCACTTCCTGACAGTTAGGACCCCAAGGGCGTGGAATGGGCTTCCATGAGAGGTCGTTGAGGCCCCATTGGTGAGGTGGGCATGTCGTGAGCGGAGCCGGCTGGAGCCGGGGGTCAGTCTAGATGGCCCAGGAGGCCTCTTCTGACTTGCTCTGTTTCTATGTTTCTATGTATCCAGCCTCAGTTTTTGTCATTTTGTTTTGAGGGAAAGTTCGGGCTTGATTTGATCTAGAACTCGTTTGTCTTTCTGTTGATCCAAGGTATTCACAAAACTCTCCTCCAGCACCATGTTTTGAATGCATCAATTTTTTTTCTGTTAGTTTTCTTCACTGTCCAGCTTTCACACCCATACATAGTGATGGGGAATACAATGGTATGGATGATCAGGAAAACATATACTTGATGATCTTTCCTAGTTCTTCCAAATCTCAGTCTTCTTTAACTTGTTTTTGGCTGCAATGTCCCTTAGAATTGATGACTGAGCCTAGGTATGCCAAATATTTCACAATTTCTATTTCTTGGTTATTGACAATACATTTCTGTATTATTCTGTAATAATCATTCTAATTATTATTCTGAAGTCATTGTTTTTGCTTCCCTGATGTTCAGATGCAGCACCGCTTTTGCACTTTCTTCTTTCACTTTCACCAGGATTTGTTTCAATTCACTGATGCTTTATGTCAGTAACATGGTGCCATCTACATATCTGGGAACAAAGCCCTATGAGGAGAGATTGAAAGAACTGGGCATGTTTAGCCTCAAGAAGAGAAGACTGAGAGAAAATCATAGCACACTACAAGTACTCAAAAGGCTCTAACAAAGAAGACCTCTTCTCCATCATCCCAGAGTGCAGGACATGGGTTAACTTGGTGTCCTGCACTGAGCAGTGGGCTGGACCCAATGGCCTTCTGGCCACTTCCAGCTCTCCTATTCCAGCTTTCCTTATAGTAAGTTCTATGTACAGACTGAATAGATAGGAAGATAAAATACAGCTTTGTCTGACACCTTTGCATACAGGAAGCCATTCTGCTTCTCCATTTTCTGTTCTAACAGTAGCTTCTTGTCCATGATACAGGTTGCACATCAGGACAATCAAGTGCTGAAGCACCCCTGTTTCTTTCAGAACCACCCATCATTTTTCATGATCCACACAGAAAAAGCCTTTTTATATAAAGCACAGGTTGACCTTCTTCTGGAATTCTTTGGTGTGCAGTAGCCAACATATACATGCAATATGATCTTGTGTGCCTCTTCCTATGTACTTTAAAAAAAATAGCAAAAAGATATTACAGATGTCCAGTACCTTCTGCATGAGACCAGAGGAGAACCAAGCTGGCCTGTGTGGTACTGGTATACCCAAAAGCCCCAGTGGATGTTGCACAAAGGCATTCTTGTGCCCTCCATCCCTGCAAGTGCTCTGCTGCTGCTTTTCTTGGCATTATTGTCCTGCACAAAGGCAGCAGGAAGCATCTTTCAGTGGCATGATTCAAGCAAATGTATTTCCAGATGTGACAAAATGGGAAAAGGGCATAAAGTTGTACAACTGTACCTCTATTTAACGCATAGTTTGGGGCATTTATCATCATCATCCTCATTCTTCACATTCACCTATCTTGTACCGAAGATTATTACTATTTTTGGAAGATAATCTTAATGCTTAACAAATGAGCGTGATCAATAGAATTCTTCTTTTTGTAGGATTATTATGCTACTTCAAACAGTGTTCTTCAAGTGACTGTTGCTTTCTGCAGTTACAGTTTGGTTAAGAATATTTGTAGCAGCACAAGAGCTATCATATGCTTAAAAAGCTATATTTGAACATTTGTATTTCATGCATTCTGTAAGTCTCAACAGCACAGATTGCTACCTATAATTGATATTATAGGTACTTTTTGAAAAGAGTTTTTTTCATGTATCCCTTACCTATGGGAACAGAATTTTCAAAGTACTTTGGAAGGAGGGGAAGGAAACCTAATATCTCAGTGCCCCAATGGGGCTAGACATTGAATATAGCATGTAAGGCATTCCTGTTTATTTTACAGTTCCTTGATTGTTGAATGTTCAAGACATCATACATATTACTGTTTTATTTACTTATAACATTTAAATCTCACTTTTCCTCTGTGGAGTTATGTATGTATAGAATTCCCAGGCACTGATCCCAGGCAGCATGTATAGAATTCCCAGGCACTGATCAGAAATAAATCTATTTAGACAAAGGAAAACTGCTGTATGATGTGTCTTTTGACCACTGCAGTAAAATAAACAGTATCTGTTTCATTATGATTGCTGTTTAGATGTTATTGCTATTTATATGTTACTGTGTTAATGATGGAAGCTGATCTATTACCATCAAAATTAAAAGTTGAATCCCTACCAGGTTGCTGCAGAGAGTTGATTATATGGTTTTCAGATTCACCTTGACCAGTTGTATCTCCTCTGATTAGACCATACTCCTGGGCCACAGGTAGCCAGTCTTCCCTGGGTCCGCTACTATGTAAGAACCTTTTAACTGAAAATGCTGAAGATTGAACTGGAGACCTTCTGCTTACAGAGCATGAGCTCTGTCACTGAGCCAAGGTCCCTGTGGAGAGGGAGAACACAGTCTCAATTGTAGCTGTATTGATTTAAAATGCGGCTAAACTTTCAGGCTTTTTGTCCTGGTCCTAAATGCATAATAATTCCAAATGTATATGTTTATGTATTGTATAGTCTTATGAATGGACAAAAAAGGTTAGTGATATCTGAGGGCTATGTATCCTAGTTCTACAAATTCTCTGCTCTCCGGGCATGCTCAATTGCTGTCAAGTTGACCTGGCCCCTTCATGTGGTCATCAAGGAAACTGGGCCCATCTTTGGGCAAAGTGCTAGTGATGGATGCTAAATGTAGGTGGCTAATTGTGAAGAAATGTTAAAGCAGTTTGCAGTAATAGTTAGTTTAAGCAAAGTGGAAGATTTGGGAGGGTATCTCTGGCGCTTTTTGAGGATGGAAAATGAATGAATGTTTCCTCTAAAGTACTGTAATATAGAAATGATTAACATTTTCCCTTCATGTTTCTTTCTTTTTTAAAAAAAATCTAGCTTTTAGCCCATGACAGGTGAACATCTTTATCAGTCTGAGAGGAACTTTTAATATGGTTTGTGTTTTATCTGTTGGCCAGCCAGCTACTTATATGAATAAACTGGCATGTTTTCTGTATAGAGTCAAGGATTTATGAGAACCAATGCCAATTGTTAATTACTCCCCTTTGAAGTAAGGTGCTTGAAAGAGTGGTAGCCGCTCAGCTTCAGATGCTCTTGCAGGAAAGCTATATTTTGAACAACAATTCTGATCAGCCATAGCCAAGAAAGCCAATGGTGAGGGATAATTGGTGCAGTAGGCCAAACATCTGGATGTCTACAAGTTGCCAATCCCTGATATAGTTCAGTTTGGGGCTGGGGTTTGGATTTAAACATGAGAGAGATATGAGGTCATCTTCATGAGAGAGAGTGGGGAGTATGGTCCAGTTGATCCTTCCAGATCTCTCAGTGATTTGGGTGACATTGGCCTGGTCCTGTCAGATGGGAGTTACATCTGTTACAGAGTGGTATGACAATGACTCTTCTACCTGTAGTACAACTTAGGATGACATTCTCTTTATTCTTGTTGCTATAAACTTGCAGTGCTACCGAGTTCCATTCTGTCCTCTGTGCTGCTTAATATCTAGATGAAGCCACTGAATCAAGTCATCAGCAGGATTGGGGCTGGGTGCCATCCATATCAATTTCTGTGGACATGCACATGGTAGGCATGTCATGAGCACAGCCGGCTGGAGCCTGGGGTCAGGTTAGATGGCCCAAGAGACCCCTTCTGACTTGCTCTGTTTCTATGTATTTCTCTCATCAAAATCAGACTCCATGGGTGGTGAACTATGTCCAGAAACCATTGGCTGGAGGAGGACCAATAAACTGAAGCCAAATCCTAACAATCCTCGTGGGTCCTGAGTCCAGAAATTGGGTAAACAACATTCCCTGGCTAGGATTGTACTCCTGCTGGAGGAGAAAGGGTGGCGTTTCAGAGAGAATACCTACATTCATTTTTGCCACTCGAGGCCTGAGTAGTGCTGGTGGCACAGAATGGTTTTGGCCAGCTTTGGCCAGAATAGTCATGCACGATTCACTTCCTTTCTAAATTACTACAATCCATTCTATATGTAGGCTTGCCATTATGGACAACCTGCAAAGTATACCTAGTGGAGAATGAGGCAGCTAGACTGCGCTCAGGGCCAGCATGCAGAAGCCATATAGAGTCAATGTTAAAGGATCCACACTAGTTTCTAGCACACTTCCAGTCCAAGATCAAGTGGTTAGTGATGATGTGTAAAGCTTGAACTGGCTTGGGAGTTCAATATCTGGAAGATTGCTCTCTTAGTATATACTTGGTTAGTGTCTTCTGTGGGAATTGAGCATCTCTATGCTTCCTCACTGTCAGAGCAATATGACAGTGGAAGCAGCTGCCTAGAGAGGTGGTGGGCTCTCCCACACTAGAGACATTCAAGAAGAAACTGGACAGCCATCTGAGTGGGATGGTGTAACATGGTGTCCTGCAACAGGAAGGGATTGGACCCGATGGCCTTCATGGCCCTTTCCAACTCTACTGTTCTATGATCTCTGCATCCCACCAGGGGTAGCTGTTCATTAAGTAGAGACACAAAAGAGGGTAATGCGAGCTGTGGCACTGCAGTTGTAGAATGCCTTCTTTTCAGAGAACTGCTAGTGTTGATATTGACTTATTTTAATGCCAGGCTATTAAAATCTGGCTATTTTCCCAAGCTTTTGAGTCTCATTGACCTTAAAAGCTTACAGAAATATGTATTTGCTTGGATAAACAGTACTTATTTTAAAGTGCTGATGATTATGGTGGATTTTGAATTGCTGCTATTTTTATGATGGATTAAAAATAATAAAACAATATATGAATAGTAGTGCTTCCTGAAATTTAGGGAAGATAAATACAAAAAGGAATAAAAATGTAGCTTCTTAGTTTAAGCTGTGGTGGTTTAGTCTTCCAAATCTTTCTCTATAGAATTAACACTAAACAAAACTGGATGCAAATATTCCAAAAAGAAAATCATATGGATCATATGCACTTGCAACTTTTAGAGCAAATGAGACACTTTAAATGCAACTTTTTGTTACATTTAAAGCTTGCTAGTGGGGATATTCATATTACTTCTTGGATTTTTACAGCTGGCTTTCTTTCTTGCTGTGAGATCAAATTGCCTTACTCTCTCTCTGCTTATTCTGGAATGTGAAAGCACTGCAGTTACTTGCTGAGAACATTTTTCCTTAATTCTAGGCAGGATATTATTGGAAGCAAGAGTGCATACAAGCATCCATTCTTACAGTAATTTTTAGATGAAGTATATAGAAATCTTCATCTTGCATATAAAATAGACATTAAAACACACTGTGTAGTTTGACATCCCTATTAACATTTTTATTCAATTTTCAGACCAAAACAATAAATTTGAGAAACAAAAGGTTAGACCAACGGCTAAAAGCCAGTCAATGAAATTCCTTCTAGTCATTTTTCACATCCTTGCTCCCAGCAGGCTGACTGAAGATTTGGGTACTTTTTTCTGGTCTCAAATAGCTGTTTCAGACTGCTTAAAAGCAAGAATCCACTGAACCCGAAATACATATCTTAAGGCTGCACTCCTACACCCTCTTACTAGAAAGTAAGCCCTATTAACCACATTGGGACTTGCTTCTGCATAGGAATATAATGTAAATTAAATGGCTTATTGCTTGATTAGCAGCTTTGATAGGGGCCTGGTGAGGGAAGGTTGTAAGGCTATTAGGTTAGCTATAAAAGACAATGATAAAGCCTCTATTATTAGTAAGTTCAACAAGCTTTGCTAAATTGGTATCTGATTAGAAAGCTTGAGTTACCTCCTATATTTATGCATACGTATGCTATGATTGGTTTCAAGGGCTTGTTCATTTCACTACTAGAAAGTATTATTATGTCATAACCTTATCAAGCCAAAGATCTTTAAAATCCCAAAGAATACTAAATGTTTGTCATTTGTTGTTGTTTTTGCAACAGATGAACATAACTATTCCCTGGTGATATGGATAGAGATTTGCAAAGATGTTGCATTAGTAAATGAGTAATCAAGGATACAGGCCTGTCCCACCTACTTAGGAATAAGTACTATGGAGTTTACTTTCAAATAGATATAGGTAGCATTTTGGCTCCTTGGACCATCTCATACAAGTTTTAATTGAACAATCTTGCAGATATATAAGAAGTATAACCAGCTCAAAGTTCTGAGCCTGTTCATGTATATCTGTGCTTAAATGGAAGCTCTGTCAAGGTACTTCGCCATTAGGTTCTTCTTCCTTTCATTCCTCCTTCCCCCTACCCCTTCCTCCTTTTACCAATCATAGGTACGTATTCATAATTGCATGTTTAGGTCCATCTCTGGAGGCATTTGTTCTACTTGACCATCTTTGGCTTTATGTAATGGAAAAGGTCATATGAATAGCTACTTAAGTGTGGGCTAATGAAAGAGTGCATAATTCAGTCAAGCAGCTGGTGATGTGTGAATAGCTCAATATAGTGTGGTGAGATGTACAGAAAAATAGCAAAATGCAGTGAATTGCACATCTGTGCAAATAGAGATTTTGGCTATTTTTGTTTAATAAATTATCCTTCCCTTATCCAACCTGGTGTCCATCAGATGTTTTCAGTGTTAGTTCCCATCAGCCCCAATTATCATGGGTAATAGATTGAAATGCTGGAAGTTGTAGTCCAAAAGATCCGGAGGGCACCAGGAGTTGGTGGGGGGCTGCACTATTCTTTGAAATGATTTATTTATTTATTTATTTATTTAGCAGACTTCTATGCCGCCCCATCGCCGAAGCCTCGGGGCGGCTCACATACATAAATTAATAATACAATATAAATAAATATAAATATAATTTGAGTCACTCTGGCCCGAAATTAAAACTAATTAATAATGTTAACAATTAAAATAACGTGTAAATAAAAAGGTCTTCGCCTGGCGCCAGAAAACAAATAACAACGGCGCCAGGCGGACCTCTCTGGGGAGCTCATTCCATAGGTTGGGCGCCACCGCAGAGAAAGTCTTCCTCCGGGTACTCACCCTCCTAATTTCCTTCACGGAGGGTTCTCGGAGAAGGGCCTCTCCCGCCGATCTCAAGGGGTGGGTGGGTAAGGAAGGACGTAAGCGCTCCTTCAGGTAAACAGGGCCCAAGCCGTTCAGGGCTTTATAGGTCATAACCAATACCTTGAATTGGGCCTGGACTTCAATGGGAAGCCAGTGTAGCTGACAGAGAACTGGGGTCATATGAGAACCACGCCCAGTCCCTGTCAGCAACCTGGCAGCTCTATTTTGAACCAATTGAAGTATCCGGACCATTTTCAAGGGCAGCCCCATGTAGAGAGCATTGCAGAAGTCAAGTTGGGAAGTCACCAACGCATGTATCACTGTCACTAGGCAGTCATTCTCCAGGTAAGGGTGCAGCTGATGGATCAGCCAAAGCTGAAAGTGCTCCTCGCCACTGCTGTCACCTGAACTTCCAAAGAAAGCTCTGGGTCGAGGAGCACTCCCAAGCTGCTGACTTTGTCCCTAGGGGGGAGTGCAACCCCGTTCAGGACTAAGTTCAATTCACCTTCCCCGAAGCCTGATCCACCAACCAACAGGACCTCCGTCTTGTCTGGATTGAGCTTCAGTTTATTGGCCCTCATTCAGCCCATTACCTCGGCCAGGCACCGGTTCAGTACAGCCACTGCCTCACCTGGATTGGTAGAAAACGAGAGGTAGAGCTGGGTGTCATCAGCGTACTGATGACTCCGCAGCCCACACTTCCTGATGACCCATTCCCAGTGGTTTCATGTAGATATTAAACAGCAAAGGGGACAAAATGGATGTCTGCAGAACTCCATGGCATAGCTGCCATGGCGCAGAGCCATAGTCCCCCAGCACCACCTTCTGGAATCGGCCATTGAAATAGGAGCGGAACCACTGCAGAGCAGTGCCTCCGACCCCCAATCCTGCTAGCCTGTCCAGAAGGATACCATGGTTGATGGTATTGAAAGCCGCTGAAAGGTCCAGGAGAACCAACAGGGATGCACTCCCCCTGTCCTTCTCCCTGCACAGGTCATCATACAGGGTGACCAAGGCAGATTCAGTACCGTACCCGGGTCTGAAGCCGGACTGAAATGGGTCCAGATACTCAGTTTCATCCAAGAGTGCTTGGAGTTGTCCCGCCACCACCCGCTCGAACACCTTGCCCAGAAACGGAATATTGGCCACCGGTCTATAATTAGTGGTCGTCTCTGGATCCAGTGATGCCTTCTTCAGGACCGGACTACCGCCTCTTTCAAGAGACCAGGTACCCAACCCTCCCTCAGAGAAGAGTTAACCACTTCCAAGATCCAGGTCCCAATACCGTGCTTGACCTTGTTAAGGGCTGTTAAGACTTCAGGCTTGTGATCATTTAAAGCCCTAAGGAGTACATATGAATGACATATTAACATGGAACTAGAGGGGCATAGCCCTGCAGGGCTCTCTGAATATTCCAGACAAAAGAAATCCATTATATTTCTTTAAGAGAGGAAAAGGAAAACTGGCAATGAGATTTGTAAACCTAAGGCAGAAAGGAACAGCTGTTTTCTCATGGGCTGCCAAAATGAGCTTGCAAAGTAGTAAAGAGGGTGGAGGATCAGTTTAATTTCATTTCTGCATTTTGGCTTTGGAAATCTTTTGTGTTGAAAACAGCAAAGTAACCATCTTAACCAAAGCTTCATTTTACTACGTAATGGATATATCTGAAATATTAGCATTTGGAATAATAAAATATGTAGGAGATTTAACTTGGCATGGCTGTTTCTCATGTTAGAACATTTTAATAGATTCTGTATATTAAATACAGTTCAATGTATACTAATAATAGACTAGGCTAAGCCAGCAGATTTATTTCATTATAGACTAATTCAATATGATAATTCTCTCTTTTTCTCTTGCCAAGTTACATGCCCACTCTCTCATGGTAGATTTCTCAAAAATGCTTCCTCCATCACCCAATGTTGAAGGGACAGCTGAGATGCAGCATTTGCTCTCCCTGCACCCTCAGCAGATGGTTTAAGGGCATGGGGAGACCCCAAAGTATCCACAGCAGTCGGGCAGTGGCAAGTCAAGAAGTGGGCAGTTCCTTCATGATAGTCAAAGCCATGTCCCCATCAAAGCCACACCCCCTGAGCTACACCTATTTCCAAGATTATACAACTGACAAAGTGAAAATGAGCTTTGTCACTTTGGATTTTTGTTGAGTAATGACAAGATGAGGGTATCACTTTTTGAGGTGATCCAATGATAGCTTCTAGAAATGATTTCTTATTATCTTATTTATTATGAATGAATTATTTCTTTATTACACTCATACCCCACTCTCCCACCAAAAAGCTCTCAGAGTGGCTCATGTGGAATTAATAAGGCAGTTCCTGCCCACAAGCTTACTAACAGGGATTGGGGTGGTGGTGAGGGGAGGAGAATGATCAGAAGGGATGAGAGGTAGTTTTTAGAGCAGCAAAGGCAAGTTGACCACATGTTGCTGAGGAGCAGAGGTTAAGCATGAGGGAAAGTGTCACAGAAAATACATATGCATGCCTGTCAGCTCTCTCCAGAGAGCTACTTACCAGGAAGTACTGGGAACTGGGGAACCAACCCTGTTCTTAACCAATTAAATTCAGGACTCCAAGACAGTGGCAACTGCCAGCTATGAACCAGTATCTTGAGAGGTGGTGGGGGAGGGACAGTGACTCTGGCTTCAGGGATCCAGTGACCCCCCCAAGGCCCCTCTCCAAAATAAGTGGGGGTGTTCTGAGCCCCTGAGGACCGCTTCCATGACACTCTTGATCCACAAGCATCCATGCGCTCTCAGGTAATTTATGTGTACCCACCAAGGTGCTCTGTCACTCCCAATTTTAATTAATCTATTTTCTTTCAGCACATAGGATTGCTATGAAATAGGTAACCCTTGCTGCTGATAATTCTAGGATCAGGGATACTATTTTTTTTAAATAAGATTTTATTAAGATTTTAAACTACAAATTAAAAACATCAATCATCAAATACATCAGACAAGCTGGGTCAGCCCCCTATAACATATCTTTTAGCATTCTATGATCATAATCAAATCAATTTATAAAAGTTTAGACATCTTTAAATCTAAGCCAAGTCCTGTTTCTCTAGCCAGTCGTAGAAAAAATCCCAGGTTTGGTAAAAGTCAGTGTCTTCCTTCTCCTTCAGTGATAGAGTCCATAGGGATACTATTATTTTGAGGGGCTCAGACACAGCTTCCACTTTTTACTCAGGGTTTTCAGCAAGTTGCTTGTCCTTTGTCATGCCTTCCATGACAGTTCGTGTTTTGGTGGGGCTCAGAACAGTTTTTTCCCCCAAATTTCCAAACAGGTCCATGGCCCCCAGATCCCTAAGTTAGCAGTGGCACAGTTGAGGTACAGGGAGCAGGACCAGCTTCATCAGAATTTCAAGCTGAGTTAGAAGAACAGAACAAAAGGTGTTTACAAGTCTCTGGCAAAGAACCAAGTGAGGCAGGAAAGATTTGGTACAGGAGATTCAGTTGGAAGTGGCAGCAGGATACAATGGCTCTGCTTCCAGTGAGCTACTTCATTCAGTTTCAGGGTGTGTGTGGTTGCAGTGGTATTAACTTTTGAGACATGTTTCAGGATCAGTCCCGCTATGCAGGAGGACAAAGCAGCCTGTCTCAGATACCACTATAAACATGATAGACCAGTCTTTCTGAAGCAGGTGCCTTCCAGTTGAGTTGGACAGCAATTCCCAGTAGATCCCAGCCAGGACCTGCTTTAGAAAGCAAAGTCTGTTAGGCTGATACTGCTGAGCTGGAAGGACTGTCTTCAGCTCAGCTAAATACCTCTGAGATGAGGGGAAGACTAGATAACAGGTGGGTACATTTGCAGTTGGGTTCATGTTGCACAGTCAGCTTTGTGATTTTATGTTGAATGTGAAATATTCCTGACTGCAGCATACTCTACTGGTGCTTATTACGGAAACTTGCTTACAGCAGACTAAAGCTGTTACCCATTTGTGATAGATGATGACCAATGTTTGCCTTTTAAAAACACACAAACCATAAAGCAAACAAAAAGGAATTCATACAAATGCTTCTGCTGTGCTAGGTTGCAGTATACTATTTTTTATTGTAAAGCTTATTTTAAAAAATCAGTTATATAATTAAAATTTAAACATTTGGAATGGCAGTTATTCATGTTCCATCATTTCATAGGAAAATTTCCATTTCTAGCTGGTATAAAAAGGCAAGAAAAGCTGCTTAGAAATTACTTTAGCAGGAGAAACAAAATGATATTTTGTAGTCAGACTTGATAGTCTCTGGGTATTTGCAACAATATGGTTCTACAAAAGATTAATCCTTCAGGTTTGTGTGTTTGTTTTTGGCTATGCATGAGAGCAACACCTTTGATTACCAACAGTTAGATTGTTCTTTTTGCTCAGCTTGACAACTCTTGTTTATTTTCACTTGTTCTGTTTTATACCTTCTGGCAAAGGACTGACATCTTTTATGCTACTGCTTTGGAAGAACATGGAAAACACAAGAAGCATTTTGTGGAAATTATCTGTTGGATCTCCCCAGAGTTAAGAATAAGCAAAGTGAAAATAATTCATATTATATCCACTACACACACACACACACACACACACACACTGTTTTGTTTTGTTTTGTTTTGTTTTTAAGGCACTTTTCCCATTCCTGGGCAATCTTCTCTTTCTATCCTGAAATGGTGATTTTTCCATGACATTTCTCTAAAAGCATGGGGTTATTTTTTATTCCTAATATGTATAATCCAAACTTCAATGACATTTTCAAGGTGGTTTTCAATAAAATGTTGCTGATATTATTTCTGGAAGACCCAGTAAGAGATGGATTGATCATATAAAGGAAACCTTGGATTTAGAATAGCTAAGAATGGAAGTCACAGACAGGACATTTTGGAGGGCTTTCATTCATAGGCTCACCAAAAATCAAAGACAACTTAATAACGCATACAATATTTTTTTCAAATTCTAACCTTCTGCCTGTTGCAATTCTCACAGCAGAGTTTACTACAGTGGTTCAGTTTAGATGGTTTTGGGTGTCAGACCAATCAATATTTGGTCTTAAACAGAAATCCAAAGTTCATGCTGCATGAGAGGGCAGTTCACTTTTAGCTGTCTTGTTCAGCAGTGATGATCAGTGACTACGGCCTTCAAATTCTCAAGCTGTGGCTTATGATTGGGTGCTAACCCTAACCCTAACCTGATTTGAAGCCTCATTTCTAATCACAGCAGGGGTAAGCACAAACTGTAGTTTGGTGAATTGGAGGTCATGGCAAACTGTGCTTGAGTGGTAAACAGGAAACGGAAGACGAAACTGAGACAACAAAAGTGGGAAAGGGCAATCCTTCAAATCATGGTTTAGAGGGTTGAAAACTATTGAAAAATAAGCAACAGACAACAGGTAGCATTAATACCTTTTATAAGGAAGTGTTATTTTGTATGTGTTTGGAATTTTGTGCTATAATGTGCTATAATGTGTATGTGTTTGGAATTTTGTGCAATAATGTGCTATGGAATTTTATGTTAGTATGTACTAATCTGATAACATTTGGGTTGAGTTAGCAGTACATATATTTAAAAACATGAATAAGATCAACATTTGTTTGTTTATTCCAAGCATAAACCAACAATAGTGAACTACTGTTAAGTCATGTTGATTTCAGTGAAGGAAATTTGCTTAAATTGAAACCCATGAGGCTTAAAGGACCATGTGCCTGGATCATGCACATAGTGAAGGCATGGGGAACAGGTTTCTGGTGGGGAGGCAAATTGCTTCTCACAAGTCTCTTCATAAGCTGAATGAAGGATGCCTGGAGGAATCGAAAAGGACTCTGTAGACCAAACTGAGAACTTTCAGAACCTATGGGGCAGAGGTTCTTCTTCCCTAGTATAAACACATGCCAGTGCTAAAATTTGGTCCAACCCTTCTCACCACCCCCAAATACATGCCAATTGATTTAAAAAGAATATTTGTTAATAAATTTACACTCCTGTGCAGTTGAATCTTGTGCTAATTCTCATTTATGGATTAAATGTGCACAGTAAAGCTATAGTGGCATTATGAAAGTACTTATAGCAACATGGGAGCAGGACCACACTGAGCAGGCCCATCCATGGTGTTGTGTGTGCTCTGAGTGCAGACAGGGAGGGAGCTTCTATGCATTCAGCTGTATGCATGATACATGGAGGTTTCTGCACAACCCAGAATTTTGATAGCAAAGAGTTTCATGTCACATGGCAGTGTCTATACATATAGATATATGGGACAAATGTCCCTTTCTGCAGACAGTTGCATGGTATGTGCAGGTGCCAGTGGAGGAGGGCACTCAGTGGACGTGACACTGGGGGCAGAACTACTTGGTGCGTGCCAATTCCCCACTCACATGTTGCTACAACCACCTTCTAGGACACCTGAATAGCAACATTTACGTAGTATTTATTTATTTATTATATTTCTACCCCACCCATCACCCCAAAATCTCCCTATGGGAGTTTTATGTGTGTCACCCTGAGAGTTTTAGCTGAAGGTGGCTTGTTCATCCTATATATAAGTAATTCTGTTAGAAGCATTCTGACTTGAAAGAGGGTTTTATGTGGAGGAAAAGAGACAGACAGACAGACAGACAGACAGACAGACAGACAGAGATAGCCTTGCCCCTGATTTTTTAAACAAATAATTCAAAAAAATGTTTACACATCTATCTTTGAAAAGTCTACAAACCAGAAGAATTCCACCCTCCTACTTATTAGCTCCCCCTACAAACTTCAGGCTGGCTATGAGTCTGGTTCAGAGGAAACAATTACACTTGTGCCTGAATGTGAATTTTCAAAACAGCAGGCAGCTTATCAGGTTTCTATTTGACAACAGTTTAATAAATAATTGTAAGAGTGAAGAGTAAGAATAGTTGAAAAGTTGGCATTGTTCTGTTTTATTTACATCCAAACTGCATACTGCTTTGAAAGATGAGCTAGCAACTACATTTTTTCTCTAAATTTGTAAACTGCTTTACTTGTGTTGTAAACCACTTAGAGAGTCCTGTGGGCCTATTATAGTACTATACAAGTTTAATAATAGATAGATAGATAATAGACAGACAGATTTAGCACAAGGGTTTTAACACTTCCCCATCACCTCCCCCAGCACTGTGATAACAATCCAGATTAGGAATGGTGTATTTATACTTTCCATTGATTCATTTGTTCCCTTTTTGATAATAAGAATTACAGGTGCATTGCCCCAATCTGGACTGAAACCACAGTTAGGGGCAAAGGTCCTGGCACAGATTCCATTCCCCACCCCTCCCACACACACTAACTTTAAGTAAGAGGGGCATATCCACTAGCTGTGTTTTCAAAGAGACATGCAGCTTAGAAGTCAACCAGTGGTTTACATTACTGTGAGTACATTACTGTGGATGCATAGATGCCATTGTATCACATGCTCACACAAGTATTCACTAGATTCTGGTCAATTAGCAAAATTGTTGTTCTCAGAAAATTTTGGGATTATAATATTTTATTTGCAATTGAGACAACATTTTTGTTAATATTTTTAATATATCAAACATTGCTGCCTTTCAGTATGAATTTTAGTAAAATGATCAGCATTCTTACAGAACAGTACTGAGCATATTAACTCAGAAGTAGGTCTTGCTGTAGATCCTACTTCCTGGGAATAGGCCCCTCTGGAACACAGTGGGATTTATTTATTTTATTTATTTATTAAAACATTTATATGCCGCCCCATCGCAACAAAGCCTCGGGGCGGCTCACAACATCATTAAAATACAATAAAACAGTAAATCATATTAATTTATCCCTCCCCCCTCGGTGCATCTCGGCAACTTAAAATATAAGTAATTTAAATACAAATCAAAACCCAAATAAATTAAAATAAGAACAAACCCCACTTATAAACCAAATACAACACACCTAAAGCAAATACAACAAACATAAACCATACATAAGTATCTAAACACAAATAAACTATACATGAAATCAACACTAACAATTGAAATACGACTTGAATAAAAAGGTTGTTATATGGCACCGTCGTTATATGCTTTTCGGCGCCGGGCGAACCTCTCCAGGGAGCGCATTCCATAATTGGGGCGCCACCGCCGAGAAAGCCCTCCTCCGGGTACTTACCCACTTAACCTCCCTCATGGAGGGCTCCCGGAGGAGGGCTGCCGTTGCAGATCTTAGGGGGCGGGAGGGCATGTAAGGGTGAAGGCGGTCCATTAGGTATCTGGGTCCCAAGCCGTTTAGGGCTTCATAAGTCAAAACCAGCACCTTGAATTGGGCCCGGATTTCAGTCGGGAGCCAGTGGAGCTGACGGAGGACTGGGGTTATATGAGAATAACGCCCAGTCCCCATCAGCAACCTGGCAGCTCTATTCTGTACCAACTGAAGTATCCGGACTGTCTTCAAGGGCAGCCCCACGTAGAGGGCGTTGCAGAAATCTAGTCAAGAAGTCACCTGGGCCTGTAATGACAGCTCCGGGTCGAGGAGTACCCCCAAGCTGCGAACCCTGTCATTTAGAGGGAGTGCAACCCCATCCAGGACAAGGCCCAAGTCCCCCACTCGAAGACCTGAACCACCCATCAGCAGGACCTCTGTCTTGTCTGGATTGAGCTTCAGTTTATTGGCCCTCATCCAGCCCATTACCTCGGCCAGGCACCGGTTCAGCACAGCCACTGCCTCACCAGGATCGGTAGAGAATGAGAGGCAGAGCTGGGTATCATCAGCGTGCTGATGATTCCGCAGCCCACACCTGATGACCTCTCCCAGCGGTTTCATGTAGATGTTAAATATCAAGGGGGACAAAATGGATGTCTGCGGAACTCCATGGCATAGCTGCCCATGGTGCAGAGCCATAGTCCCCCAGCACCACCTTCTGGAATCGGCCGTTGAGATAGGAGTGGAACCACCGCCAAGCGGTGCCTCCAACTCCCAATCCCGCAAGCCTATCCAGAAGGATACCATGGTCGATGGTATCAAAAGCCGCTGAGAGGTCCAGGAGAACTAACAGGGACGCATTCCCCCTATCTCTCTCCCTGCACAGGTCATCGTACAGGGTGACCAAGGCAGATTCAGTGCTGTACCCGGGTCTGAAGCCGGACTGAAATGGGTCCAGATAATCCGTTTCCTCCAAGAGTGCTTGGAGTTGTCCCGCCACCACCCGCTCTAGTACCTTGCCCAAAAACGGGATGTTGGCCACCGGTCTATAATTGGCGGCCACCTCTGGATCCAGGGATGCCTTCTTTAGGACTGGCCGGACTACCGCCTCCTTTAGGAGTAAAGGAGTAAACTCCTTTATTCTGAGTAGCTATGCAGAGGATTGCACTGTAAGCCTTGCAATTGATCTCTTGCATTCACAGCCAAGGAACGTTATTTGTGCTGCACAGGACAGCAGAGGTTTCTTAGTAATGCAGTCTGCTGTGCAGTTAAGTAGAAAACTTTAACTTTAAAAGGAGATGCTGGGTTCACTGCTAACTCATTATTGGAACAAAACAGAATGTTGTAATTGAAGTAGCATGCCAACTTTGAACTTCTGTCTCCGTGAATTTCATTATAGTATTTTTCATTATGTAACTCATATTAATAGGTTGTAGTTGTACTGATGATTCCCCTCCTTCAGCTCCCTTGTATTTTTAAAAATGCAGTGTAATTGAATCCTGGAAGTTCCTGCCAGACTCTTGGCTTGTTTTGATGACATTAATCAACTCCCGGTGCAGAGCCCAGCAGAGGGTGCTCAAAGGCACAAGATATTGGAGGCTTTTACATGGAAGGGAGTGCAAAGAGAAGCCTGAAATTAATAGTGAATTTGTTAGCAGAAATATAGCAAGCAGTCTGTTTAAAAGGAAGCGAGTTCAAAATTAGATTTTTTGAGAAATATCTAATTGTAATAACCCAGCTAATGGCATCTTTAAAACTAGGAGGGAATTCTAAAATATTATCTAACTAGGATTTTTTGTTTTTTTTATGATCATCTTAAATATTTTTAATCTAGCAATTGCTCTTCATTATAGCAATTAGCTTGTATTAATTTATTCAATTCCTGCATGGATACATTTTGGGTTGTGTGTGTGTTCTTACAATTGATAATGTTTTACAGATAAAAATGCATTTCTGGTGGAAATCTTAACAAGATTTTAATGGTATTATAAAGATCATGGCTCTGATAAATATGGTGTGATAAACTTTGTTTCTCTGTAGTAATGCCAGGCACACAGTTTTCCTATATAAACAAGCCCTTAGTTAGTTAGTTAGTTATACCAGGCTTGGCTGTAGTGAAATTAATTTTAGGAAAGTGAAAAATAGGAAATATGAGAAACATAATCTATATTTGCTGTCTTGAAGCAGAATGTCAATTACTCTGCCTGGCAGTGGCACTTCAGGAACTCTGGCAGAACATCTTTCACATCATCTGGCACCTAATCCTTTTAACTCAAGACTGAGCTATTGAGAAACTTATGTGACTGTCACTGTGTACATATAGACAGATGTCCCTAGCATGGAGTCTGCAGTAGTAACTAATAGCTGCTATCTCTTAAAGAAGAGAAAGTGATTTACTATCTGACCCAGTAGTAAGCACTACCTTAACCCGAACCCTTAACAAGAGCCCATGGTTTCCAAGTATGGAAACATACTGTGTCAAGCTCTGGATACTTCCAGTCCCTCCCCTCTCCACTGGGAGGACTGGGGATTGAAGTCTTTCTCTTTCAATTTCATGATGCGTTGAAGCTCAGGAAAATGAAGTTTTATTGTAACAAGTAATAAGAAAAAATGGATTTAGCTAAAACCAACCAGATTTAAGTTGGGATTTCAGGAACTGATTTGTTAACTAACCATAGTTAGAATAAACCATGGTTTCCCAAAGTTGGATATAAACAGAAATGAAAGTTTATTCAAAATTTAAAGTGGGATTTATCTCCTGGACTCAAAGAGGGAGGGAGAAGAAGACATACAAGTCCAAGGAAAACCATAGATCCCTATTAGATCTGAACCACCAACCCCCTGTAAATACTTTGCCATATTTATTGACCAGAATTGTAGTAGAAATTGGTATGTAGGTTTATTAACTTGGAGTGATCCCAAAAGCATTTCACACTCTTGCTGTAAATGTTTATGCAAGCAGGTTGTGCTGTTATTATGCACATTTGGCCTGAATAAAATTATTAAACTATCTGATTCATTTATGTATATTCAAAATGGTATGGCAAGGCTGAATATATATAGTAGGGCCCATATACTGAACAAGATATTCCCTCATCTCTCAGTTTAGGATTACTGTCTCTGTAAAGAATGCTATGATTATTTGATGCCTGAAGTTACTTGGAATCAACACCAAATTAACATGAGCTGAAACAGGCTGGCAATTTCCTGCATAAGTAATATTATTAATGCATGGTAACAACAAGCCTGGATCAGCATCGTCAGATATCTTTGATTATAAAAACTAGTGTTGGTTTGCCACTATAGAATTCATACAGTGAATGCTAGCCACACCATGATAGGAACTTTGAATTTCTATTACTGTTTTGCAGTCTTAGGTTGTGCTTTTACAAAACCCTGTGAAACTTAGATACATACCACTTTTTAATAGTTCCCATCAGACCTTTCTTTTTTTCTGTCCATCTACAGCTCCCTCTTGGAGCTGAGTTCATTGCCCCTTTCCCATATGTCTGTTATAGAAGAGAGATGCCTACATCAAAATTATTAGGGCAAATAGAATATGTTTTGGGAACATTGCAGATCCCACCCCTGCTCCATGACTTTATGTTCTGTTATTTGCTATAGGCAGTAGTGGGACTCCCAAGATGTAGCTGTAGCTTATGTTCATTTTGCTTTGTTTGGTTGGACCACTACACACCCCTCCAGCTATCAACCCACTATGTCACACTCCACGTTTTATTTCCACTTCTATGTTTTCTGCAAATTTGACTTGCCAAGCTTAATCTTGCAATTTAAAAAATGGGGGCACACTGCTAAATCAAGAGGAAGATGAAGGAGGCAGTGGCTGCATGTGCAGTGGTTCTGTGGATCACGCAACTGAGTGCATGGTGCTTCCACAGTTTCAGAAGAAACCAAAATAATGAAAGGAAAATTACACTCTTTCATATCATTGTAATATTACATTGATTCTTGTAATCAAAATTGTATAATTTATTTCTTTGCTTCATTTTAGCATTTGATTCATTTCCACGAACTGAATTCATGATTACTACTTCTTACGTGTGTGTTTGTGTGTCTAGAGAGAAGAATATTCTTATTTCCCTACTAAGTACTGCCTATAACCATATGAACACATGTCATACATACACTGCATTATTATTATTGCATTGCATTTCTGCAATGCCTGTAGCTGAAGTTCTCTGGGGGTTCACAACATTAAGTCAGCCATCCAGATTTCAACCAGGCCCAACCTTGCTTCGCTTCCAAAATTAGGAAGGATCTGGCACTTTAAGCTATACAGATGCTATACATCATGAAGAACTTTGCTTAAGAAAGTAGTGTGCTATTCTGAGGTTTGCCTTTATAATTCTATAACATGGAGAAGACATTCTAACCATCCTTTTATGAATATCACATTTACCAGGCTGTTCTTTCAATTTAATTATATTTTCTTTCTTCTATTTTTTCTTTGCCTTAAAAAGTGAACTTCTTCATTGCGATTTTTAAAGGACGTGCACATAATACCTTGTATAAGGATTTCAGTTCTCTATAATGGAGATTGTATAAGCTTGCCAAAATAAATAAATGTTTCACTGAATTACACACCCTGATTGCAATCAATCAGTCGATAATAATTAATGTAAGAGACACTGGAATTGAACTGGAGAGCTAAGCTCTGATCTCTATTTAGCCTGGGAGCTTAGTAGGAGATTATCTCACAGTCCAACCCCTCTCTCAGGGTGATTGTCAGGATAAAATTTGGGTACTTTCCTGCACGAAGCATTTTGGAGGAAAGGAATGGTATAGATATGTTAAAATGTTCTGAGATCATAGAAAATGCTTTGTAGAAATTTTTATCACTACTTTATTGTTATGCTAAACCTATCTATCCAAACTCCCTAGCAAGCTAGTAATGCACATTTTTGACTAACATTGGATTGGATCCGAAAGTGCCATTCTGCTGAAATAACAACCTCCATCAATGGAACCAGGAACAGGGCAATTCCCCCTCCTCTCTACACACCATAAAAATCTGCTCTAGGAAACCCTCTGAAAGATTTTTGGCTCAAAGGGTTACAGTGGAGGGACAGGGAGAAAGTCCAGCTCTGGTAGTGGATGTCTGTTTGCATAGCTCAATATATCGTATTTATTCATGTGTTTATTTCAAGGACTATATTTCTCTGGACAAACAACCTTAGAAGCTAAAATATATGCTTAAGAAACCTTTAACCAGCCTTATTAAATTACTTGGTTTCAACTCAATAACAGTAATCTGAACCATATTTTCTAATACTAATGTTTTATTATGATTAATACCTATCATATTACTAGATAGATCTACTAATAAATCTACTACTTTGCACTCAGTCAGGATTCATAATAACTAAAGGTACAAGCCTTAACACGTCGAAACAGAAAAAGGTCTTACCATTCCCAGCATTCCTCAGCCAGCCATGGCTTTTTTTTCTTGTTTAGACATTTTTCTGCCTCAGCATGTATAGGATTGCACCTAAATAGTTTCTAATTGACAGTCTTGTTTACTGAATGAAAATATTGCCTTGATTTGTTAGATGTTAGCATTACCATTGTTCAATTAGCACTTACGTGAGGAGAAAACTTTTCAAATTGATGTTTCTTTTTAAACCCTTTAACTAAATTTGAATTTATCATAATTGATAAAGATGCTGTGCTATAAGTTAAGGTTTTCCTTCAACAAATTTTCTCCCAAATTATCTTCCTATATGTTGTCATGTGGGTGCATGTGGGAGTAGCACTAGTATTTCTGAAATGTATACAGTGAAGGTGAGCCATTATATACATATTCAGATATGAAGTCTGGAAATCATGTGACTTTTTCTGTGCTTTCAAAATGACCTTATGCATTCCTGTGGTATATGCTTTGATATAAAATAATTTTCTTGGATCACTCTGTCTCTTAAACAGCAATCAATCCTGAACACTTAATTTGGAATAAGTTCCCTTGAAATCACACTTTCTTCCCAGTGGGTGCATTTAAAGACGTTTCCAGTCACATTAAAAGCTTCAAATAAGTGCTAAAACACACAAAACGTATGCTTGCATTGGCTACATTAGCATGAGAGTTACTTATACTTGTTCATATATAACCGTCGTAATTTTGAATGTGTTCTTCCTGGGGTCTTTATTATTCTTTTGTTGTCTTTTCCTTGCTATGGGATGCAGCTGCCCTTGAACTTGGTACCGTTTTGATCATTCATGTGCAACAGCCACATTTGTCTGTAAATGCAAAAAAATGAGGGTTCATGATGTCATTTGAAAAGTAATTTCACATAAATATTTGGACTGTAGTTCTTTTTTAATGTAAAGCTGTTTACTGTGTGAAAATAACATAATTACAATTTGCAGACTTTTTGCCCGAAGCTGAAGGACAGATGCATATGATTAAGTTTTAACTGGCCTGTTATTGTAATGTCGATGCTTTTAGGGTTGGGAGGTTGGGGGTGAGGGGGGCTGTAGGAGTGGGTGTATGACAGGAGAGGCACAAGTTTAAAAAGAAATAAGAGGGGAGAGTAATCTAGGAAGCACACATTCCATTTCAGCCTGCCTTACTTTGTTTTCCAGTGGCACTTCTCCATTGGCTTGTCTGAATGCAATGCTTCATAGTAACACACGTGTTGGTGATGGGACATTCTTTAAGATCCCTGGCAAGGCAGGACTCTACGCACTCAAAGTAAGTTGCATTTCTAGTAATGAAAATGCATAGAGCCATGAAAACAGAGTGTGTAAATCATACTGAAATGTATAGGTCAACAAATTGGATTGGGGAGGCTGAACAAGGAAACAATCTGAAAGTTGTTTCTGTGTTGAGATGTCTTTTAAAACTATTTACATTGCAGTCAAACTTTTTTTTTCAGGCAAAAGTATATATGCACCTTGATTTTTCCTTTAAAAATGTTTAGCTGAGTTTAATTATTTTCTTTTCAGAACTTAGAAAAGATTTTTTTTTCTTTATTTTGTTTTAAAAACACCAATTTCAAGAGGACCACTGATCTTAATCATTCAAAATATGGGCTCTTTTGTTACTAAAAGAATTCAGAAGCAGCTTTCTTCCTTTGATAGGATTTAGATGCTTTTTAAAAAGCTCTGTATCAATCAAGAATCCACTATCATATGAATCCTAGGTTATGGAATTCAGGAAATGCACACTGACAAAACGGAATTTAAAAAGAGTGTGTTAATTTTCGGTGACATCCACTGGGATGGATGACATTTTAAAACCAAGTTTAATTCTATGTGTACCCATAAAATAAACAGCATTTTTACATATAGCTTTCTGTACAAATATACATTCATGAATTATATTCATACACAGATGAATATACATGACATAACAGACCATTGTTTTTGTCTCTGGAATTGTCATAAATCACATTTTACACATGTAAGATAAATATGTAGAAAGGTGAAGTGTATTAATCTTTTCAATGTGGCAAGCAACATAATCACATTTCTTCACATTCAGAAGGAAGACTCTACATGCCCAGCAGATGGAACTTTGGATTTAAGTTGTGAATCTGAGTTGGATGGCACTGAAATGGCTGAGACAAACAATAGCAATGGAGAAGAAAATGGAGGTTGGCTTCTTAAATTATTATTGTAGAATTACTGGGGAGCTTAAATGCTCAGTCAATCCCTGCTTGTCTGTCATATTATTCAATTTTATGTAATCATACTTATGTGATACCCTGATTCAGTTCTCCAGAAATTTTATGAATGGATTTAGAAATCAGGCTATAAAAATAATGAATGTGGGACTTATACTTCAAACCCCTTAGAATTTTATTTTTGACACCATGCTGTCAAACTACCCACAATTAGTGGGTAAACTCTGAGTCCACACATGACAAAACAACCCAGGAACCAGATGCCCCTGGGTTGTTAATGAAAAATGGAAAATTATAAGCATAAGTATTGCACATTTCACTCATCCTTGTGATTCCAGGGTTAAACAACCCAGGAATTGCTGCTGTGGCATGCAGACAGGTGATTTGGGGGCAAACTTATTCACTATTCATTAATGTTTATGGCTTACGTAACTTTGGTGTGAAACAGGTCCTAGATCCAGTAACCAGGCGGCCCAGCCACTAGCCAGTTTTTACTTCTCCTGCTGGGTATGACATTGGGAGTGACAAGATAATTGGGTCAATGATGGCATGTTGCCCACATGGTCCTCTTGCAACACCTGTGTATGTGATAGGCATGCTCTGAAAAAGGCTAGAGCATTGTAGCTTCACCCCATGTTCTCATAGGGGGACTTTCACCAAATGGGGACTTGGATTTATTGTCTTTAACATGGACATTCTAAGGGAGGAAATAATGCTGATTGTGTGTGAACTGAGAATGGGAATACACAATAAATAATGTACCAGTGCCCAGTTGGTGTTATAAATTCTATGTTCTGCAACATCCTGTATTGTGAGAGGCAGACTGTATGGATAGTTAGATAAAAGGAGCAAAAAAGGCAACAAATGGGAATGATTGGACTACTAAAATGCAAATTGTAACTTTGGTATTGCAGCTGCAGTTCCTGTGGCTCTTTTATTCCTGTAGCCTTTAGACTCTTGTTAAAAGAATAAAAATCAAAGCATAAAAATCATCTGCATATCTCATACTTGTGGTCAATCCCACAGTATCCCAAATATCTTACAAGTTGCCCACCTCTTAATTGATTGCAGAGAACAAACGAATACCACCATATAAGGCAGTGATTTTTTAAAAAACTTTCTGTCTTTCAAGAATTCTTCCACATCAAAGAACTCATGAATGTGTCCCAAAGGATTCTGGGAAAATTCAAGTACACACAATTATTTCATATGGAGTATTGACCAATCCTTTTGGGCTTCACCATTGTAGAGTACCCACTGTGCACCCCAGAACACATTCAGAATTCTGCTGTGTTTTATGTATTGTAGAGCAAGATTCATAGCCATAGGTGATCTGTTTTAAGGAATCCTGTATATATCATGCTTGACCATTGAAAGGACTTCTTTCACACCATAACTAGAAAACTGATGATACTGGAGAATAAATTTCCAGCTACGAGCTCATATAGCCTAAATTCCAAAGGCTGAATTTACCACAGAAACCCATCAGAGGTCACCTCCTGGCATTGTTCAAATCTGGCTATAATTCTAAAAATGGTGTTTTCTAGGACACTCTTTAACATTATGGCATGATTCTCCCTTTAAATTCTGGTGGTATAATTTTTGTTCAAATAGAGATGAAGGCTTCAAAGTGCTGGTACGTTTTTCAGTAATCTGGACATCCCTTTGTTGTGTATGACACACACAACTTTGCTTCCCTGTTGTAACTTGTTTTTCAGAATTTTTGTAGTGCAACACATGTCTGCTAAATTGAGGGAAACCTTTCCCACAATTCTGCTTACTATATAGATAATCACAGGCAGTAGTTTGATCATTCACTTGATAATTCTGATTTTGACAAATTCTTCCTTCCCATCTTTAGCTTGGGGAAAGGAAAGCACTTAACTGCTTTAAGGTATGAATATTACAGCACTGAAGGCGGTTTCAAAAGTAGTTTTATAATATGGTACAGCATGGCATTTGTGAGGGAGGTCTACCGTGGAAAGCGGTGGAGAGTGTTTAAGAAAATCCTACTAAAGATAAACTTGGAATGCACTTGAAACAGTGATCTGAATTACAGTGATAAAGTTTGGATTATTATGAATGATCAGCCACCACTGATAAATTTCATGTTCTTGCATATCAAGGAACCATGACTTGACTTCCTCTGTGCCCATCAGAAGACTGAAGTCTTGCCCAAATGAGAACAACAGGAAGTCCAGACTTTCAAAAGGAGATGCCAGCTGGCAATACATGATACAAACAAGCATTTTAAGAACCTTATTGCTAAGAACATCGAGGCCAATAATAAATAGTTATTTAAATATATCAGAAGTAAGAAACCAGCTAGAGCAGGAGTTGGACTGTTGGATGACCATGGAGTTAAAGGAGTAATAAAGGTTACTGTGGAAAAGTCAAACGAATTCTGTCTGTACTGCAGAAGATATGGGACTGATGCTCATGAAGTTCCCAACCTTATCAACAAACTGAAATTTAATAAATCACAAGGCCCAGATATTAACCATGCTAGAGTTCATAACAAATTCAAATGTGAGATTGCAGTTCTTTGAACAAAAATATGTAACATGACTCGAAGATCAGGACTGGAGAATGGCCAATGTAATTAAATTAATTAGAACAGTTAAAACAAAAAGGACCTGCAAAGAGCTAAAAAGGGATTTCTTCTATTGGGAGATTAGACTTCAAAATGGCTAATGCAGTTCAGTATGTACACTCAACAGTCCTGAGGCTGGTGAGAAGGCTTTGGGAGTGTTGGAAAAGTAGGAAGCTTGCTACTTTAACCACGGGCTACAAGCTGCCCTTCCATTTTTCCAGCAATCTTCACTGGCTTTTTGCTGAGCACATTGGTGCAGGTTGGCCTCACCTGGCCCTGCCAATCCAGCAACCTCCTTGAGCATATAACCAGAGATGCCACCATCAAGTCACCCTTGTAGGGATGCCCCAAAAGAGCAACACCAAAGTGGGTGTGCCCTTTTGCTTTTCCCCTTCAGAATGCCAAGGGGATGAAAGTACCTCTTATTTTTCTCTCACTTGGATTTGTACCTACCAAGTGTGTATATGACAGCATATGTATGGGAATGTTCCTGGGAGGATGGATATGTCACCAAGTGAGGAGACTCTGGGGGAACCAATAAATGTATTAATGGGTAGAAGGAAATATGGTGCTGGGAGGAAGACTGGTTAGTTAAATGGAACACAGTCCAGATACCTAGCATCTGTGGCATGTTTCACTCCTTGCATCTGCAAATTTGATAGCTGGCCTATCAGTCTTTCTTCAGGCCTCTGGCTGCTGCTTCAAATGCCAGATCAATGTACAGTAAGGCATGTAAAATTTAATAGCAGATAAGGCAGCCAATGCAGCATGTGTAACCAAGACCTGAGTGAGCAAAGACAGGGGAGTTGGTTTAGTCTTTCCCAGGGTGGTTCATCAGCAGGGTAGACCTGAGGGTCAGGGAGAGCTGGTTGTAGTATTCCATAAGAATTCAGTTTCTCTCTCCAGTCTATAAGAATTCCATTTATTTCCATCTGATTACTAATCTGGAGTGTTTGCATTTTGTGTTGGGCCAGTGAGACACTTTTGTGATCCTGTTGGTCAACCACCCATGCTGTAACCCATTAGGCTGCACCTGAGCTGACAGAGGGCATCTTGGATGTGATGTTGGGTCCCTCAGGATCCTGATTCTGGGGGATTTCAGCATTCATGCCAAGAGCATCTTGTTTGGGGTGTCTCAGGATTTATGGCCTCCATGGCAACCATGGGACTGTCCCAACATGTCTGTGGCCCAAACAGATGTGGTGGAGCAGACACTGTAGGCTTGTTTTTTTTCTCTCTTTCCCAGACTTGAGGATGGTGGTCTCAGTGTGGGGTTTTTGATCTTTCCTCCTTGTCATGAGCAGATCATTGCTTGCTGAGATTTAGGCTGATTCATGTGCAACGGTGGGGAATCTATTAAATTGATCTCTCCCAGGAGGCTATTGGATCCAGACAGATACCAGTGAACTCTGTGTCTATATTCAATTCCTGGGGTCTTGCTCTAATTGCCAACTCTAATTGCCTTGCTCTAATTGCCTTGCTCTAATTGGAGGGCAGCAACAAGGAGGGCTTTCTTGGTGGTGATCCCCATCTATGGAATGACCTTCCATCTTTTTGGCACCAGCTTAATATGGCTCTTTATGCTGAGACTTTTAAGATACACTTGGATACCCAAGGGTGTTGATGGAATTATCTACCCTGAATGTTTTGACAGGGCTTCTCTTCATTGTATGTTGTTCTAGTTGTTTTTATATTTTTTGCTTCAAAATGTTTTTATTCTGATAAGATTTTTTATGGTATTTTACTGCATTGTGTTCATGAACTGTTGTAAACGGCCCTGGAAGTTTCAACTGTTGGATAGTATAGAAATGAAATGAATATGTAAGTGTAACATGGTGAATACTGGAACAAAAAACTCTCAGTCTTGCATAGATGCTTATGGGAACTGAGCTAGTGTGGCTTACCAAGAAAGAGATCTTGGAATTGTGATAGACAGCTCCATGAAAATGCCAACCCAGTGTCTGGCTCTTATGAAAAAAGCAGTCTTCATATTAGGGTTTGTTGGAAAAGAAACTGTCAATAAATCTGCCAATATCATATTGTCCTTATACAAATCTGTAATTTCACCCTGCTTGGAATTACTGCATACAGTTCTGATTACTGCCCCTAAAAAAGGGTTACTGAAATGCTGGAAAACGTACAGCAAGGAGCCACTAAAATGATCAAAGACTGGAGCTACTCCTTTATGGGGAAAAGTTGTAACATCTGGGACTGTTTCATTTAGAAGAGAGGAGAGCAAGGGAGATATGATAAAGGTAGACAAAAATATTATTTTTCTTTTATTTTACAAAATGCTGCCGCCGCCGGGGCCGGCAGCTGAAGGGCCAGTGGCTGAAGGGTGGTGGCCAAAGGGCACTGCCGTTCGGGGAGCCGTGCGGGGGCTGGGCTGGCCAGGGGCTCTGGCCTGTGGGGGACGGACTACTTTGGCGGGTAAGTTGTTGTTTTAAAGGGGGTTTTAAATGGGGTTTTAGATTTTAAATTTAGTTTGGTGCATCTCGGCTGATTGTGTATCTGTGTTATGTCATTGCCTGGGGAGCACGTGGGCACCGCCATTAGGGGTGGTGATGGGCAGGGGGCATTATAGCTGTGGGAGTCTAACATGTCTGCGTAGAAGAAGGAGGGACAGATGGGTAACACCTGTCCCTCGTTCTGGTTATTCTTCCAGCCGGTGGGTTCCTGGTAGCCTTGTCAGCTGCCCCCTGGGCCTGTCGGTGCTGTTGCTTAATGCCAGGTCAGTTCACAATAAATCTGTCCTCATCCACGACTTGATTGTGGATGAGGGGGCCGACCTGGCTTGTATCACCGAGACCTGGCCAGGGGAGGGGGGGATGTCTCTCTCTCGCAGCTCTGCCCACCCGGGTACTTGGTTCAGCACCGCCCACACCCGGAGGGGAGGGGAGGGGGGTTGCTCTGGTTTATCGAGCTTCAATTTCCCTTGTGGGGCTTCCTGTTCTCTCGAGGTCGGGGCTGGAGTGCCTCCACTTGGTGTTGGGTGACCGAGACAGATTGGGGATTCTGTTGGTGTACTGTGCACCCTTCTGCCCAACAGACTCCCTGCTGCTGTTGAAGACTCCCAGGATGGTGGTCCTGGGGGACTTCAATTTCCATGCCGAGACGGCTCTTACCGGGGCGGCTCAGGACTTCATGGCCTCCATGACGGCCATGGGGCTGTCTCAACACATCATTGGCCCGACCCATGAACGTGGACACACTCTGGACCTGGTTTTCTTGACGGGACAGGAAGAGGGTGATCTGAGGGTGAGGAATTTAAGCTTGACGCCCTTGTCATGGTCAGATCACTTCCTCATAAGGTTTGAGCTCGAGAGCGGCCTCTCCCTGTGCAAGGGTGTGGACCCGATTGTGTGGGTCCGCCCTCGGAGCAGGATGAATCCTGAAGGATTCCTGAATGCTCTGGGGGATTTTTCGGCTGACAAAGCTGGTGATCCTGTTGATGCCCTGGTTGAGTTGTGGAATGAGGAGATGACCAGGGCTATCGACACGATTGCTCCCAAGCGTCCTCTTCCGCCTGGCCAAGCCCGTTCATCTCCATGGTATACGATCGAATTATGGGCGATGAAGCAGGCTGGGAGACGTCTAGAGGACAGGTGAAGGAGATCACGACAGGTATCTGACCGAACACACTTGTGTGTGCACTATCATGCCTATGCTGTGGCAGTGAGGATGGTGAAGAAGAAATTCTTCTCTGTTTCCATTGCCTCCTCACAATGCCATCCAGTGGAGTTCTTTCGAGTGGTGCAGGGCCTAGTCCATCCGGGCCCTAAGAAAGATCTGGTGCTGCCCTTGAAGGCCTGCTGTGACGAGTTTGCCAAGCATTTTCAGGAGAAAATCATTCAGATACGCTGCGAGCTCGACTCTACTTTGGAATCAGATTCTACTGTGGAGTTGCCTTCGACGCTGCCTGGTCCATACTTAATGGATGAATTTCAGTTGTTGTGGCCTGATGATGTGGACAAGGTGCTTGGACGAGTACGCCCTACCACTTGCTTACTTGACCCATGCCCTTCCAGGCTACTTAAAACAGCCAAGGACGGGATTGGGCCCTGGATCCGGAAGGTGGTCAATGCCTCTTTAAGAGACGGCCGGGTGCCTGCACTCCTAAAGGAGGCAGTAGTCCAACCAGTCCTAACGAAGGCATTCCTGGATCCAGAGGTGGTCGCCAATTATAGACCGGTGGCCAACATCCCGTTTTTGGGCAAGGTACTAGAGCGGGTGGTGGCGGGACAACTCCAAGCACTCTTGGAGGAGACGGATTATCTGGACCCATTTCAGTCTGGTTTCAGACCCGGGTACGGCACTGAACCTGCCTTGGTCACCCTGTACGATGACCTGTGCAGGGAGAGAGATAGGAGGAGTGCATCCATGTTGGTTCTCCTGGACCTCTCAGTGGCTTTCAATACCATCGATCATGGTATCCTTCTGGATAGGCTTGCGGGATTGGGAGTTGGAGGCACCGCTTGGCGGTGGTTCCACTCCTATCTCAACGGCCAATTTCAGAAGGTGGTGCTGGGGGACTATGGCTCTGCGCCATGGCAATTGTGCCATGGGGTACCGCAGGGCTCCATTTTGTCCCCCTTGCTGTTTAACATCTACATGAAACTGTTGGGAGAGGTCATCAGGAGGTATGGGCTGCAGAATCATCAGTACGCTGATGATACCCAGCTCAACCTCTCATTTTCTACCAATCCAGGTGAGGCGGTGGCTGTGCTGAACCGGTGCCTGGCCGAGGTAATGGGCTGGATGAGGGCCAATAAACTGAAGCTCAATCCAGACAAGACGGAGGTCCTGCTGGTGGGTGGTTCGGGTCTTGGAGCGGGGGACTTGGGCCTTGTCCTGGATAGGGTTGCACTCCCTCTAAAGGACAAGGTCCGCAGCTTGGGGGTACTCCTTGATCCGGAGCTGTCATTACAGGCCCAGGTGACGGCAGTGGCGAGGAGTGCTTTCCTACAGCTTCGACTGGTACATCAGCTGCGTCCCTTCCTGGACCATGACTGCCTGGCGACAGTGACACACGCGTTGGTGACTTCTCGACTAGATTTCTGCAACGCCCTCTACGTGGGGCTGCCCTTAAAGACGGTCTGGATACTTCAGTTGGTGCAAAATAGAGCTGCCAGGTTGCTGACGAGGACTGGGCATTATTCTCATATAACCCCAGTCCTCCGTCAGCTCCACTGGCTCCCGATTGAAGTCCGGGCCCAATTTAAGGTGCTGGTTTTGACTTATAAAGCCCTAAACGGCTTGAGACCTGAATACTTAACAGACCGCTTACGCCCTTATATGCCATCCTGCCCTCTGAGATCTGAAACAAAGGCCCTCCTCCGGGAACCCTCAGTGAGGGAGATTAAGAGGGTGAGTACCAGGAGGAGGGCTTTCTCGGCGGTGGCTCCCCAATTATGGAACGCGCTCCCCGGAGAGGTCCGCCTGGCGCCATCGTTATTTGCTTTTTGGTGCCAGGCGAAGACCTTTTTATTCAAATCTTATTTTAAGTGTTAAATCATCTATTTGTTTACAGTTTATTGTTAGGTATTTATGTATTTATTTTGTTTAGTTAAAGTTTATTATTTGTTTATAGTTTAATTGTGTTTACTTATTTAAATGGTGTGGTGTGGTTGTTTATGATTTTGTATATTGGATTGTATTTTTAGGTTTGCCGAGATGCACTGGGGGGGGGGGTGGAATAGACAGTTAGGTTTTTAATGCATTGTTTGTACTTTTTATATGTTGTAAGCTGCCCCGAGGCTTTGTTGCGATGGGGCAGCATATAAGTGTTTTAATAAATAAATAAATAAATATTTTCATTGTGAATTTCATCAAACTAGAGTAAAACAAAGACAGAAACATGAAGAACCTTAAAATTAACATGTACATATCTAAACAATAGTATAAATCCAGATGTATCAATTATACCTAAGCTTCAACAAAGACCAAATATGCTTACATATTTTGTTTGAGGCTGGTGCCTGTAGAACACCCTGTGAAATATTGAAAGCATTGTTAAGTCTATAATCTATTGTGTTATAGGAGACAAGCGTTTATCTTTCCAGTGTTGTAGTAGCAGTCTTTTAGCTATCAAAAAGGCATGGAAAATCCATTTATGTTGACCATGTTTTGACTTCCAAGAAACAGGTAGACAATTTAAAAGAACAAGTACATCAGCAAATATCAGAGTGCTCTGATGCAAAGTCTATCTGTTATAGTTTCCAGCCCCAAAGAGGCAGCTACTAGACATTGTCAAAATATATGATTGAACAAAGTGTTAGCAGTATTACACCTTCAGCAGTTAGTCAATTTAATCAGTGAAATGCTATGACACCTAGTAAATGCTGAGCACAACTTTTTGTTGAATAAGATATACAGCAATCTAACTTCCATTGACACATCAGGTATTGACTCTATCACTGTAATCCACTGCTTGGATTGAATTGGACATTCCAATTCTCTATTCCATTCTTCCGTGAAACCTGTTGTATCATATTTCTTCACTGATCACAGATATTTACAGACATGGATTGTGGGTTAATGTAACTGATCAGCTCAATAAGTATGTCTACTAACTGACAAAACTGTTAAGCTGTAAAAGTTACAGGGCCAAACCTATATACTAGCACATCAGTTGTAAATATTATTAGTCACCTGCAGCAGGTTAAACTGAATTTGGCACACAAGTCAGAAAATGAAGGTGTGCAAAAGAATGTCTGGTATGGAGAAAATAGGTGGACATTTTTGTGCCTCTTTTATAACACTGGAATCTGGGGCCATTCCCTGATTGGTTGGAATATCAGGACAGACAAGAGGAAGCACATCTGAAGTGTAGAATTTACTGCAACAAAATGTAGTGATGACCACCAATCGAGTTGACTTTAAAAGGGAATTGAAAAAATTCCCAGAGGACAGGAGCCTATCAGTGGCCACTGGTCTTGATGGCAGCATGCTGCCTCCAGAATCGGAACCAGTACACCTACATATGCCACTTGCTGGGGAACGTGGGCAGGAGGGCTGCACTCCTGTCCTCCTTGTGGTTTCCTATGGCAATCTGGAGCACTGTGTGAACAGAATTCTGGACTAGATGGGCCTTGTCCTGATCCAACATGGCTCTTCTTGTGTTATGTTCTCCCATACATTATATATTTCCTTCAGTATTTCCTTTTATGTTCCAAAGCCATTACAAAGATCCAGACAGAAGCTACAGGAGGTTATGTGCAGAAAGTGGTAACATGCTAATTTTAAAATCTCTTCTACAGTACAAAAGATTGTTCTGCCGCATTGGTTTCTTTTAATTTAACCATGTCATCCTAAACCTATATCCATATTAATTTTCCCACAGGGGCACTTGAATATTGTTAATTAAGATGTTTAGTTACTTGTAGAAAGCAGCTACATAGTTTGTTTAAAGGCTCTTGTTGGTCCCAGGTGAATACATGTGTTTTGTTTTGCTTTATTTGCTGTACTACACTTCTCAGTTGCTTTTTCTTTCTCTTTTATAAAGAGGCTGGCTGACTGGCTGGAGAAGAGCTGTTCTGATTTTGCAAGTTAGGCCCCAGAGATTGGAGTGATTTAGGTGATCATTTGATATATGTGTGTTGACAGTACATAGCCATTTATGTCAATATGTGTATAGATCCATGTCACCAAAAGAAAAAGTACTGAGTTTATAAGATAGTTTAACCAGCGGTTTATATTTTGCATTCTCTTCCTCGGGGTGTGTTTTGTAGAAACAAGTGTCTAAACAATATCAGTGGATGTTTTCTGCTTGAGTTAGGCAACGTGTGCTAGCATAGGAAAGAACTATTGAAAGATCATTTGTGGACACGTTTTGAAATTGCTATAACAATAAGGAAAATGCCTTTTCTGATTTATTCAAGATCAGGCTGGTTTGACATTTAAAAACAAGAATATTACTACATTTATTTTTAAAGGTGTGAAGCTTTCTTATTTTAAAAGGTGAATCAGCAATATTTGCGTATTCATCTGAAGATGATATCTCCATGTTTTTGCCTGCATATCCTTATTGGCAAGCTTTTCTGAGCATATGAAAAAGAGCCTGATTGAAACTGATGGAGCAAGATTTCAGCATATTTTACATATGGTTTACTGTGTTCCTGTCCAATTTTAGTTCAAATTTCCTGCCCTTTCTTCTATTAAGACACTCTATTAAGGCATAGTCTCATAAGCAACAATGAATGATCCATGATTGTATAAGTAACTGGGCCCTTATAACAGTTCCACATGTTCAGGTTATCAAAGGGTTGCTCTTATCACTTAAGAAATGTGATGTGTGAACTAATTATTTGATCCCATGGATGGGTAACCAAAGCAGGAGAATATTTGCATTAATGGAATGAGAGCTGCTGCTGTTCAGGCTTGAACTTTTTTCTCCCATCTATTCTACTGAAGCTTATACATAAGTTAAACTAAACATAAGGTTCTATCGTTGACACAGAGTATATATCATAAAGAGGTAAGATGTAACTTTGCATTTTACTTGTCTTGTGCAAGTTTTTCAGAAGTAAAGGACCTTAATTGGTACTTGCATCCAGTTAAGTGTGTGTAGCACTGTAATTTTAATGGCTTGGTGCTGATGTAACTGTGCCCTGCAGAAAATCATAGTTTGGAAGCCAAACTTTTCCTTTTCCAGAGTAAGTTTCTCAAGCTGCAGTGTTAACTGTGGATCCGCATTACATCAGTGCCAATCCTAAATGTGGTTTTCAATCTACTCCAAAGCATATTTTCAGCCTCTGGCTTTGCATTAGTTTTAGCATTGGATTTTACCCATGGTTGTCACTGGAAAGAGGAGGGGAGAGGAGAGGGTGTCAGTGGTCATGTTTCCATCTCCCAGTTAGCAAACAGTAATTTTTGAACAGCCAGTATGATATCTGCATGAGACAATTACTTGTCCTATCTTGCAATACTCAAGTGTAAAGAGGAACTGTTTAAGGTAAATGCTTTAATAATCACTTCACATTTATTGTTAAGCGGCTGGAAAATAACAATGTCCTTTTCTCTGAGATGCCAGCACCATTGTGCATTAGTCCAGTGGTTAAATAAGACCATGTCTGCATTGTATACAATATTTACAAGATGGACTCAGATGGCTTCTTTGAAGCTGTAATTGCAGTTATGCAATTGAAAGTCACTAACTGTTACATATATAGAATAGTTAGTTCCTTTACGCAGCTGAACAAATACAATTCTTTATCATGAGGAAAATTAGCCACACTTAAGTTTATCTGGAAAGATATTGTAAGAATCTAATGTATTTTGGACAGCATCCAAAACTGGTGATCCAGCAGCACCTGTCATTCTGCTGTTCCCCCATTGTCAAAGGCCCCGAAACAGCAAGCTATGTCACCTCTCACTGGGGATAGGAAGTGGAACAGATGAAGCCCATCAACTGAGCAGACTGCAGGCGGAGCCTTCTTCCAGCCACTAACTCAATTGAGCAGCTTTCCCTCTATATGTGTATTCCTCCCCAGTGGCTTGGGAACACTTCACCTACCTGGCAGCTTCCCCAGTTGAATCTGCCACTGTTTTCTCTAATCTGTGATGGGAGATGACAATAGGGATTCCTCTATGGAGCAAACACCACTACTTGGAGGAATCCAGGAATGCTCTGTAGGTTGAATAGGCAACTTCTATGGGATAGATTAGACTCAAAGGCCAGAGTTGACTCTTTAGTACTATATATATTCTCCATAATACTTTAAGTGAAACCTTCCAGTGAAGGTGGTCATGTGGGCCACTTTATAGAGGACAGTCCACTGTTTGAAAGCCTGTCAGTCATCTATCTGAAGACATCCTCTATTTGAAGTCCACCTTGTTGAGAAATAAAAACCCATTAGAAAGGAGAGCAGTGGCCTTGGAGTTGCTTGTCAAGAGTTCAAACCTTGACGGACACATGCACCGCTTGCTTGCAGTCTCCCTGCTGCCATTCCCATGGGGAAACATATTGTATTTCTGTTAAATTACAGTTGTAAGGTCTACATTTGCACCTATACATACAGCATAGCATGGAAAATTTTAATGCACATTCCTGTCTTCTTTTGCCCCCTGTCTTGGAGATGCATTTTCTCTTTTTTGGTGATACCTAAGCAACCATGACATTTATGACAACATTTTAGAAGCAGTACCATTTTTTCTTCAAAAGAGGTATTTCTAATTTGTTATGCTTCAAGCTTCTATGTAGCCTGAAGTACCTGATCCTACCTAATCTTGCAAGAAATGCAGGGTTGGGCCTGATTGAAATCAGGATGGGTGACTTAAAATGTTGGGAACCACCCTGAGAGCTTCAGCTATGAGCGGCATAGAAATGTAATGCAATAATAATAATAATTCAAGGGAGAAGTGGAAAATCTAAACAGAATATGTATTAAAGACAGATTAGCCAAAGTGCAAGATCATGTGCCTGAAAGCCCTGCTTTTTTTCTGGAGCTGTCCCATTATTTATAAATCTTAAATCTTTCAAAACTTAATATTTGTTCTCCTAGCAGCCCTAACTGGCTTGAAGGCATGATTCTTACATGTTCTTTCCTGGCTTTGCTCCTTGGAGCTAGCAGTAACTGTGTCACTCCACACATACCCCAGAACACTCCAGGACTATCTTTTTCCCTCATGCGTAGTGACAGCTCTGTGGAAGGACCATTAGGGCACAGTCATGTGCTCCTCTTGAGAAAGGGAAGAGAAGCTATGGCAGCTGGGGAATGCTGAGAATGGTAGGACATATTTTCAATCTAAATGTGAAGGATTATGTCCTTATGGTTTTAAGCTGCTAGCAGATGCCATTCCCTGCTGCCACTTTCCCCTACTTATGACCCACAGGCAGGCAGAGTGCAGGAAGTCATGCCCTTTCTCGACCTATCTCCAAAGTGTTACTATGTACCACATGCTGAAATTAGGCAGAAGGTAGTACTCTCACCTTTCCCTCCCTCTTCCAATCCTGCTCTGGAAATAAAAGATGGCCACCAGCTAGTCTGGGATGCCAGTCAGTGCCAGGACTGTGGGTGGCAAATCCACATTATTTTTTGCTGCCCCTGAACACATGCAAAATGACACTTTGAAAATCACAACTGGGGAAAAGAGTGGCAGCCCTAATTAAAATCTTGACTTGAATGTAAACACACTGGGAAAGTATGGCTGGAGGTGAGAATAGGGTTCTATTAACCCCTCCTCCTCCTCCTCCCCCTCCCCCTCCCCCATGCATATAGCCACCCTGAGTTTTATTTTCATCTTATCTTCTTTTTTTTCTTTGTATCCTATCTTTCTACCCCAAATGGCATTCAGTGGCACTTCTTGGTAGGAAGGCAGGGTAGAAATCAATCAATCAATCAAACAAACAAATAAAGCCACCTTCCCCACCTTGGTACCCCCCAGTTGGGTTACATCACAGCTCCCTGAATCCCCCAGGTGGCACAGCTGACTGGATGTTTCTGTGAGTTGTAGAGCATCTGGAGAGCACCAGATCAGGGAAGACTGCTATATATAGAAGATCCTCTCATAATTCCCAGAGTTTTTTTTCTTTTTTCTTTTTAAGGAACAGCCTGGTTATCCCACACATGTTCTATTACTGTTAGGAGCAATGAAAGAAAGAGATTTCTCCCATATACCTGAGATAATCTTTATTGATTTGGTATATATTTTATACCACATTTCCATCATATGCCTAAGGCAGTTTTAAGAAAGAGTTAATTGCTCAGTGGTGTTTTGCATGCAGAAAGAGGGCCACCAATTTAATCCCTGTCATCTTCTGTTGAAAGGGAGAACAGATAGCTGGAGATTTGCCCAAATAGCAAGACTTCTGTCTGAGAGCTGCTACTAGAAATAGATAGGAAAGTTCTGGGCTGACTCAGTGATGGGTTGACTCAGAATTAAACAGCTTCATATGTGCATAAGGTAATATATGTGAGGTATTCTGAAAATGCTGTATAACTGCTAACTGCCATGGAAATGCTAGTTGCACAGAGACAGGTCTCTCTTTTTCATTGTTTTCCCACAAGAATGAGAAAAAATTAACTTTACAATGCATTTACCATTTAGGGACAAGAACATTGGCCAGAATTTTATTCTCATGTTGTTGTCTATTTTTCTCCCTGGCTGAGCTTTACTACTAACCTGCTAGGTCAAGGGATCTCTTAAGGCTGTTAAATTCTATTATTCTATTATGTTCTGTAATGTTTCCACAAGATGATGGGCAGCCGCATATTTTGCTTCCTGGATGGGTCATTTTTCTCCTTATTGCCTTCAGTTTAGTTTGGAGTTTTATTGCAGGCAAATAGCACATTTTCAAATTATAGCAAAAGACATTTCACAGATGTTAATTTGTATGTATCAAGGCATTCACTGAATCTAGCATGTGTTGGCAGCATACAATTGAAAATTTATGTCTCGACAAAACTGAGCTTTGTGTGATTTCATTGCCAATGGCAGGCAGATGCTTTTTGTAGTCAGAGGCCTGCATCTTTCTAGGAAAAACCAAAGAACAGTCCTAAGTGTGTCTATGATTGTTTGAATGGGTGTTCATGGTTGCCTCTAACTTTACTCATGTGCTCCCATGTTCTCTGCAATGTAGCTGCTTTCTTTCATGTCAGATTAGCCCTGAGACCTTCTTTATGGGGCCAGCTCTTTGATAGTTAAGATCTGAAAGTATATTATATCTTACTCTGTGCTCAGTGCTATATTTCATTTCTATATTTTTAGTTTGCCCAAAGCAAGCACCTGAAGAAGTGTCTTCCATTCGGGACTCAAGTCTCTCTAGTGCACCAGTGCAAAGCAAGCTAGTGTCTTCCTTCCAGCAGCACACCAAAAAGGCACTTAAACAGGTAAGCTGACACTTGATTATGGATTTCCTTCTTCTCAAGGAGAACATTAGCCAGAGTTAAACTTCCTGCCAGTCTGCCTGTCCTGGTGTCATTTTGCTCTTATTGAAGCAGTTAAGTAATTTTGCATCTTTCAGGTAAAAGGCAAATTCCACCCCAGTAGGATCCTTGGTCAGAACCACAAGTGCTGACCAGGGCAGGAAATTTTCAGACTAATGCTATTCTGAAGAAAAAAAAAAAGTGGAAGTTTCAGATCCAGGAAGACCATGAGTGGCATGCTGGCCCTCTCCTTGAATGCCTGTAGGTGTCTGTTGTGGCAAGGAGTGTACAAAGCAGCATCCTTATATGACCCTGACATGTCTGCAAGTGATGCTGTGATGCCATCTCACATTCATGAAGGAATCAATAAAAATGGCAGCCTCTCTACCATGTTTGGGACTTGCAGCATTTCTGAAACTGTTCTGGAGTTTTGGTTGAGTAACACCACTTGTTTACTTATCTCTGTCTTGCTTTGATGAGCCAAATGTGTAGCTACTGCAACACAAGCTATTTCATTGTGCACAAGAGATCTCATTTAGCCTGTATATCATAACAATGAAGGGGCAAATATATGGTTTATTATGAAAATAATTGACATGTAGTGGTTCTCCTTCAGGCAATCCATGTAGAGAGCAGTGCATAGGTAAGTAGGGATCCAGGCTAGTCCAGGATACTCAAGGAAAAGGGCTCAGAGAGGTGCTTGTGCTGCTTCTAATAATACTCTGAGCCTGCCTATCACTTTGAGTATCATGGTGTTAGGAGAGGAATTGTTACAGAGGAGCCTTGCAGATGTGACAATGCCAGGCAGCACAAGTGTTTTGTTAAGAAATAAGAGGCTTGATAGCAGTAAGACAAAGTGAGCAAAATCAAGTGAGGGGAAAATCCATGAATGCAATTAACAGATACTTTGTTAACATAAATGTTCAGGAGGGAGCTACAAATAATTGTATGCAAATATGATATATATTGGTTATATATAGTGAGGCAATTAAGGGAAAAACTGTCTCATTTCAAAATGATTATGGTTATCTGAAAAGATGGATAACTCTCAGCAGAATCTTCCTCCCACCAACCCCTACACACCGTAGTGAACACTTAGGTTGATGTGGTTCAACCTGAAGTGGCTTCCCCTCCCCACACTCTTTTCTTCTTATGCTCCAGGTATTCATTACTACCAGATGCAGGCAACTGGCTTTGATTTAATACAAAACTGTAAATCCTATCTGATAGGTGAATGAACTTTAAGCAGCAATTTTTGTTCGGGAAATTGCTGTTGGGAGTTAGTTCTCCTACTGTATATCCACTCTTCAGACTTTCTATTGCTTTTATGGACTTATAATGTGTTTCCATTCCACTACAAATAGCCTACAGTGCCTCTGAATACACAGAGATGTTAAGCAATCGTATGTGACACTCACCACCTGATATTAACTTACTGGATCTGTTCTGCAATAACAGGAGCTGAACCTTTAACATGCTCTGGGAATAAACTGCTTATATTGTAGAGTGCCAGAAGCAATGTGGGCTTGGCTGTATTTTTATTTTGTCTTTAACACAGTGATTCCTGCAATATAGTACCTTTGAAAAAATTCAGTGTCTTTTTTCCATTTGGTACATTAAACAAAGGCAAACAGTTGCTGGTATTTTCACCAGGACTTCTGTTTGCTTTTTAAAAACAGTATAGAGTGAAGAAGGTCACAAGAGACAGATTTGTTCAGTTTTTACTTGAAGTTCCCTCTTTACTAACTCCTATTTACACTTTTTATGTTTAGTATTTATATAATTTTCACACATGTCACATGGTATACAATAATTTAATTAAAAACAGTAATCCATAATCATATAAAAATACATTAAAACAGAATCCACTTTTTAAAAGGTCCAAGTAAAGAGAGAGTCTGAATTATTTTCTTAAAAACCAAGGGAGTGGGGCCAACTATGGAGAGCACTCCACAGTGTGGGTGCGATGCAGAAGAAAGCCCTTCCACACATGTCCAACAAAGTGAGCCTAGAAAAACAGTTGACCCACAGTGCAGATTTTTCAATGCAGAAGTTATATGATCAGCTATTGGGTGGTATAGAAAGGAAACAAACAAAGAAATACTGTGCACTGATCAGAGCCAAATGCCTCATTTTGCATTAACTGAAGCTTCAAAATGCTATTTGAGGTTAGGACATGTTGCAGTACTGTAACCAAGACATAGACAATTGTTTCAGCACAGACTGAATCAGATGCTGCCCTAAATGTAGTTAACTATATGCACCCTTTGCCACTGCCATTTTATGAAAGTCCAGAGACAGTTTGGTAGGATTAAGGGAGTACATTTAGGCTATGAATTTGATATTTCAGGAGGGCCATAACCCCTTTCTGATCATGTTAAATCCCAATCCCTGAGTCAGACTTTCTGCTAACAGCAACTTAATATTGTCTGGATTGCATCTCAGCCTGCTCACTTTTATCCAACCCATTATCAAACACAGGCAACATTCAAAGGTATCAACAGAATTTGGTGACAAATCTTCCTTGGAGATAGGTGACAGAGAGTGGTAGAGCTCTATATACTAGTTGTCTTCACAGATAATTAGTTGTCTACAATGTGCTGTCCATGAAGCTTACCGCATGGCTTTGGCCTGGCCACTGTACCTCAGCCTAATTTCCTCCATTAGCACATTGTGAGGATAATACTGGGTAGCCCTTCAAGTAATCACCCTCATCTCGTTAGAAAAAGGGGTAGGAAACAAAGAACGTTTTTCAGTTAACCTGTCCAGAAGTAAATAAGAACAGGACAGAAGCAATGCAGAACTGGCAGAAAGCAGCCGGTTCTATGTTGTCTTTGGTAAAAGAGACAGGGCCAGGACTGCACAGGGAGGAAGAGAAAGAACAGTGGAAAAGAGGAAAGAAGAATAGTACCCATAGCAGGCTCCCACTTGACAATAACATCCTTTCCAGCTTTACCCCAACAATGGCAGTACTGCAACAAATGATGATGTCAGTAGTATTATCAGTAGCAGCTAGAAGGGAGTAACAGGGACAAGGAAGGTGATGCTGAGTGTCCTGAACCTAGCAGACTGGGGAAAAGCAGCAGTCCTGACACATGGAGTAGCCATAGCCTCAGACCATGTAGGTGCTACTCAAGGGCTTCAAAGGGGATGGCTGGGGCTCAGGAGGCAACTCAAGGAAGCCTCTGTCCTGCCCTCTCTTTCAGAGAAAGATGGGAAACTGGCTTATTACATGGGGATGAACAACTGGTGACCCTCCAGAAGTTACTAGAGTGTAAGGCCTATCGCCCCTCACAGCTGGATGTGCTGGCTAAGACTGATGAAAGCTGCAATCCAACAACATCTGGAGGACTGCATTTTTCTCACCTCTGTTCAATCAAAGCAGACCACTGGTCCATCTGGCTCAGCCTGGTCTACACTGACTGGCAGGGACTTTCTGACAGAAATTGTTCCCAACTCCACCTGGAGATGAGGGATTGAGTTTGAGACCTATCACTGAGCCATGGCCCTTCCCTTAAGGTGCAGCTGGACAGAAAAGGATGAGGCAAAGGTGAGGATGGATTTCAGTCTGGCTGAGCACCAAAACACAGTTACTCTGAAGCCATAGCTATTGAGTGCTTTTACTCTAGAGAAAGTGAATTTCAAATTGCAGTAGGTGCTCACCCTGGGCGTGACTCAGGGAGGCTGCAAAGAGATTTATTTTTCACTTTGCCTTTCCTGACAAGTGTCAAAGGGAAGTAACACTGTGAGAGATCTGTGCTACAGAAGAAGGGAGCCAGTACATCACCCCTTTTGCAGCCAACTCCTCTCACTTTTTTGGCTGCATATGACTTTCTGCAGTGTCCTGCATCTTTTCCATATTTTACACGAATTTCAGACTGGCAGCCCAAAGTTTGTGTAGATTTTCCCTGTGTGCGTGTGTGCATATGTGTGTGTGCATGTGTACAAACTGACATGTTTTAAATAACAGACATCTGTGGCTGGTTTGATGCCAGCACTGGTTTGACAGAATGATGGGGCCAACTTTCAGCCCCCCATCAGTTTCCTCACATATTCATATTCTTGGGTACTTTGAAGGGACTGTCACTAACCTGGTGATTTGGGGGGAAAAAAATGGAAGGGGGAGAATGGGGACTTCAAGCACAGCAGGGGGCAGCAAACCAGTGCTAGTTGCCTCACCATGCTACTCTGACATTGTTGTGGTGGGTGACATTGGTCTGAGTGAACTTGGCAAGTAAGGAAAGAGGGTTTTGCTGTTCTTGCCAGCTAACTCACTAGCCACTTCCCAGCACCCAATCACCTGGGTTGGCTACCACAACAACCCATTGTGAGTAAAACAACCACAGGAGCAAACACATGGGTTGCTCAGGGTGGCTTGTTGCCCATGAGCAAGCCATCCTGTGGGGAAGAGTCTGAGTTTGCATGACACAGCAACCCACTGTGGTTTGTTACCCACAAAGGGTTGTCATATCATGTGATCTCAGACCACTTCCCTGAAGAGTGACGTCTTTTATGCTAACAAGCCACCCTGACAACCCACAGCTTTTTCTAGGGGTCCTTCAACCACAGTTAACACATTATGCAAACCCAAGGAACAGATCCTTAGTGGCTTCAGGGGACTGGCCAGTGAGCCACTTGGCAAGTGTAGGAAACCCCCAGCCATTCTTCATGGTCTTGCTCTTGTCACCACAGGTGGCAGCCCTTCCACTGATGCCCAGCTGGCACTTTGGAGTAATTGTCCTTCATTTGGCACCATGTTAAAGTTTTGTTAAGCATTTTTCATAGGGGAGATTACTAACTCCCCCTCTTTTTCAGAGCATCTCTGTGGTTACTGTGGTTCCCTGATAGCTCTAACAATGTACCTTAAATGTACCTTTAATGACTGGCAAGTATAAGGAGGAAAAATGTAGGCAAGTTTAATGGCAAATTGAATGGCTGGGAAATAAACAGAAGGGAACTATGCACACCTGCGACATTTACTCCATTCCTGAAGGTGCATAAGCTTTCCCTCCATTCACTGAAATTGGCACAAATTTTCCACTCTGTCTGTCTCCCAGCTATTAAATGTGCATGTATTTTCCAGTGTCCACCCCCAAAGCAGGTATGAAAACATGCCTGACAGGGTTTTTTTGTTTTTGTTTCTGCTTTTGTTTTGTTTAATTTTGTTTTGGGGTGTGGGGTTGGCATTTTTAACAGTAGTCTAGAATTGGTAGAATGGGGTGTAGCAAATGGGGCATCACTACTTTACCTTCCCTCATAGGACACCATTCAGTTAGTTCTGAAGTGATTTTTCAGCAGCTTTTTTAAAAAAAGAACTGACAAGAATTGGCAGTAACCTTAATAGTAAGTGCTCTGAAAGCTGGGGTGGGAGAGTTAATATTGCACATTTGTGCAGTAGCTGGAAACTCAGGGAAGTGTTGAAATGGTAGGTGTAGTCAGTTCACCAGTTAAAAGCAAGAGGACTACATTGCTAAGCGATGATATTGTCATTCCCCCCTTTTGGTACACCTCCTTTTGTTGCTTTCCCCCTTTACTTTTCAACTGTCAGCAAGGCAATGGACAGCTGATAACTCTATGCAAATTAGCCTGTATGCAGTTTTGCTTTATCAGTCTCTTTCCTACACTACTTCCATTGACAACTGAAACTTACAAGGCCATTAACAAATCAGGGCTACACATATCTGACAGCTAGAAGTGTGCACTTGCACCCCTATGAAAGCCAAACAACAGCAATGAAGGATAAAACAAAGAACACAGTTGTACAATTTTCTGGGGCTGAAAATTCTTCCAACCCTAACTGTATTTTTTGGAGCAAAAGCCAAACAAACAACAGCAGTGAATAAGAATTCTCTCTCCCTTCCCACTTCTTTATTCATTTATTAATAAATAAAACTCCTAAATCACCCACCCTGCAGGAAGCAACCTGTGCTCACATGGCTTATGACACATGATGTGTTCTGTGGAACTGTGGCCTATTACTCATAATGGGTTCTGTGTCATATGAACCCAGTCATTGTCATGGCAGTGTTTGGGTTAATTTAGCACCCATGGGAAAAAAGAAGCTTGTCTTTCACAATTCAAAGCCACTGCAATTAGATAACCTCAAATGATGGATTTCCATTACCTGTGTGTTTTCTGCACAAACCAGGTGAAGGAAAAGCCACTCTCATCATTGTATTCCACGCACATCATACCAGGAGTGGGAAGTAAGACTGCCTGCTCTTGCCCATACACCTGTTGTCCTTCCTTCAGCTGAATGTGACAGGCTTTCTTGCATTCAGCTGCAGTGAGGGTAGGGAACAGGGTACCTGCCCACTTGTCTTAGTAACCACCATTTAAAATGAACAAATGTTCTCACCAGCAGCTGCTGTCATTTTCATGAATGCCATTGTGACATGCATGTGGCTCAAAGATAGTCTTGGGGAAAGAGGATGGCACTGTGTATTGTGTTGGGGCTCAGATTTCCCCTCTGTCTGATATTCAGTCTTTGAAGTAAGTAATTCATCATTTGTGACAATAACCTGCCCCAAAGACTGCTTGGTGCTGATACCTGCACCAGTGTCTCAAATTGCCAAATGTGCTCACAGGACAAAAAGAGTTGCCTATCCTTGAAATGAATTCACCAGAACGTGAGGGATGGCCAGTGGGTTCAGTCTAGCCCTTCCCTGCTCTCCTTGCATCCCATGAGAAGGAGAACAAGCTTAGTAATGTCCACTGTCCAGTTCTTAGAACACTACACTAGCTTAAAACCAGAGCCTATCCTATGGAAAGATTTATTGCCAAGGATAACATAACCCTGTGAGTCTGAGAGAGTAATTGATCTGAGGTCACCCAGTAAGGTTCATAGCTGAGTGCCACATACATATTTACTTAACATCAGTGGGAGTTCACCTGGCCACTGTATTTCAACATCTGTGTCCCACTTGTAAAATAATAGCAGCCTTCCTCACAATACAATTTTATGAACATGCCAAAGAAAAACTATTACAGACCCCTGAACCTTTCATTGCAAAGATCCAGGACTCTGGAAAGGGATGGGGGTGGAGGGCTTTAGCTCTCACAGTTTCTTGGCTCTTTGGCTAAGATCAAGTATAATAATGTGTTTGTGTTGAACTGGAGTTGGAATACGTTTTGAATCTGAAGAAACCACTGAATCTGAAGAAACCACTTCAGAACTGAAGACTCAGCAGATAGATTGTGGAAGCCCTCTGGCCGTTCTAAACTTCAGTGTGTCTTAAATGGCTTCCTTTTCAATTTACTCACACTTGGTGCAAAGCATAATTTGGTGTGATGTCTTAATTGAGAATATGCTCAGAAAGGCACAGGGTTGGGTGCACCTCAGTTTGGCATTTCTGGACTGGTTCAGAACCAGCCAGTGCACCCTTTCCTCCTAACTAGAAAATGTGCTATTTGACCTGTTTGCAGCACACATGTTAAGTATAAAGAGACTAGATGGTAGTTCTCTAATGTTCTGCACCACTTACTTGACAGCATTGGTTTCAGAAAAATGCTGTTTTGATTCTAAACTTGTTTTACTGTTGAAATAACAAACAGCGGTGCCATTAAAAGCAGCAGGGTGCAATCTGCTTCCCAGTTAACTTGTTTGCTTTTGCACTGTGGAGGAAGAGATAATATTTCCCCATAGGACATTTTTCAATTGACCACATTAACAGCTTAATACTAAAATCATTTTTTCCCCAAGAGAGAACTGCTGTCCTTTTAAAACAAAGGGGGGAAAGGAGGAGGGAGAGAAAAAAGAGAAAGAAAATGAAAATGTGAACAAGTTGATATACTTTCCCTTTTTTGTTCTTGTTGATGTGAAAGTTGGCAGGACTACTTAAGCCTCACATTCCCGCTTATGCAGGCATCCCCCCTCTGCTGCTGGAAAGCAACCAGCAAGTGATTTTTATTAAGATAAGAGAAATGTGTGGCTGTGAACATCTGAACGTTCTTTCTGTTGTTAAATGAGGAAGTGAAGCTTAAACCTTTAGATACTGGTATATTCCTTTTTGTTAGTATGTTCACAGAATATGCTGTTGTAGCAAATAGGAGCCATCATATTTTTAAAAATATGGTGTTAAGAGTACTGGGCAACTTTGAGGCCTCTTGTTGATAGACCTATGTCAAGACAGCCCATGCATTAAACAACCTAAAGCTATGTGTACACTACAAAGAATGAAAACAGAAGACTGAGATCAGAGAATTCTGGAATGTTCCATCTCTGCACTGCTGGGGAGAAGAGAAATATTGTCATAGAGCAAGCTACCTACACAAGGTAAACCAGTATAGTCCGGGGAGGGCTATACTGAACAGTTCCTCCTGGCACTTCTTAAGTGTTCTCCATGTTTAAAATATGGCCCTGCCCATCACCACCAGTGTTGCAGACTAGAATTCTGTCATGCTGACCTTCCAACCACAGAATGTATGGAGAGGCTCTGAGGATCCGGAATCCTATGTCCGTAGCATAGGAACCATGACTGGTACATGAGTGCTTCCTGTGCCACAAAGTTACTGTTATAAGCCCTGGGCCATGTGTGTACATGCTGGTTCTACTACACAGCTGCTCTACTTAAGTTCTAATGGTGGCCATGCTGCTCTGGGGAGAAGATAACAGGATCAGTTTTGCCCATTTGGTCCAATATTTTTTGACATGACATATGAATTTTGGGAAAAAGCAGTGATGAAGAAAGGGGAGGGGCTGTAGTTCAGTGGTAGAACATCTGCTTTACCCAGGGAGCCACTGCCAGTCAATGTACAGCAGCCATGAGCAGAAGGTAGACTGGGATCTACTAGCAGATTTATGCATGATTTGCTGTAGATCAGCAGGGGTTGCTGCCACCCAGTCATTCAACAATAGCAACATCAAAATGCCTCAATGCCCTAAATTGTACTGCTGAACCAAAAATCCCTAGAGAGTACATATATAACCAGGAGTGGGGTTTTGCATGGAAGGCTTATGAACCCCACTGATTTTTTGGTACGAAATGCACCAAATTCCTGGTCTCAGAATTCTTTAATATGGGCAGTGTAATCCAGGCCCTCAACACTTAGACCTTGAAGAAGTACATGTTTCCTGTGCATGACTTCTCCCTCCCTTCAAAAGACTTAAATAGCCACATTTGACCACATGAGCCTCAGAACATGAGGAGAGGAGACTGAGACACCACCAAACTATGCTATGCTCATGCAGCCTGCCTCCTCCTCTCTTTCTACACAGGCTGGGAGGGAATTCTAGCTTTGGAATCGCAGCTCTGACCTTTGAATGAGTTTTCAAGAATGGGGCTGTGGCTTCAAATAATCACATGATCATCTAGACAGTGTTCTAGTAGCCATAGGATTGTGCCCTATGTGTGTGTCTTGAGTTCCTAGGGCTGGTTGGTGGATCTCAAAAGCAAAGTAGCTTCCATAGCCCTGTAGTCTTTCCAGTGCTGGAGTTTGAACACTGAGTTCGATGGACCAAACTCAGCTTCCTATATTCCTGTTCTTCTGCACCACAAAATTAATGGGAACAGAGACCTGTATTAACCAAGGCAAGACAGGTTGAGGAAGGGAAATTATTATTAGAATTGGTGAACTTATTGTCGAAGACTCTGCTGTCAATTTATGGCAGAAATGCTTGACTTTTATTTCACTTGAGTTGCCATCCGGTGCTTTCCTGCTGAGAATGTGCTATATCTCACCAATTTTCTGTTGTTTTGACATGTAAAGTATCAACCAATGATTTCTGGATCTAAGTCAGGTCAATATAAATGAAGTCATCTTATTTGTCTGTGATCTGAACTTTATCTATAAGGGAGGATTTAATGAAATGTATTTAAAGATATGGATGTTTTAGAAATTTTGTAGGTTACACATGTTTTATTACTCTGTGCTAAATAAAAAGGCTGTAGCCTTGCAGACATAGTCAGCTTTTATGCTTAGTACTTTGATTCTTTGTACAAGAAGCATTCTGTAGAACGTTTAAAGGAGGAATGGGAATTAATGATTTTCAGACTTGAATTAATGCTGCTAGTCAAGTTTGTGAATGTAAAATGAACTAGTGATGATAACAATGAAGCAGATACTATTTTAATTTGGGTTATATGAGAATGATATTGTCTATGAGGACAGAGTTTCTATTGGAAATGGCACATGTGTGTGTGGCATATGATATAGTTTCATGTTATATATTCTTGTCTCTGTGGGTGTGTGTAATATATATGATATTATATTTTCATGCTAAGAATTTTAGCATGTAGGCTTGATCTTTCTAGTTCATACAGGGCAAATGAATGTTTTGGACAGTTGTTACACCCATGGAGATCTTCCTGGTTATATGCCATTTGTGTGAAAAATTGTAAATGTTTATAGTGAATGTAGGTATGATGCAGTAAGGACCATGTGAAGGGAGCAAAATGCTTGGCATTTTATATCATGGGTCCGGCTGGAAAGTGCTCTCTCTTGCCTAGTAATCATCAATGTTATTGCCAGAAAGTGTAGTTTATTTCTTTCATTTTGTGAGTTGGTGATGGAAAGTTGGAGTAGGTGAGTAGAGAGGTATGTCCATGCTAGTATTGTTTCTTTAATGTGTCCTGATATTGATTCTTGAGGAACTCTGTTGTGAGCTTTTTTCCTACTGATAAAATTGTCTGTGTATTCCTACTGCTCTCTTACATCTGTAATAGGAACTGCTCATGACAGCTAAGGGCTTTTTTGCTTCCGTTTCTCAATGTCATTGCGAGCCATGCATCCCATAACTACTGATTCTTCACCAGCTCTCTTAGCCCAGTGTCTAGTCATGCCTGCAACACATGTGGCTTAACAAACTGAGCAAGCCTTGTTAATGATGTGTGGTAACCTCCTGGTTTTGTTTCTAGCCAGGGATGGCAAATAAATAGATAAATGGGGGGTAGCAGGGTCCAATGTGACCACTAGGAATGATAAGTTTGGCTTGGTGTATCACAAACTGTGTGCACTGAATCCAGAAGTGTGGTTTAAACAGTTTTGTCTGTTTATTTTTATGAGCTAAATGTTATGTTTTCCTCTAAATATACCTCAAACCTCAAGACTGAGTTCCAAATATCATCTTGCTAGGCATGCAATCTCTAATTGTGCACTGAACCACCCATAGTTATTGAGGGATGCCCAAGACTGAATGCATGACCATGGTATCTCCCTACTGCCCATGACTTCTGTTGTACATTCCTACTATTGAACAATGCAAGAATGCCCTGGGACAAACAACCCAGAGTTTTAACCCAGCAATAAATTATAAGTTCATATTCTGGGTTGTTTGTCCCTCGGCAACCCAGCATTGGGTTCAGATGTTGCAATTAACAGCCCAGAAACAGGGTTGTTTTATGAACAGGAAGAAAAGTGGAAGCAACAAATGATCAGAAGACTTGCTCAGGACTTGTCATGGTTTAATTAAGCAATGAATTAGCATTCTATGGAAGCCAGGCCATTGTGTGCTGCATGTTGTTTTTTGCTTTTGCTTTTGTTTTAATTGAGACTACAATCTTTAAGTGAATTTACCCGTAGAGTAATCAACTAAAGCTTTGACCACAGATTAAATTTGCCCTCTAGTTAACCTGTGGAAGCAAGATTGAGAGGCCTAGTGTCACCTTTCCTTGCCCAGATATAATGAAAAAAAAGTTAAAAGTGGTTTTCCCTTTCAGTTTGTATCTGAATATCACAAATATTTTTGCATTTAAGGGTGAAACCACTGTGCATTTCCTTCTAGCAATAATAATCACTGGCAACTGAAGCTGACAGTGCTCAGCAGAAATCAATGTCAATATGTCTTTTAAACCAGGATCTGCCACAATACTGATGGGATTAGAACATTCATATTTCACTATGTTATGTCAGCATAAGAGGAGTATAATATAGCTGAGGTTTTGAAATTGATGAAAAAGAAATATTAAAGGTAGTGTTTCCTTCTGCTAATGAGCAGTAGCTTTTGGGCATTGATTTTAAAAATTTTAACTCTCATTTAAGAGAAACCATGCCTTTCTTTCAATATTCTCAAAAATATGCTCAATATACTGTACACTGATGATTTGACAACATGAAAATGTATGTAAATTGAGTTGATTAAAAACAATTAATCAGTTAAAGTCTTTAGTTGGTTGACAGCCATTTAAAAACATCTTCTTTTATATAGATTGTCCATGGACCTCTGATAAATTCTGCACTGAAATATCCATGAAATAATTCAACTGTTCGGGAGGGGGGTGTAATTATGGCTGAAATTGTGTTACAGAGTATTATTATTCAAAAGAAAAGGAAGTCATTGTTTTTAATTATTTTGGCTTTTGAAGTTTTGTGCACAAAGCACTGTCACCTAAATAGACTACTACTGTATTGCAATTACATAATTAACCTCGTAAGTCAATAGTCATTTGTGCTTGTAAGAAGACAAAGGATATCCGTTCATATTAGGCATAATCTCCACTGGTAAAATGTAGTAGTTGTTTTTGAAAAGACAAATCAAAGATGAGAGTGTAAAATAAAGATTACAAGCAGGTACCAGATAATCAGCAGTGAGCTGATTTGTTGTGACTTGCTCAGCTTCCATATCTGTACTTTAACGGGCAAATTCTCACATTAATATGTTTCCTGACCTTCCAGTCTGGACTCGTTTACTGTATAAAATACCCTGACAGCTATTCAGTTTCTGTTCGTATTATGTATTGCATTATCATCCCTGTAGTTGATCCAGTTATAAAACACACACACACACACACACACACAAACCCCTCCCATTTGTACATATTTATTCTTGTATCATTTTCCTCCGGATTTGCCAGAACACCATCATGTTCGTGTTCTGAAGGTTAATGCCCAAAGTCAAGCAGACAGAAGCCAAGTGCTGCAAGGTTTTCCAAGATTAGGACTGATTCCCTTCACAGAAATAAATGATTCCTGCCATGTGCAGTGATTTTGTGCAGCACTACTCACGGCTGAGTGAGTGCATCAATACTGTAGCCCTTACATGCTGTACATACTGATGACACTGTGTTAACTTGATTGACTGAGCAGTATACGGGAGAAGATGCACCTGCTAGAGATGTACAGACACACATTTTTAGTCTGGGTTTGAAATATTTATTTTACATTTATTTTATTTGGAAGTTTTAGTCTCAAATTCCATGGGTTCTCATGTTTCTGCTGCTAAGGTAGAGCAAACAGTTATGTATGATTCTTTGTTGTCAAAATTGTTCTGGAAAATGATTGTAAAGGTGCACCTTCCTTATCCTTAAAACCAAAAGCTTGTTTTCCATATATATGAATAAATATAATATGTTTTAAGGGAAATTATATAAAAGGCAACTAGTTTGAAGCCTGGAAAACTTACAGCTAGATAAATATTGTTATCTTAAAGCATTCAACTGAATGATAGCTGAATTGTAAGCAGAATTTTCTATTATATTTTTTTCTGTTTGTTGTTCTTTGTAGGCTTTGAGACAGCAGCAGAAAAGAAGAAATGGAGTCTCAATGATGGTAAACAAGACTGTTCCTCGTGTTGTTTTGACACCATTAAAGGTGTCTGATGAGCAGTCGGATTCACCTTCAGGTAAATAGCTAAAGGACTGTCTGCAAGATCAGTTTCTAGTCAAAGAGCCCTCCCTGTGGGTGAGAGCTATAGCGTACAAAATTAAGATGGTGAAATAATGATGCTGTTCCCACATAATGGATTTTTTATTCTTATTCTTTGACCAATTTTGATTAAATCGAAGGAGAATGAATGTAATGCCATTGTATTAAGAGGAAAAAGGGGTGGTGGTGGAAGGCATAATAAAATGGTTAAAATTCAACATTGCAAGAGATGCTTTAAGGAAATGCAAACTAGTATTTTTGGATGGTGATTCCTAATGGGAGAACTACATACTGGCATGCAGTGCCATCAGGGGGCAAAATAAATAACCATTGCAGCTCCTCTGGGAGTGCGAATTACTCTCTTAGTTCTGTCTTGCACTACCAGTTGTCTTTTTAATAAGACTTCGCTTTCTGGCACCATCCTAATCACCAGAGTGCAACCCTGTCCTTTAGTTCTGGCAGTTACATGTTTTTCTGTGAATTGATTGTACAAAGATCTGTGTCACTTTTTACTGTATATAGTGTGTGTGTTTTCTCAGTTGTGTGTGTGTGTGTGGGAGGGGGGAATTAACTTTACAAAGGGAGGATTTTCCTTTCTTTCTTTAATTTATTTGTCCCTGCATAATGGGAGCATGATTATTTTTAAAGATGTCCCTCGGCTATCAGAGGAAAGGCTTATTTTTATTGGATTAGCAAGCATCTTTATTGACTGCTACATTCAAGAAACTTGTTTTCACCACTTAATGGATTTATGAGCTTTTGCTTCATCGCTTCTAGTGACAGGGAATCAAATTGTCAAACAGAAAACATTACCTTTAAATAGAGTAGTAGATGAAGATGTCACTCTCAGGTTTTGGAGGTTTTGTTTAAAAAATGGCTTCGCATTTGTTTGTTTTTCCCAAGCGGGGAAGTACTTCAGTATGATGTTTGCTTTTTAAAGGGTCTGAATCTAAAAATGGTGAAGCAGACAGTTCTGATAAAGAAATGAAACATGGCCAAAAGTCTCCAACTGGAAAACAGATGAGCCAGCACTTAAAAAGATTAAAAAAGTCTGGTTTAGGTGAGTAGGTTTCTAAAATGTCCTTTTATTTTTTTACTTTGTCCCTTCTTTGCTTTGGGTTGCAGAAAATACACATACACTGCAAACTCACTAAAGGCAGTTTTATATTGTCCCTGATGTTTTGGATATTTTCAGTTCATGGGTATCTCTCTTGGCTGTTTTCTTCATCCCTCTGAACTCTGCAGGAGTGTCCTCTTATTGGGACCTTTCCCCCAGCATGCCTTTCTACCACTGACCTTTTCAATCTGACAGGCCCATGCTATCCTAAATTGGCCATTTTGCAGCCAGCTGTTTCTTACTTCACCTTATTTTTACAAAGAAATAATTTTCCTCTGGTTACATTTATCCTTATTAACAAATTAAATAAATCAATATTATGCATTTTTCTTGGTTGATTGCATCTGATTCCTTAAGTTGGCTTCCCGTTCTCAGTCCACACTGATAGCGAGGTTTTAAACCTCCATTTATAAACCTTTATATTTTCATTTGTTTCCTGTAAAACATCAAGTGTGCAGGTGGCGCAGTGGTTTAAACCGCTGTGCTGCTGGGCTGGTTGATCGAAAGGTCGCCAGTTCGAATCTGCACACGGGGTGAGCTCCTGTTGCTCCGTCCCAGCTCCTGCCAACCTTGCAGTTCGAAAGCATGCAAATGCAAGTAGATAAAAAGGTACCACTTTGGTGGGCAGGTAACAGTGTTCCGTGCACTTTGGTGTTTAGTCATGCCGGCCACATGACCACGGAGACTGTCTGCGGACAAACGCTGGCTCCCTCGGCTAGGAAATGGAGATGAGCACCGCCCCCTAGAGTCAGGCATGACTGGACGTAACGTCAAGGGGAAACCTTTACCTTTACCTTTTTACTATGTTGGATATCTTTTCCATGTTGCAAATTTATATGCAAATACTTATCCTGGATGGCAAATGTCTCATTAACCATGGGGAAAGGCAAGCATTTTGGCTTTGTGGTGAGAAAATACTTTCTACTCTTTTAAGAAATAGTTTTCATTCACACTTTGACTCATTTCTTTACTCATGATTTATTTTCAGACTTACCTTCCCCTAAAGACAGCTCAGTATCTAATCTTTCAAAAATGATAATTATATAACTTGACCTCTTTAGCATGGTGGCCACATTTGGTTGTCCATTGAATCCTTTGACTTGCTTGTAGTGATCTAATGGAATGGCCATCTCATATAAATTAGAAAAAAGTTCATAAAGAGGTTGTTTAGCCTTTAAATATAAACTTAAGGTTTATGGCATCAATATTGACTTCTGACTGTCTCTCTCCTTCCCTCTTTTTTTCCTTGGTTCTAAATTATATATTCAATGCATCTCCCTATCGCCTAAAGAACATATGTTTTGCCTAGTGTCAAAAATCCGTAAACTGGCATTCCTTATGCTCCAAATGCTCTTCCACTTCATCTGAATAAAATCTGATTATTATTTCCCACAACAAAGGTCTTTATAGGCTGTAATCAATATTTGGAGTGCGGCTGATTCATTGTTTAGCTCAAGTAGTGTTGCATTGAACCTGAAATCTTGGAAGAGGCTGTATCAGTGGCTTGAGATGCTTCATTGCAAACATTCAATTTCTTTCCAGTCTAAATCAAATCTTCATTAAGTGGTGCAAAATTTTTTGATTCAATCTCCTTATTTGTTACCTAAGAATTGGAAGAGAGCCAAATTCATTCTTAAATGGAGGCTAATGAATATAGATTTTTTTAAAAATCTACAGAGTGGTATAGGGGCCATATGCTCCTTTACCATGGATTTGTTTGGGCCAAACTTTAAAAATGGAGTGTCCTATTTAAACTGGTTATCTATCTCCAGATATAGGAGAGTTTGTTTTCTGGTTCCCTGTTGCAATTTTCCACCCTCTAAACTTCTAGATCAGGGGCGGCCAAACTGAGACTCACAAGCCACATGTGGCTCTTTGAATTTATTTTGTGGCTCACTGCTCGCCGCCCATGAGTGCCTGTGGACACTCACTTGCTGCTTGCCACTCACCACCTTGTGCTGCTGCCGATGGGCACCTGCTTGCAGCTCTCAAACCTCTGACATTTGCCATATGTGGCTCTTTTGCTGAGCAAGTCTGGTCATCCCTGTTCCAGATGTAGAAATAACATTCCAGTTAATAACCAAGATTTCCCTGGCACCAAATGAGAGGTGGAGTCTGTTCTATATGTCTTCTTCAATTGTAGTTTTTATCAAGGGGCTAGAGAAACTTTGATTTATGCTATTATGTAATCCATTCCTGGAAGCTCCTTAGAGTCTTTGTTGATTATTTGCTTCAGTGTTTTAGCATCTCAATTAGAGAGCAAGTTGCTACATCTTTTAATGTAACTATCTGGATCAAACCTTCTATTGTTTCATGATTCTGCTCTTAAATTAGTATGTATTTTATTTTGCAATATGTTTCCTGTATTTTAACCTGGTCAGTGCTCTGTAGATACTAAGCTAGTAGTCTAGATTTTTGCCACAAAATAAATAAGTACACTTTTATATGTGTCCTTAGATAAATGCCTTAGTTTCTTTATGTATAAAATAGTAACTTCTTTCCTTTATTGAAAAAAATGTTTCTAAAATAGAGGTTATAGATATCTCTCTAATAACAACAAAGGAGTTCTTACTTGGCTCTCAGGAGCTTCAGTTGCTCTTAGGCATTTGCAAAATTGGGGTTAACTGTAAATACGATGGGAACAAGGGATGTATGCCTTGTCCCACCCATTCCTGACCAGCCTGTGTGGAAGGGGAAGGTCTGCAACGATTGTAGTCACCATGTTCAACTGAACATGGGTTCAGAACCCTACACAATCAGGAACCCTGCTAAAGCTTTAGTGCTCCTGATCACATGAAGCTGGGTAAGCCCATTCCACCAAATATGCTTACACTGCTCTTGCAGATCTTTCTTGTCAACACAGAAAGGTTGTGGAAGAAATGGAGTATGTCTCCAGCTTCTTCCATGCTTGCAGTTGCATCCTCAGATTCCTTTACACTTACAGTTAAACTCTTTCTGATGAATGTCTGAAGAGGGCTATAGTCTAACCTGGAAAACTTCACTGATGAGGGAGAGAGTGAATTTGTGTTTTCATGTAAATGTATATTTTTAAAAGCAACCAAGCTGAGCTTCTATATTAATTCAACACAAAGATCCCTAAGTTGTAACCCCCAGGCTTGTTATGTAGTTTGTTTGTAATATAAAGTCATATATGCAACCAGAGAGACTTTTCAAGGGCACATTGCTGATGGCACCAGGGTGATTCAAACGAACAGGAATTGTGACAAGGTCCAACAGACACTTGCCAAACTGGGTGCACAGGCCTTAAAATGGCAAATGTAAGAAGGTGTATAAAGTAATGCACACTGAGGCCTCACTTCACATACAGGTTCTAAGTTGAGGATGACTTGCCAGGGAAGAAAATCATAGTATTATGGTGGCCAGTTCAGTAAAAATATAAAACCAGTGTGTGACTATGTGAAAAAGGCAAATTGCATTTTGAGAATCATTAGGAGAGGAATGAAGAATACATTTGCTGATGCCAAACACCTTTTTACAAATCAGTGGTGTAACTCCACTCGGAATATTGTATGTAGCCATTGCAGCTCAGAGACCTGGATAGGTGCAGAAAAGGCGACAAAAATTATCCAGAGTCTGGAACAACTTCCCTACAAGATTACCATGTTTGGAGCTTTTTAGCTTATAAAGAGGGGATGAGAGAATATGATAAAGGTGTATAAACAATGTGCATGCAGTGGACAAAGAGGGGGAATTTTTACCTCTTAAAATACAAGGTCATCCAATAAAGCTGAATGCTGGGAGATTCAAGAGAAACAAAGTGAATGCTTTTTCATAAAGCATAGAATTTAACTATGGAATTTTCTCCCATAAGATGAAAGAATGGCCATCAGCTGGATGGCTTTAACATGGTTTAAACAAAAGGGATTAGATAAATCCATGGAAAGTAAAACTGCCAGTGGCTGCTAGTCATGGTGGTTGTCTCTTATCTCCAGTGACAGAGGCAGAGTGCCTCCCGGTCCCAGTGGCTGGGAAATATGAGCAGGAAGGTGCTAATGCACTCAGGCTGCCTTTGGTGAGCATCCTGTAGCGATGTGGTTGTCTACTGTAAGAGTACTGGACTAGGTAGGCTATTAGTCTGTTCTAGCAAAGTTCATTTTATGTTTTTATGAAGGGAAGGGAAAGATTAATTGCATGGCCATCCTCACACTGGAGCAACCTTTTGATCTCACCAATTAAAAACAATTTTGGAATTCTGTAGAATTTAGCAATTTACTTCAGTATGTTTTATTGTGTTATTTAAACTGTGAAGATGTTTTGACAAGTCAAGAAATAACTCCACTATGAATCTGCAATAGAAGTAATTCTGTGCCATATGGAATTGGCATGCATTGCTCCTGGCAATATGAACATAATTCAGGGAAGCCCATGCATGCACAAAGTGCATCTGTGTTCATGTGATTTATTTCTAGGCTTCCCTTCTTGTAGCAGCCTCTTGAGTCTCATGTTATATGAGTGGCTCTGATCATTATGAGTGGCTTTTTTGAGAGAGGGGATGCTCTTGTGTAGAAAGAAAAATCTGCTAACCTATGCATCGCATAGCAACACAACAGGTAGCTGACTGCATAGGGCCTTTTGTGTCCAATTGTTAAAGTTCTTTTCTCTTTGGCCACAGGATGAACATTTATAGTTAAAAACACAATTAATTCACAGGCTCAAAACTTGTGGCTTTGGTTTCTTTGTGAAAGAGTACCAAAACAATGCATTGTTTAATAGGCTGTTGGCTTGAAAAGTACTGAAGTGACTACAGTATATTTGGATGAAATAATGACACTGAAAATTGACTCATTCCCGTTTGTTTGGTCATTTCTTTTATGAAATAAAATAGAAAGCATTACTATGATAGGAGGAGGGTGGTGTACAAATGTGAAAAGGTGAAAAATCTAGAGGAAAACTCTTAGAATCATAGAAAAGATTGCATTTTTCTCGATTGCAGTGAAAAGTACTACACTACATAAAATCTAAATGAAGCCTGGATCTTTCTTATAAATGCTTTTATTCTTTCTGGTACCTGTAGTAAGGATAAATTTGTTTTATTTGTTTAATCCAGGACACTTGAAATGGACCAAAGCTGAGGATATTGACATAGAAACACCAGGATCTATTCTTGTGAACACTAACCTGAGGGCTTTAATAAACAAACACACATTTCTTTCTTTACCTCAGCATTTCCAACAATACCTCCTGCTTTTGCTTCCAGAAGTAGATAGGCAGGTGAGTAAAAATGTACCATAATTGCTTCCATAGTAATTCCTTTCTAATTGCTGCTTTTCTACAGCTTAACCTGATGCCTATTGTTCAGACTCATTGACACAAGTAAGTGCTTCTCAACACCATGGGTACCTAACTTATGGAATTCATTGTCTGGGGAAGTTGCAATGGGCAATAGCAAATGTTGTTCTTGAAAAAAAGATTAGGCACACATTCCAGGAGAAAAGGTGTTAAAAAGGCTCTTAGCAAGAATGAAATCTCCATCAGGCTGTGGCACTCTGGAAATGATATATCAAAAGTGCAGGACACTACTTTTTCTGCTGGTTCATCACCTGGCACTGCTGTCTATTTATTAATCATGGAAAATGTTCTTTCTCCTGATGCCCACCTCCAGCCTCTAATGATGTCACAAACTTGGGTTCTGTTGTTTTGGTCTACTCTCTGTAAGCCGCCCAGAGACTTTTTTTAGTAATTGGGACTACATACAAAAACCATAAATAAATAAATCTTTACAAGTGATGTGAAAGTTTGCCTGAAGGGCAGGGGCTTACTTCATGAAAGGGAAATATTTGCAGCTCCCTCCCATCAGTTTCAAAAAGCCTCAACAGGATATTACTTCCCATAGGTTCGTGCTTTTGTTTCGCAGTTTCTTGGCCCCAGGCCATTTTACTGTGACTGTTACTGAAAAATATTTCATAAACTTCAAGTAACAGCTTTTGAAAAACTCCAAAGTTCTATCCATTGAAATCTTTCCTGTGAATAATGCTATGGGCATTATTTTGTCAGAACCCCCAGTGATTTGTAGGTTACTATTTGTACCTGCATTGATGGGTCTCTTCTCAAGTGTAGGAGGACAGCTACCAAGAGGAAAGGCCCCAAAACAGCAGCCATCAAGTCATTTCTGAGGGAAGAAGGGTCTTCTCCTCAAGCACTCTGCTAAGTCCCTGCCTTTGTTATGAACAGGCAGGCTCCACTAGGGTCCCCAGCACAGGAAAGCTCAGCATCAACAAAACAAGCCCTAGCAGATGAACCACTCCAACAGCTTCAGGGGAAGGCAAGCAAAGAAGCCAAACCCCTTTCATCATGCCACTGGAGCTTATAGGCTGCCTCATCCGAAGGCAGAGAGGCTGCTTTCTTCAGGCTTTTTCTCCCCCAGACCATCAGTTTGGACAGATGGTTGTTACAACCATAGGCTACTCCTTGAAGATACCAAAAGGCAAAGAACACTGGCATTGGTTGCTTACACTCTCCCTAGTTTATACAGAATATATTGGGCTTCTCTGCATGATGCTTTTAACCTGCAAATTTACCAAGGCTTCGACTTCCAAATTCTTTGTAGGATTAAAATAAACTCTTTTACACATTTTTGCCCCTCTGGGGACTTTTCTTTCTCTGCCTTTCTGTATGTTCTATTACATAAATACAAGGTGTTATGGTGCAGTATATCAGGATTGTGAAAAGGACAAGAGTTTCTATTCCAGTTCATTCTGCCATTTCCAGATAATATTGCACTTTCTTCTCTCTAAAAAAAGATTTATTTTATTTTTATTTATTTAAATATTTATATGCCGCCCCTTGCAACAGCCTCGGGGCGGCTCACAATACAAAAAAACAAATACAATATTAAAAACATATACAATATTTTAAAAAGATGCAGAAATACTTGAAAAGCACAAAAGAGACCCTGGAAGATGATGAGGTCATATAAAGTACCTGCAAGCTACCCAAGGGAATAATCATGAGCACATAATTAATAGCTCATTTAAAGCAGCCCATAGTCTTTCAAGATGAAACATGGCAGCATAAGTAGCCCAAAGGTGTGATTCCCCTGCTGAAGAAATTATAAGCCCCATTCCTATTACATGAGAGTGCAGGCTTGCAGTTTTTCTTTGTCTAACTCTCCATCAGTGGTCAAAGCAAACACAGAATTGGAATGTTCCCTAAACCTCCCAATAGTCATAGGAGAGAACATTCCCCTCAAATTTGTTGTGTTGATTAAAGCTACCATTGATCAGCTATGCTTCACTGCTTCTCAGGGTAACAGAAAATAGACACACACACTATTGTGGGGGTTGGGGTGCAAGGAGTAGACAAACAGTGGCTCTTTAAGGTGCCAATTGAAGCAGAGCAGGCCTTGCTTGCTGCTCATCATCCTGACCAGGAGGTGAGCAGTGACAAGTGGCAAGTGAAGCCCACCCAACTAGCACCTGAAGGAACAGCACCTCAAGGCACTGGCTCAGATAAAAGGTAAGGGTTATGGTTTAATAAAGAGTACATGACTTCCTGGTTAGATTTCTGTAATGCACTCTACGTGGGGCTACCCTTGAAGACGGTCCGGATACTTCAATTGGTGCAGAACAGAGCTGCCAGGGTGCTGACGGGGACTGGGCGTGGTTCTCATATCACCCCAGTTCTCCGTCAGCTGCACTGGCTCCCTATTGATGTCCTGGCCCAATTCAAGGTGTTGGTTCTTACCTATAAAGCCCTAAACGGCTTGGGACCTGGCTACCTAAAGGAGCGCCTGCGACCTTATATGCCCTCCTGCCCCCTACGATCGGCAGCTGAGGCTCTCCTCCGGGAACCCTCCATGAAAGAAGTGAGGAGGGTGAGTACCCGGAGGAGGGCTTTCTCTGTGGTGGCGCCCCACCTGTGGAATGCGCTCCCCAGAGAGGCTCACCTGGCGCCGTCTTTATTTGCTTTTTGGCGCCAGGCGAAGACCTTTTTATTTAAGAAGTATTTTAATTGTTAATGTATTTATTGTACTATTTAATTGTTTTAATTTTTTGACCTTGAGATGGGCTAGTTTTTAACATAGTGGGTTTTATTGGATTGTTTTATTGGTACTGTTCATGTATGATTTATTGTTAGCTGCCCCGAGGCTTGTTGCAGGGGGCGGCATATAAATCTGTGAAATAAATAAATAAATAAATAAATACATTCCTATGGAAAACAACCTCACAGGTAGGACTGGAGAACCTTGTGTTCCAGATGTTCTCCATGATTGCTCAAGAGATAGACCCCTTAGGATGCATAGGATCTGTTTTTTCCATAGTCACTCTTAGGATAGCCACAGGAGTGGTTGCTAATATCACTCTGGGTCTCCCCATATTGGCACTGGGATTGTTGCAGAAACCCAGTTTCCATCATTTCTCTTGATCTAAGTCCCATTCAAGAAGCCACTGTCACAGTCATTTACATACATCTGCCCACATGAAGAAAAGAGGACAGCATCCCATTCCATCAAGCAGTGTTACATTTTCTTACACCTGTAAATATCTGAGAACACATGACAGGATCAAGCCTACTTCTTCTGATCCTTCTTCTTTAGCCCATCCAAATAAAAAGAAGCTCAGATATGGGGAACAGGACTTTATGCCTTGGGGGAGTCTTAATTTTTATAAGAAAGAGAAGATCAGACTTCCAAACAGTCCCATGCCTTCTGTCTTTACAAATCCATGCACCCATCCAAACTGCCATCCGGGCACCCTAATCCTGGATAAGAGGAGCAATGCACAGCCAAGGCTAAGATAAACTTCTCAATTCAGCAAGCCCACAATACCTGTAGCAAAATACCCTCTGTTACCTTAAGAAGCAGCAAAGTATAGCTTCACTAATCTATACCAGAGCACAGTGAGTAGATTCTTGGAGATTTAGAGGGGCTGTACAATTGACTATTGGTTCCTGGGCATGGTGGCAAGAGAGTATTTTCTGGAATTTCACAGTTTTTTTATGTATAGATTCCTTCCTGTTTTACCAAACCCTCAGTGACCTTACCTACACTGGAGGATCTCACTAGTAGTACAGCTCCTTCAGATACAAGCAATTGAACTTGGACAACCTTTTTGACCAAGGCCAAGAGATATTTGGAATCTTTTCAATAAAGGGTACATTCATTCCACATTGGACCTTAAATGGATGACCTGCCATTTCCAAAAGTGAAAGATCTGGTTCTTCATGGTCTCTGTGCATCATACATATAAGCTTTGCATCTGTGCAGAGCCTGTTGTTGGGAAGCTTCTATAGCTAAGCATTCAAGTGGATAAGTTCCCCTTCCATTAGAGTGGGTGGGGGCCCCTCCCCTTCCTTTTCCAGAAGAGGCTCAATAGCTTTTCAGCCGCCATTGTGCCTAGATTGGGAAGTACTTCTCACTTAACAATCTAGCATTCTTTCTCCTTCTGAACCTTCCTTCACACTTCTTCTGCCTTCACGAACCCACTCACTCTTTATCTACCAAAAAACAAAACAAAAAATAACTTTCTACCCACTTTCTATCTCTGCTCCTTACGTTCTCACAAAGTTGCCCTTGCCTTCATTCTCTCCAACCTCCCCCATCTACCGCAATTGTGTCCTTGGTGGCATTTAAGAGCTGCACCCACTGCTACAGCAGCCTTCCTTCCTCAGATGGCCACTGCCTCTGCCTCCTCTGCCTGCGCAAGGGACATGCTGTAGAGGACTATCAACGTAGACTGGCCTTCACAAAGCAGACATGGAGAAACCAGGCCAACCACCTGAAGGCCAAACTTTGGAGAAGTACTTTTCAGGTTGCCAACTCTGCCAGGCATTTTGGATATGACCAATCTTCCACCTTGGTGGCAAAAGAACCCGCAGTCAACCTGCATTCCCCTTGACAGGATCATTCACCCAGTGACCATGAAGCCAAGAGGGCAGTGAAGTGTCCCAAAAAGATGACTGCTGCCACCAAAGAAATGAGGAGGCACCACAAGAGACCCATCCACCCTCACTGCTGAGGATCCACTTGACCTCTCCCTTCAGCCAGTCACAATCCCTGGCACCAAGGGAAGACCCAGCCCATACTACATCAGAAAGGAAGCTCAGAGACAGCCCACTGCCTTTTGTGAACAGCTCAAAAAAATCTGTTGTCCCCTTACTGGCATCAACACAGCAGCTGTCAACCAGGAGCCATCAGGACATCTCCTGTGCTTTCTCCATTTAATGGGACTGGACCTCCAAATGGTTGCCACCACTACTTTGCTTCTGAGAAGACTCCAAGACAATGTCTTCCATGCCAAGATGAGGCCTTGGTACCAAGCTGCCACCAAATCCCAGCATCAAGTCAACACCAATCACTGGCTCCCTCAGTGTCAAGACCCCAGAGACTGAGGACACCAACCTCCTCATCAAGCCCCGAACCCTCTGCCTCAGACATGGAGTTGATTATTTTGAGAGCCCCTCCATTTTGAGGGCCCCTCAACAGTCACTGTCACCTAATGTGGCCATGGTGTCACAAGATCCAGCACCTACTTTTGTCATGCAGGAGAGCACGACAGTAGCTCCTCCTCACGAGGAGGAGGTAACCGTGATTACTAGGATCAGGAAAGAGCAGACACTTCCAGAAGGAGAAGCGAATCAGTTGACCCCTGAGACCTGTGAGGGTTCCCAGGCTGCTTCACAGGAGGCTAGCCCATTAAACCGTACAGACTGTGAAGGAGAAAGTGGGGGGCAAAATACTTTGCTGGAGGAGGAGGAGGAGGAGAGCAGCGGATCGGAAGGGGACAGGCAGCTCGGGGGCATTGACTTGATTGACGCTAACCAACGACGAATGATGCGCTCTTATCAGCTTCGCGAAGAACGGAGAAGAAAGAAACAGGAAGAGGGGGAGGGATAAGGTCATTGTCAGGGGAACATCGTTCCTTCGCATACATGCCTTGCCATTAGAATAGTTGTTTAACCGTAAATCTTGTAGATAATGAGCAATAAACCAATTTAGAACCTCAGCTCTCGTTTAAAGAATTTATTGCAGCCAAAGCACCTCTAAGCGTGAGTGTGTTTTTACAACACCCTCACTACAACTTTGGAAGAGAAGGGTAACTTTTCAGAGCAGATCATCAGGATGGTCACCTCCCTTGGGCTTGAGACAGAGCAGTAGCAGGATCAAGTCACCAATTGACCCCCTGCATATGGAAGACTTAGCACCAGTGGCCAAATCATTCTTGCCCACCCTGCTGTAAATTGTCAGATGGTCATGGAAGACCACCTCAGCTGCATAAATCATGTGAAAAAGGCTGGAGACTACATACTGAGTGTTGGAAAAGGATGAACTTGTCCTCTTCCAACATCCAAAACCCAATTTGGCAATATGTGAACCCATTCAAGGAACTTCTCAGAGGTCACAAGGGACCAGTGAGCCACTGCCTGGATGATATGGTGAGGCAAGTGTATGCAGCCTCAGCACTCAGTCTCCAGGTCTCTAATTATGAGGCTACCATGTTGAACCATGCCTTGCAACCTGGTGACAGTCACTGTTACCACAGATGCATCTCAGTCAGGATGGCAAGCACACTGTGGCAACCTGCAAACCCAGGGGACTTAGGACCAACAGAAGAACTGCAAGCATATCAACTTCCTGATGATGCTAGGCATCCGCAAGGTCCCAATCTCCTTCCAGTCCTTCCTGCATGGACAGCATGAATGGCATATGGTCCATCCCACTGACAAAGCTAACCGTTAGATGGTGTATTGACAGGGACATAACCATCATGGTCATCTACATGGCAGGCAAGACTTACACCCTGGCAAGAGCTACACCCTGGCAGACACCCTCATCTGCATGAGCCTCAAAGAGCATGTGTGACAGCAGTGACTGTCTGTGATTTCTGCAACATGTGGAGCACACTGTCAGTAGCTCTGTTCACCATAACTGACAACATGACATGCCCGAATTTCTGCTCCTGGGCAGGACAAGGCACCAGCCCCCTAGGAGATGCTTTTCTCCTTCAGTGGCAGGGAACCTTGTTCCACATTTCTTTCCCCCCTTCCTCTTGATCACAAGGATGCTCACAGAGATCAGGAAAGACAGGACAGACTGCATCCTCATCACTCCATGGTGGCCAAGGCAACTTGGTTTGTCCAACTCCTCTGGCTCTGCCATGGGAACTTCCTCCAACTTCCACACACCCAGGACCTGATTTCACAAGACTAGGGCCAAATTTTCCATCCTGATATGGGAAGCCTAGGCTTACAGCATGGTGAATCATACCATAGAACCCATGGCAGCAACACTGCTCCAGAAAGTCAGGTCCATCCTTGCCATGACACTCAAACTGTCCACAAGGAGGTCATACCTGGAAAATTGAATGCCTTCACCACCTTCTCATGCCAGGAGAACCTCACTCCACAACATACTACTATTGAGCATATTCTCCATTTCCTGAAGAAGGTCTTCCAGAAAGAACCAAAACCCTCCTCCATCAGAATTTACTGGGCAGCCATGTCCTCCTTTTACCCACCAATTGATGGTGCCTCAGTCTTTGCACACCCCCTATCTCTTCAATTCCTATGAATACTCCAGAACCTTACCCCCACTACCTAACCATGCATGCCTACATGGGGCCTCTCTTTTGTGCTACAGGCCCTTGCCAAAAAGCCTTTTGAGCCACTGACCATGACTGACCTCCCCCTCCTTTCCTAGAAGGTCACCTTCCTGGTGGCTATTACACTGGCCAGATGCTTCAGTGAACTGTGCACCCTCCAGATAGACTCCTCATATCTCACCTTTCGCAGAGAGAAGACCATGCTCCAACTAGATCCAGCTTTTCTCCTCAAAGTCATGTCATACTTCCATCTCAACCAGGACATGGTCCTCTCTGCCTTCTTCACTGTTCCTGCCAACCAGATGGAATCCACCCTTGTTAGACATCCAGAGTCTCCTGCTTTCTATCATTCCAGGATAGAATCATTCTGCCATTTGCTGAGACTCTTCATCTGCTACAACAGACAGAATGAAGGGGATTCACTTTCTCCTCAGAGGCTGGCAAACTGGGTTGTGAGTACCATATCTCTAGCATATGAAATAGGCAGCCTTCAACTCATGGCTCCCCCAAGGGCTCCCTCCACACAAGCACTAGCAATCCCCATAGCCCTTGTCATGAAAGATCCCCCTGCAAGAAGCCTTTAGGGCTGCTGCGTGATCCATGCCCTTGAAGTTTGTCAAGCACCACAGGCTAGATGTCTGTGCAAGGGCTAACTGCTCTTTTGGCAGAGCAGTTCTCTTGTCTTCCAGTGATGACACCTTCCTCCTATCCTTCCACAGGTAAGCTTACTAGTTGCCTATATGTGCAATGCTCAGAGACCATGGAGAAGACAGGCAGTTTGCTTACCTGTAACTACTGTTCTTTGAGTGGTCATTGTGCATTTACTCAACCCTCCCTCTGGCCCCATTTGGTGTTGTCCTTACACGAGCCACCTCCTCACACACACTTACCAGGGGTGCAAGGGGGCTGGGATGGGTCACTGATCATTCCTCCCTTGGTCCTGGGATCTATGACAGTCTCAATGGAACTGAGGGGATGAGTGGGAGCCTCTCCCATGTTCTCCTGGAACAGGAAGAGGAGGAGCTTCTGCCCAATCAAACACTTAGCTATAGAATCTTCCTGCCAAGCCCATATATGTGAATCCACAGATGACCACTCAGAGAACAGTTACAGGTAAGCAACTTGCCTATCTCAGAAAGGGTATTGATACGTCTAACAGGGACTTCCTTAACACCGTCTCACTGAGGTCAAAGCATTAAAGGTTCCTTCATTCCAAGAACTTTTCTGTTTTGGAATTCTTTCAGTTGGTCTTCATTACTCCCAGGGTAATTACTCCCAGGGCCTTTCACAACACCACGAACATGTGCATCTTGCTGATCTCCTAGTCTTATCACCACCTAATGACTATATGGCTTGGGTCTCCAAGGCATGACTCTGGGCATTTTTACTCTGTAACAACATGGGTTCATTGACAATCAACTCCTACATCTGGTTCAATTCCAGGACCAATTCAGAGTTCTAGTTTTAACTTTTAAAGCCCTAAATGCTTTTCACCATGAAAGGTCCTCATGTAACCAGAACCTTTTTTTATTCCAAAAGTCAACTTAGCCATTCAGTAATTGCTCCTTCATTCTTTTTACCTATGTCAGAGAGCTTTGCATTGACTGGATGAAGCCACACCAATAGCACAGTGTGCTGTTTATCTCATTCAAGAAGTTGGCTCTCAACTTCTCTCGACTTCAAGTTTGGAGTCTGCATAATCTCTGTTGCCCATATATTGCTTAGCCTACAGTTCCAGTAACCTTCAGGTCCCTTGGGGTATGGCAGCACCTTAAGTCAAGGGGGCAGCCACCTAAGTTCTCCTCTGAAAAATGGCTGCCTGTTCCTTAGTGTATCCCTTATCAGACACTAAAGATAGATCTATTTCTTCTAAGGGTGCCTCTGGGAGACCCATCTTACACAAGTGTATAGCCCTAGGAAGAATCAGTTTGGGGGGTTCTGTCACAGGATGCGCTGCTTTTTGACATCTCCATGCTAGCTGTGCTCCCCTCTCAAGAAGAGAAGCAAAAGTTTCATATTTCATAATGAATTTCTTTTCTTCTGTGGGACACCAAAACCTCTGACATTCTCTGAAAATGTTCTGTTCTTTGACTATTCTCCCATTAGGTGGAGGTAGTTCATTTTCATTTGTACAGGGGATCAGTTTTTCTCTTCATTCTGCTCTTCTCTGAAGTAATTAAGTTCCAAGCAACTTCATTTTTGATGGTATCTCATGCTCCTTATGAAGGAGACATCTGCTCAATGTTCTCAGTCAGCAAGTTCTTGTTCCTTTTTACTTGCTATCCTTAGGAGTCTTCTGTTCGTTGGATTTTTTTGGACCCTGTAGCTCACTAAACTGTCGTCATCGTCTCCGTCTCCTCCTCCTCCTCCTCCTCCTCCTCATCCTGGGAGGAGAGAATTTGTATTTTTTCATTCTACCTTGATATGAAGTTTCCAAGGGTTCAAGGGAAAGAAGTCTTCCCTCCCCTGGAAATGACTTGACTGTCTTCCTAGCCCCAGGGAAGGGCTTGTTCCATTGCTAGCTGTCCTCCATTCTCTCAAGAAGAACAGACAGTCACTGGTAAGTTGACACCTATTCTGTACAATTGCCACAATAGTTTAACAATCTCAGATAGATTATAAACTTTTGTATTTTATTGAGCTATATGCCAAAACAAAAAATGATTCTGTAATGTTCTGGAAATCTGATTACAGGCAGTAAAAAATACTTAAGTAATAAATAACATTAAAAGTAAAATCAGGGTCATGAATTGATGGATGAATGACTTCCAGTAAATTAATCTATTTGAACAGACATGGAATTGGCAAGAAGAATGAAATGAAAATCTCATAAACTGTTGCACTCTCATTTCTTTCCTCAGTTCTCATTTGTCACAAAACTGTTTTGTGATCTGTCTTCTCTGATAGTTCAGTTCTGTGAATTTGTACCCAGATTTAGAAAGGGAGATACTTGTGTACAGGTGGATATGCATCTGTCTGCTTTGTGACTCTGATGAACTGACTGAATGCATCTTTTGATCTGGAAGAAGTTTGCAGACCTTCTTTGACACTAGTTGTATATTCTAACTAATTGTTGGACTGAGACAACAATTAATATTGAACATGTAATACAAGAGTTTAAAAAATCTTCTGTTAAGGAAGATTTGGCGAGTTCTAGCATTTTTGTAGAAAAGAGGAAATAGTAAATGAAAAGTTACAAATCCTTATATCGTTTTCATGCCCAAGTAAAATAGTGGCAACATTTATTACAAAGAATGTGAAGAGTTTTAGACTTCCCACATTATCTATGAACAACACGAACCTCCTGGTGGTTTTGGCTGCAAATGCAAGAGTGTTGTAGTGATACTGTAAATATTCCTTGACCCACTGCTACCTAAACCAATCCCTCCCAGCCTCCAGTCATTGATATTTTCCTTCACACTATTTCCTGTGATCTCAACATACCAGTTCTAGTGCTTGAGAGTGTTTACATTATGCAGAAGTAGTCCTCCCAAAGTTTTGTTGCAGTAAGGTGGCAAAGAAATTTTAAGTTGAGAGGTTCCTAGGGTGGGTGGGGCAGCATTTTCTTTTCACCACCACTGTAATTTTTTTTTTTAAAATCCATTATTCACATAGTACTTAAACTATAGAATTCTCTTCCATATGATGTGATGATGGCCACCAATTTGGACATCTTTAAAAAGTGATTGAACAAATTCATGAAGGAGAACGCTATCCATGGCTACTAGTCCTGATGGCTATATGCTACCTCCAGTGTTGGAAACACTATGCCTATGTACACCAGTTACAAGGAAACATGTTCTGCTTCTGGTTTTCCTGTGTGTGGCTGGTTGGCCACTGTGTGGAAAGAATGCTGGACTAGATGGACCCTTGGTCTTATGGTCTTATGAAATAACTGTGCCAGCTCCAGTCTAGCATAGTTTGGGTTCCTGGTCTTTTGGCATGTTGGTGGAATTGAGGGCTCTTTGGCGCCTATGGTTACAAATTCACTGCAAACATATTTCCAGAATGCCCAGGCCTTACTAACAACAGGAGTACCACTCCTGGTATTTCTATATCCACATAGCTTTCTATGGGCTTGGAGCAGGTGGGGGAGGTAGGTCCAGAAGTGCTACCAACTGGTTTTGAGCAGGATTTAGATTGCCCTAGAAGTTGTTTTCATCACACAGCAAAACTTGCTTTTCCCAAAGCTGTTTTCCTTGTGATCCTCATGTTCCACCTGCACATATAGTTGGCAAGATACTTCCATAAAGTATTGCATGTTAGAGTTAAATGCAAGACTATTTTTTATCTTAGAGACTTTTTTCTTTTTTTTTCTTTTCTTTTTATTTCTTCTGCATGAGTTATTTTCAGAATGTCTTCCTAGAATGATAATGTGAGAATGGTTTAGACACCACCTTGGTTTGGAGAACTTGTTTATACTTCTAGTTGTACAGATACTTGCTTTCTAACTCACTATACCTGTGTATCACTAAGCAGGTCCTTGGTGTACTAAAAGCATTATAGTGGTTCCCAGAAACATTTATTCATCCAAAAAGTATGGTAAAACAACTTTTAGAAAACAGAAACCTAGAAAAAATACAGAGTATTTCAGGGGAAAGAGTAGACCATATATTTCTTTGCACTAGTGACTCAACTGCAAACATGATGAAATCATTAAAATGGTTCCCTGTTGTGACAAGAAATTGAAACTCTTGTCATCTTTGAGGTGTTTTTTCTTGTTTGCTTTGTATGAGAGACATAATATTCTTCTGGGGACTGATTCTGTACTTCCTCTCCTAATCGGATGAACTTATGCTGTATAGGAATAACTACAATATATAATTATCTTTAAAAAATAAATTGATAATAAATCAAGATTGATAGAAGCATCATGGAAACTGGGTCAGCTTCTTAAAAGGACACATGGTTGCTTCCAAATGAAACCTCACCAAATGTATTGTATGGGAAGGGGTTATCATTTTAAAATATTCCCTGAGCTGGCAGAAAAAACTGGCATAGCTATGCATCTTACAGGAGACATTGGCAAGGCAAAGGAAGAGCTGTTGCCTGAAGAGTCAAGCTGAGTCTAAAGAGAGGCTACAACTTTACTTTATACTCATAAAACCTTTGCTTTATACCCATAAAACCTTTCCCTTGTATGGGAGCTCTACTCAGTATATGTTAAAAGGCATGTGGGAATTTGTAGCTACTTCTTGCAAAATGTTTCATCATGGCCAAGGCAAGATGAACTCAGGAAGATTCTTAGGTTCAATTTGGCTAAAATAATAAAAAACAATGACCCTCCAAGACTGAGCCTTTGTAACAACTCCTTTATAAACCGCAAAGAGAGCCAGTGTAGTGTGGTGGTTAAGAGCACAGGACTGGGACTCAGGTGATCAGGGTTCTAGTCCCCATTCAGCCATGGAGCCAACTGGGGGACTTCGGGCCAGTCACAGACTGTCAGCCCAACCTACCGTTTTTTTCGCTCTATAAGACGCACCTGACCATAAGACGCACCTAGTTTTTAGAGGAGGAAAACAAGAAAAAAAATATTCTGAATCAAATGGGCACATCATCACAGACACATTCCCCATCTCTTCCCCATGGGCTGCACATCTGACGGACTTACTGCACACACATATTCGCTCTATAAGACGCACAGACATTTCCCCTTACTTTTGAGGGGGGGAAAAGTGAGTCTTATAGAGCAAAAAATACGGTACTTCACAGGACTGTTGTCATAGGTATAAGATTGAGAGCAATAATAATGTAAGCTGGTCTGAGTTCTTTGTAAGGAAAAAAGCAGGATATAAAACAAACAAACAGCCAAAACCTAATGTTACTTTTTAAAAACCCATTCCTCACTCTACATTTACTTATCTTTTTCTTTCTCTTCTGACTCGCAGAAGACTCACACTTCAAAAAGCTTTTTTTTTTTTTTCAAATTACAGGTCCTGCAGTTTGGCATAAGGGAGTGCAGGGGCAAGTTTTATGGAGCTGTTTTCCTCACCAAACTAGCCTGCATAGTTACTTTTGACTCCACTATAAGATGGAGATGGGGATAAGATGGAGGAGGAAAATGAGCCCTTTGTAGGGAAAAGGCAAGATATAAATCGAAAAACAAACAAACAATCTGATGGTTGGAAATACAAAAGTCATTTGCACACTTTCCCAAATCACAACCCATTGGCCTCCTCAGCAAGGACTGAAGAGTCCTGTCTTGAAAGCTCTGGTGCAGGAGTTGCTTTCCATTTTGTTCATTTATGGTCCCAAAGAAATGGCCAAGGGTTAGCACATTGCACCCGATCTGCATCAGCCCAAGGTTTTTGTACTCTTTTTTCTGATCATACCTGAGGCAAGGTGAAGCGGATGAGATGGGTAATCAATTATTTGAATGTACCACGTATCACCTGACATCATCCCCCAATGGCAAGACTCCATTTTGGAAACATCAGGAAACGCCAAGAAGATACTGCTGAGGGAGCCTTAAGCAATGCAGAAATGCTTTAGAGGGATTATTTAACAGAAGAGGGTAGGATGTACAGTTCAAAGTCTTGTTGGCTGTTTAACCAGAGATACTGTTTTCTGTTTTGCCATGGCACCAGCTCCCTCAATTTAATGGCTATGTGGTATGATTTGCAAAAGCACTTAGAATACCACTTGACTAAAAACCAATATTAGTGCCTAAGATATATTTTCTGACCCTAAATTTTTTTCAAGAAGCCATCAACCTTCAATTAAAAACAATAAATGGAGAGGCAACTTAAGTGCTTTTATGACTAACATTGAAAGCCTTTTAAAATAAATTTTTGAATAAATCATTCCGTTTCCATAGTGAATATTGGCTGCAATCCAGAATCTCTTAAAGGGTACTGCAGCCCCCTCCTTTGCTTGTTCCACATAATAAGCTGTTGTTCACTAAAGAAGTCGATCTCTTGCTTGTGCTTTTCTGGAGTGTGACTGTCATGTTTACCAAATTGTTTTGTAATCTAATATAAAAACAATCTAATTGTTTCTTTCCTCTGGGAAGGTGAATTTATGATGGTTTGCAGTTTGTTTGTTTGTTTGTTTGTTTTTACTTACTTTCTAGTCTCCATCACCATGGAGCCTCCATCACCTTTCCCACAGCCTTTATGTATACAAGATAAGATGAGCAACCAGGGGCATGTTGCCGTTAGTTGTATGGCAGAAGCATCACAATTCCATTGCTTTTCTAGACTTTACAGCTCCATATAGATCACAAGATTTATATGGAGAAAGTCTGAGGTTCAATTACTGTACATCCAGTAAATGAATCACAGGCAGCAAGAGCTAGAAAACAACTCTGCTTGAGATTTGTCAGTTAGAGTAGATAATATTGAGAAAGATTAGCCAAGGATCTGATTTGGTATAAGTCAATGTCATATATTAATTGATTTACATTTCCCTCCAGTTATAATTGAATTTAATGTGCATTTCTACTCTCTTTGTGCCCTGAGTGGCAGCACTGGATCTAGATGAGAATCCCTTCCATGTATCAGGGATCGCTCTCATGATGTTTATGCAATGCTTTTACCACTCTTATGACACATGCAGTGCACTTTCCATTGTGTTCAAAATAGGATCTTATGTTACACCCAAATGTAATTGTGGGAGAACTATGAAGAGTAGGAAGCAGGTGTATTTCTTAAAGTAATTCACAGCTCCTTCCTCAAAGTCAAAGCAAACCCACCTCCTCGCCAGGCTGACTTCTGTGAGAGCCCCACCAAAGTTATTTTTCACCTTATATTTTCAATGCTAGTATTAAGTTTGCTATTCTTGATTTAAATATTGAATGAACAACATGCCTAATACTTTCCTCACCACACCCTGGGAAACCTCATAGCATTAGGCTCAATCCATATTTTTTAAGTTTTGCAACATATTAATTTAGCAGTTATATTTGCATGCACATAGCAACATGCTTTTTGTTGTATTTGGCCTAATATGTGTGCCGTTACATTGGGTTTAAGCCAGAAGAAGTTAGTCAGTGTTTAGTCCAATTGAAATTAATTGGGCAACTTAGTCATGATTTAGTCATGGGACTAAAGCATGATTAATTTCCTTTGGTTTCAGTCCATTATGCTTGTATGTTCTAGCCTTCCTCCGTGCTTATTACCATTTTTTTTAATCACTGTGATCCTGTTTAAAAACCCCTCTCTTTTATATTTCCAACAATATTGGCCACTATAGTTTCTCAGCATCTCCATCTACTATAACCATTATGGTGTCTCACCAAGCAGGATTAAACAGATCTGATTTTCAAGACACATGTTTGTTCTTTTTCAATCTTACTTGATATGTATTCCAAACTAATATGGAAAAGAGAAGTAGCATTTAATTTTCAGTTGACTTGGAAAAATATTTTCATTTTCTATCCAGTAAGTAAAATTAGCTTAAAGATATGTCAGTACAACATGAGAATACTTTGAAACCTCCCTCCTTAATGGTTTCACAATTCTAAGCTGATCCAATATGTTGTTTTGAAGGATGCCTTGGCATTTAGCAAGTATGGAGCAGCTTGGTCAGAGATGCACCCCTACAGTGTGACAGTTTTATTTTTACTCACCAAAACCTTGTTTTCATTGAAGTTGCTCAGTCAAGCTATTCTTACATTATACTTGTGCAGAATGTTTCAATATTCTTTCTGGCTCACATGCTGTGTGGTGGGGGGTTTTTTGTTCTGGACTTGACAGCCATAGATACATATTTTTATTCTAATTTTCTAACAATTATTGTCTATTTCAATTCCCAGAGAGAAAACATAGAAAGCATATGATGTGAGCTAATTAATTTGTTTTATATCACAATAGTAGAAGTGTGGTAGTGGTATTCCAGATCTTTTCTTACCCCATGAGCATCTTGCACACAATTAAGAGACATTGGATTAAAGGTCAAACTTTGTAGTGGCCATACTTGGGCAGGACATGGAGAGTTTACAGCTCACATGTCTAACAAATTGGCTCCCAGGAGACTTGTCTAAACTGTAAAGCCAAGGAACAATAATTGCTCAGCATTATTTGACAGACCGCTCCTTGATACCTTAATAATAAGCATAGTTTTAATGTATTTGTGATAATATATTTCTAATGAACTAAAAAACTGCTAGCTCTTTGCCAGTGTTTCCAGCATTAATTTTCTTTACTGACATCTTCCCATTTTAAATGTCTTCAAGAAACTAACCAGAATCCTCTTTGTTTCCTACTTCCCTTAAATGCAACTAACATTTAATAATTTCCATTAAAAATGGAGATCCATGCTGAGTGATGCACGGTTAATTTACTGCGGTAAGCCTTTGCTGTCTTGAACCTAAAGCCTTCATATTGCAAAACAATGTAACCAAATCATGTGGAATTCATTGCTTCCTGTGTTATTAGTAGAATCAATGCTTATTACCAAACCTTTTATTTGAGAAATATATCTTCTACATATCAATTATACAGAAAGCTTGAGCAATAGCTTTATATGAGGGCACCAATTATTAGATTGAGCTGGGGAAGCAGTGCAATAATGGATTTAGATGGTTGAGTGCTTCTTAATATATCAGTCACATAGAAGAATTTAAACACCTGTAAAGTAATGTCATATTTTTAAAGAAAATCAAAGTATATAAAATATTGCCATATTCTATTCCCATGCTGCACTGTTAGCTTCAGTAACAAAGGAGTTAAATTAGGCACCAGTAGGAAATTAACTGACTAAATACTATTCTGTTAAGGGATGTCTGACATGTTCATTGTTTATGAAAATAGGCATTGGGCTATGACAAATATCCCCCACTCACAATAAAGTAAAAAAAAAATCTTTAATGTTTCAAGTATGGGTCTGCCATAAAATAATTGCTTGTATTTGGGAATTAACACCTCCATTGTGCTTAATCAGACAAAACCAGAATTCCAAGCCCAACAGAATTTTAAAAAACAACCTTTCAAAAACATTTGTTGTTCTGGCTCATTAAAGCATTGTCTCTGTTGGACAGCATTTCTTTAAGACCATAAAATTAATAGAGTATTTAAAAAGTGCTTTATTAGCATGTTTCTCCAAATACTAATTTAGCTTTAGTGGTTAATTGTGCCATCTCCATGGCCATGGACTACTGAAGTAAATACCTACTTTAATTCCAGGAAGTTTAACTTTTCCCTTTCTTGTACTTTTTCATTCCAGGTGAAAATGCACTCACCAAGGCAGCATGGCTACAAATGGCCATCATCCCTAGATAGTATATCCATTAGTCATTCTTGTTAGAGGTGATGGGGTTTGTAGTTCACAGCTGTAAGGCACTAGGCTATGGAAGACTGGTCTAATCTGAAAACTATTCTGTCTGATCTTAGAGTGTACGAATTGTGTACGAATTTGTAGCAGAAGCAAATTTCAGTTCTATAATTTTGCAGTTCTTTAATTTTCTTCTCAATGCAGTTCTCAGAAGGCTTTTTTAATCTGCTTGAACAAATATGACTGGAAAACAAGGAGTGAGAAACCTGACTTGGTATTTCTTGTAAAATGGCACTTCCATATTTCAGGACCTTCCTGCTAAAGATGCCCAACATCCCATCTGCCCTACTGAACATTAGTCCTCACATGCATCCCAACTAGATGTAAAATGAGATTCAGATGGATACTAGGTAGCTAGGGGGTTTCATTTCTTCTCTTCTCCATTCTTGATAGAATTGTACCCATCATTCCCAGCAAACATTGTGGCCATTGTTTTCAATACATACAATAATGTATCCTGAGTTGCCTTTTTTCCTGCTAATTTCATAGACAGTTTCACTTTTGTATCTAGAAATGTCCATGATGCACCATCACAAAGTCACCAATTATACATTAGTTGCTTCTCAAGATAACCATTGGAAAGCTGATGAAGAAGGGCAAGGGAAAATCAGGTTTCTATTAGTACATTGCTTTGCTGTCTTGAAACTTATCAGATAATGCATGTTGGGACAAAAAATTGCAACTTCAAAGAAATGTTGATGGGATTTGAACTAGCAAGAAAGGGATCTTGGGGTAGTAGAGGTGGAGAACTCAATGAAAATGCTGGCCCAGTGTGCAGCATCTGTAAAGAAGGCTCATGCTATGGTAGACACAATAAGGAGCAGAAATGAAAATAGAACTGTCAAAATCTTACTTCCCTTCTACAAATCTTAGGTGTGACTGCACTTGGAATATTGTGTTCAGTTCTGGTTGCCTTCCCGAAAAAGGACATTTTTTGGAGAAAATACAGAGAAGGGAAACAAAAATGATCAGTGGGCTGGAGCAGCTCCCTTATTTTTCTCCCTCACCCATAACACTCAAACCTAGGATCATCCCATGAAGCAGATTGGTGGGAGGTTTAGGACAGATTAAAGGAACTACTTCACCTTTCTCACAGCATATAGTTAAATTACGGAATTTGCTGCCATGGAAAGTGGTGATGGTGCCAATCTGGATGACTTTAAAAAGAGGTTGTACAGATTCATGAGGGGAGAGTCTATCAGTGGCTACTAGCCTTGCTAGCTACATGCTACCTCCTTTAGCAGAGGTACATACCTGCATACACCAGTTACTGTGGAGGTTGGGCAGGAGAAGGTCTTGCACTCATCCTGCTTGAGTAGGAGCTGGTTTGCCACAGTATGTTTGGAATGCTGAACTGGATGGACCTTTGGACTGATCCAGCATGGCTTTTCTTCTGTTCTTCTGTTGATTTGGAGCATTTTGTGGATTAATTTATTTCTTTTAAATCGTTTCAGCTTTCTAAAACTTGTATTATTATTATTGGTCTAATAATTGGGTACTGCTCATTAATTTCACAGAAAATGTTGGAACTTTTTCTTAAACATAAATCGTTGTTGTTGGGCCCCATTTTAACATTTCTGATGCTCTCATTATTTTTGTACAATCCTAAACATACTCACCTGGGTGCAAGTCTCATTGATTGCAATGAGTCTTCTATTTCTGAGTAAAGCGGCATAGGATTCCACTGTTAAAATCAATAGAACATGATCATCATTAATGTAGGTACACTGATACTGGATTAGGCCACTTGCATTTAATATGATGACTATAATGAAAATGCTATTTAAATATTAGGAGATTATTCCCTATGTTATTCCCACTTTCTATCCTTCCCTGTCTCACATAATTGGAGCTCTATTCTTATGTACTCTTAGTTGAAGCAATCTCTGACAGTGTCTTCTGCTACCACCGGCTTATTTTCTAGATGGGAAGTGATGGAGTTTTGCGCCTCAGTAGTTCCGCTCTAAATAATGAATTCTTTGCATATGCAGCACAAGGGTGGAAACAACGATTGGCAGAAGGTAATTTTCTATTTGTTATTAGATTTAACCAAATACTGATTTTTTTTCCTGAAGAAATGCCTTCTTGTGTTATGGGCAAGAATAATACTCATTTAAAATACTTTTATAAAAGAAAATGCAGAGTTTCAAGACTTGAAATTCAAATATTCTAGTTCATCTTCAAATTAATATTAGCAATCTGTTTATTATATCTGAATATAGATGATCATATGGGCATCTTATACAAAGATATCTTAACTTAATAAGAACAAGCATTTTCATCAGTGTCAACTTTAGAAACCTAAATGCATGTGACTAAATCCCACCAACATACTTTAGAAATAGTAGGGCAACACTACAAATAAATCTGTTGGTTTCTCTCAGATTTGTTTTGCATTGAAATAACTTTTGAGCAACTGAAAGTAATGCAAAGAGCAATATAATATACCTATGAATATAAATATAACAAGTGAGAGCTAAAGAGTCACACAGGGAGCTTTTGAGGACTCCTGCTTACTGCAGCCTTCCATGACACCTGAAAATTGTTTCCCAAAGTTGGGAAAACCTTCTGGAGAGGCATCCAAAACAGCACCAGGAAATGTAGTTGGATGATGACATTTGGAAGACTTGATGAATGCATGAAAGTGCTTGGATTTGTGCACTGGAATCATTCAACTTGACCAGTCTGTGAAATCTACCGCACAGTTTTAAGCAGTTTTTGCACAGCCTCTGTTCAATGGAGCTTCTGCTGAGCCTCCCACCCAAGTCCCAATGAAATCCTTATGTACAGCTTTAGACACTTGTATTCAATATTTTACTACTTGTATCTTTTAGGAGAATTTACTCCTGAAATGCAGTTGCGCATCCGACAAGAGATTGAAAAGGAAAAGAAAACAGAACCATGGAAAGAGAAGTTCTTTGAAAGATTTTATGGAGAAAAGTAAGTATCCAAGCAACATTCTAAATTGTCATCTTCAAACATACATTAAAAAAGATGCTTGTGCTTCACATAGACCAGTTAAAAATAAACTCCTAGTTAATAATGGCAATAATGTAGCTATTTCTGCCTCCCACAGTTAGAAGGCTCCTTAGTGGCCTCCACTAAGTGGCTAAACAATTCCCACTTGTTTAGAAAGGCTTCTCTGGACCCCTACAGCCTTTTCCATCTGTGCTATGCTAAACATCCCCTGCCTCCATTCCCACAGCTCCTTTAGCAAGTCTTTGTCCCATCTGTCTTATTCAACTAACCTTATGGACAGAGGCAATCTCATTTCTATATAACATGCGGGGCTGAGTTTAAATATAGATGATTTACTCACAAGTCCGGCATTGCAGATTCTGGATGAAATTCTAACAGCATGTCAGCACTTTCCTTAAATGCAGGTCTGCCCTGGTCACATTAAAAGGGTAGGTTGGCGGAAGGGGGGATATAAAAGAAACTGCAGTGCTTCTCCCTATAGTCCCTTGCCCTAGTTCCTTTTCACCAGCAACCCCTTTCCTAGTATTAGAGCCCAGCCAGAAGAGGAATCACCTTGTGGAGAGTCAAGCTGCATAGCGACTCCCACACATTGCCCCCTCTGAGTTCAGGTGCCCTTCCTCTGTGTTTTATAGTTAAAGCTGTGGTCCTGCCATAGTCAGGTTACATGTAGTTCAGCATTAAAATACAACATTTTAATAAGAACCATGCTTGGTTTCTTCACAAGCAAGCATCACCAAATATACACTGCTTTATTTTAACCTTTTAAAATAGGCAGAATTATTTTTATCTGTATCAAGGGAACAGCCTGGCTAGTTGGACTTTACACAATCTGAATTAAATTACTCCACAATTATTACAAGAGCTGTGACTCCAAAATCAAAAATACAATAATAATTTCAGTGAAGGTTTTATGATGTTACCACAACCATTTAACATCAATATTGTAGGGTCTATGAGGAAGAATGTATAATTTAGGAGAAGACGGTTTTCCAGGTGTCAAGGCTTTTAGTCTTTATTGGTTACAATTGCTAGTTTAAATTAAGTCTGTCAGAAAAGTGGGACCAAATGCAGCTGACAAAGCACATGCATAATATGGTCAAACTATCCAGCTTTCAATAACTTAGTGCCCTTGTTTTGAACCAACTTCAGTTCCTGAACTGTTTTTAAAGGCAGCCCATTGTACAAAACATTACAGTAATCCAAATAGGAGATTATTAGAGGATGAGTAATTGTAGTCCAGCTGACTGCCACTGGCAGATCAGCTGCAAGTAATAAAGGTTGCTTGAAGACAAAGAATGATATCAAGTGAATTCTTCAAAACCATACTTAAATATGTTTATTATATTAGCCATCAGGTCATCTCTGTCATAATAATCTCAAACACAGTATATGCATAACATTTTAAGATACTTCTTGTAACCACAACGGACTGCAGGTGGCGCAGTGGTTTAAACCGCTGTGCTGCTGGGCTGGTTGATCAGAAGGTCGCCGGTTCGAATCTGCACACGGGGTGAGCTCCCGTGCTCCGTCCCAGCTCCTGCCAACCTTGCAGTTCGAAAGCATGCAAATGCAAGTAGATGAAAAGGTACCACTTTGGTGGGCAGGTAACAGCGTTCTGTGCACTTCGGTGTTTAGTCATGCCGGCCACATGACCACGGAGACTGTCTGCGGACAAACGCTGGCTCCCTTGGCTAGGAAATGGAGATGAGCACCGCCCCCTAGAGTCAGGCATGACTGGACGTAACGTCAAGGGGAAACCTTTACCTTTACCTTGTAACCACAAAGACATGAATGGGGTAGGCATAAAACATGCAGATGTGATAAAAACAATAGTAAAAATGGGGGTATGGAGATTGAAAATGACAGAACTTGGACTAAACTGGCCTTCAGGCTTTTGACACTAGCCATTGTCTAAATTGCTATTGTCACCAAAACTTGGAGGTCAGAGTTGCTGGAATTCTAAATTCAATTTTCTGTAAGTTGTGCCATCTTTCTGAAAATATAAACTAGGTGAAAAATTGCATGTACTCTGTGTATGCAGCAAATTTTTAGAGTTAACACAAATAATTGGGAATAAAGTTTTGGTAGCTTTATGAGACAAAAGCACCATTACTAGACAATAATTTCTGTCTACAGATCTACAAATTCACCTGGAAATTCTACTTTTGTAGCATATAATGAAAGATGGTTTTTTGTTTTAAAATACAAGTACCTATTTGAAGAATGATGGTTGTATAATTTAACTGTGTGATTTCTAACTAGGCTGGGAATGTCAATAGAAGAGTCTATGAAGCTTACATCTGCCAAGAACAACAATGAAAACGAAGAAAATTCACTCTGTGGGTCTTCAGATTTGCCTGGTCCTTCAAGAGAGTCAACTTTTGATGAATGTGAAAAGAAAACTAACCAACCAGAGAGAGATTTCTGTCAGTCACTTTGCAACATGGAACAAATTCCATCCAAGAATCTAATAGCAGATACAGAAGGCATTCTGATACCTGAAGAATCTGTTATTCAAGAGGAAATTGCTGAGGAGGTTGAAACAACTATCTGTGAATGTCAGGAGGAGACCCATAAAACAGAACATGTGAGTTCTGAACAGGCAATCAGCCCAGTTGGTATAAATGAAGAAACAGAAACTTTACCCCTTACAGAGAATTCTGAATCCTGTATTGTCATGAATGATGCAGTAAGTACATTGACTCAGGTTGAAATTAAAGTGGAGGAGAGATTTGAATATCCCCAAGTAGAAATGTCAGTCATGACTGATCAACCAGAAGGCAGTTTATCACCTTCACAGTCTGCTTCATCTACAAACTCTGTCAGTAACATGGAAGAAAAAGATCTGGAGTCAGCAAAGGAACTAAGTCCTCATGGAAAATACTCCCCTGTCCTCAATGGTTCCCTATTCACTGGTGGAAGTGTTGCTGTACATATGGAGCTTCAAAGTGACCCTGATGAACAGTCCTCTGAAAATGCTTGTATTTCTGAAACGTCTTTTTCCTCTGAAAGCCCAGAGGAACCATCTGTCAGTATTGCATCTCCTGGAGGAGAGACACAATCTACTTCAGAGGAGCCTTGCACTCCAGTATCTCTGGAAACAGCATGTTCTTCTGACATGTCTTGCACGGAAAATAATGATGCTGATAGTCAACAAAAACCCATTGATGATAATCTGAATACATCTTCAGTGTCTGAAGTATCTCCAATGCCTCCCTCACCAGTAACCTCAGAAGCATCTCTGATGTCAAATTTGCCTCTGACTTCAGAGACATCACCAATTTCTAATTTAGCTTTACCATCAGAAACCTCACCACTGTCTGACTTGCCCTTGACATCCGAAACCTCTTCAGTGTCTTCTATTCTTTTAGCTTCAGAAACATCTCATTCAAACAGTGTACTGTTACCTTCAGAAGCATCTCCGCTTTCTAATTCCCCAATGAGTGAAAGATTTAGTCAGCAAAGAAAATCACCATGTTTGTCTGAAGAATCCTTGTCACCCCTGAAAGAAGAAACTTCTGCTATTTCTAATAATTCTCAAGAAGAGAATCTTGCATCACAACAGAAACAGCTCCAAGGTACACCAGAAGCCATGAAAGCTGTCATTCCTGAAGCTTCAACAGTAGAAGAATCCCAGTCTATAAAACTTGCTAATCAACCATGTAGGCCTCATTCTGATATAGAAAAACCTTTCATTTCTTCTCTTGCAGAACGTTCTTCCCTGGAAGTGATAAAAATTAGAAACCATGGTACCCAGCAAAGAACTGACAAGAAAAGTACAATCTCTCAGCTAGAAGCATCTGTTCTAGCAGAAGTGTCAGGATGCAAAAATACTGAAGTTCTTCCATCAAAATCACTTGATAAACTATTTAACTCCTCCTCATCAGAAAAATTGTTCTCAGAGGCGGGCAGAAGCAAGTCTCACAAACTTCAGGGGACTTTGCAGAGTCGGTTTGAAGGTTCTTATCCTTCAAAACCATCTGAAGCCACAAAGTCACCTGAAGCAAGAAGTGAAAGCAGGGACCTAGAAATTCCAAAGAGGAAGACTGCTGAGCACCATGGTTTTGGAATTTGCAAAGAGAAGCGTGCTAGAATTGAAGATGATCAGCCTCATCGTAATGCATCGGCAAATTCATCTGAGAGGGAGCCACCACCGAGGGAGGAGCCCAGAGTCCCACCTCTTAAGGTACACTTTGTGTGTGAGAGTGTGTGCATGCACATGTGTGAGAGAGAAAGAAAGAACTGAAACAAAATCTCTACAACTTTCTCTGAAATACACTGACATTCTTCACTAATTCAAGTGCATACTTCTAGAGAGAGTGATTCCTTTCTTCTAACAATTTCCAATTAAAACACCAGTTGCCAAAGGTAATTAACCAACATCTGACAACTATCCATTGTTTCAGAGCAATCTTGGTTTCATTGCAAGCTGTTAGTATGGAGGTTTCCACATAACATCACCCGAATAGCTGAACTCAGTCAACATTCTTCCAGCATGAAGTACTACATTTTGTAAAAGAAATAGTTTTTCTTTTCCCTCAGAAATGCTATTGGAGCCTGTTAATAGTGTTTTCTGTGTGTCATCTCAGATAGCAATACATCCATGAAAAGAGCAGGTAGTTTTTATTGCATATACCATGGAGCCCTTAATTGTGTAACATTAATGATACTATTTTAATAGCTGCATTGCATTTTAGAAAGTAAAATGAGAGAGAAAAGAACAATTGACTTTGCAGTTTAAGTGGCCATAAATGAAAAGGTCATATGTACAGGTAAGAGAGCCATATGTTCAGCTGGAGCCTCATGTTTGTCTGTTAACTTACAAACTTCCACAGTTGCCATGGCAAGCTTCTGGTCAGTCGTGTATATGTCAGATTGAATATGCTGATAGACAGCCATGGAAATTCAATTGGAAATACATTATTAAAAACAATTGCCCTATTGGCCTATTATATGTGTGCAATGGCCTAAGTACTACAGGTCCTTCCAATGGTAGCTAGTGGATCCAATGGAAGTGCTGTCCATGGAACACTATCAAAATGAGCCCAAAATCATTAACTGTTAATCATAAATACAAAATTAAGAGAAAACACCACTGAAAACATTGTTTGCATTCAGAACTGGCTTCAGTTTTCACAGCGCCATGGGAAACACCTGTGAAATTATTCTAAAACCACCTGTAGTTCTGCTCTTAACATACACAGCTCCAACATACCTCCATGAGTTTATAGTTCTGCATTATCAGAAAATTTGATTGCAACCAACCCCACTCCCACAAACCAAGGATCAGAGAGCTGTGAAAATAGCAGTGATGCACACAGAGAGAGACTGATCTAGTTTGCACAATCTAAATAAATATTTTTCATTTAAATAAGGGTGACTTATTTATATCATAGAGTGTTCCAGCTGCTGATACCTGATAACCCGGGCCCAATAACCAACCCTTAACCCTAACCCTAACCCATGGCCAGCACATACCACAGTATCTTAGTTTGATTGTGTGAATTGGCCCATTGAGAGACAGAGAAAGAAAGAGATTAAAGAGCCTCTTAGTTGACACAAAAATGGTCTTTGCTTCAGTGACAAAGCGCCTTCCAGATGGGTGATAATTAGTAAAGTATACATGGTATTTAGTTGTTGCTAGCATAAGTTGTTCCATTGTCATGCTGTGAAGTAATTTTTGAGACATTAAACCATCCATATGATGATGTTTTCTTTTTTTTTCCCTTTCAGATTCAGCTTTCAAAAATTGGCCCTCCTTTCATCATCAAGAGCCAGCCTGTTTCCAAACCCGAGCCTAGGGCATCTCCAAGTACTGCAGTTAGCAGTGGGAGGAATACTGGAGCAAGAACACTTGCAGATATCAAAGCAAGAGCTCAGCAAGCTAGAGCCCAGAGGGAGGCAGCGGCAGCGGCAGCAGTGGCCGCAGCTGCAAGCATTGTGTCTGGAGGATTAGGAAGTCCCTGTGAAGGTGGAAAGACCAGGACATTAGCACACATCAAGGAGCAGACCAAGGCTAAATTGTTTGCAAAGCACCAAGCAAGAGCTCACTTGCTCCAGAACAACAAAGAAACCAAATCTCAGCATGCCTCAAAGGAAGGTCCACCAGCAGTGGAGATCTCAACTTCTTCTGAAACAAAGATTGAAGGTTCTACTGGCGTGATTATAGTTAATCCTAACTGCAGGTCTCCTAGCAACAAGTCTTCTCACCTTCGAGAAGCGACTACTTTATTGCAGCAGTCACTTAATGCCACTACTTTACCAGAAACTAGTACTGACATCTCTCTTCACAATTCTGATGACAATATCCCTGTGTCTCATTTCTGTGAGAAAATGCTTTCATCTACCTCTATGGAAAGTAACAGTGTGTCAGTGCTATATAATAAAAACTCAGTCCCCATGTCTGTGTGCAGCACTGGTATGTCAGGAGCAATTAAAGAACTTCCCTTTGCAGGTTCTCTTGATAAGTCTTCAGTTTTAATGTCCGTTGAAAACACAGACACTAAGGCTTGCAATATAACCATGCTGAAATCCATCCAAGGAGCTGACACTCCATGCATTGCTATCATGCCAAATTGTGTTGAGAAGCCCACAACTCCAACAGCAGTAGACAGTGCAGTCTTGTCAAATTCCTTAGATGAGAAAAGATTGTCTATGCCAATCAACAATGCAAACCATGGCATTTCTAGCCAGTATAGCACTGTGCCAACTTCATCCATTGCAAGTAATTTGCCAAATCATCTGGGTAGTAGCTCTGTTTTGATCCCTCCAGTAGGGTCTGCAAACAGATATTCTTCTGATAAGATAGCCATAACAGGGTGTAGTGACCCAAGCTCTTTGTCAAGTAACACTTCCATTAGGGCACCTTTACATGGCAGTGAGGCACTTCCAGGAGCAGATTCTGTTGGCAGGACTTCTATTTCAGTGTTTGCCAGTAACATGATGACAGCAAGCTCCTATGAGAATACCGCCAAAATGAGTGCTGAAACTGTGGAGAGAAATTCTGGAGGGAGAAGCCGATTAGATATGTCTGGGAAATCCTCAGTAGGTTATGCACAGGCACCTATGAATAGATCTATACCTTGTAAAGTCATTGTTGATCACACAACAACAACAATGAACTCTAACTTGTCACTGGGTATATCTGTGGAAAACTCTGAAAACAGCACAGATATCCAGAGCAGGCCTATTAGGACAGAATCTGCCTTACAAAGTATCACATGTCCTCAAGTGTCTGTAATAAGCCGGCCAGAGTTGCTTACTAATGAAAATCTGGAGCACAGCTCTGGCTTTAACACTGTTGCAGCAAAGCAAGATGGCAAACATTTGCAAACAGCATGCCCTAGTCTTCGAGAAGTGCCTCAAGATAAAAGACTTGAAGTTGTTTCTCCTGGCCAAGTTTTTTCAGAACAATTACGAGGTGCTTTGACTTTCAAAAGTGAAACAGCCAGTGTCTGTGCCAACCCATATAATCCCAATAGCAGAATCTGTTGGAACGATGATGAGGCAATGAACACTGATCAATCTGTGGTCACTCATCTTAACCCAAATAAGCATAAGGAATATATTGAGCAAAACTGCATTAAAAATGTCAAAACGGAGCCTTCAAATTTTGCACATCTGAATGAGATACATGCAAGAAACATTGTGACAAGCATAGCCATGCCTATTAAGTCAGAATCTGACAAATGCTTTAGGATGGACACTGAAGATTTTGCAAGACCTGAAATGCCTCTCCAGACTGCAGAAATAGCCACAAGTGCACAGCCAACACAAAACTCCAAGACATCTGTTACAGATTCCATGGAGAACTCTCTGTCATTAACAACAGAAACACTAAAAAGAGTTACAAATGCTGGAAGCTCTAGCTGCCGTTTGTCATCAGTAGAAGCCAACAATCCTCTGGTGACACAGTTATTGCAAGGCAACCTTCCACTGGAGAAAGTCTTGCCACAGCCCAGGTTTGGAGCCAAGCTAGAAATTAACAGGCTTCCCTTGCCTTTGCAAACTACCTCAGTATGTAAAGCAGCAACTTCTGAAAGAAATGTGGCTGAAAATTCTTCCACCTCTCCAAATACAGATGGCAGAGGATTCCAGGCAGCCAGTTTAGCCCCAGTGCAAATCAGAAAGCGTGAAAACCATCCCAAAAAGAGAGTGGCCCGGACAGCAGGGGATATTAAATGTGAACCTGGGAAACCATCAATGGACACAGATGTCAAAATAGGCCCTTGTATTGTCAGCTCCAGTCTGAATCAACTTGGGCATGGCCAGCTGTTTAAACAGGAGTGGCCAAGCAAGCATGGTGTTCAGAGCAGAATTGCACACAGCCCGGAGATCAAGCAGCAGAAGAGGCCATTGCCTTCATGCAGTTTCCAACAAAACTTATTTAATGTGGACAAAAATGGCAGCTTCCACACAGAGGCAAGCAGCTCACACAGGCAGCATTTCTACCAAATGCCAATGGCTGCAAGAGGCCCCATTCCTTCGACGGCTTTGATGCAGGCAACTTTAAAGGTCCCATCTGGCTGTGGTGCCTTTGCTTTCAGCAGGCACTTAGAGCAGAAGGCATTGGGAGAGGTCAGCAGGTCTACAACGCCTCACCAGCTGAGGCTGGCTAGTATGTTTTCTCCTAACATTCAAATTAAAGAAGGTGATGACATTTCTAGTGCCTCACAGAACCTGCAGAATAAATCATTAGTGCACCCCCCTCCACCACCTCCTCCCCCACCTCCCCCACCCCCACCTCTTCCCAGTGCAGAAGCTCCATCTGATCACAAACAACCGGCAGTTACTATGGAAACCACTAAAAGACTTAGTTGGCCTCAGCCGGCAAGCGTCTGTAGCAATATAAAATCGGAACCCATTTCTTTTGAGGAAGGTTTAAGCAGCAGCTGTGAGCTGGGCATGAAACAAGCTTCTTATGATCAGAATGAAGTAAAAGAACAGTTGAAAGCCTTTGCATTGAAAAATTCTGACTTCCCTTCCTATTTACTCTCTGAGCCACAGAACCCTTTTGCCCAATTAACTGCTCAGAAAATACAGACGCCAACGCAGCAGCAGCAGCAGCAGCAGCAGCAGCTCTGTGGAAATTACCCTACAATACATTTTGGTAGCACAAGCTTCAAACGGGCAGCATCTGCAATTGAAAAATCTATCGGAATTTTAGGAAGCAGTTCAAATACAGCCTCCAGCCTATCTATTCAGAACACTCAGATTCCAGTTCAGAAATTTGCTGACAGTAGCAGCGCAGATGAGCTGGAACTGAAATGCTCTTGCAGGCTGAAAGCCATGATAGTGTGCAAAGGCTGTGGCGCCTTCTGCCATGACGACTGCATAGGCCCTTCAAAATTGTGTGTAGCCTGTTTAGTTGTTCGGTAGGATCCGAAGCAGAGATGCAGTATCCCTTATTTGCCTGGGAGAGCTGAGCCAAGCCAAGAGGGAACAACAACTGGATGCAGAATGCTTTATGCTTTCTTTTAGAATTGAGTTATTTCAACTTGCATGGCTCTCCCTGGTAAGAACACCCCCTTCTGGGAAATGTGCACAAAAATGTTAAACATGCCAAGCTTTCTTACTGTGTTAAAATACTACAAAATTGCATTTCCATATCTATTTATGTGCACAAAGTGCAGAAAGTTATTTTTTACCATTTGTAAACATAACATATCTTCTGAGTACAAGAATTACAAATTTCATAATCTCCAACTTTCTGGGCATGAAACAGCAAGAATGAGAAGGAACCCTGACCAAGGAAGATGAGACGATGGCATGGAATTCTGCTACCACTAGCAGACTAGTATAGCTGCTGCCAGTTGGCAGTTTCTACAACTGTATTGTAGAATATGCTTGTATTCCCAGATCTACCTTTGCCATCCAAGATTGACTTACAGGCAGCAAGAAAGAATGAGACACTTTGACAACTTGATACTGATCATTTTGTTCCCCTTATAACAAGCTGTTACACTGAAGGAAATTTTAATTAAGCCAGGTACCTAGGGTAACCTGTAACAAATTGGAATCTGCATGATTTTAGAAGTTGCGGGGTGTGTGTGTGTGGAATAACTACAGCTATTACAATATTATGTATTGATCCATTTATCTTCCCCAAACCTCACATATAAATTGTCCTAAAGGGAGATACTCAGCATATAATATGTATGTGAACCATATTATGTAAACAACATGCATGTTTGGAGCAATGATATAATTTCAATAGCCTAAAACTAATTCTTCTTTCACTCTGTCTCTGTGATCCAAAAAAACAAAATAATGCACATGTGATTTACAGTACTTTTAAATATGTTTACAACTTGATATATTTTTAAATATTTTTCAAATTTTACTTATCACCTTTTTGATTGTTAGAGAATTCACACTACAAATATTGTGTAGGCTGGTTAGAGGAATGAAGAGTCTTTAAAGGGATACTGCATCTTTTAACTCTCAGTATTGTATTTAGTATTAGTTTATGTTGATAGTGATATTCAAGATATGTTAGCCACCAGACTATTGAAGAAAAACTGTAGCAATGGCTAAGTTCTTTTCACTAATAAGGAAATTTCTGTAAAGAGATAAAAATGTGGAGTATGACAAGAGGAGATGTTTATCTTGTCCCCACCACCCTTACCATGGAGGGCATGAAATGTAGGGTGAATGTACCATGCATGCTATGATGTGAATTTAACCACCAAGTGATGTAGCCATTAAAGAAATACATCCTTCCCAACCATAACATAGAACCTAACTGACCAATGCCTGGCAATACATATAAAAGAGTTGTGATTCCTTTCCAGCTCTTGTGGAAGCTTTATCATAGTAGGATAATGCACTAAAATCCCCAAGTTCTAATATTTTATTATTTGAAATTAACAGTACTACATTAATTTTGTTATCCCAAAGTATTGCTGTTACAATAAGTCTGGCATTTTAAATATACTTTTATCCAGGAATAGGTGTCCTTTTAGACCATGGGGCCATTTTTCAATTTGAGAAACTGGCCCATGCACCACACCAAAGGACTCCCATGGCAAAGGACAAGTAACCTGCCCAAAAGACTGAGTACAAGCCAGAGGTTGCATCTGAGTGCCACCCTGCTAAACAACTCAATTGAATCACAGTTTTCAGCACCAGAAGAAACTGATTTCACAACTATCCCCAGTACTGGCAAGAAAATGCTACTTTTTAAAAAAAGAAGTGAGATAAGTAGGACATCTTGGCAGGTCCCAAGAAAGGTGTCCAGGGGAATATTGATGTCCAGAGGCACCTAGTCCAGGGGAATATTGATGTCCAGAGGCGCCTACCCCTCTGTAGGTGCTTTAAAGTATTGTATATATTTTATCACTTTTGTTACTAAATAATAAATAGGACCTCCAGGCATATTTGCATGTGAGTGAGGTGCTGCTATTTGGAAATTATATTTAAGTTCTTTTGGGACCAAATTTAACACAAAATCTGCCATTTCCCATTTTTTTAAATGAACTGGAATAGGCAGGGCTTGTATTCCTTTAGCCAGAGGTCTTGTAGTTTTACTGGATTCATGTTTTATTTTCATAGCGAGACCAACAGATTGCCTTGAGTCCCTACAGTCTGAAAGGACTAGACAATGACAATTGCCTTACCATAACTGAGAAGGCGAGATAATCTTGTAGTTCAAAAACACTTTTTGTGTAAGATAAATAACATGTAGATTCTCAGCACTTTCAGGTACCCTTGGAAAAAATTCTTTTTCAAAAAACCATATTTGAAAAGCATGTTTTTGTAATGTTCAAAATAGATGGCTAAATGGAGCCATTGTTACCATGTGCTTGCATTTTTAGTTGAATTTAGGAGGATTTTAAATTAGAACCTTGATAAAATGGTAAAATACAGTAGACAGAATCCTGGTTTCAATAAATGCCTACCAATACTGAATCCAGGATTATGACTGATAAAGGCAGGGTATTTTCTTTCTTTTATCAAAATAAACACAGTGAGCAGTTTTTAGCTAGAATAATGTTTTCTACTGTCCTAAGGACTGTTGGCTGTAAAAGCATTTATTAGCTCTGAAATTATACATATGAAATCTGTGAACAATCCAGAGAAATTGAAGCACTTATAACTTCAATCCTGGACATGTTTACTTGGATCTCAGTGAGACTTGCATCCAAGTAAACATGCACAGTATTGGGCTGCTAGTCTCATGGTCTTAAATGGAATTTTGGCCTGCCTGGCTTTCAACCCCCTTTGTTTGTGTGCCAGACAACCCCCTTTGTTTGTGTGGTGTGGCTAACACAAATGGTACTGAATGGTGACTACCCATGAGCAGACAGCCTTGCTAATTCCATTGATTAAGTGGCACCCACCACTTGTGCCATGGAGCTTTAGCATGTCCAGGAGCAACCTAAAATGAACATGCAGAGTTATTTCTGGAATGAGGCAGCACTTGCATAAGAGAATCAGTGGGGCTGGCTGCTTATAGAATGGAAGTGGTACTGGGCCCAGTGCATAGATGGGACAGCAGTAGATATTGCCCACAGTATTAAGATGGTTTTTTATAGTTATATTTTAACTGCTGGGGTAATGACCAAACTAGGTGTAGGGACAACAGATGTATGTGTGTTAAAAGCTCCACAAATGCCTGATCTTAACTACAAAAGTGGCACCAAAACCTTCCCAAAAACTTCATGAAACCTTCCATTAAAATTTAAGAGAACCCTGCTGGATCAGCACAAGGCCTATCTAGCCTAGCTTTCTGTTTACAGAGTGACAACCAGAAGTCTATGGGAAGTCCACAAGGATGATATGAGTATAGCAGCACCCTCCTTCCAGCATATGTTTCTTAGCAGTTGGCAGCCAGAGACACAGTGCCTCTTTTAAATTAGTTGGTGTAACTGGAGGGAATATAAAATAAGCAGTAAGCCTTGTTAGGATAAAGTTACTTGGATGTGCATGCATTGTGCTTGAGAGATAAGCAACAGGCAAAGGAAGTTTTAGCACTTCTCCCCCATGCATCTCATATGTGGTTAAAATCACACACACAAACACACACTTTTGCCTTTGGCAGCTAGCATGGCTTTAAACACTCATTTTTGCCAGTGTTACATCAGGTTTGGCAACAGAGATGTGACTGATGATAGACAATTCACTCCTGTCATCCTGTTTGTATGCATGTATAAGGGTGGCATGGTTGCAGCTGGTTTACTTAGCCTGTGAGAAAGTGTTCTTAAGAACAGGCCTTTGGCGAAATGTTTCTCAATGTTTGTTTGAACTTTTCCCTAGTGGAATTTAAGCCACTATTTCCTGTGTTCGACCTGGAATTAATTTGGGTTGCTCTTCAGAAACACCTGATGGTGGCAGTAGTGGCTTATAAGAATTGTTTCTTACCCAGAAGAAAACAAGTATTCTCTAACTTTGTAGTATTCTTGTCTTCTCTCTCATTCTTGTCTAAATGTCCATATCCCATCACTCTCCTAAGATCAGTTTATAGCATAAAAAAGTTATATCTAAAAAAAGATAATCAACAACTCAAGGCAAATTAAAGCTTACAACTGTGTTGTATGCATGGCTGTGATTAGGAATGTCTTCACCAGCACCTTTGTTGCATGACTTATTGCCCCAGTATTCAGCTTCTACATATGTCTTTGCTTCTCTCAGGATTGCATTCATTCATGCAACAAATTGTTGTAATGCAGTGCATAATAGACTGGGAGGCCCGCAAGGTGATTTCTTGGAATTTTAAGGTAGTGTGAAACAGTGGCCCAGATAGGGGACATTATAGGAGAATTGCCTAAATATACATTTGTTTATACTTAGAGCTGGTGCAGGCATTGATGCCACTGTCTAATCCCCACAAATAAATGCCACTTAGACACCTGGTTTGCACAGAAGATTGACTGTGGGTTGTATAACTCATTATTAACACTTAGTGTCTGGGTTCACATGTCAAGAAATAATTTCAAATCAAAGGTTGCATGCTCAGAATGGCAGCAGTGCACTGCCTTGGCAAATTGTGGATTAATTATTTGCTGCTGTTAGGTGTGACTGGGCCCTAGTAGCTGACTCCAGAAAGTATTTAACATTGACAGAAGAGGTGTTTGCTTCTCTGTTACTAGAAAAAAATGCATGTTTTTCTAGAAAGCCTGCAGGCTATGGGGCAGTATATAAATGTAACAAATAATAATAATTGCAAAGGATAAGAAAAGGTCTTCCTTGGGTCCTCTTCTTTCATATAACACTGCTCTGCTGTTGTAATGTGGCCCAGAGAGCTTCAGCTGTGAAGCAGTGTACAAATGAAATAAATAGTAAATAATTCATCTGAATATACTGCTTGCACAACTAGTTATGGCCTTGAGGGTAGTCACCTGCAGTAGCATCTGCATCAACTCTGTAACTCCAACTATTTCCAGTAGCCCTGCACTGAAGAGACAATTTTTAATGCAAAATTGATGTTGAGCAGGAGTCTGCCTCACCCCCCCCCTCAATATTCTGCATATATTTTTCAAGCTTGTTCATAGCTATTGTTTCAGCTGCTGTGGTGATGTAATTGAAAGGACTTACGTGATGCCAGTGAAGCAGGAGTTCAGTAAAGAACATGTTGATCTCATGATGCCATGTAGCCAGTTGGATTGAGCTACTTGACAAAGCCACTTGAGAGCATATAAAGACCTCCAGTGGCTTCCACTTTGAATGGAGACAAGGGTGAAAGAATATATCCAGACAACTTGACCAATGCTCCCTTACAGCACCATACTGCACTGTCGGTTTCAAGGCCTGGAAACTCTCTGGTGGCGACTTTCATACAAATATGCATAGGGTACATTTCATGAGAGAAAAAAAAGTCATAAAATGTCCTCCATTCCAGCACAGCACTTGTTTACATGATAATCATAATAGCCATTGGTACAAATATTTCTTGCAACAAATATGTATGGTGTTAACAACAGAGGCACACACAGATAAATAAATAAATAAATATTTAAAGATGTGAATCTGAGAACCCTGCTCCAGTTCTGACTCAAAAGCATGTGTTTATGGGAGTTTAAGTTCACTTTTGGTCATTCATGCTTTGCATGGCAGTGCATAAAACTACAAGCATACCCTTGACAAATGCTAGTCATATAAAATCCTAAAATCTGACTTGCACATGAAAAATCCAGGAAACAGAACATCAAAGGAGTAATCTGAGACAGGAGCTGAGATAAGTTGCAACTGACACTCATTCCTATTTCTACTTTCATTGACAAACCATGCAAAAATAAACTGGTACAAAATATGTGTCCCCATGTATCTCTGAGGAATAAAATCTATTTTTTAAAAAAGGTAAATTTCCATCATTTTTCCATTTTCTTTTTCAGCACATTTTGGGAGAGATTAGAAAAGATGCAATTGAGTTCTTCCAGTGGCTAATTTTTTATGCACATCTTTGAGAATTATACATAATGTTGGGGCATTTGATGTGTACATTTCATGTTTCCGCAGAGTTTTCTAAACTGAAACAGAAATCATGTAAAAATTTTGTGAAGTGAGCATTCCTGATTTTTTTTATTCAATTATTCTCCAGTGCATGAAATCAACACAGGGAGGGGAAGGCTGAGCCATAAAGCAAAAATGTATTTCCTCTGTACTATACATTATCTTTCAAAAGTGGTCTGTGTTGTCAGGGTGAGTTACTCGATTCTGTTTTCAGGACCATGGAATTTCTTGCTCAGTTTCTTCTAAACTGATGCATATGGTGCTTTATAATGCAGTTTCTAAAATGAAATGACCTTACGCTGCAGCTCTTACAAACATGCGCACAATTTCAGAGAAGTTGTTATAAGTATCTGGTTTTGCATAGTATGGTAAAGGCTCAGGATCAGCACCCATGACAAGAGCTCAGAAATGCCACATAGCTGGACCATCTTAGCTCACATGTGTGAGGCCATGCATTTGCTGCTGAATGACTTTCTGTGTCTGGCAGGAGGAGTTCTGTACAATGCTGGGGAAAGACTACTTTTCAGTGGATTTTCATGGACCTGTGTAGCTAAATGTTTCTGAATCTAAAGGGGACATCCTGTTGTCTTCAGTCATCATGCTTTGTCACTGTAAAACCAACAAAATAGTATTTTTCGTCTAATTTAAAGGAGCTGCTTCTTTTATAGCACATATTTCGCTTTGTACTATATTTGATAGTTAAAAGATAATTTAGCCTGTAGAAAACTTTGTTGTATTTGTACTGTTCATGAATGTTACAAGAAAAGTGCTTTACTTTGTTGCCATAATTATCTTGTACTGCTGTAAAGTTATTATTTTTCCTGCTTTACAAAAACCTAAATCAATTGACATTTTTGGTACCGGGTTTTGTATAGGTTTTTTTATTATTATTATTTGTCAGTATTTTGAATGTTTACATCTTTTTGACACTAGCCATTCAATGCCTTTTTAAGGGTAGTATTTCTCCTGCCCAGGATAAGAGCAATGTGAAATCAACCCATATCGAACTTGCATGAGGAACACACATTCGTGTGGCTTAGGGTATTCCCTACCATGCAAAGGTGTTTTGCATCCACATACAGAGAAACAAAACCTCTCAGTCCTTTACCAAAGAAAATATATGTGCATGTGTATATATGTGTGTGTGCGTGCACATGCAGGCATGCACAAGTGTGAATGCATACATATACACACACACGTGCGCACACACACACCCATAGGACAAGTTCTTCATATTCTCAGAAGAGGGAGCACTTGATTTCAATGGCATTGCTACGGTTTACTGTTATGCTTGCTTTATTACCTGACTAAATGTGACTGAAAAAAGTGTTTCACTTTTTCTTTTATTTTTTCCCCTTTTAAGAGGCAGTGTTTGGTTTGGACTTCAGGGATCATGCTTTCATCAATGGTGCTGTTTGTCTTTCTTTTCAAAAAAAAGGAAACATTTGTTGCTTACTAAAGTGACTGATCACAAGATTATAATAAAAAGACTTGTTCTGTCTACATGTTTGCTCTCTACCCTCCTAAATCCCCTGAAAAATAACAATTTGGGCTTCAATATTAAAATATTCTAAAGAAAATAAAAAACAAAAATAAATACTTGTTTCTTTGTTTTTCTCTCCATTGCATAGTGTATAAAATGAAGATAGATATTCACTGGATAGCTGAATGCCTGCTAAGAGGGGGAAGTGATACATCTGATAAAAACTGATAAGAATCTGCTTGCATGGTTTACATTGTGTATAAACTATTAGAAACATTTTCTGTTCTAGGGAAAAGAATGCTTTATAGGCACAATCCTATGCAGGCAGGGAGTTCAGCATGCTCCAAGCTAGGCACCCTACATTAATACATGTTATCAGCATGAGCTAGCTCTTTGGCTGAACCCAAGCAGATTTGGGTGTTGCTAGTGACTGGGTGGGAGATTCATGTAGGAACCTTTATTCACTTGCAGTGTATTTATTTATGTCCAGCATTTAGCCAAAATAGCTCTCAGAACTGCTTAGAAAGGTAAGTAATAAAGAGAAGTAGTGAGCAAAGCATGTACAACATCTTAACTTCCCCAGTGGAAGAAAATGAAAATATACTTGTAATAATAAGTTACATGAATGAGTAAAATGAACAGAGGTCTGTAAACTCATGCTGCAGCCACCCAGATTTAAGCAGAGCCAGATACAGGATGAATAATACCTCTCTGCAGGTAGAAATCCCCAGATACACATACCTTCAAGGTGGGATGGTGTGACTTTCACCAATGAAGGTAAAGCTGCAATGAATTACAGGAAGGAGACCTAGTTTCACCAGCCATTTTGTCTTTTAGTAGCAATCCCAGTGATAATGTGAATATGAACCATAAGTCACACAATTGTGATAATGAAACTTGCATTGTGACTTCAACCATGACTCCTAGTCTGCCCTCAACACATCTCTGCCATAATTCTCCACTTGGTGCTTTGCAAAGCCAGCAAACTTCTCTGAAGCAAAATATGTTGATGGTTGTTGGGCCCTAACATAAATGCTAATGTGCAGATACAGTAGCTCCCTATGATTGGCTTGTAAGCAAAGAGGCTCTCCCTTCCTTCCTTCCTTCCTTCCGTGGGGGATGGAAATACTGAAGCTTGAAGATTTTGTCCACCCTTGCTGTCATTGTCACAGTGTTTTCTAAATTTATGCACTGATTTATCATTCAAGTTTCTTTACAAAAATAGTCAACACTTAAAATGAACTACTAAAATTTAATATAAAATAGCTGACAATAAAACTACTGATCCAGCCAATATCAGTTACAGCCATCATTTAATTAAAATGTTAAGGCCTGTAAAAGCAAATTGTGGTTTGTAAAGACTTAAGGAGAAGCTACAAGAGTCTCTGAGAAGGTATTCCTTCTGCCATGAAACATTGTGAAGGGCAGGATATAAAAGCTTTAAATGGAATAAAATAAATATTCCAAAGGCACCAAATCAATGGGATCACTATGCTTCTACCATTCTACATTCTGAAGATCCTGGGTACAGGCTAACTCAGAGAAAGGTGAACTTGGAAATGCAGGTCTCAGGTTGTGAAGGGCCTGAAAGGTTAAAGGCATCACTCTGAATTGTGTCTAGAAATTATGTACCTACCAGTGCAGGTCCCATAGTATGGTTGCATATGTTGGTTCTTTCCAAGCTGTGTTATGCTGAAAACTGGTAACTATCAGCTGAAGTTCTGTAATTGCTTCTAAGTTATTACAGTACTGGGGATAGATCCAGACAGTCCTACATGGAGTAGACCCATTGAAATTATTGAGATGTGAGTTAGTCTTGATTACCTTAAGCACAATTGATTTCAGTGGTCTAAATAGGATCTGATCTGATTCTTGGATCCTAGTAGTCACAAATGCTTATATGACAGTGGCCAGGGTCTTATCTTTCAAGACAGTGACTAGTTTCATACAACATAAGTCATGGTGATTTAGAACCAAGTGTTGGCTTGTCGAGTTTTGTTTTTGTTTGTTTTTGTAAGCTGTCCAGAGACTTTTAAGTATTGGATAGCATATAAAAACTTCAAATAAATAAAGTTGTCTGAACCCATCCAGAGTGGCTTCTCCATGTTTAACATGCAGTATATGTTTAAAAAAAACCTTTAAAAACTATAACATGAAGCCTATTCATTTTCAGTTTTATCACACAAGCAATATTCTTCTGAGAGAGTTTTACAGTGAAGTTTCTGTTTTGTCCATATTTCATTGTGAAGGACTGAGCCATTTTTAAATAGATGGTGCTCAATTGCATGAGGGTAGTTGCTTCTTTTGAATAGCATATCCAAGATTTATGGTGTCACATGCCTATTGCTTGAGTGGCAATAGCCTCAGAAGGTGTTTCCCAAGCCCACCTGGATATTTGTGCAATGACAGTGGCTGATACTTTGATGAAGTGTTGCAGGGGTCGGGAGAGGGGGCAGGTAGCTTTGAGGCCAAGGGCAGAAGAATAGGAAGATCCTCAGTACAGATAGGTTCAAGTGCATATGTCCCAGTTTCATTAGTACTATTTCTTATTTTATTGTTTGCCATACAGCTCTTGCATCTATGTAATGAATAGTATAAATTTAATGAGGCAATAACCTATGTCTTTGTGGGTCATAGTAGAGGACCTGAGTCAGATGGGTGGGTTTCTTTTTTAAAATTTCTTAATGGGAACATCGGTCTCTCTTGTGTGTTCCTTGTTTTCTGTAATCTGGAAGAGAAGGGTTAATTGTGTTGGAAGCAAAAGATTCTGTTTTGGTGTGAAGTGTTAATTAGGTTATTTCTAAGGTCACTTTCTCAGCCCTAAAGTTCCATGATCCTACTGAAGAAATGTGCTAATGGTTTTCTTTCACACAGAGCTGGGGTAGAGCCTGCGGTTCACACACCACCTTCATTAGCCACAAGCGAAGTCTATAGAACTCTTCTAAATTAAGTCTGGCTTCCTAAAAAATTGAAACCCATCAAATACCAAGCAGCTTGGTTGCTGACCATAATACTTCTTATTTCATAAATAGTCATCTAGACAAATATTTAATATCATCCAGAGGTTCTGGGAATCAGTTGCTGGCTAATAAGGGCCAAATGAAATGTGTTGGGACAGTCACATTTTGTATCAATGTTTGCCTTGCTCATGTATAAAAGGGAAGGAGCTAGAATGGAGGACCTTATTTACATACTTACTTACTTAAACCTTTTTTAGACCGTCCCTTACTATGGTCTCAGGACAGTTTCACAATAAGACAAAATAGAATAAAACACAGCATCCTAGTCAAATTCTTAAGCCTGGCTCTGAAAAGAATAAAGTGATGGTGCTGGGCGAACCTCTCCAGGGAACGAATTCCACAATTGGGGTGCCACCACAGAGAAGGCCCTTCACTGGGTAGTCACCCTCCTAATCTCCTTCAAAAGGGCTCCCAGAGAAGGGCCTCTGACCCAGATCTTGAGGGGTGGTCAGGCACATATGGAAGGAGATGCTTCTTCAGGAACCAGGCCCTAAGCCATTTAGGATCATATTTTACTTGAAAGGAGATGAGTAAGTAGGGGAATGGAAACCACTTCTCTATCTTGCCTCATGGCAGTGCTGGCTCAAGCACCTTTTTGTCAGCACTGCTCTGTGAAGAATGTCTGGTGTGATAGGTCAGGAAAACACAGAACAGGAAAGATGCGTTCCTGTCACTCACTGAGAGCAGTGTGCTAACCAAGTGGTATGGAAATGCCTTAAATAAATAAAATGTCACAGAAACCAGCCTCTGCACTTCACACATGAGCAGTGCAGGCATGTGAATAAACAAATATGGCTGCTCCCTTCACATCTAATTTGGCTTTCACCTAAGAAGACAAAAACTGGATTAGAATTGCATTTTATATCTTGAATAATGTATATTTACTGACAGAACAGCCTAGTGCCTTTGAAATCACAGAATAATTTCCAACTTGAAATAAAGATCAGACACTAATCTTCCAGGGAACCACTTTTATGTGTCAACTTAGCCAGTAATTAATGAATAATTTAACATTCATGCTAGGCTTAGAAGAGTGAAGTAGTCTTAAAATGAAAATTAAGAAAAAATAGAATTGGGGCTGCTTTTTTTCTTTCAATATATGCTGTTTAAGAACAGGAATTCAATTTTTCATTCCTCTACTTTGTGAAAGCATGTCCATTTAAAGTATCAAAGTGAATCCTGGATTATAACTGCAAACATCTCAGATTTTATTGTTACCTAAACTAAAATTAATGGGGTTAGAGGAATGAAGGGGAGGATCTTCCACAAATGACAGGTAATATGTCAAAAGCCTGAAAAATGAAATGTTGCAACATTTTTAAAAAAATTGTAGCTAAATGTTCTTTCTGACCCTCTGCCCAGTCTGAATGATATTGCATGTAGGAAAGCCCATTATTTTGTAATAGCAACAGAACATTTATGATATTGTAGGAGAAGATAGCAGAGTGATTTGCTGCACTCAAGAGCATTTGTGCTCTGCACCAATTTGGTATCATAAGAGCACATCTAAAATTATACTGGTTAATTCCATCTAATATACCAGCTTTGTTATATATTCTATCCACTGGGGATATCCTACATAGCACTAATAATAGTGTACCTAGTGTCTCATGCACATTCATTTAAATTATATTTATGCTTGTATGAATTAATCAGGTATGATCTGGCACCCTATTTCAGCATAGAAATAACCAATTCATATGGCTAGATAGCATTGCTTCTGTTGTAGACAGAGCATGTGTAGCCAATAAATACCAATTTCAGGGATCGATCAACTAGTTGAATATGTGACTAATTCTGTTCCATGAGTAATGTAATGGTGATGATTTAATTAATTTGATAACTTGCTTCACCACCGTAAAAGGAAATTGTTAAGCAATATACACAATACACAAATCCATGATTAATATAAAAGAAAAAAGTATAAAACAATACCAACTATAATCATCACAATAATACAATTAACATTAAATACAATAACAATGTAATCTAAAAACAATGCAATATGAAAAGTGTTCACTCAAGGCTTAAGATGAGCACTGCAAGAGCAGCCTGCAAGAGTTGGGCCATCACCAATAAATTATGGCCTGGGAGAATAAGTATGTTTTTGCCTGGCCCCCAAAAGATGACAGGGTCAGCAGCAGACAAGCTGCCTTGGAGAGAGCATTTTGTAAACTTAGGGCTATCACAGAAGCAGTAGATTCCTGAACTAACAGTCTTAAGCTTCTTTCAGAGGGAATACATGGAGAAGGGCTGTAGAAGCTGACTCCGGAAACTAGTTAGGTTCATACTGAGAGATGCTCTCCTTGAGGTATTGGGGCCTGAACCATGTGGGACTTTACAGACTCAAACCAGCACTTTATCTGGAAAGAGTGCACAGCAGGGCTGTGATCTAAAGGAAAATAGGTCCACAATGAATTTGATTCTCTGTAAAAAGCAAAATTTAGAATCTTTCCATTTCTTCAGGTGTTATAATAATTCAAGGTTCCCACTTGTGGAAGATCTATTTTTAAGGGCTGAAACTAGACCTGGTCACATGGAGTGTAACTAGCATCCTATGTATGTCTTCACAAGTAAGCCCTATTGAGTTGAATGAGACCTATTCCCAGCTATACACATACAGGACTAGCCCCATGAACTCAGTTGGAGAATAAGTCTATACTATACTAGAGGAATTTTTAAAATAAAATCTGAGAATTGTATTGTTAGCAATGTAAAAACAAATCCTCCAGGTAGAGAAATTGCTTTAAAAGTAAGATGCCTCAGTACCCTGGGTATTCTTGAGGACATGGATCTTAAAAAATAAAATGTTGGCACTGTATGGGCTTCTAGTAGTAAATAAATATATTTTCCACTGGTTCCACTGTGTTGGTCCTTGTGATGCCAGGTAAATGACAACAGAGATAGCACTGGGCAAGCTTCCCAGGCAAGTTCCAAAGTAGCAAGCCACAACAGGAAGATGATAAATCTAGGAAATGCCTACCTGATGTTAAGCAATTAAAATCAGAAGATGACTTTAATTGATGGGCACTTTCAATCCTTCAGAGCATATCATGGCAGATGTTAAGATGTTCTAATAAACTAACACAGAAACCACTAAGCAATATACTTTTTAAAAGATGGTAGCACCAGCATTTCCACTGAGGCAGAATTTAATTCACCATGTGTTAATTTTGACAGAACTATATGATGGACCACAAATTGACTGCTCTGTTTTATTTACTAGTGGAGAGGCTGTTAATTAATTGCTGAATCTCCCATTTGATTTCCACATCTGCCATTTACTTTAAAAAAGCTACTCACACAGTTGCTAATTGTGTGAAACTGGTCTTGTCTAGTTGGATCCTATGTATTACCTATTTAAAAACTACCAACAATGCATCTCCTATTTTAACAAAAGACAGCTTAACCCAAAATCATGAAATCTATCTGTTTTTATTCTAAATATTGCCTTTTTTGCATCATACAATACAAATTGTATTATAATACAATTATAATAAGTCTGGCCCCTTCCAACTCTATGATTTATGATTTTATTTTATTAACCAGTTTTAAAATACAATATGATTTGTATTTTAAAATCAAATGTATTTTAAAACTGTTGTGAGCCGCCCCGAGGCTTTGTTGCGATGGGGCGGCATATAAATGTTTTAATAAATAAATAAATACATAAAATCAAATATATCAAAGAACAGAGTTTCTCCTGCTTGGTGCATGGTAGAATGCATGAGAGCCATAATGTTCTGACAAATTATGGCTAATTCTATTGAAGAGATGTTTCGAATACTGCTACCATTAGATACTTTAACCTTTCTTCTGACTACTGTAAATTTAATATATGCTAAGGAGCATCAATAATAACCTGTATAAGATACATTAAGAAAGGATGGGATATTCTTTCCTAAACATTGGAATACTAGCATCAGGCCAAGGCTCACTATACTACAGGAACTATTAAAACTTTTAAAACTAACATTATTGTGAAATTTAGAGTGAAACACCAAGAAATTATGCATACCTGGATACACTATACTGTGTATTTTGATTAACTTTGTGCATTTTATTTTATACAATTTGATTCATAAAGAAATTGTATTTTGCACTGATCATAAATGACAAACTTTTAGGGTTGGATCAAACCCATGCATGAGCAAAAGTCCATTTGCAAAATGAAATGGATGTGACATCCTAACCCTAACCCTGCTGCCCTCTTTGTGTGCCCCAAATCTACTCCAGAGAGTCCTCCAGCCATCTGGAACAGATTGGAGTGGGGTGCAGGGGGAAGGCTACAGTAAGAGAAACCAGTGATCCTTTCCTGCTGGTGATTCCCTTCCACTGGCAGAATGATGTCATTGAATACAACCCTTGACAAGTGCTGAATAATAAAGTCCTGCTTCATACGTGCAGTGCCAGCTGCAGAAATAGCTTGGCAGAGGAGTGCCTAACTCTGTACAAATCCTATTTGAGCTCCATCCACTACCTATGTGTGAGCACCTGGTCTATGCAATTTTTCAGAGTATTTTTTCCATTGATATTCTGATGGGTAACTTACACACTTGCAGATGAGGTAAATTTAGATAGCACAAAAAGTCACATCAGAGTGACTCACTCAAGCTTGCCTTTTCTCTTTTGTTGTAATTTTTCAGTTTATAAAATATATAGTGTTTGTTTTATGAATGAATCAACGGATGGGCTTTATGATGAATCAATGGATGGGCTTTGAAGGAATAGAATCATCTGGAAAGGCCCACCAGCTGTTGCTTCTACTTGTATTAGGCAGCTGAACTGGAGAAGCCCAAACAGAAGTTTGGAAGCTTAAGGTTAAGGTTAAGTTCTGCATATGCAGTAGCTGCAATACAAATCTCAGCTAGACAACTGCAGGGCCCCACTACTATTTCTTCTTCATCCCTTTTCTGTTTTGTCTGTATAGGTGAAAAGAGAAAGCAGTTACATTCAGATAAATGAGTCCTGCTGTCCTCCAGTCTGCAGGACTCATAAAGTCTCCCCCTCTGGCCTGATTGCTTCTTGCCCTGGTGGTGTCTATGCCCACTCTGCCAGGGAGCAGAAAGCTCTCATTTCCTATCAGCAGCAGATTAACAGTAAAACCTTCCCCTCCTTATCACTGAAAAAGCCACCCCTTTGAGCACTTTGCAGGAAAAAGCATTTATCTGCTTCTGAGCCACATCCTGCTTACCCTTGAGTAGTAATGCCAACTCGCAGGGGCTTGTTCTGTTTACTTGCATGATGCTTGTCTCTACTTCTGAATATAAATGTTGTTTGAAAATACTGCTCAGTAATTCACTCTTGTCCTTCTCTGAGTCTGTCCTGCTTTTTTGAGAAGACATGTAGAGGCTAAACCTACTTTCTTGTGAATGGATATGCTGTCCATGCTTACTTCTGAGTAGATGTGCAGAGAGTTGTTGTTTGGGATGCTGTTTGAAAGGGCTGCTCTTAATTGTTTCCTGCTTACTCCTGAGTACATATGCAGAGGCTTGACCTGCTTGTTTTATGAGTAGACATGCGACTCATGCTTGCTTCACAGTAGATAAAATTCCTACTATGAATGAGTGACAATAGAATTTGATGTGTGGGTGGGTTTTTTTAAGTCCTGTGTCGCTCCTCCTGTCTGTGGAATGCAGCTCTGAAGAGCTTCTCTGAAATAGAAACTGGTCCTCTGGCGGAAAATATTTCCTGGCTTGCTCTGCATGGATCCACACTGCTGATACTTTATTATAATACAACTCACAAATTGAAAAAGGTTCTATCAGTCTGCAATAAGGATGTAGAGCCATGTTTTTGGGTCATAGGTTAGATAAGAAGGGAAGACTTAACATCTTTACTGGAGGGGGAAATTATGTGTGTAACCACATGCAGGAAGTTATATAATTTTTATTGCCTTCTTTCATATCTCTTGAAATTATCCTTTCATTTTCCTTTGCTATCTTGGAACAGGCCTCTTAAATTTTACATTATCTTTTTTTCTTCTTCTCCTTTCAGAATTGGTGATCCATTTTATATTCATATAATGATTTTCTGGGTATTGCTGTTACTACTGATTTCCAGCTGCAATTCTATTTCCTTTCCTACTAGTCAATCCTATCAGCTTCTGCTTTTCTTGTTTCTGCAAATACCCAGCTCATAATCCATTATTATTATTAGTTTTAGTTCTTGTTGTTATTCTCATTATACTGTCAGTGCACATATTGCTTTACAGCAGGCCTGTGCAGAAGTAGAACACAATCTACTGGAAGATTTGCAGTAGGTTGGCAAGCATTTCTGATCCACAGTTCCTTAACAATAGCAGTACTAACATACCCTGAATTATTTCTCCTGTTCTAGGGTTAAGCAGGAGAGGGTTTTGTGTGACGGACTCGATAGATCCTATGTCCATATCTGATACTCAAAACACATTCTTGAACTCCAAGTGTTTTAATTCTTTTGCACAAGGCTCTGGCACATGGATTTTGAGGTTCTCATAAAAAAACAAAGCTTACCCATAAGCCTGGACTTTGCCCACCTTTGCTTTATAGAGCACAAAAGCCATGTTCCTGCCCCAAGGAGTTTGCAATCTAGAATTAAAGACCAGGGAAACAACAAGAGAAAGTGCAAGTAGGGGTAAATAAGAGGAGAATATATTGCTATTATTTTCAGTAACATGTATTTGGGCTTAGAAAGCCGTCCAAACTAGAGAGTTTTGCCAAAGGCTTTGCAGAAGAGATAGTCTTCAAAGAAGAATTTGAAGCAGTGTTTTCAGACCTTGGGATGTTGAAACACTGAAGTCTGAAAGGGTGTTCTACTAGCATTCAAATTAAAGCAGGTAGGATTCTCAGTGGGATCAGGAACCACATTTCCTAGAGCACAGCTAGATAAAACTAGGCACTGACATCCAATGGTTATTCAGGGAGGCAGTTCCAAGCATACTGGGCACAAAAGAGAAGGAACAGATCCTTTTAAGGAGCAGAAGGGTCTCTGGAGGGTCTATTATTCATTTGTTTATTCAAAATGGCTGCAAAAAGGAAATGCTATTTGTGCTGTATTATCAGTATAGCTTCCAGCTCATGTGAGGTACTGGATCCTCTCTTTCTGGTACTATTAGGCCCCATCTAGAGTATTGAGTCCAGTTCTGAGCACCATATTTCAAGAAGGATATAGACAAGCTGGAGTGGATTCAGAGGAGAGTGACAAGAATGACTGGGACTCTGGAAAAAGGTTTGTTTGACCATTATGAAGTCTCAGAAGTTGGTCTTGCTGCCCTCTTGCTGAAAGCTTCCATAAAAGACTTCTAATAAATCCCTACTTTTTAATTTGAAAGACACTGTAAACTAAGGTGGATCAAAAGTTGGCAGCATAATGAGTATAATTCTCCTTTTAATTGTGAATCTGAGCATGCTGTAGCAAGATTCTGACTTAAACAGCTTCTTTGTGGATAATTTCACAAGTTGTCAACCCTCTTTCTAAACAGAGCATCCCTGCTTTCTTCTCTACCCCACCACTTAACTGGGGTAGAAAATTACAGAACATCTCTACATGAGGGCAGTTATAATGAGACCAGAATGGGACTGTACCTATCAGTGATCTGTGAACTCTACTGCAAAAACCTCATCGGCCTTTTTTCTGACCTATGAGTAATATGTGTCTTTGCCTTCACTTCTTTTCATTAGGGCTGAAATGCAGCGAGCTGGAGGCAATTCATGAACAAATTTATCCCGTGCAAAAAGCTCCTCACTCCACCATTAAAGCTATGTGTACGTTGTCATGGCTCAGTGGAAGAGCCAAGAGCGTATCACTCACTGGCGTTTGCGGCTTCTGCAGTCAGCTTAAACATACGTGTGTGGAAGCCTGTTGCTATGCGTGTATTCACCTAGCTACGGTGCTGTCCCAGTTCTCTTAATTTACTTCACCATGAAAAAATGCAGTCAATATCCACCAGTGAGATTGTATTAGTATGGGCATATGTTACTCAGAATGTTACTCTCATCAAATCAGAGAAATATGGATGGTCACCCCCTTGATAATGTTGCTAAGGATTAAGCAGGTAAAGGGTGGCTCATTCGTACAGCAATGATGTTTTCAAATTTTACAGTTAGTGTCTTTAAGATATAATGCTTAACAAGACAGATTTGTTTATATGAAGGATATAGAGCCTTCTTAGTTTGAAAAATCAACCACTAAAATCAATCACCTCATAGGAATTAGCATGTATCTGACTAGGGGATAAGTTGTTTCTTAATGTGTACAGATTTTGCACCTTTGGATCATTTTCCAGGCAATAATCAAGGTGGACCTAATTCAGACTGAAATTTGCTATATTTTGAAGGAAACACAGGATTATTGTCACTGAAGCTCAGATGCCATTTCTAAGCACTGAGATTTGACACAGTCTGACTGTCAGTGTTATTTCAAAACAGTTGCTTTTAGGGACAGATCTTAATCTGATGCAAATGAGTGTTTATGACTTTGCTGAGATTGTTGCCTTGTTATGCTGTAGAAGATTTAAGGCCCTTCACTTGTTCTGCTTTATGTAATAAAACTTTTCCAAGAAATTTCTAATTTACACACTGTAATCATTCTCTTTTATAAGAAGGTTCCTCGTAAACATCTTAGCTGCTAAATAATATCTTGGTCATTTTTCTACTTATTACCACTTCAGCCTTCCATTAAAGAGTGTTTGTGCATGTGTGAGTGAGTGAGTGTGTACACATGTAATAACAGGTAGAATCAGCCATAATGCAGAAATCTAATTAGTGATGTTTCCACTTCTCTTGCCTGAATAGGCTTGTCTCAAGAGAAAGGCAGTGGAAAACATAGTGAAGAAAGGACAAATCAATGCTGATAGACTCCTACTAATCCCCGAGGCCATTGTGTGCTTGGGCAGGGAAGCAGAGTTACCTGACTGTCACCTGCCTGGTGGAGAGTGAGGTCAGGGTTTGTTCAAGCAGGTGCAGAACCTGTTGTTTGCTTAACAAGGTGAGCAGCTGCTGCCTCATAGCAATTAAATAATATCTTCAGGAGGAGGTTGCCAGGTGCCGGCTGTCCTATCTGCTATAACAAGCAGGGCAAAATTTCATGTAAACACCTGCCAATATCCCAGGCAAACCTCCCCTAACCTGCCACTAAACCATTTGTGAATTTCACTGACAAGCTTGCAAGCCTGTTAGTTGTCATTTCAAGTTTCTAAAGATACCATATGTAGAGGAGGGTTTCCTTATTTTTCAACAGGTTTAAGATGTGAATATTTTGTGAAATCCCATAATAACAGTAGACAGCATTTCATTATGCTAGAGGCAAATGTTTGGCTGATATAAGCCAACCAAACAATTAACAGAAGTAAAAGTACACCAGTTTACACCACCAAAGGTTTTGCTGCCACTGAAAGCAACTAGAGGTAGCTGTTCCCTCAGGTCTTGTGTGACCAAGACAGTTTTGTTCCAAATGTTTGCAGACTGGCTATTTTTTATTACAGCTACATGGCTCTCTAGCGTAGTTAATGATGTATTTTAAGCATGACTTTGCAATCAGTAATGATCAACACTTTAAAAAAAAATACAAATGTCACTTTCACATAGCATGCTGTATGCTGGATTTAAGCTTTCAAAACTTTCATGAAGTGAGGCCACCAAGAGAATGTTAAGCCTTTTGGAGATGATCCACTGCTGTACTAGTGAGCTTGCACTTGTACCACAGAGATTTGGGGGGCTGGAGGAGGAAGGGGAAATCTGCTCTGCAAAAGGTTTCTGTTCTGGCATTAAAAAGCATTTCCTGACAACCATTTAATAGAAACAAAGTGCCATTGTAACCTTTTTTTCCCTCACACAGTGCAGACAGCAATCCCACTGTTTGGTTGCAGAGATACTACTCCATACATGGTGGGCAACCCAATTATTACATTATCAAATTAATGATGACAGGTGACACATTTGCCCTTGACCTAGGCCATGCTGGGCCATTTTTAGGAGATAATGATGCTTTAATGACTGCCTTCCAGCTCCATGCAGTGGAGAACCAGCCAACAAGCCTTTAAAAAGAGTATCAGTGCTTGGCTTGTGGCCAACCATGTGCCCTCTTGATCCTTGCCCCTCCTGGCTAGTAATGCTGTCTTTAAAGGGGCAGTAGTGCAACCAATCCTAAAGAAAATCATTTGGAATTCAATGGGACTTGACAACTACTGCTGAGTTGCAATTATCCCTGTCTTATGGTAGATACCGTATTTTTCGCTCTATAAGACGCACTTTTTCCCCCTCAAAAGTAAGGGGAAATGTCTGTGCTTCTTATAGAGAGAATGTGTGTGTGCCCGACGCCTGGGACGCTGCCGGCCCACCTGCACCACCAGGCCGGCATGTGCTCCACGCGCCCTGCTCCACCCCGCACGCTGGGAACTGATCACCCCCACCGGGAAGCTCTGCGCCACTACCGCTGCGCACTGCCATGAGCGGCCGCCCCATGCCACTGCCACGCACCACTGCCCTGCGCTACCGCAGACGCAGGCACAGATGACACTTTAGAAGCACAATCCTTCTAAAGCCACTGCTGCTGCCCCGCACTGCCATCCCGCTCCGATACAGCCCCGCACCGCCACCCCACCCCCACACCACTGCCCCTGCAGGCAGAGATGACACTTTAGAAGCACAATCCTTTTATTAAAGTTTAACAGGTTAAGAAACAGTATACATTGAAGCAGCATTCTCTTTGAGATGTGAGAGAAGCAATTGACAATGTAAAGAGCTGGATCCAAACTTAAACTTCCCCTCCTTCCATTCCTTTCAGAAAGAATTCAGCCCTGAAGGTGGCCCCTGCTGCATGAGGGCTAGACAGCAGGAATGCTGGAAACTTCTGAATTGGTCCACTTGTTTAGCCTGTCATATCCTGTTGGTGCCAAGGACACCCCTTCCATCTCCTCCCCACCACTCTGAAATGTCTCCCTCCTTTTCCAAAGAGGGCTGGTTCTCTCTCTTTGCCCTGAGCATCTTCAGTAAATAACCTATAAATCGCCAACTCATCTACTCAGCTCTGCCTCTTCCTCCTCAGAATCAATTGATGACTTTCTTATACAATATGTACATCATGTCCCTAAGATCACTCTCTAGCCATGTACCAGCACTCTAGGACAATTTTTAAAAAGGGATCTGGAAAATTATATGCTGCTTTGCTTTTTGTTGGTTCTGCATAAATTGGTTGAAAGTGTTATTCAGGATAGATTCAGTTAACATATAGAAGAACTAGCCCTGCTTCAAAAGAAGCAATATGGCTTCTGCAGGGGTAAGCCTGTCTTGCTAATCCAGTAGAATTCTTTGAGAGTGTCACTACTACACGTGGACAGAGCAATCAAATAGACATTGTTTTCTTCCAAAAACCTTTTGATAAAATCCATCAACAGACTCTTGAGAAAACCTGGCAGTGATGGAATAAGGGCTGTGTGTGCACACACATGTTGTCCTATGGATCAGTAACTGATTAAAGAATTGAAAGCCAACATTGAGAATGCATGGTATTCTCACAAGATTCTGCATTAGGATCAGTGCTTTTCAACCTGTTCATAAATGATCTGGAATTAGAAGTGAGCAATAAAGTAGCCAAGTTTGCTGATGATACTAAAATAAAACATTTAAAAGGGATTGTGAGCAATTCCAGTGGGATCTCTCTGAGCTGGGAAAAAGGGCATCAGAACGGCAAATGGTGTTCAGTGTAAGCAAGTGTAAAGTTAGCATGCTAGGGGAAAAGAATCTCATCTTCAAGTATAAGCTGATGGAATCTGAACTAGTGCTGACAGACCAAGAAAGGGGTCTTGAGAATGTGGTGGACAGCTTGATGAAAATGTTAAATGTTAGGAGGGAATGCCATAATTAGGAAAGGAATTGAAAATCAAATTTCCAAGATCATATTCCTCTTATACAAATCTTTAATATGACCATACTTAAAGTATTGTGTACAGTGCTGGCCACCACACCTGAAAAATGACATTGTTGGAAAAAGTGCAAAGAAGGGCAACTAAAACAATCAAGGGATTGGAGCAGCTCCCCTATCAGACTTTGTTACAACAACCAGGATTGCTTCTCTTAGGAAAATGATGAGTAATGGGAAGCATAGCAAAGATGTTCAAAATTATGCATGGTGTGAAAAAGTGGAAAGTGGGACATTTTCCTCCTCTCTGAAAAAAAAGGGTTAATCCCCATGAAAACACCCATCACTCCTTTATTCTGAAAAAAAAAAAAAAAAAGATTCAACAGCAGAAGTGTAGTGAGCTTGAAATACCTTTTGGGAATGGAATGGAAGTTCCCCACAATTCAGCTTTGTCTTTCAAGGGTTGGACCTTTTAATACCTCATGGATAATTAACTGGGACTTCTAAATGCTTAACGAAAACAATGTGGATATAAAGTTCCCTTCCCAATTGACGATACAAGAAACACAATTATTATAGTGATCTCTGCAACTGTGCAAATGTTAGATTTTCATGCCCTTGGTCCAGAGGAAGAAATGACACACAAGAGACCACTGAGTGAACATTTCTCTCAACTCAAAAGGATGCGTAGATGCAGCCCGAGTTTCTTAAGCATCACTTTTAAATATGAAAAAAAAAGAGAGAGAAAAGTTGGAGGATTGAATTTAGGTCTCTCCTCATTGCTCACCTTCTCTGTCTAAGATAGAGGCAAGCAAAACTAGAGAGAGCAGGTATGCTGGGGGTGTGCAATCAAAAGAATATTTACAGTTTATTCAGACCTACAGGAAATACATGTGGCATTGAAGGGACTGCAGAGATGTATTCTATACAAGATGTTTTCATCCCCTAACAGTTACATGCACAGTCTGTGGGGGATGGGGGGGGTCATGCACACAGTATGCTAGAGGCACATGAGAGTAAAGCAACTGGGATTAAGACATCCCAACACATCCCATTCTGTTATAGTTTATTAAATAGTTCAGTAAACCATTTGATTCAGAATATTTTTTTTCTTGTTTTCCTCCTCTAAAAACTAGGTGTGTCTTATGGTCAGGTGCGTCTTATAGAGCGAAAAATACGGTACTTGCAAGGCTTTTGGTGGAGCAGCTGCAGGCACTCTTGGAGGATAATGCTTATTCCAATCTGGGTACAGGGCCAAATCAACCTTGGTTCCCCTGCCAAATAACATTTATAGGGAAAGGAACAGTGGGAATGTGACCCTTTGGTTCTAAGAACATAAGAAAAGCCATGCTGGATCAGATCCTTTGTGCCTATTGGCTATCTGGCCCATGTTTAAGGCTAAAGCCCTAAACAACTTGACCAAAGCCCTAAACAACTTGAGACCAGGATACCTAAGAAAGCACCTTCTTCCTTACTAACCTGACTGGTCCCTGAGGTCATCGGATAACATTCTTATGGCCTGACTGGAATCCATGAGGAAAGGAGCCTTCCGTGCAGCAGCCCCATTCCGATAGAACGTTCTGCCCCTGGAGGTCAGGCAGGCATCATTGCATTTCAACACCTGCTGACACTGCTCTTCCTCCAGAAAGCCTTTCTTGCCGACTGGCCTCATTTTAATGCTTTACTGTTTTTATGTATTGTTCATATTCTTTTATTTTTTATTGTTCACCACTCTGAACTCTGTCTAGATATGGAGCAGTTTACCATCTCTGTAAATAAATAAACAATTTGGTGTGATCCTGTGACTTGCAAAATGTTCTCTGGAAATTTTAGTTTTTCCAAGGCTGGTCACTTCTCACTTCATTTCTGCATCTAACTTAGCTATTTTTTAAAGGAAGGGATGCACTGCAATATTTGTCTGTTTGTAGCAATTATTCTGACTGTTGTAAGTTACTTAATGCCAGGTCGGTCTGTAATAAAGCCAACGCCATCTATGACTTGATCATGGATGAGAGGGCCGACCTGGCCTGTATCACCGAGACCTGGGCGGGAGAGGGGGGGATGTTGCCCTCTCGGAATTGTGCCCGCCCGGGTACTTAGTTCAGCACCGTCCATGCCCGGAGGGGAGGGGAGGGGAGGGGAGGGGGGGTCGCTTTAGTTTATCGGGCTACCTTTTCCCTCACGGGGCTTCCTGTCCCTTCGAGACCGGGGCCGGAGTGCCTCCACTTGGTGTTGGGCGACCGAGACAGATTGGGGATTCTGTTGGTGTACCGAGCACCCTTCTGCCCAACAGACTCCCTGCCTGAGTTGACGGAGGTCGTCTCGGACCTGGTGTTGAGGACCCCCAGGATGTTGGTCCTGGGGGACTTCAATCTCCATGCCGAGACGGACCTGTCCGGGGCGGCTCAGGACTTCATGGCTTCCATGACAGCCATGGGGCTGTCTCAACATGTCATCGGCCCAACCCATGAATGTGGACACACTCTGGACCTGGTTTTCTCGACAGGGCAGGAAGAGGGTGATCTGAGGGAGAAGAATTTATGTTTGACGCCCTTGTCATGGTCAGACCACTTCCTCGTGAGGTTTGAGCTTGAGAGTGGCTTCTCCCTCTGCAAGGGTGCGACCCGATTGTGATGGTCCGCCCCCGGAGTCGGATGGATCCGGATGGATTCCTGAGGGCTCTGGGGGATTTTCCGGCTGACAGGGCTGGTGCTCCTGTTGAGGCCCTGGTCGATATGTGGAATGGGGAGATGACCAGGGCTATCGACACGATCGCTCCTAAGCGCCCTCTCCAACCAAGCAGAGCCCGATCGTCTCCCTGGTATACACCAGAATTACAGGCGATGAAGCGGGCTGGGAGACGGCTAGAGCGTAGGTGGAGGAAATCACGTGACGAGTCTGACCGAACACATCTTAGAGCACACTATCGAGCCTATGCTGTGGCGGTGAGGGCGGCGAAGAAGCGATTCTTCTCCGCGTCCATTGTCTCCTCACAATGCCGTCCAGCGGAGATTTTTCAGGTGGTCCAGGGGCTTATAAAACCTGGCCCTGATAAAGATCTAGTGCCACCCTCGAAAGCCCGCTGTGACGATTTCGCCACGCATTTTAGGGAGAAAGTTGCTCTGCTTCGTCACGAGCTGGACTCCACTTTTGACACAGATTTTTTCGGGGAGGGACCAACCGTGCGTGCTTGTCCCTCATTAATGGATGAATTTCAGTTTTTGCAGCCTGATGATGTGGACAAGGTGCTTGGATCGGTACGCTCAACCACCTGTTTACTGGACCCGTGCCCATCCTGGCTATTAAAGAGCGCCAAGGACGGGATTGTGCCCTGGATCTTGGAGGTGGTAAACGCCTCCTTGAGAGACGGCCAGGTGCCTGCCCCTTTAAAGGAGGCCGTAGTCCAGCCAGTCCTCAAGAAGGCTTCCCTGGATCCAGAGATGGTCGCCAATTATAGACCGGTGGCCAACATCCCGTTTTTGGGTAAGGTGCTGGAGCGGGTGGTGGCGGGACAACTCCAAGCACTCTTGGATGAAACTGATTATCTGGACCCATTTCAGTCCGGTTTCAGACCCGGTTTTGGCACTGAATCTGCCTTGGTCGCCCTGTATGATGACCTGTGCAGGGAGAGGGACAGGGGGAGTGCGTCCCTGTTGGTTCTCCTGGACCTCTCAGCGGCTTTCGATACCATCGACCATGGTATCCTTCTGGAGAGGCTGGCGGGATTGGGGGTTGGAGGCACTGTTCTGCAGTGGTTCCGCTCCTATCTCAATGGCCGATTCCAGAAGGTGGTGCTGGGGGACTATGGCTCTGTGCCATGGCAGCTATGCCATGGAGTTCCGCAGGGTTCCATTTTGTCCCCTCTGCTTTTTAACATCTACATGAAACCGCTGGGAGAGGTCATCAGGAGGTGTGGGCTGCGGAATCATCAGTACGCTGATGATACCCAGCTCTACCTCTCGTTTTCCACCGATCCAGGTGAGGCAGTGGCTGTGCTGAACCGGTGCCTGGCTGAGGTAATGGGCTGGATGAGGGCCAATAAACTGAGGCTCAATCCAGACAAGACGGAGGTCCTGTTGGTAGGTGGGTCAGGCTACGCACTCTTGAAGACGGTCTGGATACTTCAATTGGTGCAGAATAGAGCTGCCAGGCTGCTGACGGGGACTGGGCGTGGTTCTCATATCACCCCAGTTCTCCGTCAGCTTCACTGGCTTCCCATTGAAGTCCGGGCCCAATTCAAGGTGTTGGTTCTTACCTATAAAGCCCTTAACGGCTTGGGTCCTGGTTACCTAAAGGAGCGCCTGCGACCATATACACCCTCCCGCCCCTTACGATCTGCAGCTGATGCTCTCCTCCGGGAACCCTCCGTGAGAGATATAAGGTGGGGGAGCACCCGGAGGAGGGCCTTCTCTGTGGTGGCGCCCCATTTGTGGAATGCGCTCCCCAGAGAGGCTCGCCTGGCGCCGTCTTTATTTGCTTTTCGGTGCCAGGCGAAGACCTTTTTATTTAAGCAATATTTTAAATGTTAATTTATTTTAAATTTTATTGTATTTGTTTGTTTTTAATTCGGACCTGGAGATGGGCCAGTTTTAAGGTTTTAATATTCTGTAGGCTTTTTAAGTATTGTATTGTGTTCGGCCTACAAGGCTTTTGTGGTTGTGAGCCGCCCCAAGGCTTGTGGCAAGGGGCAGCCTATAAATCTGTAAATAAATAAATAAATAAATAAATAAGTTCCTAAATTGCGCATGAATGGGATGGCCTGCTATTGTTTCTCTATGGGGACTTGTGGGACTATTGTGCCATAAAGTCTGCCAGTGTAGTTGGCATTAATATTTCCTAGGGTGGCTGTATCTCTTCTTTTACAGAGGGCTGTGCTCTGTTTGGAGACATCCTCTGTTTGAAGGGCTGTCTAGTCCAAATGAAGAATAAGGAGAGAGTTGAGCCTGAAAGTTGCCCAACCACAGTACATGGGCAGCAAGGCACATGGGACATGTGGCCACAGACTTCTTTGTTGTGGTAAGCTGTGCTATATTCCTTGATGATCCCATTCCAACAAATAGGCACTGTGTACATGACTACTCAACATAACCCAGGGCAGACCACTCAGAAACAACTGGAATTGTGTTGATTGGTGGTTTAGGGAGGGAGAAGGCAATTCATGGATTCATTGTATCCTTCTCTCTGACTCCCCCTGCAAAACAACTGATTTCTAGCTTCTCTCAGCAGGCTACACATGCAATACATTAGACTGGAGCCATTTGCCCCAGACCCATCATGCTTCACCCTCTCCCACATTTTGCTCTGGCAACCTGAGGACTTGCTCAGCAAAGCCATGTAGTAACACTAGTTGCTGCCAAACAGAGTGCTAGCGACTGGAATGAAAAGCAAAGTACTTTCTAATAATAAGGAAAAGCCTGGCAAACAGAACATGGCGGCTGTGACACCTTGATTTATTCTCATGTGCAACGCGAAGGGAAATTTTGGTTCTTATTCATTATCACTGCACAGCATTCACTTCAGGAACTTAAAGCATCCCTTGTACAATTTTGCTATAAAATATATGAAGTTTACTCTGAGACAGAAAAGACAGTGTTCTTTCAAGAATTTTTTTTTTAAATCCTTCCCAAGTTATACGATGATATAATGTACAACAACACAGGTGAGCTGTCAGAAGTTCTCCTAGGAGCCAGTTAGGGATTCCTGAGTTCATACCTGGCTCTTTACTGACTTCATAAATGTTTATAACAACCGAAAGGCTATTCTGTACTCTGTCAGATAATTGTTCTCAGGGGGACACCCTACCAGCTAAGAAGAAATGGAACACAATAAATATGCTTGGCTCCTACTTCCAAATCCCAGCCCTTTCCTCAGGCTGGAATGGCTTAGGATGGAGAAGCATCCTAAGCATGTTGTGTGACATATACAAGTTGAACATACTAGATCATATTTTCTACATCAAGTATAGAAAAATGTCTTTTTTGCCATTCAGTCAGTGCAAGTGAGCCTACCATGTGCATATTTGGGACTAATATTCAGCATTTGTAAACTGTTGGTATTAATATATAAATATTGGGAGTTACTGCTGAAATCTAACTGGATTCACCTGTATGTGTTCAACCATTGTTATTTGGATGACCTATTTATCTTCCATGCAGATGCATGGTCACCAGAATCTCAAACCCAACTCATGTTCTCAATCTAGGCACACAAAGGTAAAGCCAGATTCCTTCAGAAGAACTGCCTCAAAACAAACATTCAGTAGACAACAGGTGCTTCTCATGTGAGAGTGAAACTATTTGCCTTACTGAAGCAGTGTTGCCCATGTGGGGAAGGGTCAAAATTTGTGTGCTTCTCACCCTTGCAATGGAGGACCATGAAGGGACGTGCCCTACTCAGGGAACCAATGCAGTTGCTTTATGTTTTGTATCCAGATTTCATCTCTTTATTCAATAAACTGTGTATCATATTTGACACAGGTGGGTTTGTTTCTTCCTAAGTATCCTTGGACTCAAAGCAAGATGCCTTGGTTGGATGAGGCCCCTGGACTTAAAGCAGATTGATAAAGCAGCTTAAAGCTTGATAAGCTATATCAAGCTGGGCAATGGTCTTGTTTACTCGAGATGATGAAAGTTGTAGTACAATAGATCTGGAGGACACCAGGTTGGGGAATACTAGGCTGGGCAAACTTTTCATTGCATAGTAAAACTGCATTTGGCTTGGCAGAAAAACCACACAATAAAATATTACTCTTCACTAAAAAAATAATGCAGGGGTATGCACTGCAGCAAATATGTCCCCAAAACTACAAAGGGGTCTATAATGGTCCTTTTGGAGAGTCTTCCAACTAGTATAGTTGAAGATAAGTTGAATAAATACATAAATAAAAGTTGTTGACCAAAAAATCTGAATAGGTATCCATCTGAACTTGGTGTCTCTAGCCAACCGTTCATGTATCAAAAGTGTAATTATTCTCCAAACCTTTGCATTATAGGACATGATTGTTTATACTTTCAGTTTTGTAATACTGTCTTTTATCTGGCGAATGGGCATAAAGAACCCATTTCCTTTTTCCCATTGTTCATTTCCATAAAGCAAGCAGAAAACTTAAAAGAACAGGTGCATTAGTTAATATCAACAATATTTCCATCTGTGTAATACCCCCACCCCCCAAAGAAGCAAATACTAGACATTATGAAAATGTATGCCTAAAAGAAGCATTAGCTGTAATGTACTACCAACAATTAGCTGACTGACAATTCTATATTAAAAATGATGTTCAAAAAGACTAAGCTATAGTTCAAACTGTTACATTGTAGGAGCAGTTGTACTTTGTGATGAGCTGATTGTCTAGACCTAGCCTATTTTCATGTTAAACAAATGTTTGCTTTATTTAGTTGAAGAAGATTCAATTCCCACGTCAGGAGGACTGCATTCTGTTCATCTATCCAAGATGCCTATCAGTAGATGTGAGGACCAGGCATTTCATGGATTCCTGCCTCTGGCAGGGGAATTCGACTCAGTGAACCCTGAGGTCCTGTTAGTTCCATATTTTTGCAATTCCATGACATTAATTATAGATCATACAGGATTTAGTCTTCCCTTTTCACATCATTTGACTTGTTGCACTGATAAAAGAACATTTGTCTGAGTTTCTGTCTGGAGCATCAAACAATCCAATATATATCAGCCATCAAAGATTGCATTCCAGTGAATGCAACACTTTTCAGAACTGAACAGAGAAATGCAAAAAAGCTCCTGTCTACCAAAGAAAATGTAAGACAAAGAGGCAGTGCTTTAATGCATCTGCTTTTAAAAAAATGCAGCTTAGATGATCTATGGCACTGTGACCAAAATCACATTAAAAGGTACAGATTCTATGTAAATCTCTTTCCCACAGTCTGCTTCTGCTACTCCTCAAAAGAAATCCATAACTGTCAACTAGACAATGGCATGCAATGCTTCTGTTTTCCATTGAATGACTTGCCAGATTCAAGCTGTCACTTTTGATTCATATAGCCAAGGCTAAACTTTTAGTTGCAGGATGAATGAAGAAGTCCTTTTAAATCTGGAGGAAACTTTCACTAGGAATGATGGAAACTGGACAATCAGTTCTGGTATCAATGGAAACTGGCCTTTCAAGCTTCAGAAGTCAAATTTGAAGCCACTGAAGGGTTTGGAGTCAAGTGGCTGTGGGTAGAACTGTGGGGTTAGAGAAGCTATTGCAAAGCTGTCAGATCCTCTTGGCTTTGTTTAACACTAGATAGGGATGGGCTAATCTGTCAGTCTGGGGCTTTATGTTTCTCATTTTCCAGTTCTAGATTCAGTTGGTCTCAATGTCTGTGAATTTCTCCAACTTTATGTTTAGTTCACCACGATAGTTGAGAGTTTTTTAAAGCTTGCATTAACTTTCATGAGTGTTTTGGTGGGCATTATTGCCTAATATTCACATTTTTGCAAGCCATTGTCCTAATACAGTGCACATTTGAACATTATTTCACTTAATACTTCTGTACACTTTAACAATAAAGAACTACATTGCAAAATATAGAGAATGTGAGTTTTGAGGGTTAACTAAGTTTCATTAAGTTTGCTTTTAAAATGTGAAATGAACCCCCGCCCCTGCACCCCTCTCTCTCTAAAAAGGCCAACAAAGTAAAATAATTGGCAGGTGCAAAGCTTCTCAACAGATAAAGGCGCAGTCCTCTATTGTCCTGCAATAACAGCATGTCTAATGATGAGACCCAAAGGAGTCCGAATGGGAGGGCTAAGATATGTTAATATTGCTTTGAGGTCTCTGAAATGTGCTCTGATTTTAGTAGAACCGACTCCTACTATATTGCAGTCACTGTTCATCTTCAGTATGTGTATGCTGTATTATGTCTATTTACCTAAATATACAATGAGTGATACTATTCCAGTAACTTCATTGTATTAATTTGATTATGCTTCATGAAGGTTCATGTCTTAAGGGCAAATGTCTGCAACACTTTGTGGTGTCGGATTGGGTTCAGTGAAGAATGCAAGGTTTTGCCCCTTTGTGTGCACTTATTATAGCACTGCCATCCTCAAAATGAAATGTATAATCCCCTACCTTATGCTCAGCTGCCTCTTTCAAGGAAAGTTTAAAAACCTAGAGAGCTGCCTCAGCCAGGCCAGCAATGCATCTTGCCCAGTATTGCCATCATTGGCCAGCAGCAGCATCCCAGGGTTTCAGGTGGGAGCTTTCCTGGCCCTGCCTAGAGATGCCAGGCACTGGACCTGGACCCTTTCTCATACAAAGCAGGTGCTCTGTCATTGTGCTGTGGTCCCTTCCTGCTAAGAATGCTAAGCCAATGTGCCCCACTGAGGCATTATTCCGGTATATACAGCTCTTCTATACTTGAATTAAACATTGCCCATATGACCATCAGAGGGTAAACTTGGAGTTTTCCCTTGTTATGGTTAGGGTCAGGGCAAGAGAATATTTCCAGAGACAGAAGGTAATACTGTCTTGTCCTTTTTGAAATGTTTCCATTAACCAATGTGGATAAATGCTGACAGCTGTGAGAACAGATCAGCCCTTTACTTCCCTAAACTGGCCTTCCTTAGCTTGGTGTCCTAGTTTTGGGATTCAGCTCTGATCACTTCCAATCAACATGGCTAATGGTGAGGAATGCTGGGAGTTGTAGTTCAAACATTCTACGGGCCAACTTTCCCTTAGGAATTCTTTCTGACAGTTTAGTCTACCCTTAGATTATTTCTCCTGCCTATAAACTATAATGGGATGTGTATGTCTTTAATGTCTAGAGCATATTAAAATTATTTTTATCAAAATAAAAATATTTAAAGGATCTTTTATTTTAAAATTTCCTCACAAAAACTGAAAATGTTCCAGACATTTCATATACCTCAAAATATATAAACACTCAGACTTGAAATCTTAAAATCTGAAAACCACAATAAACAAGCAGGGAAGAATATTTCATTAAAGGTTATCTCCAGCTGCATGGCACTCTGCTTAGAAGTGCCTTTCCCCATCAATATCACCTGACTCAAGGCCAACCAATTTGCAGGTCCAGCCCTAAGCCTTTAGCACATATTCATGGCAGGAAAAGAAATCTCACCACACTTCCATCGAAGTCAATAACTGCAGTGTAAAGTCTTACTGCTTGGTAACTTATTCATCTGTTTGGGTAAGCATCATAAAGGATTCCCTTGGCAAGATCAGGTAGTTAAGCAGACTGAAAAAAAGACAAAAGGGGCAAGCACTTAATGCAGAGGCTTAGTGGCTAGTATACAGTGGCCCCTCAGCATCGGATATTAAAAATGTTTCATCTAAATTGCTCCCTTTCCCCCAGTTTTTCTTTTCACACAACATAATAGTAATTCAATTCTATAATAGCAATTCTAAACATTTCACTTTCTTTTTTCAAAAGTACCACCTGGTCTTCTGTTTCATTCTGCAACGTTGCCTTGTGTTTCAGTTCTGAAAATGTATTACCATGTCTATTTAAAATGATAATTCAGCAGAAATGATGACCTACTTCTGAGGAATATGAACCCAGAAGTAAAGTAACTTCCATTTGCATTTCACCTGCCAAAAGCAATCTAACTCTTTATAGCTCTGCAGGCACTGTACTACAGCCTGTAGGTTTTGTTTCTTTGTTTAGTAGCAAGAACCCAAATATTAGCTATTCTGTCAAAGATGCACTGGTTCTTATCATGGTTTAACTCATTTTACTATGATTTAATAGTTTTTATAATGTTCAACTCTCATTTATCTGGGACAAAAATCGATGTATCCTCTTTTAGAGAGCTCATTTCACTGTCTGAAGGGCTGCCAGAGCACCAATCCCTATTTAAATATATTGTATGCTAAAAGGGCCATGCTGCACAATTCCACTTTAAGGGCAGAAGAGAATTGTTGCCCATCAAGAGACCAACTAGATGCCAGGCTGAACAGGCAGGCACAGAAGCCATCTGGTTCTAATCTTCCACACCCTGGTGAGATGTACAGTATTTTTATTTAAATTAGAATTTCTGATTAATGTCTGTCTATATAGATACATTAGCACATGCAAATATTAGGCAAATCAGTGGGATGGGGGGTGTTACATGTGGGTACCCTGATTCTCTCCTTAGTTGCATTATGGTTCAAGCCAGAAAGGAGAGAGGTCCAAACCCCAGTTCAGCCATGGAGGTAGTAAAATACTCCTGAGAATGTGACACTATCAGATTTGTGATTGGGTTGGAAGACAGGGTGTACCTTCTGGGTTATTTAACCCACAATGAGCTGTGGCAACTGTGGGCAAAGAAACTGACTATGCGATTGCTGCTTTGGCTTTGTGTCATATGAATCCAGAGAATGTGGGTTAAGAAAGGACTGAACAACCATAAAATAGGCTGTAGATGTTTAACCTTCCATAAACATGCAAGCTTTCATGGCTTGCATGATGTTACTATCTGCAAGAGGACACTGAATATTCAAAGTGGCTACACTGCAGCCTTCCTGTGGGTTATACAATAATAATCCACAGTGGGCTATCATGCCATGCCCCTGTGTATAGGACTCATTGTTATCATATTTAGACTAGAACACAATATTGCTGCATGCCCACCATCTGTCATGTTTGACTGCAGGCTTCCATCACCCAAACACATCCTTTACTTCAGATTTAGAGAGATAGACAGACTGTGTTTCATGCCAGGCATGTATGTTTATGCTAAAACCACACATTTGTGGTTTGTTACATTTGTTTGTTGTTACGTGGAGTTGACTTTAAAGACAGATAATGGAAGATCCAGCCTTTTACAACGTGGTTCCAATTCAAATTCAGATCAGTTCATTCACTCCTAAAAACTGCTCTTGTCATTGCCATTGGTCAAACAGAGTAGGCTGATTTCAATCCAAAAAGTACATTATATTCGAGGGTATATATTTCCATAAGATTCCTCTCAGCTTCTTATGTGAAAATCACCATGTTTCCCCAGTCTTGGGCATTGACCCTGTCACTTTTAGGGAAATAGTGCTGGTGCTCAGTTTGTTATAATGTAGCTATGATATCACAAGGAGTCACTTCCATAGCCATATTCATGAAACTTCCAGGTTGGCCTTAAGTCTGAGAAAGTCAAGTCAAAGTTGGTCATAGCATGACATACAGGGTATGCATGTTAGCTGCATGTTGTACAAAAGAATGGTTACTTTAAACATGAAGTTTTGCCAAAACTATTCATTTGAAAACTGAAATTATGTTACCTACAGTCATGTTTTAAAGCCAAAATCCAACTGTGCAATGAAACTCAAAACATGATAGAAATGAATAGAAGGGTTAAGGTTACTTGAGTTGACGCAACAGAGCAAGAACCAAGAGTACATGTCATGTGATTGAATGCTTTTCACTGTGAAATGCAAATACAAATTACTAGTTTTAATACTGAATTTAAGACCACAAACTTAGCCTTGTTTCCTTGGGCTAAAGCAAGAGTCTATATTCCTCTGCAGCTGACAGAGTGGCTTGGTTTGGTTTTACCATCCAGTGTAAGGTTTAGGACTTCCATAGGAGGCACAGCAAGGGGCATGTAATCTCCCCAGAAGATTTAGTACAAGGGAGAAATCTGAGCTCAAATTCATTAACCAACTCCTTTAAATCCACAGTTTTCAGCACCAACAGAAATCTATTTCACAGCAGTCCCAGCTGCTGGTAAGAAAGTTGTGCTCTCTCTCTCTCTCGCTCTCGCTCTCGCTCTCCCCCTCCCCCGCACCCTCTCTTTCTCATGGGAGCTGCTGGGCACCATGATGGGGAGGTGGTGCACTGGGGCTCATGGGCAGTACTCTGACTACCCTCAAAGAACTAATTTATGAACCCTTCATGAATATGAACCTGTACTTTGAACTTGTATTTTATGGGCACACAAACAAAAACACTGTTGTGCTATCATGAGGTTGTCCTTTCTTGGCCTAGAAAATGGGACTCTAGGGAGAGGAGGGTCTTTTTCTGTTGCTTGCAGGGGACTTGTCTGAAGTCTCTTGTGCTTGTTTGATTTGATCTTTCCCTTTTTGGCTGCTAGTGTGATGTGGGGAGGAACCTTGTTTATAATTCTATTAATGAATGAATTGATTACTGTGGATGTAACATGGATATGCTTATTATTGGACAATTGTTCATTGAACTATTGGTATGCTTTATCCTCATTTAAACTCTTCTATGTTTTAAATGGTTCAAAACTGTTGAATCTGTGCCCCCAGTGACAAGTATAACCAGTAGGGAATAGGAGCCCAGCTTTCCCACTGGTTCTGACTGTCCATCCACCTGCTCTCACTGGGTGGGCATCCATGGATGTAATGCCAGGTGAGAGCCAGGGAACTGGGGGGCAAACTGCCTGGTGCTGCACTTCCTTGCCTTGGGACTTCCCCTTCATCCATGTGACTGCAGCTCCCTGAAGCAGTCCTGCTCTCCTGGCATTGGCAAGCATGTGGAACATGGAAGCCACCCAGAAACATTTTTTAATAATTAGGATGGCATGCAAAAACCTTAAATAAGTGGATGCCTGCTTCCAGCCCTTGCCATCTCCACTCACCTCATTGTTCCCTGGGATACTGCAGGAGGACTGACTAGGGAAGAGGGAGCAACCTTAGGACCCCCACTGTGCCTGATTGTTAGTTGGGCACAGCAGCGACTCACAGGAAACTGTAAGCCCAAGGTGGCTATATTGCCATCCAGAACTTAAGGGATCATTTAAACTCATAATTTAAATGATCCCAGGCTTGTAATTGCCCAGGCTTTCCCTCCGCAGACATCTGCACCTACTTCATGGATATCAGAAATGGGACCTGGGGAAGCTGACCGTTGATTTTGTGGAGTCGTCTTCATCTGTGGAACAAGGCTAAATATCAGTATAAGGCATCCTTTTACTCTCCTGTTCCCTATTCAGGATGGCCCAGGATTGTTCCTGCTGAACCAGACCTCTTGCTTGGCAAAGACAGCAGAAAACTATTTCTCACTCCAAGTGTTCCCTTCAGATGCCTCTTTGGTCTTTGTATTCTCTTGTAGCCAATGATCCCCTCTGGTTAAACATCTCTGGATGGAATATAATTGGTCACTGAGGGTATAGGACTCCAGGCTATGGAGTGTCAGGAATGCTACTCTCCAGGTAGAGTACACATACCATGAACTCTTAAAAGTGTGTTTTAAAGGATTAGTTATGGTTACACAGAATTAATTCCCTAGATTTTCATGAACTGATGCTTAACATTCTTATTTGATTTCAATGGAGAAATGGAATACCTATTCTTGCAATATAATTGACATGTGAGTGAGCACCTTCTGAAGTGGATTGAGTAGTTGGAGGGCAGGCATAACTTTGGCAAATTAGAATTTGCTAATCTAGAAGTCTCCTCCAATGAAAATAGAACAAAACAAATGGAAAGTGGGTATTCCGTAGAAAAAGATTGTATTCAAAAGGGGGCAAGTTAAAAAAAAAGAGAAAGATCGAGAAAGAGAACAAAATGGGGTGTTGCTTCATGACATTTCACCAGTACAGGCACCTGTATCATGTTAAGCAAAAGTGCCAAAATGCATAGAAGAAGTTATCCTATAGAAAGGCAATCTCTTGCTTCGCAGAAAGACCCAGACCCAGAGACTCCTGAGATATCTATATCCTGTTGTGTTGAAGCTATCAAGATGCAAGAGTGGAAGGAGTGATCTTTGCCTTCCCATCCTCTGATCTCCTTTATTTTTGCTAAAATGACTTTTCAGCCTAAGAAGGGCACTTTGGAGACAGTGGAAGGAAGGAAGGAGGATGGGGAGACTCAGGATGAATGGTATCCTAATCTTTCTAGTCTTTTTCCTTCCCTGGTCAATAGAATGCCTCCATTTTCCCCTTCTCTAAGGTCAATTTTCCAAACTCAGGAAGACTGACAATGTGGCTTCTTCAAGTCAGCTGTGAGCAGGCAGGGTTGAGAATACCATTTCCAACTCTTCCTTCCAGCTTCCTTCAGAGCATCATATTTAACCTTGGACAGGCATTTCTAAGCTGTCCTTACTCCCTGGAATGCCAACCCAGAATCAAAGGATGTCTCTTTCCATGATGCTAATGCTGTGTAGTGCATGGATGTGTGTTTTGAACAATGAGGAAGGAAACGTGGTTCCTCTCCTTCTATTCCCCCCTTAAACCAGCTCCACATTGACCACCTTCAGGGAAGGCTTAAATTAAGCTAGGAACTGGTCAGAGCAGGATATCGAAAGGCAGAGGGCCTAGTGGCAGATTTAGGCTGTGGCATGCTGGGGGTTGCAGGGCTTTTACTATCTAAGCATTGATATCCAGCATTTTGGAAGGTACCATGGGAGAAATTTCTCTGGAGGACATCACATCAATATTAACAAAGGATGCAGTCCAATAAAAATTAAACTGACACAAGATGCAGGGAGATGAAAGGGAGATCTCAAATGAACACTTGGTCCCAGGCCTCTGAAAATCTTTAAAACAGAAAACATCAGGTCCTGCCCTTCCCAGCAGAACTATTTGCATACACAAATATGCTATTTGCATACTGTGCTGTTTGCATACTGTCTTGTTTCTCAATGTTACAGCTAAGGAAAAAGCTGGAAATCTGTTACCCTTCAATGGTAAAGGAGAATCTAGAACAGAACATCTTCTTAAAGATGCATACATCTACCCATGTGTTTTTGCCTTTCTTCTTGGTGCACTTCATGATTTATGATGTTAGTTTAAATCAACTTAGAGCATTTAATACACATGCAAAAGTGATGCTTTGGCACCATCAACATGAGACTATGATCCAAACTGCAGCCAGTGTTTTGCTTGTGAAGCAGATGCTGGATCAGCTGATGCTGAGAGGTTAATACAACATGAAGACACAATAGAAAGTTATGCAACAAAATAGATCTTACAGTTCATGAGCAAAGCTGGGAAAGAAAAGCATGTGCCCTTTGGTATATAGTCCTATATAGTTGTAGTATTATATGATGAGCACTGGTAGTGCAATTGCAAATATTAAGACTTCATCATAAATGTATAAATATCCTTCCAGAAAACAGAGAGAGAGAGAGAGAGAGAGAGAGAGAGAGAGAGAGATTGCAGCAGGTAATTAAAATACACAGAATAACTATACATTGTAAAAGGGACCCCCAATCAGAGCCTATGCAGTTTAATAGAACATTGTTAAATTGTAACTATAGCTTTCATTGCCATCTACTGGATACATTAGTTTTCATTTGTTTATTGTAAAGCTCAGTTTTCTTTCTTATGAAAACTCAGGTTGACACAGTAAAGCAGGGGTATAAGAAGGAATAGACTTTCAAAAGTTAAACAGTCTAATAAAATTTATCCTAAATGGATAGCAAATAGCATTCTAAATAACCTCAGTGGAAGGACTGCATACATAACCTCTGTCACACACAAATGGTTGAGGTATGCAGGCAGGAAATGGACTGTGATTTCTTGTTTTATAAGAAATGTTGGTTGCCTTTCTGTGCTTGATACCCTTTCCTTATGCAAGCATGCACATGTGAGATATATAGATATAGCCAAGTAACCTGCAAACACAAAACGTGAAGAGACTTCACACTTTGGGTTCTTGGAAAGAAATTGCACCAGAGCCCTGACTTTACTGATCATTTGACTAGTGCCAATATAGCCTTTCTGCTCATTAACAGACAGTTTGCCATTAGGATAACAACTGCTACTCAGCCGTAAAAAAATCCCTATGCATGCTTATCTTTTTGTAGGCAATGACCAATTAACAGTATTTACTCAACAGCCAGATCTATTTATCTCTCAGAAGGACCTTCCCATCTCTGCCAAACTACCCAGTTTCATGTTGGAATCCATGAAAGAGATGCTTAGAATGGAAACCTAAATCTGGATGTGTGGTTGGAGGCAATAACCCTTCTGTTGCTATTAGATTTACAGCTGCTCTTCACTCTGTGCTGTGTGGTTGAATCCATCCTACATCTTACCCAGCATGCTGACATTTTGTCATTGCAATTATCTACAGCAAGGTAGAGTAGAAATCAACCAAGACTAAAACCAGGTTTATGCTGCTGAGGCCCAGCAAACAAGTGCATGGCCACAGTGGTGGGGAATAAGACACTGTGGCTTATTTTCCTTCCATGATGGTGCAAGGTAGGCCTAAGGATGCCACAACTGTTTAGGATGGGCTCTTGCCTTTGAGTTTGGGAAATTCTCTGAATCAAGTTCCTCCCATCTGCACAGTAAAGGGCAGGGCATAAATGAGCTGCTGAATTTCTGCTTATCACAGTGCTATTAAAGGTACAGAAGAAAACACTTGGCAATGGCTAGAAAACGATTGGCAAGCTGTCAGAAACTGAGATTGGATTTCCTTCTCTTCCTTGTATTGATGATGCCATTTTATGTCTAAAAAGTTATGTTATAGAATAGGCTATTTTTCCAGCCGTTTTCCCTCCACCCCTTTGGGACGATGTTATTGAACATGCTGTTGAGCAAAAATCCAAGGGACAACTACTTACATAGGAGGAGATTGGCACATTTTTTCATTCTTCCCTCCTCTCCATTATCCCTGGGACAATTTTGGACATAGACTGGTAACTTATAGACACAGGCAATGTGCAGGTCAGTGCCCTAAAGAGGAGGAAGCATGTGGTTCATGTGGACACATTGCATTCATGTTGTGCATATGTGCATGCATGTACCTATATATGCAAGTCTCTTGTTGCAAATAGCGCAGGAACTGGCAATTTGGTGTCCTCCACATTAGGGACCACAGTTCCTATTAGTCACAGACAGAATGGCAAATGGTACAGGTTGGGAATTGGATGAATGGCAAATGGTACAGGTTGGATGATGGGAATATCAGGTTGATATCGATGATCATTTACAATTTGATACTTATACTGAACATTTTTCTCTGCATAGAGTAGGCTGTGGAAGAGCTCAGCATAGCACTGCATTTTAAGCCTTTCATCTCCTGCTATGTGAGTCCTGTATCAGCATTGCCTGACCACTTTTGATGGAGGTGCTTCAATGCATGGCTAATAGAAGCCTTCCTGTGCCTCACTCACACTCATTTACTGGTCCATTCCTTTTGAGCCTCTTGTGTTTTGCACTGCCCATATTGCAATTGGTCATTGCAGCAGAAGTTAGACACAGGCCAGGTTGCTGAATGCTTTTAGAGAAGGCACATGTAGGCTTCAATTTACCATGAAGAGGGAATATATTTTAGCAGATTTAACACAGCAGCAGCACAGCCAATGGAGAGTAAGAAGGTTGCAATGTAAATGTAAGCAAAGTTCCCTACACCTTGCCTTCACCCAATGTTTGTTCAAATGTATGGTGGACAGCTGTATTAATTTTCCTTTCCTAATAGCTTTTGTGCTCAAATTCTACCCACTTGGTGAGCTAGTTTTTACAGCAGTGAACTTGCAATCAGTTTGCACTGCAACTTTGTAAAGAGATTAGCAGCCTTCTCTAGGAACCTCCAGTCTTCCAACTCCTGCATATTGAATATGCTAACATGAAATGAAGCTTCCAATAAACAGACTGGGTTGTTTGAGTCATTAAAATCTATGCAATGCTGCTTGCAAGATTCTGAAGCACATGCCTGTATCTGTTTGATACTGTTTAACCCTTTAACCAATTCAGATGGCTATTTCCTTAGAAATATTTCTCTACCTCTTTGTATAAATTGAATTTCAACCTGCATCAGTAGAGAACAGTGTTCAGAAAGTATTAACTTTTGAGTATGCTAAAATATTGTTTCACAGGCCTGTATTGAAACACAGATGTTTGTTTATTTACCCAAATGAAACAGAGGAATTTTCCCAGTCCTCTTTTTTTTAAATTTCATTTAAATTTGTGAACATGTGTCCACAACTTAAAAGAAAGGTCTGTGTATTTAGGTATCTCTAAAACACTCATTTCAATAGGCTTTTTCACAATGATATTCACCAACAGTATCACAAAAGTTGTCTTTTTTAAACATAAGTGTAAGCAACAGTAATTCTAGAAACACTAAAGGGAAAAAAGCATAGCAATGTCCACAGTTACAAGAAAAAGTGCACATTACTTTGTCACAATCACAGTCATTACTTGGAAAAACTATATGTAACAAGTAGATAGAAAATATCACTGATGCCTTAAACTCATTGTCAAAAACTGAATTACATAAAAATTGTACACAAAATAAGGCAAATTCAGGAATGCACAAGGAACTTGTTATTTAACAAAAGCTAAACAACAGAACAGATATTACAATAAGCATGAACTAAAATACTTCTCTCTAAATACATAAAAATAAGCTTTTCTTAGCGCACAACAAAAACACCATTGATGCGCATTTGACATCATAAAATAAGAAATGGGTTGAAAGGAAGTCAGGGAAGGGAGCTTTATTTAAGTGGCAGCTGCATCCTTTACAATAGTTTTACAATTTAACTTCAGTGTTAACGTTATAAAATCACATCAGAAGTGTCAATGGCCCTTTTCAATTACGTATTCATTTAAAAAGAAGGGGAAAAAAAAGAAATAAATACACACAAGAGTGCAAAATTTCCGATTGTCACTTGCAACCTCTTCACATTCAATCATCTACATCCATTCACTACTAGAAGGACTTGTACAAGACAGCAGCAGCAGTCCTGGAGTTAAATGAGCTAGCTTGTAGGAAACCACTTTTAAAAAATGATATGTCTTTTAAAAATAACCCTCACATCTTTATTACTTGCTAATAAAGCTGCAACTTATTATGAAATGGAGGCAAAAATGGTGTGAGCTCAGGAAATCTGCTTCCTTTGGAAGTCATTCCAGATATATTTGTATAGGGATCCATCAGGTAATAGACTGCCCAGCACAAAAAGGTACTTGCTGTGAAAGAGGTGTGGACTGGAGGGGAGATAGAGATTTCGGAGAAGAGGACTTAACAATAACTCCTCAAAACATTATTTGAAAAATCAGTGAAAAAATTACCAAAGTAAAAATGATCAATTTAGAATGAGAACCAACATTTTTGTCTTGTTTTTTTTTCTATAAAAATTACATTTTCTTTAAAATACAAGATCCTTTTCATTGCATTTGCATCCTGTTAATAACAGAGCGTTTGGCAACATTTTGCCATATAATGCAGCTTTGAGTCCATTGAGTTAATACCATGTTCCACTAATATTGCACTTGGATTTTGGACCAATTTTTAACCCCCAGCATCTTATGTTTCTGTCCATATTAAAACGAGTTAACATTTCTAGCCACTCTTTGCTATTGATGCCGACACACAAAAAACCAAACAAACATAAAGCAATAGGCTGGATGTATTAAAGAACCTCAGAAATTTCAGAGGCCAAGTTCACTTGAAGAACCCTAACACACCAAGAACACCAAGAATAGTGTGGCATTATGGTACTTAACTCGTCAGCAAGACTGTGCAGTAATTAAAAGATTTACTCTGGGAAATCAAAATGTCATTAGTGGAAATTCTGTGATAAACTAGGTGATCAGGATGGGTCTGTGGCTCAGTTCTGCTGCAAAATAAGGTTTTCCAGTTCATCTGCAGAACGCAATAAAAATGCAGCTGATTCTCGATATCCTGCAACCAGTTGCCGTACTGCATTAATTTCGGTTGGGCTCAGTTGAGGTCTGGAGCTGGTACTGCTGGAAGTTCCAGAAGTAGTTGCTAACTGTCGCTTCATACTGAGATCAGTTGGACCTAGAAATGACAAATAGGACCAAATAAAATATCAGGATGTCTTTATTATGATTGATAGGCAAAGCACAACTCCAGAATAGACCAAATGCCTGGACAAAGAAAAAAGGAACATGCTGTAAGAAAAAGGTCTCAATGACTGCTTCATTAGTACATATATTTCTTCATTTAGCATTTACATTCGTACCAAGCTAGACTTGCTTTTATTCTTCAGCTGGAATAAAAGAGAGTGTCAAACCATCAATAGTGGCAAATGTGTTGCTGACAGTTTCTTGCCAGACTTCAGTCATGGGGTTTCTTTGTGCAAAGCTATTTTCTAGTTTCAGAAGTTTCACTGGGAGTGTTAAGCAAAAGACAGAGTGCGATACAACTCCGTGAACTGCCCAAAGAGCCTCAGTTATTGGGTGGCATAAAAATGAATTAAATGATTAGAAAAATATAAATCAGTGGCATTTATCAGATTATTGCAGGGGGCATAATGTGATATGAAATACTTTTCTGGGTTACCCCCGGGAATGTACAGCTTCCCTGAGTTTTAAAAACAGCCCCTTGGGTCTTCTACAAAGCATCCTGTGATCTGTGTTTTCAGTTCAAAACTTGAAAAATAATACCAAAGCATTTTACATTTTTTGCATAACTGTCTGATTTTAAAATGCCCTGTACTATTACATTTTTGATACATTTCTTTAATTGAAAATTTGGCTCCACCCTACACTACTGGGTTATCCCTTCGTATGTGTGTTTGGAGAGGTATGTTTTAAAATCGATGATGATGTCACTGAACTCAAACAATTATGCTACAGGCATGGCTTCCATTGGCATATGGACCTTTTTGCCCTCAGTGTTTGAAGAGGTGAATTTAGATGAGGTCTGCAGACAGTTCAGTTTGCTGCAGCTGGGAACACATGCTTTTAAAAAAATTCAACCCTGCCCATTAGCTCCAAAAGTCACCAGCTGCCAAAGCTTGTTGCAAGATCCTATGAATCAACCTTGCTTTCTCTCATGCGTGTAGAGGTTCAGCTTCATCTAGAGCAGCAAATTAAACCTGATGTCTAAAAAAATCTTCTCTGACATATCATTTTCAATGCTCACAGAATATAATGTCTCTAGTCATCACAGGAGTGACTCATTCACTCAGTCATATTGTAACTAGTTACTGACTATGGTTTATGGATTCATTTAAGTTGCATAGACATCACACATTTTTAGAAGCTAAGCAGTTCTTGTTTTAACTAAATCATTCAAAATGCTACAAGTACTGTGAATCCTCTCCAAGAGCAAGATGTTCATTTATCATATTAGCTGCTGAGTAAATCTGACATTAAATACACTGCTGGACAAATGACTTGCAAGATCTAACATGAGGTAGTTATTGCTTCATAAATTACTCATTGGCAGCATCAATTCCTTAGAATTCTAAAATGCAGGTCAGATATGTGATACAGCAGCTTATTTCACTGATAACAGCACTGATGGCTCATGTGTAGGAAAGCCATATGTGAGTTATCTCTGCAATAACCTACCTTGGTTACTAGCATGGGACACCCAGTTAGATATTTAATAGTCTGTTGGAAATAAGAGGTTCTAAAAAAAATTAACCATTCTCTTTATGCTGGTTAAAATTTACTGTCTATAATATTAATGACAGGAATTTATCATTTTAAAAATGGAAGGCTGTGTATACTTCGGGGATGAAATATAAAATCATTTTGGTTCTAAAAGTTAACTCCAGTTAAGATAAAAAATGTGAAATGAAAAAAGATTCAGAAGTAGTCTGTGATATAGCATGGAATCAGCTTTCAAAGAGAAGTGTAAAAATTTTTGTTGACTATCAGTTTCATTAATTTTAAATAGATCTCTGGTTACAATTTTTGCCTGAAGAACAGGATTTTGCTTGTCAATGGATGTAACAGTTAGGGTTGTATTTTAATACATTATTAGCATAGTATAATATCTGAATACTATTTCTTTCATTGATAGCTGACACAATAGACTCAAAAACAAATAGTTTTTCTTTATAAGTCAATTACCGTATTTTTCGCTCTATAAGACACGCCTGACCATAAGACGCACCTAGTTTTTAGAGGAGGAAAACAAGAAAAAAAATATTCTGAATCAAATGGGCACATAATCACAGGCACATTCCCCATCACTTCCCCATGGGCTGCACATCTGACAGACTTACTGCACACACATATTCGCTCTATAAGATGCACAGACATTTCCCCTTACTTTTGAGGGGGGAAAAAGTGAGTCTTATAGAGCAAAAAATACGGTAATCCCTATATCTATTTAAGAATGAAGACCAGAGACATGACTCCATAAAGGAAACCAGAGTCTTGAATTTAGAACAGCTAATCAGGGATGTCATGGATAGGATATTTTGGAGGGCTTTCATTCATAGGTGTCCTTAAGCTGGATGACTTGATGGCACATAACAACAGCTGGAAAAGGTGCTGCATGCCCACCAAGGAGCCAAATAGCACTGTCCTTGAAATCAAAAGATATAAGGCAAAGTATTTTTTAACCTACCCTGCCTTTACATTTTTTTCTATAATCTGCTAATAAAGCTCTTTGATATTTACCCACAAATGTTCTTATTGTCTCGGGATCCAAAAAAGAACCACTACTACTGGCAGAACAGTTGCAAATGTAAGATGACAACAGAGACATACACTGTGAAAGTATGTGAACAAAGTAGGTTGATTGCACAATAAAAACCATGTCAGGAAGCACCATAAATAAAGTCATAGTGATTCTACTCTTTGAAGCAGGAGAAGATTGATCCTAAATCCCACCATTCTGGTAGAAAAACTATCAGCGAAGCAGCATTTATGTACTGATGGGAAGCTACTAGTAGAAACACAAGTACAGAGACAAAATGTGGGTAGAGTATGGGTACAGAGAGGGAGGAGTGGATCTTTGGAGAATTCTTATATTCACTCAGGTTTTGCTCTTGCCCCATGTAATGGTGTCATGTTACAATTTTATTTCAGAAAATGTTTCCACTGGCCCACTCCATAATGTTGGATAGCCATTGGAAGTTGATGGAATGTCTTGGATAGCTGCAGAGTTTTGGAACAAAAATGGTGTATGTATGCATTTTCCAAAGACTTTCCCCCCCTCTTCCCATTTGCTTGTGCAGTGATTTGCATCTTGTTACCCAGTGCTAAATCTGTGGTATGTGGTACCAAAGTTCAATCATTTGGGCATAAAGAAGCCATCTATGAAGCAGATGCCATATCCCTAGAGATGAGACATAGCTAGCAATCTGGAAACAGCATGAACAATGTGTGAGATACTCAGAGCAAGATGGCTCCAATTACATGATAGAAACTCAAGGTTCTCACAACACTTTGGTTTGTGAAACATACCTATCATGTAATCTTATGATACCAGTTGGAACCTCCTTTATTAGGCACCAGATTATGAAATCTTTTCTTTCAAATCTGATTGGTTTAGAGCTGTTTCTGGGGAAAGATTCAAGGGTTGCAACCCTTCTTAAACCCAGTTAATAAATATGGCTATTAGAATATATTTTGGATGTACCCATCAGATGCTCTGGAAGTCATGAAGGATCATACACCCAACATGTTGTTACTTTAGTTATGGACACTGGTATAGCTGCCAATCAAGTCCTTCTCCTAATGGCAACCATCAGTGTGGCACATAAAAATGGTGAGGGTATGGAAAGAAGCTCTTGCTAGGAGCTTCTTCTTTATGTGTGAAATTCTTTGCTCCTGGAAGCCCAAAGGAACCCAAATATGTTTTGGGGGTAATATTATCTTCTCTTTCATTGGATGTGAATGAGTAGTGGATCTTTTAAGATGTATGCTTATTCTAAAGCTATGCTATATCTTTAATACAATACTCTACATTTTCTAATAAAGATAGGTCTAATTAATGATGTGGGATTTCTGGAAAATTTTCCACTACAAATTAAGTTGATTTGCATAGGAAAATTTGTAGCCATTGAAAGTTAAGTTAACTTGCATAGAGTAAATTGCATCAGAAAATTTTCTGACATCCTAGAGAAATTTAAGTTAGCATTTCTAATTTATCATATTTAGTAAACAAAGCTGGAAAGAAGTTATATTTTGGCCCAAGACACCACAAATATTTAACCTGAGATGTTGTGGAGTGGAAATCACACGTAATGTGGGTTAGCATAGAAACATAGAAACATAGAAAAAGAGCGAGTCAGAAGGGACCTCCCGGGCCATATAGTCTGACCTCCAGCACCAGCCGGCTCCGCTCATGACATGCCCACCATGTGCATGTCCAGCCTGTCTTTGAACACCCTCACCGATGGGGCCTCAACGACCTCCCGTGGAAGCCCATTCCACGCCCTCGGGGTCCTAACTGTCAGGAAGTGCTTCCTGGCATCCAAATTGAACCTTGGCTCCCTGAGCTTTGCTCCATTGGAGCGCGTCCTGCCTTCCTCTGCAGGGGAGAACAGGCCTCTCCCCATCTCCATGTGACACCCCCTCACATACCTGTATGTTGCCAACATATCCCCTCTGAGTCTCCTCTTCTCCAAGCTGAAGAGACCCAGTTCCCTCAGTCTTGCCTCATACGGCATCCCCTGCAAACCTGCCACCATCCTTGTGGCCCTACGCTGCACTGACTCCAACCTGGCTATATCCTTTCTGTAATGAGGGGCCCAAAACTGAACACAATGCTCCAGTTGCGGGCGCACCAGAGTCGTGTAGAGTGGTAGTAATACCTCTCTTGATCTAGAAGCCACACTTCTGGCTATGCAACCAAGGGTGGCATTCGCCCGCTTGACCACCGCATCACACTGCTGACTCATGTTCAGCCTGCAGTCAACCAGCACCCCGAGGTCCCTTTCACAAGAGCTGCTCTCCAGCCACTTGTCACCTAACCTGTACTTATGACAGCTATTCTTATGCCCCATGTGCAAGACCTTGCACTTATCCACATTGAACACCATCCTGTTGTCTCCTGCCCACTTCCATAGTCTGTCCAGATCCTTTTGGATCTGGTGTACCTGCTCCTCAGTTGTGGCCACTGCTCCAGTTTTAGTGTCATCTGCGAATTTGATCAGCAGACTGTTCACCCCTTCTTCCATGTCGTTAATGAAAAGATTAAACAGGATTGGCCCCAGGACAGAGCCCTGGGGGACCCCGCTTGTCACTGGCTGCCATCCCGACGATTCCCCGCTAATGGTTACCTTCTGCTTTCAGTCAGTCAACCATGCCCTAATCCACCGGACAGTGCTTTGGTCTATCCCAAAACTCCTCAGTTTCTCCACCAGGATATCATGGGGCACTTTGTCAAAGGCCTTGCTGAAATCCAGGTATACCACATCCACTGCATCCCCTCCATCTAGCCATCTTGAAACCTTGTCATAAAATTCCACAAGGTTTGTCTGGCAGGACCTGTTTTGCGGAAGCCGTGTTGTGTGGCTGTCAGCCTCCCTTCCCTATCTAGCATCACTAGATCTCTCTCTATTATGAGCCTTTCCATTGTTTTTCCTACAATGGACGTAAGGCTAACCGGTCTATAATTCCCCATGTCCTTCCTACTACCCTTTTTGAAAATTGAAAATTGGTTAAGTGACTTATTATGTAGAAAGTGTTGTTGGAATCCTTCTGAACATTTAAAGACAATAACATGTAATTCCCTTATAGTTTTTAAAGAAAAGAAACACACACAAAGGTACTGAAAACTGCACAATAATTAATTTTAACAGCCCAGAGAAATGTGTATGATATGCTAACAGCCACTCATCTGTCTTAGTAGAGATCTATTTACTTCACTTGAGGTTGTTTGGAGCACCTTCAGTTTCACTGACATTATTTATTAGTTCAATTTCACTCTGAGAGTTGTATGTATATCAATGCCATATATTGACTGCAGGTGGCACAGTAGTTAAAGTGTTGGACTGAGACTTGAGAGACCCAGGTTCTAGTCTGTACTCAGCCATCAAGTGCACAAGTGAATTTGGGCCAGTTACTGACTCCCAGACTAACCTAACTCACAGGGTTGTTGTGAGGATAAAATAGAGAAGAGGAAGGTCAAGGCCTCGGTTTCCTTAGTAGAAAAAGGGTTGGTATTTGCATGCAATAATAAGTAGAAATAAAAAATGGATATGCATTTCCTTGTATACTTGCTATCGATAACCATGTGAAAAACATTACACCAATCCTGGAAACACCCAGGATTGCCTGATACTATATTTGCAATTCACTATTTTTACTATTGAACTTATAAAATGGGAAAATTTCCAAGGAAAAATAAAACTCTTGGGAAAACATTCTAGAAAATTTTCTGTTTAGGTAATTTTTCCACCCCACATAATAGGATTTAATAGCTTCATTGCAAAGAGAATAAAGTAATGTAAGTAATTAAAATGGGCTCATTCAGACTATATAAGCACAGGTGTACTCAATTGAAACCCACAAATATAAAATACTTTTGTTAATTTTTATTCTGTAATAAAAACAAGCAAACATTTTCATTTTGTCATTGTCAGTACAGAGTGGAGATTTATATGAGCAAATCTGCATTGAAAAGTCTGCAAAAATCCTCACCACTGGTAGATGCATCACTGAGATTTAGCAAACCTCCTCCTAACCCTCTGTAACTATGGTAACTGTAGGTCCCATTTCCATTTATGTACAGCACCTCCTGTGTGCTTGAAACAGCTGATGTTGAGTAAGTGACCTGGGTTGGTTCCTGTTTATATGGTTTCTCTGCTGTAGCCGCCTCATCCTGCAAAACAATGGTTTAGGAGACAGTATCAAATCATTGCCACATTTTTCTCCTTGAATGAAGAAGACATTATGTTATTATGTAATAGACTTTTCCAGCACTGCTTCAGAACAAGTTGAAGGAAATGTGAGAGAAACACATAGATTTTTAACTACACCATAAAGAAAGCACGAGCACACTGGAGTGGTAGGGAGGCTACATATTCCTGTAAAAGAGACTCACAGCCTTTGCCTTAAAGTGAAAATTAGCCTTCTGGTGCTATCCAGATATTCTGGCTCCAACTCTCATAAAGCCAACTTGTATGGCCAAGAGTAATGAATTATGGGAATTGCATTCCAGAACAATGGGTCAACAACAGATTGGCTTGCCTCGCCAAAGAAAAAGTTTAATGCTGGCATTTGAACTAGGTTTCTTGCTGCAAGATGCTTTTGCTAATTTTTTTTAATGGTAGACTTTTTGGAGTAGTCAGGATGCTAGGAAATAGAGGAAAAGTTAACACAGAATAATAGGTCTGTAAAGAAAACTCAACATCAAGAAAACTAAGATCATGGCATTCGGTCCTATCACTTCCTGGCAAATACATGGGGAAGAAATGCAGGTAGTGACAGATTTTATTTTCCTGGGCTCCAAGATCACTGCAGATAGGGACTGCAGCCAAGAAATTAAAAGATGTTTGCTCCTGGGGAGGAGAGCTATGGCAAATCTAGACAGCATACTAAAAAGCAGAAACATCTCCCTGCCAACAAGTGCGTATAGTCAAGGCTATGGTTTTCCCAGTTGCAATGAATGGCTGTGAAAGCTGGACCATAATGAAGGCTGAGCGCAAAAGGATTGAGGCCTTTGAGTTGTAGTGCTGGAGGAGACTCCTGCGAGTCCCTTGGACAGCAAGGAGATCAAACCAGACTGCTCTTTAGAAGGCCAGATCCTGAAGATGAAACTCAAATACTTTGGCTACCTAATGAGAAGGAAGGAATCACTGGAGAAGAGCCTAATTCTGGGAACAATGGATGGCAAAAGAAGAAGGGGACAGCAGAGGATGAGGTGGCTAGATGGAGTCACTGAAGCAGTTGGCGTGAGCTGATGTGGACTCCAGGGGATGCTGGAGGACAGGAAGGACAGGAGAACTTGCCACAATTTGTTGTGATCCACACAATCAAAGGCTTTAGCATAGTCAATGAAGCAGAAGTAGATGTTTTTCTGGAACTCCCTAGTTTTCTCCATGATCTGGCGTATGTTGGCAATTTGACCTCTAGTTCCTCTCCCTCTTCGAAATCCTGCCTGTACTTCCAGTAGTTCTCGGTCCACATATTGCTGGAGCCTAGCTTGTAGGATTTTGAGCATAACTATGCCAGCATGTGAAATGAGTGCAATGGTGCGGTAGTTTGAACATTCTTTGGCATTGCCCTTCTTTGGGATTGGAATGTAAACTGACCTTTTCCAATCCTGTGGCCACTGTTGAGTTTTCCAAATTTGCTGGCATATTGAGTGTAGCACTTTTACTGCATCGTCTTTTAAGATTTTGAATAGCTTAGCTGGAATACTGTCACCTCCACTAGCTTTGTTGTTGCTCAGACTTCCTAAGGCCCATTTGACTTCACATTCCAGGATGTCTGGCTCAAGGTCAGTGACCACCCCATCGTGGTTATCAGGGATGTTAAGCTCTTTCTTGTATAGTTCTTCTGTGTAATCTTGCCACCTTAATCTCTTCTGCCTTTGTTAGGTCCCTGCCATTTTGGTTCTTTATCATGCCCATCTTTGCATGAAATGTTCCCTTCATATCTCCATTTTTCTTGAAGAGATCTCTGGTCCTCCCTATTCTATTGTTTTCTTCTATTTCTTTGCACTGTTCATTTAAGAAGGCATTCTTATCGCTTCTAGCTATTCTCTAGAATTCTGTATTCAATTGGGTGAATCTTTCTCTTTCTCCCTTGCCTTTCGCTTCCCTTCTTTCCTCAGCTATTTGTAAAGCTTCTTCAGACAGCAATTTTGCTTACTTGCATTTCTTTTTCTTTGGGATGGTTTTAGTTGCTACCTCTTGTACAATGTTGCGAACCTCCATCCATAGTTCTTCAGGCACTCTATCTATCAGATCTAATTCCTTAAATCTATTTGTCACCTCTACTGTATATGAAAAACCTTCTATTATTGTCCAATGCATTTCAGAAAGGCTAGTTTCCTTCCCTCAGGAATGAAGTTTCTTTCTTTTTCTAATTTTACACTAGATGAGGTTTGCTCCTTTCACTACATTGAACAGAAGAGCAGGACCGCCCACCCCACCCCCAACACACTGGGCAATAATAAAAGGCTTCTCATAGGCACATGGAAATACATCTCACCAAAAGCGTGGCCCATGCTTTGCAGTAGTAGAAAAACGCATGTTATTTCCCTGATATGCATTTTTTATTTATTTATTTTTTATTTATTTATTTAAATATTTATATGCCACCCCTTGCAGCAGCCTCAGGGCGGCTCACAATATCAAACAAATATATTATTAAAAACATATACCATATTTAAAAACTGGCCCATCTCAGGTTATCAGATAAAACCATACAACAAAAATATAAATAACGAATTTAAATTAATAAACAAAAATAAACCAAAGACATAAATTAAACATAAATTAACCCTAAAATTAACTATTAAAATATTGTCTAAATAAAAAGGTCTTCGCCTGGCGCCGAAAAGCAAATAACGACGGCGCCAGGCGAGCCTCTCTGGGGAGCGCATTCCATAAATGGGGCGCCACCTCCGAGAAGGCCCTCCTCCGGGTACTCACCCTCCTAATCTCACGCACGGAGGGTTCCCGGAGGAGAGCCTCTGCCGCTGATCGTAAGGGGCGGGAGGGCATATATGGTCGCAGGCGCTCCTTTAGGTAACCAGGGCCCAAGCCGTTTAGGGCCTTATAGGTAAGGACCAACACCTTGAATTGGGCCCAGACTTCAATGGGAAGCCAGTGGAGCTGACGGAGAACTGGGGTGATATGAGAACCACGCCCAGTCCCCGTCAGAACCCTGGCAGCTCTATTTTGCACCAGTTGAAGTATCCGGACCGTCTTCAAGGGAAGCCCCATGTACAGCGCGTTACAATAATCCAACCGGGAAGTCACCAACGCATGTGTCACCGTCGTCAGGCAATCGAGCTCCAGGAAGGGACGCAGCTGATGTATCAGCCGAAGCTGTTGGAAGGCGCTCCTCGCCACTGCTGACACTTGAGCAGTCAAGGTCAGCTCCGGGTCGAGGAGCACTCCCAAGCTGCGGACCCTGTCTTTCAGAGGGAGTGCAACCCCATTCAAGACTAGGGTCAGGTCCCCTACACTGTAGCCTGACCCACCTACCAACAGGACCTCCGTCTTGTCTGGATTGAGCCTCAGTTTATTGGCCCTCATCCAGCCCATTACCTCGGCCAGGCACCGGTTCAGCACAGCCACCGCCTCACCTGGATCGGTGGAAAACGAGAGGTAGAGCTGGGTATCATCCGCATACTGATGATTCCGCAGCCCACACCTCCTGATGACCTCCCCCAGCGGTTTCATGTAGATGTTAAAAAGCAAGGGGGACAGAATGGAACCCTGCGGAACTCCATGGCATAGCTGCCATGGCGCAGAGCCATAGTCCCCCAGCACCACCTTCTGGTATCGGCCATTGAGATAGGAGTGGAACCACTGCAGAGCAGTGCCTCCAACCCCCAATCCCGCCAGCCTCTCCAGAAGGATACCATGGTCGATGGTATCGAAAGCCGCTGAGATGTCAAGGAGGACTAACAGGGACGCACTCCCCCTGTCCCTCTCCCTGCATAGGTCATCGTACAGGGCGACCAAGGCGGATTCAGTGCCAAAGCCGGGTCTGAAGCCGGACTGAAATGGGTCCAGATAATCAGTTTCCTCCAAGAGTGCCTGGAGTTGTCCCGCCACCACCCGCTCCAGCACCTTACCCAGAAACGGGATGTTGGCCACCGGTCTATAATTGGCGACCACCTCTGGATCCAGGGAAGCCTTCTTTAGGACTGGCCGGACTACCGCCTCCTTTAAGGGGGCCGGCACCCGGCCGTCTCTCAAAGAGGCGTTGACCACCTCCAAGATCCAGGGTTCAATCCCGTCCTTGGCGGTCTTTAATAGCCAAGATGGGCACGGGTCCAGTAAACAGGTGGTTGAGCGTACCGATCCAAGCACCTTGTCCACATCATCGGGCCACAAAAACTGAAATTCATCCAATAACGAGGGACAAGCAGGCATGGTTGGTCCCTCCCCAAAAGAATCAGTACCAAAAGTGGAGTCCAGCTCGTGACGAATCAGAGCAACTTTCTCCTGAAAATTTTTGCATTCTGCCATCACATAATCTACTACCTCTTCTATCTATCCTCAGATCCCTACTTCTAAATTGTGCCACCATTCCTCCTCTGAAACATTTTGCAAGGATTATTCTAGCTTCAGTTCCTGGAGTGGAAAAGTAAAAGTATCCAATATTTTTTAATAGTAGGAGACAGATGTAATTCGTCCAACAATGAACATGGCCATCTCCCATTGTCAAAAGTACAGTACAGAGCAGGACAAGAAATGCAGCATGCAGTGCCATCCCATATAGGAAAACTATAGTGGTGCCCTAATCTAAATGCACTTAATATTTGAATATTTTAAATGGAAATGTTGTATAATAATTCATCTGAACCTGTAAACAAAGGTTGGTGTTAAATATGCTAATAGTGTATAATCTGGATAAACTCCTTTAAAAGTTATTCCGGTATATAAAATATGTTATATAAAATATTCTTTATATCCAATATGGGTGTGTGTATGTGTTTTAAAGTGACAATTGTTAATGCAAATCTCCAATCGGATATTATGGTAATTTTTAAAACTTCTAGCAGAAAAAGCCAATGTCCTACATGTCCTAATAAGTATTTGGCAAATTTACAACACATAAATATATTGAGAAACTTTCAATGTAAATGGAAATGTGCATCTTTGTCCAAGTGAATGAACTGTTGCATGTGACGAGTTGTGTATGATTACAGTGGGATTAGGGGCATTGTCAGGCTTATTGGACAGTTGGGGTTTTTCTGCATATAAACTAGTAAAAGAACTATCTTGACTTAATATTGTGTTTTCCATTAGCTTTAATTCTTCTGGGCTTGACCCAGTTTTAATTTTATGAGCAATAAACTTGAAAGCTCAAATTATAGAGTTGTGTTTTGGCATATCATAGTGGCCAAGAATTTCTTTCAATTTCAATAAGGTTATAGAGATGATGGAATCAGTTGCAACGGGATTTTTAAAACACTTCTAAACAGGGACTAGATACTGTTTGGCTCTTGATTTGGTTCATTAAACTCCATTAACACTAAGCATTCAGGGATCATTATCTGCTACCAGAATAAAATGCATTAACCCTACAGGATCATAACCTAAATAAACAGTAGAATGCTATGTTTCAGCATAGAAAATATCCACCATTTAAAAAAATGGAGGCAGAGAAATTCCAACATGAGTGGAGGCTAGTGCAGACCTTAAGCAGATGTATTTTTTCTAAATAAAGTTACACATCCAACTTTAAGGCATTCAGAAGTGTTCTACTGAATCAGATCAAAGACCTATCTAATCTAAACAGTTGCCAACCAGCTGCCTATGGGAAGTCCATAAGCAGGAGATGAGTGCAGCGGGTATTCAGAGAGGCCTACTTTCTCTGATAATGGAGACAATATGAAGCTATCATAACTAATAGCCGTTGCTAGCTTTTTTTCTCCATGAATTTCTCTAATTTCCCTTTAAAGGCATCTGAGCTGGCAGTCACCTCTACATTTCACAGTTGCAAATTCTGCAGTTTGACTATCTGCATATGAAGAAGTGCTTTTTTGTTTGTTTTTCTCAATTTTCTCACCATTTGGTTGCACTGCATGATGGTACAGTTTTGTACTATGAGAAAGGAAGAACAACTAGCTATTAAGTATGCATGATAAAAAAGCATTTAAGAGAATTTACTCAGAATATTTTTCTCTCCTTATAATGAATTTTACAAGTCTATTATTATTGTTTGAAATGCTTAGCCATGAATCTTGCAACCCTCAGTTCTCACCCCCACCATTGTACCTGCTGTCGATCCAAGCGCATCCGCTTTGCAGCATTTCTGCTTTCGCTTTCACAGGCTGAAGCCAGAATACTCTCTGCTACTGCTGAAGTAAGGTGAGAGGGAATGGGTCGTGACTATGAAAGAGAGTAGGTGAGGGGGGAGAGAAACAGAAGATAGAAAAGGTTACTAGGAGCTTCATAAAATCCACAATATTCTTCACAGGTAGCTCTTATGCAGGAGAGGCCCAGTCATTGAAATGTATTTTGTTTCAACAGAAAGTGGAAATGAAGATTGTCAAAATGAAAAATGAAAACTAGTTAGAGATTAAATCTGCAGTTGTTCCACGGATCTTCAGATATATGTTTATTCTCCTTTATTTTCATATGGATATTCATACATATATTTAGAATGCATTTTCAAGAGACACCTGTAATATGCCTGAGCTGGTGTAGCATGGCTAAGAGACTGAGCTATGAATCAGGAAATTTCCAGTTCAAATCCCAGCCATGAAATCACTTGGTGGCCTTAAATAAGTCAGCTTCACTCTTTCATCCTCAGCAATATAGGGGAGAATAATACTAACTTACCTCACAGGGCTGTTGCAAGAATTACAACTAGGTAATATATGAGTGAAATATTTTGGACATTTGTGAGTGCTATACAAATAGTTATAATCATGATCATCAATCAAAATATACTTGTTTTGATTCTTGGTACTATTGCTGACAATAAAAAGCCTATGGACGTTTGTTCTTATATCTCCTCATCAGCTGAAACATGGACACCTGTACTTTACACCTCTGTGTAAAGGCATGCCATGTTTAAGTAGGTCGCAATGGGTAGGACACGACTTCGTGACTAACAACAACAACAATCCTCATTCATCCACAGGGCTGTAATATCCTTCCATCCTCAAATGTTTTCTTTAAAGACATGTCTTAGTAATGATCCTCTTTCTTGTCATTTCACTGTTAACTTGACTGGCACACCTTGCTGAAAATTTACTGGACTGAAAGGCTTGCTTATACTCTTATACTCTTGCTTATACTCTTCAGGAATAATCTATATGTGGACCAATTAAATCTTCTGCTGGTTTCAATGGGCAGATTTTTTTTTCTAATTTTAATGCCCACCCAATTTCAAGATGAAAATGGGAGGGGGAAGTTTAAATCCACCCCTCATACCATGGCCCTGATCTGAATTGGAGCTGTCCATGGTTAAACTCCAGTAAGTCAGTCACACATGGCTCTAAAATATGCAGATCCATACAAAGACCTACACTCACTCTACTACATGCCCAATTCCTCACAAACAAATGCAATTTCTCTTCCTAGATAGTCTTATACTAGCTGATTGTACTACAAAAAATGTTGGAAGTCACATTAAAATGTAAAGAATGGATACAAAGGTTATTGCAGTAAATCTGACATATTCCATTCATATGCCTAGTGTTTACATTATTTGTTGAAACTCTTGACAAATAGATGGTGAATTCTTAATCAACAGTATACTTAATTACTGAAAATGGTATTTTATTTTTTAAATAAAAACAGCAAATTTTAACAGCTGAAACTGTTGCACATCTCCAAATTACCACTGCTTAGCATGAAAGGTTGGTATATTTTTAACTACAAACAAAAATGTGGTTTTACAAACAGCACTTATAGGATAAAATTCAAGCAAAGAACTCTTCAGACTGAGTTAAAAACATTTTGTTGTTGTTGTTAATTAATTAATTAACAAATGCAGGCATTTTTTCATGAGGAGGCAAACATATTTCCCCAGAGAAAAGTTGTACTGCATCTGTTGAAAAATATTATGCAGATACAGAAATAGATAGGTGACTGTTTATATCTTAGCATATTCCGTAACATCCAAGACTGATAAACTATAGAAGTCCATCTTGGAAGCTACAAGTAATTAACAATTAGTGTGTAAAAAAGTATAATGCAATTAGAATGTAAAATCCTGTATTTTCTACTGTGGTTTGATATCTTCCTCTAAAACCAAGCAAGTTCAGCAAGAGTACTGTCCAATGCGTGTTTAGACAGAAAAGGTTCCTGGCTAGACAGGGAATGCAGGGAGCTGCAGTGTCTTTTTCTGTCTAAACATGCATCCTAAATTACTGATAAACTGGAGTGACCTCATGGCAATTATCAGCATCAGAGATTATGTCCTTATCAAGGACACTTGGTGTCTGACCTTTATTTTATTGTGTTTTAAAACATTTTGTGATAGCCTGTATTATTCATAATGGCATCATTTAATCATTTTAACCCAATAAATACATACATACATGAATATTTACAATATTTATTTATTTAAGTAAAATTTTTGCATCCCAAAGGGTAGGAAGATATAAATCAAGCTGATCCATTGTTCACATTAGTTCCTTCCTGTTTTGGCTAGCTCCTTCTTTGCTGAATATGTCATCCTCAGCATACCAGGTTTCTTGCGCTGTGTGGCATTGCTTTGTTATTAAAAGTCGATATATATGTCTTTCCCACTAAATAAACTTTAAAAATTAGACTTGCAAAACCAAGGTGACCACATATCCAGTTATGTATTGGGTTCCTGCAACTTCCATAGGTACATGTTAAATTCACCTAGCACTTAAATAACAAGAATATTCTCACACCATCAGGAAGCAGAGCCTTTGAACCATCTACAGAAAAGTACTCTGTCCATCACAAGACCATTAATTGACATGCAAAGCATAATAGAAGAAAGCAATACTTACAGCACAATTTACAAGAAGGTTCTCCAAGACCCTAAATCCAATGGCATACATATAAAATTATAATAACATTACATATTAGCTATTTGTTTCAGGATATTTGCCAAAATACCAATGCTGCCTGATTTTATAGGGTATACCAGAGATTCTAGGCGTATTTACTTGGAAGGAGAAAAGTGCAAATTCCTTCCAAATAAATATATTGGCATGATTGTTATTTATAAAAGATTCTCAAGAAGCAAGCATAGAACACTGATAATATATATTGCTAGTATATGTTCCTATGTCCAAAGTGATAGGCAGGATTAAATTTAGATTACAATGATATAATTCCATATAGAAAATAAGTAGCTCATGTGCTGTATATTAAAATTTTTAGAATAGTAAACAAATATAATGTGTCATCCCTTTTGCTTGAATGTATAACATTGTTAGCAAATGTCTACCAGTAATTGCAAGCATTTATTTTCCAATTTTAAACATAAATGTGCTGTGTCCTAACAGTTCCATCCATTTTAAAGTTACCCTTCTCTCACATGTATATCTGGAACCCAAATCTCCATATTGAAAGCTCAACATGTTTTCTCAGGAGCATTTTATTCATTTAAATATAGATACTCAGTCATTCTAACTATGGAATACACAGTGGCTCTACAGTCTGATGTATGGATCTATTCATCAACATCTTGTAACAGAATTAAGACTGAAAAGGTTTTTTGAGAATTCTGGCATGAAAGCACTCTCTCTTAGTGTAAGGTATGCAATTCAAACTGGCACAATGTGCGTGTTTGAGCAACATTCTGCATTCCAAAATGAAGAACAGCACTGCACTCTGTTGGATGTACTGATATTGTTCAAATATGCTCTTCTAGCTTCAGTAAATATAAAAGAGGATTTTTCATTTTTGCAACTCTACATTTTCACATTAGTTTGATACAATCCTTTTCATTATTATCTCTCTGAATAGAAATGGAAGAAGCAGGATTCCAGGAACTAGAAGCGAAATGTGTGTCCATTTGCATGCATGGTACATGAGCAGATACATTTGCTGTGTCTAAAGCCAATCTACTTGATAAATAATTTGGAAAACACAAGTTTACTTTTCAAAACTGTTATTCACTTAGTTGATACACCCCACTTTACTTACAATACTGACATCTTTACTCCAGACAGCAGTTTATCACAGACAAAATGGGGAACTGTTTGGCATAGGCACCAGGTTTAGAGCAATTATTATTGCCATTGTCACATTCATTGTCATCATAATCATTTACTATATGTCTATATTGCCCCAAAGCTGAAGTTTTCTGAGCAGTTTTCAGCACCACAGAAATTATCTGTGTTCAATATGACTGCATAGCATCATTAATTGTCCAAGGTGGTCATCCAGCCAGATGTTGTAGGTGCAGAAGGGGAAAAAGCAACAGACACATTCTGCCTAATTAGTAGTGCCTTTCCTGCTGTTGTGCGTGCAAATAATGCCTGATCCTGACCCAATTTATTCCTGTTTCACCAAAACTGATAGGACTGCTCCTAAAAGTAAAGATGTACACAGTTTGACAGGGCAAGGGCTGGATAATATGCCAGGTGTATCTCCTGAGACTTCTGCTTTAGGATTTCATAATATGTTGGTGTGATCTTTTCATGAGACAGATGTTCAGACAAAGCTGGTGGTTTGTAAAAGCAGAGACATGTGAAGAGGCATTTGGCAAGCAGTCATCACCAACAGGTAATGAACGCAAAATACTGTATGGAGAAAGGACCCAATAATATTATCTGTGTCTTCCCAAGGTTAGCCAGAAGCCACATGCTCCTTGTTGTCTAATTAAGACAAATGAAATTTAGTTAGACCCTTGAGTGGCCATAAATATTGACATTAAAAGTTGCTAAGAAACTTTGTTAGCCTGATTTCCCCCCTCTTTCTGTCTCATGAACAATTTTATGAAACTGATTTGAATGTATTACATAGAAATTGTAAAACCTGTAATCTATGTGTAATCCATTTCTGCGTAACATATGGTTCAAAATACACATTTTAACAGGTTTCTACAGTTAAATTGGCATATTTTTGGAGAGCAAGATTGAGTAGACTAGAGGGAAAGCCTACTATCATCATTTCCTATTGTCTCTGGCTAGCATACATTTTTCATCTGATGGACCTTCATCCCTAGCCCTTTTCGGACATGGAAAGCACACAGAGCAAACCCATGGAAGGAGAATATCACAATGGAAAGCAGAGTCAATGGCCTATACACATAGTCACTAACTATGAATATAATCCCTGCAGGGATGCCAACTAAGCACACGTCCTTATCTGTGTGACAGAGGATCCTGTAGAGTTGTACAGTTTATATGCATGTATGAACTTGCGTGCACAGTCTAGTGCAGGGGTGGGCAATTAATTTTCCTATGGGGCCACATGAGAAACTTTGACAGTTGTTAAGGGTCGGACCAATACACTTACAGCTCTGCTCAATAAATATCTCTTTAAAAACAGTAAATGAAACATTACAATGATACAATGAAAATGTGGAGCACAGAACAACAGTTTTTAATGAATATTCACAAAAATATTAACATTAACATTACATGAAAAGCAATAAATTCAATTCAATTTTACTTATATAGCGCAAATTTACAACATATGTAATCTCCCAGTGCTTAACATAGTAAGGTACAGACCTTACGAATTATAACGGAACAGAGAAACAGAAAACTCAACAATCCAAGTTGCCTTTGGATTCCCTATAAATGTATCCAGCGTTGTTTGTTTGCATTACCTCAGTTCTTTTTCTTTTTTTTTTTGTGGTTCAGTGAGAGAGATCTAGTCTGTTTTGGGCTTCAACAAGTGCACTGAAGTCAGGTTGAATATTTGTGGTGGATATGCGAAGAACAGCACTCAAGTGATCATCACTTAGAGAGGATCTGTATTTGTTGAACTTCATCACTGAGAATGTTTGTTCACATATGTAATTGGATCCAAAGAGAACCAACATCTTCTGATCATGCCTCCTTAGGTTTGGAAAGCTCTCCTCTTTGAGAGAAGAATAAAAAGTCAGCAGTGATACTGACTTAAAGTGCTCTGCCAGCAGTTTATCAGACTGCAGATCAATGAGTTCAAGCTGGACATCACTGGGTGCAGTATTCACACTGCAGCTGAAGGGAGAGGAAATCATGTGCATTTCACTTTCAACTGTTTTGAAGTCTTCAAATCGTCTTGAAAATTCAGCATGTAGTGCACCCAACATGGATGAGTACCTGTGGAGATGATCAGCTGATGGTGTGACTTCCTTCAGTGTGGGCATGTGGGTAAGAATGTTGCCCTCCAACTGGCTTGAAAGAAACTTCAGCTTTCTCATAAAAGCCGTCATCAGGCTGTACATTTCATGTGCAAACAGGCCCTTGTCTTGCAGCTTGGTATATAGTTCATTCATTAGTGCAGTCACATCAACAGCAAAAGCAAGGTCTGCCATCCAGTCTGCATCTGAGAGCTCAGTGATGTCCCTGCCTTTCTTCTCACAAAACTCTTGAATCTCTGCTCTCGTATTCCATACTCTTTTAAGCACCTTGCCCAGGCTGAGCCATCTGACAGCTGTCTGGTAACCGAGGTCACCATGTTCACTCTCATGCTCCTCCAAAAAGACAACAAACTGTATGTGATTAAGTGCTCTTGCTCTGATGAAGTTAACAACTTTAGTTACAACATCAATCACGTGGTTGATTTTTAGCACTGATTTGCACAACACCTCCTGATGTATAATACAATGCAACAATATCAGTTTCTGTTCCAGGTTTATTTCAGTCACTTTATCTTGCATCTGCTTCAAAAGTCCGACATTTTTCCCTGTCAAATTTGGACAGCCATCAGTTGTAACACTGACCAAATTCTCCCATTTTAGTCCCAGCTTGTTCATGCAAGTCCCAGCTTGTATTTACCTCTGTGAACAAATCACTCCCCGTCATGGTCCCTTTCATCAGCCGCATAGCTGCCAGCTCCTCCATCATCTCAAAGTTTTTAGTTAATCCACGTACAAAGATGAATAACTGGGCTATGTCATGGACATCACAGCTCTCATCCAGAGCCAAGGAGAAAACATCAAAATTGTCCACTTTCTTTTGCAGCTGAAGGTCCAGATATTCTGCAATGCACTCCACCCTCCTTGTTACGGTTGGCCTGGAAAGGGGCACATTAATGAACACTTCTTTTTTCTCTGGGCATTGAAATGCTGCAGAGTCCACCAGGCATTCTTTGACAGACTCCCCATCAGAGAATGGCTTACTTTCTCTGGCAATTTTGTAGGTTATTAGAAAGCTCAACTTGACTGCTATGTCCCTTGATGTGTGAGCTTTGGTTAAAAAAATCCTTGCTGCTTTTGCAGCTTAGTTAGCAAAGCTTCAGATGTCCATGTCCGCTCTGCATCAGTCAAATGTTTGTACTTCTCCGCATGTTTGGTCTCATAATGTCGATTCAGATTATAATCCTTCAGCACCGCGATCTGTTCTCCACAAACTAGGCACACAGCTTTGCCTCTGATTTCAGTAAAGAAATACTTGGAAGTCCATACCTTGTTAAAAACTCTACATTCCAAATCGATCTTTCTTTTTTTGGTGTTAGCTGACATCTTCATGGGCTGAAGCTAACCAACAAACAAATCAGTGCATAATCCTTCTGCAAAGTACGGAAAGTAGGTGCGAAAAAACGTTAATTTAGCAGATCCTTCAAAATAAAAGCAGTGCAGTTGTATTGCTTGCATCTATATTATGATGATGGGGACTGCAGGTGGCGCAGTGGTTTAAACCGCTGTGCTGCTGGGCTGGTTGATCGAAAGGTCGCCGGTTCGAATCTGCACACGGGGTGAGCTCCCGTGCTCCGTCCCAGCTCCTGCCAACCTTGCAGTTCGAAAGCATGCAAATGCAAGTAGATGAAAAGGTACCACTTCGGTGGGCAGGTAACAGCATTCCGTGCACTTCGGTATCTAGTCATGCCGGCCACATGACCACGGAGACTGTCTGCGGACAAACGCTGGCTCCCTCGGCCAGGAAACGGAGATGAGCACCGCCCCCTAGAGTCAGGCATGACTGGACGTAACGTCAAGGGGAAACCTTTACCTTATATTATGATGATATATATTTGCATTGACTTTTAATTTGCCAGTGACCTCATGCGGGCCAGTCAGGGTCAGCCATCCGGCCAGATGTGGCCCGCGGGCCATACAATGCCCAGATCTGGTCTAGTGAATGCATGTAGGTCAGGCCATCACAAACTGCTGCTCCCTCTCCTACTCGGTGCATTCACTCTATGTGCCTTGAATACCTACATTGTCTTGTTAGTGTTATGCATGTTTTTTTTCTATGCATGTTTCTCATGCTGAAACAGCCAACTACACCCTCTCTTGACCAAAACCTTCTGTGTTTCAAAGACAGAAAGACATACTGGGCTGGGTTTGGTTGTACAGGCATAGACTAGACACTCTTATTTTCTCACCATGAGCTAGACAAAGGGTAGACTATCATACACCTGCCCAGCCCTGATATTACATTGTTCAACTTTAGGAATTGTTGCTGAGTGCTATAGCCTCAATTTATCCACTGGAATAAATTGGAATGTGATTACATTTTACATAACAGTATAACTGGTTCTTCAGGTCTTTAGGTTCTTTGCTTTCCTCATCACCTTTCCTCAACCTACTCCCATCTATTGACACAATCTTGTAACATCACCTACTAAGTCATCTCCATGTACAGTAAGTTGAAATATTATCACTGAAATATTTTAAAGCATTTGAATGATCAAAAATAAATGAAAGCAAATGTGTATAAAGTAAAAACACTTCCAATATCACTGTTAATATCAACATATGATAGTGAATATCATACCCTGAAATGGAAAAAGTGATGCTCTGATTGTACTTTGGAATCATTTTAACTTGCACTGGCCCTTCAATCATTTCTAGTCCATTTCTGGGCATCAGGCTGGGTTTTCTGGTTATAGATGTTGAAGAACATGGATTGTTCTCACATTTTCTCAGCATTCTATACAGCAAGACCTTTTTATCTGCATAGTGTGCTGACAGTGTTTCTACTGGTGACTAAAAATTCATAGATATTATGGATAGTGCAGAGCTTTGCCTTTCAGAAATGATGATCAAAAACATCCTGCACTTGCAGTTTTATAGAGGCTGCAATCTGTCAACAGTAAAGGAAATTTCTCTTAAGTGATATGAAGGTGCTTATCTCAGAACCTAGTGAACTGATAGTTGAGACAAGTGAGATTCTTCTGAGAAGCCATTCATATAGCTGATGGTGATCAGGGACTGGTGTCCAAACATGCTATTCTCTCTAAGGCAGAAAATTATAGAACACATTTTTAAAGGTATCTAGAATACAAGTCATTTTAGTGTAGGCTCTGTAGTGATGAATTGAACAAAGTGGCATTATATCGATAATTAATCAAATGACCACTATCATACTTCACAGAGCCAGTATGGTTTCATGGTTAGATTGAGGGAGCTGGTGTGGGGAAATGTCAGTTTACTCCATGTTTGGCTATGAAAGACTGCATGGCATGTGAAAGAGAATACTCAGCATTATCTGTGAGAGAAGTGTTCGGAAGTGCTTAGCAGGGTACAGATTTCCACCCTGCATGAGTGGAGTATTCCGAGAACATTCATTTGTATCGGATAGTTGCAAACTGAATGAAGAGGTCAGATATCTTCTTAGTAAAGGCTTGTGGCAAGGGGCGGCCTATAAATTTCCAAATAAATAAATAAATAAATAAATAAATAAAATAAAGACTTTTGTTCCACTTTCTCATTCATTCTTTCTTTGCGGTGTCCCCATTGAGGGCTATTTCCTTGCTCCTTGTCCTCAATAATGGTGGCCACTCTCATTCAACACTACTTCTGAAAGGAGTATAAGGCACGGAATTGTGCACACTGCCCAGAACAAGGCTCCTCTTGTTTCCTTCTCCCAGTAATGGCAACAGCTTTGGAGTTTACATGACCAGCAGTAGTCCAAAAAACTTGCTGACCTTGCTTATCTACATGTCCCCACTCTTTGTTGGCACAGACTTGGTCACCTGGAGTATATGTCTGAGTATATTACTGTATTTCTATGCATTAATGTAAGAATATCTGCTGCATATTTCTAGTGCACACACACTACTCTGAGTGGCTTACGATAATGAAATCACAACACTGTTTTAAGACTACTTGGATTTGTAATATTCCCATTAATATGAAAGAAGTACGCATAATTTGGCCATAGAAGACAAGGAATTTCCAAATCAGCTAGCTGCACAAATAAATTTACTTCAGTAAATAACTCGAGACAAATGAAACTATACTATTTATTACAGGTCATGTACATATTGTCTGTCAATTATTTCAAATCTTAGACTTAGATCTGAGCTAGAACTTCACAACAACTTTTGCATTCTTTCTATTCCTTTCTAATCTATATTTCTCTTATTCATAAGCAATCTTGCCCTTTTGTCCCAAGAATTACAAATGCACAGAATGTATATAACTGTATAAAAATGTTTTCTTGCATTTACACTGTCTCTTCCTAAGCAAGTGATTTTAACTGACAGCTTATTTGATTTCTAAAAGCCATCTAAAGTTCTGAAACAAATAAAAGGAAAGGAAAGGAAAGGAAAGGAAAGGAAAGGAAAGAGAAAGAAAGGAGTTTGGTTGTTGCTTTAAAAAAAATAAAGCATGGGTTTTGAGGTTCTTAAAATGATACCGGGAAGGTAGAAGATGCTTGGAACTCATGAAGGGAAGGATTTGGATATTTTGATCTTTTTATGGAAATGCTGACAGTGAAAATGTGCAGTAGGGTTTTTCCTTTCTACTATAATAGAGTGAGTTCCTTTCTGCTAGGCCTGGGACTTATGTATGTGTAGTTGCATGCATGCAGCCCTCTGCATGCATGTTATCCCTGGATTCAGACTAGTAGGCCTTCTCCATAGGTGTCAGAATAATGACAAAAAGATGAAAAAAAAATCTCTGTTTCTGTGTTTTATACCATGTGATGTAAGTTATATTTTCCAAGGCATTTCAAATGCACTGAACAAAGGAAGGGGGAATCCAGGTAATACAATAAGCAGGAGAAGAACCTCTGACCTGACATTACCAAAAATACAAATAAAAAGAGACACTAAGATGAAAACAAAATAGTGTCATGGATTTACATATGGGGGTTTTGATGAAAACTAGGGCTGGGTTTTAGTTCAAAACTCACCATCTCAAAACCACTCCTTTTCATCCGCCTGCAGGACTTGAGGTAAGTACGTATACGCTTTCTGGCACGCTCTTGGTACTCAGGGAATTGTCGCCTGCATGAGTCAATGATAGCTTGGATCTTTTCTTTGGGCTGCTTAGAGATTGGGACCATTCGGTCCAAGTTTTCATCTACAAACAGCCTGACAAACATCTGTTGGCAAGAGGGAGACAGAGGAGAAGGATTTGGAGGGGTGCTATCTTCTCTTTCTAAGCTTCCTGTCTCAGTTACAGATAAGAAGACATTTTGTTTAACACAATGAAGAGCTTTCTAATGGAAAGTCAGAAATGTTAAGTAAACCAGGAATTTATTTTAGGACTGACAAACAAAACAAGAAAAGATTAGACTGTAGTGTACAGAAATTGTGAGGGAAATAAAACACAGATTGTAAAAATAGGCACTGCATCAGGTCTCTTACTAACAGTGTGCTGTGATCACTGCATTGATTTACTGTACACAGCCTCTGACTCTTCCTTTGCTACAAGCTTTGTGTGTGTGTGCTGTCATGCAAAATTATACAAATTAGGAAAACAATAGGAAATAGCTGACCACTGAAACAGTCTTCAGAAATTATCTGCAAATTGTCTCTCTGCTGGGTGTACATACACATGCACACACATGCACGCATGCACACCCCACCACTGAGGTTTCTCTTACAGGTATAGATGCCTTAATTGCCTAAATCTGGTGAACCTGGCACTTCTTTGCTAGTGCTTAGACATGCTTGTGGGGGGAGCAAAGTCCCCCTTCCATAAATAAAACTAATACACGTCTTTTATTGCCACATTTACCCATAAACAAAAGCCCCAAATAAAGAGATAAAATTCAAACAGGTATAAGAATGCATTATTTAACTCACATTAAAAGCTTTCAGGCGCTCGGCTTCTACCCCATCAGATTCATTAACCTTCTCAGCATCTTCATGTTCATCATGGTCATCCTCATCCTCCTCTCCCCGATTCAGGGAAAGGTCTTCAGCACCTCTGTCCATGCTTTCATTCTTGCCAGAATCATAGCTGGAATAGCTATGGGCAGGTGACTGGGAATAAAGGAAGTCATTTTGTAAAACATGCTTGAAAAAAGCATCTGCTTCATCTCAACAAATCTTGGTTTTATATACACACATATATAAATTCTCACTGGATCAGTTAAACTGAAATGGTTGCTCAGAAACACTTTTGCAGAGAGCTTTAGATCAGTCAGTAGGCAAATGTGCAACTTAAGAGAAAAGTTACAAACACATAATTTAGGCACTGTATTAACATCAGGAACTGTTAACAAAATTGCTGGACAGAATGTGGATTTGAACCTGCATGAATTGATTTAAAGTTTCAGCTTTGCCATGAAATCAAAGTCTAGCCTTAGGCAAATTAATTATGATTTGTTAGTACATGGGGTTATCCTGTTCTTATAGTCACGTGTTCTTATTACAGTTAACTGTTTTTGCCTCAAAAACATTTACAATCTATACATGCTTGTGCTTTTAATAATTGGTATGTTCTGCCTGTGTTTCATGTTCAGGTAAAAAAGACCATAATATAAAATAGATAGTAAGAAGTACCCTTCTGTTTACATGTAGCTTTCTTTTTCTCTCTCACCTGTCCATCCTACACACTAAAGATGACAAGTCTGCAGCCGTGGCATAGGAAGGGACAGGGAAAGGCATGGAATTCCTAAACTGATGCCCTCCATATGCAAGTCCTGCATAAAGAAATCCCTTGGAAGAGCTATCGCAAGGGAAGAGGTGGGGTACGGGTGGGTATGCTTATACATTGGTCCAGAGTGCAACAAAACAGGAGAGCTATTCTAGTGAGCACACAGTTGCTTCAGCTGAGTGGGAGCGGGATCGACCAGGAGCAGGTGGCATGCCCAGAGGACTGTGTGAACCACAGATTGAGAGGCAGGCAATGTAGACAGGAGCTGTGCACCTTGGGATTAAGTTTCAGTCACAGAGACTGATGGAAAAGCTGCTGCCATTAGGAGGAATGAAGGAGGAGGGTGGAAACCAGACAACTATGGAAACCATGCGATTGTTTAGAGGCAACAAGCTGGTAAGAAGCCACGCCACATGGTAACCATACACCATGGTGTAACATTACATGTGAACACAGTCAGTGAGATGATTCTCGTGTAACAGCCATAATGTGTAAGTTGGGCAGAGCTGTGCATGCCATGAGAACCACCATACATATCTCTAAGTTGGTCTGCTTCCCTCAGGCGAGGTGGGGTGTGTAGTTCAGTGCCAGATTTCTGCTGCTTGAGGTGGGAAGCACACTCACTAGCTACCACCACTGTCACAGCCTCCTCTTCCCATGCCTGTCTCCCTTGTTCCCCCCTACATCTGTTTCCTTTCCCCTGTCTGCCTGCCTTTGTTTTGCCTACTGCGTCTTCCTCCATTCTTGTATTACATCTGTCTCCCTCTCTTTACCTGCTGGAACTGTCTTCCCCACCTGCCCACCCACCGGTCACATCTTTCTCTCATCTGGCCACCAACTTCACTGCCCATTTGCCAACTCAACCTGTCTGTCTCCTCACTCACTCTATCCCATTCCCACTGCTGGTCTGCAGGTTGACCAGCTTTCTGAAGCCTGTAAAATGGGCAATTGCCAAAGACACCCTTCTTCCCACCATGCCTTGCTCTATGGAATGACCCATCAGAACCAGGAATTTGGGTCTGGCCAACTCTTTGCTGGCCAGTTTTCCAGCAGAACCCTTCAGAACTTGACAGGCTGCTGCTTATTCTGAAAGGATCAACTGAATAGGCCCTAGTAATAAGGGAGAGACAGAGGGATTGGAAGTTGCAATGGCAGCAGCAGGTTCTCCTTGCAGTTGGAAGGGGTAACCACACAAATTGCTGTTCCTTCCACTCTGCTGCCCAAGGTGGGGGATCTGCCCTGGCTCAAGAAGACTTTCATGTTGTCCTGTCAACAGAGTTGAAACAAGAGACAACTTACTATCTAGTCACCTTCCGTACATAGAATTGAGAGTTGGGTAGGAGTGCCATCTTGTCTTTCGTCTCAGATAGCAAAATGTCTTTAGTCAGCCATATAAACAGGAATTAGGTAGGAAAGCATTCTCCATATTCTAATCCTTGCCACTGCACTTGCATACTTACATACATACAAACTCAAACTATTTGACTTCTGTTCTATTTTGGGAGAGATCTAGCTATCATCTGCTGCCAAGCCCCCTAATCTATATAATGAGGTTAATGGGCATGAAGAGACTGAAATCTTACATTAAGATTCCAGATCATGAGAATGGAAGAACAACTACTGACAAAAGTGTTCCCTTGGGCTTTTAAAAGTTTAAGGGAATTTTTGGAAAGAATGTTGCAGTGTTTCTTTTGTGGTTACACATTTTATGGAATGATTTCTTTACATATATCTATTTTAGGCATGAATCAGATTCAGATGTTAAGTGCTAGATGATGCACTAAGGAAGTGTGGAAATCAAATATAAAATGATATAATTTGAAATCATCCAGGAAAGAAATCTTGGGAGGTAGCTCTCTGAAAATATCAGTTTATTTGACTGCAGCAATGTAAAAGGCAAAGGTAAGCTATGAAATACAAGGAGTTAGAAATAGAATAGCAAGTATCATAATGCCACTACAGAAAGGTGTGATGTATCTACATTTAGAATGCCATGGGTTACTCTGGTTATCCCAAATAAAAAAGGATTTTGTAGAGCTGGGGATGGGGTACAGGGCAATTCAGTTAATATGACTTAGTGATAGGAATGCCAACTGTTTTGTGAACATTTTCATAAAAGAGATGATCTGGAAATATTGCAAATAAGTCAAAATGAAGTACTCAGATCTTATTCTTATTCTTGGTGATTATTTCTTCTCCACTTTTATGTTCAAACACACACACAAAGCAGATTACAATAGTAAAATATAAAACAGTACAAAAGAATCATAATAAAAACCTTTTTAAAAGACCAAATTAAATGAGAAGACCACATTTTAACAGACTAAAATCACACATAGAGCAATCATGTTGAAATAAGGTTTTTCCCCTTACAGATAGCTCAACAATGAAAAGAGAAGAAGCCATACAAATTTATCTGGAGAAATCTGGAAATCTTTATTCCAGTCTTAGTACCACCAAACAGGTAGTACTTATGAGGAAGATCTCACTCTCTTAACTCACTGAAAGGTGGTGACTAAGAGGACGACCTCTGATATTGATCATAAACGATGGGTAGGCTCGTGTTGGAGCAAAGAGTGCCTGAGGTATCCTCCCTTCAGCAATTTCATTAGAATGAAAAGAGATTTAAGAAATAGCAGTTTTTTAGTTTAGCAAAGTTGATACTAGAGTGTATGCTATGATAGAGGCTGATACAAATATGAACAGGATGATGACAGTGAGCAGTGAGCAGAAATAAATTATTCTTTGTACATTTGGACTCAGGGTCATCCAGTAAAATGGACCGACAGTGGTAAATTTAAAAGGGAGAGTTTCTTCACACAATGTACCATTTAATTTGCAAATTCATTGCAAATTATGATAGTCATTATGGATTATTTGAAATTCTAGCCAATTTCATCTGAATGATCCAGTGTAAACATTAACCATTGATTGCAAGACATAATTTCATTTATAATATTTTAATTTATACTAATTTCAAAATATATGTTCCAGAGGAAAACATTTTCATATAAAACACCTTACACTGACACACATTTATGGAAAATAATTTGCTAATAAGGTCCAGTGCATACTTAGTTCCAGCTGAGAGAACTTTTTAAAAGTACCAGGTTTTTTAAAATATAATATTAATATAAATCACAATACCCTGAAAATGTGTCCCTTTATTTTTCTAGAAGTGCCTGGTAATGTAATTCTTTGTGTCTTATTATTATGCAAAGCACAATATAACACAAGTCTGAGACATAATCTTTCCATATTTATTTAATATAATTTCACTTCACAGCTTGATAGAAGGCCAGAAAAGCTAAAGTGATGGTTATATAAGATCTGTTCAAGGCATGAAATAACTCTTTCATGAAACTGATTTGACAGAGCGTTTTTTTAAAGACTTTTCTTGTCTAACATAAATTTATTTAACAAATCTCTTGAAGGTGAACTGATAGAAAGCAGCAGGCCTGCAAGAGAGTTCATTTCCAGCAAGGCCAATAGTTACCCAGAATCTGAATGCATAATAACTCATGTGATATTGGGAACAGCCAGTATTTTTAATTACATACAGTTCAAGGAATTGCAAACTGAAGAATTATGTATGTTAAGAATGGGCATATTTGTATGCAAGGGGAAGCTAAAATTCATAGCATAGCAATACAGAATATGCATGAGCAGCATGCAGGTTTACACTTTGGGGCAGCAAACTGAATTCTTTTACAACAACCTTCCCCAACCTGGTGGACTGCAATTTCCATCACTCACAGCCAGAATTTCTAAATTAATGAAGTTATCTTTTTAAGTTCATAAGTTTTCCACTGTCCCGGCAGAACATATGAAGTTTCTACTGAGCAGAGAAATCCTTTGAAATTCTGTTGCTAAAACACCAAGTTAAGGACTTTTTCCAGGATTAGTCTGATTAAGTATTGAGATCATCAGCAGAGGCTTTATTGAGTGTCCCAAATTTTCCTACGACTGAGAGGGAGATCATATTATTGGCAGCTGCACCTGCACCTGCTCTCAGTCCTTCTCTGGAGACTGTTCATTTTAGAAGTAGCTTCATGGAAACTGGTCCTTAATTCCTGTTCCTATTGTTGTTTTCCTGAGAAGAGGAAAACATAGCAGGCTTTTATAATTCCACTCTGCACCCCCATACAAAGATTGTGCATGAGTGTACCTCCACTGGTGTGCCCTTCCCCCGCCCTATGCATCACACTCAGGCAACAACTGGGCTTCCGGTAATACATTTTATAAATTGTTCTGAAATCCAGGTTGTAGTTTTCTTTTTAGTTATACCATATCAACTGCCTTCCTTTACTTAAGTTAGTAAATGTAACTTTCCCCCCTTGTATTCTTCTATATAGATTGAATAAAATATATTTCACTGACCTCACAGAAAGTCCCAGTTGGCTCAATTTCAAAGCACACACACACATATATATATGTAGAGAGAGAGAGAGATTTCTATTTTCCTATTCTATTCTTTGTACTGACTCATTTATATTAAAAGAAAAAAAAGTGAAACAAATGTTCAAAAGTCACCTATTTGTCCTCAGGTCATAGTATGGAAAACCATTCTATTATATATTTTATGAACATTTTTGCCGTTGGCTAAAGTGCATTTTAAAAAATCATAATTATCCATTATTCAACTGTCAGTTTGCAGTAATGTGGTCCAGATAGGCTATCATTAAAACTTCAACTGATCAAGATAATTCATCTCTTTTCTGCTGATTTGTCTCCATCCCTAAGTTAAAGTGCTGATCTTCACACTTGAAGCCCTAAATGGTCAGTCCTGAATATCTCTAGGAACACCTTTCCTCTGTATCCATATCCCCTGCTCCAGGCATTGAGCACCAAGATAGCCCTGTGGCAGGTAGCATCATTTGGGAGTGCCAGGCTGTCTTCAGCAAGCAGGAGGGCCTTTATTGTGGTATCTGCCCTAATTTTTGGAATCCATTCCCCTTGAAGAATCAGCAAGTGCAGTCCCTTCTTACCTGTTGTCTCAAAGGCATAACAATTATTTCTTTTTTGTTTTGCCTTTGGAAATTAAGACTATGAAAATTCTTCATATATTGCATTTAGTATTTGTTTGCTTTTTTATTCCATTGCTCTGATTTAACTGTCCCACTTTTCATTTATCACTATTCATTTTCTAAATATTTAGAATATTTATATACCATTGCATATCTAATAAGATCCTGGAGCAGTGAGCATCAACAAATAAAACAATATGGCTATTTGGTTAGCTTCCTTGCCTGTGTGCTTTTGGACATATTTCATTAGGTTTTGATTATTTTAATTGTGGAATTGTTTGATTTTTAAAAATTGGATTATGGAACATTATGACTGAAAGGTAGCAAAAAAACAAAAAAAAAAACCTGTTCCCTTTTTACTAGGAGCCCCACTTTTACAGCTGTATTCAGATGGGCACATATTTTCACTGCCCTTTGCAGTTATGTACAGAGCCACAGCTGTAGCTAATATAATAAAAGAAAAGCAAACATCTGCAAGCATACAAGAGCACAAATATCTATATCAGTAGCAGTAGTCAAACCATAACTAGATTCTACTATTGGTACAATTGTATTTTCTCACTGACTAGAGGGCCAACACTAGCAGTCATTGTATGAACAATTCAAATGATTAAGATTCCATAAGTAACAGAAAAGTGCTTCATGCGCTGGGAGCCCTTCCAGTGAATCACCATCTTTCCATCCCTTCCTAAAGGGGCTAGTTTCACCCTCAGGGAGGTTCATGTTGTTTGTGGGCCATATGGTGGGAACACCAGACATGACTGGTCAGCTCATTTGGCAGGACCACAAACAACTCACATTGAAGCACAAATTCCTCCCCTCTGACCTTCCTTGCGCTACAGTGTCTCCCCACAAACCAGAGGTGCTGTGGTTATTACCAGTTGCTTGGCTAATCTCAGTTATTTACATTGGCATTTCAACTAAACAATCTAGCTGCAATGCTTCTAACTCATCTTCAGAGTCTAAACTTTCTGCCTGGAAATGCTGTATTTGGAGAGAAGCATGCCTAATTTCTTTCTCACAAAAGTGCTATTAGCAATATTATTTGATCAGGAAGTATGCCAATGAAATCAGGTTTTGCTTTTAAAATGTAACATTTACATTATTTTAATTAATACATCTGTTAACTCCATTCTTTCAGTTGTTTCAAACCTGTTTTGAAAACTAAGAGAGATTGTTGTCAGAGTGTCTGTTTCAAGTACACACATTTTAAAGCAGATACCTAATATTTATGACAACCTACTGAACTTCTCCCAGTAATCCACTTTAACTCTCACATTTACTTATGTGCATCCCATACAAGTAGAAGATTAAGGCTTGCAATAGGAAATGTCCAGCACAGCTGACATCTAATAATTTAACAAACTGCACGATATTTTTGCAGAGAAAAAACACACTATCACTTTCTACATAGACAAGTTAACCTTGAATGTTTTAGCTCCAGTCAGTGACTCAAGTGTCCTTAACTATTTCTTCTGATTCCAAAAAGAATAGATTGTCACTAAAAGTGAGCAAAGGAGGGCCAAATGTACATTTGTCAAGAAAATTTCACCAATTCTTCTCCTAGCTTATGGCTAGAGTATAATGGGAAGAATATATTTGTTCCCACAATTTATCTGGGGCAGAACAGAATGGTCTCCTGTTCTTCTGTACCATTTATTATTTTATATCTCACTTATAATTTGTACTTTGATTTGGTTTTCATATGCAGCATTATGGTAGTTCAGTAAGAAAATTACTGCTTGTACTTAGGGGTTGTATCCAACCTAGGGCCAGACAGAACCTGGTGCAATCCAAAAGATTTCTGCCTCCATCCATTGGCTGAGGAAAGTGCCAGTCACCATCTGAGACTGAGCACCAAGCAGCTGCCTGCCTGCCAACCAGTCAGTGCCTCCCTTTATACCATGGGTCCTCAAACTACTGCGCGCGGACTGGATCCGGCCCACCATACCCATTTATCCAGCTCACCTCAGAGGTTTTGGACTGCCTGTGCCTGCAGCCACCACCTGCCTCTCCACATGCAGCAAGGCAATGGCTTGCTCACTTGGAGATTGTTTTGGACTCACTCGGAGATCTCTGAACGAGCAAGCCACTACCTCGCCATGCGCACCTGCCATTGCCTAGCTGTGCACACCCCCCTCGTGGGCACACCCTCCTCACTGGCCCACCATTGACACCTTTCAACTGACCCCCTGTTGAAAAAGTTTGAGGACCCCTGCTTTATACCATGCCTGTGTCTGCCCCAGGCACAAAACCAACCCATAAGCCTCTGCACTGTGCTGCTTCTTCCTGCTGCAATCCTTTATCACATGAGCTATACTCATGCTATTGGTCACTTGTGGAACTGAAGCAGTAAACTAAACACCTGATTTTCTGGAGCTCTTCAGGCTGCTTTTCGTATGGCTGACCACAAATAACATTTCTGATGCAGTGAGAACTGCCCTTTTCACACCTACCCAACAGTGCATTTCTCATTCAAAATTATTATTAACTTAAAGCACTCATTATGTGAGTACAATATAATGATGACATTTTGATATAGAGTTATAACCGTTATTTATGATCAATGTTTGCTCTGCTTAGCAAGCTGAAGAATTATGGGAGAAGCTACTGAATACTATGCTGCTAAGGAACAGAAATCACTCTAAATCTGCTAATCATTATATATTTTAGTTAGATTCAGAGGGAGTGTTAATTGTTAAAGTTGCAAGCTACCTAAAGTATCAGATATGATATTAAGTCAATAAGTAAGAACAACAGCTCCTTTCACCCTTCTCATGTTTAGCTACAATACAATAAAATATGAAAATTAGCAAAATATAGAATAGACTATGCAAAAAATAAGATCAGTTAAGCAGTGTGCAAAACTTATTAGTCACAGAATTTGACTTCCCTTGCCAGGTACTGAATTTTGTTGAAATTTTTAGCACAGCTGTGCATATGGTATAAGCCAGGAAAATTAGTGCAGAGGTGTGGTGTAGTGTAGTGGCAGCTGGGTGCCCTTCTTGGAGTTTTGCTGCCTCTAGTTACATAAATATATATCCCACTGGTAATCTGCCTGCTCCAATCCCTATACATTCATTAAGTTTAACTAAATGCAGCTATAGTGGATTTTAATCCACTAGATATTATCAAGCAAGAATACTTGGAGCATTGTGAGGGCTAAGGTATATGTGCCATATATGGTTTTGGGTGTAAGGATCATAGCAAAGGGGAAAAAACATAACAGATACTGAGTGCACAGAAACATGTGCCTTGAACAGTTCTATGTGATAAGCTTTGTTCCACCATAAGAAATCCATTTGGTTTCATTGTGAAAACCACTTAGGACAGATCCCCACATGCATACCCACACACACCTATATCCACATACAGTACTCTTGCCTTTAAAAATCTCCTAAGACATCCAGGGGCCTAAGGGTTTGTTTAGGTGATTCATTTCCTTTGCAGGGTCTTTTTACTGTATTTTGAAAGCTATTTTAATTTCATTTTAATATTTTATGGCATTTGTATGGTATTTTATTGTTTTGTTTTATACATTGTTGTAAACCACCCAGTTTCCACTATGTGCAAGTATAAGCATGAACAATTATTATTATTATTTTAAAATTGCAATAATAACAATAAAGAGATGCACTTAAATGGTTTATTCTTCCCAGTTCATTCTTATATTGAGAATGATTCAAACTTGTAACTAATGATATGTAGCATTTCAAATTTAATATCCTGATAGCACATTTTCATAATTAGAGGGCAAATTGCAGTGGATTACAACTAATTAAGCTTTTAATTGCATATTGAAAATGAATAAAATAGTTAATTCAAATATTTATTTATGTTTCTGCAAATAAGAAAAATGGTAAATGGTATGATAGGCAAGAACACACAGCAACAAGAAGCACAGATTTTGCAGCAGGAAAGTGTGTCATAACCATATATGCCCTCCTGCCCCTTGAGATCGGCAACAAATGCCCTTCTCCGGGAACCCTCTGTGAATGATATTAGGAGGGTGAGTACCCAGAGGAGGGCTTTCTCTGCGGTGGTGCCCCACCTATGGAATGCGCTCCCCAGAGAGGTCCGCCTGGCGCCGTCGTTATTTGTTTTTCGGTGCCAGGCTAAGACCTTTTTATTTAAAACTTATTTTAATTGTTAATTTATTATGTATTTTTAGGATTTTAAATTTTATGCCGAGATGTTACCAAGCTTTTTAATTAATTGTACTAACTGTTATTTATATGTTTTAATTATGTTGTGAGCCACCCCGAGGCTTTGTTGCGATGGGGGCGACATAGAAATGTTTTAAATAAATAAATAAATAACCAATGCACTATCATCATCCTGTCAGGAGGATACCAACATTGGCAGGAAGGAAAATGTTCCCTCAGATCTCTCCTGTAAAATTATTTTAATTTGGTAGCACCACAGAAAGAAATGTGTCCAAAAGCAAGAGTTTCAAAGTTCAGATCTAGCCAGACGTGTATTTACAAAAGCTAAATAGCCATTTTTTAAAAGTAGCTACGATCCCAACACTAAAGCTCATCCCCAAGGTCATGGCGGGCAGGAAAGAAAATGTTCAAAAAATAAACATTCAAAACTGAATTCTCAATCTGAGCTGCTATTTTAATGAATAGGTTCTCCTCACTTTGTTACATTGCTCAAAATGCACAAGTTATATATTAAAATGCTCAAAATGCAGTGTCAGAAGAGAAAAGCAGGCTCAGTGCTGAAAGCTTGAAGTACCTTGATGGTGACTATACCCCCACTATTAATTTGTGAATCAAAACTATATTCCACTGAAGAACCTCTCCCCAGTCCTCTACGACTAGTAATTTGTTGCTGACCTAACATAATCTGCTAAATTATGTTTAAAAACAGTTAAAAACAGATTTATCCTATTTGTACCATCTGGATCTAAATGCAACAACAGAGGCAATTTGCAGCTGGTTTCTAGACTTTCTGAAAAAACAACGTTCAAGAAACACATTTGAAAAATGCACAAAAACACTGGATACTAGGGATGTACACTGGATTTAGAAAGCCAAAATCCCAAAACAAACTGAGCCACATGGAACCATTTCCGGTGCCAAAATCCCAAGACAAACTGGGCTTTCTTCTAAAGCAACCAGCTCTGAACCTGGTCCCAGATGAAGTTTTCTAATGTGATGTGGACTTTCAATCCACAGATGTTATGACTCTTCCCTAAATAGTATCTTTTGGTTTGATTTTGCTAGATGCTGATGAGTAAGTGAGTAGTGAAGGTTGACTGGCTGATGTGGTCCAACTTTTTGTCCTTCTAGTCATTGTTATCATCCTGTAAGTTTTTTTGTTGTAGTTGCAGTTATTCTAATTCGGTTTCTCCATCCCATTTTTATTTCTTGTACAGCCAAACACACCCTATCTGTATCTGTCAATTTGCTTCATGTGTAACTGTTTGTGTCCACTGTATTTGTTCTGTGTGGCATCTACCTCCTGCTCCTAACCTGGTGCAGCCACTACCTAGAACACCGAGCTCACCTTCTTGCATCTTAGCGAGAAGATGCCATTTGCAATTAGGATGTCCTGTTTTGCCTACATTCAAAATGTAAAGGCTACTCTTTTACAACAATCACTTTGAAGAGGCCAAAATTTCTGCAAAATTCATCTGCCAAGAAATAGGAGTACTGACACTGCATTATGTAAAACAAAAATAAAAGAAGGCATTCAACTCAAAACTTCTGTACTTATATTTTGAAATTTAGCATCATAATGGTGATGATGATGATGATGATGATGATGATGATATTTCTTTCAGGACAAAATCCTTTCCCGGGTAATGCACATAATAGAAACCAGTATGTTATTTTAAATCATTAAAACACAATGCAAAGAGCAAAAATAAACCCCACAATTGTAACACTAATATAAACAGCAATAATAACTAGCATAGCAGAAGAAGACCAAAGTAAACAGGATGCTTTCAGGGCCTTGTAAAAACCCTACAATGATAGAATATGGTAGAGTCCTGGTAGCAACTTATTCAAAAGCTATGTGGCCTCTGCTGACAAAGGAAAGAAACACAGGCATTTTAAAGTTTTTCAAGATGGGGGTGGGGGTGGACACATGAAGCTCCAAATTTCTGAATCTTAACCCAGGCTCAGTATTGCATCAAAGCAGATAGCCTTTGTATAGGTCTGAGCAGAATCCAATCATTTGCAAAGCTCCCAATTTAAATTCAAGTGCGATCTTTTAGTTGGTGCACTGTACATCACTACTGTAAACATTTCTATAATGTTCTACAATAGCACTGTAGTCATTGGTGACTAATGTGTCCATGTTGTCCCTGAATGTGTCCATTAATGCATCCATTTGAAAATGTGGACAAAAATTGATGGACTCTTTCATGTATACTCCACAGAAATGGTATGGAATGAATGCGGAAGGCATGAAAAGGAAGAAGTCTGTGATGAAAACAGAGCTGTGTAAACAGATGTTAATCAGTGAAACTAAAATGGATTTTAAGAGTAGACAACTGATAAAAGGCTAAACAGTTAACAGGTACAGTTTAGCAGCATAACCAAAATCAAAAGTGAAATTTGGTTTTAGTATGCTGCTTAATTGCTTATTGTTTTATTGGTAGTTATTACTAAACTATTTATTTTCCTTAGGAACTGCAAATTTGTGTTAAAATATTTAATACATCTATGTATTGTATTTTTATCCCTCTCTGTAAGAAGTTTAACATGGAACACTTGTGAATGCAGCTTGTCCTGTCATCCAAATGCAGTGAGGGTAGGTTATTGGTGTGGTTAATAAACTATCTATAATGCTAAAATAGCCCATGGAATTGGGCCTTTGTTAATCATGCCAACAACCCACAACACAACAAGCTATTTTCATATGTTTTGGGGTTTTATTTATAAAATACGTAAAGCAGCAGCAGACCACAATGGCATTTAAAAAGCCAATGTAATTTATAGTATTTTACTGGTGGGTATTAAGCTCATTAAATGCATTCCTACCTAGTATTCATTTTTAGCTTGGTAAAAATGATAATCCCATAGGCAGTATCAGTTTTTGTTTTTTAAAAAACCAGCTGAAGTGGCCTGCGGAAAAACACTATTAGATTAAATACATATCTTCATTGTTCTTGCATTACATTCATGACAAACACCTTCCTATCATGCTAACTATCCATTCTGCATGATCTATTTATGCACAGCCACCCTACTCTTTCTCAGCTAATACAATAGGAATAAGAGGGGAAATCAATTTTCAGAAATTTCAATCTCTTGCAATAAACTTCCCAATTTTAATTCACACATGGACATGCATGCTTATAAATGGCAATAAACAGCTGTAATGCCAAGTCAACATAATAAGGGTATTCAACTACACCAAATAAGGCCATATGCTATGCATGTGATTCATTCTGCAGAAAGATTCCATATGTTTCTTAAAATATTTAGAAAAATATTTCTGATCAGAAACTAAAAACTTGCATAATATGTTTCTGGTTGAAAAAAATGCTAGTGTATTACTATGCATACTAATATGCATTGTGCACAAAAAAACAGCAGAGACATCTTGATGTCAACTATTGCACTATTTTGCCAACTTCAAAAGCTATTGAACCATTACAGGGTTTGTTTGTTTTGTTTTCTTCCTGGGTTGTACTCTTATAATATCTTGTGAATATGGAAGCATCTTACCTTGCTTCCATTTTCTTTTGTCTCTTGTTCCATCTTAAGATCAGATACTAGGATGTTCTTGTACTTGTTCTTTCCATCACTGCTTTGGTCATCTAACCTGTATTCTGAAGTGAGCTGAGCAGAGAAGGGACTGTCACTCAGGTTCAGAGGCTGTTCATCCGATTCCAGAGTTGTTTTCCCATTGCTGTTGGCTTCTGCCACTTCCCTGCAGTGTGTTCCCCCTGAAGCGTTGGAACTGTGTCCTGTAGTCTCATTGCCGTTAAAACTCTCTGCAGCTGAATCATCTATGAAACACATGGTTTTACACATGTTCAATGGCATGCTGGCAACACTACATCCATATGTAAGCAAAAAAATGACAATGCAACATAACCTGCTTCTGCATACATGACGGCCTTGTTCATCTCTTTAGCTTGACAAAATAACCTACAGGTCTGCATTTTCACAGAACAATCCATCATTTAAACAATCCAGAGTTCACAGCTCAACAACAAACCATAGATCCTCTTTCTAGGTTGTTCCTTGTTAACTAGCTATGGTTTGTTAGTGTGGCTGCATTACAGCAACTCATAATTCAACAATCTATGGGTTAAAAAAATGAGGTGAACCAGATCAACGTTGTATACTGGAAGAGTTTGTGAGATTGCTAATCACTAGGAACCATCACATCTATGAAATTTTAGCCAAAACAGATTGGCCAATTAAAAAGAAGAAAGGGCTCATCTTCTCATCATCTGTCATTTCAGTCAAAGACTTTGATATGTCCCTACAGGGCTATATTAGAACTATAAATTAGAGGTATAAATTATAAATTCAAAACTGAATGTTTGGGACTGGATCCAATAGTTCCTTTCCTTTGCCAGAAGGAACCCTTTTGGTTGAAAAGAAAAGGAACTTTTGGATTCAATCCATCATATATGTCCATATGCATTACAAGTTTTAAACTGTAGCTGCATCCAAAAATGATACATTTCAACATATAATCCTGCACAACAATACAGGTATCTCCCACCCACACATTATCTAAGAGTGGGTGAATTTGCATTGACTCATTTTTACTGCACTCTCTCCATTATGAGGTAAGATGAATAATACATGCAGTCTCTGCTGTCCCTTTCTCTAGTATAAAACCTGAGATGTACCCTATACCTAGTCCTTGTTCACCTTATGGGTCTCATGTATTCAAAACTGTCTTCAGAAATGCCATGAATATAACTTCTCCACATAAAAGCAATAATATATACGTAAAAGAATGAAGAGCAAAATAGTGATTTAGTCCTGATAAGCCGTTTCCCCAGATGTAACCAAGGCAACTAATTCCCATGGTTTAGTACATTTCATTTTGGCACCATTGGTTTATTTTATGGTGAAAAAATAATTTTCAAAGATTGGGAGTGGGGGTGATCAGATTCACCAAAATGTTACTCACAAGTAGACCAACTCTGAAAATAATGTGAACTTATTACACAGAAAAGGCTTTGAAGAATTCTATATGCCAGTTTTTTAAATCATTTTCAAAACTGGTTCTCTTCTTGTTTTAAATGGTCTAAGTTCTTTCTACTAATATTAATGGATCATTGCCATTTTATTACTTCAGGCAATCTTTGGATTTCAAAGGACAGCTTCACACATTATAATGTTTGGGGTGTACACATAATGAGTTGGATTTAGATTAAATTATTTGCGTATACATTCCATTGAAATCAATTTAAAAAGTTAGTTGTGACAAGTCCAATTAATTTCAGTGAACACTCATTGAACAAACAATGCCCACATTCTGACAGTTTAAGACCAAACTGCAGTGAACCCTGTCCCTTTTTCTTCCATGGCATGGTTGCAATGAAGCAAATGTAATTTCTGCCTCTATTCCAGATTAACCACACTATGTTGAAACAAGTTTCAGAACTCTTGTTTTGAATAAACCATAGTTAAAATTAACCAAAATTTGGAGTTGGATGGCACAACTCAAGTTTTGTTAATCAAAAACAGAAATAAAAGCTTCTGAACTACTTGTAGGAGGAAAGGAGAGGAGGAAATATGAATGTAGCCATGGAGACGCTGGAATCAATTTCGTAAAGCTAAGCTATGAGCATGGTTTCATTCTGTCTCTTAACTGCTTTACCCATGTGAGCCCCAGTCCGAAGATAAACACATTTAAGAATATGCTTAAAGAACACATAAAGAACAGCAGCTGTGGGTGCACCTTTCAATCAGATTTACCAGGCACATGGAATGTAACCTTTGTTCACATAGATTCTTGTTGACTCACTTCAAATAAAGTTCAAATTAACTAATGCACTAAAGAGAATTGTAATCTGAATCACTATCAGCATCCTGCTCTACAACCTGAGCATCAATGATAAATGATACTTCATTGAATTTTAAGCATTTTTAATTTAAGCACAATCTTAATAGTGAGGGTTAAAAAAGAATAAAAATACCAAATAAAATTCAGCTTTCTAACCAAATTAAAAATATTGAAACAAACACACCAGAAGTAGCATAATTCATAAGATATACTAATTGAGCAAATCTACAGGCACATTTTGAATAAAATTGTTATAAGCAAATAAATATTCACACAAAAATAGTCAGTCATAGAAGAGTTGTGATATCTTTTAGCATGTCAAGTTAGAATTGTCCTAATTTGATTTCTTGGATCTTTGAACTCTTCTGGAAGAAATCTCTTGGTTTTCCTCTTTTGTTGTTCACTTCTAGTCACTGGGAAGTTGTATTTGGGATTCTGAATCTATTTCTGTCACCTTTTGCTTCTCACCTTGGCAATTGTGTTACTTCTGTCATCCATCTAGGATTTATGAGCTTAATTTCCCTATATGTATTCATAAAGGATGTATAAAAGGCTCTATCTACACATGTGAATTTGATTTACAGAATGAACTTGTATTAATTGGAAAAAAGTGTGCATTCCTATATACATTATTCCTAGGGGTAAGTCTGATTGAATAAAATGGAACTTCTGAATAGACATGCACCATAAGTAAGTATCCATGGTTAAAAGATTCAATTAGGGGAAGAAAGAGCTGTGCAGAGCTCCACTGCTTTTTCCATTGCACAAGTGGCTGCACAAGTGCTAGCAGGCCACTTTGTCCTTGCACATAGCCTGGAGATTGTTTTTATTTTTATTATTTATTTATTTAAAGCTTTTATATACTATCCCATTAATGGCATCTTGGGGAGGTTTACATTTTGCTAGTGCAACATTATTTGCATTGCTGAATACAACTCTATTTTAGGTCCTTTCCATTAGGTTTTTTTTCCATCTTGATACAGCAGTAGAATTGGAAATGCCAAGAAGGTCATCCAACCCCCTGCTCACTGCAAGATTCCAAGTTAATTCATCACTCTCAGATGGTTGTTCAGTTTCATCTTGAATGTCTTTAGTATACGAGAGTCCATAACTGTCCTAGGTAATTGTTTCCATTGTCATACTGTTCTAACGGATAGGAAATTCCTCCTGATGTTCAGCCACAATCTGACTTCCTGCAACTTTCACACATTATTCAGTGTCTTGCGCTCAGAGGTGATCAAGAAGAGATCCTGTCCTTCCTGTTCATGCCAACCTTTCAAGTACTTGAAGAATTCTGTCATCTCTCCCCTCAGCCTTCTCTTCTCAAGGTTGAACATGACCATTTCTTTCAATCTCTCCTTACGGTATTTTGTTTCTAGTCACCAGATCATCCTTGTTAATATTTATTTATTATTATTCCTTTCATTTCTATACTGCCCTGTAGATGATGTTCTTTGAGCAGTTACAACAAAGTGTTGCCCTCCTCTGAACCCTTCCCAGCTTGTCTACATATTTTGTAAACTGTGGTGTCCAGAACTGGATGAGGCCTAATTAGTGCTGAGTGAAGGGGAATTAGTGCTTCATGTGATTTGGAAATGATAATGCCATGGAGCCAACTGGATGACTTTGGGCCAGTCACAGACTCTCAGCCCAACCTACCTCACAGGGTTGTTGTTGTGGGGATAAGATGGAGGAGGAGATGTAAGCTGCCTTGAGCCCTTTGTAGGAAAAAGGCAGGATATAAATCGAAAAATAAATAAATAAATAAATAAATAAAATAATTCTATTAATGCAGCCAAAAATAGCATCTGCCCTATTTACAGCTACATCACAGAGTTGACTCATATTCAGTTTGTGATCTACAACAGATCCAAGATCCTTCTCACTTGCATTATTGTTAAGCCAAGTATTCCCCATCTTGAAACAATGCTTTTGGTTTCTTTTTACTAGGTGCAGAACTTGGCATTTGTCCCTATTAAATTTCATTCTGTTGTTTTCAGCCCAGCACTCCAGCCTATCAAGATCACTTTGAATTTTGCTTCTGTATTCCAGCATATTAGCTGGGCCCAGAACCCTGTTGTATCCCACTTGTTATCTCTCCCCAGTTTAAAAATGTGCCATTGATGGTTACTCTTTGAGTCAAATTCTGTAGCTAACTGTGAGTCCACCTAATCATTGTTCCATCTAACCCACTTTTAGACAGTTTGCTAATTTATTTATTTATTTATTTACATATTTATATGCCACCCCCTTGCAAAGAAGCCTCGGGGCGGCTTAACAACAATAAATAAATACATTAAAAAAAAAACAATTACACTACTTAAAAACTGGCCCATCTCAAGATCAAAATTTTAAAAATACAATAAATATAACAACAATAACTAATTAACAATTAAAATAACTCTTAGATAAAAAGGTCTTTGCCTGACGCCAAAAAACAAATAATGACAGCGCCAGGCAAGCCTCTCTGGGGAGCGCATTCCATAAGTGGGGCGCCACCACAGAGAAAGCCCTCCTCCGGGTACTCACCCTCCTTATTTCCCTCATGGGGGGTTCCCGGAGGAGGGCATCAGCTGCAGATCGTAGGGGGCGGGAGGGCATATATGGTTGCAGGCACTCCTTTAGGTAGCCAGGACCTAAGCCGTTAAGGGCTTTATAGGTAAGAACCAACACCTTGAATTGGGCCCAGACTTCAATAGGGAGCCAGTGTAGCTGACAGAGACCTGGTGTGATATGAGAACCATGCTCAGTCCCCATCAGCAACTTGGCAGCTCTATTTTGTACCAATTGAAGTATCCGGACCGTCTTCAAGGGTAGCCCCACGTAGAGCACGTTACAGAAATCTAAACAGGAAGTCACCAACACATGGGTCACTGTTGCCAGGCTGTCGAACTCTAGGAAGGGACACAGCTGATGGATCAGCCGAAGCTGATGGAAAGCGCTCCTCGCCACCTCCGACACTTGAGCTACCAAGGTCAGCTCTGGGTCGAGGAGCACTCCCAGGCTGCGGACCCTGTCTTTCAGAGGGAGTGCAACCCCATTTAAGACAAGGATCAGGTCCCCCACTCCGAAGCCTGAACCACTCACCAACAAGACCTCCGTCTTGTCAGGATTGAGCTTCAGTTTATTGGCCCTCATCCAGCTCATTACTTTGGCCAGGCACCGGTTCAACACAGCCACTGTCTCACTTGGATCAATGGAAAACGAGAGGTAGAGCTGGGTATCATCAGCGTACTGATGATTCCACAGTCCACACCTCCTGATGACCTCTCCCAGCGGTTTCATGTAGATGTTAAAAAGCAAGGGGAACAAAATGGAACCTTGCGGAACTCCATGGCATAGCTGCCATGGCGCAGAGCCTTAGTCCCCCAGCACCGCCGTCTGGAATCGGCCGTTGAGATAGGAGCGGAACCACTGCAGAGCAGTGCCTTCAATTCCCAATCCCGCCAGCCTATCCAGAAGGATACCATGGTCGATGGTATTGAAAGCCGCTGAGAGGTCCAGGAGAACCAACAGGAACGCACTCCCCCTATCTCTCTCCCTGCACAGGTCATCATACAGGGCAACCAAGGCAGATTCAGTGCTGTACCCGGGTCTGAAACCGGACTGAAATGGGTCTAGATAATCAGTTTCATCCAAGAGTGCTTGGAATTGTCCCATCACCACCTGCTCCAGTACCTTGCCCCAGGAACAGGATGTTGGCCACCAGTCTATAATTGGCAACCACCTCTGGATCCAGGGAAGCCTTCTTGAGGACTGGCCGGACTACCGCCTCCTTTAGAGATGCAGGCACCCGGCCGTCTCTTAAAAAGGTGTTGACCACCTCCAAAATCCAGGGCACAATCCCGTCCTTGGCGCTCTTTAATAGCCAAGATGGGCATGGGTCCAGTAAACAGGTGGTTGGGTGTACCTTGTCCACATCATCAGGTCACAAAAACTGAAATTCATCCATCAATGGGAGACAAGACGGCACGGTTGGCCCCTCCCCAAGAGAGTCTGTATCAACAGTCGAGTCCAGCTCGTGACGAATCTGAGCGACTTTCTCCCTAAAATGCATGGCAAAGTCATCACAGCGGGCTTTCGAGGGTGGCACCAGATCTTTTTTGGGGCAAGGATTTATTCGCCCCTGTACCACCTGAAAGAGTTCTGCCAGACGGCATTGTGAGGAGGCAATGGATGCGGAGAAGAATTTCTTCTTCGCCGCCCTCACTGCCACAGCATAGGCCTGATAGTGGGCTCTAAGATGTGTTCGGTCAGATTCGTCCCGTGATTTTCTCCACCTACACTCTAGCCGTCTACCAACCTGCTTCATCGCCGATAATTCAGATGTATACCACGGGGATGAACGGGCTCTGCCTGGTTGGAGAGGGTGCTTAGGAGCGATCGTGTCATCTCCCCGTTCCATATATCAACCAGGGTATCAACAGGAGCACCAGCCTTGTCAACCGGAAAATACCCCAGAGCCCTCAGGAATCCATCCGGATCCATCTGACTCCGGGGGCAGACCAACACAATCATGTCCACACCCTTACAGAGGGAGAGGCCACTTTCGAGCTCAAACCTTACGAGGAAGTGATCCAACCATGACAAGGGCGTCAAACATAGATTCTTCACCCTCAGATCGCCCTCTTCCCGCCCCATCGAGAAAACCAGGTCCAGAGTGTGTCCACGTTCATGGGTTAGGCCACTGACATGTTGAGACAGCCCCATGGCCGTCATGGAAGCCATGAAGTCCTGAGCCGCCCCGGAAAGATCAGTCTCAGCGTGGAGATTGAAGTCCCCCAGGACCAACATCAGCTCCGTCAGCTCAGGCAGGAAGTCTGTTGGGCAGAAGGGTGCACGGTACACCAACAGAATCCCCAATCTGTTTCGGTCACCCAACACCAAGTGGAGACACTCCAGCCTCGGTCTCGAGGGGACAGGAAGCCCCATGAGGGAAAAAGAAGCTCAATAAACTAAAGTAACCCCCCTCCCCTCCCCTCCGGGCGTGGACGGTGCTGGATTAGGTACCCAGGTGGGCACAGTTCCAAGAGGGCAACATCTCCCCCCTCCCCCACCCAGGTCTCGGTGATACAGGCCAGGTTGGCCCTCTCATCCACAATCAGACCGTGGATGAGGGTGGCTTTATTTTGGACTGGCCTGGCATTAAGCAGCAGCACCGTCAGGCCCGTGGGGCAGTTGACAAGGCTACCTGGCACCTGCCAGCTGGGGGAATAACCAGAAGGAGGGACAGGTGTTAACCATCTGTCCTGCCTTCTTCTAGGCGGAACTGTTAAATCCCCACTGCCGTAGCGACCATTGCCCATTACCACCCCTATGGTGGCCCCATGAGCTCCCCAGGGAACATCTCTACGCTAACTTGAGATGGGCCCCTAAAAACTAGCTTAAAAGATTAAAACAAACTAAAAGCCCCACCCACCTTTTACACCCAACAGCCGGTCAGCAGAGCCTTGGCCAGAGTCCTCGGTCAGCCCAGCCCCCAAGCGGCTCCAACAGCCCTAACGGCGACTGCCCTTAGGCTGCTGCCCTTTGGCCGCCGGCCCCAGGCGCAGCTGGCACTTTGAGGGCCCCGCCAGCGTCCCCTTCCGGCCTCCAGCCTCGCCCTGCCTCGCCCTCCTCGGCGCACCTGCCACTCATGGCTCGAGGGGACGGGTCCGCAGCAGGGGCCTTGGCACCAGTGGGTGCCTGTGGGTGCTGCGGCAGCAGTCCGGGTCTCCAGCACGGTGGGGTGGCGGACCGGGTCTCCGGCGCAGCGCAGCAGTGGAGTGGCGCGGGGGTGCAGCGGTGGAAAGCCGCTCCTGCCGGCCCCCCTAATCAGGGAACTTTGATATCATAGTCACTTTGCCAAAAGTTTTGCTGAAATCAGGGTATATTATGTCCACAGAATTCCCATAGTCCATCAGGGAGGATACCCATTCAAAAAATGAAATCAGATTAGTCTGGCAATATTTGTTCTTAAGAAATCCATGTTGGCTGCTAGTAATCACTGCATTGTTTTCAAGGTGTTTGCAGACTGATTGCTTCATAATCTGCTCTAAAATTTTCCCTGTAATATCAGACTGACTGGTCTGCAGTCCCTTGGTTCTTGTCTCCCCTGCTTTCCCCTTTTCTTAAAATGAAGATAGCATTAGCTTCTTCATTCATCTGGCATTTCCCATCATTCATGATTTCTCAAAGATAACAGGTAGTGGTTCTGAGAGTTCTTCTGCTAGCTCCTTTATTACTCTATAAGTCATTCAACCTAATTAAAACATCCTTGACTATTTGCCTATCAAAGCTGCTATCCTGCTTTTTCAGCTTGTACTTCCCCTCTGTCAGGAAGATTGTAGAACCTCTTTTGGGAGGACTGAGCTAAATTAGGAACTCAGCTCTTCTGCCTGCATCATTTGTTATCATTTTGCCGTCCACGTTGACTAGTTGGAAAAAAAATGTCTTTCCTCTGTCTCTTACTATGGTCACATCTGAAAAAGGCTTTTTTGCTGTTTTTAGCATTCTTCAGTTTCATTCCTAGTTTTGGCCTTCCTGATGCTATTCCTGTAACTCTCTGCAGCCAGTTTGTACTCTTCTTTTATAACCTGGCCTTCCTTCCACTTCCTATACATGTCCTTTTTTGTTTTTGAATGCAACATCAGCTTCTTCTGTTGTCTTCTACCTTGTTAGAATTGTTCCTAATTATGCGTTTTGAATTTTCTAAGCATTTCTACCCATCTTGGACTCCTTTTCTCACTGAAGTCACTTGCCATGGAAATATTCCACTTAGCAGAATGTTAACCTTGAAAAGTTATATATTTGAAAACCACTAGTATGGACAATCCTCTGAGGGTGGAAGAAACAATACACTCCTTCCTATGTATATCCATGTTACTTGTATTGTGTGAATGATATAAAGCTGAAGAAGGAATATTTTATGGAACATTGTTATGGTAGCTCCTCCTTCCTTTGAGAGGGTGCTAAACTATGATGTCATGCAAAGGAACAATGGCATCTTTGCAGTGTAATAACTTTCCTCTGGTCTGCAGTAAATGAGATACATTTATTGCTTACAAATATACTTTAGGGGCGGTATCCAGTACTGAAGCTACACTTGGCTCAATCTCTTATGTAAGAGAGCCCCACCACACACACAGGGTGGATCTGGTAGTTCTGTTATCAGCTCTAGAAACAAGTCCATGAGTGGAGCTTTCTGCTATAAGTTCTGCTGCCCTGCCCTATTCTGGAAGCTAGTTTTGGCTTGATTTATAAAACTGCACATCGCACTGGCATTTGGTCCTGCCGGTGTGTCAGCAAGCTTGGATAGTGTCATTGAAACATTAAAACATATTCTCAGTAGTACTATCAGCCTTTTATATCATGATGATCATACACACTGAAAATCAATCATAATGCATGTTATCAAAAATACACAGAATGACTGTCTTTGCTCAGTACTAAAAGAACCTAAATGTTTATGACAGCAGTATCAATAGTGCTTTGCACTATGAGTAACATGGACACATAACTTAGATGTCCCATCTGAATTCCTTCATATCTTCCATACTTGCTCATGCATATTTTAACTCAACACACCAACATCATGATGATTTCACAAGTGTTCCTTTGTTTTTAGTGAAATTTTCATGGTGTCTATATCTGCTTATCTACCATATATACTGTAAGCTTGCATGGTGCTTTCTGGTCTACATCTACCAATCCAGCAAAAATAAAGACATGAGAGGAAATTTATTTGATTTCAAAGCTTTCTATACAATTATGTCTGAAAGCCAAACTGCTTCTGCAAATAGCAGGAAACACATAAGCACATAAACATAAAAAATATGAACAATTAAAATATTTCCTTTGCATCCTGCCACTAAGAGATGAACTAATGTTTCACATATGCTATGGTATCACAAAAGTACCACACAATGAGTTTTATTGTTGTTTTTATTCTTTCTTATAGCTCTATTTTTGTCTTTTTTGTTTAGGATTTTAAATGAAGATCATAAATCAACATTAAAATGTCTAAACTTGCATGTTGAAAATGGATTATTCAGCACTTCAAGAAGTGGGAATTATTGCACTTCTACATCACTGCCTTCTTCAGGAATTTTCCAGTATTCAGTGGATATTTCGGTGCATTCAATATACTTGGCTGCTTGTTCTGGTTCTTAATACATGCCCATCATTATGAAACAAACTTAATAAGGTTTATAGAAATACATCTGGTTAGTTGTGGATAACATATCTCCTTTGGTTTATTTATACAATACAGTGTTGCTTCTCACTTCAAAATGCCTCTTAAACAAGAAGATATATTTATATTCAAATCTAGCTGCCTAATGTCATTTGACTGTGGGCATGGGATATCATTCTTCAACAAGACTTAGAAAACCTTGCTCCAATATTCTCCTTGGGAGGAGCAGATACGTACAGTGAATTCTGCTCTTCAACTTAAATACCAGAGTCTGTGGCAAGCCAATTCTATCATTGCACATGCAGCATCCCTCAGGCGAGGTCCAACCTTTTTCTTGCAGTGCACCCAGGGATTAGCTTGACTTCCCCAATGTTTTTTTCCACTGCACAGTAAGAGCTAATCTTTCCTGTATGAAGCAAGAGATGTTGTTGCTATGACAACACATTCTAGCAGTGGGACTACTGAGATGAGCTGAAAAGATGACAGGGAGACATGTACTCAGCCTTCCTCCAGGGCTTTGGGCTTCTTCTTCTAGGATTTAATTCTCCTAAGTTTACTGACAGCCTGGGATGTTAATTATCTGTGTATTGCTATGGGATGATTAACTAGTTAAGAATGTGGTCAGGATATTATGAGCATTCTTTTGCAAAATTGCCATTTCTGAGCAATTAAATGCAATGTGGCCACTTCTAAAACCATTAAATGTTCTTACATGATATTTCTTCACTTAAGTAAACACCCACTGTGTAAAAGAAAAATAAAGAGTGTTAATCTTTTTGCAGTAGCCTTCTTCAGGGTTTTTCTTTTTAGCACAGATCTCATACGAAGAGTTCAGTATCATACTAGTGTATAAGTAGCTAGTTTTTTGGAGGCAAGGGCAGGATATGCTGCCAATTGCAATTACAAAGGCCTAATTTCTCATATGAGCCACTATAAAACAAACAAATAAAAAAAATCTAAGACAGCCCTCCATTTTATGGGAAAAGATAGTTAAGCCATTTAAGCACTGCATACATAATGGACACATGACTTCCAGATAACCACAGTTTGGCTCTTATTGTTTTGGCTTTTCCCTCTCAGGAACAATTCACATAACCCTTTGGAATATTCCTCTTATTACATGTTGTATTACCAGGATTAGCTGATTCCGGATGTTCTTGTTTCATCATCATTAGACTTGAGCAGACTGTGGCTATTTTTGGAAATGGGTGGTCATAGATCCATTTGTCTTTCTGGATCAAAGCAAGAATTAATGAAGCAAGAGTACTGATATTTCCTCTATCACTGCTTTTGTGTATATTACAGAAGGGGCACATGTAAATTCACCATAACAAGAGGCATGATCTGTCTATACAAACACCCTATACAAGGGATTTTGTATGAAGGCCATTTTCCATGAGATGTGGAAATAGAAATGGAGAAAATGTAAAACCTCTTCCTCCATTGTTGCTTTCATCAATTCCCAAACCTATGCTTTCTCTGCTCCTGTATGTTTACTGATGACATTTCCAGAAATCTTTCTCCCTCTAATATATCCTGTATGTGCTACTGTGACCATGGTGCAAATACAGCTGCAAGTCTGTGTGAAATGTGAACCATGTTTAGCACTGTAGTAATTTATTTATTTTTATAATAAAATTTATCCAGACAGTTATGATTCCTGTCAGTATGAGGTATTAGAACCCAAACAGTAGATTTGATTCAACTCCCTTTTCTGGCATCTCAAAGGAGCAGCTGTCACTCAAGAACCCTTTAGTGATACTTTTTTTTAAAATCAGGACTGAGTGTTTCATTAGTCTCCCCAAGCCTAAGGAGATATCAGTAGGATTAGGCATACCCCTTATTGCTGACTTGATCTGAGACTGGGCACACCCCTATATCATGCAAGCCCATAATATTAAAAAGAAATTCATAGGCTTTGAGTCTATTACCACAGCTTGCCATGAAGAGATTAATATAATTCAATATACAGTTATAGTACCTGTATGTTATTTAATTAGTGTAAGAATTTTTAAAAGGCATTTTTCTACCATTCGGCTCTGTAACATTGGAAAACAGCCAAAGCCTCAACAAACATATGGTTGTGCAATTAAAACCAATGAACCAGAATCTATAAGTATTAAGGAATCTTTTGCTAAATTATTTCCTACTTCTGAGGAAAGATTTTATATCCAGTCTTCTAGAGTTCTGATTCAATGTTATACCTTTTTCTTATCAATTGGATATTGAACTCAACCAGCAGTCAAGACTTAATTTTGCTATTCATAGATATATGATGGCATGACTTAATGGAAAATTACATTCAATCAAAGCAAATGATGTCTGTTTGCAAATACAAAATCTAATATTAAGTCATAACTTTATAGGATGCTTACATTTTCACAGAAATACAGTTACCTTTTCTTTGCATGGCTATGCATTAAAACATTTCATTAATTTGTATGCCTTATAATTCTTCTTCAGAAATTTATATTCAGACTTGGAACCAGAAGTCAGTGACCTCAGTTGGACAATGATAGCTGATCAATTAACTTTCAAGGCACTGTGGCATGTGTGGTACACCATGAATATGTAAAGCCCACCAGTTGGCTGCCATGACTTGTTATGCCACCTGAACCTGTGTGGTAGAGATTTTTGAGGGTTAAACAACTATCCCACAGCTCATAGTCATTCTTAGGGAGATGACCCCCCCCAATAACCCCCCCCCCGAGTTCAGAATCCATGGCAAGTGCTAGCACTCCAGGACAGGTTAAGTCTTCCATATTCTTAATGTCAGATGGCTCATGCCACAGCTTCTTGTGGGTAAATTAACCTGAACTGAGTTGCAATAAATTTTTCTGGTCTCTAGCACTTCAGAGTGTTGGATAGGATCTCACATGACTGGAAGCCCTTTCTAGTTAAACAAAAAACAAAAAACCCCTCCATGAAAACTGACAGGCCAGAAACATAAGTTAGAAGTCTTCTTCCTAGCATCTCATTTATTAGATGAGATTAGATCTCTCATTTGGACAGAATGTTTGCCTGGAATAACCTTCTCTCATATAATTTCCAGCTGCAGTGTGAAGGAGCACTACCCAGACACATGCTTACCATGTCAAGGAGACTAGAGCTTGGTTTACAAGATGACATGGTGTCAATGGGGCCTCTGAAAAGTCAATTTATGATGCATTCTATAACCCTGAATACCTATTAGGTAAATAAACTTCATAGGAAGAAATTGCACTAAATATTACAATGTAATTTCATGATGAAAATTATACTGATGATTTACTTGTCCTAGTATTTTTAATATTTTACTGCAATGCCAGGCTCTATAAGAAGTGTTGTGGCCACTAGGATGTCCCATTCTACAAAATGATAAGATGTAAGGATTTTTTATGCTAGCTCAGTTTTATTATAGGAATCCTATGTCATTAACTCTGGGGACAAACTCAAAGTTAATACATCTGTATGTGCTTAAATCTCTCCCACTGAAATTAATGGAACTTAAAGTTGGCTAAATTCAGCCCTCTGTTTATATCACCCAGTGGCCTGGATTCAAAGTACTACATAATTTCTCCCATATACCCAAGTGGGAATTTGAACTTGAATTTTCTGAAACTCTACTTCCCAGTTACATTACAAACCACTTTTGAAATTTAAGCATGTTTTGAAAACAGACTGCAATATGAGATTTGAGTGTTTAAAGATGTGGGAGGGGTCCAAAGTATCACCAGGCATGCCGAAGACCTTGTGTTCAAGCCACTGATTTTTAGTCAGTTTTACTATTTCCCTTTTTTAGGAAATACATGAAATAGTTTTATAAATCTATGACCAAATGAGAGACTTATGGCTTGGAAAAGTTGCTCTTTGAGGGAGGCATAATAGGAATGTCTTTGAAGAAATACTGTGTTCCCCTAGTCTCATTTCTGCACTTATAACATCAGAGCACTACCAGCATAATGATAAAGAGCTAGCTGTGCTGTATGATCTATAGCCTTTTTTGGAGAAAAAGCTGCTTAATTTATGAAAAAGTACATGGCTACAATGCATTTCACTACTGGAGAGAGGGAGCTATATATGCCTATATGCATGTGCATTACCTATACATGCACATGCATATACATATATGCATACAGTCTGTTATAAATGCCAGTACACTGCTTCAGAAAGGTGACATTCTTTCCTTCTTTCCTTCCTTCCTTCCTTCCTTCCTTCCTTCCTTCCTTCCTTCCTTCCTTCCTAAAGGGCAATTTCCACACATGAAATAGGGGATAGCAAGGGAGTGCTCAGTTGGGAAAGAAATAAAAATATATATTTTAGAACAAGTGACAGGAACCAACTATATGACATCATCAGTGATAGACATTATTCAACAGTTGCTCATGACAGTTACATGACTGGTTTCCTGTGATAGTATGAATAACTGGTGCTGGAGGAGGAGAGAAGAACATTAACCTTTAACTGGTATATCATAGATGGAAAATGTCTATAATCCTTGCAACTTGCAGGCACAATATCATCTTTCACAAGCAATACATCAGTTCAAACCATTACTGAGTCAGATCAATGTAGCTGAAACAGACATCCAGTGGGTCTCTCACAGGACAGTGCCATATTATTTCAGGTGAAATGTCCTTTTTGTCATTTAAATTGAGCAGTGCCTGGAGATTCAAATGAGAGCAAAGCAAGGATCCCCGCCAGCAGCAGGTATGGAGTGTTAAAGCTGGGGTGGGGTGGGGTGGGGTGGGGTGGGGGGGTTCAATCCCTCCTGTGTAATCCTCCAACTCACTGGCAGGGAAAAAATAGGAGAACAAAAACACAGTCAGAACCTTCATATATATCCCTCTACTTCCCAATGACACATACACACCTTCCACACAGTGGGAGTCCTTGCAGTCCTAGTAAATGCAAATGTTTCTTAGAACTGTAACTCTTGTCAGCAATATCATGTCCTTTGAATTGCTCCTAAATTGGATCCTGCATCGGGATTAATGCTGCTGTTGAAATTTGGAATGTGTGCACATGTGTGTTTATGTGTGTCAGAAAACCATGAGCAAATGAACAAACACAAAGTATGGGTCTGGTCTGCAATGGCTCACTCTGCTGTCAACACTCCCTCCCACCAGATAACCTTTCCTGATACTCCATCATTGCTGGGCAATTGAAGCTCAAGTTGGCTGATCCTTTAAGTATGGATGGGCAATTTCAGTTGTTTTAGTCTGTTACTGTTCTATTACCCCACCATTGGCTATACAAACTAGGATTGATGGGAGCCATAGGACAAAACACTTGAGGGTCCACAAACTGGCTACCCCTGGAATGGAGTGAGCTAGAAGCACTGAGAACTGCATTTTATAAATGCTACCCCTGCAGAAATGACAGACCTCCCTGCCTTAGAAATGAGAGATCTGTCATTAGTGAATCTTGACACACCAAGCCCACCAACTACCACTCCACCTTCACCAGGACAAATTTTTGGTTTGTATTCTGGACTAGGAATTGGGAGACCAAGATCCAAGTTTTGACTTAGCCATGAAGCTCACTGGGTAACCGTGGGCCAGTCACTGACACTCTGCATAATCTACCTCATCTCACAAGGTTCTTGCTGTGAGGATAAAAGGGAGAATAGGGTGATCATGTACACTGCCTCAGGTGCCTTGAAAAGAAAAAAAGTTTGGATTTTAATGTAGCAACTAAACAAATAACAAACTTCGAGAAAGGAAGGAGCAGTGGGGGCTGGGCTTGAGCTATGCTGAGGTTGGCCTTTTCAAGCATCACGCTTCACTACTCAAGCTTTCTAAACACCTTTGAGCACTCCCTCAAGTCTCAGCAATTTATGTTTTGGCCTTCTGCTCTGGCCTTCTCAGTACAACAGGATCCTTCTTTCTTCTCCTCTAGACAGCACAGTCACTGAATTCCCCCTTGACCTGCTGATCCTAATTAGGTTACAAGATGTTAAAAATAGTATCTATTCTCCTCTTTCTATGTCACAATGATAACAGTGGGTTCGAATAACAGAAAAAGCATGCACACGGTTATCTGTAGCATTGAAATATCTAAAGATAGTCCTGATGTCTCAGTTACCTGTGAAATAGAGAAGCCTGATGGCCCTTATGGTGGAAAGAGGGTCCTGTGAATTCCCAGAAAATGTTGGTGTATAACTCACCATTTTTCCTGGATCTGGAACCCTTGATGTGAGACATCAACTTTTAAAGCTTCATTGTAGTAAAACTAAAGAGGCTCCTATTTGGCTTCCTGACAATATAAGGTGAACAAAATTGTGAGCCTGGCTGTTGCTGAGGCAACCAGAACTGTTGTGTAACAGAGATACTGTTGAGCATGTCCAAACTGAAGTGCCAGTTATCTTTACTGACCATTCATTCAAGTTTGATATAATGCTGTGACAATGTCTGTAGAAAGCTTATGGAACAGGTAAGAATTCTTCTGCTCCAGATAGCATTTCCCATCAAGATTGCTGAGGCCGAGGAAAGGGCACAAGACCCTTTATTTATTTATTTATTTATTTTTCAGGAGATACCATTCAGAGGGATCATGTTTGTATTTATAACCTGCCCTGCCCTGTCCTGTCCTAGGGTTCAGAGCAACTTGTAACAATTTCATTGGAATCTGTCTCTGTAAAATTATGTTTGGATAGCTTGAGTATATAAAAGAGAGCAAACTAAAATGATAAACTGTATCCATACTGTAACGTATATGGCTTTCTTACAACTATATTCTGATCAACTCTCTTCCCCAAGTCTCTGAGTCTGCAAATACACCAATAATAATAATAATAATAATACCCACCACTAGAACCCTAATCCTTTGGGGAAGGTCATCTGGAGTTTTAGGGTTTAGTGTCACCAGTTTGCTAACACCCAATTCTATTTCTCCTTTCCATCTTATGCTAATGAAGATGTTTTAATTTTGTAAACTGCCTTTATTCCCATGATCAGGAACAGACAGAATGTAAATGAAAGTACTCCTCCTCCTCATCACCATCATCATCTAATTTGCTTTGCAGTGTGAAGAAATCAAGTCATGAATTTCACAACAAACATTATCAATCTGGATTAGGAGTACTTCTCTCAATTCAATAGTACAGACCTAATCTGAATCCAAAAGTTAGTTTCACTTTAAAAAAATAATAATTAGATACTAAGAAGGAATAATGACAAAATTAAAGTAACTATTAATTCTGACTCAGCAAAGCTTCAAATTGTTGCTACAAGCGACAGGAGGGGCTTGTTGCAATTCTGCATCCTATCAAGAGCTTTGCACTAAATTGCCTCACCAGCATACAAAATACTTCTCCGGTTTTTCCACTCATTGAGCAGGAAAATAGGAAGAATGATAGAGAAACATTAACATGCTAAAAAAGAAAAAAGAAAGAAAAGCTCAGACCACATAATGCAGGTTTTTTATTTATTTATTTATTTATTAAAACATTTCTATGCCGCCCCCATTGCAACAAAGCCTCGGGGAGGTTCACAACAAACATAAAAATACAATCAATAATTTAAAAACTGGTACCATCTCAGTTATGTATTAAAATCTATAAATACAATAATAATAAATTAACAGTTAAAATAACTTTTAAATAAAAAGGTCTTCTCCTGGCGCCGAAAAGCAAATAATGACGGCACCAGATGGACCTCTCTGGGGAGCGGATTTCATAGATGGGGCGCCACCGCAGAAAAGGCCCTCCTCTGGGTACTCACCCTCCTAATATCCTCCATGGAGAGTTCCCGGAAAAGGGCATCCGCTGCCGATCATAGGGGGCAGGCGGGCATATATGTACGTAGACGCTTTCTGAATCTCTAGATATAGTAAAGTCTGTGATGTTGAAGGGTTAGGGTTAAATTATAATTTAATTTAATAAATTAAAGATCCCTAGGCAGAATCTTTTAAATGCACCAATCAATAGTTTTGACCGTGATTACATACCAATAAAGATTGGGAGCAAAGCCATAATGATGGAGGGAGGAATGAGTTCTGTAGAACAGAAGTTCAACAAGTACTTGAATTCCATACAGGTAAGTAGCATGTATGTAGCATCTGCCAATATATTAGACCTTGCCTTTTATCATATACAGATGCAACATTGTTGCCCTGTTCAAAAATATTCAAAGTCATATTAAGCAATTGCTACAGTTTACTTTTAAATGTGACTATGGGGAAAAAATATACACCAGTCAAATCTGTCAGATATGATTGTAATTGTTAAAATCATCTTTCTTGCCTGGGCTTGATACTACAAACATCCCCACCTGCCATTCTTGTTTTTGAATGAACTTAGCAAATTTTCTTCTTAGAGAATTATGGGGAAAAACTGTTCCAAGGATATTTTCCAAGAAATTATAAACACTGTAAGTCCCACACCCCACAATAAAGGAACAAATGGATTTTTTCATCATTATTAAGAAGAAAGACAGTCTACCAGTGAGTAAATTCTTTACTAAAACAGAACTAAGTTATAACCACAGGCATACACACTAGTAGTAACCTATTTTTCCATGTGTAGACTCTTCCATAGTTAAAATGACATCTCACATACATAAGGGAGCAGTATCAGCAGAGTCAGGTAAAATTTTAATGTTTGCAGAAATAAGGAATTCCCAAAGGGCATGAAGAGGACTGTGTATGCTCAGTAGACATAACTGTGTACAGGGAATAGGTGAGGAAAGAAAGACAGAAACCAGGAAGATTGAGATTGGCATGGAGCATCCTGGAATACTCTGCTGAACTGAAACTCCTAGCAACACTCCACATCTCAGTATTTTGTTGCTATTCCCAGTTGTGTTTCATAAGTGCACTGCTCTCCTGGACTATCCCCCACTGCCTTTCACTACTGCCTTAATGTGGAAAGACCACAACCTTGATGTGGTGAAAGAGAGAAAGGAACAGCAAGTCCGGAGAGAGCAAGAGAGCCAAGCCAAGCCCACATTGGTTGGAGGCATGGCTTCCCCCAGTAGCCATTTCTCTTCAGCAGGCAGCATTCAGGGCGGCATTCCTGGGCAATGCCAAAGGTTGTGCCAAAGGGCATCACCCATTTGGTGCCAGGTCAATGCAAGTTCAGGCACCCGGCCCTTTGGTGGGGGCAAGAAATAATCTACCTTTGCAGAAGATGTGTGTAAGATTGGATGGGATTGCTATATCTCCTCAAAAGTCACAATACTGGGCCTAGATAGACTACCAATTAGGGCAATTCTCAGTTGTTGCACTTGGCTTACCTCCCCCAGGTGTTTATGTTTTCTCAGTAAATTGTAAACAATACATTCTTGAATTATTATAAGTGTAATGTAACCACTATACTCGGAGATAATCTGCTGAATGTAGCCTAGACTCACTATGTTCATTGAGAAATAGCAGCAGAAATATTCCAACTGCTCCTTGCCCCAGAGATAGAATGTCACAGAAAAGCTATATAATACCTAAATTGAACTAAAGAAATGCTTATGAATAATTATGTTCATGTTTATGTTCCATTTATTTACTCCCCACCCATGAACTTCCTAATTATATAGGGGTGAGGGCTATTTCAGATCTTTAACAATTCCTACATGAAAGGCATATACCTGTAGATGATTATATCTAACAAATTCTGCATGTGCAACCATGATTTCCATGGTTTTCCAGCATGCATCAGGTGTGCACAGCCTGTGCATAAGGTGGTCCTGATTGATCTCTATATTGGTTCATGTTGATACTTATTTGAAATATAAATGTTGGTGGTATTATCCTGAAAAGAAAAACCTCCGTGTCCCGTAATGCCGGCCTTTAAAACAATAATTGCTCTTTAGAAGTTCAGAAATTCTTCTTTGGCTAGGACCTAAATTAATCTCCCTCTCTGACTCATTTTACATGTTCACATACATGCACAACTCTATGCAGGGAAGCTTTAGTAGACAGAGTAGCAGTCACAGGGCTGTTTATTTATTAGATCTTTACCCTGCCCCATTAGCCATAAGGCTCCCTGGGAGGGTTCCCTGAAGGAAAGTGACTGTGCTATTCTTGAACTCTTAATTACAAAGATGGCAAAAGTCAACTGCAACCTAACACATACACTTGACATCAAGAGGGCCCATTTTAAGAAATTCAGAACCATGTTAAGTAAAATTCCCTAGCAACTCACTTTAAAGGGTAAAAGAGTTTAAGAGGGATTGTGGACAGGGTCGGGGGGGGGGGGAATCCTCAAAGCACTACAACAACTAATTCCAGTTAAAAATGTGTCAAAGACAACAGAGGAAGCCTTCATGGCTCCACAAAATGTTAAGAGATGACTTGAAAAATCAATGGCATATATAAGAAGTGGAAAGGAGGCCAGGACACAAAAGAAGAGTATAACCAACAGACTTACAGGGATGGAGTCAAGGAGGCTAAAGCAGTTTATGAACTGAGACTAGCAAAGGTTGCTAAAAACAACAAAAAAGTTTTCTCCAGTTATATCCAAAACAAAAGACAAACAAAAGAGAGTTCAATAACTCAGTGTGGAAACCAAAAAGATAAGAGATGACAAGGAAAAGCAGAGATGCTTAGCTCCTAATTCAGTCCTCTCCTACAAGAGAAAATACAACTACCTACTGAAGAGGAAGCACAAAATGAAAGGGCAGGATGGCAGCCTAAGATTAATAGATGAATGGTCAAGGAGCACCTTGATGAGCTCAATGTATTCAAATCTGCAGGACCTGATGAGCTCCATCATAAAGTCATAAAGGAGTTGGCAGAAGAACTCTCTGAACCACTATCTATTATCTTTGAGAAATCTTAACAGGGGAAGTGCCAGATGACTGGAGAAGAGCTGATGTTGTCCCCATCTTCAAGAAAGGGGAAAAAGATGAACCAGGAAATTATAGCTCAGCCATTCTATCAATCCCTGAGAAAATAGTGGAAAAAATAATTAAAAATGTGTCTGCAAGCACCTTAAAAATGCAGTGATGCCAAACTAACCTAACCTCATTTTTTGACTGGGTAAAATCCTGCAAGACAAAAAGAAGATCCATGGTGACCTAGACAAGCTAGAACACTGGTCTGAAAGCAGCAGAATGATATTCAACAGAGACAAATGGCAAGTTCTCCAGGTGGGGGTGGGAACCCAAATTCATTGATACAAGATGGGGAATACTTGGCTCAACAGCACTGAAAATGACCTTGGAATTGTTCTAGACCACAAGCTAAATATGAACCAGCAATGAGATGCAGCCACAAAATGAACAAATGCTCTTTTGGGATGCATAAACAAAAGAATCACTTCCAGAGCAAGAGAGGTACTAGTTCCCCTTTACTCTGCACTAGTCAGACCTCATCTAGAATACTACATTCACTCCTGGGCACCCAATTTTTACATAGAAAGATGCAGAAAAACTAGAAAGGGTTCAGAGAAGGATAACAAAGATGATCCAGGATCTGGAAACCAAGCCCTACAATAAGGGCTGAAAGAACTGGGCACATTCAACCTTGAAAAGAGAAGATTGAGAAGGATACCCTATATGCACCTCAAAGGCTGTCACAAAGAGGAAGGAAACAACATTTTTCTCACTCATTCCTGAGTGTAGGACACAGAACAACAAATTTAAACAGCATACCAGATTCAGTTAGATACCAGGAAAAACTTTGTAACTGTCAGAGCAATATGACAGTGGAACCAATTGCCAAGAGAGTCTCTCCCACACAAGAGACAGTCAAGGCAAAACTTGACAGTCATCTGACTGGGATGGTGTAATTTGGCATCCAGAGGGTTGGACCTGATGGCCTAACTGGCCCCTTCCAACCCAATTCATCCATGTAAGAATCTATGGATCTATGCATATAGGCAAATGTATACATAATCACCAGGCACCTGTTCTCAGTGGGAAAGCTATGGGAGAGGAAGGGAAAGCAGTAAAAGAAGGTGCACCAAAAGGAAGGGGATACAATATGCACTCCTTGGCAATGTGATTCTGCCATTTGTCCATGTCAAAAAGCATCTGTTGGCCTTCAAAATTCCTATGTTAAAAGAGACACAGACTTTTATCAGCTAGCTGTTAAAACTACTTTTTCCTGAAAGGGGATGAGATGCACTTTAGCAATTTCTTGAACAACTAGAGCCTTGAGGGGAAAGTAAAAAAGGTGCAGTACTCTGAGAACAGTGAGCAGAAAAAAGGAAAAAGATGACTTTGCAACATAGGGATTTAAATTCCACTTTGTACTTTTGCTTTCACTTGACAGCCTGCCTTTTGACAGCTTTCAGAAGAAAGAAAAGAGCAAAAAAACAAAAAACCTTATTTGGAACCTCCCTGGTTCAATGTACAGGCTAGTTATTTGCTGTACTTTGACATCAGATACCTCCACAATTCCAACAGATTTTTTAAATAATGAAAACAGTTTTGGAGCATTTGAAAATGAAAACATTTGAAATGCATTTTTTAAAGTGGTCAACTAGCAACAGTCCCTCCAATGTGCCATTTAGGCACTTCAGAAGGGATGTCACTTCATCCTTTCCATTTGGAGTTGAGCCTACAGACCAAGGAAAGTGTGGGAGCATGAATGGTATGTTGCAATTAAACACAATTTTGAACAATGCAAAAAATCATTACAGATCACTATTAGCCAATATGATGCATAACTCTGGTCTTAATAAAGAAGTTATTTTCATAATTGAACTTTATATGCATTACCTCCAATTGTGCAAAGAAGTACATCAATCTGTAATAGCCAGAGGGAATCCTCCTCAATGCTTCATTTTTCTTAGCTTGACACTCAGTATCCTTGAGCTTCTTAATATCACAAAGCTTTGATGATATGCTATGTACACAGTACCTAGCCACAAGCAAACACAGTACAGTGTTTACAATGCCCAGAACAGAAATGTCTTAATATCAACCCAAATCTTTGCTCAGTTCATCAAATGCATACTTCATGTAAAATACTGGATGAGTATGCAAAAGCTCTGTGTCGAGAGTGGGGGCCCACCGGCCCAGGCACTCTGGTTGTAATTAACCACACTTACAAGGCAATAAAACTAAATCTATTTATTGCTAGTTATCTACAAGATTTACGACTTTACTGTAGAGCTGCTCCAGTAATGTCTTAGTATAAGAGATGTTCGCTTCTGAATGGCGATCTCATCTCTCTGTTATGTCATATCCTCTCCCCCCAGCCGTGCCTCCCACCTTTGCTTCTCCCTTTGCATTTTGATTTGATAAGACCTTATCAATCTTCTCTGAGAGGCATCCTTGTAGTTCACATATCCCATCACTCCCTCTGCTTCTGGCCCTGTCAGTTCCGCTTCAGAAGAGGAGGAGCTGTCAGTCTTCTTTTCTTCGCCTCTCCCCCTCTTGAATTCAGGTTGATTTAAAGGGCCAGACCTCTGCGTAGAGGCTTCTGGACTAGAAATGCTGTCAGGCACAGGCGGATTGGTATCTATATTCGACTGGGGTTGATTTTCCTGGACTCTGGTTATTACAGTCACGTCCTCCTCATGAGGAGTAGTCTCTGTCATGAGCTCCTGCATGACACTACCCCCCTCTCCAGGATCTCTCTCACCCCTGCTCGGATGCAAAGAAAGGCCACCAGGCTTGAGAGGGAAGTGAGCTTGGAAGCATCGTAGGAGAGCAGGAGCATGTATGTTGGAAGCAGGTTCCCAACTCCGTTCCTCTGGCGGGTAACCTTTCCAGTGTATCAGATACAGGAGCCGGCCCCTGCGAAAGCGGGAGTCGAGTATGTCCTCTATTTCGAATTCTTCTTCACCATCCACAATCACCGGAGGGGGTGGAGGAGGCTGAGTCCGCAGAGGGTGTGGTAGGCGGCGCCAGAGAGAGCAAAGCCCAGTGAAAGACGGGGTGGACCTTCATGGAGGCGGGTAGACGCAACCGGAAAGCGACCAGGTTGATATGAGCAGCAATCTGGAACAGACCAATCCTCTTGTGGGCCAATTTCCATGAGGGAACTGACATAGGAAGGTGCTCTGTGGACAACCAGACCCAATCACCAACCATCAGGGTCGTACCGTGTTGTCTCCGTCTGTCAGCCACCTCCTTGTACGTCGCCTTGGCCTTGTCTAATTGCTGCTTTAGGACGGATTGTATGGACACCAAAGCATTGAGAAAAGTCCCGGCTGCCAGAACAGACGACGAAGGTAGTGACGTTGGAAAAGCTCAAGGATGGTAGCCAAGATTCGCAAAGAAAGGAGTTTGATGCGTCGAGGCATGAACTGAGTTGTTATAGGTAAATTCGGCCAGAGGCAGGAACGAGAGCTAATCATCCTGCTGGTAGTTCACGAAGCAGCAGGGATACTGTTCCAGAGTCACATTGAGACGTTCAGTTTGTCCATCAGTTTGCGGGTGATGTGCTGAAGAGAGGCACAAATCGACCTTGAGAAGCGTCAGGAGTTCCCGCCAGAAGCAAGATGTGAATTGACTGCCTCTGTCTGAAATTACAGCAAGGGGCCACCCATGGTTTTTATAAATATGGTGGATAAACAGGGATGCTGTGGTTTTAGCAGAAGGTAGTCCTGTGCAGGGAATAAAGTGAGCCATCTTTGTGAAGAGGTCAGTCACTATGAGGATGGTGGTAAAGCCACTGGATCTGAGTAAATCAGTGATAAAGTCCATGGAAACCGTGTGCCAAGGTCCCAGAGGGGTGTCCACGAGTTGAAGTAGTCCGGGTGGTTTTCCTTGTTGCTGCTTGGCACGGTGATATGTTGGACATGACAGTACATATGTCTTGACGTTGTGGTACATCCGAGGCCACCAATAATCTCTGGAAAGTGTATGCATCGTTTTGTAAACTCCAAAGTGTCCAGCCGAGGGGGAATCATGACATCTCTGTAGAATGCTTTCCTGAAGCGATACAGGTACGTATGGAATGTGGTCAAAAAGCAAGATGTCATTCTCAAAGGAGAAGCGATTCAGAAGGGTATCATTCCATTTTTGGTCGTGTTTTGCACGCACGAATGGATCAGTCTTTTGTGTGTGACGTATGTCATCATTGTATGCCAATGATATGGAAGTAACAGCTGAAATAGACGGTTGCAATATTGGTGCAGGTTCTAAGTGCTCCTCGTTGTCGGGGAAATATTCCGGTTTCCTGGAGAGCGCGTCAGCCAGTAAGTTCTGTGATGGTGGGATATACTCGATGCTGAAGTTGAAGCGAGAGAAGAACAGTGCCCATCATGCCTGTTGCTGGTTAAGGATTTTTGCTGAAGTGAAGTGCATCAAATTCTTGTGATCAGTTTGTATGAGCATTTTGTGAGGAGATCCTTCTAGTAAATGACGCCATTCTTCCAGAGCAGCTTTGATAGCCAGCAGTTCCTTCTCCCAGATCATATAGTTCCGTTCAGAGCTGGTTAGTTTGCGAGAATAAAATGCAATTGGTTTAAGGTTCCCAGAGGGGTGTTGTGACGATTGTAAAAGGACGGCTCCTATGGCTTTGTTGGAGGCATCAGTTTGGAGTGTCAATGGTGCAGATGTATCGGGGTGTAACAAATGGTGTTCAGAAGTAAACTGACGTTTCAACGAGATAAACACTGCTGCTGCGCTTGGAGGCCATTTCAGAGCTCATCCTTTGTCTTTCAAGAGATCAGTCAAAGGAGTGGTGATACGAGAGAAGTTTGGGATAAATCGGCGGTAGAAGTTCGCAAACCCGAGAAACCTCTGTAGTTCCTTCTTCGTGCGTGGGGGTTGCCACAAAAGAACTGCTTGTATCTTTTCTGGGTCCATTTGTAATCCATTTGGGGAAATGCAGTAGCCTAGATACATCAAAGAGGTAGTGTGAAATTCACATTTTTCGAGTTTAGCTGAAAGATGATGTTCCCTCGTGCATTGTAAGACCCTTCTGACGTGCTGCACATGTGATACAGGGTCATTGGAGAAAATGAGTAAATCATCCAGATAGGCTATCATGAAGACATCGAGGAAATCATGGAAAATCTCGTTTATGAATCTGCTAAAAATTGTCCCGAATTTAATAACGCAAACGGCATTACACAGAATTCATAGCAGCCATAGCGAGTCAAAAAAGCATTGAGATGTTCATATCCAGGGCATATGCAAAGTAAATTATATGCATTGCTTGAATCCAGTTTGGTAAAAATGCGTGCTTGGCCCAGGCGTTCCAAAATTTCAGATATGAGGGGCATGGTATGTCTATTAGGAATTGTAATCGCATTTAAACGTCGGTAGTCGATGCAGACCCTGGGTTCATCTGAATCTTTCTTCGGTACAAGTAGTGGCATTGTGGAAGAGGGAGATGAGGATGGGCGTATGAAACCCTTTTCTAGGTTGGAGGATATGAAATCTTTAATGACCTTGAGTTCCTTGGGGGACATGAGTCGCAATTTGCCAGTCGGTAGTGTTGCTCCGGGTTGGACATGAATCTCCATGTCACATGATCGATGAGGCGGTAATTTGTCAGCCTCTCGTGGATCAAAAACATCCCAAAAATCTTGATACTGTGGTGGGAGAGCCGTGGTGGAAAGTGGTGCTATTTTAGAAGTCATGTGGGGTGTGGTATCTGTACAGTTTTTCAAACAAAAAGCGGAATTAAATTGTATTTGTCCTGAACCCCAGGATATTTGAGGTTTGTGTTTGACTAACCAGTCCATGCCCAATACAATAGGGTAGTGGAGGTCTTTCACCAATAAAAATGTTGTTTGTTTTTGGTGTTTTCCAATTTGTAGAGTGAGTGGTGAAGATTGAAGCAGGGAGGGGCCACCTTGCAATGGTATTTTTTGTATGGAGTCAACTTGGAGGGGAGTCTCCTGTTGATTAGTTGGAACGCATAGTGTTTGAGCAAAACTTTCATCCATAAAGGATGCAGTAGCACCACTGTCTATTAGCGCTGTGGCTTTGATTGTAGTATGAGTGGTTATTTGCAAAACCACATCCATTACAAGATGTTGAGCTGTCAGAGCTCCTCCCAACTCTTGGCACCTTTGAGGAATGTGAGTGCATCCCAGCATCGCGGTGTTCAACGACGCTGGGACTGGAAGTTTCCCATCTGCTTTTTCAGTGGGCAGTTCTTTGCTATGTGTCCAGCATGTTCACAGACAAAACAGCATCTGGCACTACGTTGATACATCTTATCTGTCTGTGGAATGTGAGTCCTGGCAGCTCCACTTTCCATGGGTACCGCCTCCTGCTGACTTTGAGGGGACATCATTGTTACACATCTTTCTGGCAAAACTAACTGCGTGCTAGCTTCTGCACGCGAGAACCATTTTGTCTGATGGCTGAGAGCCAAAATAGCTGCCTGGCTTGAAGTGTTTCTTTTCGTTAAGCCGTGCATCCACTTTTATAGCCAGAGTCATTAAGTCTTGTAAACTTTCTGGCGTGGAACAGCGTGCCAGTTCATCCACCACTTCTTCCCTTAACCCTTCATGGTATTGCACCATTAAAGCTTCATCATTCCACCCCAAGTCATTCATAATCAGCTGGAACTTGGTTGTATACTCTGTGGCAGAAGTTTGCCCCTGGGTGAGACTTTTGATCTCTCTTACAGCTAATTCTTTGCAGACATCTACCTCAAGAAATTTATGTAATGCCTCAAAGAATTGGTCAGTATTATCTAATATGGGGTCTTTGGCAATCATCCTGGCCGTTGCCCACTGGCTGGGACCCCTGTAAGTTGATTTATCAAAAATCCTACCTTCATCTTCTCATTGGGGAAGTCTGGAAGGTGAAGGTTGAAATACAATTCCGATTGTGCACGGAATGTTGCAAAAGTCTCTTTCCTGTCATTGTACTTCGGGGGGGTTTCAAGTGGGCATCGTTTTACTGTCACTTCTGAGTCTGGTCTTGTTGTCTTTTCTTGTAATTGTATATGCAAAGTGTCCATGTCTCTCCTTAGAGTCTCTATCTGCTGGTTGGCCTCCTCATTTTTAGCCCTCAGGTAACGATTCTCCTCTTGCAAATTTTGGAAGTCCTGCTTTGTAGGTTTTGTTGCTTGCATCTTGGAAACAAACAAACAAACAAAAACTTCTCTGTTTGCTAGTATGTGGTTTACAACCAAAGGATTCAGAAGCGAACATTCTGTCGAGAGTGGGGGCCCGCTGGCCCAGGCACTCTGGTTGTAATTAACCACACTTACAAGGCAATAAAACTAAATCTATTTATTGCTAGTTATCTACAAGATTTACGACTTTACTGTAGAGCTGCTCCAGTAATGTCTTAGTATAAGAGATGTTCGCTTCTGAATGGCGATCTCATCTCTCTGTTATGTCATATCCTCTCCCCACAGCCGTGCCTCCCACCTTTGCTTCTCCCTTTGCATTTTGATTTGATAAGACCTTATCAATCCTCTCTGAGAGGCATCCTTGTAGTTCACATATCCCATCACTCCCTCTGCTTCTGGCCCTGTCAGTTCCGCTTCAGAAGAGGAGGAGCTGTCAGTCTTCTTTTCTTCGCCTCTCCCCCTCTTGAATTCAGGTTGATTTAAAGGGCCAGACCTCTGCGTAGAGGCTTCTGGACTAGAAATGCTGTCAGGCACAGGCGGATTGGTATCTATATTCGACTGGGGTTGATTTTCCTGGACTCTTGTTATTACAGTCACGTCCTCCTCATGAGGAGTAGTCTCTGTCGTGACCTCCTGCATGACACTCTGTTATATTAATTGGACCAAAACAAAACACAAAACCCTGAAAAGTTGTCCTGGAAACTTTAAAGTGAAGCAGATTATTTAACCTCAGAATGTCCTGGCTGGAATTCAGCATGGCAACTGTATTACTGGTTTTGACAGTCAATCCATATTTAGAGCTGGACTGGAGGAGTGAGACCCTCCTCATTCTTCTAGAACAAAAGAAGAGTGCCCCTGGATCATACTAAAGGCCAACCATGTTTTCCACAGTAATCTATCAACTTGACATTCACCAACCAGATGCCCATGGGAAGCCCATAAGCAGGGGCTTATGAGCCATCCCAAGATTGTGAGCCATCCTGAGATGCCATGCATAAGGGATGGTATATAAAAGTTTTAAATAAATAAATAAATTAGGGCAAAAGCCCTCTCTTACTGCTGTTCTTTAGAACATTCAGAAAACAGAGCTTCCATGAATCTAATATTATGAACCTAGTCCAGGTCCTCCCTTAATCAACTTTCATCCCCCGTGAACTAAAAAAAACCTTCTTTATGGGGGAAATGCTCTACTACTGATCATTTTGATAGTTCATTGCTGTACCCTCTCCAGATCTATGAAACTTATGACAAGTGGAATGGAGATTTTGCTTGTAAGAAGAGCAAATGAGGAGGGGACAATGATTTTGCTAGGTCTAGGAGTGTTTGCCTCTCAACAAAAAAATTAGGTTCTCAACTGAAACAGGATCCTAGTTTAACTACTTGATAATCATACTGTGACACTTATGACAAATATGCCTTTGAAACCCCACAGGGAAGTGATTTTGAGTGAAGACCTTGAAGTAAGATGACAGTGGTTTTGCCACTGGGAAGGTGATTTTGAATGGAGAAGGAGGAGATGATGAATTAATTAATTAATAATATATAGGATTGTAATATATAGTTAGGCCCTGAGATTCCTTGTACCTGAGGCACAATTGTACCTCCATAGTGGAAGCTTTCAAAGGATCTAAATGTTGTTAAACTACTTGTTTTCTTTTATGCAAATTCCTGTTTGTGAGAGGTACACACTGGGGCAAGGAGTTAGAATGATCTATTCTAGCAGCAAATGAATATATCAAATCCTTTCTTCTCTTACATTAAGATCTAGCTAGTCCTCTGGCATTGGGCAACTTGTGTTACTCTACTTTTGGCCTATAGTTCCCACAATCCCTCAATATTAGCTATGCTGGCTAGGGCTGATGGAAGTTGTACGACAAATCTGGACAGCCACTGTTGACCTGGTTCATACAATACAACAACCCACCATGGTCACATTATGCCACTTTTGCATAACACCCATGGAAACTCAGCTTGCCATTTAATGCAAACCCAAATGGCAGGAATTCAGAAAGGATTAGGCAACTCTCAAATAATTCATGGTTTGTTTTAGGGTTATTTATGACAGCCCCCACTGGTAAATTAACTCATAGTGAGCTGCTATGATATATAAACAGACATAGTGCATCATTCACAAGTGCAAATGAGAAAGGTGTTATAAAAGCAAATTTTTCAGTAGCTTAGAGAATGGGGAAGAACATTTCATTCTCAGTGCCTGAAAAAAGCACAAAATTCTAGCACAAATCACATTTCATGAACCTACTAAGAATCATTAATCATGTAAAAGACACTGCTGAAATTCTGTGAGTAAATTAATTGAGAGTTCATGATGCTGCTATTTAGGACATAGTAATGAAAAACTATCTGTCTCTCAGCTAGAGACACCATCACTTACCTTACTTTGAAGCACTTCTTAAACAATTAGACATAGCAGGTGAATCCCTGCAAAAAGCTCAGTGTCTTGGAGGACTTTTGGGACTGGCTATTTCTTGTGTGCTGAGGGTATTTCAGTTTGTTCAAATTCATACTTACGTTATTTTCATTCCATTTGGTCTGCCTTGCCTTAGATTGCAAGTGCCTAGAAGGGGACAGTAGTATTAATATTTAGAAAAACTGCTGTAAGCCATTCTGAGCCCTTGCAATAAAGCATTATATAGATCAAATTAATACATTATTTTTGTATTATTTTAAACTTTTCTGTTTATATGTGAAGTTGAGGGGTTTAGTTTTTATGAGAATGTGCATCATTTTGCATTTATCATTCATTCGTCTACCATATTATTTCCTATCCACCAAACTATCCAAGAACACCCATTGTAATAAATACTTTTTTGAGAGAGTTATTATATGCTCCCTTTATTTTTTTAAATGCCATTGTATTGCTGCTCTCTGAGTCTTTGTTTAAGCAACCATAATATGTTTTCCAAATCATGTTGCCTTATCACTGACTTGTGTGAGGGAAGGATTCATCAATTCTACAAATATTTTTAAGGCTCCAAGATACAATGTCTACCAGATAAATGTTTGGTGGAATTCTTAAGGCTATGCTAGTGTTAGGGTGGAATCCCATACCCATTTGCAAAGGGGTAAGTCCCACATAACTCAATTGGACTTGCATCTGAGTAGCTACACACACACACACACACACAGAGAGAGAGAGAGAGAGAGAGAGAGAGAGAGAGAGAGAGAGACAAGAGAGGATCATGCTATTGATGCTTGTAAGCAATGTATGCAGAACATAGGTTAGGATGACTGGTCTACAAAATCTTGCATCCCCCTGAATTATTTTCTGAGGAAAAACCACCATGACCTTTTCCTTATTCTACCAAAGCTATTTATTTTCAAAGACTTTCTGATTTTTTCATCCCTACTCTGAATTTTAAAAAACCCTCTCTTTTAAAAGTTCACATTAATGTTTTTGACAATTAATTCTAATATGAATATATTAATAGTATTTGACATTGTTCATTGTCCAAAAGCAACAATTCCCAAATTTTTAGCAATAAAAACCAACCTGTGGGAAGTTTAGGATAAACTTGATAGAGGAAATTTACTGTGAATAAAAAAACAAACAAACTGGAAGCTTTCAGAGGGAGGAGGGGGAGGTGAAGAGGGAGAGAGCAAGTGAATGAGCATATATTACTCACTCATGAGTCAGCAACCATGTGGGCTATGCTGGTTCCCAAGAAATGGAAGGGAGTCAGACTTGATGGCCCATCCATTTTATATGTGAAAAATTCTAGGTTTAAGGAGCTTAGGAAATTAAACTGGAAAAGGATCCTTGTCTAAGATATGGAGAACTGCTACCTATAGCAATACTCAGCATTGGGATAGATGACCCATTGTCCAATTCATTGCAAAATAGGTCCTTATATTTTGGTCAGCCTTCTTCCTGAAACTCAATAAACTTTTTCTTGAGTTAGATCTCAGGTTGCAAGTCTCACTTTATCCCAAAATTAAAGTGTCTGTGGCCTAGATCTTGTCATTGTTCTTCATACAACCTTCATTCTTAAGACAAGTATAACATAGATCCACATTTCGAAGGTCACATAAATATTTTCCCCATCTGACCTCAATGAATTGCAGCTGAAAGCAATTCTGACTGCCATAGGTGACCAGGCATATAATTGATATATTGTAGACCTTTATATCTATGCCATTGTAGTTGTTATATTCTACACTGTGCCATAGAAACAATTTCACATGTACTAACTCAGCATACTAATTAATACTAAGACATTTTACATTCACATTTTAAAAAGAAGCACACAACTATACATAGAAAGGATCTAGTATAACAGGAAATTTATAGCTAAAATATGAGGATTTTTTATTATTATTAAGGACAAATTTATTCCACATTTGAGGATGTGTGCTCAAACCTGATAAAAGGAAGAAACCACATCAGATGTTTATTGCAAATTTTGCAGAGGGAAGAACATGGGTGTACGGGAAACTGGTGTATATATAATTCTGTTCAAGTAGTCTGTTTATTTATTCTTATATGCAATAATTTATGCAAAAATACTCTCTCTTATTTGATCTTCATGTGTGTGTGGCAGGTAGCTACTGCAGAAGAGGCCTTTTCAGCCCCAATTGTTGTATGCTCTCCTTAGAAACTCTTGTACGGCAGGTGCAAAGTAGACTTTTTGCTGCCAAATAAAAGACTTTTTATTTCCCCAGATTTGTTAATCATAACATCCCTTTGTGTTTTATAGTTCTATCACTGCTGGTGCATTGAGATCTGAATATTTTTGGTGTAGCTATGTGCATCTTAGATTGTTTTATCACATATGTTTTATATGGTTTCATGGTTTTAATTCTGCATATAACTGTTGTACTTTATTGTACACTGTCCAGAAAATTGCTGTGTGATAAGCTATTAATTTCTCTCAGAACAAATTTAGTTTCTCTATAGTCTCAGAGAAAGCTAAATATTTAAATAAGGCTTATACAATAGATAGCTTGCTGAAGTTCACACACATACACTCATAGTGCCAGAATCAATTAATTCATCTCTTGTTCTTATAAATTCTTAAATCCTTTCAAAAGAAAACTTGCTTATCTTCTCTTCATTTCACACACAGGACCACTTGCCTTCCCTCCACCCACCACTACCCTCTATTTACTGTTGCTTCATTTTTATTTTTCATTATGCTGCTTGGGCATCTTAGGTATACAAGACAGTCAGCTACCACCTCCCACAATAATTCTGCCATTTCAGGTAGAGGAGCAAGACTAGGCAGTTTCCACCTACACACAACCTCTTGCATTCTGGTGTTGGATGACTTGTGAATACCATAAATAAAGAAATAATTATTTATTAAGCAAAGAAACAGTAATGTGGCTACCTAAAGGAGCGCCTGCGACCATATATGCCCTCCCGCCCCTTACGATCAGCGGCAGAGGCTCTCCTCCGGGAACCCTCCATGCGTGATATTAGGAGGGTGAGTACCCGGAGGAGGGCTTTCTCAGCGGTGGCGCCCCATCTATGGAATGCGCTCCCCAGAGAGGCTCGCCTGGCGCCGTCGTTATCTGCTTTTCGGTGCCAGGCGAAGACCTTTTTATTTAGACAATATTTTAATTAATATTATTGTTAATTTATGTTTATGTTTTGGTTTAATTTATGTTTAATTTAAGTTTAATTTAAACTTGTTATTTATTTTTGTTGTATGTTTTTATATTTAACCTGAGATGGGCCAGTTTTTAAATATTGGATATGTTTTTGTATTGTGAGCCACCCCAAGGCTGCTGCAAGGGGCGGCATATAAATATTTAAATAAATAAATAAAATAAATAAATAATCATATAACATTTAATGTGTCTCTTTAAATACAATCAATCAGGGGTCCTCAAACTTTTTCAATAGGGGACCAGTTGAAAGGCGGCGGCTACACATGCAGGTCAGTGAGGGGGGGGGCTGGGTGCATGGGCTGGTGAGGTGTCGTCGGGTGTGCGCGAGGTGGCATTCGGCATGTGCAGCAATGGCTTGCTCTCTCAGAAATCTCCCAGCGAGTCCAAAACCATCTCCGAGCAAGCAAGCCAATGTCTCCTGCCCACGCTGTGAACATGCACATGGGCAGGGGGTGGCAGCATGGGCTGGATGAATGGGCATGGTGGGCCGGACCCGTCCTGTGGGCCATAGTTTGAGGACCCATTCACTAGATGTTATAAATTTGCACATACATTATAAACTTGCAATCTTAGACAAGTTTTATTTATTTATTTATTTATTTAAAAATTTATATGCCGCCCCTTGCAATAGCCTCGGGGCGGCTTACAACATAACCTGGGAGTAAGTCCAGGCTGCCTAGAACAATCTGACCTAGACCCTCAAAAGCAAAGGGAGGCACCTGCTTCAGTTTTTGAATATACCATTGGTCCCTGCCCCATATCTCACCAACACCTTGCACATACATAGCTTCTCGCAGTTGGTAGGACAAGGTTCCCAACATCATATCTTCCCCAGACTCTATAAACTCTCTGGGTAGTGCTAGATAAGCCTCACTGAGCACAGTGGGGTATACATCTGTATCAATTTGGATAGGATTGCTCTCTGAGATTATGCCCGTACACACTCACTTTCCAGTTCTATATATGCTTACTTCCCCCTTATGACCAGGATGCATAAAGGGGAAAAATGGAACCTACACTTCAAGCACAAAAAAGTAATCAATCCATGCTTAAGAATGAGTTGTCAGTGAAATAGCAAATTCATAATACTTGCAGAAATAAATTCATGTTACTTAAGTATGATATCAGCAGACCTCTAGTGGTTATTAGTATAACTGATTATTTCTGTTCCTTTTATTATTTTTGGTTGGAAGGACTGCTGAGTAGACAAATCAAAAGAACTGATACAACAATAACATACTAAATGAGCATTTAAGTAACTGCTTAATTTTCTACTGAAGCCAAGGGCTCTACATTAACATGAGCGGTTCTAATGCTTCAGGAAGCCAAAGGGAATGGGGGCTTTGGTCTTCCTGACTGAATGCTATACCATCAAGCGTGTGCTTTAACGTGGCTAAAAGAATTTATAACTTTAAGAAATAAGAGAATTTTATACTTTGAAGGACGTGATTGACAAATGGGATGGCATGCTTATATGTGGTATGAGAAATGTAAGACACATGGTTACTTTCTAAGTCATTATGTTAGAAATTCACTGATGTCGGTTTGGGAAAAGCTAAAGATAAAACTTTATACTAAGTTGCCGAGATGGCTTTCTCCTCTTACATACCCAAATGCTTTGAATTTTAATATGATTGTGAGATATGATGATATTTTAGATAAAGACAGAAAATTGAAGCCAAATCAAGAACTACAAGAACATGGCATTGATCTCTCTTGGTGGCATAAGATTCAAATACAATTGAGATATATTAAAGACTATAGAATGTATGGTTTTTATAAGAAACTAATAGCATTTGATCAAATGATTTTAAAATCAGATAAAAAAGGATTAAAAGGTTGTATAATTTTCTTTTGGATATGAAAATGGTAGATGAACAAGTTAAAGAAACTATGATAACATGGGCACAAAATTTTGGATATAATATTGAGTTACAGAAATGGCAAAAGCTGTGGGAAAGAAACATTAAGATAACCCTAGCATCTTCATCTAAAGAAAACCTTTATAAAATGTTTTATAGATGGTATCTATCACCAAATAGATTAGCAAAAATGTTTCCAAATATGTCAAATAGATGTTGGAAATATAAACACAAACCTGGTACTTTTTATCATTTGTGGTGGACCTGTGTTAAGGCAAAAAAATATTGGGCTAAAATACACAAATGGCTTGAGGAAATGCTGCATAAACTGTTAAGATTTAAACCTGAAGTCTTTCTATTAGGTATTATTCCTGATAACGTCAATAAACAAGCTATATATTTGACTTTACATATAATTACTGCGGCGAGGATTGCATTTGCCCAACATTGGAGAAGCGAAGAGCCACCTACTGAAGAGTTGATTGTAAAAAAGATTTCGGATTGCAAGGAGATGGACAGATTGACCTTGTCTTTGAAGGAGAAGGAAGATACAGACTTCTATCAAACTTGAAATATTTTCTATCATTGCTTAGAGAAACAGGACTATGCGTTGAATTGAATATGGTTGTTGAATGTAAAAAAGAGCGTGATGTTGACCCAGTATGTCTGATGTCCTGAATAATTGTTGTTTTTTTTAGTTTTGGATTGGCAGAGAAAATAATAAAAACTTGATTTTAAAAAAAAAAACCCACTAGCAGTTCTAGGGATGGGAAAGAAATTTCTTTCACATTTTAGTTCAAACAAACTTAATTTGCACTTCCTGAACTAATATACACACTGGAATAAAAATATAATTCACTCTTTATTTTTCTCTGAATGTTGATGCATATAAATTGAGTACATTGGGAAAATTGTACATAAAATGCATACATTATGAAAAAAGTATAAAACAATGAGAATTTCTGCTGATGTGTATGCACTGAATTGCATAAATTTTCAGAAATGTGTACAAATCTGCAAACATAGAGAAATGCATACAAAATTACACAGGAATTTTCATGCTGACATTTTACCACCCCCTTCCCCCCAGAAATTTCCAAACTTCACAAATTTCATAAATGGGAGGGAACAATCCCGTACTTCAAGTTCAACACTGTAGAAGTTAAAACAGACAGTGTCCGCCATCCTTAATCTAAGCTATTGCTATGATCTTCCCCCTCCCCTGCTCCAAATATCTTTTTTAGCTCTTGTTAGTCCTTTTTCCATTCAAGTTTCAGGGAATACTTATTTGCACAGCACATCCTCCTTTATTTGACTGATTGGCACTAGAATAGAGGGAAACACATCCTAAATGATCAAGTAGTCATAGGTGAGGATAAGCCGGAGTATTGTCTATACTGGGCTGTAATGACAAGGCACTGCCTAGAGAACTGCAATAAATTAAAAAATATATCTAAAGACTCAAACAATGAGAATTTTAAAATATGAAAATATTTATATCACTTTATTTAAAAATATGCAATGCTCTAGCCTAGCCCAATATATCTGTGTGCACAAAGAGGCCGTCTTCCTCAAGGACATTCCCCAACTGATCAGTGGCAACACATGGAAAATACTGCTCCACATGCAGGCCCTCCAGCTAGGACTTTTCATCCAGTGTTTTGGATTAAATGTGAAGTTTGGGCCTTGAGCCTGTTGGCCACTGAACAGTTCCATCATGCTATCTAGGGTGGGGAGTGAAAGCCTTCAGGCCAATGACTAAGCAGTTCTCAAAATGGATAATGGTGAATATTGGCTGAGTTGGCAGGCACACGCAGATCTATGAATGCAGCTGCACTTGGGCAACCCACTGTTGTGCTTGTGGATTAGAGTCCCTGTTTCCCAGTTGAACTGGGAGTAATTATCCCACCCCATAAGTCTAGATCAACACTGATATACTTTACAAAATCTTCCTAAAACTTCATATATTCCACCTATATCTCCAAATTATCACAATATGCATGTCTCACATCAACTCTGAATGAAGTATGCATGTATTTCTTAGCTATCCATCACTGACTGCACAATGGCAAACAAGAGGGTAGACATCTTCTTTAGTATGATGGTGGTATACTAAAGAATAACATAGCTCCATGGAAACACTCTTTAGAAGCCTTTTCTTCCTCAAGTCAAGTATTTATTTTCTCATTTTCAGTTTAGACAAATACAAAATGTAATGACTGCGAATAATATAGAGCAGTGGTCACCATGCAGTCTGTCAGTGTTGGTCATGCATTTCAAGTGAAAATGGTGGAAATACAACACAAGAGAGTTCAATAAAAAAGGGAATGACCTGTCATTTCTAATAATTCTACCATTGTCCTCACTGCCTCTGATAGAGGAGACTATATTAGCAGTCTTATTCTAGTACTCTAGAACTCATGCTCAAGACTTCTGAATCATAACTAAAACCTGTGAGGTACAATACTGAACTATATAATTATAAATCATGCAAAACAGCATCTGTTGCTCATTATTAAAGATCAGTTATTTAATTTTGCTGAGGTATATCTGGACTACACATTTTGTAGAGGTGAAATCCATATTGTTTGCCCTCATCTTATTGTCAGTCCATTGCAGTACTGTACCAAAGTTATTCATGAAGGAGGCTAAAGAGTTCCTGAATGTTGTGTGTGCTTTTGCATGAAGCAAGTCCTTTTTTTTAATACTGATAATATCCTTGATTTTACATACAAAGCAGAGAACACACACAGTCCAAGCAGAAGAGCCTCCCCTACCCCCTTCCTTCCTCTCTACCCTCCTGCTATTCTTCCAAAACTTCTCGCCCCAGCTTATATCTGGGCATGCTTCTGAAGCTCTAACCTTCTTATTTATTTTCTAAGCATGCCTATTGGGCCCTGAAGCATTCTTGGAAATACAGTGCTGGAGGCAAATGTATCACTTTGAAGCACACCAACCACCCAGTTTCTTTAAAAAAATGTTTTTAAAATCCCAGAAGGGCAGGGAGCCTGGTAGGCAAAAAGAGAAGTGTTTGCAGGCAAGTGCTGCTCACAGGCACTGGATTGGGGACTCTAGGATGAAAGTCTCATCAAACATTTCTGTGTTGTTTGTTGAAAAAAGAAGTATTATTTCTATTCTAGGGTGATTATTGGCTTAAAGCCCTCACTTATGTAATTATGCAACAACCACTGAGAACTTGATTATAACCAACCGCTAGTAGATTGTTGCTAACAAGTCGAACATGACAAACAATTCTGAGGCAATTATTGTCATTACAAACCACATTCCATTGTTCAAGGGAAGACTAATAGAAAGTGACAATTGTACAGCTGGGATAGCAGTGTGGAAAACGTTATTGTTTCCTGATCATATTGAACCAATCAGAACACAGCATTGCATCCACTAAATACGTAAGTTGTGCCTTACAAGATTTTCGTCTACAGAAAGCAAATTATAGAGTAAAAGAAAACATAAATAAGCACACCTTTTAAAAGAAGAACAAAAAAAACAGCTCTTTGAAAAGGGATCAAAGAGCATGTGTAATTAGAAAAAGTACTACTATTAACTTTCTTATTGCATGTTTTATTTCCATTTTTATGTTGTATTAGCCAGCACCTAGTCTAGGCACTAATTGGTCAGATCATTTCAAAATAATATGTTATTTTTCAATGATATTTTCTCTCCTACTTCCTCCAAGAAACTTGGGGGTATATGGTTATTACCTGCCCATTATATCCTCACATCAACTCTGTAAGTTAGTTTTGGCTGAGACTAATTTCTTAAAAGATCAGTAAACTTCATAACCAAGCAGGTCCTATACTTATTAACCACGATACTGCACAGATCTCTGAATTTCATTCTTTGTCTTTCTATCTGGCCAAGACTTTTCCTCCCATATATCTGCTGATTGCATTGGCAGGATCCCCTTTCACATAATGCAGTGACACAAATGACTGCATGGAAAATCAAATGGAAGACTGTGCACACAAGTTGTGCAACACAACACACAAGTTGACCACTAAGTAACAATTCAGTTCACGCAGTTACAGAGTTTGGGATATTTCACAACTAAGAAAAGCCATCCTGGTGGCAATGCAAAATCTAGTACTCTTACCATGGAAGGTGATTGTTCTTTGATTACTATCTTGTTTGATGAAGAATTTGGAAAAACTTTGAAACATGCAAAGCATTTTATGACCTAGTTGGCCTAATAAAGATATTACAGAGGTGTGGACTGCAGAGAGTTTCTTTTGGAATGTTTGTCTTCGCCAACAGGGCAAACTTTGCATTTTAAAACATTTAATTCATGAAAAAAGTAGGAATTGCAATTGACAGACTATCACTGTACAACTTATTGTCATTTCATGCACTTTCCATGCTGAACATTCACTTCCCACAGCAGGATTGGTGCAAGCTGGACTAAATCTTCATTCCAAGACCAGTTGATTTTCTTTAGACCAGTTGATTTTCTTAGGCTATCCCAGGATATACCAAACTAATAGTGAAGTTTTTGCAATGTTCTTGATTAAGGAGCCACCTTTGGTTTTGTACTGCAAAAATTAGTAGTATTATATTAAATAAGTAAAAACATCTCTGCAATCTTCTTATAATGTATGTTGAGAAATGGCAAGACATTGTATGTATGAATAGGCACCTCAAACTGCCATTTCAAATAGTCAATAGTGACTAAAATCATTAAATCTTGCAAACATGCAGGAGCTGCAAGGAGAGAGGGGCAATTCTAGAAGAATGACTGAAAAGGGAAGAAAGAAATATCACACAGAACACTGGTGTTAACCCAGCATATGAATAAAGAGATCCTATAAAAGAGAATTTATCATAAGTTTTCTTTCTTATCATAAACCTCCTTGTACAGGTTGCAATGAAATGTCTATATGCTTAATTCAGAAAAGAGCAAACTGCATCTCAGGAGACCAATTTCTCTCTCTCAGGACAAGCGTCTTCCTACCATGGCAACTGACCTACCTGAAACAACAGTTTACCTTTTCTTACAAACAATCCTGCTGCAGTTAACAACATGCCTGAAATCTCATATTTTAGCAGAGATGATTTATCTCTTTTATTCTGAACTATCACTCCACTGTTGCCAGGACTACCTCACAAATTTTATGTCAGCCCTAAAAGTCCCCCGAGGCATTTTTCTGCCTAAACAACATGGCTCCCCCTCCTATCCCATGTGCAAAAGCCACCTGGATTGGCACATGAATCTGTTTTCAGCACTGATGATGGGACAGCAGCATCCTCTGCAATGGAAAGCACGGGACCATGGCACACAGATCTCTCTTGCAAAATACTTTGCAGCTGCTTCCCAGTTTCTGCCATTTGAGGCAGTTGATTCATTCCACCTCATAGGAAAATCAGCTCTGACTTGTATTACGTATTGGTAGCCACTGTAATTTTGTGTTCTTTTGCAGTTAGTATTAATTTTCTGAAAGTGCTTTGCACCATAGAATGAGCATAGCTTTTTTTTCTTTGAGTAAGTGGATATAATTTAAGCCAGTGATGTAGTGATATATGCCAGCTTCACTGAAATTCTTCACAGGTGACAAAGGCAATAATTTTCTTTGATACAGTGATATGACTTACTCCCAGGCCTGAGAAACTTTTGTGATTTTGTCATGAAAAAGATAACACTTCAATTAATTTTCAGTTCAGCCCCAAGGCTTATTCTCGAACACACAGATGTAAGTGTTCTATTTCTTTCTTTCTTTTTCTTTATTGACAAATTAATTCAGTACTTGTGAAAGGTGGCAGACTGACTATCTTGCAGGCAGAGAATGTCTTTTCATCCTTAGAGATGATGCTGTACAACCAAAGCAGAGGGAATCTCCACATTATTCTGCTATGTCACCACTGCGAAGGCAGTTCATCAGCTAGATTGAGTCTGGTCCACAGCTGGTTTTCTTGTTGTTGAGGAGGGGAAGCAGAAGAAAAGCCAAGTATCCATTTAAAGTTCTGATACTCATTGTAGTTTTATAAAGTAGTCAATGTTATTTGTATAATGTAGTCAATGTTATTTAGGTAAATTCAAAAACTAAAAACTTTCATTCTTAGGGCTTGCATTTATATGGTCACAGAAATTATGCCTGCATAAGGAATAGCATATCTGCTCTGTGTCAGTTTTGAATGCATTGCCCATGCAAATCTCCAGTGCAATAGAAAATATAATTTTTATCCCATGCATAAGAATTCCTAAAGTTGTCCCATGATGGTGCTTTGTACGTGGTCAGACTATTATACTACAATTCTTAAGTTGTTGATTTATTTACTATATTTGCATTACTGTAGAATTTGTAGTGCAGAAGATATAGAATGACTATCTGAGGACTATTGCCATAAATATAACCTTAAACATGCTCCATGCTAGTAATGAAGTTTTATACATACAGTCACCTCAGTCTCTCACTCGCACACAAACACATTTCTCTTGCAAGTAACTGCTCACCCTCAGAAGGGGCTCTGTAGGTCTGTTATTTGTCGGGGGGGGGAGGTTTAATTGAATTTTATATGTTATTGTTATTAATTGTTGTTGTAAACCGCCCCAAGGCTTTACTGCAATGGGGCAGCATAGAAATGTTTTAATTAATAAATAAATAAATAAATATGTGTCTGTTTTAGTGGTGGGCTGGTTGTTGTGAGCTGGGCTATCAGAGGAAGCTCTGGTGGCTTGTCAGTGAGGATTTATTAACTGTTGCGGGGCAGGAACCTAAGAGACAAAGAGCAACATAATTGGCTAGCTGCAGTGGAGTACCATGTAGCCACTGGTGCTAGAGGACACATTGAATGTGGACAAGAGTGAGACAATATGGACCTGCAATTGGCAGATGGCACAGCAAACCTCATAGTAATGTGAAAAAGATCCATCCAGTCCAAGGGTCAAGTGAGTCTGCTGGAATTTGCCTGCCTGGTGACTTGGTGAGGACTTTTTTGAATGATGCAAAGAGGGTGGGGTGGACAGATCCACAGTGGATCCTCCCAAGTCCAGTGTAGTGCATGCTACTCCTTGACTGGGGGTGGGATGGGGAAAAGAGAAGTGAAGGGAGGCCTGTCATGGCTCAGGGGAAGTTCTCAAGTGGCCACACTGGCTTCCAAAGGTTCCCAAAGCAAGTTCTGCTAATATAAGTGGCAACCACTGCTATACAGGTTAACTCAGAAGTAAGCTTCACTAAGTTAAGTAAGACTTACTCTTGGGTAAGTGTTTTAACCAAAGGCTCCTATGAAGGTCTTGAAGTATGCACTGAGCTAAAGGAGGATGCATAACGTTAGAGACAGATTTCACACCTTATTGCCTGTGCACTGGTCTTAGCATACTGTGTTCCATTGCCCTTCCATTGGAGCAAACCAATTACACCTTCATATCCCAGAGGAGAAGAGTTTCAGGCTTATGCAGAGCATCCTATTCCTGCTCTCAGTAGTCATTTCACACCTTATATTGAGTGCATGAAGGAGTGGAATCAATTGCACATGCTATCACTGTTCCCAAGTAGGGAAAGACACATTTGTCCATTCTGATTTTTTTTCTCCATTTCTTATTTTTCCAAGCTTAAGTTTGGTACATCATGAACTATGTTTTTTTTTAAAAAATATGAACATTCATGCACATTTTTGTGTTCATTCTTCCCAATACATGCATTTTGTATGCTCTTTTCAGATACATATTTTATGACTAATTTCCTTAATGCCATGCATTTAATGTTATTTTCAACAATATATGCATTATGTGTATGCTTTTCCCTAATATAAACAGTGGAAAATTCTATTACAAAATTTGAAGTTGTTTGAATTGCAAAGGAGAAATTAGTGTCTTAGTTTGAAGCATGGAATTAAGGCCATTTGCATTAAAGCATGGACCAAATAAATTTCTCCCTCATACCTACTCCCAGTCTGCACATATTCAAATGAATGTCTTCATACAGCCTTGATATCTAAAAATGTTCAAATGCAGGGCTTTCTATGCATATGAAAGAATTTGTAATTGAATGCAATAAGATCAAGAGCAGACACACAATCCCACTTGCTCTCTTTCCATGCATTCAATGCAGCATATTGCAACTAATGTGTTCTGTTATCCTACCCATTCAAATGGCCTAGCTCAGAGACACATTGCAGATGCAGTCTAGTTCCAGTGTGAGCAGATGAAATCAGAGAGGTAATTAACAGATGTAGTCACAGACAGGCTGGTAGTCAGGCATTGCAGGCAGGTATTTTCTTGGTGTTACTATTACTATTGCATTGTCTTTATATCCTGCTTTTTTCCTCTTCCAAAGAGCTCAAGGCAGCTTACACAGTTCTCCTCTACTCCGTTTTTATCCTCACAACAACAACCCTGTGAGATGAGGGTGAGTGACTGGCCAAGGTCATCCAGTGAACTTCATAGCCAAGTGGTCAGTAAACAGATTTCCCTGGTTTCCAGCCCAACACTGTAGCCACCATGCCTCACAGAACAAGTTATTACCGATCACAAGACCCACTCTTCTTTCTCTCTGATCACAGAGATCTGCAACCATCCTTGCTTCCATCTTTGTTGAATCTATTCCATCACAATTTCCAGTGTTAATGAAAAAGCTAAATGCAGTTGGTTGTCATCAGTATGCTGCTGATACCAGAACTAATGCATTACTCTCTATGTCAGATGCAAGGCAAACTGTTGCCAGATGCAAATCTGGAAGTCTTCTGTCTTATATCTCTGTTAATACACAAGAAAACTATATACACTTTTTCCTACAACTCTCTATTTTCTTCCACTGAAATTTCATCTTTGTGATGGGTGGAATTTTGTGGACGGAAAGACAATTATTTCACTGAACTGAAAAAGAAGAGATGAAATATATGACCGACATATCTATGTGTGGCCAGTTTTGCCCCCTCTGCAACACAATCCTCATGTGCAGCACATTCTCTTTTCCCATATAAGTGATGGAGTTATTTGTTTACATGACAGAAAGCAAACTGTGCACATTTGTGGTGGCTAGGCTTGTATGTTCATGGAAAGTAATGCAAAAGAAGACCAAATCAATCATTTAGACATACATTCATTCACATATGTAACAAATGGTACTGATGGCAAATCAAAAGCAACCTCCTAGATGAAATGCTGAAATAGTTTATCTCCTACCCTAAGTCCTGTTTTTCTTTCAAAATATGCCTGTGTGTCCACACAGCTGGACCATCTCTGACTATCTAATCACAGTAATCAAATATGTCATCACTTATTAAAGGCAGCAACTAAACCATACAAGTCACACATCACTGTCAATGGGCTGGTTCACACAACTGGACCATGGTGAGTTGCAGGGCATGCCAGTGCATGTGGGCATGCATTCTGAATATTCATTGTTGGCTGTAGCTCATAACTTTGTGCAAGCCCAGGGACCATGTTTTATGCAAAAGTTAAATGACCCTTGCACAGCGCATGGTCTGTTGTTGGATTATGCAGCAGTTGTTTAACCTTCCCACTGTACTTCACATAACCCACAGCTATCAGGTTCATTCAGCACAATAAGCCACATCTGGGTGTTGAATATGCAAAACCTACCCAGCACACACCATGGTCTGCCATGGTTTCAAGAACAGATGGTGAGCTGTTACACTTACCATCCTGCTGGCCCTGGAGATTCTGCGGACTTTGAATCCTTTCTTCAAGATTTGAACTGAGGTCAGAATTTACAGCTGACATCCTAGTAGAATCACTCAAGTCAAATTCATCACTTTCTATGGAGCTTTCATCCTGAAAATATAACATTCCAAATCAAAATATATTAACAAATGTCAAGATGATTTTCAGGCATGTATTCATAATAAATTAAAGCTTACCAAGCAATTACCAGATGCTGTTCAGCCTAGGAAAGACAACCTCAAAAGCTTTGATTCTTTGTCATTTAACTGTGTGATCTATACAATTGTAATTAGCTGGCTGTTGTGCCTAGCTACATATGCATAAATCCAACTTATGAGATTGCATCAATGAACTCAGGATTACAGCTTCTGTGTAAAGGAGATGGGAATGTGAGTGGAAACAAGAAAAAAAATCCATAATCCACTGTGTTACTATGATAGCCACTAATAAAAAGCATAACATAATGGTTTCAGACAGCAGAGGTAGAAGCCTAAGCCTAAACCTAACCCTAACCCTCATCCTTGCCTTATATGAAACTAGACAGGTAAAAAGTTTTGATCCTACTGGTTAGGACTCTCCTTGTACTGGATAAAGGCATGTTATATTCTTTCAAAATACTAGTGCATACAAGAGACATTCTGCTTATTCAAGTAGCAGTTGGTCCTTCCAAAAATAATGCTCCTCCCAAGATACATTAGGTAGTAATACACCTGAAATTCAGAATTGGAGGCTGGGAGAACCAATTTCCAGAGTTTAGAATGTCCAAGTCAATTTACAGCCCTTATTTGGGCTCAGCTTAAAAGTACATTGTTGGCCCCAGCACTGGCATTCCACAATGCATGAAACATTCCCTTTCTTACTGAAACTTACATGGCAGTAGTACCAGCAATGAAGCAGCAGAAGGTAGCTACTTCATTCAGCTGTACAACAGCACTGTGAAATGTTAACCTGGGCCAAGAATGTAAGCATCTAGAAACATGCTCAGCAGAATCTCGGGCAGCGAAATCCCAGAAAGGGAACCTTCTCAAGTCTTACAGCCCAAAAAAATCTTGGGAAATTATAATTACCAGGGATACCATCACCAAGAATAGTATTGCAGCAGTCAATATGATAGCAGATAGCAAGAAGGTTCATGTAGTAACTAGGGAGGCCTCCAGACATTGTCATAGTTTCTAGTAGCAAATGGGTTTGAAAAAGGGAGAGTTTATCATGTTCCTGTTGTCATCTTTATGAAAATGATACATCCAGAGCTCAGAAAAAGCCTGAAATTAAAATCTATCAATTTTAGCCTAATCTGAAGGAATGGTAGCCATATCTGTTCATTTTAGGCATGCCTATTATGAATTAAACCCAGGGGAACTCATCCAGATTGTTTTGCATCTTGGTAATGGTGAAAAATGTCCTAAGGATTAGCCTAACTCCACTGAATTTATAGACACTGTAGCTAAATACCCAGATAAAAGAGCAGCAGTGCTTTCCATTCTTAGACTTCTGTAGGATAAGAAATAGAAGAACTCTGGGGCTAATTGTGGCAGAGAAATACGCTTGAAATAAGTATTCTTGGAAGTTTGTTAGATGAGATATCTTTAAGAGTTTTCTATAGTTTCAGTATTAGGTCTCTGTGATATCTGAAGTTGAATTTATCTTTCAGCAACATGCATGCAAGGATGACTAGTGAATCCTTAGAAGTAATAATAAAAAGTCAATGTAAATCCAGAGTGGGTTTATCCAAACACACTGCAATGGATGAAGTAATTTAAAGCATACATTAGAACTAAATTCATTTGTGTTCTCTACATTTTCTCCTTCACTACTGTTTTTTTTTAATAGCACAGAATATTTGTTCCTTGCTGGTAAAGGTTGAAGTATCTCCTCTATCATTATAATCTAGTTGGAAGACATGTTAGGGAATGGTAATTGAAGTTTCCTGGGCCTTCTGGGTCCCTAGGAAGAAGCCATTAGCCACAACAGAAAAGTAGATATCTGAAGGAAACATTATTTCTGCCTCTTTCCCAGAAAAGGCATAAACTGTACTTGGATGTTATCCTACGTACACACTTAACATCAAATATGTGGGAGAGTGGAGTTCAACCCCTACCTCAGCCTCAGTCTCAGTCACTCGTGTGGTAAGACAGGATTCTAAATCACAGTTGAGCAACTTTCCCTTTGCAGACCTTAATCCCAAGTCTATGAACTAGGGTATCCAACCTTGCAAAGGACAACCCTCTACCCAAAAGGCTTTCAGAGGGCATCCTGAGTATGAAGGTCTGCCAAGTCCCAATCTGGTATAAGATAACCACAAGAAAGTTAAATGACCATCAGCCATCACCATCTGGGCAACATACTGAGCTAGAGTAACATGGGTCACCTGGATTTCCTTTCTTGGATGAACTATATATTACAATTATTTTGTATCTGCATCTATACCTAGTGTGTGCAAATGTTATGCAAAGCATTCCCCTCTTGTATGACTGTGCATAAAGACAGCTTTAATGGGGACAGCTTTAGGTGGGGTTGGGGCATCACATACATTTTTGCTTGTCTCCTTATACAGTGTTAATCACATGAGCTAAGAAAGCCTACAATAGACTCATAATCTATCTTAATTTCTTTCAAAAGAAAGGATATATTTAAAAAATAACTAAACAAACAAATTAACTACTTAGCCTGAAATAAACAGCAGGTTCACAGTAGCAGATGGATTAACTCAATTTTTAAAATCATTTATCACATAAAGCATCTAACATTTTAAAGCACTATATATAGAAATTAAGAGATAAATAGAGTCCCATCTTGCAGGCACAGAATGTAACAGACTGGAGAGGAAAGAGAAGCAAATGAATTTCAGTTCCAATTTCAGAAGTTACACACCCAAGCCACCATTAGTCCCCTGGTCAATGGCAGAAACCAAAGTAGGCTTCCTTTCTGCCCTGCAGTTCCAGGTCTATTAGCATTTGCAGCCAAGTGTTCTTCTAGGTCAGAAGAAGGAAACAAGTTCACTGCAGCTTCTGCTTCTCTGGTCAGTGGACAGAGCCAAACTGCTCTTCCCTTTGCAATGATCTCTGTGATCTCTTCTCTAAGAAAGGACCATGTTTAGGGCTTTGTTCTAACAATCATGCAATGAGCCTGGAAACATGGCAAGTTAGATAATTCTCACAAGCTGATAGAAGACACAGCAGCTAGCAGCTATTTTAGACTCCCAGGCTTCTGTTTGGCAGCCAGAGGTGGGGAAATACATATATCACTAAGCAAACTGATGAAAAATAATTTAAAAGCTCTGTCCCCATCCAATTTTTATATTGTCATATCTGTGCCTGGGAATTGGTCTCAGTTCTTCATGGAGCCATCTTTCCACCTGGCTCTGGCAATATATTAATTCAGAAAGACCATCCAACCTTCCAGATAATATAGATGTATAATAGGTCAGGAAGTTAATGGTATAATGTAGGTGTTACTCACAGATAAGCCACTGTCTGAGGCTAGAATTTGGGGTGTTAAAAATTTGAGCAAGGAATCTGCATTTGGCACACTTAGGCAATGAGACTCTTGGAGGGAGTCTTCCCTATTGCCCTCATGTGAGTGGAATGGAGACTTGTGAATTGCAAAAAAAAAACTAAACAAAACTTCAAAAGAAAGACAATTGTCAATCCTCAGGCTGCTTGGGGGTGCTCTCCCTCTCCATCCTGCTTCAGTAAAATTTTGCCCCTAAGGCATTTTTGTAGTTCTGTAAACCTCAGGATTCCTCCAACCTTGCTGAGGTTGAATCTCTGACTCTTTTGTCTAAAGTAAGAGTGCAGTTTCCAGCCTCAGAGTGAAGGAATTCCCATCACCCCATGGCTCTTCAGACAATGTCTAGAGACTTTATGGTTGCTCCCTAAGTAAGCTATTATCTGGCCTTTCATCAACCACCTTGAAAACCTACTTCAAATGGGACAGAAAACATTACATAATTTAACACACTTAATGAAAATGTAGCGCATGCTCTTTGAAACCTGTCTAAGTGCAGGTGACTGCATTTCCTCATCCTACTTATTACTACTCTTTTCAGATTATTTTTCAGAATGTAAAAAAGTGAAAAGAGGGAATTACTAGATCAATTTCCTCTTAATTCTCACTGATAGACAGACAGATTCTGTTTCATATTCATTCTGCTAATCCCACTCAGAAAATCCCTACTAAGAAAAGCTATTAAGCCTGTTTAGCTTTAAGCATATTCTGAAAGCCCACTTGCCTTAGCACAGACTCAAGGGTTCTGCTGTAAATTTAAGCAGTGACTCACTTGTGAAGCTGGCCTAAAGTGCTTTGTTTGATTGGGATCAATTCTGTAAAGCTAAGCTAAAGCACTGTTTTTAGTTGGTGCCATATTAATCCCTTTAAATGACCACCTCAACCCTGCAATATCTTTAGTATGTATGTCAAGTCAGTCATGGAGAATGAATAAATTTACTTTACAGAATGACCATGCCAGTTCTAAGAAACATACAGACATTGCACTTGGTTGCAGCTAAGTCCCAAATATAGACTGCTCTCACATTCCCCCCACCCCCCAGGCTTCAGTAGCCAATATATGCAATTAATATGCAAGACTACATATTATTTACAATAATACATAGTATAACACAACTTTTATATGCATGCATTGAAATTTCTTTATTACCATCTGTGCAGCTACATTTTTGCCTTTGTTTTGCTTTCTTCTTAGTGCTTTTTAACCATGGGACGCCTGATTCATACTACTATATGATTAGTATTATTTTAAGATGCCCCTTCTTCAATAGTCTGATTGAAGGTGATGACTAAAGAAATCAGTTTTTGACCTGTACTGGATGAGCTCTACTTGAAGAATGGTGAAGTAGGTTCAACAAGTATGATCATTCACAGTGCCCAGAAATCATGCAAGTTTCTTGGAGTCATGACAGAATCTTACACATCATATCCATTTGTATTTACAAGACGGTATGAGAAACAACACCAGTGAGAATTGTCTTGAAGCTACCTTCCCTGATTATACTCATTAGAAAAGGACTGTTTTTGCTGTGAAGAAAGAAACTGTTTGCTTTCCCATAACAGATTTGCCTGGTTTGCCTCCCAGGAAGTAGGGCTAGCTTATGGCTTACTGACAACCTCTGTAACAGGGAAATGGAACCTATCAAATCCATAGCTTATTAGCTTATCCTTTGGTGTTTCGCCTGGCATGAGGAGTACACTAGTGTCCAAGTAATTTAAGCTCCAGAACAATGCCCATTGTATTGAGAAGTCCTGTGATAGGAAGGGTATATGCAGTTTATCTTTATTAATAATCTACATCCACTTTCCATTGTTACATTTACTGAATATAAACATGACTGTTTTGTCTTTTTCTGATTACCCTCAATTCAAACTTGAGGTGGTTTGCCTTGGCCACATCTTTGGGGTAATATATCACCCTACCCATCAGGTGTGCCAATTCTCTTGGCCTGTAGCATTCTAATTCCACACTTGGATTTAACATTAGATAATAGATTACATGTATAAAATAAATAATTTCAACTTAAAGCTGCTAATGTGATTAAATACAGATCTTTAACTTTGCACTATGTTTTAGTCCTTAGGCTGGACTCAAACTGGTAGAAGATACGAAGTTTCAGAATTCAGTCCAAAGAAGTTGGTGACCCACACACTGTCAAGGGATAAATAACTGAGTAATCTGCCAAAGCACATGACTGTTGCACCTTGAAGCTAAGTAAGTATTTCCTTGTTCACTTAGTCCTGAACTTCAGCAGCCTATTGCTGCAGCAGAAAAATCCTATAATACATTGCTAGAAAAATCATTCTCAGAGCATGGACCTTATGTAGCAAAAATGACATCATTCACTGAAGGCAAGTATGGTGTAGAAGTTAAACAGTTGGACTGGGACCTGAAAGATTTGGATTCTCACTCAGCCATGATGCTCACTAGGTGACTTTGGGCCAGTGACTGGCTTTCAGATTATCCTATCTCACAAGTTTGTTGTGAAGGTAACATGAAGACGAGGAAAAGGCCACCAACTGTGTCTTGCAGGAAAAAGGCAGGATAGAAATATAATAAATAAATAAACAAATAATTGTATGCCTATTCCATGCACAAATGACAGAAGTATCAGCATGATCATGAAAAATTCAAGGTTTGCAGGAATGCAAAACATCAAAGCCAAACCTACCTTTAGGGGGAAAGGGGTGCAATGACCTACCCCAGTTTAATTGTTGTTGTTAGCCGCGAGGTCATTTCTGACCCATCGCGACCCCATGGACAACATTCCTCCATGTTCATTTGCTGAGTGATTGTTGTAGGGAGAGATGAAAAGGTCACAGTTGGCTCACTGGCTGGAACCTTGAACAGGGGCATTCTATGCTGTAGTGTTTGTTGCAGGCACCCCTATGATGGTTGTCCTGTCATAACAGCTAATGAGAATCAAGACTAAATGGATGGACATTTCTCATCTAGTCCCAAACCTGAGCAAATCAATTTGGGAGGGAAGCGTTTTAAATTTTTACCCTTTGCCTTATGCTGTCTGGGAGATTTTTTTTAAAGGGGAAGCAGATGGCTCACATCCCCTAACTTTATTTCTTTTCCTTTTCACTTCCTGAATAAGCTGTTGGAAACTATGCCCCCTCAAAGCTGAAAGAGTCATTCAATCAAGAGAATTGATTGATTGAGGTTACTTTATTTCTAATAAATCCCTCCTCTTCTAGATGCTTTATCTTCAAAGAAGCAGAATTCTTGAATGCTGATGGCATTCCAAACTGATCAGAACTGAGAATTAGGTTCTCAGTTGAGAGTTTCTACCCAAATATTTGGAGGGGTAAAAGTTGCCCACCCCTGCATTAAATTAATACCTTCAGGAAGTCAGAATTCATTTAATGCACTTAGGAACTACTTCTTTGTTACAATTAAATATGTATTTTTTTCAAGTAAAGTCTTCAAGAAAATGATCTAGAACATCTTTTCTCATTGCCCCATCTATCCTATTATTGAAATACTGGACAGTGGTACAAGGTGTTCAACATTCTAGGTGATCTGAATTTGTGATTTAATCTATATAGAATCATAGCCATACACGGCAGTAATTTCCTTTTCAAAACTAAAGTTTCCCATGACCCATGTGTCACTGGAGAAAATGAAGCTGTAGTTTGAAAAAATACTCTTAATACTAGATTCCTGATGTAAGACAATGTCTGAATGTAGTCTGCTACTACTGCCATTGTGAACCAATCTTAAGGATTTTTACCTCATCTTGTTGAGAATTCAGTAGCTGCAACTTCATGTGCTTCATGTATGCCATTGTGATTGGCATATTGTAATCAATCATGCTGGTCACCAAAGTTGGTGGTTTTCCATTATCTGTAATAATAAAAGTTATATTTGTATAGATTTTTACATTACAGAGTTCTAAATTTTGTACTTTAATTCCACTTTGGGAGTGAATTCCAGCTTCATGAGGCTTGCATTTCCTCCAAAAATCCTGTATAACAATGTTTAGTGCATTTTATCAATATGTATCATTTTTATATTGTACCTTTCCTCCACGATCAAAATCAAGGCAGGATATACAGGGTTCCCAGGTAGCCTCCTATTCAGGTTATACCAAACCAGACCTGCCTAATTTCAGCAGGGTTGCTGTATTACCAGTCAGAGTTATATGGCAGGATTATGCTAAGGGGTGGTTTCACTAATATGCTAACAAGGGGACCATGGATTACCGTATTTTTTGCTCTATAAGACACACTTTTTCCCCCTCGAAAGTAAGGGGAAATGTCTGTGCGTCTTATAGAGCGAATATGTGTGTGCAGTAAGTCTGTCAGATGTGCGGCCCATGGGGAAGTGATGGGGAATGTGCCTGTGATTATGTGCCCATTTGATTCAGAATATTTTTTTTCTTGTTTTCCTCCTCTAAAAACTAGGTGCGTCTTATGGTCAGGTGCGTCTTATAGAGCGAAAAATACGGTATGTGGCTTTCAATACCACCCTTCCCTCAAGCACACAGGCATGCTTACAACATAGGGAAGAATCTGAATGGGATTCCCACCTCACTGAAAGTTCTGTGTTGGCTCATCTTCCATGTCCCCACAGAAAACTTGGTAAAGAGTGGGGAAGGGGAAAGGACAGACAGAAAGGACAGCATGGATCTACTAGATCCACAAGCCTATCTGTTACACCTGCCATTGCAAGGTAAGGAACTTAGATGGACCAAAAAGTTCAGTTGGGCTAAAATGTCTTTAAGGCATAATGAGAGAAGTTATTTCTCTCTGTTATTCCTCCCACCCTGCTTCAAGGTTTTGGATGGGCAACAGACTTTGATCTCAAAGTCCTCTATCTAAAAAGCAGCAATTCTTTTGGATTCTCTAGTGTGCTAGGATAGGTCTAGCAAGGGATAATATAGGATGGGCTGGGTGGGGCAAGGAATTCTTCATGGGTGATGCAGGGATGACACAAATATTTTGACACAGTTTGCTCATTTATCAAAATTCTTTCTGTTTCCTTCAGAATTTCCCCAGGGTTTCATCTGAGAGGGAACTTCCCAGATTCAATTCAGACTAAACTTTAGTAGGAATTCAGCACAGGGTTACTGTGTACTTTAAACTAGTCTTAGTTATTACTTCCAGTATTTTAAGTTGCTCCATCATGCTATACTGACAGAACAAGGATGGGCAACTTGTGTCATATTGGATGTTTTGGCCTACAACTCCTATCATTCCTCATCACTGGCTATGCTGGCTGGGGCTGATGGGAGTTATAGGTCAATGCATCTGGAAGGCACAAGTTGTCCACCACTGTGATAGAAGGTACTTTCTTCTCTTTAGAAAAACATTATATGTTTTTATATATTAAGAAATTTGAGTGTTCATGCAGACTTCTGCCACCTTAATGTGGACACATAAAAAAGGAAAAAGAAAAGAAAGGAATATTTCCTTTAGGTCAAATTACTTTTTCAGGGGAAGCATGGTATTTCATATAATCTTTTCAGAGAATGCAGGAGACCCACCATATTCTGGCTTGCATAAATGAGGTGATATGACTTGTTGAACCATTCTAGTGCACAAAATTTTTATGAATCTTCACTTAAACCAGGAAAATATAAATGGATATTATGAAAAAAATTACTTTACATGCCACCATTTGACACTAAAGCTACCTTTATGATCTGCTCCATCTGGGTTTAAATGCATTCTTTTCTGGCACTCTGAGCAGCTCATTAGAAATCGTGTCACCGCTTCTCTTGGTAGAAAGGCATAGGTCTCTGAAATCTGAAATGAATAACAAAATATAGGGATCATTATATAAGCTGATTGAACATGATTTAACAGAACTGATCATTATATTTCTGAATAAGGTATATGATATCATAATTCCTGGAAGAACAATGAAAGCATGCACCAAATACAACATGGAATTTCAAGGAACAGCAATTTCATCTGTCTGCTTATTAAATAAGCCCATGATGTTTATAGAGCAGCCTTTCCAGAGGGCTTAGTTTTTATTTATGACAACTAGAATGTTTTTTCAGCAAGAAAATAATTACTCAAGTGAATGTTTCAAAATGTGCTTTTCCCATGGCCTTGTTTTCCATATATATATATCCCTGAGAAATTGTTGTTCTTATTTTGTCTTTTGTTTTGTCTTGTGGGGATAAATATTTTGTGAAAATGATTTGCTACTATTGTCATTCTCTAGGATCAAGTTCCTCTCCAGGTTCTCTACAAGTTAAATTTCTGAGTGGGTGGGTGGATGCATCTGTTTAAATGCACATCCAGTAAGCACAATCAGTGCAGGATGAGTCTCTGAGCAACTACTTCCAAAAACCCTCCTTTTGAGTAACCCTGGGACCCCTCCCTCTGGGAGGGCCATTCTGGAGGCCGGCAAGCCTCTTGCCTGTTGGCTAGCCCTTTTCTCCTGGTGCCTTGTCATGGGGTCAAGAATCATACCAGGTTCATTTGGTCACTGGAGCTCCTGACCCAATGCCTGCTCCTGGAAGTTGTAGTTCATGGCTATTCTTAGAGTCTGCCTGAACAATTGGAGAGAATGGCATTGAGATAAGCCCCTCTGTATCTTCCATCTCAATATCTGGAAACCCACTTTCCCAGGACTCATCCTCCCCATCTGAAGAGTCCAAATCTTCCTGGCCTTGCAACTCACACCAAGTAAAACTGCCTCTTTCATTCCCAACAAATAGACAAATTTTGTCTTTATCAAACAGTGCAAGAGTAGGGGACCCCATAGCTCTCTAGTTGTTGTTTGACTAAACATTAATCCAACCTAGCATGGCCAATGACCATGGATGATGGGAGCTGTAATCCATCAACATCTGAAGGCCCTTGGGTTCCCTAAACCTAAAATGAAGGCTTCATTTTGTCTCTTTTACTCTGTGCATAAATATTGAGTGTTGCTTACCTTGGAAACAATTTTATACTTAACATTTTTACTTAAAATAATAATTGAAGATTCAAATGCTTTTGTCTTTTCTTTTTTTCTTTATTGTTGGTTTTCTAATATTGCTAAATTTCTCATTTTACATATTGGATTAGATCCACAGAACCACATCCCAACTGCTTCTCTGAGAAAGTTCCAGTTCATATTGGGGGGGGGGGGTGACTAGATGTGCTTCACCTTCCCCTTACAGCCTTTTGAGCCCTCCCCCATTGATTTTGGAGGGATGGGGGATGCTCTGGTAGGAGCCATTGTGATAGGCTTCAGGTAGAAGAGCAAACCAGCAAATATCTCCCCACCACTATTCACAGAGGGTTCCCAATTTCATATCACCTTCTACAAACAGGGATAGCATTCATTTATAGAAAGTTCTATTTCTGGAAATTTTGTTCTGAATCCGATAGCTTTCTGTTTGTATATGACACCATTTTATTCCTGTAGTTATGATTTCAGCATTTAAAACACAAAACTTAATATGCTCAGAATTTTTGTTTGATTTATGTATTTCTTTATCAGATTTATACCCTGTCCTTTTTCTTTTAAAGAACTCAAAGCAACTTAACATAATTCTGCTCTGCCTGCTCTTAATCTTATTTCTACAACAACAAACCTGTGAGGTGGGTTGGGCAGAGAGCCTGTGACTGGCCTAAAGTCACCCAGTTGCCCCCATAGTCAAGTGGGGACTAGAATCCAGATTGCCCGAGTCCCAGTCCCACACTCTTAACCTTTACACTACACTGGATCTCAGTGTGGTATGTGGTTGGAGGTTTTGTTGCTCTAACATATCCAAAACGTAGTAGCAGCTTTGAAGCATGGAATGGAGGCTAGAGGGTGAGAAAGAGAAAAGCTAATTGTGTGGTTCATGACATTTACATGACCATTGAAAGACCATGTCCCATAAGATCTTTAAGTCCAGGGTCTAAAATGACCTAAATGCACCACTTCAGATAAGACACTGTGGATCCATGATATATTGGCCTGCCTCACACAATCACAGCACGTGCTGTTTGTGTGCCAGCTGATTTGCATAATTACCTTCATCTTAATGCCAGTGAGAATGGTTTCTTGGGGTAATGAACAAAGCCATGACCTGTTGTAGGACAGTTTGTCCATCATTCCAAGTTACGTTTGCTGGGTTTTGATGACAGGGGCTTGGCAACCGGGCCCTTCACAGGGGGCTGTGGTGATCACACAAATGCAGTCATTGTGGACTCTTAAAGAGCCACCTTCATGGCTTCTCCTTCATGAATCACTGCCCTGTCATGGTGAAGGGGCTTGTATAGCTCAATGAAGCTACGAGCTATGCCGTGCAGGGCCACGCAAGATGGACAGGTCATAGCAGAGAGCTCTGACAAAACGTGATCCACTGGAGAAGGAAATGGCAACCCACTCCAGTATCTTTGCCATGAAAACCCCATGGACAGTACCAAAAGGCAAAACGATATGACACCAGAAGATGAGCCCCTCAGGTCGGAAGGTGTCCAATATGTTACTGGGGAAGAGTAGAGGGCTAGTACTAGTAGCGCCAGAAAGAATGAAGTGACTGGGTCAAAACCAAAAGGACACTCAGTTGCAGATGTATCTCGTGGTGAAAGGAAAGTCCGATGCTGTAAAGAGCTATACTCCATAGGAACCTGGAATGTAAGATCCATGAATCAAGGCAAGCTGGATGTGGTCAAACAAGAGATGGCAAGACTGAACATCGACATCTTAGGAATCAGTGAACTAAAATGGACAGGCATGGGTGAATTTAGTTCAGATGACTACTACTGCGGGCAATACTACTGCAGGTATACTACTACAGTATACTGCAGGTATACTACTGCGGGCAAGAATCCCTCAGAAGAAATGGAGTAGCCTTCATAGTCAATAAAAGAGTAGGAAAAGCAGTATTGGGATACAATCTCCAAAATGACAGAATGATCTCAGTTCGAATCCAAGGCAAACCATTCATCATCACAATAGTCCAAGTCTATGCCCCAACCACTGGTGCTGAAGAGGCTGAAGTTGACCAGTTCTATGAAGGCCTACAACACCTTCTAGAATTAACTCCAAAAAATGATGTCCTTATCATCATGGGGGATTGGAATGCTAAAGTAGGAAGCCAAAAGATAACGGGAATAACAGGCAAGTTTGGCCTTGGGAGTACAAAATGAAGCAGGACACAGGCTGGTGGAATTTTGTCAAGAGAATACGCTGGTCATAGCAAACACTCTTTTCCAACAACCCAAGAGACGACTCTACACATGGACATCACCAGATGGTCAACACAGAAATCAGATTGACTATGTGTTCTGCAGCCAAAAATGGAGAAGCTCTATACAGTCAGTAAAAACTAGACCAGCAGCTGACTGTGGCTCAGATCATGAGCTTCTGGTGGCAAAATTTAGGCTTAAATTGAAGAAAGTAGGGAAATGCACTAGGCCACTCAGGTATGACCTAAATCATATCCCTGATGAATATACAGTAGAGGTGACAAATAGATTTAAGGAATTAGATCTGATAGACAGAGTGCCTGAAGAACTATGGACAGAGGTTTGCAACATTGTACAAGAGGTAGCAACTAAAGCCATCCCAAAGAAAAAGAAATGCAAGAAAGCAAAATAGCTGTCTGAGGAAGCTTTACAAATAGCTGAGGAAAGAAGGGAAGTGAAAAGCAAGGGGAAAAGAGAAAGATACGCCCAATTAAATGCAGAATTCCAGAGAATAGCTAGAAGAGATAAGAATGCCTTCTTAAATGAACAGTGCAAAGAAATAAAAGAAAATAATACAATAGGGAGGACCAGAGATCACTTCAAGAAAATTGGAGATATGAAGGGAATGTTTCATGCAAAGATGGGCATGATAAAGGACCAAAATGGCAGGGACCTAACAGAGGCAGAAGAGATTAAGAAGAGATGGCAAGATTACACAGAGGAAGTATACAAGAGCTTAATATCCCTGATAACCACAATGGGGTGGTCACTTACCTCGAGCCAGACATCCTGGAATGTGAAGTCAAATGGGCCTTAGGAAGTCTGAGCAACAACAAAGCTAGTGGAGGTGACAGTATTCCAGCTGAGCTATTCAAAATCTTAAAAGATGATGCAGTAAAAGTGCTACACTCAATATGCCAGCAAACTTGGAAAACTCAACAGTGGCCACAGGATTGGAACAGGTCAGTTTACATTCCGATCCCAAGGAAGGGCAATGCCAAAGAATGTTCAAACTACCACACCATTGCACTCATTTCACATGCTAGCATAGTTATGCTCAAAATCCTACAAGCTAGCTCCAGCAGTATGTGGACCGAGAACTACCAGAAGTACAGGCAGGATTTCGAAGACGGATAGGAACTAGAGATCAAATTGCCAACATACGCTGGATCATGGAGAAAGCTAGGGAGTTCCAGAAAAACATCTGCTTCTGCTTCATTGACTATGCTAAAGCCTTTGATTGTGTGGATTATAACAAATTGTGGCAAGTTCTTAAAGAGATGGGAGTTCCACAGCATCTTATTTGTCTCTTGAGAAACAAATAGTATAGTCAAGGCTATGGTTTTCCCAGTTGCAATGTATGGCTGTGAAAGTTGGACCATATGGAAGGCTGAGTGCTGAAGAATTGGCCTTCGAATTGTGGTTCTGGAGGAGACTTCTGCGAGTCCCTTGGACCGCAAGGTGATCAAACCAGTCAGTCCTAGAAGAGATCAACCCTTACTGCTCTTTAGAAGGCCAGATCCTGAAGATGAAACTCAAATACTTTGGCCACCTAATGAGAAGAAAGGACTCTTTGGAGAAGAGTCTAATGCTGGGAACAATAGATGACAAAAGAAGAAGGGGATGGCAGAGGATGAGGTGGCTAGATGGAGTCACTGAAGCAGCTGGTGTGAGCTTGCGTGGACTCCAGGGGATGGTGGAGGACAGGAAGGCCTGGAGGAATGTTGTCCATGGAGTCGTACTGGGTTGGACACGACTTCGCGACTAACAACAACAACAACAAAGAGCCACCAAGGGGATGTGCATGCTGAAGCAAGAGTGTTGCTCCAAAATACCATGAGACTATTTAACCCTCAATTATGATTGTTAATCCTTTATACATTTGCCTAAGATTAAGCACTATTGATCACCATGGGATGTACTTAAGAGGTAAAGAGCATAGGATTTTGCTGCAAGTGACAGAAAACATAATCCTAGGACATTTTAGTGTTTATCATTAGCAAGCAGTCAGCATAAAAACATGTAGGTTGAAATTAATTGAGTTTAAATTTGTGTGACTGAAAGACTTAGGAGAGAATGTAGAGGACTGCATCTATACATCTAAAGCCTTTTTCATAACCATAAGCACCAAGTTTATACAATAATTTAGAACCTATAAAATGTAATTTTGATAAAGGTGCTTAGGTTCTATCATGGAAAAGAAGGCAGGTAGCTCATACTTTGGCTGCAAAAACAAAGAAGCTTTACTGTCTGACAATAGATAAATTGCTAGATTCCAGAATGGTTGGCATACACCTGCTATCAGTTCAGCTTACCTGTCACATGCAGCATCCATAACCAGTCATCTATTTGACCACAAACTGCCCTACAGGCACAGTATTTTTGACATGACAGCACTCTTCCAACTCATGTAAACATCAAGATTCTGCTCCCAAGTGATTCTCCTCTGTTACTTTTTATGCAGTAGCTGTTAATGCAGCATCACAGCAGAAAAGTGCCATAGAGCTCAAACTAAAGTTGCCTTACTTTTTCCAGAACTTATCTTGGGAAGTGTGTACAATATACTGTGCAAATGGATGCACAAATTCCTATTTGTCTCCAAACAAATATCAAAGGGACATAATTCCTACTGATCCAGTTTAAATTTAGCTCCAAGCCATTGTTTTGCATTACATGAATGAAAGATAGGCTTACCACTATGAAAGATAGGCTTACTGAGTGTGCCTCAGATGAGTATGTTTCAGGACCTTGGTCAGCAATCTTGGAGCTAGGGGATTGACAAGTTGTTCCAGCAGCATCTGGGAGCAATGTACTGCAGGTGTTTATAGTCTGTCTAGGAAAGTTACTCCAAAAACCCCACCCCTTCAAGTGCTGCACCTGGCTATTAAAGGACCAGCAGTCTTTTTCTGCATGCAGCATTGGCTTCTCCTAGAGAATGAAGGTTAGACAAGGGAAGTCACTTGATGACTGTTCCTAGGGAACTCGCTCTTCATTAGTGGAGTTTGCAGTTCACTCCTTGGAGTCAGAAGAACCCCTGTGGATTGCATAGATAAGATATGGGGTTCTGAGACAGTGGACCCCAGGAACTGCTTCTGATGCCATCTCAGAATGTCTGTCACCAATGGCTATGATTTCTCAGGGTTGCCAGTTCTGGGTCATGACAGTGTATACTTTCTGAACCAGAAATGGAAACCACCAAGGAAATTTTAAAAAAGAGTTTGCCTTAACATATGAGTGGGAAGTGGATCTGTGCTGCATAGCTTTGTCCCTGACATCACATTCTACATGCCTGCCCCCAAATATGCATATATGCAAACTGCAGTTTGCATGGAGGCTTATATACATGTGCATAAGTGTCAGTGCTGCATTACATAAATGTTTGATAAGAGCCTATATATAACATGTGCAATCCAGGAAGGGAGATTGTCTGAGTGTGGCAAGGAAAACTGAAACATCAAGACTGGGCCATTGAGAAGAAAGTTGAGTAACAGTCATACATGGCACAGCCTACTTATGAAAAGTTTCTTTGCCAGTCAAGAAATAGAGTAGACAGGAACTGAAAATGTTACCCTACCAACTTTATTTAAGATCAGGTCCTGTGTATGTGTCATGCCTTTGGTTTCCAGGGAGCTTACTTGAAAATAGAAATTTGTTATTTTGTTATTTACATTCTTAGTTAACTATTAAAGATATTTTTTTAAAAAAATCAATAAAAATAAAGTTTAAGAATATAAAGGAATCAACTGAGTTGCTCTAGATACATCAGTACATATGAGCATGATATGCATACAATTATTTATTAGTGACTTTCACACATACAGTATAAAATGCCTCCTTGAAAATACCTGTGTCTGTGCATCTGAAACAGTATTAAATGTGCTTGAAACAATTACTTCTAGTCTACCTTCCTACTTGCAAAATGTGGGTCCTTGTGTGTCCTTATAATTTCTAGCCCATGTATTTTTCCTTAAACTTGGCAAGTAGCCAGATAAAATGCATCTAACATTTTTGGGGGGAAATTATTTTTTTAAACATGTAGTTCTTAGGAATCCATGTTTTGGTGAGAGTGTCAGATAAATCATGATTCTGTCTATATAATAAGTATAATAGATTAAAGATATACTACCCTCTTTGCTGTAAGGTTATTTACTTACTGCTTTGTAAGTCCTCTTTTGTCCAGCATGTTTTCTGATTTGTTCTCCATTGGGCCCTGTTTCCACATGCATGGAGTAGATTATGTCAAAGAAATCTTCAACAACAGCTACTTGTCTCAAGGACAGCTTCTCATCTACACCAACTCCATCCTAAGAAGAAATGACAGGGAGCACAAGATGAATAGATAAACTACCAGGAAATACATATCCTGTTAGTGAGAATTGGTTAGATAAAGTCCTCTGTACTGGCATCTGGAAAATAATACTAGCAATGTTATAAATGACAACAGCATTATCACACGATAAACAGAATCTTCAGAATAAGATGCGGAATGAATATGCGTAGATAGATAGATAGATAGATAGATGATAGATAAGCAATTTGGATTATTTTACATTGATAATCATTTTCATGTTACTTGAAGCATTATAAAATGCATGCATGTTTCATACAGTATAGGAACATTAAAACAGTTGTTTTAATTAAGATTAAGACAAAAGAAAAATGCTTTAGTGAGAGCAAGATTTGACCACAAATCTGTAGATATTTAGAAAGCCATTCTGACTATACAAAGGTAAAGTGGAAAGAAAACAAGTGTCTCTTAATATTTGACCAGAATAAAATATAAAGTAAACCTATACACAGGGTTTTATCCAGAGTTCAGTTTGCAGAAAATGAGATGCTTGAGCTCAATTCTATATGGAAACATCACTCTCTGATCTGGAAGACACTTCTTCATCAACCAGGTGGTGATTTTCTGTTCTTTTTTAAAAGTAAGGAAAGTGTTCTCTGCACTTCCATCTATTTTTCAATTTAAGTTGTTCAGGTTTGTGCTTTGACAGTGACAATAGTTACAAGGGCTATGACTTGATGACATTTGGGAGAAATTAAGCCTTAGTTTCATCTTCCTTTAAAAAATCAGTGGTATCCATCTATAAACATAATCTGGACAGTTCATATAGTCTTCCTTCCAGATTTGTTAACTGGCAGATTATTCAAGACAAATTGTGAATATAATTCCCACAAAAAGGATTTTAGACAAATCAGATTTTTCCGCAAAGTATTATATGAGTAATTTATTTTGCTAAGTAGAGTGTTTATTTGGAGGCCAAAGGAACATGAGCTTGTTACTTTTACTGTGTGAGATTGACTTTATAGATTCCATAGTTAACAGTGCCACCTACATCTCAAAACCTTGCAACTGATGTTCACATCATTGCTATCTAACCAGGAAAGATATCTATGAATTCCCTTGTTTTTCTGTGATTTGAACACTGGCCATCCAAAATGTATAGCACCTACTAGTAGCTAAGGATTAAAGAGAATACCTCTCATGAATATTACATTCGAAAATATTCTAAATAGCTGCCCTTTGACATGTTCCTTAATTCTGTATTCATCCAAAATACAGATAGCATCCACAGTTCTGGCTGACCAACCTTAAGGATTAGAGAAGTGATTTTTAATATGATCTATTGCTAATATACATGCAGAGGCAAGTGGAGTTTGAGTTGCACTTCCTGCTTTGTTTGCTGAAGTTACATTTTCTTACAGAACAAATCCTCCTTTTCCAAGCCATTGTCCTGACCCTCCTCCTTCATAAACCTGTTATTTTTCTTTTTAAATATGAAATGACGTATAACAAGGTCATAAATCTGAATGCACCTTTATATTTCTTATAATGGGAGAAGATATAGCAGTAGATGTGTAGGCAGAGCAGAAAACATTATATTAAGTTTTGCAGGTAAGCACACAGAAGAAATGTTTAGGATTGGTGTGCAAACCCTTTTTTCCCTTTTAAACTGGGTCTTTTATGCATGCTTCCAGTTGAACACATCACACTAGACACAATATTGACTCCAGTCCAACTGAGTCATTCATGGGTCTCATTAAATAGTGGGGCTTCAGCTTTGTGCAGCATTAATTCAATGCAATCCTAAACCCACTTATGTAGGAGTAAGCTCCTTTGAACTCAATTGGGCTTATCTGAGTAGAAAATGTATAGAATTGCACTATTAGGTGCTTAATTTATTTGAAACTGGACCAAGGTTTTCACTGAAGTTTTATCACTGTTACATCTCTTATTTCCTGTATCCAAGATCAAATATTTCTGCAGTGATGCCAAGTGCCCTTGCAAAAGATTCATATAACTAAATCAACAGCATCCAGTACAGTATCAGTAATCACCACCATCCCATCCTCTTTGGTTATGGAATAGGCTTCCACAGCTTCCAGAGGTGATTGAAGCCCCATTGGTGATGGTGTTCAAGGATAGGCTGGACATGCACATGGCAGGCATGTTATGAGCAGAGCTGCTGGAGCCTGGGGTCAGACTAGATGGCCTGGTAGGCCCCTTCTGACTTGCTCGGTTTCCATGTTGTTTTTTTCATTACCATGCTACTTCCTAGTTAATTATTCCATGTATGTATGTATGAATGAATTGGTTCTGAAACTTGTTCTGCCTCCCAGAGCAGCTATTGACCAAGTAATTAAAGGTAATTCCCAAGATATAACCAGCTACAACCTCTTATGAGAATATAAGATCTCTATGGATTAGATCAAAGGCCCATCATTCAGTATTTTTTGTGCACACAGGCAACCAAATGCCTGTGGGAAGTTCATAAGCAGGACTTGAATGTAACTGCATCCTCCTACTCATGTGCCTAGAACTGTTATACAGAGGCAAACCACCTCAGATACTGAAGGTTGTCTGTATGTGTTAGAAACATAGTTAGTAACCATTCATGTGTAACAGACTCACAAAGGTGAATATTACTTAAACCAATACTCCAGTGAAATCAGTTTAAAAAAGAAACTGACAAAATACTAAACACATTGTACTACTTTTCTTAGTCAAAAGCTACCAATATACAATGCACACATCACATCTTCAAAGTGGTGCATGTGACCAGCAGTGAGTACTTTGACAGATGTCCAGTGAGGCCTAAGATCACAGTCTAGAAAGCAGCTTCAAGGGTATGCCAGATACTGATCTACAATGAGGGTCCAGACCATTCTAAGAGTAAGAATTGTTCCACACACAGTTTCCCAAGCCACTTCTGAAGCTTCTCTTAAAAAGTGGATTCTCAAAAGATGCCTGGTACTGATGTTAGGAAAATAATAATCAGAGGCCCTGCTGAGTTCATGGAGATCACTACACATCCTTCTAGATGGCAGCCTGTACTTGGCAGCCCTGTATCCTTCAGATTTATAGTAATACATTTGATGTGCCTATAGATTTTCCCTCTGATGATAATATATGATCACAGGATACCTGATAAAAGCTATCTTTCCTCAGCTTAGTCTCATCTATATTATTCTAGCAGTGTTATTATGTGTTTAGAGGAAATATTACCCAGTTGTGTTTTAAAATATGCTGCTCTGTCAATTTTTATATGTATTTTTGTCTCAAGCAGGTATTGATTTAAAAAAAACTGAAGTTTGCTTTTCTTTCAAAGTCAGCTTTAACCTATAAGGATTAATCTGGACTTGTTTCCTTATGATTTTATGTTCTTATTTTTCTATCACCATGATAAAAAGAAATTAAGACTGCAATTCTAAACACAGTAAGCCTCATTGAACTAATTAGACTTTCTTCTGAGTAAATAAATGATTGATTTGTAAGGTACCAATCCAAAGTTTAGATGCTATGAAATAGGATTATGTAAATCATGGGGGTTACTTCCAAATACTGAGTTGATCTATATCTCATAGTTTAAAAAGATCAACTCACATTGTAGCCATTCAAAAGCAACCTAAGATCAATTGATAGCATACAGTGTTTAACATTTTAATTATGCAAGATTAAAATGTCTTTAAATAATTATAAAGACATATGTAGTATAATCCTCTTCACTGAAGATCATTAAAAGTAAATTGGTTTAGGCTGATTCAGTTCCCAAGGCAAAATGACCTGTTGCTGTAACATATCCAACAAGAAACATCAATGAACATGACAGTGGGTATTTTTTGACATGAATGCTTGCTAGCAATGCTTACAAATTTCTCTCCATCCAAATTCCTCTATTGATTCTGCTCTCCTAAATCAGTTGACCTTGTCTAAGAGGCATCATCATTGCATAAGCAAACCATCATAGCTCAACTTCCTAATTTCTTAACTTTGTTCAAGCCACAGTTGTCAGTTTCTCTCTCTTTCTCTCTCTAAAGGTTACTGGTGCACACAAGCACATACATGTATTACTTAAAACACCAGACATAAAAAGGAACTCTGATGCAATAATGTTGATATGACACAATCATGTTGGGACATCATTTAAGGAAAAAAGAGGAATTTTATTTTGAAATAAAGTTAAAAATACAGGCAACAAAAATGAAAAATATCACATAAAAACACAAGATAATTAATTGGTGGAAAATGGAAATTTACTTATTATAATCCTTAGTATATTATGGATATGCTTGTGGGAGTAAAACAGCCTAAAAAGTATCTCACCAATTATTATGAAACTTCAGATGCATAAGTTAGGTAGCTGAATTACAGTCATTCATATATATACAGTATATGTGTGTGTGTGTGTGTGTGTGTGTGTATTGATTGGAATGTGATCAGAAGGTTGAAGGGCTACCACTTAGAAGAAAAACAGAAACAATGGTGCATAATATGTTTCAACAGGATTATTTATTTTCAGAACTTGCTGAGTAAGTTTGTATGTAATCATGGCCTCAATTTAAAAAGTCCAGTGAGGTTTAGAAGGTTGCCTGATAATCTTCCAGCCTTTAAAATTGTGTTTTTGTTCATTTGTATTTGGTACTCTATACAATTTCTTCCTGTTTTGTATTTTTATGACGATGTTTGCTGAAAATGGACACAAAATATCGTATGGACATGGAAACTTGTAATATTCCATCTTACTTTTCTAAACCATTGGCATTATTGTAAAGCCATAGAAATAAAAAGTTGTGTGTTGATTTACATTCTCTTGCCAAAATATGAAAATGGTATCTATTACTTACTTGTCTTTAAAAATGAATAATAAAAGTCTTTTTTTTCCAAGCATACCTGTCACTTCTAGAATGTTTGTAGAGTTTCAACACTACTCTGCAAAATGCACATGCTACATAAAATGACTGGAAAAAATTTGTTCATGTCATTCTTCCTTTACTCCATAATATTCCTTGGTCTAAAGATAAATACAAAAATTAAAGTCACCTACAATATTATAGCTGCAATGTCCCTTAGTAATCCACCAAAGCTCTACAGTACAAAACATAAATTGTAAACATATTTACTCTGTAGCAGAAACTATAAAACTTAGAAACTTTTATGAAAGTGGAGATATCAAGGCAATGTCTAGTGCTCACCTTCTTCAATATTCTCCCCCCCCCCCATAAATAGCACTATGAAATCATAATTGTCAACAGGAAGGTTGTAATGAACACACAGCAGAAGACTAAGCATTTGCTCTCAGTACATACAGTACAATATTGTACATTGTCTGTAAAGAAGAAAGTCACATTAAGTTCACTGAGACTTACTTCCAGGTAAGGGTTGAATACATCTATTGCCTTTGGAAATTTCCAGAGTATTTGTGCTTACATACATTTATATGAAACATGCATGACTAAACTTATTTGATTCTTCTCTCAAATTTACTAGTTTGAGAAATTGATTTAATCATACTGATCTGCAAGACTCTTGCCATTAGTGGTATAGTGGTTAAGAACACATTACTGGGACTCAGGAGATCTGGGTTCTAGACCCAACTCAGGCATGCAGCCATCTGGGTAACTTTGAGCCAGTCACAGATTCACCCAACCTACCACACAGAGTTGCTTTTGTGGAGACAAGATTGAGAGCAGGAGGAGGAGAATTTATGGGAGCTGCTTTGAGTTATTTAAAAGAAAAAGGAAGGCAGAATATAAACCTAGTAAATAAATAAACAAACAAGCACACGATGGGCAGAATTAACAATCTTACTTGACTACAGCTAAAGTACAATATAAATTCTATCCACTTAGATACTTTGAACTCTGAAAGCCTATATTACACAATTTACACACCTGAAGTTAAATATAATACATTGTTATATACAATATAATATACTTCTTTTCATCCTTAATATAGCCGGAGACCTTCAAAAATGGGACTTAGTTTGATGACCTAACAGACATAGAGGAAATGTTCACTCTTCACAGCCAAAACTTTGATCCTCGATAGGATGAATATTTGTCCTCTTTTCTCTGAATATAGAACCAAAACCAGAGATCTTCCCACAGAATGTGAAAGTTTCCTCTCTCTCTTCCTCTCCCATGCATGTGAGAACACACACACACACACAAGGAGAGAGGGAGATGAGGAGAGAGGGAGAGAAGGGAAGTGGGGGAAAGGCTGGAGCATATTCTGTTTTCTGCTAAGATGATTCAGAAAATTTTCTCTCAGTGAAATAGAAACATAAGCAGTAAGCAGATGGAGTAAGGAGATGGATAGTAGAAGAGTTATCACACTAGTTGAGATTTGTGAGAATATTAAAAGCCAGCAACTGGCAGCTATAAAGTCACAGATAAGGTGATCAAATTAGGAAAGTAGCAATTGGGGGCAGGGGGGAGGAGGAAGTACAGAACAGATGTATTTATCTCTACTCAGACCTAAGGCCCACTGAGTTCAATAGCTGTTTACTCCCCATAAAAGTATAGGATCATAGGAAGTTCATGGCTCACTGTGAAGAATTTACTTCTTTCTTTGTGGATAAACTTGTTTGTTTTGGACTGTAATATGGAGACAAATCAGTGTAAGGAAAACTCAACTATTATTTTTCTTTTATTTACTTTATAGTTTGTTGATCTTAAGGAGGTATTTGGGGTATCTGAAGCATGAGGGCTCCATCTGTGTACTTGACCCTTGACTTCTTGATTGATTAAATCTATCAAGGTAGGACTGCTGCTATGACTAAGGGAAGTGATAAATGCCCTCTGCAGGAGGGAGTTGCTTCTTCTTGCTTAAAAGAGGCAGTAACAAGACCTTTATTCAGCCTTTTCTTAACCCAAGAGATGTGTCTCATCTAGGCTAGTCTCAGATGTATCATTCCTGGCAAGATAATCAAGAAGTCTGCAGTGCTGCAACTCCAGATGCATCTGGATGAAACTGATTTTCTGGACTTATTTCAAGTAGGTTTTCAGCTGGGATTATGGGTGTGAGACTTCTTTGGTTACCTGGGCAAATATTCTACACTGGGGACTGGATGAAAAGGAGAAGCATGACTCTATTAGTTCTCTTGGATTTTTCAGTGGCTTCAGTATCATCAGTCAGCACATTCTTCAGGATTATCTGTCAGAGCTGGACTTTATGGGTGCTGCTTTAGTCATTCTGCTCCTTTCTGAGAAGCCATGTCCACAAGGTGCTATTGAGAGATTACTGTTCAGTTTCACTGCGGTGTCCTATAGAATTATATAATACCCTTGATGTTGCTTAATATCTATATGAAATCACTAGCAGATGTCATGAGAGCCAGTCTGGTGTAGTGGTCAAGAGCACAGGACTGAGACTCAGGTGATCTGGGTTCTGGTGCCCATTCAGTAATGGAGCAAACTGGGTAAATTTGGGCAAGCCACTCTCAGCCCAACCTAACCTCACACTGTTATAGCTGTGGGAATAAGATTGCGAGCAAGAGAAGGAGAATTATGTAAGCTGCTTTGAGTTCTTTAATGAGGAAGGCAGGAAATATACCAAATAAATGACTGACTGAATGAATGAATGAAAGTTGCAGTAAGGTGCCACCAATACAATGATGGCTTGTCTTTGTCACCAAGAAAGTGGTTGAAACCCTTAAAGGTTGTCTGAGTTGAATAGTAAACTAAATGTGAGTGAACAATTGGGAGCATGGGCCCAGACAAAACAGAGGTGATATTGGTTAGTAGAAGGATTGGAGATTGGGATTCAACCTGCTCTGGAAGGGGTTGAGCTACACCTGAACAATCAGGTTTATAGCTTAGGAATACTCTTTTACACAGTTCTGTTTGGTGCACCAGCTCTGACCTTTCTCAAACTGGATGGGTTTGGCAAGGATTATCTATGCCTTGGTTTCATCACTTTTAGATTAGTGCAATGTATTCTATTCCGGATTACCTGTGAAAAGTTTTTGAAAACTTCAGCTGGTTCAGAATGAGGCAACCAGACTTGCTAACTAGTACATTGTTATCAAGACCTTAATACACTTGTTTTGAAAGGCCTCTGCTGGTTGCCAATTGCTTTCTAGGCTCAATTCAACACATTAAACTTTAACATTAAAGCCCTAAATGTCTTAGAACCTTCCTAAAGGATTACCTGTCTTGCTATGAACCTTCCCAAAAATGAAGCTCTTCAGGAGAGACTGTTTTGAGGGTACCACTACCCCATTAAAAAAGCTTGTTTGTTAGGTAGACATGAAAAGGCTTTCTCCTGTATTGTCTCAAAACTATGGAATGTGCTCTTGCAGTAACCACAGTTGGTGTTTAGTAAAATAAAGATGCATCTTTTACATTTAGCCTTAAAAGCACACATTTAGCATTTTTACTATTCTTTTTTGGGGGGGTTTTCAAGGTTTTATTAATTTAAATTGGTGTACACTGTCTTGATGGCTTTTAGCATATTCAGCAGATAAATTATATATTTTTTATAATAAGTTTTATTCAAAATAACCCTACAACAAAGAAAAACTAAAAACAACATCAATCATCAGAAACATTGGACCTGTCGGGTCAGCCCCCACATTTTTTTCCATTTATGATAACTTAGAAACATATTTAAATCTATATGAAGTCCTGTTTCTCTAGCCAATGATAAAAAGAGTCCCAAGTTTGATAGAAATCAGTATCTTCTTTCTCCTTCAATGACAAAGTCAATCTAAAGCAGATAAATTATATTTATAAATATTTAAATTATGATATTTATCTATATTTACATTTCTAAATAAAATTTAAATAAAGGGAAATGCAGTATTTTGAAGTAAATCCAAACACAGAAATCATGTGAGCATTTTAATTTTGTATTTTTGTTTTGTTTTTTAAAATGACAATAGTGCAAACACTGCAGAAAGCAAACAGAAAATACCTGTCTTACCAAAGCATTTAATTTTCAATACATAAGAAAGGCTTTCATAGAGTAATAATATAAATAAAAGTTAAAAGGAATGTTTAACATTAAAAGCTTTATATTGAATTTATATTAAAAGGAAAATGAGAGTATGAGATAATCTGTATTTTTTTTCCACAGATCTCCACTTGTACATATGTACTTAGCTAATTTGTTAGATCAGGTATGGAACTCTAATATGACAGGTTTGGGCTGATTTTCATTCTCTCTTTCAACTGAGTATGCTGGAGGGACCAATCCTGTTATGTCAAAACAAGATGACCTAATCATTTCCATCCATGGTTTGCAAAGTAGCAGCTGTATAGCAACTTGTTGTAAACAGGCTCATTGTTTCTATTCTCTTCCCAGAGGACAGCAATCTCTTTCCCAAAACCCCTGCTATAGCAAACTCTTAATTGGCACCTATGATAGCAGTCTCAAGGAAACCAAAGGGCAGTTCATTAGGTCCACCAGTTCTGTTTCATCCACAACTAAAGCTGCAGGCTGACAAGACACTCTAAATGACCTTTTATCTACTTCACACACTATTGGTCCTGAACCTGAGCAAGAGCTACTTTTGCCATTGTTACAATGTGGTACTTTGTATTGGTTGTAGTACTTTGCATTCAGGGGCAAATTAAATGGGACTATATTGCTAAGAAGGAATAATTGCAATAAACATCCTATTTAAAGTTCTACTAGTTGGCATGGAAGAGAAGAATGCAGTGTAAAAGAATTCTTGAAAACACATGGCATCTCGCATCTTTCCCCTCTTCCCCAAAGTGAATTTGGGCATATTAATGAAACAATAAAAAGCTAAGCCTAAATAGCTTATGACTAGCTTTACTGAAGGACCATCCTTGCCAATAAGAACTGGCCTATCTATTGAATGGTTTGGAAAAGATGCTGTTCCACATTCCACCAACATCAGAAGTATGTTTGGTAGGGATGCAGTAGAGTCCTTCCAAGCAGCTGCACTCAAGTTCTCCTGTCTAGCTTTCACTCTGATGGCCTTGTGCTGCTGTTTGAAGACATTTTCACCTGTTGAATTGAATATTTGTTGCCTTGGTGCACAACAGTTTAGTTTTAACTGGCTGTTCTTTTTATATTTTCTTTGTGTATGCATGCACTATATGTCTGTATGATTGTAATTTTATAATATTATTATTGCTAGCCATGTTGGGATAGTTGGACATTAGCATTGAGAAAGCACTATGTAGTTGTTCCATCTTTTTTCCCCTTAATTGATTCTCTGCATTCATGGAAAATATAGAAGTAGCAGTAAGAAAACAATGAGGCTTGAGAATAGAAGATGTTGGCATCTGGACCCTCCTGCACACTTCCATGAACGAAGAAGCAGGGCACTGGCAACATAAAAACCTAGTCAGGACCTTACTCTAACCCTAATGCTTGATAATAGAAACATAGAAACATAGAAACAGAGCGAGTCAGAAGGGGCCTCCCGGGCCATCTAGTCTGACCTCCGGCACCAGCCGGCTCCGCTCATGACATGCCCACCATGTGCATGTCCAGCCTGTCTTTGAACACCCTCACCGATGGGGCCTCAACGACCTCCTGCTGTTCCATAATGTCATATGGAACAGCAGAATGTTATATAAAGAATTAGTTATATAAAGTTGCTTCTAAGAACTGAAGTGCAATTTTCCCTAAGTCATGGCATTAGGAACTCTGGAGCTGGAAATGCTTTGACAGCTTTAAATCTGATATATATATATATATATATATGCACATAAATATGTATGTGTCTGAGTGTTGTAATACTTGGTATGTAGGGGGTTATACACTAATTCCTGGTAGAAGCTAAGAATCTCTTCTTCAAATAAAACTCTGTCAATATTTCCCAACAACTTTGCTCCCAAAAGGTTATTTATTTATTTAAAACTTTTGTATACTCTCCACAGGGCTGCAGGTGGCACAGTGGTTTAAGCTGCTGAGCTCCTGGGCTGGTTGATCAAAAGGTCGACAGTTCGAATTCACACAATGGGGTGGGGGGAGCTCTGTTGCTCTGTCCCAGCTCCTGCCAACCCTGCAGTTTGAAAGCATACAAATGCAAGTAGATAAAAAGGTACCACTTCGGTGGGGAGGTAACAGCATTCTGTGCACCTCAGTGTTTAGTCATGCTGGCCACATGACCATGGAAACTGTCCATGGACAAACTCTCGCTCCCTTAGCTAGGAAATGGAGATAAGTACCGCCCCCAAGAGTCAGACTGAACTTTAATGGCATGGGGAAACCTTTACCTTTACCTTATTGTCCACTACCAAATAGTCTCAGGATGGTCTTCCAATAAAACAAAGTAGGGCACACCATCCATTCTATATAATAAAATGTTACATTTTGCATGAGAAAAATTAGTCAAAGCAATGTGATTTGCTGCACATTGCAAATCAAGGTATACACCAAGCTTCCTGCTGCTTTTTTTTCCTTGCTGACATGACCAAAGAAGTAGCCCTACCTTCTATTCAGCTAACCCAGTTCTGCCTTATTATATTACCTATTGGCTTCTGAAAGTCCTCAGACAACAGAGCACTATAACAGGTAATATAACAGGAAGCCCATGGTCAATCTACATTTCATTCTTTAGTTAAAGAAGCACAAGAAAATGTTTTGCACCTAGAATCACCCTTCCAGAACCACCTGAGTCTTCAGCATCCAAGTCTAACTTCCCATGCACACCAGGGTTCTTTTTCAGAATTACAGACTTTCTGTCTCTGAAGAACTAGACTACATGAGATGTTAAATATGTAGCATGCAGCTTATCTCTTTTTATTTAAAAATAAATGTGCAAAGGCCTGATCCAGAGTTGGGCTCCTCTACACAGTTAGTAGAGATTTAAACATTTCCTCTCAGCTATTTATTTTCCTAAATTCACGCACACATGCAGGTTCACACTTGGGCTAAAAGGGATCGAGTTTTAATTGGTGTCAATGGATACTTTTTTCAAAACTTCCTGTGCAAAGGTAGGATTTAGGAAAACCAGAGGCTTGGAAGGGAAGGTTTAAACATTACTAACAAATGTTTGGTGGGCCCATTTCAGATTGGGATCCTGGATACTCATCTCCAAGTGAAAAGGAGAAGGTAGGTCATATACATATTCAATAGATCATGCAGTTTATCTCTAAGTTTCTTGTTTATCCCTAAGTTTCCCTTTGGTTTGTACCAGCCCCCACCCCCCCAACATCATTTCTGCCTCCTACCTGGCATCTGCCTTGCAACCTTGAGCCATCACTCTATCCTTCAGTTTCCAGACAAAGCAATAAGGAAACACTGATAATACTTTTTTGCTTTCCCATCTTTTATTCATTATTTCCTTCTTCTATGTTTTCTAAATCCTACTGCAATCGCCCTTCCCTTCTCCTTCATAACCAAAATCTATACTGGGCAGCTATGACATTTACTCCACAAGCATTCTCCTTCCCTCTTCTTGGGAAGCCTCCTAGTTGATGACTTGCTTTTTATTCTATTCTTCTCAATAAACTTTTTTATATTATATTCTTCTCAATAAACTTCATTTTCTAAAGAAGTTCTGATGTTTTCTCTACCTCCTCTCTGTGGGTAAATTACAATGATACTCAGCTTCCTAGGCTGAAAAATTCCAGATGCACTCATGTCGTTCCCTGCATTTTAGATTCAAGATACAGTATAAATAAGAAAAATATAAAAAAAAAAATACATGGAGGAAAAAGAAAATATTAAATACCTGTTGGAAATTTATATATTTATTTGTTTGTTTGTTAAAAGCTTTTCTATCCAATCCCCTGCAGAACATCTAGGGACGGCTTACAATAAATCTTGGGGATGGTTTACAATATTGGGTCAGTTTATGAAAGGGAAAAATGAAAGGGTCTGTTATCCATGGCACACTTTCCAGGCCCAGGGTGGCACTAACCCTTCAGATGAGGTCTAGGAAATAAAGTCTGCGGTCATAGAGCTGGCATTGCAGAGAAAGCTTATCTCAAGGCCACCATCTCCAGGTGTTCAGGCAGACTTTGGGAACTGACAGGGTTTAGAAGTACTGGAAGAGGACATGGTAGAGGAGAAATGGGAGCCTGGTCCAATCCCTGACTCCTTGATGTGGTGTTGGGAGAGAAAGGCTAGCCAGCTGGCAGGCCTGCATAGATCTAAGAGGCTAGCCCTTCTCCAGAGGAGCAAATCCAGAGAGGTGGATCCCAAGCTTACTGAAAAGGAGAGTTCTCAGAAACAGTTTCTAGTTTGGGTTCAACAAACCACTTTGTGCATGCTCAAAGACTCTTCCTCTGTTCACTATTAGTTTTCTCTCTATGCATTGGAAATGAAGTGTTTTTTGCTAAAGAAATGTCTCTTGTTTGACAGGAAGATGAAGAGAACCCAACAATACCTGAAGGAGAATGAAATAAATTGAAACAACAAAGTTAAACTGGGGTAAGGAATAAGAGTGAATTGAACAAATAAACAATAATCTACACAATATTACAATATTTAAGCAGGAGAGCTGTATCATACTCCTGCTTCCCCACATGCTTATCCAAATTAAACTGATTTAAGTTGTCACTGAAAAGGGAGGAGAGTGGAAGTCAAGCCTTCCCCTCACTGTTGAGAAAATTCCAACGTCTGGAAGTTGTTGTTGTTGTTAGTTGCGAAGTCATGTCCGACCCATTGTGACCCCATGGACAACATTCCTCCAGGCCTTCCTGTCCTCCACCATCCCCCGGAGTCCACTCAAGCTCACACCAACCGCCTCAGTGACTCCATCCAGCCACCTCATCCTCTGCAGTCCCCTTCTTCTTTTGCCATCTATTGTTCCCAGCATTAGACTCTTCTCCAGGGACTCCTTCCTTATCATTAGGTGGCCAAAGTATTTGAGTTTCATCTTCAGGATCTGGCCTTTTAAAGAGCAGTCAGGGTTGATCTCCTCTAGGACTGACCAGTTTGATCACCTTGCAGTCCGAGGGACTTGCAGGAGTCTTCTCCAGCACCACAATTCAAAGGCCTCAATCCTTTTGCGCTCAGCCTTCCTTATGGTCCAGCTTTCACAGCCATACAGCTGCAGTCCCTGTCTGCGGTGATCTTGGAGCCCAGGAAAATAAAATCTGTCACTACCTCCATTTCTTCCCCATCTATTTGCCAGGAGTGAGAGGACCAGATGCCATGATCTTAGTTTTCTTAATGTTGAGTTTCAAGTCAACTTTGCACTCTCCTCCTTCACCCAGTTCAAGAGGCTGTTTAGTTCCTCTTTACTTTCTGCCATGAGACTGGTATCATCTGCATATCTGAGGTTGTTGATATTTCTCCCAGCAATCTTGATTCCAACTGGTGATTCATCTAACCCTGCCTTTCTCATGATGTGCTCTGCATATATGTTAAATAGGCAGGGTGACAGTATACAGCCTTGCTGAACTCCTTTCTTAATTTTGAACCAATCAGTGGTTCCGTGTCCAGTTCTCACTGTTGCTTCTTGACTTGCATATAGGTTTCTCAAGAGACAAATAAGATGCTCTGGTACTCCCATCTCTTTAAGAACTTGCCACAATTTGTTGCGATCCACACAATCAAAGGCTTTAGCATAGTCAATGAAGCAGAAGTAGATGTTTTTCTGGAACTCCCTAGCTTTCTCCATGATCCAGCATATGTTGGCAATTTGATCTCTAGTTCCTCTCCATCTTCGAAATCCTGCCTGTACTTCTGGTAGTTCTCGGCCCACATACTGCTGGAGCTAGCTTGTAGGATTTTGTGCATCACTTTGCTAGCATGTGAAATGAGTGCAATGGTGCGGTAGTTTGAACATTCTTTGGCATTGCCCTTCTTGGGGATCAGAATGTAAACTGACCTTTTCCAATCCTGTGGCCACTGTTGAGTTTTCCAAGTTTGCTGGCATATTGAGTGTAGCACTTTTACTGCATCGTCTTTCAGGATTTTGAATAGCTCAGCTGGAATACTGTCACCTCCACTAGCTTTGTTGTTGCTCAGACTTGCTAAGGCCCATTTGACTTCACATTCCAGGATGTCTGGCTAAAGGTCAGTGACCACCCCATCATGGTTATCAGGGACGTTAAGCTCTTTCTTGTATAGTTCTTCTGTGTAATCTTGCCACCTCTTCTTAATCTCTTCTGCCTCTGTTAGGTCCCTGCCATTTTGGTCCTTTATTATGCCCATCTTTGCATGAAATGTTCCCTTCATATCTCCAATTTTCTTGAAGAGATCTCTGGTCCTCCCTATTCTATTGTTTTCTTCTATTTGCACTGTTCATTTAGGAAGGCATTCTTATCTCTTCTAGCTGTTCTCTGGAATTCTGCATTCAATTGTTTGTATCTTTCTCTTTCTCCCTTGCCTTTCGCTTCCCTTCTTTCCTCAGCTATTTGTAAAGCTTCCTGAGACAGCCATTTTGCTTTCTTGCATTTCTTTTTCGTTGGGATGGTTTTAGTTGCTGCCTCTTGTACAATGTTGCGAACCTCCATCCATAGTTCTTCAGGCACTCTGTCTATCAGATCTAATTCCTTAAATCTATTTGTCACCTCTACTGTATATTCATCAGGGATATGATTTAGGTCCTACATGAGTGGCCTAGTGCTTTTCCCTACTTTCTTCAACTTAAGCCTAAATTTTGCCACCAGAAGCTCATGATCTGAGCCACAGTCAGCTCCTGGTCTAGTTTTTACTGACTGTATAGAGCTTCTCCATCTTTGGCTGCAGAGCACATAGTCAGTCTGATTTCTGTTGACCGTCTGGTGATGTCCATGTGTAGAGTCGTCTCTTGGGTTGTTGGAAAAGAATGTTTGCTATGACCATCGTATTCTCTTGACAAAATTCTACCAGCTTGTGCCCTGCTTCATTTTGTACTCCAAGGCCAAACCTGCCTCTTATTCCGGTTCTCTTTTGACTTCCTACTTTAGCATTCCAATCCCCCATGATGATAAGGACATCATTTTTTGGAGTTAATTCTAGAAGGTGTTGTAGGCCTCCATAGAACCGGTCAACTTCAGCCTCTTCAGCACCAGTGGTTGGGGCATAGACTTGGACTATTGTGATGTTGAATGGTTTGCCTTGGATTCGAACTGAGATCATTCTGTCATTTTGGAGATTGTATCCCCAGTACTGCTTTTCCTACTCTTTTATTGACTATGAAGGCTACTCCATTTCTTCTGAGGGATTCTTGCCTGCAGTAGTATACCTGATGGTCATCTGAACTAAATTCACCCATGCCTGTCCATTTTAGTTCACTGATTCCTAAGATGTCGATGTTCAGTCTTGTCATCTCTTGTTTGACCACATCCAGCTTGCCTTGATTCATGGATCTTACATTCCAGGTTCCTATGGAGTATAGATCTTTGCAGCATCGGACTTTCCTTTCACCACCAGATACATCTGCAACTGAGTGTCCTTTTGGCTTTGACCCAGTCGCTTCATTCTTTCTGGCGCTACTAGTACTAGCTCGCCGCTCTTCCCCAGTAGCATATTGGACACCTTCCGACCTGAGGGGCTCATCTTCCGGTGTCATATCTTTTTGCCTTTTGGTACTGTCCATGGGGTTTTCATGGCAAAGATACTGGAGTGGGTTGCCATTTCCTTCTCCAGTGGATCACGTTTTGTCAGAGCTCTCTGCTATGACCTGTCCATCTTGGGTGACCCTGTACGGCATAGCTCATAGCTTCATTGAGCTACGCAAGCCCCTTTGCCACGACAAGGCAGTGATCCATGAAGGAGGTCTGGAAGTTACACTGATGTTAATCTCCATCTGCCTCCGTCCAAAGCAGGGTCTCAAATGACAGTTTCAGCAAACAAGCAAATTCATACATAAGAGAACTATAAACATACAGAGAGAGAAAACAAGAAACCTCATGCAGCAGATCCACTGCAGAAGTGAGACTAGGTAAGTCCTTGCTGTGATGAACAAATATCTATGTAGACATACACAACTGTGCCAGAGGATCTTCCTGATCATTGATCCATTAAGTCCAAGTTTTAGGTTGCACAGTTATCTGGGAGTAAATCATATTAAGCTTAGTGAAACATGGGCATAGAAGATTGAGCTATAAAGATGATGTCCTTCCTTTTTTTCTTTTATCTGCCAACTCGGGGGTGGAGGGCAGTGGGAGATAAGCAGGCAAAGACACATACAATATTTTGACAAATACCAGAACATTTGATCTGCCACAAATGTGATAGAAATAGTGAAAGAGCATCAACCTTTTTCTTGTTCAGGACATCACACTTCCACTTCCCATCACCATCACCTTTCTCTTCTTGCATTTTAACCCAGTAATCTCCTTTTGAGGTATTTTTTCCTTCCATTACTATTCCATCCATTACTCTGAATGTGGTTGGTTAAGAGTTATAGAGGATAATATTATCAAATGTCATTTGTCTTTAGAACACATTATTTGCACACTGTTAAACATAGGGTCTAATGAGTCATGCCCAACACCCCCTTTTTAGACACTGGGCAGGTAATATCAACAGGTGGTTTCACAATAACAAAGGAAGTCACAGCTTTGGGCCTCAAAATTCACAAGGAAAGAATTACAATAATTCAATAGACCCTTGGAGACCTTAAAATTATACCATATTAGCTTGATTTCCAACAAAGAAATGTAGATATTTATTTGAACCAAAACAGTTAAAGCAATTGAGCAGAGAAATGGTTGGCATGCATCCTTAAATGTTTTTGTAGGAAGGCTACAATTTAACCTACAGCATTGCTGTCCCTACCATGAAAAACTTAGTACGTCAAAAGATTTGTCTGCTTGCAAATTTTCCCCCAAATATTATGCTATTGCTTTAACAAGCTGCATCAGTGATAATGCAATGCAACAAAAAGATCTCATTCTACTTGACTCTATATTGTGCAAGCAAGGACTTCACTACATGATGATTTGTTTTTAGAGTTCATTTCTTATTTGGCTTTGGGCCCATCAACTGATTACATTACTAGATGCAAAACAGCAGTTTTACTTATTTTTTCCTGTTAACCTAAAGGCAACCTCCAGCAGGGGGAGTTGGACGTTTTTACATAGATTTGATAGAATTTTCCTTTCATGGTGCTGAATATCCAGAAGTCAACAAGGGGTGAGAGGAGAGAGAAAGAAGCATAGAGCTTTCATGGATACTACTGAAATACACTTAAATACAGTGGATGCCTTTATCATGCAATCACTCTGTCTCATTCACAGTATTTTAGTGGAGCTCCAGTTGAGTCATCTTCAACTTGTAATTCTCGTGGGAAAAGTCCTCCCATCTTATTTCTTACCACAAACATGTATGTTAAGGAGATTAAGAGTAAATAGATACCCTTTGATTGCTAGTGCTTAAAGCCATGTGTTTGGAATCACCCAGTGTCACAATATCAAACTCCAGTCTACAATCTGTTTTTTGTTTTTAATGTGTTGCAGTCCACAAAGAGCCCAAGCCTATGCATGTTTACTTGGAAAAATGTTTCACAAGGATGATGTTCAAGAGTTCACAAGTTTGCAACATAATGTAAACAAGTATAAAAGTAACTGCATTGTGATTGCCACTTGCTTGTAATTTCTCCCCACATCATTTTGCTCATATCTGGACCAATAGTGTATCATTGTTTGTGGCCCATGGATGTTCAAAGGACTCACTTAGCAGAAACCTAAACTAGCAAGTCAGATGGATCAAAGACTTTGGAAGTGAATAAGGGCCAAGTTCTGTGTTGAAGTACAAATCTCTTGCACAAGAGGGCAGGAATGACACCGTTCATCTCATTCCTGGAGATTTATAAACGTCTTGAACCAGCATTACTACTTTTTATTGTCCCTGAGCTGAAGCCTTCCCCCTTCCACAGGCTTTACTCATATTTAATTTTCATTTCATATGTAGACACAGTTGAGCTCCATACTTGTGCTAACTACATTATATTTTTTTAATAAGTGTTATTATTATTTTTTTCTACAAACTAAAAACTAAAATATCAATCATCAAAGACATACTGGGTCAGCCACTCTTTTTTTTATAACAGTCCATAGCCATATTCAAATCTACGCATAGTCCCGTTTCTCCAGCCAATTGTAAAAAGAGTTCCAAGTTTGATAGAAATATATATCTTCTTTTTCCTTCAGTGACAAAACTTGTGCTAACTACTTTATCAAAGCCTACAAGAGCCATCATTGTTGCATCTTGCAGTGTTAATAAAATACATATCCAGATCAGATTACCCTAAAATACTTTAGGTGAAGTTGCCTTTGAAAAGTGTTTAGAAACTACAGCTGCTGCAAAATACTGCAGCTACATCAATTTCTACTGTTAGGTCTTTGAATAACATCATTTTAGTATTAGCTTACACTGACATCTAGCTCTTTCTGGGGTTAATTCAAGATGTTAGTTAATACTGTTGTTTGTATGTGCCATGAAGCCACCTCTGACTTATGGAGACCTTATGAATGAATGAATGTCCCCAAAATGCCTTGTCCTTGACAGTCCTGCTCAGCCCTTGTAAATACAAGGCTATGACTTCTTTAATAAAATTGATTCATCTCATATTTGGTCTTTTTCATCTTCTTCTGCCTTCAAATTTTTCTAGCACAATTGTCTTCTGCAGTGAGTCTTGCCAGATTTCTCTTGACAGATGCAGTTTTATCATTTTTGCTTCCAGAGAGAGATCTAGATTATTTGATCTAGGACCCAGTTCTACATCCTTCTGTCAGCCCAGGATATTCATAAAGCTCTCCTCCAGCACCATGTTTCAAACTCATCCATTTTCTTCTTGTCAGCTTTCTTCACTGTCCAGATTTCACACTCATAGCTTATGAATAGGAATACAACAGTGTGAAACATCTTGACCTTGGTCTTCAAAGTCCTTACATTTAATTATCTTTTCTAGTTTCATCATTGCTGCCCTTCCAAGTCTCAGTCTGCTTTGAACTTCTTGGCTGCATGAATCAGTGGATTTATGACTGCACCAAGATATGTGAAATTTCATAATTTCATAATTTCAATTTCTTCATTGTTGACATTAAAGTTGTGTAGTTTTTCTATAGTTATAATTTTTGCTTCCATAATAATCAGCTGCAGTCCAGTTTTCTTCTTTCTCTTTCATTAGGAATCATTTCAATTCATTGTTACTTTCTGCCAACAATATTGTTGTTGTTGTTGTTGTTAGTCGCGAAGTCGAGTCCGACCCATCGCGACCCCATGGACAACATTCCTCCAGGCCCTCCTGTCCTCCACCATCCCCCGGAGTCCACTCAAGCTCACACCAACCACCTCAGTGACTCCATCCAGCCACCTCATCCTCTGCCGTCCCTTCTTCTTTTGCCATCTATTGTTCCCAGCATTAGACTCTTCTCTAGGGAGTCCTTCCTTCTCATTAGGTGGCCAAAGTATTTGAGTTTCATCTTCACTATCTGGCCTTCTAAAGAGCAGTCAGGGTTGATCTCCTCTAGGACTGACCGGTTTGATCGCCTTGCGGTCCAAGGGACTCGCAGGAGTCTCCTCCAGCACCACAACTCAAAGGCCTCAATCCTTTTGCGCTCAGCCTTCCTTATTGTCCAGCTTTCACAGCCATACATTGCAACTGGGAAAACCATAGCCTTGACTATACGCACTTTTGTTGGCAGGGTGATGTCTCTGCTTTTTAGTATGCTATCTAGATTTGCCATAGCTTTCCTCCCCAGAAGCAAGCGTCTTTTAATTTCTTGGCTGCAGTCCCCGTCTGTGGTGATCTTGGAGCCCAGGAAAATAAAATCTCTCACTACCTCCATTTCTTCCCCATCTATTTGCCAGGAAGTGAGAGGACCAGATGCCATGATCTTAGTTTTCTTAATGTTGAGTTTCAAGCCAACTTTTGCGCTCTCCCCCTTCACCCGCATCAAGAGGCTCTTTAGTTCCTCTTCACTTTCTGCCATGAGAGTGGTATCATCTGCATATCTGAGGTTGTTGATATTTCTCCCAGCAATCTTGATTCCAACTGGTGATTCATCTAGCCCTGCCTTTCTCATGATGTGCTCTGCATATAAGTTAAATAGGCAGGGTGACAGTATACAGCCTTGCCGAACTCCTTTCTCAATTTTGAACCAATCAGTGGTTCCGTGTCCGGTTCTCACTGTTGCTTCTTGACCTGCATATAGGTTTCTCAAGAGACAAATAAGATGGTCTGGTACTCCCATCTCTTTAAGAACTTGCCACAATTTGTTGTGATCCACACAATCAAAGGCTTTAGCGTAGTCAATGAAGCAGAAGTAGATCTTTTTCTGGAACTCCCTGGCTTTCTCCATGATCCAGCGTATGTTGGCAATTTGATCTCTAGTTCCTCTCCCTCTTCGAAATCCTGCCTGTACTTCTGGTAGTTCTCGGTTCACATACTGCTGGAGCCTAGCTTGTAGGATTTTGAGCATCACTTTGCTAGCATGTGAAATGAGTGCAATGGTGCGGTAGTTTGAACATTCTTTGGCATTGCCCTTCTTGGGGATCGGAATGTAAACTGACCTTTTCCAATCCTGTGGCCACTGTTGAGTTCTCCAAATTTGCTGGCATATTGAGTGTAGCACTTTAACTGCATCATCTTTCAGGATTTTGAATAGCTCAGCTGGAATGCTGTCACCTCCACTAGCTTTGTTGTTGCTCAGACTTCCTAAGGCCCATTTCACTTCACATTCCAGGATGTCTGGCTCGAGGTCAGTGACCACCCCATCGTGGTTATCAGGGATGTTAAGCTCTTTCTTGTATAGTTCTTCTGTGTAATCTTGCCACCTCTTCTTAATCTCTTCTGCCTCTGTTAGGTCCCTGCCATTTTGGTCCTTTATCATGCCTATCTTTGCATGAAATGTTCCCTTCATATCTCTAATTTTCTTGAAGAGATCTCTGGTCCTCCCTATTCTATTGTTTTCTTCTATTTCTTTGCACTGTTCATTTAGGAAGGCATTCTTATCTCTTCTAGCTGTTCTCTGGAATTCTGCATTCAATTGTTTGTATCTTTCTCTTTCTCCCTTGCCTTTCGCTTCCCTTCTTTCCTCAGCTATTTGTAAAGCTTCCTCAGTCAGCCATTTTGCTTTCTTGCATTTCTTTTTCTTTGGGATGGTTTTAGTTGCTACCTCTTGTACAATGTTGCGAACCTCCGTCCATAGTTCTTCAGGCACTCTGTCTATCAGATCTAATTCCTTAAATCTAGTTGTCACCTCTACTGTATATTCATCAGGGATATGATTTAGGTCATACCTGAGTGGCCTAGTGCTTTTCCCTACTTTCTTCAACTTAAGCCTAAATTTTGCCACCAGAAGTTCATGATCTGAGCCACAGTCAGCTCCTGGTCTAGTTTTTACTGACTGTATAGAACTTCTCCATCTTTGGCTGCAGAGCACATAGTCAATCTGATTTCTGTGTTGACCGTCTGGTGATGTCCATGTGTAGAGTCGTCTCTTGGGTTGTTGGAAAAGAGTGTTTGTTATGACCATCGTATTCTCTTGACAAAATTCTACCAGCCTATGCCCTGCTTCATTTTGTATTCCAAGGCCAAACTTGCCTGTTATTCCGGTTATCTTTTGGTTTCCTACTTTAGCATTCCAATCCCCCATGATGATAAGGACATCATTTTTTGGAGTTAATTCTAGCAGGTGTTGTAGGCCTTCATAGAACCGGTCAACTTCAGCCTCTTCAGCACCAGTGGTTGGGGCATAGACTTGGACTATTGTGATGTTGAATGGTTTGCCTTGGATTCGAACTGAGATCATTCTGTCATTTTGGAGATTGTATCCCAGTACTGCTTTCCCTACTCTTTTATTGACTATGAAGGCTACTCCATTTCTTCTGAGGGATTCTTGCCCGCAGTAGTATACCTGATGGTCATCTGAACTAAATTCACCCATGCCTGTCCATTTTAGTTCACTGATTCCTAAGATGTCGATGTTCAGTCTTGTCATCTCTTGTTTGACCACATCCAGCTTGCCTTGATTCATGGATCTTACATTCCAGGTTCCTATGGAATAAAGATCTTTGCAGCATCGGACTTTCCTTTCACCTCCAGATACATCGGCAACTGAGTGTCCTTTCGGCTTTGACCCAGTCGCTTCATTCTTTCTGGCGCTACTAGTACTAGCCCTCCGCTCTTCCCCAGTAGCATATTGGACACCTTCCGACCTGAGGGGCTCATCTTCCGGTGTCATATCGTTTTGCCTTTTGGTTTTCATGTCCATGGGTTTTTCATGGCAAAGATACTGGAGTGGGTTGCCATTTCCTTCTCCAGTGGATCACGTTTTGTCAGAGCTCTCTGCTATGACCTGTCCGTCTTGGGTGACCCTGCACGGCATAGCTCATAGCTTCATTGAGCTACGCAAGCCCCTTCGCCACGACAAGGCAGTGATCCATGAAGGAGAACAATATTGTACTTTTTGTAAACACTAGATTATTGATGTGTCTTCCACCAATTTTTACTCCTTCTTTCTTTCATCCTATTGAAGCTTTCCTAATGTTCTGTGCACAGAACGAACAGATCGAGAGATAAAATACACCCTTGACAGATGTTTTCATCGATAGGAAACTATTCTGTTTCCAATCTGCCCTGGTTGACTCTGCTAGGAGACCAGCTTACTGAGAGTCCAGTTTCCTCACAGCATTGCTGTTGCGACTCTCTAACATTTTTAACCCCTATCACCATGTTTAAGTGTGCTTCAAAGGAGGGTTATTGCTTATAATATCTTAAATGGATTGTATCCAGAATACTACATTACTCTTCAGAGGTCGTGTTCCATAACCAAGCAATATGCTTTTGGTGAAGACCTTCTGTGTTCTGGACTACAACTTCCACAACCCCTTTATTGACCATGCTGCTTTGAGCTATGAATATTTTAATCAAAACATCTGGAGGACACCACATTCCTATCCCTGGATTAAAGCAATTAGGTGGGATGGTGGTAGAAACATGTAAACTGAGATTGTGACATACCAGATGGAGGCCTTAAAAAAAAAAAAAAAAAGAGGAGGAGGCTTATTCATTCTATAAACATGACTAATCTAATTCAAGAAGTTGCTGCTACAGTGTGCAGGGTCACCTTTTCTGGCATGCTCATGTATAGTAAACATTTCTGTCAGGGTATAATAGATTCTCAATGAAGACAGAGATTTGGAGCTTTCCTTCATGATAACCTTGTATATTATAGCTATTCCCAGCTCTTCTGAGTCAATTCTGGAATGTTGTGGAAAATGCCTAAAGTTCTGCGCAGAATACATAGTTATTTGAACCAAGATATGCCAACATTCACCCTAGAACTGGCTTTATTAGGTAATTTAATAAACAGCTGTGCCTGTGAGCATGTGAAAATTGTCATTAATTCTTTCTTCATTATCCTTGACTGCACATACACATTTTTGTTTACCTGTATATTATTGCCATATGTGTGTTAGAGTCAGTGTGATATAGTGGTTCAGAGTGTGGGACTGGGACTCAGGTGATCTGGATTATACTCCCCACTTGGGTCTTGGAGTGAACTCGGTAACTTTGGGCCAGCCACAGACTCTCAGTCCAACCTACCTCACAGAATTGTTGTTGTGTGGATAAGACTAAACACAGGAGGAGGAGACTGATGTAGGCCACTTTGAGTTTGTTATATGATAAAGTGGCATAAAAATCTAAATAAAGCATGCATTTTTGCCTGGGTTAGTGCAAACAGACATTGCTAGCATAACATAGGTTTAGTGCCAATAGGATATAAGGCACTTACTTTTAATATATACCTGATCTATCCTGTGCTGGTGTGAATTTGTGTAGCCACAGCTGCATGTCCCTCAGCATCTCTGTGTACACCTGAAGAAGCCTCACTATTCCGGCATCCCAATAGCAACCAGCCATCTTGCATGCATATTCCCAGCAGCATCTAGTACAGGTCAACAGCACATTGCCTCAGAACATGGACCTTCCATTGACGAGGATGATCCGTTTGGAGAAAGCGATTTTTGCGTAGGTAGTAGTGCAAGGTCTTGTTATACAAGTCACTGCTTCACATGACTGGCTATATATGCATGCAGCTGTGCATACTAGGCTGTGTGAATGTCACATATGTGCAGTCATCGCATGCTCCATTCATGCCTCATTCCCCCCTGCCCCTGCCACCCCACTCCACCCCACCGAATGAGACTGCCTTCCCTGCAGGAAAAACAGACACGGTGAGGCAGCCAAGTCACTGTCTGCATGTGTGCTTGGCTGCAGCCGAATGACCGAGCCCCTTGTCTCTGGCTGCGCCAATCCGTCCAGCTTCAGTGAGGCTCTGTTTTGGGGACGAGGCGGCATCACCAGCTCTTTCCGGGAAGAGAGAGAAGCGGCGGCGCGCACGTGGCGCGCTTTCCGAAGGGGCGTGTGGGCGCGCGTCCTGCCAGCCAGCACGTCTCCTCCCCGTGGCGAGCTGGCTCAGGGCTGCGGGCTGCCCGTACAGGTGCAGCTCGCCGACCCAGTCTCCATGGGAACCCGCGTGCGGGGGAGGGGCGCGCGCTCCGCCTTCTGCTGCGGCTGCCACTGGGCCTGCCCCAGCTCGGCGCGCGCTCCCCGCTTCCTCCCTCGCCTCCACCAATCGGGAGAGGAGCCTCGGAGCCCAGCCATGAGTGTCCTGGAGGTATTTCAGGGTTACTATAGGAACGGCGAGGGGGAGGGAGGGGGAGAACGAAGCCGCTTCCCTGCCAGCCCCCCTCGTTCCTCCCATCTTGCCCCAAATCAAGTGCCGGCCTGGGCCCTGAAGCCAGAGATGCGGCTGCAGCGCAAGGCAGAGCAGCCGCTCGCTGACGCTTGGCTGCCCGCCCGTTCCATGAGCGCAGCCCATCCCGAGCCGCCCCTGCACGGCGCCATCCCAGTTAGCGAGGGACGCTGCGATCGCCCAAGCGGCGCGAGGGCACGTGCGCCCCGGTCGGCATTCCCAGCGCCCCGCGTCAAGCAGTGGCAGCAGAGGAGACGCCGGTCTGCTCGCCGGCCTTTCTTCTCCTCCGCCCGCCCGCACAACCTGGGAGCTCCTGCTTGGGAGACACAAGCCTGGCGAATCAAGCGCAGCTCTCGGACTCCGGGTGCGCGGGCTAAGGAGGCGGCGGCGAAAGGGCAAGCGATTCTAGTAAGGAGGTAGCGGTTCCGGAACTGGATAAGGATGCATCCTTTTGACAGGCACACAAGGGCGTCCTGCACGCTCATGTGCGCCCAGCTCGCAGGCATGGCCAGAATTATGTGAAATCCTTTACAGCCCAATCCCATGCTTTCTTTTGGCGAGGAGAAAGCCCTGTTGAGTTCAAAGAAACTTGTTCCGTAGCAACTGCGCATGGGATCACACGGTTAAGACTACCTGTGCCTCCTATCTGTAGTTTAGACAATTATGCCTCACCAATTTTGTGACCGTTTTTCTACTCAGCCCCTGAAGAGGTACTTCCATCCTCATTCACTGTGCTGCACATTGTATGTAGCACAAACAGCTGCATTTATTTATTTATTTATTTATAGCATTTTTATGCTGCACCCATCGCCGAAGCCTTGGGGCAGCTTACAAAAACAAACTACATTTCACACTACATTTCTGCCATCATCATTTCTGTTTTTGATAAGGCCCTTAGAAGGCTTACAGTGGTCAGACTGCCCTAAAGAAAGTACTAGAGCAGCCAAGCATGTCATATGGCCCCCTTCTAAGCTGCCAGCAATAAGCCCTTTCAGCCATCCTCTTGTATCTGTTTCCACAAAGTGTATGGTCAGCTCAGGATGTGAAAGGATTGTTTTTTTCTCATGTTACTATATGGACACTGATGGTGAAACAGGTGAGATATAGGGGACAGATAATTATGCTTTGTGCAAGAGTAATCATATTGGAATTATAGGTCCAACAGAGAACCTGAACTATATCGCCTTGGAAAGCCCTATTGGGATTATTTGCTGTACCATATGGCTTGTTGAAATGGGGGAGGGAGGAGAAATGCCAACCAGTTGCTGAACCAATGGAAGGCAGGCAGGCAGCTTTCTCCAAGATCATCATATCAAGTTAGCTATAAAATATGTGTGTTGTGTATTTTAGCCAGCAGAGGACTATTTTATGCTATGTTGTTTTAATGGAGAAGTCATTGTCAGCTCCAGAGTAGAAAGCTGCAGTAAGCATATTAGAGAAACACAGAAGTCTGAGTACAAAAGCTGCATTTAATCCAAATCTCTCTCATGTGTGTGTATGTGAGAGACCATTCTCCCCCCTTCCCAACAAACACCCACTTTTAAGAGAATATTTAAAATTTAAAATATGCAAAATTTAGGAGGCTGTCACTTGTTTTTAATGAATCTCATTTCTGTTGAGGTGCATACAGATTGAAGTATTCATCGAAGCAGGACAGAAAAGTGTTAACTGCTGGTTTAAATTTGGATTATGGAATCTATGCTATGAACCCAAATCTCTCCATCTCCCCATTTTCATCAGGCCTGTGGACATTTCTTCATATCCTTCATTCATCTGTCCCCATTCTGCTTTTGACCTGGTTCTACCACCATTTCTGTGGGAGTGTGCCTAGTAGACCTGGACAAGAAGCAAACCAAGATTTTCTAGGAGAGATGGAAAAATCACCACCACTATCACTAACAGGGTCATTCCCCACTTTCATTCTCAGAGCAAATGTGTTGTCCCCTATAGGCCCCAAACTAATGCAAAAGAAAGAAGGTTTCTTGTGTGTTTCGGTATGAACATTTCCAGAAGATAATATGGTACGGGTTTGTGGGGAGGGGTCTCTGTAGTATTTCTCATGCTGGGCCCCTGTAATTAAAAGGATCAGTTTTAAAAACAAAACAATTTAGTATGCCCAGCACATGTCCTCCAAATTAATTTGAAATAAACAGCTCCATTTCAAACTGGATGGAGTTTGGAATAGCTAGTTCCAACACATGTTGGGGTTCTTTCATATTTTAATGAGAAACCAGTGGAAGCTTTCTCAAAATTAAAGGGATATAGATTATCCCTATTTCTATAATTTGGAAAAGCACAATGCAGAAACAAAGCCTAAGGTCAGATATCTGCTCATTCAGTGACTATAAAACATTAGTAGCAGAACTGTGCCACTTCAGGCTGTGGGTTCAAGTGCTAAGAGGTGAAATAACCTGGGTGGCAGGGTCCTGCTTTGATCCAACTTTTCACAGGAATCAGGTTAGGTAAGTTCATCAAGGAAGCAAAACAGGAAGAGAATCAGCACCATGGAGAGCTCCATGTAGGACTAAAACCAGCAAAAGATTTGCCTGTGAATTGTTACAAAAAAGAGCTGATCAAGACTAAGAAAGAATCTGAATGGCTCCAGATCTACATGGACCCAGCTATTGTCTCTTAAAGGACCTGGCCTATTTTAGCAGACTCAGGCTATAACAACATCAGAGTGGCTGTGATATGCAAATGTCCTAATGGCCAGGGTCCTCAGAGTTCAGTGACAGAGAGGCAACCACCTCTGAATGCAGAAGAACCAGCCTTGGCCTCTTTCTGGACAACTAGGTCCTGAGGAGGTAGAAACCTCATGATGCCTTTTTGTGACTCACTTCCTGAGCTCTTAAACCTTGAGCCTTCTCAAAGGGCAACAGGTTAGGATGAGGTTTCAGGTCCTGGCCCATGACAGGAGACTCCTCAGAAATCTAAGCAACACAATAGCCACATTAAGATATAACACTAAAGTATGGTATTATATTATTAGTATTAATAGTAGTATTTTATTTATTTTCATTTTTATACCACATTATAAGCTGAAGCTTTCTCAGTAGTTACTGCTATAAGAATGGAACTGTGGCTGATATGCTCCCTCATACCTCTGCTTTTCTGGCATGGCTATAAAGATCATAAAAAGGACTTCCATTTCCAGTTAATTGCAGTTTGTCATTTCATGAAAACAAGGAGAAATTACAATTAGTTTAAACTATGGTTACTTGAACAAACCAAGCTTGAACAATGGTTTCTGATCCTGGCTTGTTCAGGCAAACCACAGTAAAAACTAACTGCAGTTCCAGATTTGGACAGAAAAAACTGTGGTTAGCTGAAAAGGAAAGCAAAAGTTTCCCATATATATGCATCTGTCCTGGGGAAGGGAGGATTCAGACTTGTGCACATCATGCATAAACTATGGTTTAGTGTCTAGGCAAGGCAAGCAGAGCTTTGCAAGTTTCCCCTGGCTGTTATCATTCCTAGCTTAAGCTAATGTGCAAGTATATGAACATAGCCATGCTTTCTATAATCTTTTCATTAGACAAACATTTGAGTTTGAAACAGAATACACTTCTGGATTAGGCTTGTGATTAAATACTTTTGCTTCATTCTGGACCCTGTTTTGGAATCTACCTATGTATGATATGACAATAATAGCTATTCTTTTATTTAGTATTTTCTGATATCAGTTATTTTGCCCAAAAAACTGAAGGCTGATTATAGTTTTTAAAGAAATGGTGGTATGATAAATTCATCTTGGCTATGATGTCAGTTTTCATTTCTCTCATTCATTATCATTTGTCAAACAGATTTTCAGGTTTTGAGCACTATAAAAACAGGAATGACCTGTTTGTTCAGAAATTATAGTGGGCCAAAAGAAATCAATATGTACACTATGAGTAACAATGGGACTGCCATGCCTCTTGCAGTATACCTATCCCCACCACACACTATCATACAGTATTAACATGGCCATAAAAAAATCATGTTTTATGACCATGTTAATATGCCCTTGCAAGCAAGCCTGACAAGAAATTCTGGGAGCTGTAGACTCTTTTCTGTCTAAATATACATATGATTGTGCCCTGAGTGACATAAAATTTTGTTAGAGGAAGATGAAATATTGCTACAGATGGCTGTGGGTGGACTAGATGGACCTCATGGGATCATATGATAGTGTTTTTATTTTACATTATCAAAGATTTAGAAAGCCAATAATTTTTCTCATTGAAACCTTAGAATGTGTCTACTTCGTTGCAAAATTATATATTTCACAAGTAAAAATTTAAAAATTAGCATGCAGCTAGCTCTACTGAAATGAAGATTCTTCTAGTGCTTGTTGCTTTTTTAAAATCCTGGTACTTGCTTTGCATTTACGAAGAACAATTATCAAAAACAGTTTGCACCAATAATCATATAATGTTAAGGACAGAACTGTACACACACACACACACTATTAACATTGTTATTGTTCTATATACTGCAAAATAGACACATACAGACGTGGAAATTTAGAGATTTTTCCCCTTCGTAGTAATGCCTCCTGGGTTCATTCACAGTTCACTGACTGGGTTCACACAGCACACTAAGCCACCATGGCTTTGAAGTATGTTGTCCAAACCTGGAATGGTTTTGTTGGATGGCTTAAGTTTGGCTTATAAGCAACCTGACAACCATGGCTTGTTTCAGAGTTTGTTTGCCCTAGAGTTCCTTGCTGTGTTATTCAAGCCTGGATGACACACTTCACTGAAGGCAAGCCACCCACTAGAGGGATGTCTCACAAAAAATGGCAAAAGGGGGCTTTGGATGAGCACCAATGGCACTGAGTGCCCAAGAAGCAGACTTCCGGTGCCACTGTGCTGCTGTGGCTCAACTCACCTGTATGTTGCCATGGTAGTAATATGTGCTCTGCTTGCTCTGTTCATGTAGCTCACCCCCCTACTTCACACTCATTGTAGTGGGAGTGTTCTGCTGGGCTTCACAGGTAGGCTGAAGTGGTGGGTACAATCTGCCACAGCATTAAGCCAAAGGGGCTAGCTGAGATGGTGGGCAGCAATGCAAATATCTTCTCCACTGCTACAAGCCCAAACAGCAGGCAGATCAGATGCCATCAGAGAAATGCCTCTGACATGCAAACCCTCTCAGCCAAAATCCAAGCCACATTCTGCTGGGTTCTTACAAAGAAAGCCCAGCAAAACACACCCCTACTCTCATTTGGCACAGAAACCACTAAGCAGCTGCCACACCAAGTAGAAATGGGACAAAACATGGACAACCCTGTCAGTTGAGATCATTTCCCACTTGCTGACAGTGGCAGTGGTAGTGAAGAAGCTCCTGCCACCACAGCCTGCCCTTTTAGCTGTCTGTACTAGTGGGTACTGCCCATTACTTTGGCCTACTTGTGGGTATGCTGAGTGATGGGTGCTCCCCCATTCTCCCTATTCCCTGGCACCAGTGTCAAGTGGCAGCAGGGAGAAGAGGAAACCTTAGTGTTTCTTCAGAGTCCCCTGAGATATCTATAGGGGAACAGAGGGGGAAAGACGGAGAGGAAAGGTACTGTGCCCCTGGTGTGCCTCATCATCTCTTAGGAACACTGTGGCTTATAAGTCACACTGCTTAGCTTTTTATGCAGTGTGGTTTCTTGTGTGGACCCCCCCATCCTCTCACTTCGAAACCAATTCACATACTCCATCCATAAACCTCTCATATGATTTTCATGACTGATCCCATGAATAGGGAAATCTCATTTCAGTACACAGAAGCCAGAGATGTTACAACCAATAGCCAAGGCAATTTTAAAAGTGAACCTAATGTTTACCACAAGCTTTCTTGAAAAATTATGGGCAATTTAACTGTTTCTTCACATCCATGGATTTGGGGGTTTAATTTATATTTGTCTCTCCATGACCATTGTAAGGAAATTATAAAAACTAGTTTTAGCACTTCAAATATGTATACAGGTTTGTATAATGACAGGAACATTTCACTACAAATGTGAACACCTACTTCCAGCAGTAGCTTTACAAATGAATAGAGTGAAATTATACTAATTAATACAGTAATTACTGTTATAAACACAGGCTATATTGCATAGCAGATCAGCATAACATCTGAGGGTTGGCTGAAATTTTATGTGGCAAAATCTTTAATTAAATTAATACTAATGTTTTCATTTACTAGTGCTGTTGCAGGTCTATACACACTTACTTGGTAGTAAAACCTATTGAAAACAATGGGATGTACTTCTGAGTAGGTATATCAAGTGTGAATGTGCACTGACCACAGAATTATGTTCAGACTCTAAATCTGTGCTTCAAGAAATGGTTCAATTTGGGTTGAGCTAATTTAGAGGCCTTCTTCTTTGACTCAGGTATGAGATCCATTTAGAGAGTCAGAAATCCAAAGCTTCATGCTTCCCAATGTCTATCACAGGATTTTTTAAAAAAACAGTGAGAATGATTTTTCTCTTTGTCAGAACTCGATGACATTGTCAGGCAAAGTAGCCTGTTGGGAGAACAGTGGTGAAATATACCTGCCATATTTTAGACAAAAAATTACAGGGAGCTTTTTGTTTCAATTGTGAAAAAAGTAACCATTGGCATATATTGGAAAAGCACGATGAAATCTGCAGGGAGATTTGCCCCATCTGAATGGATCAAGCCTGCCAAAATGCAGATAAATAAATGTGAGGATATCTCTGCAAGAAGATACAGTAAATATTTATTATTGCACTAAAAGGTAAAGGTAAAGGTTTCCCCTTGACGTTACATCCAGTCATGCCTGACTCTACAGGAGCTGGGACAGAGCAACGGGAACTCACTCCGTTGTGCAGATTTGAACTGCCGACCTTTTGATCAACCAGCCCAGCAGTTTAAACCACTATGCCACCTGCAGTCCCCTGCAGGTGGACTTATTATTGCACTACACAATTTCAAATGTAGATTTCCTACTTCAGGGGCTGAAAATAAAACAAGCACCTACCAACCCCTAAAGAAGGAAGTTTACATTTCAAAAACACATAGAACGATTTTTTAAAATATTGGCACTTGGGATTTTTTTACCTCCCCCCTACCACATCACTTGATGCAGAATCTTCCAAAATTTCTTCATTGGTGACATTAAAGTTGTATAATTCTGTTGTTATTATTGTTGTTTACATAATGTGCAGCTGCAGTCCAGTTTTTGCACTTTCTTTCGTAGTCAGCAGGAGTAATTTCAATTCATTGCTGCACTCCGCCAGTAGGATTATATCATCTACATATATGAAATTACTGATGCATATTCTACCAATTTTCACTCCTGCTTCCTTTCCTCTTAATCCAACTTTCCTTATGTCACATTCTGTACAGACTGTATAGATACAGAAATAAAATACACCCTTGCCTAATACCTTTGCCTTTAGGAAACCATTCTGTTACTCCACATTCTCTCCTAACAGTTGCTTCCTGTCCATGATTCAAAGGGGGACTGAAGCCAAGAAACTAGAAGAAGGATGAAACTTGCAATGAAGGAACTAGAAAAGATCTAAAGGAGGGGGGAACAGACAGCACTGATTAAAGAAGGAAATAGTGGCAAGGACCAGACAGAAAACAAAGACAGTGCATGAGAAAGACTGGAGAGAAGGAAGGAACCAGAAAGGAAGAAGGACCATACCTAATCTGCCTAGGCTTTGAAACCAACTAATAAGGAGCACCAGAATCTGATAAGCAAATATCTTATTAAACCCAGAAATGATCACAATACCTCTACAAAGCACAGCAATTGAAGAACCACTGGGGGAAAAACATGCTCTAGGAATAGATGATAGATACTTCAGACATTCAACTACACTTCATCCCTCTTACCTCTCTAGCACCTTCTCCGTTTACAAAGAAATGTAGCCTTAAAAGATGGTCTTTTTTTACACAAACTATCTGACGCCTGAATCATGGACAAAACTCCAGCTTTGGATCCAGCTTTATACTGACTGCTTCACAGAAAATTCTGTTGTACTTTGGAAAGCACCAGGAACAATTCAGCCCTTAGTTCAACTCAGACGTTGACTGAATCCATTGAGAGAGTGATGTTTATTATGAGTTTTTCTCATTGAAATTGATACATCTTAGAACTGTTTAACTTTGGTTGGACTGCGCCCATACATGTGGAGTAATCTTTAAAACAAAATAAAATGAAACAAACTCATACTCATTTGTTCAGCACTGGTTAAGCTAATTTCTAGGTTTATTTACAAATCTGATTCATTAAGCTCTATATAGATCATACCATAGACACAGAAGTGAAAACTTTTGCTCTGACTGGATTTACATTTGTCAAGAAATAATTGCTTAAAATATTTGCAAATTTTTTTACACATCATCTTCAGAATTTTTTCTGAAGTGCTCCTTTAGAGCACTCAGGGAGGTGAATTATACTCTGTAACAGAAATTTGGCATAATGCTTACTATTTACTATGAAATATGTACAGAAAGTCAAAGAATAAAATTGACTTAAGTAGAAAGTATTAAACAGCCTATTCCATGATCTAAGTAAAAGAAAGAATCTTACTAAAATAGAAATAATATTTCAGTTATTGGAATTAAAAAAGTGTCAGGGTGCTGGCTATTAAACCAAAAGGACCCACAAAATGCCTTTTTTAAGGAAACAGTCACTCACCTTTTTTGTCTGATTAATCACAGTGTCATACTATGAACTGACCTATGTAATATATTCACAATACCACAAGTAACTGGCTTATTTCATGTGGAGGCAAATAGTGTCACTTTGCAAATAATTCAGAAGAATCTTAGTAAAAGAAGGAAGTCTATGAGATACAATTTTCCTACCATCATCTTGAAAATTCTATACAAAGCAGAGTAGTTTAAATAAAATATCAGAATCCTATGGCCCCATACTTTTAAACTCATCTTTCAGTTCCTTCTAATATCTACCTGTTCATGTTTTGTACAACTGCATCAGCTCAGTAGTAATACCAGCTATGGCTGGGATGGTAATTAAGACTAGGAAAATAGCACAGGAGAACAGTTTTTGAAAGGCAGGCAGGCAGGCAGGCAGGCAGGCAGGCTTCCAGAACTGCTTTTGGGAGATTTTATGATAAAAGAAAATAAAAGGAGGAGAGGAGAGAGAGGAGAGGAGAGAGGAGAGGAGAGGAGAGGAGAGGAGAGGAGCAAAAAGTTATCCTGACCACAGATCACTCACATCATATAAAATTTGATCTACTTCTATTTGTGTCTACTTAATTTGAGTTGTCATTGGACTATTCTCATCTTGATTGCCCCCATGTTTCTCCAAGGACTCTTTGCTATTTTCTTTATTTTGATTCAACCATACCAATTCACAGCTTTATCTCCAAGAAGAAGGAAACCCCACATTTTTCATGCTCACATTCCACACTTTCTCTTACTTGAACAATGAGAAACTCTGAGCCTTATTTATAAAATTAACTTAATTTGTTGGATGAATTAAACATATAGTACCATTAGAATAATCTGCTTTTTTTTAACAAGTTTAACAATCAAGCAAGTATAGGAAGAACAAATTAAAGTACAGAGATAAACCATTTCTCATCTCTTCAAATGATGATGCAGAAGCACAGAAGTCCTATTTCCTTCAACCCCTCTTCCTTGCTTGTGGTAATGTTGGGGACCATGGCTTAGGGAGGTGCTTGATGGAGGCTTTGCAGGCTGAATAAGTTGGCCTAGTAGGCCAAATCTGGCCTGCAGGCTGGAAGTTTGCCATCCATGCAGTAAACATATACTTGCACAGGTTGATTTCCCAAGAGCTTCTGAAATGGTTCCTTAATAAAGTCTCCCAAGTCAGTATAGCTGTCATGGGGAAAGAGAACTGGTTTTCTTATAGATCAGCAAAATAGAAACAGTATATAACAAGGTGTCCAAGTATCCAAGGTTGGGGATTGATTACTTTTAACTTTAATAAATTGCCTAGAATACAGAATGAACAGTAACGTAGCAGAATACACAGGTAACACAAAGTTACTCTTGATGCTAAAATTCCAAATAAGCAGTTAAGAACACCAAAATCCTAACTTTGCATATATATGTATGAGTCTAAATTGATTATAACAACCCAGACAATAGCATTTGACCTAGAAACCAACAAGTCAGTTTGGCCTCACTGTGCTAGGACAGTGGAAAAAGCAAAAAAAGTAATTTTATACTGGGAATTTTAAAGAAAATGATTAAAATCTAAATAACAAGTACTATAATGCTGTCATAAAATTCACTGGGCATCCACAACTAGAGAAGATGTATAAAAGGGCAACTAAAATTATCAGGAAATTGAGCAGAATCTGTTTTATAAAACAAAGAGCCTGGGGTTTTGCATTTTAGAAAGATGATCAAGAGGGCATATAATAGGACTTTAAATAACACAATAAATAGTCATGAGAAAATCAAGTGATGCTATTCTCTCTCTCTCAACACATTAGATCCTGAAGACTTACAGTAAAACTGACTAGCAATAGAAATGTACACACACACAAAAAGTGTTTCACACAATACAGAATTAACTTGTGGAACTCATTGTCATGATGCTGACAACAGATGCCATCTTACAAGGCATACACAAGTTTGTGAAAGGTACATCTAGTGAAGTCAGGCATGACTATTAAGAACAGACTCTCCACATTTCAAAGCTATTAGCACTCCCTCTTAGTGCACTGTAGTAGTAGACCACACTATTAAGAAGACAAGAGGGGGATATCAGCATGCTGAAGATTTGCAGAAATGCAGTAAATAAATAAATACATCTAAAGAATTACAGCAGCAGAAACAAGAACAAACAAAACAACTCATTGAGAATCAAGTATGCTTAGTAGTTAAGAGAATGTTGAAGGTTCAGTGGAAAAGAAAAGTGAAAAGCTGGGAATGTGGGGAGCAAAATTCCTCCTTTGAGAAAACACAGCCTATTGGATCTGGAGGAGGGCATGGCTGTCTGACTAGCAAGGATGCTGAAGGACATTCCTGGTTTTGGGGATGGGGACAGAGTGTAGGCATGTATGCAAATGCCAAATGCGGCATGAAAATCCAATGGGTTTTTCTGGTTTGATCCTCTGGAAGTAATTCCATTTTCCTCCTTCTCCCACCTGCTGATATCAATGCTATTTGTCTTGCATGAGCTAATATTGTTAATGGTGGCAGTTTGTACATTTTTTATGCTTATTGTTTGAGTCTTGCAATTTTTACAAAGTGTATTAAAAATAAAATCAGAAAACCATGGGCATTGACCAAGAGAGGCTGCACATAGAATTTTTTATTACTTTTTAACTCACTTATTGTTAAGTGAAAGAGACCATAAGATTTTTGTTTGCAAAAGGGAGTGGTGTAGATATTACTCCACGTTGGAGATCTCCTAGTTTTTGTGTATGTGGGTTTTTTTGAACCTGACAGCTGTCAGTCCTACACTTTTCCTACCCTTTCCCAAGACTATAGGTGCCCAGGAAAGTAGAAAAAGTTCAAGACACACTAATTACAGGAACACAGAGTTTTGACCACTTTTAAAGCTCAGGCATTCCTGTCTACAAAATTCTGAAGTCCCTTAAATGGGGTGGCTCATAGTCCACTCTTGAGAAAAGACAGAAAAAGTACAGGAGACTGTGAACTGTCACTTTAAAAACTAGAGGAGCTCTGCAACAAAGGGGGTGATCAATATCTACTTCTTTCTCAAGAAAAGAAAATCTTTTCAATGCTTTGTTTTCACTTGACAGCTCACCATGTGGCAAAATAAACAGAAAGTAACAGATTAACCTATTTGCACCCTCTTTTGCTCAGTGCCCATATTTGGTCCCTACTGCACGTTGATACTTCCCAGGACACTGACTGGGCAAGATTTGCCATTTCAGACCCCCATAGGTGCACCAGTGTACACTTGCAAATACCATTTTTATTAATTGTACAGATGGCAGAAAACTGGAAAAAGCATAAAATATTCTCAGAGTCAAAAAGCAGGCTGGGAGGAAAGTGAGGGAGAAGAAAGGAGGGGAGAGGCACAGTCCACTGCCACTTGCCAAAATGGAAACTTTGCAAAATTCCATCAAGCTTAAATGAAATGGAATTCCCAGTTTTGAACATCCCTAGGACAGACTTCACCAGCACACTGCAGATCCCATTTGTGTCTCTAAATACCACGTGTTCAGACAAACTATCTATGTCCATCACATGTGAGTTCCACCAGGCCATTTAGGTAGCAACCACTACTAAACTAGATTTATTTATTTCCTGACTTTTTTTTTCCTTCCAAGGCACTCAAGGCAGCTTAGATAATTCCCTAGAAGAACTTTTGGACCAAACACTGCATTTCTTTTATTTAAGAGCAAAAATATAAACACAAAATTGCAATGAAATCAGTGTTGCAAGCATAAAATAAACTTTTGTAAGTCTTGAGACTTAAGTAATCATATTAAAATATATGTGCAGTCCACCCAGACCCATGCATATTTAATCAAAAGTGTGTCTCACTTAGTTCAATGGGAAGTAAAATTTTAATAGGACTGCAGCCTGACACAACTTTTCTTTTTCTTTTGGTCTTTTTGATACCAAGAAGCAGGAGCCATTTGTCTTCAGTACTGCCTGGGAACACTGGCATGGGAATGGACCCATTTTCTCTTCTTTTAGTTATTCTGCCTTCCCCAAACTGGTGCATTCTAGATGTGCAACTCCTGCCATCTGCAGTCAACATGGCCACTGAGACTGTAATCCTACAAATCTGGAGGGCACCAGGATGGAAGAAGCTGTCAACAGATTGAAACAACCTAATTGCACCAATTAGAAACTTTTAAACAATCTTGTTGCGATGATGATGATGATGATGAAATGTATATATCTTCTTTCCTTCAAGGAGTTCAGAGCAGAATGCAATCACCCTGTGATGTGACTTAAGCTGCTCATACTCTGCCCATTTCTGCTTCTTTTAAATCGTCATTAATGTCAACTAAATGTGCTATAGAATATAAATAGATCACAATTACAAACTTTTGCAAAGGAAACATTTTCTTTTGGGCTTGCTTCCAGCATTCCACAGCAAAGTTACATCCTGAAAGATGATTACCACAGTATTCAAACTTCTAAAATACACTCAGAGATAATTTGGTGGTTGTACATTGGTCACATAGTTAAGTTGTTTGTTTGTTTGTTTCATTTGTGGAAATATAGCTGAGCTACATCAAAAATGAAAACAAAAAACTTAGTTGATCAACCAGGCCAGTGTTTGGAAGACTTCTAGAGAACTGACCAAAATGAAGTTGGCATATACTCTGTAGCTCAAGTAATCATTATTAGGAATTATACTGTAGAATTTCAAAAATAACATATAAGCTTATAAAGAGGGTATACAGAACATAGAGTAAGCTATTCCCTAATGCTTCCCTGCAGTTTCCCTAACCTTGCCATGAGACATACTTAATCACATTAGTGATTCAGAAACAGAGCGGTAATAATTTGGAAGCTACATATACCAAATTAGAACATTGGTCTGTCCAGCTCTGTATAGTCTACATCAGCCTTCCTCACATTGGTACCATTCAGATGTGTTGCCCTACAGTTCCCATCATCTCCAGCCAGGATGCCCTTCAGAGGTCTGGTGGCGGCACAGCTCTCCAGGCTTTAACACAGAAGTTTTTCCCAGCCCTACCTGGAAATGACAAGGATTGAACCCAGGACTTCTACATGCTGTAGCATAACCACATGCATCCAGGATACTTATTTACAAATCTTCAGTAACATTTTGTTCCCAGCGATACTGCTCATACCACATACCAGCTTTGTGTGGTATGGACATTTGTGGCATATTAAAGTTGATCTTGTGGGATTCAGTTTTCTCCATATGCTTTTTACAAATTTCATTTCTCTTAAAGCTATCCCAGCAACTTATAAGAAATGTTTATAAGAATGTATGCTCTTACACTGTCATAAATAGTTATATAAAAAGGAGCATGACTAGCAGCCCAATTTTTAAAAGTTGTACTTGGGGTGTGCATCATAATTTTACTGAGAATGTAGCATAAATCATGTGTAGTTACACAGGCATAGCTACTGATACTTTTTATCACCAACATTTAGGTACTGATACAGCAAATTAGGAATGAACCACTAATGATATTCTAGTAACACAGCCTTCCTGGTGTCCTCCAGTTCTATGCTCCATCACCACTCATCTCTAAACGAGTTCTATAAACCTCACACAGGTGCAGTACAGAAAAGGTAACAGGATACACATCTTTCTTCCAAGTGAGAGTCAAGAGAACTGTCTGCTTATGAAGCTACTGTATCCTAAATCAAACAATTGGTTCTTCTAACTTAGTATTGTTGATACTGGGTGGGTTCACATGATGCAACATATTGTGGTGGTTTCTTGTGCAGGATGGCCTGCTGAAACCTACTGTGGTATTTCAGTATGATACAGTTGGTTTTTAGAAACCATGATAAGAAACAACAATTATTCTATTTTTCCATGCTTCATGTTTTCTATGGTCATCTGAACCTGGCATTGTGGCTTCCACAGCCCTGGTGTTCAGTTGCTACAAAGTCAGCAACTTTGTGGAAAGCACAGCAGCTGCAAGAGCTGTTCCAGCCATCCAACATGGGAATGAATTTCAGGCATGGTGGCTGATGAGATACATGTCAACAGTGGGAGGATGAGTGAAGATGATGGAAACCATGTCTGTCAGGCACATCTAGGCAAAACAACAACCAAAAAAAAAAAAAAAAAAAGGAAACCATGCACAGATATTTGTTGCAAAATGTGAATGCAGCCACTGATGGGCATTGGCTGTCCAGGACTTCAGGCAGGAAGTTTGTGAGTCCTACCAGGAAATGCTGATAATGGAACATGGAACTTTGTGTGAGCAAATATGTTCTACCACTAAGCCACAGCCCCTCTTGGGTTCAATTGGGCCACCACCTGTACCTTTATTCTATTCCTTGCTTCGTACACATGATTCATTCAGTACCCATAAATCCTACACAAATAGGTATTACTAGTGTTTGCATTCCAGACTGTAGAATTGGAGACAAGTTGGACGTCCACATGGCTGGACGTCCACATGATGGGCATGTCGTGAGCAGAGCTGGCTGGTGCCAGAGGTCAGACTAGATGGCCCAGGATACCCCTTCTGACTCGCTCTGTTTCTGTGTTTCTAAGTTGGCCCAACAGATGAGAATACATGTCAGACAAATATACTTTTATTTTTTTAAGAGGGAAACGTTTATTTGAAGTTTTGACAAACATTTTGCCCAACTTGTCTTGATTCTAAATCAGTTTAAATTTGTGCATCTGTTGTCTCTGAAACTTTTGTTGATGTCATCTAAATAATACAGGAACCTACTTCTCTATTATTTCTGTAGAATTAATGGTAATCTCTGTCTATTATACTTTTGGCATTAAATAATGACTGAATAGCAATAGTAATTTACCTCAGGCATTTTATAACCATTTTAAATAACACTGATTTAAGTGGAATATGTGCTTTTAGTGTGATAGATATTTGAACAATTATGACTTGACATTACTGATCTTTTCTTCTTTCCAATTTAAGTGTGAACCAAAAAAATCTCACTGATAAGAGATGCCAAAAAGTTATACATGAAATTATTTGTAGAGTTTCAAACATATTTATGGTGGTACAACAATGCAAGTATAGTTAAAACTTTATACTGATTATTATCAGCCATTTGGTAAATGTAAAGCCCCTTGATTAGGCACCATTTCTCTATTCCCATCAAGCGTAGTTCTGAATTCATGAAGAACAGATAACAAATACAGGAACAGAGGGGAGAGTAACAGAGATACATTGTTCACTGAGCTGTTCATATAAATATTCTACTGTGTGTTGTCCCACTGTAGTGTTAAAATGGCTGTATTGCAGGATGTTGTTGCCTGGTGACCAAGAGTGCATCTCCTATACCACAGAAGGACATGAACACTGAAAGACTGATTTGCTCCTATTGCTCGCCCCAAGACTCAGACACTGAAATTAAATGTGCATTCAGCAAGCTAAATATTTCTTTTCTCTGCATACCATTTAAATGGAATATGACCTTGTGAATCTGAGATATTCACCAAGCATACAACAGCAAAACAAGAGGAAATACTTGATCAAGCCATTTAATAAACATATTAGAATACTGCTACTGTAAGCCTGCAAGTTATCTTTGCTTCAATGAAGTCTGTGTTGCTTGTCTAGTCTGTTCTGGTGCAAACTCCCACCTGCTATCAGTCTCTCTCTTTCATTAGAATCAAGTAGTTAATTAGCCCCAGCCTGTCCTCTCCCCTTCTCTCTTTCCCTTTAATGCAGCAGTAATGATGTCTAATTACCAGCAGCAGTGGATTACAGAACCTTCAGGAGCACATCTCTCTGGCTGACAGCAAAGCAGAGTGACAAACCTTAAAGCAATAAAAAAGAGTCTAATTCTGGACAGTGAAGATGGTTTATTTCATTTCTTTTTTGCCAAGCCAATGGCTTTTAAATTAAAATTGTTGCCTTATGTAACCCATTAACACTATGGGGATGTCTGAACTGACCAGGATTATCAGTAATGATTGATTTTACAATGATCTATCTTTTACCTACAGTGACTTTTCAAGTGGCCGAAAAAAAGTTTTCCATTATACAGTGCTACAAGTTGGTCTCTGTGCACTGTAACAGCTAAAATATCTGTGACAACATTGTCACGAGCAGTGCATGCAGCAAACCCATTGGATACTTCAACAAAAAGTTAGCATTTAAACTTTTCCATCATTACTGCAGATTTCTAGGGATGGGTGAAATGGTGAGTTGCGAAGTTGGCTGAAGCATCTGTCCATGGTGCCAGTAAGTAAAGTTGAATGGCTGTATGCTTTTTTGTTTTAATTTTCAATGGGAAATTAAAATCCCCCTTTAATTCAACTATTGATACATATGCAGTATGCCTATCCCACTTCTTTTTAGGTTGATTTAAACCTTTTCAATGGCTATTATTGAGTCTAGCTTAATTTGCAGAGAAACCATTTCATTTTCTTTTTTCCTCCTACTTTGAGTACTGAATATGCTTCAGGCAAAGTCTGAAGTTCTTAAACATTTGCTGAATCTTTGACTGGAAGCATGAAGCTTGAAGTGTTCGTAGTTCATTCAGTAGTATCTGTGCAGTCTGTTAGAAGTGAATGCTACATGGAACACATTTAGGAAATTAAATATTTTAAAATATTGGATTGGATCTAGACTTAGGCATACTTCAAGTAAACGTACTAAAATCAATAACAATTCATGATTGGCATAATTGATTTGAATGGGTTAACTCAAAATATGACTACATCTGAATTTAACCCTCAAAAGTGAACTTTCCTTGTTCAGTGAGTGCTGTGCCATTATACAGAATATTGCATAAGTAATGCATAATGACATGGCTATTTTCATTGGATTGTGGTCACTGACATATAGAAAGATGAACATTTTAAGGTTATATTAGGATATCTGTCAAGATTGCTCTACTGACATTCTCAACACTGAGGTTGCCATCTTATATACACATATCTAGGAGAAAGTCCCATTGAACTCTGAGTATACTTGTATGCTACTGCGGGGTAAGTTTTTTAATGATATGTAAATATTTGTCATATTTGTAGTGGTTTTCCAATTCAAACAGATAAACACAAGTGAAATATTTAGTAGGTGTTTATATTAAGGAGGTTGCTAGCCACAGAAATTTGGCTTAAAGTTTGGCAGAAAGAATGGGGATATGTAAACTTGTTTAGAGAGGACATAAAATATGAGTTAATGCAAACATTCACTTTTAAAAACCTAGAACACCATTTTATCTGCCTATTTCTCAGATTATCATTGATTGCAAAAGAGAAATGTTAGCCTTAGCTGCACAATAGCAAATAAGTCACTCTGATAGACACTGTCCACAACTCCTTAAAAAAAAAAAACCCTTCTCCAGTGAACAAAAAAGTGAATAAAATAAATCACTATCTATACAAAACTTCTTTTCAGGTGAACTTTTCTGAAAATTGTGTTATGCTTCAATGTTATACTAATAATACTTGAATCTACATTAAATATTGCAGTCATAGGTTTATAGTGAAATGCAACTCACTCTTGAAATAATGGGTTTAAGCAATAATAAGCAATAATCTATAGGCCCAAATCCATAAAATTTTCACAAGGTATTCTGCAATGCTCCTGTAGACAGCTGAACCCAAAAATCAACAGAGGAATGAACCCTTGTTTCAATCAATCTCTTTTGCAGCCCAATTTCACTTTTTGAACTAGTTACCTAATAGCATCCTTTCTTTCACTAATCATGTATATGGGCATATATAAATATTTTGATTGTCTTCCAATGAGTCAAAGATGCACACGATTCTAGAATTCCTCTCTACAGCAAACACTACATTACATCTTATTACTTCCTTTTAAAAAAAATCAAAAACTTCTTTAACGCTGTAATTGAGAGCCTTTTTCCTAGTCTAATAAGAGATTGCCCTGACAACAAAAATGTGTTCCATCAAAACCCAAATACCAAATGTATGGAGTTTTAAAAATATTTTTATTGCACACATTGCCATATACTGGGGCCAGAGGCAAAGCTCAGAAGGCAAGAAATGCTAAAAGAAGGAGTTGAGAATGTGAACCTACTTGTAACCAACAGTTCCCATCTTCCGAAGCAGGAAATGCTGTAGGTTCTGCCACCATCACAACCCAGCATAATAGTACTTGTGCTGAGAGATCTGCAAGCCTGTTTTTGAGTCTCAGTTTCTGGAAGGCTAGCAATACTTCTGGGCTGGCATCAACTGAAAGACTTGAGCAAGCTCAGAGAGAGAGACAGAGACAGAGACAGAGACAGAGAGCGATTTCCCCCATTTGGTCATGTGCAAGCCTATGGCTCTTTTGTCGATCACCCTGCCCTCTGCTTTCTGCAGTCAGCCACGCATGTCCCTGCTGCTCAGCGGATGTGGGCTAACAATGAAGAAAAAGAAGCTAATATCCTGGGGAAACCCCCAAATCAACGACCGCCTGGCTTTGTGTCCATAAGGCTCCTCTGTGCTCTATTCCACCGATCGAAATGTGTCTAGTACAGGTAGTAGCTGCAGGACACACCACGGGCCCTCGCTATTCCCCATTCAGCCCAAAGGGAAAGAAATTATGGATTCCCCGTTTCCGCCCCTTCACCTCCCCAGCCACCCCACAAAAGAAAGCAGGTTATACGGGTGTGTTCTGTGCATCTGTCATGTAGAAGGAAGGAAGGATCACAAAGCCTCGGCAGCGGAGAAGGTGCCAGGGAAATTCAACATAGGGAGAGGGAGGGGGAGGGAGAAACGATGTGGAGGAGGGAGGGGGAGGGAACAGCCTGAACCAACGAGGGGGTGGGGGTGGCAGCTATGTGGCGTCGGCGGAGGCTGCTCCCCACTCGTCCTCCCTGATGTGGCTGCATAACAAGGCAGGCAATTTCTCTACTAACCGTGGTCTTGACAGGCACGTAGAGTACTTGCTTCGCTCCGCCACCGGCACCACCACCACTGACCTCGTCCGGATTGCCGAGCTGGAAACCTTTGGATTTGACCCAGAATTTGAATTTGGCGTTATCCGTAGAGCTCGTCTCGGAGCCGTTCAGGAGCTGGACAATCCGCTCGTATTTTTTACGGGTCACCGTCTTGGTTTTACCCGAGTCCCCGTAAGTCCTGAGGCACCAGTCCTGGAACTGGCGGTACATGTCCCGATCGCCGCTCTCCATAATCCCCCTGAGAGAGAGAGACACGCACACAAAGCGGACTTGGGGGAAGGGACGGATCTCCCACACCTTCGGGGCACCTGTTCACCCTGGGCACATGGAGAAGCCTCCACCACCAAGATCCGGCAAGAAGGCGGAGGTCCCGCGGCAATCACACGAGAGCGGGCTGCTGGGGTTTTCCCTCCTCCTCCTCCTCCTCCTCCTCGGCTGGTTGAGGGGCTTGGCGGTCAATTCCAGCGTGGCTCGCCAGCAGTCCCGGTCATTCTCCAACTTGCTCTTCCCCTCCTATATAAGACAGGCGAGCAGGTCTGGAGGGGCTCGCTTTGCCTTGCCTTCCCCTTCTACGGTACGTGATCTGCCCCTTTAATTTTGTGCCAGGCAGGACTATCCCAGCGTCTCCAGCAGCCTCGCTCCCCCAGAGGGTTGCGCCTCTATGCCACCGAAGACATAGCCCCTCGCTTCTCGAAGGCAAAAGGAAAGGGAGAGGAAATAAAATATCATGGAGTCGGGTTCTTCTCTCCTGGGCATCAGCTTCAGCCTGGATGGTGCAGGTTGTGGGGGGGAGGGAGAAAAGCCCACCCTCCACCCCAGCCAGCCAACCCTCGGCTGCCTTCCTGTGTCGGTCCTGGAGGACCCTGCTTCTCCCTAAGCAGGCTCTCTGTGCAGGATGGAGGCAGACGCTGAAGGACACATGGGCCTGGTTCCCCCCTTTTATTCCATCCTAGATCTCCATGCTTTGGGTGTGAAGCTGTTGGTGGGATAGAAAGTTCTTTCCTAGCTAAGAAATCCAGGGCGCATCATAGAGAGAAATCTCGGCAGGTCATATCAAATCCTGCTCGCAGATTGTTATTATGCTTTTAAGACCCTCCTGAACTGATTTCTGAAAGACCACCCCCCCACACACACACACACACACACACAACCCGTTCTTGAAATAGAAAATTCAGCTTGGGACCAAAGGAGGGCGAGCTCAGTCCCAGGAGGATGCTGGTCAGTGGATGGCCGATGACTGGCGGTCGGGCGGGCTGCGGTGGAATAACGGCGCTCGCCCATGTAGCACTCATCCAGTCCCGGGCATCCTGCGGTCTTGTTCACCGGCTTCGAGGCATCCGAGGAAGTTTGGCGTCCGGATGCTTGCAGAGAAGCCGCGACACCCGTTTCCTTCCCCCACCCACGCGGCAGCTTTGATTAGGGTCCCTCCCTTCGCCACAGTTTCAGTTCCCACTTGAGCTTCCAGACGCCTTCGGGCCACGCCACCGACGCTCGCTTCCTCCCCGGGAGCCCAACTGCTAGCGCCTCCCGACGACCCTCCAAGCAGGCAAAAGCGGGCGGCAGCTGCTCCATTCGACACCTATTTGCAGCCCGGGAAAGGGAGTTCCCCTCCGCCTCCCCCTCTGCGCCGCGCGAGCCTAGACACACTCCCACTCCGTCTCTCTCCGTGCCTGCTCTCTCATGGCTCTTGGACCCGTCCAGTCCTGGCTCCTCTCTTCTGGTCTGCGCACACCAATCCCGGACCCCGTAGTATTCTTTTCTTTTTTCCTTAGACCCTCCTATGGCTCCTGGGGGATAAGGGGAAGGCACATAATGGCTTTTCCTCCGCCGCCTCCTCCTCCCCTCTTGGCGTCTCTCCCTCCATCCAAAAACCACCGCGAGGTCACGGAATGGCCCTGGCACCTTGCGCGCGCCGCGCCTCGGTCTTGTCCCAGGCAGGCACTTGCAGAATGGTCAGCGCCCGCCTCTCCCGCCTCCTCCGCCCCGCTCCTGTCCTCGCCTCCCCTCCCCCTCGCTTCTCCCTCCCTCCCCCCTCCCTCCCTCCCCCGCCTTCCTCCCCGCCAGCCGCTCTCTGTTCAGCGGCTCTGCTGGAAGGTCTCGCGGCGCAGGAACCGGGACTGACAGCCGGCAGCGCAAGCTGAGCGCGAACACAGCTCTCCGCTAAAGCCCCCTCTCCCCCGACCCCCTCCTCCCCGCTCAGAGCCGCCCTCCTCTGATTGGCCAGCGGGACAAAAGTTTCTGTGGAGACGGCTGAGCGACGACGTGACGGACAGAATTGTCCCATTTAGGGATGCCGGGCCGTGCGCATGCTGCAGGCGGGCGGCTGCAGGTTGGAGACGGACGCGCAGGCGGGGCTGGCCCGAGCAGCGGGCGGCAAGGTGGCGCAGGGGAGGCAGACGCGGGAGGGGGGCGGCAGCTCCACAGCCTCTCCGCCACAGCCAGGTGGGGGGAAGGGGGAGGGGCGTGCGAGGGGAGCGTTTCCATGGAGACTTCTCCTGGTCTAGCCTAGCCTAGCCTCTTCTCTCCCTCCCTCCCTCCCTCTCATCAGATCAGCTGACACATCATTAGCTTAGGACCTAATTATTGCTTATTGGAGCAACAAATGAGCGCGAGGGCCAGCTGCAGGAGGCAGCGCGTGTGGAGGGGGCGGGGGCCCCCGGTTTCATAGACTTTGAGGGAGTCGGACGAGCCAAGAGTCCCGAGCGGATTCTCGTTAACTTGCAGGGCTCCCGGCAGCAGCCGCAGACGCCGCCGTAGCAACTCGTAGTGCCGAGGCGCGCGCGCGTGCGCCCTTCCCCCCCCCGCGCCAGCCCGCCTTTTCTTCCAGACTTTACTTCTTGTTTACTTAGAGGGAAACGGATGGTGCGCCGGAGCCAGGCGCTGGCCCTGCCTGAACCTCCGTGAAAGGCTGCTGCGCTGCAGCCACCCCCGGCCACTTCGTGACTGTGGTGGGCGTCAGCAGCTCCCTCGACCGAGCGAAACACGTGCGCTTCTCCCGTCTTCCAGCGGACCTGTGTTTTTCCTGCTCTGTCCATCCCGCCCCCGGCGCCACTGCAGCATCATTTCTCTTGGCAGCGTAGAAAACACCTCCAGAGAGGGTCTTTCTTGCATTTCTCCTTGTGCTGTGAATGTGCTACCAGTCTCATGCTAAAGTGGGGTGTTGGGGAGAGCAATCTCCAGAGTCGGCTTTAGAAAGTCAGTGCTATATGCTGCCTGCAGCAGCAGAGGTAGTATGCCTAGATGTATCCGCTGTTGAGAAACTTGGGTGGGAAGGTGCTGTTGCACCCAGGTCCTGCCTGGGCAATCCTGTGGGCAGGTGTTGGCCACTCATGAACAGAAAGCTGGACTAGATGGACCCTCAGCCTGATTTGGCATGGTTGTTATGATGTCCTTCGGGGCACCCCTGAAAGTACTAACTCTTGCACCACTGAGGCATGTAGAACAATGCCATGCCCATTTTCTCAAATGTGCATTCCTCAGCTTGCCGTGGTTCTTAATAGGCTGTATCCAGTGTTAGTTCTATTTAGAATACAGTCATAGAAATGTGTTAGATGGACATTGGATGCAACCTACTCCCAGGATTTTTAGTCACTTGGCTTGGAAAAACTAAATTCAGAATTTCCTTTGGGAAGAGAAGGGTGGTGGTGGTGGTGTGTGTGTGGGGGGGGAGAGATAAATAAAGACACTTTGGCATATGAAAGGAAGTGCAAAATAGAATGTTTTGCTCAGTTTAATGATGAGGAAAATGTATGTTGTTTATAGTAACCTGCCCCATCCTGTTAAGTCCATGACCTGGAGACAGGATCTGACCACAGATCAAATTTATCAGGGTCAACTGGACTAGACTGTCATCTCTGCAATGATCTGGTTATACATCACTCTCACATACATCACCACTGAGTATATGTGAGTATATTTAAATCAGAATCAACCTGCTATAGGGGAGAAACTTCATGGATGTCATGAGTGCTTTTAAGGTAAATCTACCTGGGTATGGGTGCTGTACCTTCTGAGTTACCTCTTGGATTTTTAGAGCTGCCTATTTGCCATCATCTGCCTTAAAATAAGCTGGCTTCTTCCCTCTGAACACACTTAGGACTCACTTCCTGTGAGCTAGGTTTCCCTTTTCACACTGCTAAAACAACAGACCATTCTTTGGCAAAAGCTCTTTATTTTTAGTAAGCACAGCCAGCAAAGAATGAGTCTCTGAGCATGCACAAAGTGGTTTGTGAAACCCAATCTAGCAACTATTTCTGAGAACCCTCTTTTTGAGTACCTTTGCCCCTCCCCCTCTGGTAGGGCCCTTTTGAAGCCAGGCAATCCTCATCCTTGTCTGTCACCCCTCTAATGGGTTGGCCTCTCTCTCCTGACATCACTTCATGGGTAATTAACAAAAATGGCCTTCACCTCACTCCTCAATGGAAATGTTCTGAACCCTAGAATCTGGAATCATCCCATGAAGCAGATTTGTGGGAGAGTCAGGACAGATAACATATAAAGTACATCACACAGCATGTAGTTAAACTATGGAATTTACATAAATTATGGCCATGACCACAAATTTGGATGGCTTAAAGAGTTGACTGAACAAATTCCTGACAGAATGCTCTCAATGGCTATCAGTCTTGATTGGGTATATACCGTATTTTTCGCTCTATAAGACACGCCTGACCATAAGACGCACCTAAGTTTTTAGAGGAGGAAAACAAGAAAAAAAAAAATACTCTGACTCAAATGGGCACATAATCACAGGCACATTCCCCATCACTTCCCCATGGGCTGCACATCTGACAGACTTACTGCACACACATATTCGCTCTATAAGACGCACAGACATTTCCCCTGACTTTTGAGGGGGGAAAAAAGTGAGTCTTATAGAGCAAAAAATACGGTATTTCCTCCCATAGAACAGCAGTATGGCTCTTTATACTATTTTGCACTCATGCCCTGCTTGTGGGATCCCATGGGTAGCCAGTTGGTCACTGTGTAAACAGAATGCTGGACTAAATAGACCTTGGTCAGATGCAGCACAGCTCTTAGATTTCAGCCCTTCTGGAACAAATCACATTTTAGCAAAAATGAATTTGCAGGGACAGATTTTAATCAGGATAAAGAATAAAAAAGCAAATTTTTCTGGCATTTTGTAGTGTTTCTCATGAAGAATGGGCATAAAATTCCAGTTCAGGAAATCCTTTTAATTATAAGTGTGGCTACATTCATACAGGGCACTGTTCCTCATCCTTATTTTGAAGGCCAATAGGAGAGAAGGAGGGGCTGTCAGTCCTGTGTTTGTTTCCACTCTATTGATTGTCTATCTACATCGGGATGCTATTAAAAGATCTGGATGCTCTGTGGTGGTATAAGGAGAGATCTTTATGCCATTAGCCATGGCAAAGCTTATGTTTAGCAGGTTATAAGTAGTCGGGTGAAGTTGACCATTGCTGTTCGGGCTGATGAAAGCAGCTGAAACTCCTTGCTTGCTGGTGCTACCAGTGCTTCCTTTTGGAGGATGAAGTCTGAGACAGAATCAGATTTGCAGTCAATTACATTTCACAGAATCTCAACTTTTCCCTTTCTAGGAAAGTTCTTCAATATATATTTACACCTAGATGATGTCAGCTTTATGGAGCACAGGGAATCTCTTCATTCTTTTTGAGGAAAGGAACTGAAATGAGCTTTCAGCTTTGGTCAATTCTCCATCCCTGGAAATTGACAAGATCAGCTGTTCTGCAGATGTCCTATGATCTCTCAGCAGTTTTTGGCATATTGATTACAAAATATTGGGATAACACTTGTGGGACCTGACAGCTTTCACAGAATTTTTCTTGAATGGTACTGCTTTTTCCTTATAAGAAGACTGTAATGATGGATAGTTACCTGTAATCCATCCTTTGAGATTTGTAATGAGTTTGCATCCATCCATACACTGATTTTGCATCCAAAATTCAGTGCCCCCTTTTCATCTTCTTTTCACCCAGAGGCACCACTTTGTATGTCTAATCCCTGCTTTGAGGTTGCTGTGACATGCACACCTGTTGAGCATGGGGGTTCTGTGCAGGCTTACTGTGGGATAAATAACAAAGTGAGCTGTTGTGTCATGCAAATAGATACAATATATTATTTGCATGGAATGCAAATACATACAATGTATTTCTTGCCAGCATGGCCTATACATGCAGCAAGTGCAAGCTAGTAGCCCTGCTAGAAGAACATGTGACAGCACTAGAGCAGTAAGCATCCCGCTTCAAGGGTATAAGGAAGATGAAGATTTTTTAGACAGAGCAGTGGAACTGCAACAACTAAAAGTAGTACAAAAGGTAGAAGTGAAACAGCAAGCTGAGGAGGAAGAGAAGAATCCTGAGGTAAGGGAAAATAGAGGAAACCCTCTGGAAAAGGGTGAAAGGCACAGAAGAACTAGAAGACATTCTGCACCAGGGGAAGCAGTGGGACTATGGAACCACCATCAGTTACTCAAGGATGAGACTGGAGGGCAGTCTGCAGTGGAAGAACTACCAGTCATCCCACACAATACTAAAGATTTGGGTTAAAGGTCAGCCAAGTAGTGGCCATGATAACCAAGACTTGCATGAGCAAGAAGAAAAGAATGTTAGTTGTGGGAGACTCCCTGTTGCATGGGATGGAAACATGTATCTCAGGAAGACCAGTGGACTTATCAGGTATGCACAGATTGGTAATATAATTGAAAGATTGCCAAGACCCATAAAGCCAACTGACATGTATCCCTTATGCAAGTGGGAAACAATGACACTGCTAAGTGAAATGGGCTTCCACAGGAGGTCGTTGAGGCCCCATCGGTGAGGGTGTTCAAAGACAGGCTGGGCATGCACATGGTGGGCATGTCATGAGCGGAGCCGGCTGGTGCCGGAGGTCAGACTAGATGGCCCGGGAGGCCCCTTCTGACTCGCTCTGTTTCTATGTTTCTATGTTTGAAGAAATCACATTGGACATTGAAGCTTTAGGGAGGAAAGACAAGAACTTTGGGGCCTAGATAGTTTTCTCTTAAATATTTCCAGTTCTTGGAAAAGAAAGAAACAAAGAAAGAAAAATACTCCGTAGAATCAAAGGCAGTAGAATTGCAAGGGGCTAGAGGGTCCAACCTTCTGCTCAGTCCAGGACTCCCAAATTAAACCATCCATTTTATATGGCTGTCCAACTGCATCTTGAACATCTCTAGTGTGGGAGAGCTCACAACCTTTCTACATGTTTGGTTTCATTTCAGTACTGCTCTAAAGAGTTTCTTATAACGTTCAGCCAGAATCTGGCTTCCTGTAACCTGAGCCTGTTATACAGTGACCTGCACTCTGGGATAATTGAGAATTGATCCTGGCCTTACTCTTTGTGATAGTATTTTAAGTACCAGAACAGTGCTAGCATATCTTTCAGTTTTCTCTTCTTGAGGCTAAACATGCCCAGTTCTTTCAGTGTCTTCTCATAGGGCTTTGTTTCCAGTCCCTAGATAAATCCTGTTGCCCTCTTCTGAACCCTTTCCAGCTTATCCGCATCTTAAACTGTGGTGCCCAAAACTGGACACAGTACTCCAGATGAGGGCTAACCAGTGCTGAGTAAAGGGGAACTAGTAATTCACCGATTTTGAAAGTAATGCTCCTATTAATGCAGACTAAAATAGCACTTGCCGTTTTTGCAACACTGTCAATTTTTTGACATATTCAGCTTGTGATCTACAACAATTCCAAGAGCCTTCTCATTTGTAGTATTGTATTCCCCATTTTGTAATGATTTTTGTTTGCAATGATATTGGTTTCTTTCCTAGATGCAGAACTTGGCATTGAATGTCATTCTCTTGTTTTCAGCCCAGCACTCCACCCTATCAAAATCACCTGGAATCTACTTTCTGTCTTCCATGGTATTACTCAGTCCTGTGTCATCCACAGATTTGATAATTGTTCCCTATAATTCCTTATCCAAATCCTTTGTAAAAATATAGAAAAGCACTGTATCCAGGACTGAACCCTTCTGGTATCCCATTGGTTACCTCTCCCCAGTATGAGAAGCCACCATCAATGAGTACTCTTTGAGCCCTATCTTGTAGCTAACTGTGGATTCAGCTGATAGTTGTACCATCTAGTGTACTTTTAGCTAATTTGCTAATCAGGATATCATGGGGCTCTTTGTCAAAAGCTTTGCTAAAGTCAAGATAGATTGTGTCCACAACATTCCCACAGTCCATAAAGGAAGTTACCTGATCAAAAAAAAAAAAAAAATGAAATCAGATTGATTTGGTAGGATTTGTTCTTAAGAAATCCATGTTGGCTGCTAGTAACCACTGCATTGTTTTCAAGGTGTTTGCAAGAAAAGCCCTATAAGGATTGAAAGAACTGGGCATGTTTAGTCTTAGGAAGAGATGACTGAGGGGAGGTATGATAGCACTCTTCAAGTACTTGAAAGGTTTTCACAAAAAGGAGAGACCAGATCCCATATCAATCATCCCAGAGTGCAGGACACAGAATAATGGAAGTTACAGGATGCCAGATTCAAGATAGATATCAGGAAAAAATTCCTGACTGTTAGAGCAGTATGATAGCAGAACCAATTAGTGGGCTGTCCCACACTAGAGGCATTCAAGATGCAACTGGACTGCCATCTGAGAGTAATGGTTTAACTTGGAGTTCTGACTGAGCAGAGGGTTGGACCTGATGGTCCTCTGGCCCCTTCCAACTCTACTATTCATACTGATTCTATGGCCAAGGACAGCAGAAGATGAATTCAGATGAAACAGAAAAAGGATTGACAAAAATATGTCTTTTGAAATAAAGGTACCAATGGAATGCAATTTAAATAGGCTACTCAGAAGATGGTTCTAACTTGAGAAATATCTGAGCCTATTGATGGATCTAGAACATAAAGTTCTGCAAGGGATAAAGCTGTGCAAAAATATATCTTCAAAAAGTTGCATCCTATTTGTCAGGATCAGAACCTGGATGACCTTACATGTGCTTGCAGAACCAGGAACACCTTTGGAGATGCTTGCAGGAAGCAGCTGAGGAGCAATTATACAGTGCAGCTGGAGGCCCTGGAGACCAGCATCAAAGGCTGCACTGCTACTCTGCCACAGCAATATGAGCTGTTTTGGTTATTCATTTGTGCTTTGGTTTTCTGTGTCACTTTGCCTGAATTCTGGTTTCTGCCTGTCTTTCTGCATATTTTCTGCTCTACTCTAGCCCTTTCCTGCTTCCAGTCTTGTTTCCAGTCTGACCTTAATTTCCAGATACCTGCCCTCTCCTCCCTGACCTGTCTTTCTGAAACTTGTCCTTTGGACTGTACTTTTGGATTGTGATATTTTGGACTGTGTTTGCTTGGATATATCCTCTTCTTGGCTTCGACCCTGGACTGTTAAGCAAATATGTCTCTTGCTTCTGGTCCTCTGAACCTGCTGCAGGACTCAACCTTGCACGAGTGCCCTGGTTCTGTTGTTCCTATCATAGTTGTCTGCTGCCCATGCCTTGGATTTTATAATGTTTGTGGACAGAGAAATTAGGGTGAGTAATCAAGGTTCCCAATGTTTCTCTGTGTTTCCTCCAAGAGTATCGTTCACGATTAGCAGTGGCAATAGAATGTTTTTCTTTCCTACTTTTTTTCTGCCACTTCAATGGCAGCCTTGTTTACCTGCCCCACATGTGCAGGTTGCTGTTGCTTGATTTACCTAATTAGCCTTGCTAGGCACTGTTCGTCATTACATCTGAATCCAGCAAGGGGGTGGGGTGGCTAACAACCCATGGCCTGTTTTAGGTCTCCTGAGTGGTTCACTAACCACTAAGTCACCCACCCTTATTGCTTTGAATGCCACAACAAGCCATACTTGAATTGGGCAGTACACATAGAGGTGATTAATAAGTAATGGCTTATTAACCCATTCTATGTCATGTGAACCAGCCCACTGAGCTATGCCCTCCCATTTTATTTCAATGGTAGAGAACTTGCTTGCCATGCAGATATCTCTGGTTCAGTTCCCAGTATCTTCTGCCAGAAACATTAGAGAGCTGCTGCTATTTAGCATCAACAATACTGGCTAGGTGGACTAATAGTCTGATTTCTATAAGGCAACTTCCTGTGTTCTTACTGGATTGCAATCTTCATTAGGTTGCTGTTGTAGACTGCTTGAAAGTCACAGCTGCTACAGAACATAGCAACCTCCCTCTTGGGAAGGATGTATGAACAGAAGCAAATTGTACACAAGTCTTCCAGTGTCAACCTGGCTTCCTAAAACATCCTACTTCAGTTCAAAGTTCTGTCTGGAGTTCTCTGTATGTATGGGACTATTTTCTCCTCTATATCCCATTGCAGTATAACAGTACAGAGGCCCATAAAAAACAGAGACATCTCCAGTTACTGTCCTATGGTTGCTGAATTACAGAGACTTCCTAGGTCCACACAACTGTATATTTGGGATGTAATGATATTCCTTCTTTATTTGAGATAACTTTGAAGTAAATAGATGGATACAACTTCATGGTAAGATCCTCTAATTTTATCTGTGTGGAGCTGATAGTTCTCTGTGTCCTGCACCTTTCCTATCCTTTTCCAAGCTTCTGGGAATGCAGGAAAGTGGAAAAGTGTGAGCTCATCTGATTGTTGGATCATGTAAACACTCAGGCTTATTTTGAAAGCAGGGGTTTTGGCAAGGTTTTCCTGAGTGTTTTGACTGAGCCATAGGCATTTTTGACTGCCACAATGTGGCATTGCATGCCTGTAAAAAATGTGGCAGGGGGATGAAAAATTGCAATCTGTACAAATTACAAATTGTTCAAATATCAAAATGATTTTAAAATATGCAAATTGATACTATTTAAAAAGCAATCCTATGCATGACTCAGGTCTTGTGACTGATGCTATTTTATTTTTTTTTAAACTCCATCAACTACAAAAATCAGCCTGCCTAAATCCACCAGACAACTTAACATCCTAAATCTGTACTTCCCCATAAAGTTAACTCTGCATGTGAAAATTAGTTAAATGCAATTGACATGAAAATATATGCCACGTGTCTCCAGATGCCACAACTGGGGGAGAAACATTATCGATTTTAGGATAACAAGAGCCCAACATAATCAACTTGGGAAGAGGATCAAAATATGAAGATTTCAGAAGTAACCAGGGAGGGGAATCTAAGTGGCAAAGACAAAATCTAGTGCAAGTCAACAGATAGGTCTGATGGTATAAGGAAAGATCAGGAAAACCAAATCCTCTCTCTTTGACTGAAAGCTACATCCTTTGCAATGACATCTGTAGTTGAGTGGAACCCCATTAAAAATTACAAAACAAAATATTAAGCTTCTGAAAATAATAAAACTTAACCAAAAACAAACTCATACAATTAAAATTAAGGAATGTCATATAAAACATATTTTGTATAACTATACTTTAAATGTATTTATCCTACCCTAGAGACTTAGCTTTAAGGATGTCCACTGTCAATGTCTCTTGAGTAATCAACTTACTCAGATTTAACTTAATCATTTATGGTAAAACTCTAAGGAAAAGTCTGAATTGCCAGTTAACACACTCTGGGGTATATTAGTTTCAATAGATATCAATTCTGACTTTGACCAGTTAATAGAATAACCAGATAAATATCCAAAATTATTAACTGCATCAAAACTAGAACAGGGGACTGGAGTTCTGAAGTAAACAATAAAAGATTATCAGCATAAGGAATAAGTTTAAATTGATGTGTTGGACACAAATCCATGAATATTAAAGTTCTGTTGAATAGCACATGTCAGAAATAAGTCAAATATCAATGGAGAGGGAAGGCATATCTTAAATGAGAAAGAAGTCAATTTCTTAATGCAATCAAATCCACAACCAGTCTGAGATTATCAGCCCATTCATTTTTAATGAATCCCACTTGGTCCATTTGGACTAATGTTTTAATAACTCACTGTCGCCTGTTAGCCAGAAGTGTATCTAATATTTTGATGTCAGTGTTGATCAATACACTCGGTTGATAATTAACACAAAAGGTATAATCTCTGTCTGGTTTAGGAATTACAGCAATATAAGTATTAAGTGCTGACAAAAAGAACCTGATCAAAAACCAGATACATAAACAATAAAGCTTGGAACTAGAAAGCTGAAAAATATCTTATACCATTCAGTTGGAAATCCATCTGGACCAGGTGATTCACCTGTTTGCATGCTAGTTATTGCTTTTATAATTTCCTCCATCTGCAGAGGTGTCATTAGAAACTTCCTTTGTAGAATAACAAGACACGGAACATTAACTTGAGGAGGAAAAGTATCCATATTCTGTTCTGATATTTCATAACCTTTTCTGTATAATTCTCAATAAAATTTTAAGACATCCAATTTTATATTTTCATGATAGGTAAGCATCTTGCCACTATCATATTTAATCACCAAAATAATTTTTCTTTTATTTTCTTTGTCTTGCTATGGTAATGAGTCAAGATCTTGCTGTGCCACTCACTATTCTTCCAATATATCTTAAACTAATGCAAATTTTACCTGCTACAAAAAAAATATCCAACTCATATTTAAAATGTTGCACCTCCTGATAAAGTTGTACATTTTGAGAGATAGTGAACTCTTAAGAGTTGTCAACCTATGTCTTAAAGATGCTTGTTTACTTTTTAATTTATTGAAAATATATTCCCCTTTGTGGTATGGAAAACTGTTCATATTCAGAATCCTAACAGCAAACTCAGCATCCAAGGGAACATAACCTAGAATTAAGAGAAAAAACTTACAGATCCATGGCAAATCTAGTAAAAAAAAAAAGTGGGGGGGGAATGCTTATTAAATTGTTAAGCTAAAATTCCAGTTGTGGCACATTTTTGGAAGAGTTCTGGAAGAGTTGCATCCACTTTGATGTGAAACAAAGCAGTGTTTCTTTCTCTCCTACACCATCCAGTGAAATAGAAGCTCATATCAATCTTTCTTTGTATTCCAGAAAGTATGATGGTACATATTATGTAAGAGATATTCTCCAACCAGCTTTAGTATGATGTGATATTTAAAGCTACAAAATACATTTGTCTTGATGGAATTCTTACAGATAATGATCTCTAGCTAGGAGTTTATCAGCAGTACTACAGGACATAGATATCATTTATATCTGACACAGATGTAAGGTTACAAAACAGTGAAGAAAAGGAAAGCAGGAATTTTATATCCAGGATGATGTATTCAGTGTTACTCCAATAAAACTTAAAAGTGAACTGCTGAGTTACATCACCAGGGAGGAAAAAATGCTGTAAGACAGTAAGTAGACTATCCTTTCATGCTTGTCAATGGGAGAAGTGTACTCCAAGTGAGAAAAACAAATTGGTAAGGGTTTTTATTATGATTTTCTGTGATTACCTCATTGTTGCAGGCCTTCATACATCAGATAAACAAGTTAAAATGTTGTCATATCTTAACATTTCAAAAGAATCCTACTATCAGTGTACCACCCATCTCACTGCTCAACAGTTGGCCTTTGAGCTGGTAGTCTTTAAGACCCAGACCTCCTTGAGGTATGAGTATACAAAGAGGACTCCCTTGTCTAGCACATTTCATGATTTCATGGCCTCCATGATAACGATGAATGTGTCTCAGCCTATATCTAGACTTCAATAGGCATTCACTTGATTTGCTGTTTTCTTCTGAGTGGAATGAAGAGTGGAGAGAATTTAATTTGATTCCCATGCCATAGACAAACGGTTAGATGATGAGATTTAGAATTCCAGTGAATGGATCCAATGGCTTTCTGATAGTTCTAGTGATCTTTCTGGTTTACCATTCTGGTTAATCATGAAAGAGTAAAGTAACTTAAACAATTGACCTGATTGTCAATTAGCCAACAATTGACCTTCTCCCACTGAGCAGATCCTGTATATCTCCATGGTTTCCCATGGAGCTGGAAGCAATGAAATGAGTGGGAAGGTGACTACAGCAATATTGATGAAAGTCTTACAGTGATTTTGACTTAGTACCGATTAGAGCTACTCAAAAACAGGGTTGGGGTGGAGAAATCATTTGGAATACTGTGTCCAGTTCTGGGCACCAAGATTTAAGAACGATGCAGGAAAAATTCGGGTCTGGAGGGGGGGGACATGATATCACTTCACAAGTACCTCAAAGGCTGTCACAAAGAGGAAAGTCAAGATCTCTTCTTGCTGATGCCACAGAGGAGGAGACAGAATAATTAATTCAAGCTGCAACAACTTGATACCAGGAAAAGTTTCCTCACTGTCAGAACAATCCTAGAGTGGAACCAGTTGCCTAGAGAGGTCATAGGCTCTCTCACACTAGAGACATATTAAAAGTACCTGGACAGCCTTCTGAGTGGGTATAAATTATAAATTGGTGGCCTTCCACAGCCAGGTTTTGGACCTGATGGCTGTCTTGGCCTCTTCCAACTTTACTGTTCTATGATTCTATGAAATCTGACTTTACCATCACCATCATATTAACTCAGTGTCACCTAGCAGAGTTTTTCCCAGGAACTGAAAACCACCTTGATATCTGCTTGGACTAGGATTTCAATTTATATGAAGCCTGTGTTGGAATCGTTCACCTTATTGGGATGAATGGTGTCAGAAGTTCATTTCAGTCTGAAGATGTTTACAGGATCCTTAAAGTGAGGTCTAACATGATAAAGGCAGCCACAATGAAGCTAGAAAATTGGACTGTGAATGTCCCCTTGAGAGAGTGCATTATAGCAATGTATGGACAACTTGTGGTCCTATAGGTGCTTTGGTCTACAATTCTTATTATCCACAATCACTGGCTATCCTAGCTAAGGCTGAAGGGAATTGTCAGGAGTGGACCTCAAGATGTTTTGGCTCACATCTCCCAGTTTGCCTGTATTGTGAAGCTGATTATATCGATCCTTTCAGGCTGGGTTCCAGGCTGGTTAGACACTACCTTTGTGGGTCAACTAGGTGGTATCCCTTAGGATATGAATTAGGGGAGAGAGTGCAAACCTGTTAGTTTCTTGGAGTTCTCAGTGGTACTTGATATCATCAACCGTGTAATCTTTCTAGCATACGTCTCAGGAATGGACATGGGGAGCATCCTATTGGAGTATTTTCAGTCTTTCCTGGAGGGCATTCTTGAAAGTTGTTCCTTGAATGAGGCTCCTCCAGAGTGTGTCAATATACTTATGGGATGCCACAGGGAACCATCCTGTTCTTCATGCTTTCTTATATCTGCTTGAACCTCAGTGTGAGATTATCCAGAGATCTAGAGTGAAGTCTGTTCAGTGTTCTGGTGATAGCAGCACTATCTCTTTCTCATCAGATGCAAGGGAAACCCTGAACTCATACCAGAAGTTTCTGAATGTATTAACTGAAATTTAATGTAAACAATAAGACCAGTTGAAGTCCAATTTGGATGGGGCTGTGAAGGAGGCTGACTTGCCCATGCCTTGGCAATTTCCGCACTGGTATGATCTAATAAGTTTTGCATGGAGATAAGTTTATTAGGTGTCTAGAAACTCAGCGGGTCCAACATTCAGCCATCAGAGTGTTGGGTTGACAGGATGGAACATGTAATTCTAGTTTCATATTAGCAATAGTAATCTGTTTGCCTAGGGACAAATTTAAAGCTCTGGTGTAACCTTTAGAGTCCATAGCAGCCTAAGACCTGGGTACCTTAAGGGTTCCTTTCTCCTATTTTTCCCCTCCTTTGTACTCTAGTCAATACCTACTCCAGGTTCTCTCAGTGGCTGAATTTCAGTATATAGCCCATGGAAGGCTGTTGGGGCATCAGTGTTATAAAATGCCCTCTCCAGGTAAGTGTGCCTGACCATTGTAACCTTCCTTAATTTGCTTAGAAATATTTTGGTACAGTGGGTAATTCCTGCTTTTGGCTTTTGCTTTCTTGCTGCTTTAATTGGGTTCTTGTTGCTATTAGATGGTATGTGTTCACTTGCTGTGGTTCAGTTTTATTATTGTTTCTTTATTGTATTGTTGTGATTTCTCTTTATTTTAATTGTTAACCTGCTAGCTGCTTTGATTATGATGGCAGTAACAAACACAATGGTCACTGTCCCAAACAACCCATGGTGACACAATCTCCAACCTCTGCCAGCAAATCTGAAGTACTTCCAACAAGAGCCTTTCATAAATGAACTACTGTATTTTTTGCTCTATAAGACTCACTTTTCCCCCCCTCAAAAGTAAGGGGAAATGTCTGTGCATCTTATAGAGTGAATATGCGTGTGCAGTAAGTCTGTCAGATGTGCAGCCCATGGGGAAGTGATGGGGAATGTGCCTCTGATTATGTGCCCATTTGATTCAGAATATTTTTTTTCTTGTTTTCCTCCTCTAAAAACTAGGTGCGTCTTATGGTCAGGTGCGTTTTATAGGGCGAAAAATACAGTAACTTTACCTTTCTTTCTATCATTTACCACTTAATGTCAGCATTAGCAGGCAGAATGGGGGATATCTAGAATTATGAAAAATAGAATTACTTTTTCAATTTTTCAGAGCATGAGCCATTTAAGGAATATAATTCTCCCCACAAACTCTCACAGAATTATGGAGAATTCTCTAAGCGTGTGGAATTCAAGCAAGTGGAATCCAAGCATAAAAAACTTACTGTCCAAGGAATCAAATAAGAATTGGATCATAGGTGTACAAATTACAACTTTCCTGGGGTATGTCTGGATACAATAATGGAATGCAAGCTACAGCCTTGCTTACTACAACACCCAGTAGTAATAGCAAGGCCCAGCAAGTCTTGCATCTCTCCCCAATATACACATGCACTTTGATATTGATGATTCTTATTTCTTAAAATTAGGAACATGGTCTGATAGACTGAACAGGACATGCCTCTCCCTAACTTCTCTGCAATTTACAGTTAGTCACTACCGTATTTTTCGCTCTATAAGACGCACCTGACCATAAGACGCACCTAGTTTTTAGAGGAGGAAAACAAGAAAAAAAATATTCTGAATCAAATGGTTTACTGAACTATTTAATAAACTATGGGATGTGTTGGGATCTCTTAATCCCAGTTGCTTTACTCTCATGTGCCTCTAGCATACTGTGTGCATGACCCCCCCATCTCCCACAGACTGTGCATGTAACTGTTAGGGGATGAAAACATCTTGTATAGAATCCATCTCTGCAGTCCCTTCAATGCCACATGTATTTCCTGTAGGTCTGAATAAACTGTAAATATGCTTTTGAATATTTTTAAGAAAACTAAGATCATGGCATCCGGTCCTCTCACTTCCTGGCAAATAGATGGGGAAGAAATGGAGGTAGTGACAGATTTTATTTTCCTGGGCTCCAAGATCACCGCAGATGGGGACTGCAGCCAAGAAATTGAAAGATGCTTGCTCCTGGGAGGAGAGCTATGGCAAATCTAGACAGCATACTAAAAAGCAGAGACATCACCCTGCCAACAAAAGTGCGTATAGTCAAGGCTATGGTTTTCCCAGTTGCAATGTATGGCTGTGAAAGCTGGACCATAAGGAAGGCCGAGCGCAAAAGGATTGAGGCCTTTGAGTTGTGGTGCTGGAGAAGACTCCTGCGAGTCCCTTGGACCGCAAGGCGATCAAACCGGTCAGTCCTAGAGGAGATCAACCCTGACTGCTCTTTAGAAGGCCAGATAGTGAAAATGAAACTCAAATACTTTGGCCACCTAATGAGAAGGAAGGACTCCCTGGAGAAGAGCCTAATGCTGGGAAGAGTAGATGGCAAAAGAAGAAGGGGACAGCAGAGGATGAGGTGGCTGGATGGAGTCACAGAGGCGGTTGGTGTGAGCTTGAGTGGACTCCGGGGGATGGTGGAGGACAGGAGGGCCTGGAGGAATGTTGTCCATGGGGTCGCGATGGGTCGGACACGACTTTGTGACTAACAACAAAATTCTTTTGATTGCACACCCCCAGCATACCTGCTCTCTCTGGTTTTTCTTGCCTCTATCTTAGACAGAGAAGGTGAGCAATGAGGAGAGACCTAAATTCAATCCTCCAACTTTTCTCTCTCTTTTTTTTTCATATTTAAAAGTGATGCTTAAGAAACTCGGGCTGCATCTACGCATCCTTTTGAGTTGAGAGAAATGTTCACTCAGTGGTCTCTTGTGTGTCATTTCTTCCTCTGGACCAAGGGCATGAAAATCTAACATTTGCACAGTTGCAGAGATCACTATAATAATTGTGTTTCTTGAATCCTCAATTGGAAAGGGAACTTTATATCCACATTGTTTTTGTTAAGCATTTAGAAGTCCCAGTTAATTATCCATGAGGTATTAAAAGGCCCAACCCTTGAAAGACAAAGCTGAATTGTGGGGAACTTCCCTTCCATTCCCAAAAGGTATTTCAAGCTCACTACACTTCTGCTGTTGAATCTTTTTTTTTTTTTTTTCAGAACAAAGGAGTGATGGGTGTTTTCATGGGGATTAACCCTTTTTTTTCAGAGAGGAGGAAAATGTCCCACTTTCCACTTTTTCACACCATGCATAATTTTGAACATCTTTGCCATGCTTCCCATTACTCATTTTCCTAAGAGAAGCAATCCTGGTTGTTGTAACAAAGTCTGATAGGGGAGCTGCTCCAATCCCTTGATTGTTTTAGTTGCCCTTCTTTGCACTTTTTCCAACAATGTCATTTTTCAGGTGTGGTGGCCAGCACTGTACACAATACTTTAAGTATGGTCATATTAAAGATTTGTGTAAGAGGAATATGATCTTGGAAATTTGATTTTCAATTCCTTTCCTAATTATGGCATTTCCTCCTAACATTTGACATTTTCATCAAGCTGTCCCCCACATTCTCAAGACCCTTTCTTGGTCTATCAGCACTAGTTCAGATTCCATCAGCTTATACTTGAAGATGAGATTCTTTCCCCCAGCATGCTAACTTTACACTTGCTTACACTGAAAGCATTTGCCGTTCTGATGCCCTTTTTCCCAGCTCAGAGAGATCCCACTGGAATTCCTCACAATCCCTTTTAAATGTTTTATTTTGGTATCATCAGCAAACTTGGCTACTTTATTGCTCACTTCTAATTCCAGATCATTTATGAACAGGTTGAAAAGCACTGATCCTAATGCAGAATCTTGTGAGAATACCATGCATTCTCAATGTTGGCTTTCAATTCTGTAATCAGTTACTGATCCATAGGACAACGTGTGTGTGCACACACAGCCCTTATTCCATCACTGCCAGGTTTTCTCAAGAGTCTGTTGATGGATTTTATCAAAAGGCTTTTGGAAGAAACAATGTCTATTGACTGCTCAGTCCATGTGTCCAGCTCTTTACATTGTCAATTGCTTCTCTCACATCTCAAAGAGAACGCTGCTTCAATGTATACTGTTTCTTAACCTGTTAAACTTTAATAAAAGGATTGTGCTTCTAAAGCAAAGCCTCATCTGTGCCTGCCCCCTGTGGTGTGGGGGGAGGTGGGGGATCGGCGCGGGATGGCAGTGCGGGATGACAGTGCGGGTGGTGGAGGCTTTAGAAGGATTGGCGTGGGGGGGGAGGTGCGGATCGGCGCGGGATGACAGTGCGAGCGGCGGAGGCTTTAGACGGATTGGCGTGGGGGGGAGGTGCGGATCGGCGCGGGATGACAGTGCGAGCGGCGGGGGCTTTAGAAGGATTGGCGTGGGGGGGAGGTGCGGATCGGCGCGGGATGACAGTGCGAGCGGCGGGGGCTTTAGAAGGATTGGCGTGGGGGGGAGGTGCGGATCGGCGCGGGATGACAGTGCGAGCGGTGGGGGCTTTAGAAGGATTGGCGTGGGGGGGGAGGTGGGGAGCTTCCCGGTGGGGGTGATCAATTCGCGGAGTTCGAGGTGGAGCAGGGCACGCCAAGCACATGCCGGCCTGGTGGTGCCCGCGGGCGGGCGGGCAGCGTCCCGGGTGTCAGGCACATTCGCTCTATAAGACGCACAGACATTTCCCCTTAGTTTTGAGGGGGGAAAAAGTGCGTCTTATAGAGCGAAAAATACGGTAACTGAAAACTTTCAGTAGTCCAAATTGTTTGTTAATGTAGTGCATACTATCAGTGATGGAGCTGAACATAACTCTATGTGCAGAGAAAGCTACTATAAGCATTGCTATAGCAGTCAAATGTTTGAACTTTAAAGAGGAAAGCAGATGGAATTTTGAATATTTATAACGACATACTGCTTAATAACATATTTTATTTAGAAATATACAAAATCATATTTAAAATACACCACTGTAGATACTTTCAATTGTCATGGTAGTTATACTACAGCAATAAAAGCAAAGAAGGAACAGCAAATGGAGCTGCATGTGATTAATTACAATTACTTATAAGCCAGAGAAAAACCTGGGTGAACAAATGTACTTTAAGGAGATATTAAAAATGTACCAGATGTTCTACTTGTCAAAGTGTATGGGGGAGAGTTTTTCAGACAGTGGGCACTGTCCCTGCGATGGCCCACCTTTGAGATACTTTGCTCATGGAAATCCCAGCATGGCTTCCTCTGAAGATGTTAAACATCTGCTGAGCATATATACAGGCAGGTGTTCTGCTAGACATCCTGGTCCCATAGGGATTTCTATGTCAACAATGTAACTTTGAACATGGCTTGGTAGCAAATAGGCAGCCAGTGCAGTTCTTTCAACACAGGTTGCAATGCGAACGTGGCTGGGTGTCCCACTGAGCATCCTGGATACTGTACTAGCTACAACTTCTGAAGTAGGCGCAACAGCAGCTCTACATAAAGTACATTACAGTACTCTAGCTGTGAGATTACTAATGAATGAACTACAGTGACTGGACTATCCTTATCCAGGGCAAGATTGTCTTTCTGTCCCTATGAATAATCATGTTAAGTATCATTTAAGAAATCTTAGCACATCATAATTTATTTTCTGAAATATTTGAACATTCTGTTTTCTCATTAAACATGTTTCTTTTAATTAAGAAAGAATGGGTTGCAATATTGCATCTCTTCACAAGATGTATTTTATTATTCAGATTTGACATTGTCATGAGCTGTTCTACGTAATGGGCACTAGAAAGCTGGAAATATATTTCTTTGTAAATAGATATCCCTGAAACATTTTCTGCCTTCCAAACATACCTGCAAAGCTTACTTTGAACTATGGATGGCCAACTTTGTTGGAATATGGGGTTAAATGACCACCCACCCAGAAATCTATGGGCTAAATGATGTCCATGGATGTGGCTCCATCTCTTGACACTATCTGATTCCATGGTGACTTATGAGTTGCATTCTGGCTTCCTCTACTGGGGGAAGGTGGTGTGCAACAAAAACTGCCTCAGCTGAGTCAGTGCTTGGAGAAACACTCCAGTCCCCAGCTCAGAGACAGTTGACCATTCAGCACATGAATTAAGCCATCCTGAGTCAGTAGATGGAAAAATGTTCCTGCTGCCACCTCAGCTGGGGTTTCTTCATCCATCCAGTGCCCATTTCCTTGCCTTCCCACATCTCCTGCTGTTCTATTATACTTCAGAGATAATTTCTCCAAGGAGTAGGGCTTGCAAGGCAAGTCCTACTTCTGGAGGAATCCATGTATCCTCCACAAGCTGGATGGGAGAGTCCTGCAAACCACATTGGATCTACAGGCCAGGAGTTCCCTTCCCATGTTTCAGACTTATGGGCTAAATCAAGATGAAGCAGAAATATGAGGGCAATCCTAAAATATGTTCTCCCCCTCACTGCCCCATGCCCACCATCCAACCTTATTCTCTTCATGGCTACTTTGGAAATACTAACTTCTGTTCCATGTCACATCACATCACATCAGGCTTAGTCAAGTGGAACAAAACTGTCCTAGAAGAATTTAAGAATCTAGTAATCCATTCTGTCTTCATCTAGTTTTTCAAAATGCTTATGAAGAATGCTTCTGTTGATAGGAGCACTATGCACTCACCAACATAAGAGCTTTTATGTAAAGATGTGTCAAACATTCATCTATACACTTTCACAGACAATTCCCCTGCATACTTGGTGGGGGGGGGGGTATTTGAAGGCTTTGCATCCATGTGTGTGTGAAAATTACTTTAATGCAAGGTGCCCAAGATTTTATTTAGCAAAGAATATGTGAGATGAAGCTGACCTATGAAAGTATTTGTCAGAGAAGTAAGTTTTAGAGAGTAAAAGTCGATTGGATGGATAGAGTAAGGAAGGCTCTTGTACATCCACATGGCTCACCATGCAAAGTCAAGAGTCAGGGAACAGGTTGGTGGTTCAAGAGCATAAATGAAGAAGATAACATCAGCTTCAGTGGAAATTAGAAAAAGAAGGGCTGTATCAGTTCACACAACCTTCTTGGAAGAACAAGATGTAGGCTGAAGACTTACCGTATTTTTCGCTCTATAAGACGCACCTGACCATAAGACGCACCTAGTTTTTAGAGGAGGAAAACAAGAAAAAAAATATTCTGAATCAAATGGTTTACTGAACTATTTAATAAACTATGGGAAGTGTTGGGATCTCTTAATCCCAGTTGCTTTACTCTCATGTGCCTCTAGCATACTGTGTGCATGACCCCCCCATCCCCCACAGACTGTGCATGTAACTGTTAGGGGATGAAAACAACTTGTATAGAATTCATCTCTGCAGTCCCTTCAATGCCACATGTATTTCCTGTAGGTCTGAATAAACTGTAAATATTCTTTTGAATATTTTTAAGAAAACTAAGATCATGGCATCCGGTCCTCTCACTTCCTGGCAAATAGATGGGGAAGAAATGGAGGTAGTGACAGATTTTATTTTCCTGGGCTCCAAGATCACCGCAGATGGGGACTGCAGCCAAGAAATTAAAAGATGCTTGCTCCTGGGGAGGAAAGCTATGGCAAATCTAGATAGCATACTAAAAAGCAGAGATATCACCCTGCCAAAAAAAGTGTGTATAGTCAAGGCTATGGTTTTCCCAGTTGCAATGTATGGCTGTGAAAGCTGGACCATAAGGAAGGCCGAGCGCAAAAGGATTGAGGCCTTTGAGTTGTGGTGCTGGAGGAGACTCCTGCGAGTCCCTTGGACCGCAAGGCGATCAAATTGGTCAGTCCTGGAGGAGATCAACCCTGACTGCTCTTTAGAAGGCCAGATAGTGAAAATGAAACTCAAATACTTTGGCCACCTAATGAGAAGGAAGGACTCCCTGGAGAAGAGTCTAATGCTGGGAACAACAGATGGCAAAAGAAGAAGGGGACGGCAGAGGATGAGGTGGCTGGATGGAGTCACACAGGCGGTTGGTGTGAGCTTGAGTGGACTCCGGGGGATGGTGGAGGACAGGAGGGGCTGGAGGAATGTTGTCCATGGGGTCGCGATGGGTCGGACACGACTTTGCGACTAACAACAAAATTCTTTTGATTGCACACCCCCAGCATACCTGCTCTCTCTGGTTTTTCTTGCCTCTATCTTAGACAGAGAAGGTGAGCAATGAGGAGAGACCTAAATTCAATCCTCCAACTTTTCTCTCTCTCTTTTTTTCATATTTAAAAGTGATGCTTAAGAAACTCGGGCTGCATCTACGCATCCTTTTGAGTTGAGAGAAATGTTCACTCAGTGGTCTCTTGTGTGTCATTTCTTCCTCTGGACCAAGGGCATGAAAATCTAACATTTGCACAGTTGCAGAGATCACTATAATAATTGTGTTTCTTGTATCCTCAATTGGAAAGGGAACTTTATATCCACATTGTTTTTGTTAAGCATTTAGAAGTCCCAGTTAATTATCCATGAGGTATTAAAAGACCCAACCCTTGAAAGACAAAGCTGAATTGTGGGGAACTTCCCTTCCATTCCCAAAAGGTATTTCAAGCTCACCACACTTCTGCTGTTGAATCTTTTTTTTTTTTTTTTTCAGAACAAAGGAGTGATGGGTGTTTTCATGGGGATTAACCCTTTTTTTTTCCAGAGAGGAGGAAAATGTCCCACTTTCCACTTTTTCACACCATGCATAAAGTCTGATAGGGGAGCTGCTCCAATCCCTTGATTGTTTTAGTTGCCCTTCTTTGCACTTTTTCCAACAATGTCATTTTTCAGGTGTGGTGGCCAGCACTGTACACAATACTTTAAGTATGGTCATATTAAAGATTTGTGTAAGAGGAATATGATCTTGGAAATTTGATTTTCAATTCCTTTCCTAATTATGGCATTTCCTCCTAACATTTGACATTTTCATCAAGCTGTCCCCCACATTCTCAAGACCCTTTCTTGGTCTGTCAGCACTAGTTCAGATTCCATCAGCTTAAACTTGAAGATGAGATTCTTTCCCCCCAGCATGCTAACTTTACACTTGCTTACACTGAAAGCATTTGCCGTTCTGATGCCCTTTTTCCCAGCTCAGAGAGATCCCACTGGAATTCCTCACAATCCCTTTTAAATGTTTTATTTTAGTATCATCAGCAAACTTGGCTACTTTATTGCTCACTTCTAATTCCAGATCATTTATGAACAGGTTGAAAAGCACTGATCCTAATGCAGAATCTTGTGAGAATACCATGCATTCTCAATGTTGGCTTTCAATTCTGTAATCAGTTACTGATCCATAGGACAACATGTGTGTGCACACACAGCCCCTATTCCATCACTGCCAGGTTTTCTCAAGAGTCTGTTGATGGATTTTATCAAAAGGCTTTTGGAAGAAACAATGTCTATTTGACTGCTCAGTCCATGTGTCCAGCTCTTTACATTGTCAATTGCTTCTCTCACATCTCAAAGAGAACGCTGCTTCAATGTATACTGTTTCTTAACCTGTTAAACTTTAATAAAAGGATTGTGCCTCTAAAGCAAAGCGTCATGTGTGCCTGCCCCCTGTGGTGTGGGGGGAGGTGGGGGATGGCGCGGGATGGCAATGGGGGATGACAGTGCGGGGCGGTGGAGGCTTTAGAAGGATCGTGCTTCTAAAGCCTCATCTGTGCCTGCCGCGGCAGTGGCGTGGGGGGGGGGGGAGCGGATCGGCGCGGGATGACAGGGCGAGCGAGCGGCGGAGGCTTTAAAGGATTGGCGTGGGGAAGGTGCGGATGGGCGCGGGATGACAGGGCGAGCGAGCGGCGGAGGCTTTAAAGGATTGGCGTGGGGGAAGGTGCGGATGGGCGCGGGATGACAGGGCGAGCGAGCGGCGGAGGCTTTAAAGGATTGGCGTGGGGGGGAGGTGCGGATGGGCGCGGGATGACAGGGCGAGTGAGCGGCGGAGGCTTTAAAGGATTGGCGTGGGGGAAGGTGCGGATCGGCGCGGGATGACAGTGCGAGCGAGCGGCAGAGGCTTTAAAGGATTGGCGTGGGGGGGAGGTGCGGATGGGCGCGGGATGACAGGGCGAGCGAGCGGCAGAGGCTTTAAAGGATTGGCGTGGGGGGGAGGTGGGGAGCTTCCGGGTGGGGGTGATCAGTTCGCGGTGGAGCAGGGCACGCCGAGCACATGCCGGCCTGGTGGTGCCCGCGGGCGGGCGGGCAGCGTCCCGGGTGTCAGGCACATTCGCTCTATAAGACGCACAGACATTTCCCCTTAGTTTTGAGGGGAGAAAAAGTGCGTCTTATAGAGCGAAAAATACGGTAAGTCATTTAGAATATATGCTAAAGTGGTCACCTGAGTGCATCTTTGTTTTCATGATGGTATGTCCTGAATCATAAGTACAAGACATGCTGCTCTGTGTGCCCTCTTAAACATGTATGTGCAAAGGCAAGAGTCAGTAAAAGAACTGAAGCACAGAGCTACAGTCTATACTTATGGGAAGTAATCAAACAGTTGCTTTATTGTGGAGTCCAAGAGAAATATATTTTCTTCTTGCCTTCTCAGTAGCAGTTGCACTGGCAGGCAGCACTTCTGGTGTTTTGTGAGCAGTTATAAGCAAGATATGGGTGTATTTATGGGTAGCAAAATATTGTTGTTCTGAACATGATGGTGGTGAAAATCTCTGTTAGGATAAGGTGATTTGTAAACTTTACTAGAACAGGTAGACAAAGGTGGAAAATTCTGTCATTGTCAGATGCCTATTAATATGACAGGCATTCCATGCTGATTTAAGTTCAGTCATATTTTTATTTACTGGGTTCATATTTAGTGTCATAATTGCTGTTATATTTTATAAAGTAACATAAAAAGTATTCAGGAGGAGGTATGGAGATTAAATGCTGATATTTTAAAAGTAATAAATGAAATACTTAAAAAAAATAAAAGTTTTCCACCAGGGGGCACTTGAAAATCTTGCATGATGATTTTTGAAGACTAGAAAATGAACTAATTACAGGCAATCCTATATGGAAGCAGAGCATTAACACACATCTAGATTTCTGGCAATGTAACTAGGGCCAAAAGAGCAAAAGTTAGCATGCTAACATTATAGACACTGTGGGCCACTGCACATGTTACATTTTCCCATTTACAACATTTATAGCACACCTTTCAGTAGGTTATAAACCCAAAGGGTGAGTTACAACACAGAGAACAATGACGCAATCTTGTTAATCAGCTGCCTGACCATCAGTGTTGTCCTGGTGGGGAAATAATGCTGTCCATTAACATATGAAAGCTCATGCATATGAATATTTATTTTAAAAGGTGGATGCCAAGAGTGAGGTAGCATGACAAAAAGTTTGCTTTACGAGTCCAAGCTGTACACCTTAAAAAAGTCTGTTGCTGCTTAAAAGTTTGACTGAGGCAAAATGCTGGGAATCCCTGTGTCCCATTCATGATGTTAGCTGCAGTGGCTGGCAGTTATTTCTGCATGCAATTGATGGTACCGATTTTTACCATTATAGCTCTAAATGGCTTGGGACAATATAGCAAACTGCTCATCTCTTAGGATCAGCTGTTGCACCCCTGCTGCTTGTGCCTTCTGAGGCACAGTTGCGGGTTTTGCAAAAGAGTTTTATGCTGGGATTGTGCATGTAGAACTTTCTGGCTTAAGAGGATAGTTCATCTTCCTCTTTATCTGGGTTCCTCAAGAAGTTAAGGTATTTTTCCTTAAATAAGTGTTTGGGTCTGTTCATTGTCCCATTTATTTTTGTTAGTCTTTTGGGATTCATTGTGTTCTTGTCTTTAATGCTGCATTCATTTTGATGATAGTGTTTGAACAACCAGTTATTATTTGTATGTATGTATGGCTTTGAATGACTCCTTTTTTGGAAGGGAAAGAGAGGCATACATTCTTGTATTCTTAAAATATGTGCAATTCACCTGTTATGGGGAAAATTGCACTTTCTAGTTTTACAGATGAATCATTCCCATGTACTAAAATCATACCCATATATTTACATTGATTATTATAAAATGTGATTCAGATCAATCAAGCTCTGTCTGGTGGATCCATCAAGTCAGGTCCGTTTTGGAATTCAGAATTCCATGTGTCTTTGAGCAAATTAATCTTAGATTAGCAAGTTATGATTATTCCAGTGCAAAATAATAAAAGTTACCTAAAAATTAGCCACACCACAATGAATCAGGAATAAGAAAGTTACACATACAATGAACATATATGAAACATTACAAATAAATATGAACATGATTTAAAATCCACTGATAGCGAAAAGGTATGATATACCTAAAGCCTGGTATAATAATGCTGGGATTACTCTAAATTTGTTTTTTTTTTAAATGCTAATATTGTCTATTGCATATGTTATGTAATGTCAAAAAAATTCTTAAATGCAATACAGTCTAGGAATGTATATGTGCTGGAAAACTATCACAGGAATTGTAGAAAATATAAATCCATAAACTTTGCACAATCCATATATCATGTGTTGTACTTTTGTATAGCTTGAAGGTAGAATCATAGAACAGTAGAGTTGGAAGGGGCCATGAAGGCCACTGGGTCCAACCCCCTGCTGTTGCAGGACACCAAGTTACACCATCCCGCTCAGATGAATGTCCAGTTCCTTTTTGAATGTCTCTAGTGTGGGAGAGCCCACCACCTCTCTTGGCAGCTCGTTTCACTGTCATATTACTCTGGCAGTGAGGGAGATTTTCCTGATGTCCAGCCTGAATCTGGGTTGTCACAACTTGAATTGATTATTCTGTGCCCTACACCCTGGCATCAGCAGGAAGAGATCTCTTTGTGCCAGCCTTTGAGGTACTTACAGAGGGATATCATGTCTCCCTTCAGTCCTCTTCTCAAACTGAACATGCCCAGTTCTCTCAATCTCTCCTCACAGGGCAGTGTTTATAAGCCTGGATCATTTTTGTTCCTCCTCTGGACCCTTTCTAATTTTCCTGCAACTTTCTTATATCTTGGTGCCCAGAGCTGGACATAGAAACATAGAAACATAGAAACAGAGCGAGTCAGAAGGGGCCTCTCGGGCCATCTAGTCTGACCTCCGGCACCAGCCAGCTCCACTCATGACATGCCCACCATGTGCATGTCCAGCCTATCTTTGAACACCCTCACCGATGGGGCCTCAACGACCTCCCGTGGAAGCCCATTCCACGCCCTCGGGGTCCTAACTGTCAGGAAGTGCTTCCTGGCATCCAAATTGAACCTTGGCTCCCTGAGCTTTGCTCCATTGGAGCGCGTCCTGCCTTCCTCTGCAGGGGAGAACAGGCCTCTCCCCATCTCCATGTGACACCCCCTCACATACCTGTATGTTGCCAACATATCCCCTCTGAGTCTCCTCTTCTCCAGGCTGAAGAGACCCAGTTCCCTCAGTCTCGCCTCATACCCCATCCCCTGCAAACCAGCCACCATCCTTGTGGCCCTACGCTGCACTGACTCCAACCTGGCTATATCCTTTCTGTAATGAGGGGCCCAAAACTGAACACAATACTCCAGTTGCGGGCGCACCAGAGTCATGTAGAGTGGTAGTAATACCTCTCTTGATCTAGAAGCCACACTTCTGGCTATGCAACCAAGGGTGGCATTCGCCCTCTTGACCACCGCATCACACTGCTGACTCATGTTTAGCCTGCGGTCAACCAGTACCCCGAGGTCCCTTTCACAAGTGCTGCTCTCCAGCCACTTGTCCCCTAACCTGTACTTATGACAGCTATTCCTATGCCCCAAGTGCAAGACCTTGCACTTATCCACATTGAACGCCATCCTGTTGTCTCCTGCCCACTTCCATAGTCTGTCCAGATCCTTTTGGATCTGGAGTACCTGCTCCTCAGTTGTGGCCACTGCTCCAGTTTTAGTGTCGTCTGCGAATTTGATCAGCAGACTGTTCACCCCTTCTTCCATGTCGTTAATGAAAAGATTAAACAGGATCGGCCCCAGGACAGAGCCCTGGGGGACCCCGCTTGTCACTGGCTGCCATCCCGACGATTCCCCGCTAATGGTTACCTTCTGCTTTCGGTCAGTCAGCCATGCCCTAATCCACCGGACAGTGCTTTGGTGTATCCCAAAACTCCTCAGTTTCTCCACCAGGATATCATGGGGCACTTTGTCAAAGGCCTTGCTGAAATCCAGGTATACCACATCCACTGCATCCCCTCCATCTAGCCATCTTGAAACCTTGTCATAGAATTCCACAAGGTTTGTCTGGCAGGACCTGTTTCTGCGGAAGCCATGTTGTGTGGCTGTCAGCCTCCCTTCCCTATCTAGCATCACTAGATCTCTCTCTATTATGAGCCTTTCCATTGTTTTTCCTACAATGGACGTAAGGCTAACCGGTCTATAATTCCCCATGTCCTTCCTACTACCCTTTTTGAAAATTGGGACCACCGATGCCACCCTCCAGTCCTCTGGAACTTCACCCGTTCTCCACAAGGCCTCAAAAATGGAGGCCAGCGGGCGTGAGAGAACCCCTGCCAACTCTCTAAGTACTCTCGGGTGTAACCCGTCAGGGCCTGGCGCCTTTGTAATGTCCAATGCCCTGAGGAGCCCCTCGACTTCAAGGGGGTGACTCTAATCTCTGCCCCTAAGTCCCCAGCCTCATCCAATCTCCTATACGGATATCCCCCATCCTGCTTTGGGGAGAACACAGAGGCAAAATAGTCATTTAGCATCTGTGCCTGTTCCCTCATGTCAGTCACTGGATCTCCTTCCTCCTTATTTAGTGGTCCCACCACTTGTCTCCCCTTCCTTTTCCTATTTACATGCTGGAAGAAGCCCTTTTTGTTGCTCTTGATATTCTTGGCAAGTCTCAGCTCATAATCAGCCTTAGCCTTGCGAAGAATCCTTCTGCAACGGGCCTCCTCCTCCTGGTATACCCTTTTGTCTATTTCCCCCAGTACCCATTTCCTATGGAGGTTCCTCTTTCGTCTAATCCCCCTAACCACCTCCTTTCGCATCCATGGCGGCACTCTACTCCGCCTCCCCACCTTACTGACTAGAGGTATTGTCAGGGCTTGCGCCTGCAAAACCTCCCTTTTGAGTGCCATCCACCCCTCCTCAACTTGCTTACCTTCCAGTAACCTATCCCAGGAGACTTTCCCCAGCCTGGCCTTCAGTTGGCCAAAGTTGGCCCTCTTGAAGTCCCAGCTTCTAGTGCTCGTCCTGCTGCACGGCCCCAGTCCTCTGATCTCAAAGCAAAGAATGGAGTGATCACTCGCATCCAGAGCTCCCCTAATCTGTACTTCATCTATCAGCTCCTCCCTATTGGTCAAGACCAAGTCCAGGATGTTTCCCCCCCTCGTCGCCTCTCGGACCCTCTGTGTGAAAAACCCACCCTCTAGAGCTTCTAGGAAGCGACGTGACCTGGCTGTCACCGCCGAGTGAGTCTCCCAAGTAATATCCGGGAGATTGAAATCTCCCATAATTACTGTAGTAATTATGTTATGTTACATAGTATTACATAGTATTCCAGATAAGTGCCCATCTCTGCCTAAACTTGAAAGGTAAGCAGGGTTGGGCCTAGTTGAAAGCTGAACGGGCAATTTAAAATGTTGTGAACTACCCAGAGAGCTTCGGCTACAAGTAGTATAGAAGTACAATGTAATAACAACAATAACATCAATCAATAACTCAGTAGTAATTCTGTGTTTAGCAAAGGAAACTAATATTTCTTGGGGAAAACTTCATTGTGCAAACAACAGTAAAGGCATGCATTTCTTTGAGCTGACAAATTATAATACATTATTGTAGCTTCTGAACTGTGGATAATCCCAATAAGGCATTCAAGAGAATGTATGAGGACAGTGTGTTCTGCAGTGGGTCCATTCTGAATACTTATGCCATGGTGCAAGAACATCACAGCTTGTACTTATATGCCAACTCACAAGACTGAGTTGTTGGAGTGTTTGACACACCACCCAGAACCTGTCATAAGGTTGTGGGCAGCTTGTCAAGCACCCCAACAATGTAGCATCACTGGGTTGACATGTAATGACAAGCTATGGCTCACCCACACCACAACATAAGTATTCAAAATGGCAGCCATCATACTGATGTGAAGCCATTGTGGGAAAATGTACATAACAAGAAGTTACAGTGACTTCTTGTTATGCACAAACATACCCAAAGTATCTTGTCATCAAAGTTCTGCTAGTACAGAGTCTAACCATTAGTCATGGGACATCTGAAATCATGGTTCAGTCTTCACAACACATATCTACTACTACTTATAATCATTTGTATGCTACTTTGCACATACCAGGAATTTTACACAATATATTGTCATCAAGTTTGTGTGTTGGAAATATTTTGTTCCCCATTTTCAGGTGACTCTGTTAATGGGACACTTTATCTAGTGCAGATTTTAATTTGAGCTTTATAGAAGATATATTTTTAGTTCCATCCCCAAAATAGGTAAACCAGCATGGATAGCTCTTATAAAGATGAAAATAAAAGTTGCAATGCATGAGGAGCCTCACTGGCATGGGAGTCACCAGCCTTGCTTGCTTATTCTGCAGGTTGTGAACTGACATGAGAACTGAAGGCATCCATGTATACTCAGCAAGCTCAAACACAGAAAGCTGAGCTGATTGTGAACCAACCTTCAGGATTCATGAACATAAGCTTCCCTTCTGTTCTAGCTAGCTCACTGTTCTTAAAATCAGTCCCTTGCTGCATTTTTCCATCTCACATCAGCAGAACCACCTATATTTTCTATTTTAATTGTGAGAAATTAACAAGAATAAGCTTGAAATATTTTCAGAGCATTGTTTCTTCATGATGGCACTGAGTTAATAATAAATGCAGCTTGCCCAGACCTAAGCTTTAGTGGAATGAATTCAGACTTCAGTATTTTGGTTCCCTTGCTTTGGGTGTGTAAAGTACATCAATTAATATAAAAGGGGAAATTGAAGAGGGCTTTATTTTTCTTAATTGCATCATGCATTAGCAAAACGATTCACTAAGCTCTTTAAAAGAAATTATCTTTCATCATAACTCCTTGAGCAAATTAAAAACACAGATCTGAGTGGGTTTTTGAACAGTGCTGACCACTCATAATAACTTTGATTACTATTTAAGGAGCTGCTTCTTGTTAGCCTTTTGCTGAAAAGCATCACAATCCACAAATCATGTCACTCAACATGATGAACCTCTCCTGCACAAAATATAGGAGCCAAATATCATATGATTTTCATGTTTGTCTTATAAACAGTGAAGAAGTAACTTGTGCCCCAGAACAAGTTGAGAGGACAAAACTTGTTTGTTTACTATATGTTCCTTCTGTCTTTTCAGCACAATTCTTAAGGAACGACCCATAAACACCAAGGATTTCAGTTTCCACTTACTGATATCCATTGAATTAGGGTTCTGAATTTTTGAAATTGGATCATTAAAGCAGTTGCTCCAAAAGGCCTTTGGAGGGAAGGACATTTAAGAACTGAACCTTTGAGCTATTTTGCTGCTTGTTAAAGAAACAAAAATTATGGGGAACTCACTAGAAAGATGAATGGCATGTTTGATACTGAGGGCCACTTTGGAAAATGTATGAATTAGAAAGCTGAAGCTAATTGGCATGGAAGTCAAATAATTTGAATGGTATGTGTCATCATGTATACCTTGATAACACATTATGTGGTGCCAAAGGATCCTGATACTGCAGTCTCACACATTTAGAAACCATTGATCTGAACCTAGCCATCATACAATTTTAATACACAGTGAGCATAATTATATATTTATGGGTTTCATGTTTTGTCCTCTGCTCCTATTATTTGTTTTTAAATTCTGGGTTGTTACATCATGGGTGTAATTACAGATTAGGCAGTTAAGATGTCTTTGCCCTATTTTAAAAGTGTAATGCTTCAGATATAGTTACTCAATATTCACTCATTTTACTTGAGATTAATAGAGCTGCTATGTGACAGCAGCAAGTTGCCCTGCTTCAAAACACCTGCTAATGAAAGCAATGGAGAATATAATTTTTTCCTGACAACTAAACAACAAAGGTCAGTTACTTAGGGTTCTATCAGAGACATACAAGAGGGTCAAAAATATAAAATAAACCTTTGTCAGGAAGGTCAGAATTTGTAAAGATAAGCCTGTCCTTAAAGGAAGTGTAGGCCAAAGTAATCATGTACAAAAAGTAACTGAATCTTTCTTGCTGTAACATTTTCATCATTACAAAAAGTTAAATGTATAATTTCACTGTGCATGATGACTGTGGCAGCTAGTCTCAGCTGGAGATGGGCTCACTGTGTATTGTTTGAGCACCTACAATAAAGAGTCTTTTTAATATATAAAACAATTTGCTAGTGTTGCCTGTCCCAGAAAACAAACAAGAGGGACTCTTTTTTCTTCAACAGCAGTAACAGTGGACTCAGATATTTACCTCCATTGAGTAAAACCAAAATCCCCCTATTAAACTGCAATACTAAGCATATCTAGACAGAAACAAACCAGGCTAGGGCAAGGTTTTCTCTGTCTAAACATGCCTAAGATTGCATCCTTTAGTTTATTTTCCATGGACTGAACAACCTCACTGCTCATGGGGGCTCTGAAAATGAGTTTTTTGACTGGAATTTTTTTCCTCCAAGGATCATGCTATTCCACTTCATGGGACTCTTGTTTTCACAGGCTACAGGTTGCCATTTATCTTCTGAAAGAGATGTCTCTCATGTTTCTTTCTGCAGCTGGCAGAAATCCAGTATGTATAACTTTTACTGGCATGGGATTGCAATGATGAAAAAAAGTTTCATCTGTTGATTTCCTGCCCAATATGTGGCTTTTAAAGCAGAAAAACTCCTTTAAGAAAGACAGAATTAGCATCCTGCCCACACACACATATATATAGCAAAATATTGACACTGTATTATATTTTAACATGCACCCATGAGGTCCAGAAATATCATAGTTGCAGATTTTTAATACTGATTTTCAAAGTGATGAGGCTATTGGGATTGTAATAAGAGCTTCTAGGCCATAGGTAATGTACTCCAGTTTATTAGCTACTTTGTCTTTTGTTTTCTTCTCACTAGAAATTTTCTTCAATTTTAGTTACTATCTACTCTAAATTGCAGTTTAGTTTGATTTTTTTTAAATGACACATTCCAATTATTTGATTTTGTTCTTGTTTTTTTTCTAAGATTTTTGCTAGTTGATAAGTAGCTTCACAAAACAAAATTATTCTACATTTTAGGTAGCAAACAAACCCTTGACAGTATCATCTAAGCTTAAAAATTATGTTTGACTCCATGTTGAGTTTTGCACAATTAATATTAGCCATTGAACATTTTCTCCAATAATTTACTATTGTAGTAAATTAGTACCATGGAAAGGACATTGTTAAGAGAGATCAATCTGCATTTAAGGATTCCTGTTTCCATATGATTTGATTCACAAGCTAGCTATGCTGGTGTATTAGGATTAAAACTAATGTTATTGACTTCCATGGGGCTAGATCAGCTGAAAATCAAGTACTTGGATTTAAATGGGTTATGGGATGGATAGTTATAGACTGGATAATTAGGTTATTTAAAGTCTTTGCAAAACAAAAACAGAACTCCACAGCTCACAAATGTTAAAAAAAAAAAAGTGAGAGAAAATCTATCACAATAACAGGCATAACTTCCTCCTTTTCTTTCTTCTATGTGTGTGCACATGTGCATGTGTTTTAAACCAATAGTGTACTTCCTATTTAACCTCCTGATCAATGTGCTTACAGATCAAAGAAAATTAATGAGAATCCATAAACTTTTGAGGTCTGAGTGAAGCCAGAATTCTTTTGTTTTCATTCATGGATGCATTTATTATATTTATATCCTACCCTTTTGTCCTTCATTGAATTCAAGGTTCTGTATACAGAGTCCTCATCCTGTTTGCACTCCAGACACTGACTGGACCCTGTCCTGCCTTGCTTCAGCAAAGTGGCTTTCTCAGGGAAGCACAGATAATATCCTCAGGTCTTGGATAGAGCATGAGGTGAGCAATTTGTGGATCTCCAGGCATGATTAGATATGCAATTCTCATCAGTCCTTATAATTAGTCAAGTAGTCTAAGTCTAGAGGATGGGGAGTTGTGGTCCAACAGCATCTGGAGAAACACACATTGCTCGCCCTCAGGGTAAAAACTGGAAGTGCAGAAAAAAAATTATTACTTGGTTGGAGTCAGGAAGGCAGGACAGAGTGGGAATGTTCTCGCCATTCTTGTGCAGCATCCTTAGGCCTTTCCAAATGATAGGAGGGCTGGGAGCCAATGAAAATAAGTGTCAATCAATTTGAAAAGAAATAAGTGTGATTGACTTTTCCTATCAGGCAAGACTCAGCTAGCTGGATCTGCTTCCAAAAATTATAATAATAATAATGAGGGCGGGGCACACAAGCCTGCATGCATGAATTTTCTCTTTTCCATTTTGTGACATTTATTGCAGCAGAGTTTTGCCATGAGTGGAAGAGAAACTAGATGGGATGTTTAACATAGAAACATAGAAACATAGAAAAAGAGTGAGTCAGAAGGGGCCTCCCGGGCCATCTAGTCTGACCTCTGGCACCAGCCGGCTCCGCTCATGACATGCCCACCATGTGCATGTCCAGCCTGTCTTTGAACATTTATTTTGTTTCTAAGTGAACTGGGCTAAAAGAAGTGCTTCTATGTTGATACCTTACCCATCCCCTTTGATATAAAAATTAGACCCACCCACTTGAATGAGTAAACATACATATTCCTTCCATGTATCTAGGCTGTCCCCCTCATTGTAACTGCTCCGATTCTTACCGGTTCTTTCAGGCATCAGTAATTAACTAGATAGATCATCTCAACAGCTTTTTATTTGTCTAGCATGGCCACCATCTCTCAAAGAAACAATCTAACTTCATATATGCAGTGAATATATTCAAATCTGCTTAATGTGGATTACTTAATGAATGTGACTGAATCTTCAGGGTTATCCCCTGGCTCTTGCATTAGTATTGGTACTAAATTCAGTCTCCCTGCACCTTTTGATGTGTTGGACTACAATCTAGATCATCCCCAACCAGCATAAAGACAGTGGGGATAATGGAGGTTGTAGTCCAGCAACTTGTGGCCTTCCAGATGTTCTTAGACTGTAATTCATCCCTCATAAGTGGCAATTCTGAAAAGGGTTGATGGAAGGTGTGGTCCAACAACATCTAAAGATCACAAATTGCAGTACAATACTTAAGCACAAGATATTGCCAAGCAGTAGAAACATTTAGATGATGTTTCAGGATTTGAAGTGTGAATTCTTTTCTTGAGTGGCTTAATTTTAAGAGATTCTAACATCTAATCTGAGATGCAGATTCAATGTCTGCATGTCATTTTCAATCAATGAAATCAATGTCATTTTCTTTTAACATCCCAAGTCTGATGTACATATTACTACACACATTTTACACAGTTACGCTTGTTCAGACCTATGTTTTATGACAGATTAAAAGGATAGCCATGGACTCCATTAAATGATTGAACCTGTCTGCCACATAGGTGACCACTTTATACATCTAACAAAATGGGTTCTGGCCAATGGCAATTTACACTTCAATAAATACATTTTTGATCTTACATGCCACAACATTCCTTTACTAATGACACTGTTAAAATGTATTATTGCTTATATACTCAACTTTTTTTCTGGCAAAGAACCCAAGGCAGCCCTGAGTCCGTGCCCCCCCCCCCCCCATTTCTCCATTCACAAGAACTGGCTGACTTGGTATAACTTTGAGCAATATCAGCTTTCAAGATCACCCAGTAAGTTTCATAGCAGAATAGGGAGTTACAGTCAGTTTTGTAACATTTATTTATTTATTTTACATATTTGTATGCCGCACCCTTGCAAAAAATATATGAATGCATGTATAACCTCAAGTACCTGCAGCTGTTATTTTCCTTTTTTGTCTAAGGGCCTGGCCAGCCCTTTTCTCCATTCTCTTAATGGAGGCTCTGGAGCCAAGCAGTCTGGACAGCAGCTTCTCAGAAGTCAGCCTCCCTTCAAGTATATAGCAGTAAAAATGCAGCTGTGGGAGCTTCTGTGTCTTAAACATAATACCTTGAGAGCAAGGAGTGGTCTGCAAATAGACCAAAAGATCTCCACCAGTCATTTTTACCAGTGTTATAATGCCTGACTAAGGGGTGTGGCACATGATGCTCACCCTAACTTACCTCCTCATGCTATTTTTAGCAATCTATCTTGGCTTTCTTCAGACCAGTTATATTGCAACTTTTTAAAAGTTGCAGGTTTTCCCCAGTATATGCATCAGTGTGGTACTATTCTGGGACCTGGAGGAATAGCTTCAGTGAGCAGTGAGGGGCAGATGAAGTGTCCTATTGGAACACTGGCAAAACAGCAGCAATTCTTCAGTTATGTTCCTCCCTACCTCACCACTCATACTCTCTTTCTCTGATTTACCCAGTGAACTGGAGAGTAAATGCTGTGCTATTCCCCTTTTCTCTACAGTCCTTTGAGAAATTAAAATTGCAATTTATTACATTTGTATACTGCCCCATAGACTGAGGGCTCTCTGGGTGGCACACAAAAACAGCAACCAGCAGCATAACCAGAAAAAACATTACAAGATTTAAACTTTTGCAACCAATATAGCATAACATACAATTAATATAAAATATAGAACAGAAGAACAAATATACAGAACAATAAAAGCAAACAGCAGAATTAACATAATAAAACCAGGAAATTTTTAGTAAAAACTAGTACTAAATAAAAATGTCTTTTACCTGGAGACAGAAACTGAGTACTGAAGGTGCCAATCTCACCTCCTTAGGAAGAGCATCCCATAGGTGAGACACAATAGCAGAAAAGCAATGTCTTTTCATGCCTGAAAGAATATGTCTATTCAGAAGTAGATAACATGCTTAATATCACATTGAAATCAATGCAACTTACTAAAGTAAATTACTTCAATGGGAATGGATTGGTGGTAGAGGAGAATGGGGGTGCTTATCCTACTGGTTTCACACCATGGGAGATGGGGTGTCGGTAGCAAGCAGCACCAACAACTCACACTGTTCTCTCCTCAACCCTACTCCGTGATGTTTTTGTTGTTGTTATGAAAGAAGGAGCTGTCAGTTTTTAAAAATGCCCTTCATTTCAGCAAGCCTATGTATAACTAATTGAACTAAACCAACAGAAGAAATGTACCTTAAAAGGCCATTTCCCTGCTTGCATCACCTTTCCAGTTCCTACTTCTGCAACTGTATTTGTGTGTGACACAAGATCACATTATCGAAACAGTGGAAACTCTGCTATGTTTCTTAGCATATGCCCAACTAAGCTAAACGAGTTTTGTATAAATACCAAAGCAGTGCTCCCACAATAACAGAAAGGGTTCTAGTGTAGGTCTAGATAAACACCCTTCCACAGTAAACATGCCCAAGTGCCATTGCATGGTCTACCTACTCCAAATCAACTCTGTCCTCCGAACCACACTGGCTTTCTCTGAGTGGGGTTGTGGTTCTGTGATGAAACACATGTTTTGCATGCAGAAGGCTGCAGTTGCAATCCTCAGCTTCTCCAGGTAGGGTTGGAAAAATTCCTGCCTAAAGCCATGAATAACTACTGCTAATTGTTACTGACAATATTGTGCTGGACTGGCCAAGTGGTCTGACTCAGTAGAAGACAGTTTTCTGTGTTCTTTAATGTTATCCAAAAATGTTGTTGTGCTGCAGTGACGCTGTTACTAACAATCAACATGGTTGTTACAGTCTACAGTTACAAGAGAGCAATAATACCAGCACATGGCTATCTTTTGACAGCCACTTTCTTTTATAATAATAGAATTGACAATCATGTGAAGAGACCAGGGAGTGCAGGAGAGAGGCTATTATCATAAGTGACATTTAAGTCAGTTTTTTTTTCTTTGAAATTCCACTGAATTCCACCTGACTAAAATGTATATTTGGTTTAAATGCCACTTTCTTATACTTTCATATTTTGTAGATGTAAAATGTAATCCTATGAAAGTTTAGATACAAGAAAGACCTACAATGCTCAGCATCTCCCAAACAACCATGCTGGCTGGGAATGCCAGGAGTTGTCACCATGTTTTCTTTCTAAATACATGTGGAACTGCACCTTTAGTTTAAAATGTAATATAGCAGTAGGTATCAGTCATTGCTGCAGCTGGTCAGAGTGGTAAATAGAGGCCTGTATAACATTATGCTGGCAGGGGCAGGGGGGTTGGAAGAATAGAAAATGTATGGGAAAATTATCAGTATAGTACTGCCACACAGGTCCAAGTTTGTTGGTTTCTGAACAAAGGGTGTTTGCTTTGGTTTTAAACCAGCCTAGTGACAGTACAAATTGGCAATTTTAGATAGCCTGTCTTTGGTGGTGGTACTTTCTTCTGGGCAGATAAAGGCAAAGCTGGTGGAAGAAAGTTCCCCTCAGACAGATAACTGACAGTAAGGTGACACCCTCCATCAAACTGCTGTCCACTAACCACTGAGATAAATATATTTACAAAAGATACCTTCCAGACTAAAAAGGCTGCTATCTCATGCATGCCTTACCTGAGAGTAACTAATACCACTAAAGTCAGTGGTTCATCCTTCTAAGTAAACCCAGATAGATTCAGGCTATGAGGGAGATTCTGAGGGGATCTTTAACAACTTTTAGGTATGTGAGGGAATACCATGTGGAGGAGGGCCATGACCTGTTCTTCCCTGCAGCAGAGGGCAGGATGTGTTCCAATGGGGCAAAGCTCAAGGAAAGAGGCTTCAGGTCAGATGTCAGGAAGTACTTCCTGATGCTTAGGACCCGTAGGATATGGAATGGGCTTCCAAGGGATGTGGTGGACGCCCCCTCAGTGAGAGTGCTCAAGGAAAGATTGGACAAACATATGTTGGGGGTTACATGAGCAGAGTCAGCTGGAGTTCCAGGTCAGACTAGATGTCTCTGGAGGCCACTTCTGACTTGCTTTGTTTTTTATGTTTCTATGCTTGGCTCCCTGTATTTTGATTCATGTCCACTAGCTTTGGCCAGCTTTAGCAAACAGAAAACAGCCTGTCCTCCAGCAAAGTAGAACCATTCTGCATCGAAACATTGTTTACATAATATGCGATTGAACTTTATTCTCCTAGTAAAATATTTGGTGATACCTGCCCTGAGCAAGCACAGTAATAATGCTGCCTTCTGCCATGCTCAATTCTCTCAGGAAATTACATTGCCTATTCAGTAGTGTTTCTTACTAAGGCCACTGCACAGTAACTGCCAGAAGCAGGCGTTAGCTATTGAGACACTGCTTATCTTAAGCCTGGAAATTATGTTTGTTTCCTTTAATTGTTCATTGGCAAGGCCTTTCTCCCAAGTGAACCTGCCTGGATCATAAGATCAGCCTCCAAGAACCTGCTCAGCATCCCACCATTCTATCCTTCACTGTCCCCAACCCTCTGGCATGTCTCTTAAGGGGTAGGGTAAACTTTAAAGAGAAGAGGGAACTGGCAAAAATGGCCACTTCTCATGAGAAAAGATTGCTTATCATCCCATGAATCAGATTGGTAGGAAATTCAGAACAGATACAAGAAAGTTCACACCACATGTAGTAACTTGGTCCCATGTGATATAATGATGCTCACTAATTTGGATGGTTTTAAGGAGGGAGTAGACACATTTGCGGTGGATAATGGCTAATAGTCCTCATGTCTTATTTGGGTTTGGCATTGACCGCTGATCAGCCACTATGTAAATGTAATGGTAGACACATAGTGGTTTGATCCACTATGACTTTTCTTATATTTTTAAGTGAAGATTTCAAACGAGTAAAGGAGCCCTTCCACCCATGGGGGGCACATTCTGGATCCAATCCAATGATAAAAGTCAACACTTTAGAGTTTGTAGCATTCTTTTCTCTGCTTCACCACGGTTAAAATATACTAGAAACTCTGAAGCATTAAACATGTACTTTCTGCATGGGGTTGTCACTTACTCAGTTTTTAATTTACATCTGTTTAAGTTAATCAAAATTGGAAATGAGCACTGGACAGGGTTTCCCTGCCTGTGGGAGAGGTGGAGATTATATTTGGTACTAAGAATAGAGTTAGACATTTGGAGTCTTGGGAAGCAACCTCTTCCTTTTCACCTTTGTAGGTCACTGGTTTTCTCTAATCTAAATCAGTATAGACCAAAACTTGTTATCTAGTTTCAGATGATTCAATTATGTAACAATCTTATGTTTTCATTCCAGTTCAGTGAATGTACTGCACCATTTTATTTTGACTTAGGGCACAATCATATGGAAGTTCAGACAGAATAATTTTCTATTCCCAATATGACCTGGCCAGTTATAGGACACTAACAGGTCAATTCTATGGCCCCTGGGCAGTGACTAGGGGCCCATAGGATTCTTCAGATTCCTAGATCTGAGGATGAACAGTTCCCAAGCTGGGGATTCACATTTGGATCACATTCCCCATGCTTGCACCCAGCATGAAAGAACCACAGCAGCTGCCTCTTCAAGATCATGACCCTCGAGAAAGAGGTAAGTGGGGCAAGGAGAGGAGGAGATAGGGGACACCATAATATAAGCTATACTGGTGATGCCTTAACATCCTTCATTCCCTTTCCAAAGTGGTGCAGCTAGATGAAACCAGCCATCTAGCTAATTTGAAGGATGGCAGCCAACAGGGGCTCCTGCACCTTAAATAGTTGTGTAGAAGAAGGAATATTAAGAGATGTAGTTTGTCATACAAGCCTCACCTGTTGAATTTCACTCTTCTACACAGCTACTAAAGTGGAAGAAGCCCTGTCCTCTTTTGCATCTGGGCACCCTAGGCATCTGTCTGTGATTAATTTTATTTATTTTATTTATTTATTTACAAATTTATAGGCCGCCCCTTGCCACAAGCCTCGGGGAGGCTTACAACACAATTAAATTAAACATTAAAACTTTAAAACTGGCCCATCTCCAGGTATAATTTAAAACAAATACAATATAATAAAAAATAAATTAACATTTAAAATATAGCTTAAATAAAAAGGTCTTCGCCTGGCGCCGAAAAGCAAATAAAGACAGCGCCAGGCGAGCCTCTCTGGGGAGTGCATTCCATAGATGGGGCGCCACCGCCGAGAAGGCCCTCCTCCGGGTACTCACCCTCCTAATATCACGCACGGAGGGTTCCCGGAGGAGGGCTTCTGCCGCAGATCTTAAGGGGCGGGAGGGCATATATGGTCGCAGGCGCTCCTTTAGGTAACCAGGGCCCATGCCGTTTAGGGCCTTATAGGTAATAACCAACACCTTGAATTGGGCCCGGACTTCAATGGGGAGCCAGTGGAGCTGACGGAGAACTGGGGTGATGTGAGAACCACGCCCAGTCCCCGTCAGTACCCTGGCAGCTCTATTTTGCACCAGTTGAAGTATCCGGACCGTCTTCAAGGGAAGCCCCACGTAGAGCGCGTTACAATAATCCAACCGGGAAGTCACCAACGCATGTGTCACCGTCGTCAGGCAATCGAGCTCCAGGAAGGGACGCAGCTGATGTATCAGCCGAAGCTGTTGGAAAGCGCTCCTCGCCACTGCTGACACTTGAGCAGTCAAGGTCAGCTCTGGGTCGAGGAGCACTCCCAAGCTGCGGACCCTGTCTTTCAGAGGGAGTGCAACCCCATTTAAGACTAGGGTCAAGTCCCCTACACTGTAGCCCGACCCACCTACCAACAGGACCTCTGTCTTGTCTGGATTGAGCCTCAGTTTATTGGCCCTCATCCAGCCCATTACCTCGGCCAGGCACCGGTTCAGCACAGCCACCGCCTCACCTGGATCGGTGGAAAACGAGAGGTAGAGCTGGGTATCATCCGCGTATTGATGATTCCGCAGCCCACACCTCCTGATGACCTCCCCCAGCGGTTTCATGTAGATGTTAAAAAGCATGGGGGACAAAATGGAACCCTGCGGAACCCCATGGCATAGCTGCCATGGCGCAGAGCCATAGTCCCCCAGCACCACCTTCTGGTATCGGCCATTGAGATAGGAGTGGAACCACTGCAAAGCAGTGCCTCCAACCCCCAATCCCGCCAGCCTCTCCAGAAGGATACCATGGTCGATGGTATCGAAAGCCGCTGAGATGTCAAGGAGGACTAACAGGGACGCACTCCCCCTGTCCCTCTCCCTGCATAGGTCATCGTACAGGGCGACCAAGGCAGATTCAGTGCCAAAACCGGGTCTGAAACCGGACTGAAATGGGTCCAGATAATCAGTTTCCTCCAAGAGTGCCTGGAGTTGTCCCGCCACCACCCGCTCCAGCACCTTACCCAGAAACGGGATGTTGGCCACCGGTCTATAATTGGCGACCACCTCTGGATCCAGGGAAGCCTTCTTTAGGACTGGCCGGACTACCGCCTCCTTTAAGGGAGCCGGCACCCGGCCGTCTCTCAAAGAGGCGTTGACCACCTCCAAGATCCAGGGTTCAATCCCGTCCTTGGCGGTCTTTAATAGCCAAGATGGGCACGGGTCCAGTAAACAGGTGGTTGAGCGTACCGATCCAAGCACCTTGTCCACATCATCGGGCCGCAAAAACTGAAATTCATCCAATAACGGGGGACAAGCAGGCATGGTTGGTCCCTCCCCACAAGAATCAGTACCAAAAGTGGAGTCCAGCTCGTGACGAGTCAGAGCAACTTTCTCCCAAAAATGCGTGGCGAATTCGTCACAGCGGGCTTTCGAAGGTGGTACCAGATCTTTAGCAGGGCCTGGTTTTATCAACCCCTGCACCACCCGAAAAATCTCCGCCGGACGGCATTGCGAGGAGGCAATGGACGCGGAGAAGAATCGCTTCTTCGCCGCCCTCACCGCCACAGCATAGGCTCGATAATGTGCTCTAAGTTGTGTTCGATTGGACTCATCACGTGATTTCCTCCACCTGCGCTCTAGCCGTCTCCCTACCCGCTTCATCGCCCGTAATTCCGATGTATACCAGGGAGACAAACGGGCTCTGCCAGGTTGGAGAGGGCGCTTGGGAGCGATCGTGTCGATGGCCCTGGTCATCTCCCCATTTCATGTTTCGACCAAGGCCTCCACAGGAGCTCCAGCCTTGTCAGCCGGAAAATCCCCCAGAGCCCTCAGGAATCCATCCGGATCCATCCGGCTCCGGGGGCGGACCATCACAATCTGGTCCGCACCCTTACAGAGGGAGAGGCCACTTTCGAGCTCAAACCTCACGAGGAAGTGATCTGACCATGACAAGGGCGTCAAGCATAAGTTCTTCACCCTCAGATCACCCTCTTCCTCCCCCGTCAAGAAAACCAGGTCCAGAGTGTGTCCACATTCATGGGTCGGGCCGATGACATGTTGAGACAGCCCCATGGCCGTCATGGCAGCCATGAAGTCCTGAGCCACCCCAGAAAGGTCAGTCTCGGCATGGAGATTGAAGTCCCCCAGGACCAACATCTTGGGGGTCTTCAACACCAGGTCCGAGACGACTTCCGTCAGCTCAGGCAGGGAGGCTGTTGGGCAGAAGGGTGCTCGGTACACCAACAGGATCCCCAATCTGTCTCGGTTGCCCAACACCAAATGGAGACACTCCAGCCCCGGTCTCGAAGGGACAGGAAGCCCCGTGAGGGAAAAAGCAGCCTGTAAAAAAAATTGTATTACATTTTGCATTTCTATGCTGAGCTAGTTATTCCGAGATTAGGTTATAGCAAGCCTGAATTAAAATCAAACCAAAGCTAATAAATAGCCAAACATATCTCCACCTGGCTTTACTAGTTATTCTTGTCTAATAACTTAAATATTGTTTGTTTTGAAGATCCACATTAAAGACAATACAGACATGTATAGGTACATTAGGCTGCAAAGCTAGACTCACTTACCTAGAAGTAGGTCCCATTGAATTCAGCAGAACTTATACCTGGGCAGACATGTGTAGATTGCAGTGTTAATCAGTGAAGGTATATAAGGCATTATTTCCCCCAAACAAAAAAGAACAAAATAATGTGGGCAGGGCACACACTGAAATATTTTCTGTCAGCTTGTAGGGTGCAATCTTATAAATACTTGCTTGGGAGCAGGTACTACTGAACTCAACTAAGGGCATCTGCAAGAAGAGGCCAGAGGGAGACTTGTACTACATGTGCTCATGTGCATGCATGCACACAATCACACACACACACACACAATCTCCAGCATCCCAGCTTTCATAAAGAAAAAATGCAAGTCTCTAGCCCTAGCAAAACCCAAAATGCATGGGACAACATGCAGCCAATATTCTGCCCATTCCTTCTGTAAGAAATCAGCTTGCTCCAGTCTTCCAATGTTTTAGCCAGCATGGTGAACTGCCTGAGTGCGTTAACCCTCCTGGATGTGTTAATCCATTGTCTTCCTTGTTAGACAATGTTGCAAATTCATTAACAATAAAATAAATCCAGGAGTTCATGATCTTTCTAACTCATGATTTTTTCTTATAAACTTATAAACAGTGCATGCAGATAAAAGTCCATCATTATGGTACTCTTGTTTCAGGAGGCAGGACTGTGGCAGAAAAAGTGTGGGATTACCATTTCCTCCACAGGAAAATAACCTTCCAGGTCTACTTATGGGAAACAAGTAGTTGGTCAGATCAAGCATACAAATATTTCAGAGGTCAGGTATCCTTAGACTGGTAGGCATGGTGCCCAGGCCTTATTGCTGCTCAGTCACCAGTTCTACCAGAAATGCTTGACTCATTCTCTGATTCAGTCAGGGCTTTTTAAAATTATGCAACTATATACAAAATGTGTGGTTCCAAGGATAATATGCAATTCCAAAATGATTTTGCTGTAGTTCAAAATTCAAGCCATGCAAACGTATGCTTTATTGTTGTTGTTAGTCGTGAAGTCGTGTCTGACCCATCGCGACCCATGGACAACATTTCTCCAGGCCTTCCTGTCCTCCACCATCCCCCGGAGTCCACTCAAGCTCACACCAACCACCTCAGTGACTCCATCCAGCCACCTCATCCTCTGCCGTCCCCTTCTTCTTTTGCCATCTATTGTTCCCAGCATTAGACTCTTCTCCAGGGAGTCCTTCCTTCTCATTAGGTGGCCAAAGTATTTGAGTTTCATCTTCAGGATCTGCGCTTCTAAAGAGCAGTCAGGGTTGATCTCCTCTAGGACTGACCGGTTTGATCGCCTTGTGGTCCAAGGGACTCGCAGAAGTCTCCTCCAGCACCACAACTCAAAGGCCTCAATCCTTCGGCGCTCAGCCTTCCTTATGGTCCAGCTTTCACAGCCATACATTGCAACTGGGAAAACCATAACCTTGACTATACGCACTTTTGTTGGCAGGGTGATGTCTCTGCTTTTTAGTATGCTGTCTAGATTTGCCATAGCTCTCCTCCCAAGGAGCAAAGCATCTTTTAATTTCTTGGCTGCTGTCCCCATCTGCAGTGATCTTGGAGCCCAGGAAAATAAAATCTGTCACTACCTCCATTTCTTCCCCATCTATTTGCCAGGAAGTGAGAGGACCGGATGCCATGATCTTAGTTTTCTTAATGTTGAGTTTCAGGCCAACTTTTGCACTATCCTCCTTCACCCGCATCAAGAGGCTCTTTAGTTCCTCTTCACTTTCTGCCAGGAGAGTGGTATCATCTGCATATCTGAGGTTGTTGATATTTCTCTCAGCAATCTTGATTCCAACTGGTGATTCATCTAGCCCTGCCTTTCTCATGATGTGCTCTGCATATTAGTTAAATAGGCAGGGCGACAGTATACAGCCTTGCCGAACTCCTTTCTCAATTTTGAACCAGTCAGTAGTTCCGTGTCCAGTTCTCACTGTTGCTTCTTGACTCGCATATAGGTTTCTCAAGAGACAAATAAGATGGTCAGGTACTCCCATCTCTTTAAGAACTTGCCACAATTTGTTGCGATCCACACAATCAAAGGCTTTAGCATAGTCAATGAAGCAGAAGTAGATGTTTTTGTGGAACTCCCTAGCTTTCTCCATGATCCAGCGTATGTTGGCAATTTGATCTCTAGTTCCTCTCCCTCTTCGAAATCCTGCCTGTACTTCTGGTAGTTCTCCGTCCACATACTGCTGGAGCCTAGCTTGTAGGATTTTGAGCATCACTTTGCTAGCATGTGAAATGAGTGCAATGGTGCGGTAGTTTGAACATTCTTTGGCATTGCCCTTCTTCGGGATCGGAATGTAAACTGACCTTTTCCAATCCTGTGGCCACTGTTGAGTTTTCCAAGTTTGCCGGCATATTGAGTGTAGCACTTTTATAGCATCGTCTTTTAAGATTTTGAATAGCTCAGCTGGAATGCTATCACCTCCACTAGCTTTGTTGTTGCTCAGACTTCCTAAGGCCCATTTGACTTCACATTCCAGGATGTCTGGCTCAAGGTTAGTGACCACCCCATCGTGGTTATCAGGGACGTTAAGCTCTTTCTTGTATAGTTCTTCTGTATAATCTTGCCACCTCTTCTTAATCTCTTCTGCCTCTGTTAGGTCCCTGCCATTTTGGTCCTTTATCATGCCCATCTTTGCATGAAACGTTCCCTTCATATCTCCAATTTTCTTGAAGAGATCTCTGGTCCTCCCTATTCTATTGTTTTCTTCTATTTCTTTGCACTGTTCATTTAAGAAGGCATTTTTATCTCTTCTAGCTATTCTTTGGAATTCTGCATTCAATTGGGTGTATCTTTCCCTTTCTCCCTTGCCTTTTGCTTCCCTTCTTTCCTCAGCTATTTGTAAAGCTTCCTCAGTCAGCCATTTTGCTTTCTTGCATTTCTTTTTCTTTGGGATGGTTTTAGTTGCTACCTCTTGTACAGTGTTGTGAACCTCCATCCATAGTTCTTCAGGCACTCTGTCTATCAGATCTACCATATTTTTTGCTGTATAAGACTCACTTTTCCCCCCCTCAAAAGTAAGGGGAAATGTCTGTGCATCTTATAGAGCGAATATGTGTGTGCAGTGTCAGTCAGATGTGCAGCCCATGGGGAAGTGATGGGGAATGTGCCTGTGATTATGTGCCCATTTGATTCAGAATATTTTTTTTCTTGTTTTCCTCCTCTAAAAACTAGGTGTGTCTTATGGTCAGGCACGTCTTATAGAGTGAAAAATACGGTAATTCCTTAAATCTATTTGTCACCTCCACTGTATATTCATCAGGGATACGATTTAGGTCATACCTGAGTGGCCTAGTGCTTTTCCCTACTTTCTTCAATTTAAGCCTAAATTTTGCAACAAGAAGCTCATGATCTGAGCCAGTCAGCTCCTGGTCTAGTTTTTACTGACTGTATAGAGCTTCTCCATCTTTGACTGCAGAGCACATAGTCAATCTGATTTCTGTGTTGACTGTCTGGTGATGTCCATGTGTAGAGTCATCTCGGGTTGTTGGAAAAGAGTGTTTGCTATGACCATCGTATTCTCTTGCCAAAATTCTATCAGTCTGTGCCCTGCTTCATTTTGTACTCCAAGGCCAAACTTGCCTGATATTCCAGTTATCTTTTGGCTTCTTACTTTAGCATTCCAATCCCCCATGATGATAAGGACATCATTTTTTGGAGTTAATTCTAGAAGGTGTTGTAGGCCTTCATAGAACAGGTCAACTTCAGCCTCTTCAGCACCAGTGGTTGGGGCATAAACTTGGACTATTGTGATGTTGAATGGTTTGCCTTGGATTCGAACTGAGAGCATCCTGTCATTTTGGAGATTGTATCCCAGTACTGCTTTTCCTACTCTTTTATTGACTATGAAGGCTACTCCATTTCTTCTGAGGGATTCTTGCCCGCAGTAGTATACCTGATGGTCATCTGAATTAAATTCACCCATTGCTGTCCATTTTAGTTCACTGATTCCTAAGATGTCGATGTTCAGTCTTGTCATCTCTTGTTTGACCACATCCAGCTTGCCTTGATTCATGGATCTTACATTCCAGGTTCCTATGGAGTATAGATCTTTACAGCATTGGACTTTCCTTTCACCACCAGATACATCTGCAACTGAGTGTCCTTTCGGCTTTGACCCAGTCGCTTCATTCTTTCTGGCAGTACTAGTACTAGCCCTCCATTCTTCCCCAGTAGCATATTGGACACCTTCTGACCTGAGGGGCTCATCTTCCAGCGTCATATCTTTTTGCCTTTTGGTACTGTCCATGGGTTTTTCATGGCAAAGATACTGGAGTGGGTTGCCATTTCCTTCTCCAGTGGATCACGTTTTGTCAGAGCTCTCTGCTATGACCTGTCCATCTTGGGTGGCCCTGCACGGCATAGCTCATAGCTTCATTGAGCTACGCAAGCCTCTTCGCCATGACAAGGCAGTGATCCATGAAGGAGAGTTGTATGCTAGCTGATGGAAAAATGTGGTTGAAACAGTTTGAAATACAAATTGATTAGGCCAGGCTCCACAAAACTCATTGCCTTTAAAAACTGGATTTTGACAGAGCAATGCATGTTGTTGTTTTTTAAACTTGGACATAAGGCTGAATGTATCTCAGTAAAAAGAACCCCACTGGCCACCCAGTACCCTATTTTAAAGGGGAAAAAAGGAATTTTGAAGTAGTTTTTCCCCTAAACAATAAAATGGGGACACACACATTGTTCCACATTTCTAAGCACTTTAGAGGTCCAAGAAAAAGTTCAAAAGTGTAACAGCTTGAGTGGAAAAGATTAATATCCTGCCGAAAGGTAGTATAACTCCTCAAACACTCCTTTTCACATGCCAAGATCCCTCATGCCGTTGGTTTCTCTTGACAGTTCGTTTTTGCCAAGAGCAACCAAAGAGCAGGAAGGAACTTCTTGGAGTCTTTTCCAAGCAGTGGCCAGGGGTTGGTACCTGTCACAGTTTGGCACCAGGCACCACCTGGACATTGCTACAGCTGAGGCTTCAAATCCCCACTCCATGACTGCAGTTGTGACATCATAATATAGCATGTAAAATGGAGAAAGCACTTTCTTTCACTTCTAATAGCCCATTGTTCATGTTCTAAAAATATTCTGAATTGCTTTTTTTAAAAAAAGAAGCAAAACTGCAAGGTCATCACACCTAAAAACCTGTAATCAACTCTAAGTAGGAATGAGAAATGCATAATAAATGCCTCCCATAGAAAGAATGTAGCATAGCAATTAGAATGTTGGCCTGGGACTTAGGAGATTCAGTTTTTAGTTCCCATTTGACCATAAAGCTCACTGGCCAGTCACTGACTCTCAGCTTAACAAGGTTGTCGTGATAGTAAAAGGGAGATGGAAGATCAGAAAGAAGAAAATAAAGGCAAGATATAAATGTAATGAGAACTCTGAGTTTTTAGAAATTATAGATAATAGCTTAATAGTTTAATATATTTTTAAAATCTGAATATTCTAATAGTGCTCAAGTAGGACAGCTACAGGGACTGCAGGTGGCGCAGTGGTTTAATCCGCTGTGCTGCTGGGCTGGTTGATCGAAAGGTCGCTGGTTCAAATCTGCACAATGGGATGAGTTCCCGTTGCTCTGTCCCAGCTCCTGCCAACCTTGCAGTTCAAAAGCATGCAAATGTAAGTAGATAAAAAGGTACCACTTTGGTGGGCAGATAACAGCATTCCGTGCACTTCGGTGTTTAGTCATGCCAGCCACATGACCATGGAGACTGTCTGCAGACAAATGCTGGCTCCCTCAGCTAGGAAACGGAGATGAGCACTGCCCCCTAGAGTCAGGCATGACTGGACTTAACGTCAAGGGGAAACCTTTACCTTTAGGACAGCTACAAATATTTATCTACCTGTAAAAATATGTGTTCTGGTAAATGCGTACTTTCTGAAGCTAGACACAAGAAGGTATGCCAACCACCTCACCTTGCTTGGTTTCCCATCATCTTATGAACACTCTGCATTTAATACAAAATAAGTATCTATTTTTTCTATTGAATATTGGAGGCTAAGCATTTGTATTTCAGAACTCCTTAAAGCTTTTCTCCTTGGGACCTGAAGCAATAATGAGTAGGCAAGATTTACAGAACACCAGAGTAAGCCTTGTATGTTCCCTATGCAGCCCATCCTTTCCTAATGGAGGAATTTAAATGTCACTCAGCTTTAGGTCAGGAAATCTGTATCCCAGATCTCTAGTAACTATCAGTCTTTTTAAATCCCCCTTTCTAATCTAATTACTCTTTCTAATCTAGCAGCAGGAGTCTCCTGGAAATATTCAGGACTGCTGGAATGTCAGAAGGAGAGCAGAAGGCCTTTCTCTGCCCATGGCATAGGGCTTGTTTTGTTTGGAAAGAAATAAAATGCAGGAGGAGGGACACTCAGCTTCATTAAAGCCAGCTCCTGTTGTTCAACATTGGAAACACACTACTGGTAGAAGAGCTGCTGTGGCTTCTCATTCAGCACCAGCAGCTGCCACTGTTGGCAGCCAAGTAAAGGAGTTTTGCTACCCTGGAAGGCTTAAGGAGAAGATGCACAATGGGGGAGCAAGAAAACAAGCTCAAGTAAAGCATTTCCCAAAGAACCTGTGCAAGAGATGCTCAAGAGGGACAATGGGTTGCGTTTACCTCCATCCTGTAAGGAATCCGTGACTCTGAAAGGAGGTAAACATTAATTGGAACACAACCAGAGTGCCACCATGTGGTGCTTCTTTTATGGGCTTCTGTGTACACACAAAACAAAGGATTATCCTATTCCAAACATAAATGGATCTTCTGATGATAAGGTTTCCAGAATGGCAACACGATAGCTTGCTATAAAAAGGACTGTTTTTCCTTTTTAGTTCATGAAATATTTTGAGCAACACTGATAACCTGGATAAGAATCGTGGCTTATGAGCATTTCTAATATAGAATTCTGGACCAGGAATTCCATTTTATTCATTCATCTATGAGGGTAGTTAGAAAGAAAGGGACTGGCCCAACTTCAACCAGTGAGTTTCATGAGTAAGCAAAGATTTGAACTTGTCATTTGTGGACAGGGATTAACAGAAAAGGACGGTCAAGAGTAAGAGGAGCAAGAAGAAGGGAGAAGGTAAAAGAGCTTGGTGAGCTTATGCTTCCTCACAGTGCAGGCTGGTGACTCCAATATCAGTGGGCACTCAGAACTTTAAGGAGCTGTCTATGATGCTGAACCATTTTGGGACTGGATTGGATTCAGCACCATGGAAAGCCCCTTTAAAACTCTGCTTAAACACTGCCCCACTGACATTGGGAACCTTCACTGCTTTCTAAGGATATTACACACACACACACAGAGCCTACTTTAATGTCTTCATTCATGAAGTTGAAATCTAGTTCTCTATGCCTTTATCTCTTCCATATCCAATCTTCCCAGACAAAATGGAAATCTTTGAACCAAGCTGATTGTGAGGGGACACAAAATGAAGGCATTAATGGTACAGTTAGACAGCACCTGCTTGTGAGCTTCCCATAAGCATCTGGGTGGTCACTGTGAGAGAGAGGCTGCTGGACTAGATAGTCTTTTAATCTGATCCAGCTGGGCTCCTATTACATTCTTACAATCAGTTCAGATTAGTTGTTACTAGAATCAGCTCATAGCAAGTGCACAGTTCTACTCAGCAGAGGGGACTACTCATGTAAGAAGTGTAATATTGGAAAAGAAGATACTTAGGAAACAATGCAGCAGCTTCTTCTGTGAGTAGGGGATGCTGAAATTTCCTTTCCTCGATAAGATTATTTTCAGCAAAGCACCACCTGCTTATGATAGCACTAGAAACTGAATACTTCTGCTTGTTCTCTGATTGAGTGAGCAGCAGGCCATTGTGTCATGCAGGTGTACCTTACAAGTGACCTTCCTCCTGAACTAGCTAAACGGTCATCTCTACAGATGATTCAGACTTCATGCTTGCTTGGTCCTAGTCATTTCCTCTGCAAAGACTGTCTTTCTATGTTATGGTTTTCACTGTGCAAACTAATGGCTTCAAGGAGCTAAGCTGAGACCAGATGACTATTTTACTGATGGCCACAGGCTGCACATGAATCATGATGCCAGAATACGCCTAGTGGCTATTCTAAGAGTCAACTATTTCTATTTTTGAAATTATATCTAAGAATGGCCATCACCATGAAAATGTGCAGAAAAACTGAATTTGTGTTGCAAGTTTTCTAAAGGCATCACAGAAACTATGCCAATTGAATAATTTTGTTCCTTTGTTTATAGGTTTTCTTAAGAACTAGAAGGTTTTTTAAAAAAAAGAATAAGCAAGAAGATACATTTCAAGGGGGTAGCATAAAATGTGTCAAAGATCTTTATCAGTGATGCACAGTGAGAAGGAAGCACTTTTCTGTTGATAGGGGACAGTGTGATCATTCATTCCCTCAGTCTTCTCTTCTCCAGGTGAAACATGCCCAGTTCTTTCAATCTCTTCTCATAGGGCTTTGTTCCATTCTCTGGAGCTTTTCCAGCTTGTCTGCATCTTTCTTAAACTGTGATGCACAGAATTGGACACAGTAGTCCAGATTAGGCCTCACCAGTGCTGAATAGAGAGGAACTAGTACTTGACGGGATTTGGAAGTGATATTTTTATTAGTGCAACCGAAAAATATCATCTGCCCTTTTTGCAACCACATCACATTGTTGGCTCATATTCAGTTTGTAATGCAACAATTCCATGATCCTTCACACTTGCCGTATTGTTGAGCCAAGTATTGCCCATCTTGTAATGATGCATTTGGCATTTGTCCCTATTGAATTTAATTTTGTTGTTTTCAGACCAGCTCTGTAACCTATCAAGATCATACTAAATCTTCTTTCTGTCTTCCAGGGTACTAACTATTCCACTACATTCCATTTCATCTTCAAATCTGATAGCAGTTCCCTGCACTTTCTCATCCAAGTCATTAATGAAGATATTGAAAAGCAATGACTCCAATTGTTAACTCTGTCAGGTCTGAGAAGGTGCCATTGATGAGTGCTCTTTGAATCCAGTTCTGTAGCCAACTGTGGATTCACTTGATAGTTGTTCCATCTAGCCTACTTTTAGCTCTTTGCTGATCAGGATATCATGGTGCAGTTGGCCAAAACCTTTACTAAAAGTCAGATTATGTCCACAGCATTCCCACAGTCCACCTGGGAGGTCACCCAAAACATGAAATCACATTGGACTGGCAGGATTTGTTCTTGAGAAATCCACGTTGGCTTCTAGTAATCCCTGCATTGTTCTCAAGCTCTTTGCAGACTGATGGCTTTATAATGTGCTCCAGAATTTTCCCAGGGATTGATGTCAGACTGACTAGTCTGCAGTTCTCAGGTTTTCCTCTTTCTTTCTTTCTTTCTTTCTTTCTTTCTTTCTTTCTTTCTTTCTTTCTTTCTTTCTTTCAGATAGGGATAACATTTGCCCTTCTCCAGTCATCTGGCACCTCCCCTGTCCTCCACAATTTCTTAAAGGTAATAGCCAGTGGTTCTGAGAGTTCTTTTGCCAGTTGTTTTATGACTCTACGATGGAGTTCATCAGATCCTGGAGATTTGAACTCATTCAACACAATAAGATGTTCCTTGACCATTTGCCTATTAATCTTCAGTTGCTATCCTGCTCCATCATCTTGTACTTCCTCTTCAGGAAAACTGAGCCAAAGTAGGAACTGAGTACTTCTGCCTTTTCTTTGTCATCTGTTATTTTGCCATCCACATTGAGCACTTGACTGTCATTTCTTTCCTCATCCTTTTACTTTGGACATATCTGAAGAAGACTTTTTTGTTGTATTTAACATCCCTTGCTATCCTCAATTCATACCTAGAATTCCTGATGCTACCCCTGAAATTCTGTGCTACCTGTCTGCATTCTTCCTTTGTAGCCTAGCCTTCCTTCCATTTCTTGCACATGTCCTTTTTTGTTTTCAGTTCACCTCTAAGCTTTTTATGAAGCCACATGGGCTTCTTTTGTTGTCTTCTACCATTTTTCTTGTTGGAATTATTTGTAATTTTGCCTTTTCAATATCCTCCCTTTTTTATAAGTCCCATCTATCTTGGACTCCTTTTCTCATTAGAGTCACTTGCCATGGGAGTTGACTTATCATTATTCTGAGTTTATTAAATTGGCTTTCCTAAGATCCAGGAAATCATTCTTTTAGAATCAAGAATTGAAGTATGACATGGTCACTTTCACCCAGAGTTTCCATATTTGCCACTTTGTTCACTAGATCTTCCCTGTTGGTTAGTATCAAGGCTCTTGTTCCTTCCTCCTCTTTCTGTTGGAGGAAGTTATCCATAACATCTCTAGCACTGCTATTTTAAATCATTTTATTTATGTATGCATTTATTTGCATTGATTTCATGAAACTTGTGTACAGAGCCTGCTTCAGGAAGCATTCATAGATAAAACAATTTTTAAGCATTCCAGTGGTAGATAAAACCACACCAGCAAGACTCACCAAAGGTTTACCCCATTTATTTCTTTGTCTACAGTCTTCTTGAATGACCTCCAACTCTAACCTCAATTTAACCTTCCACCATGCGGACAGGTCTCAAATATAAAGTCTCTTTTGCTAGTAGTAAATGTTCTAATTTCATACTAATAAGAGCATGTGCCACATGTAAATACCAGAGGCTGAAACATTTTCTTAAGATAGTACACTTTGGGAGCCATTTTTGGAGAAGATATATTGGCTGCTAACTAAAAATGAGACCCATAAAATCTTGGATTTGAATAGAAATAGATTTATGTGCACATTCCAGATGTTTGGCCCTCTTCTTCAGTTCAAATGAATTATATTTATTTTCCTTAAGTTCATATAAAATGCACTTTCTCTATCATTTAAATGCTAATTTTTAGCATTCTATGAATTTCATGCTACATTTAAAGAAAGTATTGACTTCACTTTTACTGTCCTGAATTTAATCTTCCTGTTAGCTGTGAGAAGACAGAGCAGTTGCTATGCTTAAGGAATGCTTCCATGGGAAGTACTGGTGTTCCATGTGGAACTGAGTCATTGGAAGGACCCAGAAATGCATCCAGAGCACAGCTAGCAAGTCTCAAAAAATCAGTGCAAGCCACACCAGTGTGACTGCACAATGTCAATACATCCTGGCCTGTTTCCCACAATTCAATTCCATGTATCCCTCAAATGTGAAAGAACATCCTTTATTTAAGTGTGTGGGGCACTCATGTGAATCCACCCTAAATTATGTAGAAATCCACTGATGTGCACAAAAAAGCCAAACACCTGACTGTGAGGAGGCAGAGGGGATGCGTCGCTGAGCGCTTAATGGCGGCGGCCCGGGCGTCCAATCAGAGCCGGTCACAATGGAGCGCGGGCACTTTAAAAGCATAGAACAAACCAGAAGGCGCTAGGGCGCACCTGGCGTTGCGGGGCAGGGTCAGGTAGACAGAATAAAAGCGGCCGGGACGGCGGGAATGGGGGCGGAGGAGAGACGGAGTAGAGGTGCGATTGGCGAGGAGCATCAGAGGGCGCACGTTGGAGAATGCAGCAACAGCTGGCGCTGAGCTGGAGAGGACGCCGCGGGTCCGTGCCGTGAGCCCTGGAACAGGCAGCCGTAGGGACAGGGACAAGTGCTTCGCGGAGCGGCGGGGGCTGTGCGCACCTGAAATAAAGGCGTCTGTGGCTGATTCCCCGTGTGTAGACGCTGTTATGTTGCCTGGTGCAGGTGGGTTGCAATCCCGCAGGATGACAGCATGACACTGGCGGAGAAGGCGGGCAGGGGGCGGTCCGGAGGTGCCCTGAGAGAAGCTCCCTTTAACCCTTCGGAAGACTTTCTGAATTGGTGGACAGAACAGCAAAAGAGACAGGCAGAAGAGCAGGCAAGGCTATTGCATGAGATGGCAGACCAGCAGCGACAAATGATGGACCAGATGCTGGCTGCTCAGTTGCAAAGCCAAAGCCAAATGATGAAACAGGTGCTGGAAAGTGTCCATGGGTTGCCAACAGCAACGGGGCTCACTGCAGGGGGCCCATTGTTTAAGGTGAATAAGATGACAGATACTGACGATCCAGAAGCTTTCCTAAACGCGTTTGAGCGTATTGCCATGGCAGCCAGATGGCCCAAAGAACAGTGGGCTTTGATATTGCTACCTTGCCTAACGGGCCAGGCACAAGCCGCTGTGGATAATCTGACCCCTGAGGATGCAGGGCAATATGACAAGGTGAAAGAGGCGGTGCTGGGCATACTTAACATCTCAGAAGAGTCGTATAGAAGGCGCTTGCGGCAGGTGACGTTTGAGAAGGGGATGGCCCCTAGGGCAGTAGGACAGCAAATAAGGGCCTTAAGTCTGCAATAGTTGAAACCAACAGTGCGAACGGCTGAGCAAGTGGCTGAGCTGGTGATGCTGGAGCAATTCGTAACCATTTTGCCATTAGTAGCGCGGAATTGGGTGCGCTGCCAGAAAGCAATTTCCTTGGAAGATGCTATAGCCTTAATGGAAACTTATGTAGCGGCAGAGGAGCCGGAAGGGGTCAAGCCAGCGGCAGCATTGTGGAACAAAGGGAAACAGAATCAAGGCCCGGAAGGACGGGGCGGTAAGGGCGTAAGGGGAAGTCAAAACCCCGGCCCTTCACCTGCGGGTCGAGGGGTGGTGTTGCCCAAAAGCGCTTTGGCGGAGAAACGAATCCTGAGGCCTCCGTTGTTGCCGATGCCACGAGAGAACCTAAAGGATTCAGTCAGGCCTACTGCGGCCACCTGCTTCCGTTGTGGGCAGGCGGGTCATCTTCGCCGCGATTGTCCCATGATGGAGTGCGACTTCATGGAAGCCTGGTGGTCAGGACTGGTGAGTTGCAAACCATCAGCGGGGTGGCAGGTGAGGGCTAAGGTGGATGGCAAGCCCGTGGAAGCATTGGTGGACACGGGTTGTGGGCGCACCCTAGTAAAAACACCGAGGGGACAACTGCTAACGGAGGTGCTGCGAGTACAATGAATCCATGGTGATGTTAAGCCATATCATGCCCGCTGGGCAAAAATAGAGGTGGCAGGTCGGGTACATTTGAACAAGGTGGGGGTGGTCCCTAGCCTGGCCTACGAAATGATCTTGGGGAGAGATTGGCCCTATTTTGACGAGCTGGTGCGGTCCTTGGGCATAACCAAGGCTCAAGCAGGAAACGCAGAGGGGGAAGAACAGGATGTGGCAACAGTATCCCGGGGAAAAATAACATTCTGGCAACAGAATGATGCCTCCCTAGTATGCCTCCAAGGTATGCCTTGCGGCAAGCGGTTGAAGCAGGCCAAGAAGGTGGGAGGACTGGGCAGGGCCCTCGCTTTGAGATGGAGGGAGGTGTGCTATATAGGGTGGTACCTGCTCAGGGAGAACAGCGGGAGCTGCGGCAACTGGTGGTACTGGGCCCATTGCAAAGGGCTGTGCTACGGTTGGCACATGACGTGCCTATGGCTGGGCACCTGGCAGCAGCTAAAACCGTGGAGAGGGTGATTCAATGCTTCTATTGGCCTGGAGTGTACACCCAGGTCAAACAATATTGTATGTCGTGCCCTGAGTGTCAGAAAACCCAGAGGAAGAGCAGTGTGGGAGCCCCATTGATACCGATGCCCATCATGGGGAAGCCCTTTGAAAGAGTGGGTTTGATATGGTAGGACCGCTGGAAAAGTCAGCGAAGGGGCATCAGTACATCCTGGTGGTGATCGATTATGCTACCAGGTATCCTGAGGCTGTACCGCTACGCACCATAACAGCCCAAGTGGTGGGACAAGAGCTGGTGAATATTTTCGTGAGGGTGGGGCTACCAAAGGAGATCTTGACCGACCAGGGGACAAACTTTATGAGCCGCATTTTGAAGCGCATGTGGGAGGTGCTTAAAGTTAAACCGCTACGCACCTCAGTCTATCACCCTCAAACTAATGGGTTGGTAGAACGCATGAACCAAACGCTAAAAAATATGTTAAAGAAATTCACCAGGGATTTCCCTCGCCAGTGGCATGTGTTTCTTGGGCCGCTGATGTTTGCAGTCAGGGAGTTACCGCAAGCTTCACTAGGGTTTTCTCCCTTTGAGCTGCTGTATGGCAGACATCCGCAGGGCATTCTCGACTTGGTCCACGATCAATGGGAAGCTGCTGGGCCTGGACCCATATCTACGTTGCAGTATGTGCTTGACATGAGAAAGCACCTGGCTGATTTAGCCAAAAGAGCTGAAACTCATTTGCGTCAAGCCCAGGAAGTACAGAAGTATCATTATGGTGGCAAGGTGCAGCCTAGGTCATTCCAACCTGGGCAGCGGGTGCTGTTACTATTGCCAGAAGGGAAGAATAAGTTATCAGCTAGATGGCAAGGGCCTTTTGAAGTCCTCAGGCAAGTAGGGCCGGTGGATTACGAGATACTAATGCCTGGCAAGCGCCGGGAAAGGCAGGTGTACCATGTCAACCTGCTGAAGGCCTGGCATGAACAAGAGGTGCCCAGGGATGAGCCAGGGGGTTCAGTGGAGGCCGCGGCCTTGGCCGAAAAGGAAGGAGGAGAGCTCACCATAGGGGAACAGTTGTCCGAATGTCAAGTGATGCAGGTGCGGGCCCTAGAAGCAGAGTTCAGAGATGTGTTCTCTGATCATCCCAGTCGCACTAATTGGATAGAACACCAAATTCAAACGGAGCCGGGTACAGTGATACGGGTACCAGCTCGACCTTACCCTCCACGGTTAAAACAAGCTGTCGTGGAAGAAGTTAAGCAGATGCTAAAGTTAGGAGTAATCGAGGAGTCACGAAGCAAATGGCGTAGCCAGCCGGTGCTAGTTCCCAAGAAAGACGGGAGCACTCAATTCTGCGTAGATTTTAGAAGGGTGAATGAGGTATCTAAATTTGATGCTTATCCCATGCCCCGAGTGGAGGATTTATTGCATCTGCTGGGAAGGGCGCGCTTCCTTACTACCCTGGACTTGACAACAGGCTATTGGCAAATCCCTTTGTCAAGGGACTCATGAGAAAAGACAGCCTTTGCAACACCTTTAGGACTGTTTCACTTCAAATATATGCCTTTTGGCCTCCATGGTGCCGCGGCTACTTTTCAACGATTGATGGACAAGGTGTTGGGGCCGCTGACTCGCTGTTCAGTCGCGTATATTGATGACATAGTCATTTTCAGTGAATCTTGGGAGGACCATATAAGGCATATACGGCAGGTGTTACAGCCCTTGCACCAGGCTGGGTTAACTGCCAAGCCAAGTAAGTGTACCGTAGGCCGGTCAGAAGTTCAATTTCTAGGCCACATAGTGGGGAAGGGCCGAATTAGACCTATGCCGGACAAAGTAGAAAAGTTGAGGCAGTGGCCGTTACCCAAAACGAAGAAAGGGGTGCAGCAGTTCCTGGGGCTAGCCAGCTACTATAGACGTTTTATTCCCCATTTCTCGTCTAAAGCAGCATCCTTAACAGAAGCACTAAAAAAGAAATATAAGAAAGAGATACAGTGGACGGCGCAGATGAGGCAGAATTTTGAGGCCCTTCGTTCAAGCTTGCTCAGTTATCCGGTGTTGCGGTCTCCTGACTTCACGCGCACCTTTATATTGCAAACAGATGCTTCCACCGTGGGGCTGGGAGCAGTCTTGTCCCAAGGCAAGGGCCAAGAAAAACATCCAGTGTTGTATTTAAGCCGGAAGTTAGAGCCCAGAGAAAGACGGTATTCCACGATTGAGCGGGAAGCATTGGCAGTGAAATGGGCGGTGGTCACTCTCCGACAATACCTATGGGGGGCCCCGTTTATTCTGGTTACGGATCATGCCCCTCTACAGTGGTTGAATAGGATGCGAAATGACAACCCTCGCCTTACTAGATGGTACTTAATGTTGCAACCCTATGCTTTTACTGTACAGCATCGGCAGGGGAAAGAACATAGCAACGCGGATTTCTTTTCCCGGCAGGGTCGCTGGAGTGGGGCTGACAACGGCGATCCCCTCTTGAAGGGGGGGATATGTGAGGAGGCAAAGGGGATGCATCGCTGAGCGCTTAATGGCGGCGGCCCGGCGTCCAATCGGAGCCGGTCACAATGGAGCGCGGGCACTTTAAAAGCATAGAACAAACCAGAAGGCGCTTGGGCGCACCTGGCGTCGGGGGGCAGGGTCAGGTAGACAGAATAAAAGCGGCCGGGAGGGCGGGAATGGGGGCGGAGAAGAGACGGAGCAGAGGCGCGATTGGCGAGGAGCATCAGAGGGCGCACGTCGGAGAATGCAGCAACAGCCACCACTGAGCTGGAGAGGACGCCGCGGGTCCGTGCCGTGAGCCCTGGAACAGGCAGCCGTAGGGACAGGGACAAGCGCTTCGCGGAGCGGCGGGGGCTGTGCGCACCTGAAATAAAGGCGTCTGTGGCTGATTCCCCGTGTGTAGACGCTGTTATGTTGCCTGGTGCAGGTGGGTTTGCGATCCCGCAGGACGACAGCATGACACTGACCCATACAGCTTCATATTTCTGCTCTTCTTCCCTACACCCATTACAGAAATAACGCTGCTAATCAGTCTACCTTATTTGTGAAAAATAGCATAAACCAGTTCTCCCATGAACACTGCTGCACAAATATTATGTCCTCTCCCCTTAAAAACAAAGGTACATATTTATTTCATGTGGAATTTACAGGTGAAAATAGGTACTTCTCTCTAGTCAGTTGCAGGAAAACACATCCATTTTTTTTCCTGACAGTCCAGTACTACCGATATCAAAAATCATTCGGGGTGAATTCCGATGGAACATGCTGGGCAGAACTTCTGTTTACATAGAAGTTACATAGAACTGCTAGAAGATGTGACCAACACATATGTGCATGAATGGGTTCAAACCATGCATTGGATAGTTCCTAACTCCATTGGAATAGTGGCCACAAAGTGTCACACATTCTGTCATGTTACTTTAAAAAAGAACTTATACATTTGGCTAGTCATTAAATATATATATTTATATTGTTTGCAGGCTGAATGCTTTTGCTCTGTCATCCATCAATGATTCACAAAATCTTAAAAAGCATTTGAACAAAATATTCCAAAATGGCTTTTCCTAAGCTTATTGCATTTCTGTCAAGATGTATCCCACCAAAGGTTGCCAAGGTTGTTCAGGAGGAAGAGGGGTCTATGAAAAAGTTTAAACTCCCCAGGACTCTAGAATTTGCATTGTTATTCATGAGCTGGAACATACTTCCAGCCTGATGGGAATCTGATTTATCAGAATTACCCTACATTAAAACAGATAATTAATGATGACTGTGAAGATAAAATGAAGACAATTCTCCATTTGCCTGCTTTGAACATATCAATGTTTCTGTTTCAAAATCAAAGCTAAAGGCTGTTGTTTTTTAAATGACAATGTGTCTCTTCTGCGCCCAGCTTTTAAATTACAAATTTTTGCTCTAGCATTTCATTAACAATAGTCTAAAAAATAGACTCCTTGGAAAGATGATGAATACTTTCTGCTGAGTAACAGAAAGGGGGTAGTGGAACTATTTTAAAAACATACTTTATGTCCTATTACAGGCTAATTTTGTATTCAGTCATTTTTATAATGATCTGTTATAAATTTATATGTTCCAAAATATAGCAGAATGTATTACTGAGTGTGTACTTACAATTTCTCTTGTATTTGAGAAAATTTTCTCACCACTGATTTCCCAACTGCAATAAATTGATGTGATGCATTTATTGACACACAGTGGTAATACTCTTGCAAAGTTGAAGCATAAACTTAAATTTAATTGGGAAGGTGTGATGGCATATCCCCCTCAGGAATCAGTTAGACCTTGCCCCAAAAACAAAAATCTTCATAAAATAATATGGGAACAATGATATGTGCATTCCCAGGGAAGATGTGCGTTCTTCCAACCTGCTTGTTGGATATATAGCTGACAACGTATCTCTTTTTGAGGGGAAGCAGGTGTGTGGGATGCCTCCTTTCAGTTATGTTTGCATACAGATGTGAACTAAGATCTCCAAAAGCAACACTGGAAGCTGATCTGTGTTGCAACCTTGGAAGAATGGCTTTTAACCCCATTGCAAATATGAAATAAGAACTAGGAAAGCAGCCCTGGAAACTCATTCTGTACATCAAGTGATATATGGTAATTGATGAATATTGCAATCAACTCAAAATAGAACACACTATGACTTCACTTTCAGTGTATTGCTTGTAGATAGACACAATTAATTTAGAGAGGATCCTTTTACATAAGATTTTAATTCTAGTGCATGATTTCAATGTAGTTCAGGTCATGTTCCCACCTCTTTACTGACGCTATCAAGGCAGGGAGAATATCAGTTACTCTACCAGTACTAGGTGGGTTTACACATCACAGCAACCCACCCTTCAAATTGCCTTATTTCATGAACAACCAACAGTGTATCCAACAGATGATGAGGGTCACTGTTGGTTGCCCCCCCTCCCCCGGTCAGGAGACATGGCTGCTAAAGATGCATTGTCTCCTCTTCAAGCTGTGATTGCAAACCTTCCCTCCCCCCAAAAAAACCCAAAAAAACCCTGGGTTTTTGTTTTTTGTTTTCCTTGCTTGAACTTTTTCCCTCCTCACTGTATGTTTGAAGACTGTGCTTTGCATTCTCCAAGTTGACAGCCCCTTCAAAGTGCCTAAGTTGCACTTTAGAGGCACAGTCCCTGGTTCACCACGTATAATTTTAATATAGTTTTTGTGCCCCAAATGTGCACAGATATTTTCACAATTTTTCAAATGTATTATTTTAGTTAGACTTGCACCAGCATGCATACCCAGGGATCAGAAATGGGCAGCCTAACCTGGACCATACCCTGGCAAGTACCAGCAGGTACTCACCATAAACATTGATCCATAGAAGCTGCAAAACAATTTAACTTGTTTTTTCCCAACACCTATTGAAAAGCAAGCTTCAAGGGAAAGCAAAGCTAGTAGTGATTCTTACTCGCAAGAGGGAGAGCGTTAAATCACCCAAAACCCTCTACTTTTTGAGGAGTGGGCCTCATTGTCTTGTATCTTTTCCAGTCTTTCTAAGACTCCAGGTACTTGGGAAGTCCAGAACCTCCCTGTTTGAGACCTGTCAAAGGTCAGGCTTCCTTTTCAACCTTTTTTAAGGCTATCAGGTTTTTTGACAGGGATTTGTACATATGCTTAGGTATATATCCGTATGATAAAAACATCTGTTTAAAGTCCTGTTTTAAAAATGAGCTTCTGTGCTCCTGTAAAATGGGTGATTTACACTTTTCTACCTATATGAACATCTAGGGTCTTGGAGAAAAATGGAAAACTTTCCAACCGCAAAGCATAAAGGATAATCACAAAGGAGCTGATCTACTGATCACTGACTGTTATGAACAAAGATGGTTTACATGACACAAAAACCCATCATGGCTTGTTACCATGATGGATTGTCATGTCACCAAAAACCAATCACTGAGAGTGTAATCTCAAGAAGCCTGTGATGATTCTGTGTTCTGTGGAGACAGACAGAACCAGTCATCCAGCTGTGACAGGCTCCTTGCAAATACTGGCCTCATCATGCTAGAAGATGGAAGCAAAATGCTGCTATGGCAACAGGAAAACAAATGGGTCTGACTGTGCTTTTTTTCATAGGACATCCCTGTTCTCACATCTGCCAAGGGTTCAGAAGAAGAAAATTGGGATACAGGAGGAATCAGAAGAACTTGGAGACCAGATGTGTGGGCATAGAATAACCACAGGTAGCTGCAATATCATACTTTGCCTCTGTTCAGAGGAACTTAGCAGAATGAATATACCCTTGGGATATACGTTATACATCTTGAACTCCTGGATTAGGTCCAGTATGAAGAAAGGGATATAATGCAGTTTTTTCAAAGACTAACCCAAGACTGTAATCTGCCCAGAAAACATTTATTACTGAGTGCATTAAAAATACCTTATATAAAGATGACATCATGCTGCATGAAGTGAATCTGAAGGACAAGATGACACACATACACACTATCATATAGAAAAGCCACTGGACTAGTAGTTCAATCTTCCTTTAACACTAGTGATGAGACAGCACAGTTTCAGGGACCCAGAAGAAGCTGAGTGTCATGCCTAGCACTGTCCTCTCAAGGGACCAGCTGAGGAATTTCTAAAAGGAACAGCCAGGCAGCAGTCACCACTGAAACATGGGAGGTGAGGTTGGTGGATGAAGCTTTGCATTCCTGTGGATGTTCACATCACCTGTGCAAAACATTCAGCTAGCAGTTATAATGAGTAGGAGATGGACCACTTGCCAGAGACTAATCAGAGAACCACTTTTAGAAAAAGCAATGCTTTTTCATAATGGGGCTGAACAGTATAGTCTTCACCTAACCTCAGGAGGAATAGTATTATAGTCCTGAGGCATTATCACCTGGAAGGAAATTTAATTTCTAGTTACCTAGCAGCACAATCCTATGCATATTTACTAAATTGTGTTCAATGGGGCTTATTCCAAGATAAGTGTCATAAGATGACAGCCTTAAACTACAATACAAAATACACTTTCTACAGAGAAAGTCCCACTGAACATTTACTTCCAAGTGAACATGTACAGCATTGCATTATATTTGAATTTTGCTGTCAGTTATAAGGCCCATACAAAGATAGCCATCCTTCCCACTATGCTTTCCAGAGAAACAGAATAAGGCTCAGTTCCTGTAAACCACTCGGTTCATGTAAAGGAGCTTTTGATGATGACAAAAATTAACTCCACTAGATGGCTCACAGATTCATAAACAGAAACAATTCACATCATGTCCTCTGAAATCCCAACAGGTTGCCCTGCTAAGAATTAAAAATACTCTACAGTTTTAATCAATAAAAATAGCATGTATGGTAAGATATGAAAAACACATCCTATATAAGCATATATGTTACATTTGACCTCTGTTACAAAGTACAACTGCATCAGTCTAAAGTCTGCGTGCAGCAATATAAATTATGTACAAACTTGCAAAAGAGGTTATTCCAGGTATGTGTCTGAGCATGAAATCCAGTCTTAAGTCCTATACTATCCTTTGGAGCTGTTGTCTAGTTGGGGGTTTTTTTAGTGTCTCTGTGTGTAGTTTCTGCCTCCCACCCCACCACCTTGAAGACTGTGCTTGGGCACTCCTGGAAGAGCATTCCATCTGAGAAAGAAAATGGTGACTGGGCTGCTGGGGAAAAAGATGACTACTCTTGCTTCTTCTACCACTATAGTAATTTAATTGCTCCTCATCTCAGCCCTTACTAAAAGCATGTGGCTCAGAAGGGCACCTAGGCACTCCCTCTGTCCTTCACTTCCTAACTCCAAACGCACCCAGCCTCTGCAGTCTGTGTTCAATGATGCAGTGGAGTCAGGGTCACAAGGTCAAAGCATCAAGACTTGTTTTACTTGTAGGGTCAGTAACATCATCTGCCCCTTTCCCCAGACTTCCATGTTCCTTTTCAGCACAGAATGCAATCCCCACAGCAACTCTGGGGAAAATTGATTTTCCCAGCAGTAATATATTGTTGCCAGCTATCCTTGGTTGGCAGGAACTGGGGTTGTTGCATGCCATCAGCTCATCTCCAATTCATGGCAAATCTATGAATGAATGTCCTTGAAAATGTCCTGTCCCTGACAGCCCTGCTCAGCCCTTCTTTTTTATTTAAAGCCATTCAATACTGTGCCTGTAGCCAGTTGGCTCTCTGAATGGTTTACAAACATTTAAAATATAAAACAAATCCAACATCATGATAAGATAAAACCAAGAGTGGCCTTCCCACTCTGCTGGTGCCACCTCTGAGGGGAGGAGCTAATCCTCATCTGGGAATTCCTCAGTCCTAGCAGCCTCTCACACTAGCTCTATCTCTATCTCCATACTATTCCCAGGGTCCGTTTGGCCCAATATTGTCTCTGCCCTTGAGATAATTGCTTCCACCTCCTCCCCCTGTTGCATCTTAAGAACTTGAGCACAAATTCCAGTCCCTCAGTCCCACTGAAATATTCTTCATCTTTGGAATCTGAATCAGCAATAGTGATGTGGCTAGTGTCCCATGGGAATGCTTGCCAAAACCCACCACTACACTTTCTCTCCACAATTTCCAAATGAAATGAGCCAGGGCCCACTTCTGAAAAAAGGATGGGTTTAGAGTTTGAGATAAGCTACTAGAAGGCCCACTCAGTTGTCATCCCAGCTGTGAAACAGCCTCCATGCAGAGGCTCAACCAGCACCTTTATTGTGGCTTTTTTTTATCCAAGCCTTTTAAATGAACGTATTTTAAACAAATTGTGATATCACCGCTTTTGTGCAGGTTTTAATCTGAGTTGCCAACTGTTTGATTCTGTTTCTGCCAGAAGGAAATTTATTGCATTTTGTTTTATGTTTTATTTCTATATTTTTGTATTCTGTTTGAGCTTTTTCAGCTGCTCAAATAATGTCTATACACAAGTGAACATCATCTACTTAGTAGCAGTAATTATTTGTGGCACTGTGTTACCCTTGTCTTTCATAGTCTTCAAGGTATACTTTATTTTACAGTGGACTGCTTTCAAAGAACTGTTGGCCTTGCTGCCATGATAATTCACACAAATCTCCTTGGTGCTCAGTTACAGTATCCTTCACATGAGGAAACTGAATCAGTTTGTGAATATTGCTTAATCAATGGGAAACAAAATGCCAGCCACTGTCAAGCTTCTGGGTTAGCTGATGAAGATTTACTGATCTGTGCATGAGCATCCCAATTAATAAAAATAATAAAGAGTACATCTGATTTATCCAGATATTTCCTGCTCCTTTCTTGGCATTTTACTTCTCATTAGGTTATTCTTTAATTGAAACTGACCGTTGAGCTGCTGTTAACGACTCTAGCTCTGCTCTTATTAAATCTAAGGAGAGCCCAGACATCCAGCTGCGCTCTTATATTTAATGCTGTGCGCTTGCAAGTTATTGGAATCAATAGCTAGTGTGATGATGCTCTTAATATCCTTGTGCCTTCTAGGCAACAAAAACATTGATTGGTAATATCTGTTGATTTTTCTGACCTTTTTTTAAAGTGTTAACTCCAGGCTCCTACTCCATCTTATTTGTTAAAGAAGTTCAAAATGGTTCATCTGTCTCCATGCAGTGATGCCATCTTCAGGGACAGCCTGACCATTAGGCAAAGTGAAGCAGTCACTTCAGGTGACAGAGCAGTGCTGGCAGCTGCCTCCCAGTTGTTCCTCATAATCTCTCTGTTTTTTGCTTCTGTCTGGGGACACGGCTTTGTAGGTCATACATCCTCTCTTGAGGCCTTTAAACTAGCCTGCTGAAGCCTCAAGTGTGGTAGAAGACATCATCCCATCTCTGATTGTGAAGTAAGATCCAACCCATAGTCCAGCTGGGGAGGGGTTGTCATTTTGTCCTTTTCCTCATGCAAGAAAATTTCTTGGGTTACTCCTGTTATCTTCTTGAGGAACATGTTTCAATATGTGTTGTACTACCAAAATGTTGAGCATCCCTTTGTCTGCCTGAGGAACCATCAATTTATGTTTAGATTTCAAATATCTGCACCACAGTGCAACATACAATATTTATTGTATTAATAATAACAAAATTCAATAATAAATTAGTAATGATAAAATAAAAGCCTCTTCTGCAAAGTTTGGAGTGGCTTGCAAAAAGAGTGATGAAACAGTAAAGATGATCTTAATAAAAATAAACTGGGTAATTGGCTAAAGATAGTAAAGTAGAAGATCAAGCAGAAAGATTTATATTGGCTAAAGCATCATAGCATATAAATATGCAAACCAGACACAACAAATCAAAATCACCACTTTAAAGCAAATGTTGAAATGGAGAACAGTAAAAATTCAAGCATGTTGGTTAAAATGCCTGGGCAAACAAAACTCTTTTTACTTGGCTCTGAAAAGTGATTGCCCAGCATGTTGAAATGGAGACATTCCAAAAACATTGCATATGTTAAAACCTCTTAGTCTTGCTCCTATTAATTCTATCATTCTGACTGCAACCCTTTCCACATCATTTGAGAGCTTTTGACTGTTAAGTCAAAGGATTTATATATATCCTGCCAATATCCATACACTGCCAAGCACTAGGATTTGGCAGTTGCCACTAAAATGGATGTTGCCTCAGGTCCTTGCTGTATGCATCCTTTGGTCAGACACTGGCCACATTGCACACAGCACATGCCAAGTATATGCCCCTGCTTTTTTGAACATGAAGTTTCTAACTGATTCAATCAGCTTGCTCAATGATGTTCCAATCAACCCAAAGTTAACCTAACAGCTTATTGTAGGTTAATATTTGGTTGTTTAACCCATGGTTAACTATTAATGTCTGAATCAGTACATCATGGAGTAACATCTGAATGTGCCAACACCTACAAATAATGGGATAATTGACTTACAGTTTCTCAACTTTGCATAAGAGCCAGGTCTCTGCCTGTATCACTCTAAAATGAAAATGCCCTTAACTCAAAAATTAATTCAAATTCTATTTTAAGATAAGGAAGCTAAAATTTGCAAAAAGTATCTTATGTTATGCTTCCAGAATGTTGCTTTGATTTTCTTCTTATACAATGCTTTTATTCATGCAGTGAATTTGGGAACTCTTGGGAAAGGTGCTCTCAGTAGAGCTCCACGTGCTGAATGTACCTACTGTCACTCTTATCATTACCTCTCCTTCCATGCCAAATATCCACAGCATCCCAAAGGATTAAGCAAAATCCCCATGTAATTTCTATATAAATATTACGCTCACAATTAAAATCCCATTTAAAATAGAATGGCAAAAACATAGATACATAGAAACATAGAAACAGAGCGAGTCAGAAGGGGCCTCCCGGGCCATCTAGTCTGACCTCCGGCATCAGCCGGCTCCGCTTATGACATGCCCACCATGTGCATGTCCAGCCTGTCTTTGAACACCCTCACCGATGGGGCCTCAACAACCTCCCGTGGAAGCCCATTCCATGCCCTCGGGGTCCTAACTGTCAGGAAATGCTTCCTGGCATCCAAATGGAACCTGGGTTACCTGAGCTTTGCTCCACTGGAGCGAGTCCTGCCTTCCTCTGCAGGGGAGAACAGGCCTCTCCCCATCTCCATGTGACACCCCCTCACATACCTGTATGTTGCCAACATATCCCCTCTGAGTCTCCTCTTTTCCAAGCTGAAGAGACCCAGTTCCCTCAGTCTTGCCTCATATGGCATCCCCTGCAAACCAGCCACCATCCTTGTGGTCCTACGCTGCACTGACTCCAACCTGGCTATATCCCTTCTGTAATGAGGGGCCCAAAACTGAACACAATACTCCAGTTGCAGGCGCACCAGAGTCGTGTAGAGTGGTAGTAATACCTCTCTTGATCTAGAAGCCACAGTTCTGGCTATGCAACCAAGGGTGGCATTCGCCCTCTTGACCACTGCATCACACTGCTGACTCATGTTTAGCCTGCGGTCAACCAGTACCCCGAGGTCCCTTTCACAAGTGCTGTTCTCCAGCCACTTGTCACCTAACCTGTACTTATGACAGCTATTCTTATGCCCCAAGTGCAAGACCTTGCACTTATCCACATTGAACGCCATCCTGTTGTCTCCTGCCCACTTCCATAGTCTGTCCAGATCCTTTTGGATCTGGAGTACCTGCTCCTCAGTTGTGGCCACTGCTCCAGTTTTAGTGTCGTCTGCGAATTTGATCAGCAGACTGTTCACCCCTTCTTCCATGTCGTTAATGAAAAGATTAAACAGGATCGGCCCCAGGACAGAGCCCTGGGGGACCCCGCTTGTCACTGGCTGCCATCCCGACGATTCCCTGCTAATGGTTACCTTCTGCTTTCGGTCAGTCAGCCATGCCCTAATCCACCGGACAGTGCTTTGGTGTATCCCAAAACTCCTCAGTTTCTCCACCAGGATATCATGGGGCACTTTGTCAAAGGCCTTGCTGAAATCCAGGTATACCACATCCACTGCATCCCCTCCATCTAGCCATCTTGAAACCTTGCCATAGAATTCCACAAGGTTTGTCTGGCAGGACCTGTTTTTGCAGAAGCCGTGTTGTGTGGCTGTCAGCCTCCCTTCCCTATCTAGCATCACTAGATCTCTCTCTATTATGAGCCTTTCCATTGTTTTTCCTGCAATGGACGTAAGGCTAACCGGTCTATAATTCCCCATGTCCTTCCTGCTACCCTTTTTGAAAATTGGGACCACCCTCCAGTCCTCTGGAACTTCACCCGTTCTCCACGAGGCCTCAAAAATGGAGGCCAGCGGGCATGAGAGAACCCCTGCCAACTCTCTAAGTACTCTCGGGTGTAACCCGTCAGGGCCTGGCACCTTTGTAATGTCCAATGCCCTGAGGAGCCCCTCAACTTCAAGGGGGGTGACTCTAATCTCTGCCCCTAAGTCCCCAGCCTCATCCAATCTCCTATACGGATATCCCCTGAAAAACTATTCAGAGCAATACAGAAACAGTAAAATGGAAGAGTAGGATTAATTTAATTACAAGCCAGGGAAAACCTGGGTGAATATGTATAATTTTAGGAAAGATGCCACATTTTTTGCCTGAACAGCACAAGGGAGGGGGGTTTCCCCCATAGGGTGGGCACTGTTTCCAAGAAGGTCAGCTATTGAGGTATTACTTGGCAATATTCCAATAGTTTTGGAAAACCCAGCAAGGCCACTTTGATTACCTTAATGGTTGGTTGGCTGTATATAAGAGGAAATGTTCTGTTGTATATCCTGGTTCCAAGTTGTTTAGGACTTTGCATGATGATAATGCAATCTTGACTGTGGCTTGCAAGCTAATAGGCAACCAATGCAGTTCTTTTAGCACATGCTGTTTTATAAGCAGCTGTGTGTCCCTCTGAGCACTAACTGCAGCTTCTGAACCAGGTCCAATGGCACCAGGTCACACAGAGCACATTACAGCAGTATGGACCACCACGATTACATGGTCCTTGTCCAAGAAGAGTCATAGCTGTTGATGTACCAACTGAGGTTGCTGGTGAGCTCTCCAAGCCACCAAGGTTCCCTGGGAATTCAGTGGCAAAGATGGATCCAGAAGCACCCCATAACTATTTAGCTGCTCCTTCAGAGGGAGTGCTACCCCATCTAGGACAGGCTGATTCTACATCTAGAACAGGACTGAATCTGTAATATCTAATGTATTTAGATAATCAGTTCCATTTACAAGTGCCTGTAGGCAGAACACCACCACTCTCTCAAGTACCTTACTCAGGAATGGGGCATTCAATAGCTGATATTGATTTCTCTGTCCAAGAAGGACTATTTCAGGAGTATTCAGCCATGAAGCTCACTGGGTCACTTTGGGCTGTTCAGTGGCTCTCAGTCTAACTTTTCTTACAGGGTCATCATGAGGATATAATAGAGGGAGGAAAGTTCTTTAAGTCACCTTGGATTCCTTGGAAGGGAAATAAATATAATCAATAGAAGTCATTTACTTTGCAAAAATCTGTAACTAGACCAAGGGTGTGATCCTATACCTGGGAAATCGTGGAAGAGTTCTGCTCCCTAAATTGAGGAGCTGGCAGTGAGAAAAAATAGGCAGCAAAAAACTGCTGAGATAGTTCCTTGAACCTAAGCCTACTTTTATCCTTAATGGTTGTTCTGTTGTCTGTGTAGATTCCAAGTTCCATTTGGATCTATTTGCTGCTTTGTAATGATAGAGTTACGATATGGGAAAACTTCTGATCATTTTCATGGAAAATCTCATACCATCCACCTCTAAGAATACTACTATAAGAAGCGAGTGATAAATCACTATTTCTAGTTCCTGTCAGTTCTGCATGTCTTTACTCATAAGTCTATTCCATTCTATTTCCACATTATTTTCCTTTTTAAAAAGAGAAAGCCACACAAAAATCTATTTAAATACATTTCTTCCACACTATGCATTTCTAAACATATTTTCTCTTAAAATGCAATATATGTGCTGTTTGGATTAACAAAGTTTGGAGAACCATAACATCCAAAGAATGTTAGATTACAGCAATGCTGTTTCCATGGGGCTGCCCTTGTTCAGAAGCTGCAGTCTGTGAAAAATGCTGTAGCCAGACTAATACCTGGGACCAGAACACAATTCTTGCCCATTTGCACTCACTGCCTGGATGTTTCCAACCTGGTTCAGGGTTCTAGTTTTGAATCATAAATACTCAGACCATTTGGAACCACCAAATCTAATAGAATCCATCTGTTTACCCAAAACAAATGGACACTATGGTCAACATTAGAGGCCTTCCTCTAAGTGTCAAGGGAGTCTCAGACACTTAGGGAGTCTCAGACCCATAAGCCCAAAGTATCCAAAGGTCATAATTTTAAGCTAGGGACTCCAAGCAATGCATCCATTGGATGTTTTACCTGGGGTCATTGAGTGTCTTTGATTTCATTTAAGGAGCATTTTAATGCAGGTGAATAATCATATTTAACTTATCAGATCTTGGCACTGGAGCATCATATGAATCAATTAGTATAAGTGGTTTTAGCAGGAAGCAAATCTAAGATTCTTCAGAGGAATAGGTAAATGGCAAGCTTTCAGAGCTTTAATGTTTTAAAATAACATTACTTATACCTCAGTCCAAAAGATGTTCATTTCTTTACTTAACTATAATTGAGCTCAGTGAAGTTTGTTTTCAAGTAGTAATACTTGCAGCTTAGACCTGATTATTTATGCTTAGAGAGGTAACTGGGATGTAGGCAGCAAGTGTGTAAAACTGGAGCACCAGGATCAGAAATTAGAAGTCTTGGAGAGATGCAGTATGGCCAAATGCAAAGATAAATTCAGGTGCCAGGAAGGGTCAACTGCAGGCAAGGCATGGCAGAACCAGAGGCAAGCAAGGCTCAAATATGTGGCAAAGGTGTGTCAAGACCAGAGGCAAAGGTACAGGCAGGGGTCAAACCACACCTGATGATGCCACAGAACCAGAGGCAGCCACCAGTCCAGCGATGTGACCACCAGTGCAGCCACATGGATATTCATGTTGTTATGGTAAAGCTAGGCAGAGCTGGAAAGCCTTTCATAGCCCCTCCAGTGGCTTCTAGCTAGTTCATATTATTGGGGTTGTTCTAACCCCTGCATGTTGCTGCAGGCATGATACCAGTCCTGCAAGGACTTGCATGGTGAATCTGGCTGTCTATTCTGACAAGCCACCAGGGGGAGCCACTGCTCTGCAGAGTCTGACACTTAGGGTAAAAATAATCCTTTAAATGGTTATTCAAAGAAAATTAGGCCTACCCAGTTCATTAGGTTTACTCCACAAAAGCATACATATGACTGGACACTAAGGGTCTACTAAGAGATCATCTGGAGGCAGGGAGCCAGGAAATTTCTTGGCTTAGGGCAAATGACCAAGTCAGAAATGAACCAGGGAATCAGAGCCAAGAAGAAGGTAGGAAGTCAGTGCCAAAGATCCAAAAGACACACACTCGAACTGGAAAGCAGTGCTCAATGAGATCTCAATGAGAGCCAAAACAGCAAGCTTTTTATAGACTTTCCAGAGTAGGAAAGCCCAATTTCCAGTTTGGGTGGTTGTGGCTGGTCCAGACTCTGAGAATCCTGTACTCCCAGGATGGTGGCTTGCATAGGCTTCAGCACATAGAAGAGAAGGTCCCTAGCTGCAGCCCTGGTAGCTCCTGACAAGCATCAGTTCAAATTGTCCCAGGAATAGCAGCAGATGTAAAGGGGCCCTTGGCCATGTCAGTGCCAATGGCTCCATGCCTGTAGCCACCTCCTTCTCCCCCATTTTGCCTGCTCCTGACTCCACCTGCCTTCTTCTGCTACCTTCACCATTTCACCCTCATTCTTCCAAAGAGCTTCCCTGAGGAAAAGGGAATGGAGCTGATGCCCAGCTCTGCTCTACCCAAGAGTTCTTAAGATTATTCCAAATGTAATGCCCAGTGTTGGCATATTAGTCATTGCACTTGGAGTAATCTTAACCTAGCTGGTGGCAGCTACAGGGTAGAAAAGTGCTACTGTCTCATCCCCTCAGGGAAACCATTTTTGGGAGAAGCCAGTCAAAATTGTGGCAGAGATAGTGAGCAGTGGTGATGGAGGTGGAGGAAGTGGGCAAGCAAACTGCTGTGGAAGATAGGGTGGTGGTGGGTGAGAGGCAGACACAAAATGGCACTAAGTGCTGATTCTGCTTCAGCTTTACAGTGTGTGGCTCCATCCCAAGAATCTTTTCATGACCATGATCAGGTGACTTGCTGTTTGTGCAGTCACTGCACTCTTATATGGGATGCAAGCTGATGCTCATCTCCATTTTCACCTGCCATTTTATGGGTTGACATGGCCAGGGGTGAATCTTTATGAGCCTGTAGATCCTTGGCTGCTGCTACAACCAAGTAAATGTTTGATGACAGATCTGTGTGGTCCACCCAAGCAACACTGAAGAGAGCACATGAGCCCCTAGTAACCAGGATGAACTCATATGAAGGTCCCATTTTTATGACCCAGTGACAATGTGTCAGGGAGTTCTCTACACAGCCTCTATGACTCATGTAATCATCATGAGACCTGATCCCATTCTATCATGCAATTAGGGTGGCTGCTTGCACCTTGTCAAAAAAGGGACATGCATAACCAAAAAAGTTGATGAAGGTTTACATGGCACATGCACATGCCAGTTTATGTATAGATGCAAATTTTGAAATAGTTTCTATAATATAAATAGAAATGCAATGCATTGCAACTGTGACCAGTAATATGCCAGTTCAGTATCTTACCTAGGGGGTAGCTATTTGTAAATAACTTTGCTGCTCTGTTCTTATATTCTTTCTCATTCTGCCAGACTTGGACTGGCAGCCCTTCAAACAACAGACTGTCGTAGCTAAAATAGAACACATGCTTACCCTACATGCCATGATTCTCTCTGCTCTCTTTTGTTGGTGGCATGCTTGTCAACAGGGTGATCGTGTTGTTCTTCACCTTTTTCTGCCTGCATCACACAGCAAAGATGACATCAAGTTCTTTGGTACAGCAGTAGCTGCACCAGATCTTCAACTCTTATTTTCACACAGAGCTGAATGGTTTATAAGTCACATTTCTTGATCCACTAAAACAGCTTAGATCAAGCTTTAGAACTTTCTGATAAGATTTCTGTAGGACATGCTTTCTGTAAAATAAACCAAAACTCACCTTGAGAGTCTAGATTATGAATCATTTTCCTGCTTCCATTCTTCACATTTGAAGAAAAAAGATAGCAAAAATATTCACCATTTGAAGTTTTCTCAAATGCAAAGCAGCCTAAGGCTGTCTCCAAATGAACTATGGGTACCTTTGCTGGCCCCTTCATGGATCACTGCCTTGCTGTGGCAAAGGGGCTTGCGTAGCTCAATGAAGCTATGCGCTATGCCGTGCAGGGCCACCCAAGACGGACAGGTCATAGCAGAGAGCTCTGACAAAACATGATCCACTGGAGAAGGAACTGGCAACCCACTCCAGTATCCTTGCCATGAAAACCCCATGGACAGTACCAAAAGACAAAAAGATAGGACGCCAGAAGATGAGCCCCTCAGGTCGGAAGATGTCCAATATGCTACTGGGGAAGAGCGGAGGGCTAGTACTAGTAGCGCCAGAAAGAATGAAGTGACTGGGCCAAAGCCAAAAGGACACTCAGTTGTGAATGTATCTAGTGGTGAAAGGAATGTTCGATTCTGTAAAGAACTATACTCGATAGGAACCTGGAATGTAAGTTCTATGAATTGAGGTAAGCTGGGCATGGTCAAACATGAGATGACAAGACTGAACATCAACATTTTGGGAATAAGTGAACTAAAATGGACAGGAATGGGTGAATTTAATCCAGATGACCATCAGGTATACTACTGCGGGCAAGAATCCTTCAGAAGAAATGGAGTAGCCTTCATAGTCAATAAAAGAGTAGGAAAAGCAGTACTGGGATACAATCTCCAACATGACAGAATGATCTCAGTTCGAATCCAAGGCAAACCATTCAACATCACAGTACTCCAAGTTTATGGCCCAACCACTGGGGCTGAAGAGGCTTACAACACCTTTTAGAATTAAGAATTTAGAATTAACTCCAAAAAATGATGTCCTTATCATCATGGGGGATTGGAATGCTAAAGTAGGGAGCCAAAAGATAACCAGAATAACAGGCAAGTTTAGCCCTGGAGTATAAAATGAAGCAGGGCAAAGGCTGGCAGAATTTTGTCAAGAGAATACGCTGGTCATAGCAAACACTCTTTTCCAACAACCCAAGAGGCGACTCTACAAATGGACATCACCAGATGGTCAACACAGAAATCAGATTTACTATGTGCTCTGCAGCCGAAGATGGAGAAGCTCTATACAGTCAGTAAAAACTAGACCAGAAGCTGACTGTGGCTCAGATCATGAGCTTCTCACTGCAAAATTTAGGCTTAAATTGAAGAAAGTAGGTATGACCTAAATCATATTCTTGATTAATATACAGTAGAGGTGACAAATAGATTTACGGAATTAGATCTGATAGACAGAGTGCCTGAAGAACTATGGATGGAAGTTCGCAACATTGTACAAGAGGTAGCAACTAAAACCATCCCAAAGAGAAAGAATTGCAAGAAAGCAAAATGGCTGTCTGAGGAAGCTTTACAAATAGCTGAGGAAAGAAGGGAAGCGAAAGGCAAGGGAGAAAGAGAAAGATACACCCAACTGAATGCAGAATTCCAGAGAATAGCTAGAAGAGATAAGAATGCCTTCTTAAATGAAATAGAAGAAAACAATAGAATAGGGAGGACCAGAGATCTCTTCAAGAAAATTGGAGATATGAAGGGAACGTTTCATGCAAAGATGGACCAAAATGGCAGGGACCTAACAGAGGCAGAAGAGATTAAGAAGAGGTGGCAAGTTTACACAGAAGAACTATACAAGAAAGAGCTTAATGTCCCTGATAACCACGATCTCACCTTAAACCAGACATCCTGGAATATGTAGTCAAGTGGGCCTTAGAAAGTCTTGCTTGCTAGTTGTGAAGTCGCATCCAACCCATTGCAACCCCATGGACAACACTCCTCCAGGCCTTCCTGTCCTCCGCCATTCCCTGGAGTCCACTTAAGCTCACACCGACTGCTTCAGTAACAGCAACTAGCAACACCAACAACCTTTGTTGGTGACCTACTGCCTCATCATTCACTTTTCTTTCTCCTATCCTGCATATTAAACATATGAACTTTTTGGTGATAGTGGGTTTTGAATAACCCTTACAGTGATAAACAGTGATACAGACAACCCTGGAATATAAAAATAATTGTTCAAAACAATCTCAAATTGATAATGAAAAGTATAGCATTAGGTTATTTTCTTCAAAGTTAGTAATACTAATTACTCTGACTGGAGATCCAAAAGTCCCTGAAGTGGGAATGATAAGGATTAGGAAATTTAATTGGCTCTAGAATAACTCCCAAAGGTGCTTGCATTTTCTGCATGAAAGAAACTAAATATATTCCATTAAGCCTCATTTAATTTTTAAAAACATTAAGTAAAATAGTACTTTTTCAGTCTGGTCTAGAAGCTTTTCTGGAAAGCATATTCTGTTGATGATTCCATTTTTTAATTTAAGCAGCACTACAGCAAAAGCAATAGAAATGCAGAAAGGCTTCAAAATTTCTCTTGTATTTTATCAGAGCCATTCATTGCTTTGAACTTCATTCTTTGCAGATTGCTGTAACTACCAAATAAGTGAATGAAATGCAGCATATAAATAAAAATATCAGCTGTCTTGGGGTCAACTTGAAGAGCATCCCAGAGATACTGCTGTCATCCATCAAACCAATGAAGACAGATAAAAGAAGGCAAGTTACATTACCCTCTGAAGATAAGACTCTAGTACCAATTTGTAAACAAATGAGAATTCTTTCCAACTAACCTGAGTGAATTGATTGTCTTGAATTTACAAGACAGTAATGCTGACTGTTTCTGGAAATCCCCATAATGAATAACCATTATTGCAGGGTAAATGGAAATAGTGGAGGGAGGGGTAACAATGGCTGTTAATCTTTTGGTATCCTTTGAAGATTGCATAGCATTACATGTAAGAGATTGATGGTAAGACCTGGTTTCAATTTCTTTAATTCTGATTTAATCATCTAAGCAATTATTTACTACATGCCTTAAGCAAATATTTTGCTCTAAAGAATGTAGAATTCTGCAATGTTGTTACATATCTGCACTTCTGCACCGAGTGGTAAGAAGTTTCAGACTTTCCAGCACTTAAACAGTTTTATAGAAGGAGTTCATATTTATGGCATTTTTGTAATATCAGATTTACATCCAGATCCAGTCTCAGCTTTTGATGAAGGCTCACAGCATTAACATTTGAATTGATTTCTAGTCCCCATGAGATGTCTAGGTGAAGCCATAGTGCCATAGGATTTCCTGCAGAGAGCACAGTTTCCACCACAGACATTCTTAAATACAGATTAGCTTGCTTCTACTGTTCCCACAGACCTCTAAATTAGTGCATTATCTAGGGAGAAGGGAAAGAAAGTCTATTCCACCCCCACAAAAAAACCAGTTTCCTTGTGGCCAGCTTTGAAGATAGAACCATTCAGCTAATCTCCATAACATTAGGGAATATGCCAGGTTACATGTGCCCAAATAGTTGAATCAGTGACCTGGTTTGCATGACATACTGACCCACCATCAGTTAATCTACCTGTGCTGTTATATCAGGTAAATCAGACAGCAGTGAATTAGGTAGCAGGTGTTGTAAACTTCAAATAACCATAAATGAAGCTGTGGATTATTTCATGGTTGTCTAACCCTCAAACAACCCATCACTTGAGTTCCCTGGTACAGCAAGCTATGGCAAACTGAGTAGCCACAGATGCCATGCAAACATATTGTCCATGCATTCCCAGCACAATGTGACAGCCCCCATGGCTTGAATCATTATGACATGTCATGCCATGTGAACTAGTTCAATGACTGGGTGCAGTTAACATGCTGTTCCTCATCGTGGGTTATTTAACCTTTGACAAGCTATGGTACCCACTGGTGCCAAAAATGTATGTTCAGCTCCCACTAGGGGGTTGTTATGCCATTAGTGGAGGTTATACATGAGCAAAATAACCCTCACATAACCCTAAAATAGGTGATGAGTTATGCAAGGGTTGTTTAACCCTCTGATAACCCATGCTTACTGAGTTCCCAAGACAGAATAACCCCTAAATTGTGGCCACATGTGCCCCAAACACACACCACACCTTCACCATGCATTAATGACCACCCCACTCTAATAGCCTCTTTTCACAACTACAGACTCACATGGTTGTGGGAAATGGGATTCCTGAGAGTACCCTTCCTGTCACAAACTTTATGGCACTGCACTGAATTATCCATGAGCACATTTGAACATCGAGATTTTTCCTTCTCAGATGTTGACCCAACTGAAGCTTCAAACTGCTTTGCTCAGCTTGCCTGTGTTAAGAAAGTAATTTGGGATATAACAGGAACAATTTTCAAGGGGAAATAGACTACTAATTAAAAAGGGAAATCATATTGCATTTTAAAAATGCAGTTTTTCTTATATACCCTTAAAGTCTGTGTTTTGTTTTTTCAGATCTGAAACTGAAGGCGTAGAGATGTGTGGGTGTCCCAAACAGGGTTCCGTGCACTTCGGTGTTTAGTCATGCCATCCACATGACCACAGAGACTGTCTGCGGTCAAACGCTGGCTCCCTCGGCTAGGAAACAGAGAGGAGCACCGCCCCTAGAGTCAGGCATGACTGGACTTAATGTCAAGGGGAAAGCTTTACCTTTACCTTTTTACTATTATGTATGTTGAATCCTGAATGAATTTAAATGTGCTTGGATTTTCAGTGAAGCTGACCTATGGATTCTGTAGTGGGAGGTTTTTTTGTTTTGTTTTTTCCCCCATGCTGTGTGGATTTGTGGACACTTTATTTAATTGGGGGGGGGGTGTTACCTAATCATGTTTGATTGAAACTGTATATTTGTGCAAGTATGCTTGAGTGTAGATTATCACAAGCACACATTAACTAATGCACACCTAACCTGATGCATATTTGCAAATGAACAAAATTCTCGCACATAAAATCTGATTCTGTCAATGAACACACTGGATGGAAGACCCCTGAGAGCACAGGTGGAAAGGATTTCACAAAATCCACACAGCTCCATTACAGATACAATCAATCAAAAGGCAAAAATGTCCTGTGCAGAAGCCAAAAAAGAAAAGCATAAAGGCAGGGGCAGGAGAATTTATTTATGATTAGATATTATGTCCAGAGGGATTAGAGCAGAAAACAGAGAGAGTGATATGGGTCAGGAGGAAGCAACACGGTTATTACAGAAGCAGTAAGCAAGTGCGAATTGTTGCCCCTGGGTGGTTACTTTTGTGATATCCTGCCTATAAAGTTTACAGCCGTTTTGCCATTAAGTACATGAAAGCCTGCCATGGTGTTGGAGTTAGGGTTAGGGCAATGGCAACATTCTCTCATGTGTTGTATGCCTCCCACTTCCAAATTTGTACAGGAGCATCTGCTGCGGCAGCATATCCCCTCTGAGATGATCCATGCCAGAAGCAGTGTACAAAAGGGGCAAGCAGATTTGGAACTGCTGAGAGGCATCCTTGCTGCTGTTTCACACCCTGTTCTGTTGAATGAGAGTAGCCCATGAGGAAAGGGAGCAGAAATCTAAAGGGATATTACTAGAGGAGGGGTGTTGAAGTGCTTTCTGTCTGAGGATGGAATTCTATTTTTGCAAACCTCTTGAGACCCACATTTCAGTAGTGGGTGTAGTTAATGAAAAGGGGTGCAACCAATGGCAAAAGAGGTAAGAGAAGAATACCAAAAATACCAGTTTATTTTCGCTTAAAGTTCTTATCAGTAATTAACCCTTTTGAGGAACATTTCAACCTTTAAGAGTTGGGGGACTACATAAATTCAGTAATGACAAGGACGCTCAACTACTGCATCCTGCCTATCAGTTCAGTATGCATGAGTGTGCACTTCACAGAGATCTCTTCCTCCCCATTGAAAATCAGCACTACAATGCATTTCAATACCAGATGGGTAGTCCAGTGCCTGAAACATAACCCATTGTTCCTTTCCAATTTGACAGGTTTTTTTGAAATTGTCTCCCATATTTATTGAATATTCATAGACCTCTAGAAGAGTAAAATGCACCAAAGAATTTCAGAAAAAGATTAGTCTCTGCTTTATAGACTACAGCAAAACTTTTGACTGTGTGGATCACAATACGCTGTGGATGGTTCCCAAAAAATGGGTGTGCATCAGCACTTGATTATCCTGATGTGTAACCTGTTTCACAGTCACGAAGCTGTAGGTGGGGCAGATTATGGAGAAACTGAATAGTTTCTAATAAGCAAAGGTGTCAGACAAGGATGTATTTTATCTCCCTACCTGTTCAATCTGTACACAGAACATATCATAAGGAAAGTTCGGTTAGAATCAGAGGAAGGTGTAAAAATTGGTGGAAGGCACATCACTAATTTAAGATATGCAGATGATACCATACTACTAACAGAAAGCAGCAATGACTTGTAACAACTCCTGATAAAAGTGAAGAAAGTACAAAAGTAGGACTGCAGCTGAATATTAAGAAAACAAAAATCATGTCCACAGAAGAATTATAGAACTTTACTTTCAACAGTGAAGAATTTGACATTGTGAAGATTTTGCATACTTTGGTTTAGTCATCAATTCAAAGGGAGACTGCAGCCAAGAAATTTGAAGAAGACTGAGACCTGTAAGGGCAGCAATGAAGGAAGTGGAGAAAATCATTAAATGCAAGGATGTTTCAATGTCAAAATTATCCAGTTGTATTCCTACTCACAATGTATGGGCGTGAAGTCTGGATGGTGAAGAAAGCTCACAAATATAAGTATGTATGTATGTATGTATTTTTGAAGCCTGAAGAGATTGCTTTGTAAATACCCTGGACTGACAGAAAGATGCATAAGTCCTAAATCAAATCCAGTCAGAGCTTTTCCTGGAAGCAAAAATTTCAAAACAGAGACTGTAAGACACATGAGAAGGCAAGACTCACTGGAGAAGATAATCAAGTTAGGGAAAGTCAAAAGCAGAAAATAAAAGGGAGACCAAATATGAGATGGTTCGAACACATAAAAGAAGTCACAGCCTCCAGCTTGGAAGAACTGAAAGGAGCTGTCATGGACAGGATATTTTGGATAGTTTTCATTCATAAAGTCACCATAGGTCAGAGATGACTTGACAACACATAACTATAATTAGAAGAGTAGAGTTCCACTGTAAAAACATTTGAGGATATATTTTACATGAATACTAAATAAAACATGAAGATGGCATATGGATAAATTATTATACGCACTGGAACATGTTAGCCTTTATCATCAGTTTTAAAAGTTATGATATTGAAAGGAATTTAACCCATTAAGTTTATAATAGTTTTTTTCCTCTGTGCAGCTTAAAAGTTAACCTAACTTAAAACAGAGCTCAGATGGAGTCTTTGCTCCTATTCTGCTTAACAGCTAAGTGGTCTTCAAGAGCTTTATCTTTGTTAACAAGATTCTGCTAACAAGCAGACAAATACTGGCTTAGACCCTACCTTTATTATAGCCTGTTATTTCTTTGCTTTCTTCTGACCTAATTTGTAACACATACTAAGCAATAACGGAATTGCCTGCTGAGAGACCTCTTTTCTTGGCTTTTAAAAAGAGACCCCCTCCCCCTATTCTATCACTTAGTGAGGTGGTTCTACTTCTGTCAATCAATTGCAAAAAGTCTTTTGTACAATGCTTCTGAGTCTGCATTTCATGCTTAGATCAGTGATTGCTTCCAAGGGCAATTGACTTCCCATAATAGATCCCACTCTGTCAAAACCTGTGAAAGCTTACTTGGTCTTGTGTGACTCTTTCTTTTTCAGGAACTTTCGAGATAGCAGAAGTAAGAAGACTAAATAAGGCTGAAATTATTTGAATCAACTAATCAGATGATGTGAATGATTTTATGCTTATTTATTATTACGTGTCCTGATCAAATGTTATTCTATCAACTATGGAATGCTGGTATGGCAAATGATTCAGAATAAGTTGTTCATTTGCACTAAAGTAAAATACATAACACAGTTACTTGAGGAAAAAAACCCTGGAGCTAGGGCAAAGAGAGGTATGTTATTGTATCTTTAAATTCTGGCTTACTAGAAGAAATTTGTATCTTAATATTCTAAGCCATATATCTTTCATATATATTAAGCTGTATTTAATATATTATATATAGAAGATCTCTCTCTCACACACACACTCACTCACACACGTTATGTATATATATGAAGAGTTGGAGACCTGCTAAAGACCTAAGATTTTTACAAAGTTTCAATAAATGGGTTCTTTTTTCCCCACCCAGTTCAAGGTGCTTTCTCCACTTCACCTCCTCCAACTCCTCTTGACAACCAAAAGGAGGCTGTGGCCAGAATACAAACAACAGTAAGGGGTCTTGCTGGCAGGCAAATTTAGGATTGGGGTCTTGTACTTCATCTCTCTTCTCAGTGTGGTTCCCTGGTAAAAGGAGTTGTGTCATCTGCATGGGCCATCCGAGAACTCTTTGAAAAATTGACCACTGCAGTGCATGAACAGAATCTTGAAGAGTGTAGGTATGTGAACTATGAGCTGGTCTGCACTTCTAGAATAAAATCCCTTAACCTTGAAAGCACAGCCCCTTATTTTCTTCCATCAGAATAAATTGTTCTTGCTTGGTACATCTGTGTACCCATCATTTGCAAACTTCAAACTGTTTTCATAGTTTGACAATGTGCCTGAAAAAATTGAAATAGTGAGCTAAATTTTCGGTAGGGGTGCCAAACTTGGAAAGTTGGGGCATCATGGAAAATTGAACTAGCAGGGTGTTGGATATGTTATCAGTGGCACTTCACTATGCAATCATTTTTATATTAAGGAAATGTAATACTCATCTGACTGATAATGTTTCCATGAGTAAATGAAGCGAGCAATTGGTATATGATACTATGTTAAAAGCTGCATGATGTTATTTAAAAAACGAAACCAAACCGAAATGAAATTGCACGCTGCTTCTCTACTTACCAGTTCTTCAAACACATGCAGACATCAACACAACTCTTAATTCACTAACATGACCTTTTAACTTTGTTGACATTCTTCTCCTGTAACAGCCTCACAACAAACAGTAGTGCAGGTGTGAACTCAGAAGTCATATATTCTTCATAGGTTTATACTCCCATACACATACTTAATTGTGTAGCTGATTGCCACTGCAGGGCTGTTTCACTGGATCTTGGAGCAGGAGATAAAGAGGGAGGAAGCTGGTCAGTTCTGCAGTCTGAAAAGAAGCTGTGGTGGAACCCTTTCAAAGAAGTTAAAATTGGATCCAGCTCATCTTAACAACAGTCACCTTATATTTCAGATTTTCCTTAAGTGGCCAAGATGTTCACGTGTTTGGTCACTTCTCAGCTCAGGGTTTATTCAGATTCATTCCAGTCTATTTTCTGACCCAGTTATGGAACCAAACCCATACTGGTTTTCCCAATGAGTGACCTGCATTGGGAGATGGATGGAGTGAGATAATCCTGGCTGCTGCTTCTACTGAAACTCAGCAACTTTCACCACAATCAAAGATGGTAGATTGATTTGATTGACTGATTGATCTCTTGGAAAGTTTCAGGTTGATTTTGCAACACATACAGAGAAAATGCAATCAATAAAAATATTGAATTGTCCATCAAAGTTAATAACATTAAGCAGCCTATAAAAGCAGCAAAAACCCCTGGAAAGAGTTTCACTAAGCATGAAAATATAACAAAGTCGGTACCAGGGAAACGTCCTTGGGGGAAATATACTAAAGTTGGGATCCTATCACCAAGAAAGCCACTGCTCAGTGTCACCTTCTTCACCACAGATGATATTGCACCTGTATGAGGTCCTCTAGAAAAAAAGACATTACTATGATGAACAGAAAGATGTGAAGGTGGATGATCTTTCATTTATCCCAGTCCCACATCATACAGGGTTTTGAAAGCAAGCCAGGGTAAAACAAAACTGCACAAGGGTGGAGCTCTTTCGAGTGGTGCAGGGCCTAGTACATCCGGGCCCTAAGAAAGATCTGGTGCTACCCTCGAAGGCCCGCTGTGACGAGTTTGCCAAGCATTTTCGGGAGAAAATCATTCAGACACGCTGCGAGCTTGACTCTGCTTTGGAATCGGATTCTTCTGGGGAGTTGCCATCGACGCCGTCTAGTCCACGTTTAATGGATGAATTTCATTTGTTGCAGCCTGATGATGTGGACAAGGTGCTTGGACGAGTACATCCTACCACTTGCTTACTAGACCCATGCCCTTCCTGGCTACTTAAGACAGCCGAGGACGGGATTGGGCCCTGGATCCAGGAGGTGGTCAACGCCTTTTTAAGAGACGGCCGGGTGCCTGCACTCCGAAAGGAGGTGGTAGTCCAGCCAGTCCTAAAGAAGGCATTCCTGGATGGTGGTCGCCAATTATAGACCGGTGGTCAACATCCCGTTTTTGGGCAAGGTACTAGAGCGGATGGTGGCGGGGCAACTCCAAGCACTCTTGGATGAGACAGATTATCTGGACCCATTTCAGTCCGGTTTCAGACCCGGGTACGGCACTGAATCTGCCTTGGTCGCCCTGTACAATGACCTGTGCAGGGAGAGAGACAGGGGGAGTGCGTCCCTGTTGGTTCTCCTGGACCTCTCAGCGGCTTTCGATACCATCGACCATGATATCCTTCTGGATAGGCTTGTGGGATTGGGAGTTGGAGGCACCGCTTGGCGGTGGTTCTGCTCCTATCTCAATGGCCGATTTCAGAAGGTGGTGCTGGGGGACTATGGCTCTGCGCCATGGCAGCTATGCCATGGGGTACCACATGGGTCCATTTTGTCCCCCTTGCTATTTAACAACTACATGAAACCGTTGGGAGAGGTCATTAGGAGGTGTGGGCTGCGGAATCATCAGTACGCTGATGATACCCAGCTCTACCTCTCGTTCTCTACCGATCCAGGTGAGGCGGTGCCTGTGCTGAACCGGTGCCTGGCCGAGGTAATGGGCTGGATGAGGGCCAATAAACTGAAGCTCAATCCAGACAAGACGGAGGTCCTATTGGTGGGCGGTTTGGGCCTGGGAATGGGGGACTTGGGCCTTGTCCTGGATGGGGTTGCACTCCCTCTAAAGGACAGGGTCTGCAGCTTGGGGGTACTCCTCGATCCGGAGCTGTCGTTACAGGCCCAGGTGATGGCAGTGGCAAGGAGTGCTTTCCTACAGCTTCGGCTGGTACATCAGCTGCGTTTCTTCCTGGACTACAACTGCCTGGTGACAGTGACACACGCACTGGTGACTTCTCGACTAGATTTCTGCAACACCCTCTACGTGGGGCTGCCCTTAAAGACGGTCCAGATACTTCAGTTGGTGCAAAATAGAGCTGCCAGGTTGCTGATGGGGACTGGGCATTATTCTCATATAACCCCAGTCCTCCGTCAGCTCCACTGGCTCCCAATTGAAGTCCGGGCCCAATTCAAGATGTTGGTTTTGACTTATAAAGCCCTAAACGGTTTGGAACCTGGATACCTAATGGAACGCTTACGCCCATATATGCCCTCCCGCCCTCTGAGATCAGCAACAGAGGCCCTCCTCCGGGAACCCTCAGTGAAGGAGATTAAGAGGGTGAGTACCCGGAGAAGGGCTTTCTCGGCGGTGGCACCCCAATTATGGAATGCATTCCCCGGAGAGGTCTGCCTGGCGCCGTCATTATTTGTTTTTCGGCGCCAGGCAAAGACCTTTTTATTCAAATTGTATTTTAATTGTTAATTGTTAATTTGTTAATTTGGTTGTTATGTATTTATGTAGTTGTGTATTGTTTAGTTAATTGGTTATTTATTCTTTGGTATGGTTTATTGTTATTTGGTATATTTAATGTGGTATATTTGATTTGTTGTGTGGTATATTTAATTTGGGCTTGCCAAGATGCACCGGGGGGGGGGGGGAGTTAGTTATAACTTTAAATGTCTTTGTATTTTATATATGTTGTAAGCCGCCCCGAGGCTTTGTTGCGATGGGGTGAATATCTAGCCTGAGGAAATGGAATGAGACAAAATCTTGGGGTGCTGAAAAACATGCATAGTTTTATTCCAGGATGTAGCCATATGTGTATAAATGTCTGCAGCAATCTCTGAAAAAGGTGAATCCTGCAAAATCTCTACACATACTTACATTTAAAAACTGAAATCTGAGAAAAATCCATATTCCATCTCTTTATTTCACTGGCTTTGAAAGGAAGTGCTGGCACATTGAATTGTGCCCTGCAATGGACCAGAAGTCAGTACAGCTGCTTAAGTATTGATGAAATATGATCCCAGTGACAAGTCCCAGTTAGCAGCCTATTAATGAAGTTTTGGATGAACTGCAGTTTTGGGGCTACTATGTTGTATTGTTGCATCCATTGCTACTTGAGTGCATGTTTGACTTTTATGGGGAAGCCATGGAAGGAGGTCAGACAACACCCAAAGAAGAAGTCTAAAGAAAATAGAAATAAATCTGCTAAAAAATCCAGGGAAAAAATACTTAGAACTACAACAGTAAAGCGTAGCCAAGGAACCCTGGGTACCTGATGTTCAGGGTGCAATCTTCCAATCTGTAGGGGTCTAAGACATTGGAATATTATTTAAGCCATTAAGAACAGATGCACAGCCTAACCGTGATCTGAACCATTACATTCAGCTTCCTTTGATTAAAGAATAGTGGAGGAGGAAGTATTCAACTAGAAATGGTTGTTCAATAACTGTGTATAAATCAGTAGGCTGTTGTAACAATGCTACTCATTAGGTTCTGCTGTTACCAGTGGAACACTGCATTAACCAGTTGGACATCTTCATTCAGGTAATAATATGAGCTTGCACTTCCCATAATTTGTTGTTAAGAGCTGCAGCTGCATCTTATTCTTTCCCTGCTATTTTTATCCCTTGTTTCCATGCAATTGTCCACAAAACTTTAACCCATCTGTTTGTTCTTTCTGCTGTAAGACTTCAGTTCTGCTTAGCCTCCTGGGCACATCTATCTATTTCTGTCCTTTTCCTCACAAAATACATCATATAATGCCTCACACAGGCTGCAGCTGTCTCTTGATTGTGTGGATCTCTGGTCATGTGCATATCCTGCTCAGACTGTTCTGATATGATTTGGGAGCAGTTCCACAGAGGAAAGTGTCTTCTGTTTCAAAGACTGCATGCTCTGTGCCTTACACTTTGCAGATAAACCTAAAATCTTGGAGCAGACACTGCAGCTTGATATTTTCTGTAGATTTTCCTGATGACTGACCCTTTGCAATTTATTCCAGGCTTCTCAGTAAGCAAACTGGACTCCAGAGATGGCAGGAAAACATTGATATATGGGATATTGTGGTTTCTCCCACCATTTTTAGAACAAGATGCAACTGATTTTTGTTAATTGGATTACTTGAGCATGAGACCTGAAACCATTCTGAAGTTGTGGAGATATGCAAAGAGGAAGCCATCAACAAACTGTTGGCTGATTTCCTTTTTATGTCCCATCACATATCATGATCAACATTTTCCACCAAGTAAAATATGACTGACTGCACAATCTTATGCATGTCTACTCAGAAGTAAGTAAAGATTCTAGTGAGTCCAATGGAACTTGTGTATGGCTGGCTGGGGAATGCTGGTTGTTTAATCATGCGTAGGCTTGTGCCCTAAATTTGTTTAGGATTATAGCCCCTAGGTCCCTAACTTGTGGTGTGATGTTTTAAGACTTACAATAAAAGTGGTTTGAACAGGTACTTGAAGGGATAGTGAAAAGCTCCACACACATCAGAAAGAGTATAGGAAGAGAGAGGCATGCAGGGAAATCTCCTTGCTACCTCTCACAGGTTATGCATTGATCTATCTTTCTAAAGTTATTTCTAATGGTAGAACCAAATTAAGGCAGCATATAAGATAAAAACTATGACAACTATATACAATATAAAATCCTTAAAAGCATGTTTAATATAAATTTAGTGGATCCAACTTGTAGATCTTTTGACAGAATTGTTCCTTGTTATCCCATCCTTAACCATATCTTCTTATACTCAGAATATAAGCTTTCCTTACTACTTGTCATTGCTTTGCCTTTGTTTTCACAGTTCCATCTCCTGACAGCTGCAGAGTGAGAAGGATGCTTCTGTCAAGCATTATCTGATTTGTCAGAATCCCTTTAATACACACCTTCAAATCTTCACTTTCATATAGCCAGCACTGCATGTTTTGTATTTATCTTTCACATAATCTGTAGCATTTATGAAGCACTCATTTTAGATTATGTCCTGTCATCAGAGTCTTCCCATTCATCCCTGTGACAAGATGGATCTGAAATCTATGACAAGTAAGAAGAATATCAGAAATAAGGCATTAAGCAACTGAAAACCAAACATACCTCTTCCCTGGAAAGCATTTTTTAAAACCATTGGCTTTTTCATATTTTAAAATGTATTATTAAAGTATAAACAACAGATTTCAATTATCTAAATATGAGTCAATTTTGGGAGTACCCTCAGATGCTTGTATCATGACTGACAAATAACAGAGTAGATCTGGACAGAGGGTGGCTTGTTTCCTGTTGGTTCTTGTTATGTTATACATTGCAATATAGAATGTAACTGAAAAGGTTGCCGCTTACCTAACAATGGCAGCATGTTAAGCTCCTATCCCAATGGTATCTTCAAGTTGGTGTAGTGTTTGTTGAGGTGTCCTGTGCATCATCTTATCTTGTTTTGTGGGATGATTTTCACTTTTTGAAACTTAAGGACAGCATCCTTTAATGCAATTGTCCACAGAATCCTCCTGAACCATCTCCAAAACTTGGGAGTTGGAGGTAGAGTTTGGATCTGAGTTAGCCAAGCAGTCAGTCTATCAGACTGTGGCCATGTGATAATGACAATTACCATGATCCTCCACTGGTAGCAATCAATTCAAATTCACCAGCCTGGTGCCTTCCAGAAGTGTTAGGCTCAACAACTCCCAAAAATCCTATGCTGTCTGGGAGTTATGGGAGTTGTAGTCCTTAATATTTGAAGGGCACCAGGTTGCAGAAGGTTGAAACAGTTTAATGAAAAGCATTGTAAGCGTTGCAATTTATGTACTCTCAAGCTTGAGAGCTATGGATCAAAGTCCAATTCACATTCACTAGATGGTTCTGGGGAAGAGATTGCCTTGAGCAAATAAAAACCTGTCAAATTTCTGTTTGCTTTGAATCCATTAAAGGAAAAAAGGCCATGGTCCAGAAAGAACTAGCAACTTTATCAGTGACCCACCCAGTCTCCCCTCCCAGTTCTGCAGGGAAGCAAATAATCACAATGTATATTTTTGAGCTCTTATGATTCATAAATAGACTGATGCAAAGAACAATTAACCACTAGAGAGCCTGGGAGGGAAGTTTTACATGTTTGTTTATTTTCATTACAGGAGCTTTCTACATGCCAGAAGCATTTTAGAAGGAATCCTCTGCTGATGTAGAAGACTTGATTGATATTGATGGAACTGTATAGGCTTACACTCTGTGAGAATCTAATTCCCCAATTTCATATTCAAGTTTGAATTGCCAATATCCTTTACAAAGCAGTGCTTGCCTGAAGCATCAAACAAGTTATGAGAGCAAATACTGCTAGTGCTTCATTTCAAATATTTAAATATAAAATGCCCAGGACTCATTGATTTGATCTCTAAGTAGGAATGTCACCTTCTTTATTCTCCTAATAGGGGTTCTGAGAGATAGGAATTCAACAGGTACAGCTTAGCTTGCTCCTGCTGGAATTTTTTCCTGTTGTGACTATGAAACCTCTGCTTTGTGGTGGGGGTCATCACAGCTAGCACCTCTATGAGTATTTGAAAAAGCAGAACCCTTCTCATGGAGCATGCTATATGTCCAAATAGCATATTTCCAACACTAGCTGGCAAGGTATGTAACATTAGCAAACAATGAAACACCAATAAATACATTGCCAAAAATGTCAGAAAGAGCTGGAGGGTCATGGTGTCCCTTAAGGATATTCCATAGCCCTTCCTGAAGGTTCAGCTCAGGAATCCCAATTTGGAAATGCTCTCAAGGGCTGAAGGCAAAAGGGGGTGGGGTAGTGCTAAAATGCCAACATATGTTAACTTAACATACTTATTGCCAGAGGCTAAGCCTTAGGAAAGGTATTTCAAGATTTTGGGGGAGGGGGGCTGGGGAAGGCACAAAACCCAGGAAGCAAGAAACAATAGGTGGTTGTACAAATGGGTGAGATCATCAGAGGAAATCCAGGGAGTTGGATTGAGACCCCAGTATTAACTAATACTGTTCACTGAAATTAAAAGAATGCAAGTTTTAGTGGCCTAAACTTGCATTCCTTGTCTGATCATTTATGCCTTCCTCCACAATTCTTCCCTCCCTCCTCTCTCTCAATTTGAGGCAAGGCTCATCAGGACTTAATAGTGGAACCTGCTTTCAATGCTCACACAAGAAAGATGTGAAGAAAAAATAACAATGACAAGATGAACTTTTGCTTGCATCTCCTTCATCATTCAGTAACCACCACCTTGCCTGTCCCATATATCTTATAGGATATGATGTGGAAGTCTGAAGAAATAGCTTCCTGTTAGGCTGATGTTCCAATGCTTTTCTATCTAGAAATTAAACAGTGCCCAGAAGTGCACCAAGTGCTGGAAAAGGCAGCTGTGGGAAGAAATGGGCAGAAGGTTCACTGCAGTTGATCCAGCTTGAATATGGATCCAGCCCCTCTTGCTCATTCACCCCGTGTTGATTTAGGCATTTGAATAGAGCTTACATGTGTGTGTGTAAGTTCTATTCAGACATTTTGACACACACAAGTCAAAAGCAGGTACAGTGGTCAGAATCTTGTGTGTTTCCTGCATCAAGGGTTGATCATGCAGTTTCAAAAAGTCTGAGCAGAGCTTAACTAACAGAAAGTTTCCTTAATGGTACCTGGGAATTTACATGCCAAGTTCTATGAATTGGTGTTTTGTTTTGAATGCCCAAGTGCTGCTTGCCACATGTATGCAAGCATATCAGAGGAGCAAGTTTTCAATAGTTTCTAGCAATACATTTAAAGATAACATTCCACAGAAATTCCACCTGCTTTTCCTTCATGTGTGCCTTGATATCATGGGAATATACACTTTGGGTGAGGATTTGTGTGCATGCTGGGACAACAAATATGGACTTTGGCATTGTAAACATGTGTCAAAATCTTCAATGAGTTTATCAAATCAGATATGTGGGGTTGTACCCATTATACTTTAATGTTCCAAGGAAAACTTACTTTTTATATGTTTGAATAATGGAGCTTAATGAGCCAAATACAAGAGAGAGAAGGTGGGGGAATGTGATAGATTGATAGATTAAAGGGATATCTGTAAAGGAGATTTATTATTATTGTGCTGTCAATGTATATGGTACATTACAGAACACAAGAGGTTATGCACCTCCCCTGAGTTCACAATATAAAATTTGACCAGGGAAAACAACAGAGGAAGGGAATAGAGAGGCAGGAAGGCAGAGAAAGAGTATGTAATTGCAGTTAATGTTTAGTCCGCTTCCAAGTGGAATGCTCTAAGTCCTGTTCTACTAATTAGAAAGTAATAAGAGAAACAATGGAAGAAACTGTGGAGAAAACACACAAGGGTTACAAGAGGAAGATGACCTCATCTGGGCACCCAGTAAAGTTCCTTGTGGGAGGTAGAACAAGGTGAGATAAAAGCTTCATCTTAAAAGCACTCATTGTTATAGCAGGACATAGGAACTGTTGCAAAATTCCTTTGTACTAGGCAGGAAGAATGGGACAAGCAGATGATGTGGGGTGTTATCTCTGGCCTAGTACTTACTTACCCTTCTTTTTTATTGCTCTTGTGATCACTTCCATCTTCAGTGCAAATCAACATGAGGCAGGGAAAAGTGCTGGCTCAGAGAGCCAAAAAGCATGTTTGGCTTTTAAGAAATGAGTCTGAAGGAATGTTTTGCAAGTGAAACTAAGAATGCGTTTTAGCCCAGTATATATCCTTTGTCAATGCTGCTACTGTAGGATAGTAAACAGAAGAGAGTCATTTTTAAATGGTTGTACATGGAAGCTAAAGTAGGATTTTCATTCAAATTACAGACATGAGAATTGCAAAAACAGGTTTTCATTGCCACTTGTGACAATGGCCTAGGATAGCTTCTTCCCGAAAAGCATTAATTTATTTTCCTCGTTTGTGAATGGGAATCCTAGATTGCTTAAAAACCTACTAGTTATATTTGGCATTACCAATATTGAGCCAGGCATGCGCTCGTGCGCGCGCGCGCGCGCACACACACACACACACACACACACAGAGTGACTTACTCTCAGCTGTGACAAGTAGTCAGAAAAAGAGAATCTCGCCTTGGAGACTGCATGGCTGTGGTGAAAAGGTGCATCCAGCAAATCACAACCATGGCAGGACGAGGAGTTTTTTTCCTTTCCTTTTCCCACCCACTTCAATTTGTTTTTCGTTCTCCAGCATAAACATGATCAACTCAACTGCATACTATGACGTCTCCTCAGAGAAGAGAGAGGTTAACCGGCTATCTTAAGGGAAGGGTGGGAAACACACACTTCTAACTCAACACTTCGACATGAAAGCAGAGGGTGGGTTTTGGTTTTGCGCGTTCTTTTTAATGATCATGGGAATCGCAGCTAATTGGCAAGCGGGAACTACCGAGGGCGCACTGGGGCAGAACACAGGAGTCGCCTGCGACCACGGATCCGTCGGGAAATGGAAATGAGAAGTGTTCCCCGGGGAAGGTTCGACGCCCCCCCAGGCAAGGCAGCCGGCCCTTTCCCAGTATTGCGGGAACCAGTCCGTGCCCCCAGCGGGGAGCCGGGGAACACAGCCCATCCCTCGCTCCCGAGTCATCTTCGAGCGGAACCGTCGTGACATCACCGCGCACGGCACATCCATCCATCACCGTGCCAGGCAGTTCCCCGAGCGTCGCCCGCAAAGAAAGCGGCTCCCCTAGAGCCGGCTGCTCAGTTTCCTTCCTGAAAGGCAGACCTGACTCGAGACACGCCGTGATCAGAGGCAGCACCGATACTCCTTCTCCCTGTGCCAGGTCTGAAGCCTGGGAGAACTTTGAGCCATCTTCCTATGATCAGTGGTGCCTTGCCAAGCTGCTTCTCCCTTCCCTTCGCTGTCCCCCGGGGCCAACAGCTTTCCGCTCGCTCAGCCCTCCCCACGTCGGTCCGGTTTCCCTCCGTCCCTCCTCCGCGCGCATCCCAGCTCCAGTCGCCCTCTTCATTCAACCTTTTTATTCAACCTTCTCCCGTTCGCAGTCCAGCCCAGCCCCAGCCCCACCCCCAGCCTCGCGCCGTCCATGCGTCTATCTCCTGCATCCCATATCTGCCCCTAGCCATTTCCATCTGCCCGCTCTCGGCCTCCCTTTGCATCGCCTCCCCTCCAACCAGCCAATTAATTGCTGCTCTGCTCGTCTCTGCGCATCCCGTCCAAACTCTCAGGCGCCCCACCAACCCCCTTCATCGGCGAATCCCCCTGGCTAACTCGCCTCCCCCTGCTCTGTTTCTCCGCTTTTGCAATACGTCATCCTTTTGCTCAGCCATCCTCCCTCCCTCTCCTCCCCGCCGTTCAGCTCCTCCTTTCTCCCGCTTCCCTCCCTCCACTTCCTCCGCATCGCTGGGATGTTTTTTGGGCAAAGTGAATGGAACCCCCGTGAAACTCAGGGCAAAGGGCTAGGTGAGGGCAGCAGCTTCACGAAGGCTTCACTTCCTCGCCGGGCATGCGCACAGGCTTGGCACATGCTCATTCGGGCTGCACGAGGGGCTCTGAGCATGTGCAGAAGCAAAATGGGTACATTCTGAAGCAGGGCAATTTCAGCTGTGACACCTGCAGCATGTGCCAGGAGCTGCAGCAGCAGCAGCCTGTGCGCGGTGCATCTTTCTCTCTTCAGAACGGTAAGCAGCAGCAGCAAGAGCAAGAGCAAGCAGTTCCATCTCTGTGCGCCCTTCCTGCTTTGCACTGTGTTTCAGTGGGTGCATGGTGACCTTACAGAGTGTGCATTACCTCACAGGTAAATATCAGCTGATCCTCTGTAATAGCAGCAGCAGAGCGGCAGGAGCAGGAGAAGCCAGCAGCCCACAGAGCCTTTCTGGAGGTAGCAATTCATTCATTCCGTCACTCATTTGGTCCCTCATCTTCCCTTCCTTTTTATCCTTTTGCTCCATTCACCAGTCAAAGGCTTTCCCAAGGATGCTGAAGTCTCCATTATGGATGGCTCTTCCTACTGCAAAGAGTGTGTAATTCAGAGGGGAGGGGAGGAGAAGGGAGGGGAGGGGAGGGGAGGGGAGGGGGAAAAGATGGATATTTCTCATCCAAAATCAGTAGCATGTGTTACAATGCACTGCAGTGTCACTGGAAATGGCTTGCTGGTAGGAGACACACTTGAGGGGGCAATTCAGCCTGTTGCCAATTGAGAGATACAAAGCTCTGTGCCCTGATTTGTCTGTGTGTGAGAGAGAAAAACATACACAGAGCAGGACGGTAGGGGAAGAGCTGAGAACTAGCTTAATTTGGTTTCTTGTTATTGATTCCTCTTTCTGATGTTGCATGCGAGAGCTATGCCAGAGTTTAACCTCAGCTAGAGGGAGAAAAATAGCAGGTCAAATCTTGTAGTGCTTAAATGTAGAAGGGGAGATTGGACTGGTTATAACTTGAGAAGAGCAGGTCTGGAGATAAATGCTTTCTTTTTGGCAGCTTCAAAGATCCCTGCTGGCATCATCCATTTCATTATAAAGCTTGCCAAGGTAAGCATAGATGTGCTGAGAGGGGGTCTGTGTATGTGTTGGGAGAACCTCAGGCAATCAAATATATGGGCCTGTGATGACATCATCTCTCTGACTTTTGCTACACTTCAGTCTTGGGGAAGCTGGTTTGTGTGCGTATGATGCTTGCTGTATTCCAGACTGAGGTTTTATACCTGCATCATCTTCCGTTTTATGAGTTTAATGTAATTGTAGTATATTCTTGCTACATAAACCCAGCCTGTACAGACAGGAGCTTGTGAATGTTAACATTTTGGATTGGATTACTTCTGTCCATTGTGTTTTTTTGGGGGACTGTTTACTAGCTCTGCTATGGGATTTAATACAAATACTTATACAGTGGTAACTTGGTAGGAAGCTCCAGATTCACTCACATAAACACGTGGTATAAAGAATGAAATATCTTTGACAATGCTTTGTTCATGTTTGCATGTTGATTTGCTCATTCACAAAGTTCAGCAGCTTGGAATGGCTAATTGAGCAGCTGCAGGTTTTCTCAGAAATAGTACAATAGGTTTGTTTTCCTCAGAAATGGTTCAATATGCTTCAAAACCTACTCTTGAAATGTCCTTAAGGGTACTATGATCTGATGCACTTCATGAATAGGTGGTTCATGAATTTATGGCACTTCAAGCAGTGTTTAAAGAGCACTAGCTAAATCCTGAATCTCAAAAGTGATCAAGGAAGTTTTGAAAGACTTCTGAAAAAGCAAGGCTGAAAATAATGCGGTGGGTTTCTTTTATCAGAGCCAAGCAATTTGCTGTTCTTGTCTATTGCTGCTGTGTTTTTCTTGTTAGTGAGAGTATACAAATCATTTTTACAATCTGTTTTGTTATTTTAATTTGAGGCTCTAAGACATTTACAGCACAATCCTGTTTATGTTTACCCAGAAGTCACACTGTATTCAGTGGAGTTTACTCCATAATAAGTGTTGTTAGGATTCAAGCTGTAAAAGCTTTTAACTGTTTCAGTTCTCAGTAATCCAACATTAGGTTTTTGAAACTTTTTGCCAAAGTCTGAGCATATCAAATTATTCATGGCATTGGGCAAATACAGTAGAGGGATCTATTGCTGTTGTGAAACATAGCATGCCGCTACGTTTATTAGTGGAGTTTTAGCAAATATTCTGGAAATATATATTTTAGAGTGTGACAGAAAAATAATACTGAGATTTTTGGTGCCTTTAAGACTAAGCTTTAGTCAAAGAAAAATCCACAAATTTTCAATTGTAAGGTCCTACTTCATCTGATGTCATAAAAGTTTATAATACATTACTTATATTCAAAGATACTTTCAAATAAAAATCATTGGTTCCTAATCTTTATGCTTCAGAAATCTATTAGTGAGATTGTTTGATACCCTATTCCACAGCTGTTGGCAATATTCTGCAATAATTTGGGTCAAATTGGTCTCAGATTTTAATAGCCTTATCATTCAGAAATCCCTTCTCACAAGTGTTCTGTGGTAGGGCCACTGATCTCAGAATATAATTGGAAAATTGCTTGATAGCCCAGCGATGTACCCCAGTGTAATGATAATATACTCTTTTTGTCAGATAATATCCCCCTGTCTCAAATGGCATATTCTTAGTGTAACAATAATTCCAGCTATCACCATCTCTTAGTACTGTGGACAGCCCCTAAAAATGTCCACACATATCCAATAGTCACGGAAAATGGACTGAACATCGATTACACTTAAAAATGCCTCTTTATTGCTCTCCATTTGTGGCTTATGATTATTGATAAAGCATGCATGAATCTCTCTCTTTCTATTTTTAAAAAACAATTTTAAAAAATATGAATGAAGAGAACACCTCACAATATGTTACACGGACAGACAATGAGTGTAACATTGACTAAACTTGCATTATGTGAGCAGGATGACCAGATGTGATAAAGGGCATATTGAATAAAAGAAGTATAGTAGCATATACAGTGTTTCTTACTCCTGCATCACTGTGGCATGACAAACTTATATTTCTGTTTTGAAGGTATTTTAAAGTACAAGAACTTCATTGAATCTTGTAACCCAATTTGTGCCCCCCCCCACACACACACCATACAAATTAATCAGTGCTATAAAGCCACTTTATTAAAACTGGTTCTAGAGTTTCCATATAGTTTTCTAAAGGTGCTTCTGAAAATAGGGATCTTTTTCACCCCCTATAGTGCCAACTCAGATCATTGAACAGGAGGTATCGCAAAGGACGTATCTATAATATGATTTGAAAAATCTTAATTGTCAACTGGGAACTTTCCTTTTGGGACAAAGGGAGAGTGCTGTTTGGGATTTCTTATGAAGTATTTCTGTACTTTACCAAGTATAATTCACAGTATTATTTGGAGGAAATTCTTACAGTTAAGCTGGTGTAGAACTGATACAAGCCTGTAATATAGAGGTACATGTAGGGATTTGGTGACATTACATCAGCTGGCTTAGAACCAGCATCAGTGCACTGACCAGACAAATTCTCCAGGCTAGCCCATTTAGACTAGCAATGAACAATTGCAGGAGGGGCATCACACTTCTTGTATGACCTGGGTTTATTGGGCATGTTGATTCAAGGCATCTTCTGTCTAGAAATGGCCAGTGGTTTAGCTATTTATTGACAGGGAAAACTGCACCTGTTGAATTAATTCCTGTTATGCAGCCATTAAAGACAGAGAACAAACATATCAACAGCCCAGACTGGTCTTCTTTGTGCCTATGCAGCAACTGCATATGTAGAGCATTTTAGGATATTATTTAGGGTATGGAGATGGCAAAATCAGTGGATAAATATAAAACATTTGGATAAATCGTTCAAAAGCAAAGCAAATAAAACCATATGCCCGGTGACATGGACATTTATGATTGTGCTAAGTTCTATGGGCTTCACACTGTTGAAAACAAAGGTTTGTATGTAATAAATGAGTTCAAAAACATTTCTTCCTCCCTGTTGTGTACTTAAAAATTCAGATGTTTGTTCATATAACCAATTGATTCCTTCATTTGTCTGCTCAGATGTACACTCAATGAGTTCAGTGGTGCTACTCCTTCATAAATACTATTTATTTATTTATTTATTTAAAACATTTTTATGCTGCCCCATCGCAACAAAGCCTCGGGGCAGCTTACAACAAAAACAAAATGCATAAATAAACAACAACATGACAATAAAAATTTATTTAAAACCCCCTGGTGCATCTCGGCTAAAAAATTTAAAATCCAATAAATACAAATAATTTAACAATTAAAATAAGTTTTAAATAAAAAGGTCTTGGCCTGGCACCGAAAAACAAATAATGACGGCACCAGGCAGACCTCTCTGGGGAGCGCATTCCAGAGATGGGGCGCCACCGCAGAGAAAGCCCTCCTCCGGATACTCACCCTCCTAATATCATTCACAGAGGGTTCCCAGAGAAGGGCATCTGTTGCTGATCTCAAGGGATGGGAGGGCATATATGGACACAAGCATTCCTTTAGATGTCCAGGTCCCAAGCCGTTTAGGGCTTTATAGGTCATAACCAACACCTTGAATTGGGCCCAGACGTCAATCGGGAGCCAGTGGAGCTGACGGAGAACTGGGGTTATATGAGAACAACGCCCAGTCCCCGTCAGCAACCTGGCTGCTCTGTTTTGCACCATCTGAATTATCCGGACCGTCTTCAAGGGTAGCCTCACGTAGAGTGCGTTACAGAAATCTAATCGGGAAATACTAAAGGATTGCAGCTCTTAACTGGCCTTCAGAAAATTGTTCTTAGTATTGTAATAATATTGATTTGTACTTTTCATTTTGCAAGAGTATACGAGACACCTTAGTATATCAGTCACATCACAGCAGAAATATACAGAATAAAGACTATGACTACATGGAATGGAACAATGAAGCAGAGTAAATCCTGGTTAATAATCACCATCTGAATGCTTCATAATTAAATAATGCCCATGCCCATGAAAAAATTACATTGATTTCAGCTGAATGTTATCAGTTACTAGATCAATGACTTTATTCCAAGCAGCACAGCTCATTTTGAAACAATGCAATCCATAGAGGCAGATCTGGGTTTGCACTGGGTAATTAACTCAGTAGCAGCCCTCTTCCATCATGGTTCCTGGCAAATACAGATGTGTTGCCAGCCAGCTGGCTGCCAGTTCGTTATCTGGTCAAGTTTAGGATTTTGGTGTTAACCTGTAGCATCTCAAAGTGTACGGGACTGAGATACCTGAGAAACTGCTTTTGCCAAATAAATCTGGCTGGCCACTGAAATAATCCTCAGAGGCCCTCTGGTTGTGTGACATCTTGCAGATATCTACCTGAGAGCAACAAGGAAGAGGCCTTTTTCCATGGGGGTGTCCTATCCTTGGAATGCCCTCCCTTCAAAAATAAAACATACACCCTGTCATAGTTCAGGCACGTTGAACACTTATTATTTCCTTGGCATTTAATGATTTATGATGTCTGTTATGATTTTTAGTTTTGACCCCATAATTTGTTACATAATTGTACTTTGTTGTAGCTGGAATGTATACTTACTATATTGTAGTTTTATTGTTGTCCACCTGAATATGTTGAACATGACCAGTGATGTAGAAATATTTGAAATAAGCAAACAATAAATGTGTTTGCCAAAACATATTTATCATATTTGCTTTTTACATTTGAGGGAACACAGCATAGAAAGTGTAATAGGTGCAGAAGCCCTAAAATCCACATTAATAGAATCATGCAAGGAAGATTGCATAACATCAAGAGTCCTGTATTGTTTTTTCTTTTGTAGAGCATAGGAGAAAATTAGAGACTGCCCTTATAGAGGAGGAAGTCTGAACAGAATCAACCACCATATTCCTTCTTTAAATGAATGACATTGTGGAATCTATGCTTTTAACTTTCTCCCATTTCATCTCAATTTTTTCCTTCTTGAGAAGTGGCAAACTTTGACCTTAGAACTGAATTTGTTCCGGAATAACATCTTTTTTTTCAGCTGATTAAACTCTGTGCTGGTAATTTTGTGGTGCAAGCATAGTTTGCACACTCTTTATTAGAAATCAGCTGTTTATCTCTACTGCCAAGCATAGCATGGTAAATCCTAATGACTATGTTTGGATGCCTGTGCTTTTTATTAATTGTGAAGGTTCCCACCCACTCAGCATAGCTGCAAAATATATGCATTTGTGGAATTTTGTATGGCAATTAATGGTGACATATGACTTAGCCATTCGTTATAGCAGGCTCATAACTAACTGTGCAGGGTGCCAAGCATGTGGTTATGATTTTATTAGCTAGTAGAGAATCATGGACTTGGGTCACTAGTTTCATTCTGCATAAAATGGGTGAATCTGAGCATTGATTAAGGCCCTTTGCAGCTAAAGTTTATATATCCATCAAGATCCACCCAGAGAATTTAGAGCTATAAAGAACCAAAGCTTCCCATTTATTACCCAAAGATAATAAATTTTTACATACACAGTCCAGATCTGAGAGCCCTACAAGAGGAAACATTTGTTCTTTATGAATATTCTTTAGCAGATCATCATGTATACTGTACTTCAGGAGCATAGAACCTCTTCTAGCCTGAGGGCCAACTCAGTTTCAGAAATGCTCTTGGAGACTGCATTCCAGCGGCAGGCGTGGATAAATGCAGCTGTGTGCTGGGGAAAATGGGCAGGGCCATAATACCAAAAATACCAGCATATTTAGCTTAAAGCTGTCACTGCCAGTAACTAAGCTTAAGGAGAAGCATTACAATGGTTTAGAATAATGAAAACTTTGCAAAAGTCAGGAAATCCCCCAAACACTTGATGGGGGAAGAGGTCACATCCAGTGAGGTGTGGTAGTTTGCTGCATCTAAGCAAAGCCTTACTAGCTCAACATTTTGTTTTCCACAGTGGCCAACCAGATGCTTACAGGTTGCCAAAAGTTGCTAAACGAACAACCATAGGACTTCTGAATAATCATTAGAAGCTGGAATTTGCTTTGGGGGAAGTTTTTCACCAGCACCAATGGGAAACTTCCTTCCAGTGCTAATAGTTCACCCTCTGAAGATAAAATTAGCATTGGGTGGAAATCCCCCACTGGCTCCAATGAGGAATTTCTCTCAAAGCAAATGCATACCAGCTTCAGTGGATCATTCAGAAGCCCCTCTGCCAGAGGGAGGATTTCCTACTCTACTGAAGACAGTAAGGGAAACACTAAATTTCCCTGTCACATCTGCTGAGATCCTAATAATTCTTAGTGCCCAACTCACCTGATGCAATCTAATATTTTAAAACCCTTGCATGTTAATGGAAAGATGCATTTAACATCATATCTCGTTTGGCCCTCCTGTTGGCAGCATAGGAATACCCTATTCTGTACTCATGTCTACAGAACTCAGGGTATAAGGAAACATGAGCTTACTTTGATGATGGGAACACCAGTGAAAGGATGCAGCATGTGCAAGCAACAGACAGCCAAGGAGAAAAACTAAGCAGCACGGACCTATCACTAACACATGTCTCCTCAGAACCCTTACAAATACCCTGCCTCAGGACATAAGATATAATACCCCCAGGAACCTCAGATGCTCAGCTCTTGCAGCAAGGACAAAACACCCTGCACAGGTAAGCAACCGGGGTGGGCGGGGGGGGGGGTCCATGTCTCAACCATGCATCTATCTTTCATTCCTCCTTGCTGCAAAATGTGGAGAATGTGGAGGCTGTATATGAGCTAAACCCTGTTAGTCTCACAGAGTAATTTGGCAGCATTTCCCATGTACGGGAAGCATGTACTGTGCAGAAAGGGATCCCCACTGACTGTGAACTGTAGAGTGTAGGCATGCTCCTATCATGCACTGGTAAAAGGAGGAAGAAGCAAAGCTTTGCTTATTTACTAGAAAGGCTAACACCGTGTTCAGGCATTGTTATAACACTTGCCCCAGACTTAAGCAGGGAGTTCAACCAAATTGCCCCCAATATCATGTGTCTTGAGTAGCATCAGTGTATGTAGTGTGACTGTCTGGAGAGAGAAGGCCTTGTGCATAAAGCTGAATATGTGGAGGCATCCATTTAAGCTTTAGGTGCAGGGTTTTGGCTCACATAGAGGCCTCTATCTGTACAGATGTTTGTATTAAGTCTTGTTTCTGCAGATGTTTGTGCTGTATGTGTGAATGCTTGAACAGGACTAGCCTCATGCCTGAAACTATGGGAACCTGCTGAGCTAGATGGGCCAATGGTCTGACTCAGTCTAACCAAAGCAAAGCAGCATCCTATGTTTCCAAAGCCTTTTTTTTTTTTTCCGGGTAAACACCGGGCCATCCTTTTCAAGTATTCGTAGTATGGGCCAAATATTTATGAATCCCATTTTTGTTGCAGAATTAGAGCCAGGGTGGCAAGTGGGCTGCAAAATAATTGGAGACAAGAAAGTGCAGCTTCCTACATAGAATGGGTAAGTATTTCTCTTAATGACTATACCATACATGTCCAATAGGTGAAAGATCATTGTGGGCAACAGAGCCATCAGTGGCAGTATAAACCTGAAGCATGAGAACTGGAAAGGCACCCAAGCAATGGCCCTCTGTCAGTTGCTCAGTGACCCTGTCTGAGCATCTAAGCACAGGAGCTATCACGCTGCAGTTTTTTGACCATTACCGTACCCCTAACCCCCCACAGGCAATGAGGCAGCCCTCCTGCAGAGATGCAGATGTTACCTACACCAGGTATCATGCCCTGTACTAAAATCACCAGCTGTAGTGAATACTGGAAATTCTGCTGTTCCCCTTTGGGGTAACCATCCTTTTATCCCTCCAAGTCTTCTGCTCCTGTATCCTCCAAAGAGATACAATGATGGGGAAGGCTACACCTGTTATTCTTGTCTGTCACACAGCTTTCACATATACAAGAACCCTACGTGCATCAAAAAGTTGCTTTGAGATTATGAGAATTCCCTCCACCCTTGATGTTCAATAAAGGCTGTAACAATTTCAGCCATGTTTCTATTGTCATGATAGGTAGCAGGTAGTGTCCTTCCTTCTTGCTCCTGGAGCAGGTTTAGAATCCATCCCATACAACAATATAACATGACCAAAGGTCTGCTTACCCCACACGTTGGCACATGTACCAAATGTGCATTCCTATATAACTCACAATCCTGCATCTCCTTTTTTAAATAGTGTGGCACTTAAAGGTATTAATCTGGGGCAAAATTTACTGAGAGAATATATGAATGTAAGAAGAACCATACTGAAAAGGACCAAGGATCTAGATAGTCTAGCATTGTTATCCTGCCGCTATGCCAGCAAGTGCCTTGTTCAAGGCTGAGAGATTTTCAAAAAAGAAAAAGCAAGGAACCAGGCCGGGCCAGAGGTCAGTCCAGAGTATTTGAGACAGTAGTCCAGGTAGGTAACAGAAGGCCTAGACCTCCATTCAGTAGATCAAAGCACAAAGTTGAAACACTATTGTTTGCAGCAGCCAGCTAGTGCCAGCCAAAATAATTTATAGCTGTCATAAATCAGCACAACTGGTTAATCAGGTCAGCTTGTTGCTTTTAAAGGCGACCCTATGCTGTGCTTTCTGTTTGAACCTCTGCTGCTCATGCTTGAATCAACACTGTTCCAAGAGGTGGATTGTCTCTGGTGCTGACTCCTGCACTTGGAGAAGTCCAGGAATAGTCTGGGTGATGGCTGGTGTGGGGAGGTTTCTCCTTCAGAGGAAGGTTGCCAGCTAAAACCTCCAGCTCCCTGTCAAGCTCTGGCTGGATTCCATGGTGCTGGCTCTCCTTCTCTTCCTCTTCATCAGATGAATGCTCCTGTCCTCCAAGTAGGATGTTTTAATTCTGCTTACATCTGAAACCAAAAAAAGGACCCAAGTGCAGAAGTAGCATCCTACTCATGAGAATAATCACAGGTGATTGACAGGCATCCAAACCAACATGGAGACTGAGGTGGCAAGGTGGAATGTGGGGAGTGGGCAAACTACAGGCATCCTGAATTATATAAGAGTCAAACAAGTACCCATGTGGAACCGTTGTTTGGGGCAGTGCGCTGCCCCAAGTATGCCTGTGTCTGTAACCCCTCCTAGCCTTTTCTGTTGGGAGACTGCATCAAGGGTTTGAGTGGAACGTAAACCTGTACCATTTCACAGGGCTATCATTTCATATAAAAATTCTCAATCCTTACCTATATGATTTGGTAGGAATTTGGTTTGGGGACAGGAAGAGGGCATGACAGAGGCTGTGTCTTTTGCCTGCTTGATTCTCTGACTGTGGATAAGAAATGTTATGGAGTGGAAAATGCATCTGAATCCTGTTTCTCTCCTCTTCTCCTTTTGCATTTCAAACCATTATTTTTGAGCTTTGACTTTATGCAATCACTCAACATCTCACAGTGGGAGGTCTTGAGCCCACAACTCCTGTTTTCCATGGTGCTGTTCATCCAGGGAATTTCTATGGTCAGCCACCTGTCATAGTTTCTGTTCTTCCTTATATGTCTGTCCCTCTCCCTTTCGAAAGGCTTATTCCCTCATGTAGACACCAAACATATACAGTGATTTACAGAAGTATTCACCCTCTTCTGACTTTTGCGTTGCAGTCTGGAATTGTAGCCTGTAAATTATAAAGAACCCCTGGAGCCATGGAGTGGTATATAAATGTAAGAAACAAACGGATAAATTGAAATTAATTTAAGTGGCATTATTACTGCTTGATGTACCCAAGATACTGAGCCCTGTGAAGGTACAAAATATTTTTATTGTGGAACATAAGTTAAGTGAACAAAAACAAACTGGTACTTATGGGTTAAGTCAATGCTTGATAGAAGCACCTTAGGCAACATTTACAGCTGTGCGTCTTTTTGAGTAAGTTTCTATCAGACCTCCACATCTGGATCCTGTAGTGTTCACCTGTTCTTCCTGGCAAAACTTCTCCAGCTTTGTCATGTTGGACATATTGTATAGGTCTTGTAGAAGAGACTGCAGTTGCTGCCTGGGGTCTGTTCAGTCACAGTAAAAATATTTTCCACCTTCACAGTGTAGCATATTTTGTGTACATCAGGTAGTGCCAAGGCTATTTAATGGTTTCATTTCTGGGTTGAACATAACAAAACGCAGAAAAATCAGGGAAGGATGTATCCTTCGGCAAGGTTCTGCATGTGTGCTGTGTGGAGTGTTCTGATGACTGTCTGTGCCAAGAGCATTGTTATCACAACAGCTCTGAATCCCCCCCCCCCCCGAGGATCCCATTGTTTCGCTGTGCAGGCCTCTTACCTATGGTTTGGCTGCCTGCAGTGAATGGAATATCTGCCCTTTCTTTACTATTTTGCATTCTGGATGTTCGCCCAAGTCGGTGGTCTCCAGGAGGGTGGAACATGTGGCTGAAGATATTTGTTGTACTTTGCTTTCTTTATCATTGATTATTAATTGCTAATAGATGTATATACTACCTTCCATCATAAGATTCCAGGCCAGTTTAAAAAATTAAGATGGTATCCAATGTTTAAAAGTCATAAAACAGCTATTAAAAGCTGCAAAGGACCACAACCATTGAAAACTTTTGTGGCCCTTTTTGCAAACCTTAAGAAAGAAAATGTCTTTACCTGATACCAAGAGAGAGAAAGAGAGACAGCGTACTGCAGTGCAGAACTTGTGCAAGGGGCTTAGGTCTCTGGCTGGCATGCCAGATTATATACAGTATAAGGTGTTATGCTAGTGCTATACATGACTTTCTCATATGGATAATATGGAGGTATTGTCAGTATTGAACATTGTGCTTGTTTGGTGGCAGTGCAGTTGACTTGGAGTCTTTACTAATGTTTGTTAATATTGCTACATTAAATCTTGTCCTGACTGCTCTTCTGTATTTTTTTAAATTGCTGCTAAGAGAGATAAAATAGCTATGATGTAGTAGCTACCCGCTAACTAGGACCATAAGTTTAGGCTCTCTTGATTTGTATGGATTAACCTGTAAAACCTGGAATATCATAACGATTCCCAGTGAGACAATTCTTGAAGTTCACAGATTTTGAGTTGTGTGTTGCAGCCTTTGAAATCACTATGTATGTAGATATACTTGCTTAAAGTGCAATTATGAAAACATACTTCAGAGAGAGATCCCCTGCGAGAACAGGAAAGGAAAGTGTACTCTTGATGGAGCCTGGAACTACTCTAGCTGGCAGATATCTTATATACCAGAACTCTTTACAGTCTCTTGTAGTGGAAATTACGTGGCGGACACTAGACGTAAAGATTCTACTGTGCCTTCACACTGTGTACCTTATTCTTTCCAACTTGTACTTTGTACTCTGGAATATATACGTGGTTCTGCAGAATACTTGTGTATCAAGGACTGGGTTGCTGCTACCTTTGGGGGTCCCTTTTACTGCCTTTTTCAGTAGCTCAAAGCACAGAAATTACTCAGTTGCACATTTTTCAGGCATGAAGACCAACATTAGGCAAAGCTTTACCAAGTGCATTTATACATGCTAGGTGTTAGAAAGCAGAGGAGCAGGAGCAGCAGAAATGATGGCTGCTCTAGTCAGGAATTCTGCTTCAGAACAGCAGGTTGGAGCAGGTGTGACTCTGATCCATTCTAGTCCTCTGTTTCTACGTCACTGCAATGTGACCGTAAAGCTACAAGAAACTCAATAGCACACACAGGATTTGCATGCAGGAGGTCCCAGGTTCATTTCCTGGCATCAAAAGCAGGGCTAGGAAAGAATCCTGTTTGACACTCAGGAGGACCACTGCCAAGTCAGTGTTGGCAAGCCTGGGCTGGATGGACCATGTGTCTGACTCAGTTTAAGTCACCTTTCTATGCCTTTGCTCTTTGTCCTTGGCTCTTCACAGTTTGTTTGCTACTTCATTGCTTCTATTATATGTCCTGTCTTGCTGCTTGCCGATCGTGCTTCAACTTAACTAGCAAATGGCTACAGCATTCCCCAAGACTCTAGAAGGACTGCTGTTGGCCTGTACATAGATCCCTTTATAAGGCACTCATAGGAATGATTCCAACACTGACACTGAAGTTAACACCACCCCAGTTACACTTTTGTAGTACAGAGGAGCATATTCCAGCAACCATTTATTAATGGTGTTATACCACCTCTGTAGGGACTGCAGGTGGCGCAGTGGTTTAAACCGCTGTGCTGCTGGGCTGGTTGATTGAAAGGTCGCCAGTTTGAATCTGCACATGGGGTGAGCTCCCATGTGCTGTCCCAGCTCCTGCCAACCTTGCAGTTCGAAAGCATGCAAATGCAAGTAGATAAAAAGGTACCACTTCGGTGGGCAGGTAACAGCGTTCCGTGCACTTCGGTGTTTAGTCATGCCGGCCACATGACCACGGAGACTGTCTGCGGACAAACGCTGGCTCCCTCGGCTAGGAAACGGAGATGAGCACCGCCCCCTAGAGTCAGGCATGACTGGACATAACGTCAAGGGGAAACCTTTACCTTACCACCTCTGTAGTAGCTATGGGGCCAGATGCAGGATCTCTCTTGCACACGAGGAAGGACCCCTGTCATGGAGTACCTTTGTGTCTGACTTTTAGGGACTCCTTTCACCATAGTTCACCCTGTTCAATAGGATATCCTCACTCTCTCTATAGAATGTTCTGGGGTCTGTAAAGCTGCCATAGGAAGGAGAGGATAGGATATTCCACTTTGAACAGCACAGTTGATCCAGTGTAAATCTGATCCATTAACAGTAACTGCCAAAGAGAGAGCATCCATAATAAATGAAGGATTGCCATCTTTTATTGGCCCTCCTTGTGTCTTGAGAACTTACGGCACACAGAAATTTAGCACAAGTATCTTCACATCACACTAACTGAATGAAGTTTCTCTTTCTCCATCTATCTCATGTGCTTGCTGTTAAAAGATCTAAGCATGGGGTAGATAGCCAGAAACAGGCTGGGCTGGTTGAATGCTAGTTGGATGGTAACTCTGGTTGGTTCTCCAGTATTTACTTAGAAACAAAAGGGTATTACTGTTACACAGCCTTCTCTGGACATCAGAATTCCATTGACTGATGGTAGGCCACAAGTGTGCATAATAAGCCTCATACCCCCACTTTTTTAATGACTGGACAATTACTCCCTAACCCTGAACCTGAAGAGTTCTAGCCATGACCAGGTCTAGTATTTAACCTTGTCTCTGTCTCTCTGTTAAACAACTCCCATGCAGCCATTTGAGCAATGGAATCTGGAGGAGGATAAGATCCACTTATGCATCTTCTGATCTTCAGAGCAAAAACATGTTTTATTAACTGTGTGTCCAACAGCTCAGCTATGTCTTCTTTTTATTTTTATTTTACATTAGGTATAAGACCTCCCCCCCCCTTCAAATTTTAAAAGCCTGCCTTACTGGGATCCCAATCTAGATCAGGGCCACTGTACCTAGTGTAGAGTCAAAATGGGGGGAAAGTCATAGATACTAGGTATTTATGTCACTCTCTGCTTTGTTCCTCAGAAACTGTACAAAGAGAACTCTCAAGCTGGCAGAAGATCTTTGCCTCCATCCAAAAACCATCCAGGAAAGGAAACATTTTTGAATAGTATGTTTATTATTTTTACCACAGCAACCATTCCTTACTTACCAGGCAGTGCATAATTTCATTCTGGGGCAACCAACTCCCACAGTGTTGCCTAAATACTCCTGTGAAACAGAAAGATAATCTCAGAGCATGTAGAGAGTTGATGAAATGGAAGCAGGAGTAGCTCTATAGGAATTTTTGGTTTGGTGTGGCCTTGGACTCAAGTTCTCCTCTCCCAAAGCTTAAAAGCAAATATTCATGCATTGGATCTCTTTTCTTTTCATGCCAGCAAATTATGGTTCACTTTTGTTGTCAAAAATAGTAGTAGCAATTAAAATGTGATGTGACAGCAGTTTCTAGAAAATGATCTGTAGCTTAAGAGTCACAGAAGGATTGCTTTTGACATGATGGGAATTAACTAGTGGGAGGGGGTTAGACCTTTTAGTGTTACACTGGGATTTTCAAAAGGTCTATAAGCTAATTTGTTCCCTACTCCACAATATCAGGGGACAAGGCCACATTCATCTGAACAGATACCTAGGATTACATCCCCTAGGTTGTGGATATGATCCTAGGCATCTTCACATTTGAGTTTGCCTAGAGTTTGTGGGAAGGGGTGATGAGAACATAGAAACTTAGGAAGCGGCCTTGTACTAAGACAGACCCTTGGTCTATCTAGTCACGTACCATCAACACTGACTGTCAGTTGCCCAACAGGGTTTCATGCAGCATTTTTGTAGCTATACCTGAAGATACTGAGGCTTGAACCTGAGATCTTCTGCATGCAAAGTGTATGCTCTGCCACTGAGCTACAGCCCCTTCCCATGATTGGAATCATGTCTGAGGTCAAGCAATGGTCAAGAGAGACACACAGGGAATTTGATTGGATACTGATACTGTACCTCCTAGGAATCGCAAGGGGCATGACTTTGGAGCCACACAATTGAAACCTCCAAATGTTGTCAAGGTCTCCCTCTTTTGGGTTAAAATCATTACCTACTGGTGTAAATTGTGTCCTGCAGCAGGGGGTTGGGCCCAAAGGCCTTCATGGCCCTTTCCAACTCTACTCTTCCATGATTCCATGATTCCTGTATGCATCTACTCAGAACTAGGTCAAGTTAAATTCAGTGGGCTTTCAGTGTTGCCTGAAAGTAGCAAATTGTGCAAATAAAATTCCAGGGGCCAATCTATCTTTTCTAGTGCCTGTTCTTGGGAAGTATAGTTATCCTTCTTACCAAATTGACATGTATGGAAATGTCAATATACATATAAAATTCAAAATTCAGTATTTTTGAAAAGATATCAGGACTGAATTGAAATGGTCTTTCAATACTACCCTGTTTGTACATGGTGACCAGTTCATTTACACCCTGACTTTGGGCAGTTTTTAAAGAAAATTGTGAAAACAGACAAAAATGTTTTCCTCTGTTATTGTGACAGCAATTGCTTTCCCTGCTGCTGCTATTGGGAATATTTCTTTTTCTTCTTTTTTATTCACATCACACCAGAATGAGGTGGGAAAGATTGCCCACATTCTGATTTGGCTTCATGTTGTCAAAATGAGTCCTGGCAATGTTTGAAGCCAAATCTAGTTGAAGGCAACCTTTCATGCACTTACTCTGGTGTCTTGGGATTAAAAAACAAAGAATATATATGACACTGGTAGCAGAGGGCATGATTGCTGCTGCTGCTGTTGCTGCTAGGAACACAGACAGACATCAAAGTGCTACACAAAAGGAGAGGAGAAGAGGAGATTTTAATGCACATTCCCAGTCTCCTCACTTCAAGCCAAAGAAAAAAAGTTTTGTAATGACTTTTCAGCTCTGCTCCAGCATATATCCATGTACCATGCCCATATGTTGTTTGTCAGCACATGAAAAATCTTTGAACAGACACTGTAATACTCCTCAATTTTCATAGATGTAATATTCTTGTATATTATTTGAGAGATCTGGAAATACATTTTATGAAACTCATACATTATTTCCTTCGAGTTTCTTCTGGAGTGTTTCTCTGCACAAAAGCATTAGGTGGAAAATTGTGTGTCTAAACCATTGTACATAATGCCCTTACATTATAGCCATTCTTCTTTCTCTTTGTTTCCTTGGTATAAAGCATTATCCTTTGAGAAATGCAACTTTAGTGATTGTAAGGCTTTGTAGTGGTATTTGTTATCTTTGTTGCTAAAATATTTTACAGTGTGGACTCTGAAATGAAGCACAGCTTCGTCATGGCCAGATGTGCTTATCTACATTTCTTTTATATTTGAAATGGTCATTACATGGCCTATGACTGTCAACATGTGATCTTCTGACATGAAGCTGGACACAGGGATGGATGTTGGCTACCTATCTAAGTCCATCATGCTTTGGCAGTTTTGCTTTAGTAAAATAGCTCCACCAATTTGTTACTGGGCAGGGTGTCATCAAACAGAAGGACATAAATGAAGACAGCCAATAGGCTACGGATGCATGTCATCTTAGGTATATATGTCTGCATATTAATAATCTAGGGAGTCTTTATTTAAAGGACAAAGGTTGTTTTCTGAACAGAGACGGTGACCTTTGAAAAATAAGTTCTGCTGTAGCTTTTGAGTTATGAATATGCAATGCTATGAAACGGCTGCTATTCTTCTAGGGTTTTGTTATTATGCACAGCTGAGGTAGTAAAACTATAAGAAAGCTTTGCAGCCCATTACCTCTTATCCATTAACTCTTGATGCAACAGTAAGACATCAAGATGAAAAATACCATTCATTTAAATTTATGTTCTGCAACCCACCATTGTAAAAATTCTGAGGCCTATCAAAAAGCCTGAATGATATTGTTTATATCAAGCACCCATGTAGCTGATTTTGAGCCAAGTACAGAATTAAATGTTCCAATTATTCATATAAAAATAGGTGTTTCTCTTTTCATGTAGTAAAGGAGATGTTTCTCTCCAGATGTAGTAGTAAAGGTTGCTTGTGTGCACACTTTTTGACATGCTGCAGCTGTAAAGGCTATTTGTCAGACATCAGCAAAATATTAGGATTCTGAGGGACTACTAATTACACATTGAAAAATGCATGTAAAAAGCTCTGGTGCCTTCTTTCAAAGACAGTTTGGAAGGGGTGATTTGGATTGGCCATTCTGTCTAGGGATGTAGAAGAAATTCCTCAGGTCTGTTTTTCTGTAAAAACACACCAAACCGGAATGATTTTGTATGCCAAATTGTGCACCTTTCAAAACTGTATGCTCTATAAATAGGTACATTTACCTATGACTAGAAGAATACTCTGCAGCTTTGAGTGAGTCCTTACAAGAGGCATTAAAGTATCAGGTCTGGTTGAAAATGAACTGAGCTGAGGCAGAGCTGGTGTCATGCTATGGCTGAGAAACAGAGCTGCAGATCAGGAAGTCACCAGTCAAAATTTGTCATAGGAACAAAAGAAAACCCATGCTGGATCAGACCAATGGTGCATCTAGTCCAGCACTCTATTAACATTGTGGCCAATCAGATTCCTACAGGATCGTTCAAGCAGGATGGGTGCAAGAGTTCTACCTGCCCAGGCTCCTCAGTAACTGGTGCATGCAGGCATAATGGAGGTAGCGCATAGCCATCAAGGCTAGTAGCCTTTGATAGTCCTTTCCTCCATGAACCAGGCCAATCCCCTTTTAAAGCCACCCAAATTAGTGGCCATCACTACTTCCCATGACAGTGAATTCCATTGTTGTTGTTGTTGTTAGTCGCGAAGTCGAGTCCGACCCATCGCGACCCCATGGACAACATTCCTCCAGGCTCTCCTGTCCTCCACCATCCCCCAGAGTCCACTCAAGCTCACACCAACCACCTCAGTGACTCCATCCAGCCACCTCATCCTCTGCCGTCCCCTTCTTCTTTTGCCATCTATTGTTCCCAGCATTAGACTCTTCTCCAGGGAGTCCTTCCTTCTCATTTGGTGGCCAAAGTATTTGAGTTTCATCTTCACTATCTGGCCTTCTAAAGAGCAGTCAGGGTTGATCTCCTCTAGGACTGACTGGTTTGATCGTTTAACTATATGCGGTATGAAAAAGTTCTTCCTTCTATCTGTCTTAAACTTACCACCAATCATTTCAGGGAATGACCCTGAGAGAGGGAGAAAAATGTCTCTCTATCCACCTTCTCCAGTTCAGGCATAATGTTAAACACCTCTATCATATTTCCCTTTACTTCACTTTTTTCAGAGCAACCATTCCGTATAACCGAGTTGCTCCAACCCCTTCATCGTTTCAGTTGCCCTTCTCTGCACTTTTTTCAATGTAATACCATCCTTTTCCAGGTGTGGTGAACAAGACTTTACATGATATACTATACACTCACACCAAAGATTTGTATCAGGGAAGACTCTTTTCTGATCAGTCCCTGCTAGCTCAGATCTCATCACATATACTTAATATTTTTTCATCCTAACATGCATAACTTTACACTTGCTTACATAGAACTGCATTTGCCATTGCGATGTCCATTCTCCCAGCCTGGAAAGAGAGACCTCATTGATGCTCCTCACAATCCTTTTAACCACCTGCAATAATTTGGTGTCATCAGCAAACATGACCATTTCACTGCTTATGGCTTACCAATAATTGATGAATAGATTTAAAAGCACTGGTCCTAGTATGGATCCCTGTGGAATCCCACTAATTCCTTCCTTCAATAGGGAGAAATTACATTTAATCCCACAGTCTGTTTTCTGTGGTTTTAACCAGATATGGAGATCCATAGGAGCCCCACCACCACCCCAACTCTTATTCCATGACTGCTAAGTTTGGTCAGCTGATTTTGGTGAGGGACTTCGTCAAGAGCCTTTTGGAAGTTCAAGTAAACAGCGTCTATCAGATTGCCTCATCCACAGGCTTATTGATATTCTCAGAGAACGGTAATGAGACATGAGTTTGTGGAAGCTTTGTTGATTCTTTTCCAGCAGGGCTTGTCCCTTGGTGTGCTTACTGGTTCTACCTTTACTAACTCTTTCAAGCAATTTACCCAGAAAAGATGCTAAATGAAAGTGACCTGCCTTTCCCTGGATCCCCTTTTTAAAAAATTGGTGTTACACTGGCTATTCTCTGGTCCTCTGGAACAAAGACTGATCTTAGGGACACATTATATATTTTTGTAGGAAGGTCTGCCATTTCATATTTGAGCAGAATGGATACTGTCAGAGCCTGGTTATTAACTTGCAGATTGAAAATTTCATTGAAATCACTGAGTGTATTTAAGATGCTTTCACTCAGTAAACACATCTGCAAAATGAAGAAAATAATACTGACGTAATTTACAGGACATTGTTGTAAGTATAATGAAGTTGTGTACGTATTCAAGTGTTTTGAATACTCTATGGTTCAACATAAATTCAAAGTATTCAACTTGTTTGTGGGACCAAAGTACTGACTTTTGTGTTATTTATTTTATTTTTTTTGCACATTTCTATGCTGCCCATTGCCGAAGCCTCGGGGCGGCTCACACACATAGAAAAGATAATAACAATTCAAAATTAACAATAAATAATTAAATATTAATACATCTAAAAAATAGTCTGAGTCGCCCTGGCCAAAATTAAAACTAATAAAAATGTCAACAATTAAAATAGCGGTTGAATAAAAAGGTCTTTGCCTGGCACTGAAAAACAAATAACGATGGCGCCAGGCGGATCTCTTTGGGGAGCGTGTTCCACAGGTTGGGCGCCACCGCAGAGAAAGCCCTCCTCCGTGTAGTCACCCTCCTATTTTCCTTCACGGAGGGTTCTCAGAGAAGGGCCTCTCCCACCGATCTCAAGGGGCAGGTGGGCAAGTACGGACGTAAGCGCTCCTTCAGGTAAATGGCCCAAGCCGTTTAGGGCTTTATAGGTCATAACCAACACCTTGAATTGGGCCCGGACTTCAATGGGGAGCCAGTGTAGCTGACGGAGAACTGGGGTCATATGAGCATAACGCCCAGTCCCCGTCAGCAACCTGGCAGCTCTATTTTGAACCAATTGAAGTATCCGGACCGTTTTCAAGGGCAGCCCCATGTAGAGAACGTTGCAGAAGTCAAGTCGGGAAGTCACCAACGCATGTATCACTGTCGCTAGGCAGTCATTCTCCAGGTAAGGGCGCAGCTGATAGATCAGCCGAAGCTGAAAGAAAGTGCTCCTTGCCAAAGGAGCTTTCCAAAGAAAGCTCTGGGTCGAGGAGCACTCCCAAGCTGCATGACTTGCTAGTGACGCAATCATGCAGTCTCAGAGGTGTTTCTGGAATCATGTAAGTTTTGGGCTTTCCCAGGGGAAATTCCTGTAAATTCCTGTATAAAATGTATATTATTATAAGCAGAGAGATATATTTTATGAAGATGCAGCCAGCAACTGTTGTGGCTGTTGGACAAGAATTTAACACTCTTGTACCAATTAGATTTAAATGCAAAAAAAATATTCCTGCAAATGTCATTCTTGACACAGTGCTACATGTTTGCTTTTGTTATAAATAGTGCTCTTTTAATTTTAGATGTGCTGGGAACACCATATTATGATTGCTTTCTGCATTTGCATTTAAACTAATTAGATTTAAGATGAGGGGTTGTGGAATAATATATTCAGTGTACTGTTTGGAGGCCTTATAATTTTCTTTCAGGATGCTGGAAGTTTCTGTTGCTTGAGTTCAGAGGACTTTCTTGATTTGTTGTGGGATTCGGCCTTTTGATAGGTTTAACTGACTCACAACAATAAAGGGACACAGTCACTTTAAGTTGCACTGTCATTAATATGACTTTGTTGGACTTAACAGGGCAGGTGCTTTGAGTCTGTGCTTTTAAACTTACTGTGTCTGTAGATCCTAGAAGTAATTTTAGGGACAAATTCAAGGCTAAAATACAAATTTATCATAAGCAAGGAGGAAAACCACATTTGACATGGCAGTTCTCAGTTCTGCAGCAACCTAACCATATAAGACATATCAAAAACTGAATCCTGAGACAACAGCATAAGCTTGCCAGGAATGAGAATACAGCTTTGCTGAAATCCCTTCTCTTTTTGTCCAGGTAACTAGTTGTATATCCTACAGTTGTTCTTATCTGGTTGCACAATGAGAAGACCTTATGCGGAAGTTTGTCATAACCCTTGACATGTTCCTTCAGTGGAACCTCAGTACATAACTCCCTCAAAGCCTGACCCCATATGTGTTTTTTCAGCAACAAACTTGGGTATGCCGTTGCCCCACTGGGTGCAGTAGGATTTACTTATAAGTGAGCATGCTGAGAATTGCACACAATGGATGGCAATAGATAGGTTCTGCTTAGAGGATACCCTCTGAATAGTTCTGGATTATCGACAGAATGCAATATTATCTAAAAGAGACTGCCAAACTGGAAGTAATCTAACTCTTAAGTAGGTAACATATTCACTTTCTCTGAGGATCAAACCAGATCAGTCATCAGATCTGTGCTCAGATTCACTGTGACTTGGTTTTGGATGATTGCTTTTTAAAGATCAAAGCAGCCATGCCCCCACACCCCCATCAGATGGGCAAGCAACAATGAGGATGGATGTATTTACCTACACAGCATTTTCCCATATAAATCATCCTTTTGAAGTTGGTATTTGCTGAACAGAAAAAGGAATTTACCATACCATGCAAAGGCTTGTTTCTAATGCTGGCAGTCAAAAAGAAAGCTCTCACCAAGCAAGCAGGCTAAAGGCTGGACCAACCAAATCAGAGACTGACAAGTAAGAGAGCAGCCCTGACAGACATGATCAAAGTTTGAGTTTCAGAGGAGGCAAGCTGAACCATCACCACCTGCCACTGTTGCTCTAACTAATGGGCCATATCCGAGGCCAGCCAAATTAAGGTAAGGAGGTGGGGTCCCCTAGTGATTGCTGCAGCCCAAATGGCACCTTTGCAGTACACCCTTTCGACAAACAGATCAGAGAGGCAGAGCCCCGGCAGCAAAGGAGATAACATGAGGGCCAGTGTGGTGTAGTGGTTAAGAGCATGGGACTGGGATTCAGATGATCTGGGTTCTAGTCCCCGCTCTGCCATGGAGCCCACTGGGTGACTTTGGGCCAGTCACAGATTCTCAGCCCAACCTACCTCACAGGTTGTTGTTGTGGGGATAAGATGGAGGAGGAGAATGATGTAAGCTGCCTTGAGCCCTTTGTAGGAAAAAGGCAGGATATAAATCAATAAACAAACAAACAAACAAACATGGACCTGACTGCTGGGTGCTGTGACTTGTGAACACTCCACTGCCTAAGAGGTACTTTTATGCCCCCCACCCCCTCAGTGGAGCAAATAACAGTTTCTGAATGAGGGGATGATACAGAGCAGAGAAATCACACAGGGGGAAAGCGGCACTCCTTTCTATCTCTGATCCGATTCTATTTACCAGCAACTGCTTTAATCTAGAGTAAAAAATCCTAGTGTCACTCATATATATTTAGTTATTATACATTTAGTTTATAGCCCAGCTTTCTTTCAGAAAAAAGCAGGTTGCTCACCTGTAACTGATGTTCTTCGAGTGGCCATCTGTGCAGTCACACATATGAGTGCTGTGCCTGCACAGTGCCTGTGGCCGGAATGATTGAAAGCTAACGAGTTTTGGCGGGAACGCTCCGCTCCCCCTCCTCTATCGCCTATATATAGAGCGGAGCGTCCGCCATTTTATTCAGTCTCGAAGACCGATGGTCGTACCCTTAGTAGAGAATGTGTCACGTGGTATGATACCGAGGGTGGCGTCGGTATGATAGGAGAGGGAAAGGATAGGTAGTAGCACAGTTCCGAAGAGTATCGGAACCGTAGGCAACAGCACGGGTCCGATGGGAATCGGTACCATAATTAAAAGGAGGCAGGTTCTAGAAGGAAAATCAAATCAAATTAATTTCCAATCACCGACACCGAGTGGGGCCGGCAGGTGGGTTGTGTGACTGTACAGATGGCCACTCGAAGAACATCAGTTACAGATGAGCAACCTGCTTTTCTTCTTTGTGGCCTCTGTGCATCACACATACGGGTAGATTAGCAAGCTTACCCATAATGGATGGTTGGGAAGGTGTTGTCAATGTAAAATAGCTGAAAGAACCGCTCTTCCAAAGGAGGCATCACGTCTTGTCCGGACATCAAGTCTATAATGTTTCGCAAACGTACATGGGGTTGCCCATGTAGCGGCTTTACATATTTCGTCCAGCGGAACACCAGAGGCAAACGCAGAAGATGTAGATACGGCTCTGGTAGAATGGGCCGTTGGTCGTACAGGCAAGTCCAGATGAGCTAGCTGATACGCTAAAGTGATCGTATGGACGATCCATTTGGAGATCCTCTGGGCAGTGACCGGTAGACCTTGTTCGTGTTCTGAATACTTAATGAACAGTTTATTAGATCGTCGAAGGGATTCAGTGCGTGACCTGTAAAAGGCAAGACTGCGTCGAACGTCCAGACTGTGTAATGTTCGTTCCATTGGATTCGAGGGGGCGGAGAAAAAGGCAGGGAGTACTATATCTTGCTGGAGATGAAAGGGGGTGGAAACCTTCGGTAGGAAGGCTGGGTCCATCCGCAGGACCACTTTGTCCTTATGAAAGTTAAGGTATGGTGGATCAATGCAAAGAGCACAAAGCTCATTCGCCCGCCGTGCCAACATTACCGCAATTAAAAAGGCAGTCTTCCAAGACACCAAGCGAAGGTCTGCGGTGGCCATAGGCTCGAACAGTGGACGTGTCAAGACCTGAAGGACGACAAACAAGCTCCATGTAGGCATAGATGGTCTGATAGTGGGGTTGTTGTTATAAAGTCCTTTGATGAATCTTTTCAGAAGAGGTTCAGAAAACAAGGATGGCCGCTGGGATGTGCCTCTGAAGTGAGCGATCACTGCCAGATAGACTTTAATCGATGATGGTTTCAGTCCCAAGTGGTGAAGATGCATGAGAAACTGCAGAATTTGAGGAATGGTAGCCTGAACTGGGCTGAAGGAGAAGGAGGTGGCAAAACTTGAAAAACGGAGCCATTTTGCCAAATATGACCTACGTGTGGAAGGCTTAAGTGCTGCATCGATCACCATTTGAATGTCGGAAGGAAGCGCAAGGTGACCCCCCGACGGGCAGGCAGTCGCATCCGGATTCGAAGCACACGGTGGGTCCAGATTAAGCAGAGTCGCAGTCGAAGTGCATGGAATCGGTTCCGGCTCTGGGCTCAAGTGATTTTCCAAGCCGTTAACTTGAGGGAGTACGGATCCGGGTGTCGAATAGTACCGTCCCGTTGTGTTAGTAGGTCCAGGGTTGTGTTGAACTGGTAAAATTCGCCTTTGGAGAGGTGAATCAGGGTAGGAAACCACGGTTGTCTCGGCCACCATGGTGTTATCAGTACGCCCTTTCCCTGTTCGTGCAGGATCTTGGAAACCGACCTCATAATAAGAGGGATCGGGGGGAATGCATAGAAATGATACAGAGTCCAATTGACGGTGAAGGCATCTCTGAGAGAGTCCTTGCCCAGCCCTGCTCTGGAGCAATAAGCGGGGCAAACTTTGTTGTAGCTCGTGGCAAAAAGATCTATTTCTGGTACGCCCCATAGACTGAAAATGGTGGAAATCGATAGAGGACTCAGTTCCCGTTCGTGAGTCTCCGACAGATGTCTGCTTAGTAAGTCGGCTTCGACGTTGTCGGTGCTGGCAAGATGCACTGCTGTCAAAGTGATGCCCTTGGTGATGCTCCAATCCCAGATTTTCATGGACAGTCTCGCTAGTTTCGTGGATTTTGTCCCCCCTTGCTTGTTGATAGAAAAGACTGTAGCGAAGTTGTCCGACGATACTTGGACCACTCGGTCCCGAAGGACGTCCTCGAATGCGTGAAGGGCTTTCGACACTGCCAGGAGTTCCAAAAAGTTGATATGATGGTTGGATTCCTGTCGGGTCCATAGGCCTTGCGTTTTGAGCGAGCTGCACACCGCTCCCCATCCCCTGAGGGATGCGTCCGTACCAATCGAAATATTGGGACATCTGGGCTGGAAAGGAATCCCCGGAGTCAAGTTGTGAGGAGCAAGCCACCAATGTAGAGTTCGTAGTATGGACGGAGGGATGTGAAGTCGGGTGGTCGGGCTGTCTCTCTACGGTCGGAAGACCGAGTGTAGGAACAACTGCAAAGGTCTCATGCGGAGTCGAGCATGAGGGACGACCATGATAGAAGCTGCCATGTGCCCCAAAAGTCTCTGTACAGTCCTGGCCGATACAGTCTGGCAACGTACGACCCGAGTGACACATCGCATGAGAGATAGTTGTCGATCCCAAGGTAAGAAAGCTCGCATCCGAGCGGAGTCTAGGCGTGCTCCAATGAACTAGATCACCTGCGTAGGGACAAGTGAAGATTTTTCAAGGTTAATACACAGTCCCAGGTCCCGTAAGAGGGAGCATGTAGTTTGAATATCAGCGAGGAGGCCGTGTCTGGATTGGGACACCAGGAGCCAGTCATCCAAGTAGGGATACACGTAGATGCCTCGTAGACGAAGAAAGGCACATATAGGTGCCATACATTTAGTGAACACACGAGGAGCAGTTGCTAGGCCAAAGGGTAGAACTGAGAACTCATAAATATCAGAGTCTATAGCAAATCTAAGAAAACGTCTTTATGTTGGATGAATAGGGATGTAGAAGTACGCATCCTTAAGATCTAGTGCAGCGAACTAGTCCCCTTCCTTCAATAGTGGCATGATGTTTTGCAAGGTGGTCATCCTAAACTTTCGTGGAGTGATAAACTTATTAAGTCCGCGCAAGTCAAGGATTGGACGAAGACCACCATCCCGCTTGGGTACTGTAAAGTATCTGGAACAGAACCCGTAGACACCGTCCTCCGGTTGCAAACGATGGATAGTTGATGGACCTCACCAAGGAGCGTTGGTGACTGTACTGTGGAACGGATCGGTGTCGATGGAGGAATGGTATCGAACTCAACACGGTATCCATGCTGAATAATTGATAGCATCAACCTATCAGATGTAATGGACCCCCAAACGGGGAACCGACTTTGCAGACAGTCCCCGAATGAGAGTGGAGTGGGTGGATTGAAGGAGAGATGGTTCGCCCGTCCCATCAACGGCGTCGCTTATTGGTGTCATAGCGGCAACGGGGCGGCTGATAGCACTGGGTGGGCTGTTGTCGCCTACGCTGTTGAGGCTGCCTATACTGGGGCTGGAGCCATGGTTGATATTGAGATCGGTACCCAGGACGGTTCCACTGCCACCTATGTTTCGGCTGAAGTTGTTGCTCCATACGTCTGGCTGTGACACGGGACTCGTGGATCTGCTTAAGTTTTCTGTCCGTGCGGGAGTTGAAAAGCCCCGAGCCATCGAAAGGCATCTCCTCTATACGCCTTTTTGTCTCCTCCGGAAAATTCGAGTTCCGAAGCCAGGTGTGCCGTCTGAGGGATACTGCTCTGACGAGGGCCCGAGAGTCGGAGTCTACATGGTGGCGCACGGTCGATAGTTGTTGGATGGCCACGTGCATCGACTCCTTGAGTAGGACCCTAGCGAGATCTGCCTGAGCGTCTGGGAGGGCAGACAGGATGTTACTGAGGCGGTCCATGATAAAATATTGGTAGCGGGTCAGGGTTGCCTCATAATTTGAAATACGAATCCCCAGGCCCGCTGCCGCATAGACACATCTAGCTATGGCATCTATCTTCCTCCCTTCTTTGTCCCGGGGGGAGGTGTGGCCCCTGGACTCCCGACCTTGGGAGGATTCTACCATGACCGAGTTCGGGCGTGGGTGTTTGAGGAGGAATGCGATGTCCTCCTCCCGAACCCGGTACATGGATTCGAATCTGCGGGACGTCACTTGTGGCTGGCCGGGATGATCCCACGGTTGAGCCATAGCCTGTTGCAGTGTAGTGATAAGTGGGAGAACTATAGATGCTGATCGTTCCCCGCGCACCACATCGTAGAATTTGTCCTGCATGGGTCCCGGGCGTTGGACCGCGTCGATGTCCAAGGATTGAACAAGACGCGCCATCAGTTCCGCAAAGGAGGAATATGATTCATCAGGGGATGACGGGCCCTGCGCCGATACCACGTTATCTGGAGACGTGGAGTCGAGCTCAGAATCGGATTCCGGGTCACGGTACGGCAGAGCTGAAGACGATTCTGCTGGGGACATCAAGACTGAACTCTCATCACGCCCCTGGGTGGCAGAACGTCCCCGAGATGGTGCGGGGTAACGGTCCCGAGGAGAGAAGCTCGTTGCTCGAGGGTAGCGACCCACAGATGATTCAGGCCGAGCATGTCTGCAATACCAGCCGGCGGAGCTATGGTCAGATGACCCACTCCTCCCTCGTTGCGGAGACATTGTGGTCCGTATGTCTCGGGCAGGAGGCAGCATAGGAGTGGGTGACCTTGGGGCCGGTGGGGAATCCCTGATCTCCCCGTCGGAGCTTGGTTCCCGATGTGGGATGGGAGGGTGCTCCTGTACGTGTTCTTCGGGGCGTCTCGGAGAACCCGGAGGAATGACACGCATTGCCTCCTGAAGCGATGGTTCCGGAGGGGTCAGTACCATACGAGCCGTCGGTACCGACAGAACGGACGACCCCAAATCGCGGTGTCTGGAAGAGTCTGCGTCCCTGGGCTTCTTAGCCTTGTCAGGCTTGTCCCGTCTCTCCTTCTTATGTCCCGAAGACTTAGCGGGATCGGAGTGTTTACGTTTCTCCGATTTTTTCTTAGAAGCTGGAGGTTGGATGTGGGACGGGGATGCCACTGCGGCCGAAGTGTGCGCCCCAGGAGCCTTCGGAATGGGATACCGTGAGGCAGGTAAATCATGGCGGGAAGCCGCCGTCCCTGCTGGGAGGGCTCTGGCAGACACCGGATCTGTCTGCATAAGTGCTCTATCCCACAAGAGCCGTTTGAGACGGTTCTCCCGGTTCTTCCTGGCCTGTTTTGAGAAGGCCAGGCAGTGGGAGCACTTATCGACTCTATGCCCTTCCCCAAGGCATAGCAGACATAACTTGTGCGGATCGGCGGGGAACATCTTCGATCTGCACTCCGCACACTTGTGGAACGCCGCTCGAAGGGCCATAGTGCCAGAAATTAGAAAGGAGAAGAAGAAGATAGCAAAGAGGGTAAGTATATATATATATATATATATATATATATATTGTTTTTGTTTTTTTTATGGGAACAAAGAGTGTGAAAGAACAAACAATAAACGTGAAAAGGAGCAAGGAGAGGAGTCAACTAGGGAGATTGAACTTGGATAACAACAGGAAATAAGGGCAGAACTATAAATCTGAAGAGAGAGGTAGTCTAACGAGAGCGTAAGCGGCACTAGGCACGACGAACAGCTGTCGCAGAGACTGAATAAAATGGCGGATGCTCCGCTCTATATATAGGCGATAGGGGAGGGGGAGCGGAGCGGAGCGTTCCCGCCAAAACTCGTTAGCTTTCAATCATTCCGGCCACAGGCACTGCGCAGGCGCAGCACCCATATGTGTGATGCACAGAGGCCACGAAGAAGAATGGCTCTTAAGACAGCTTACAATAAAAGATGACATCAATAAAACATCATCTCACACAGAGCATGGCATAAAAACTAAAAGCTCAATTAAATTGCACAATAAAAGAAATAAACAACACATAACCAATTAAAAATAATTTTATATGCCAACAACCTGCCAGAATAATGCTATCTCTGGATCACAGGGAGGGTTAATGAAGCCTCCCCCAGAACTTTGGGGCAGCCACTGGGAGGGCCTCCTCTACAATTCGTACCATATGCACCTCTGATGGTGATAGGAACAAAAAGGGGGCTTCCTCAAAACCTTAAAATCTGGGCAGGCTCTCATGGGAAATTAAATTATGTAAATATGGTCTGAGTACTTTCTGTTCTCTGTGTCTGCATACTGCATAAAAAGAAAACACACATAGGAAAAATAATCTGCGCTAAAAGCTGACATCATCATCCTGCCCCCAGCCCCCAGTGCATCCAACACCTCCCTGGACCACTTCTGATTTTGCATGAACATCGCAAACCAATAGAGCAAGAAGCTGCTGTGTAAACATGATGGAGTTGTCCACTGTTGTAAGGAACAGTGAAGCCTATGCGGAAAGGATAGAAGCTCCTAGCAAACCAAGGTATGAACCTAGGAACCTGGGTCTTTGTGGTCTTCATACATGAAAGCTCATGTCCACATGCATGTGAAGAGCAGAGATATGCTGGTTTGCAGAACCAGGAAAGAGAAGCAGATACTTTTTATAGTATCACTTCATTAAAATAGGATGCATATAAATATCCATGCTGTCTGGTTTCTACAGCCTGTTTATTCAGAATGCACCACAAGAGATGACAAAACAGGGTCAAAATGTAATGATCTTAAGGATTATGGGAGCCCAAATAATAGAGTGGGCACTCATTCTGAATCAATTCAGTACTGATTCTCTTTGCTGAAAGTGCTTTTCTGAGGACAGGCAATCCACCGTGGATTTTGATTTCCACTTAGATTGTTTTATTACCATAAGAAAAAGAGTAAACTGAAAAAAGAAATTAGGCCTACTGACAGCAAGGAGAAAAGAAGTGAGCTAAGGGGCCCATCTCGGACAATAGAGCTGCGTTGGTGGATGTTCTTCTCCTCTGCCTTCCACCTAGACCAGGAGAAAGGCTTTCTAACCAAACGCCTTTATTCTAAAGTTGACCATCTAGGTTGGCTCTGTAGTGCAAAAGAAGACTCTTCCAGCTATCAACCGAAACAAAAGTAGAATACTGAGAAGAAGTTGATTCCAAACTGAACACTTCCCCTTCCTTCCAAATTGAAAAGATCAAGCCACACCTTCAAGGTGGGCCCTCCTGCTTGCAGGACCTGACCCTTCTTGGCTGGTCTGTTCACTTAGCCTGGTACCATATCCTCAGATTATGTCCGCTTTCCTCACCACCATTTAATTTCTTTACGACACTTTCCCAAAGGATTAGTGACTGGCTGATTCTCAGTGACTGCCTACTTAGCTTGTTTGCCTACATTTCAGTTGTGGATTCCGCCCTTCATCTGGATCAGAATCTGATTCCACAACCTTTGAAAGTTCTTTTAGTGGGCATGATCCTTGCAGAAGATTCCTTGTATCCAGCAGACCCAAAGCTGGATCCTCCGTATCTCGCTATTGGAATACCCTACTATTTCCAGTGGGAGAAGCAGTGATGGCAGACTTTCACCTGCCCAAACACCATGGTGGCCTCTACCATGGTCTTCCCACCACACTAAGTGCTCCTTTCTGCCAGTGGATACCCACCAGCACACTTCCCTAATTCCTCTACCCATCACTGTTGAGGGGTTAGGATTGTACTGTCAAGAAAACCAAGGCAGGGAACACTATTTTAAGGACCAATCTATAAGGGAGCTACTACATTTAATTGGTAGATTTTTAAAAATGCAAATTGCATCAGCTGGGGCAATAATATCAGATACTGATCCCCTCCCATGCTTCACTTCGCTTCTCTTCTCTCTCTGATTGGGTTTGCACAATCACCACAACCAGCACATGCCAGCAGCCACTTTGAATATTCAACCCTTAGTGGGGACATCCAATGATTTGCAGTGTCCTTTGAACCCAGGAAGCGATTGGAGGGAGATACAAACCTCAAATAACCATGCAACAAACCTTGAAGAGTGTTTGCCCCCCCCCCCCCAAGCAATCCCTGCCACCTTGTTTGGATGACAGACAAATAGTAGCAACACCCTGTCTTGGGTTAAATATTCAAAGTAGACTCCAGCTTACACCACAATGGTTGTGGTGATCCTATAAACCAGCCTATTGTGTATTTAAAAGAAGCAGCAGCAAATACACATTTTAACCTCAGATGTCATTCAATCCTAAATTGGGTGAACCAGCATATTTTGAGAATGTAAATTTAGCTCAGCTAAAAAGCCTTGCTCCTCCATAAGTAAACTCTGTAATCAGCCACTGATGCCAGAATGCAATTAACAAGGACATACCATGGAAACTAGAGAAATGCAAAGTTTTTAACTTCATTATGTAGGTATTGGTTTAACATGCTACTTTGAAGTTAATTGCTTTGCCTATTTAAGTCATCTTATTGATGAAAGGGTATGGACTAAAATATTCTTGTGAGATGTATAACATTTTTCAACAGCATATATTAACTAGCTTTTTTCTGTGGGTTATATGGGGGTATATGTAGGACCCAAGAAGATTCAGAGGATGGTAGCAGCAGCTAGGAAAAAACCCTAAAATGGAATGACATGTCAGTCAAAGAAGAACATATCCACCTGACCTCACCCCACTCTCTTCTTCCGGTGGCAACAGTAGCAATGCAATGCCTCCAAAAGTCACTGTACATATTGCTTTGCATAAGGCCTTCCCAGAGTGGTTGCTTTAAATAGCAGTATGTTGGCCTAGGGGGTTTCCTGTCACTCTGGGAAATCTGCACAGAGCCTGTGCATATATGATTCATGGATGCTGAGAATAGATTCTTCTATCCATCACCAGGTAGTACTATGTGATAGTGCACCTGTCTGAATGACCACCAAGATTACAACATCAACCAAAAACAGCAGCATAGGAATCACAGATATTTAAGTTAGAAAGGACTTCATAGTACATGTCCTACATGGATCTGACTGAATTAGAATTGTTTGTTTGCAGTGGTACTGATTAAACCCTTTGGATGTGTGTATGTCTTTGTATACTACCTTAATTTTAAATATTCAGAATGATGAGGCTTTCAACATTTCTCCTGGGAGACGGTTCTTAGAGTAAAAAAATTTACTGTTTATTTCAGGGCACTTGCTCATTTTATTCACATGCAACCGCTGCTGAATTCTAACTATCAGCTTTGGAACATTCGCCACACATCTTCTATAGAAGGCCCCCACTTCCGCAGCGGTCTTGCCATCCTGTCTTGTATTTGCTTGCCTTCAGAGTACTTAATACAATTGGACATGATCATCCACTAAAATTCTCACTGTAGTGCTGAATTTTTCCATAATATTACAGTTCCCAAATAACCCAAAGTGGAATCCATCCAGCTATGCTGAAATTGTTTTTAAAATGTTAGCTAATATTTGTGCACAGATGTGGATAAAAAGTAATCAAGGCAGCTTATGCAGCAGGAGGCAATTAGGTCCTGCAAATTGGTAAAGCAGGGATAAGAAACTTCCAGCTCTCCAGAAGTTGTTGGATACCAACTCCATCACTCCCCAACCAGTGGGCAGGAAAGATATAATCTAAAACATTTGGGGGACATTGGATGAGCAAAGCTGGTATTCTACAGTCCAATCAAGCAACTCCATTTAGAACCTTTGTAGCCATCTGCTGACAGTTTCATTTTTACTAGAATGTGTGGTTCTCCAGATGTTGTAGGACTCCAGCATCCTGTCTTCCCTGACCATTGACCATACTGGCAGGGTCTGACAAGAGCTGGAGTCCATTATCCGGAGGGTCACAAATTCCCTACCCTTTTATTAGTGACTTGGGCTGCTGTCCAATACACACACATCTGGGGGAGTCCCACTGGACTCAGTGGGGATTAGTAAGTATGTGTAGGCTTGCACTCCATAAAGAATCCCCCTTGCATTTCACTCACCAGTACCCACAGAAGCAGAATGAGGATAAAACTGAATGGTTTTGAAAGCCCCATCTGTAAGTTATGACCATAATTGTATTTCCTAAGAGCATTAAAAGTGGCACTAGCAATCCCATCTAGTAGTATTAGTAGTGAAACCCTACGGAAATAATTATGGAGCAGAAGGATTATATGCAAAGCTCCACAGTAGCTGTATCTGATTTAAGAAAGAACAGATGAAGAGAGAAAAGAGAAAGATACTGCTATGTATTCTGACAAATCAGCCAATAAAATGTGAAAGCCGCATTATACAAAGAGCTCTCCAAGGATATGCAGCTTGAGCCCAGTTCCAGCATAGTTTGTGGCTGTGTACTCTTACAGAAACTAGTTTACTTTATTTTATTTATTGTTAACTTTCCATTAGTAGCTTTAGAGAGAGTCAAGCTACAATAGAAAAAGTGGTAACTTATCCTAAACTAAAACTGAACCGGAAACAGAGTTTTGCCTTACCTCATTGAACTTCAGTCTCTATCACTGTATAGAGGGAAGCTCAGAAAGTTGCTTTTTATGTGCTCAGACTACTCAATCAGAGTCTCTGCCTTCACTTCCTATCTGCCCCTTTTTGCTGGAGGTACCATAGATTGGGACCAGGACCTTCTGTGTGCCAAATGTGTTCTTCCATTGAGTCATACTTAATAGGACAAGAAAGGGGGTCATAAATGTTTTTAATAGGAGACAGAAAGTATGTGAGAGTTCTTTTCTATATACTGAAACAACATTATAATTCAGTAACTAAATTTGCCTTTAACATTACATATACTATCATTCATTTGCATATAAAGAAACAATTACCGTATTTTTCGCTCTATAAGACGCACTTTTTCCCCCCTCAAAACTAAGGGGAAATGTCTGTGCGTCTTATAGAGCGAATGTGCCTGACACCCGGGACGCTGCCCGCCCGCCCGCGGGCACCACCAGGCCGGCATGTGCTCGGCGTGCCCTGCTCCACCTCGAACTCCGCGAACTGATCACCCCCACCGGGAAGCTCCCCACCTCCCCCCCCACGCCAATCCGCGCCGATCTAAAGCCTCGCACTGTCATCCCGCTCCGCACTGTCATCCCGCGCCGATCCGCACCTCCCCCCCACGCCAATCCTTCTAAAGCCTCCGCCGCTCGCACTGTCATCCCGCGCCGATCCGCACCTCCCCCCCACGCCAATCCTTCTAAAGCCTCCGCCGCTCGCACTGTCATCCCGCGCCGATCCGCACCTCCCCCCCACGCCAATCCTTCTAAAGCCTCCGCCGCTCGCACTGTCATCCCGCGCCGATCCGCACCTCCCCCCCCACGCCACTGCCGCGGCAGGCACAGATGACGCTTTAGAAGCACAATCCTTCTAAAGCCTCCACCACCCGCACTGTCATCCTGCGCCGATCCCCCACGTCCCCCCACACCACAGGGGGCAGGCACAGATGACGCTTTGCTTTAGAAGCACAATCCTTTTATTGAAGTTTAACAGGTTAAGAAACAGTATACATTGAAGCAGCGTTCTCTTTGAGATGTGAGAGAAGCAATTGACAATGTAAAGAGCTGGACACATGGACTGAGCAGTCAAACAGACATTGTTTCTTCCAAAAGCCTTTTGATAAAATCCATCAACAGACTCTTGAGAAAACCTGGCAGCGATGGAATAAGGGCTGTGTGTGCACACACATGTTGTCCTATGGATCAGTAACTGATTACAGAATTGAAAGCCAACATTGAGAATGCATAGTATTCTCACAAGATTCTGCATTAGGATCAGTGCTTTTCAACCTGTTCATAAATGATCTGGAATTAGAAGTGAGCAATAAAGTAGCCAAGTTTGCTGATGATACTAAAATAAAACATTTAAAAGGGATTGTGAGGAATTCCAGTGGGATCTCTCTGAGCTGGGAAAAAGGGCATCAGAACGGCAAATGGTGTTCAGTGTAAGCAAGTGTAAAGTTAGCATGCTGGGGGGAAAGAATCTCATCTTCAAGTATAAGCTGATGGAATCTGAACTAGTGCTGACAGACCAAGAAAGGGTCTTGAGAATGTGGGGGACAGCTTGATGAAAATGTCAAATGTTAGGAGGAAATGCCATAATTAGGAAAGGAATTGAAAATCAAATTTCCAAGATCATATTCCTCTTACACAAATCTTTAATATGACCATACTTAAAGTATTGTGTACAGTGCTGGCCACCACACCTGAAAAATGACATTGTTGGAAAAAGTGCAAAGAAGGGCAACTAAAACAATCAAGGGATTGGAGCAGCTCCCCTATCAGACTTTGTTACAACAACCAAGATTACTTCTCTTAGGAAAATGATGAGTAATGGGAAGCATGGCAAAGATGTTCAAAATTATGCATGGTGTGAAAAAGTGGAAAGTGGGACATTTTCCTCCTCTCTGAAAAAAAAAGGGTTAATCCCCATGAAAACACCCATCACTCCTTTGTTCTGAAAAAAAAAAAAAAAGATTCAACAGCACAAGTGTCGTGAGCTTGAAATACCTTTTGGGAATGGAAGGGAAGTTCCCCACAATTCAGCTTTGTCTTTCAAGGGTTGGGCCTTTTAATACCTCATGGATAATTAACTGGGACTTCTAAATGCTTAACAAAAACAATGTGGATATAAAGTTCCCTTTCCGATTGAGGATTCAAGAAACACAATTATTATAGTGATCTCTGCAACTGTGCAAATGTTAGATTTTCATGCCCTTGGTCAGAGGAAGAAATGACACACAAGAGACCACTGAGTGAACATTTCTCTCAACTCAAAAGGATGCGTAGATGCAGCCCGAGTTTCTTAAGCATCACTTTTAAATATGAAAAAAAAAGAGAAAAGTTGGAGGATTGAATTTAGGTCTCTCCTCATTGCTCACCTTCTCTGTCTAAGATAGAGGCAAGAAAAACCAGAGAGAGCAGGTATGCTGGGGGTGTGCAATCAAAAGAATTTTGTTGTTAGTCGCAAAGTCGTGTCCGACCCATCGCGACCCCATGGACAACATTCCTCCAGGCCCTCCTGTCCTCCACCATCCCCCAGAGTCCACTCAAGCTCACACCAACCGCCTCTGTGACTCCATCCAGCCACCTCATCCTCTGCTGTCCCCTTCTTCTTTTGCCATCTACTCTTCCCAGCATTAGGCTCTTCTCCAGGGAGTCCTTCCTTCTCATTAGGTGGCCAAAGTATTTGAGTTTCATCTTCACTATCTGGCCTTCTAAAGAGCAGTCAGGGTTGATCTCCTCTAGGACTGACCAGTTTGATCGCCTTGCGGTCCAAGGGACTCGCAGGAGTCTTCTCCAGCACCACAACTCAAAGGCCTCAATCCTTTTGCGCTCGGCCTTCCTTATGGTCCAGCTTTCACAGCCATACATTGCAACTGGGAAAACCATAGCCTTGACTATACATACTTTTGTTGGCAGGGTGATATCTCTGCTTTTTAGTATGCTGTCTAGATTTGCCATAGCTTTCCTCCCCAGGAGCAAGCATCTTTTAATTTCTTGGCTGCAGTCCCCATCTGCGGTGATCTTGGAGCCCAGGAAAATAAAATCTGTCACTACCTCCATTTCTTCCCCATCTATTTGCCAGGAAGTGAGAGGACCGGATGCCATGGTCTTAGTTTTCTTAAAAATATTCAAAAGCATATTTACAGTTTATTCAGACCTACAGGAAATACATGTGGCATTGAAGGGACTGCAGAGATGGATTCTATACAAGATGTTTTCATCCCCTAACAGTTACATGCACAGTCTGTGGGGGATGGGGGGGGGTCATGCACACAGTATGCTAGAGGCACATGAGAGTAAAGCAACTGGAATTAAGAGATCCCAACACATCCCATAGTTTATTAAATAGTTCAGTAAGCCATTTGATTCAGAATATTTTTTTTCTTGTTTTCCTCCTCTAAAAACTAGGTGCGTCTTATGGTCAGATGCGTCTTATAGAGCGAAAAATACGGTAGATACTAAGCTGAACTTCTGTTCATATCTTTAAATCTAGAAAGGATGTTAATAGAATTCAGGCAGACTATGTACAGACTTTCAACATTAGGCTGCAGTCCTTTATGCACTCTCACCTGGAAGTGAGTCTGAATTCAGGGGAACTTAATTCTGAGTAGATACATATAGACAGAGCTTTTTTGTCACAGAACACACTGGAACGGCTTTCTGGCACCTGTTTTTGATGGATTTTTCCAAGTGATTGTGAATCGCCCTGTTGGGCATAGCAGGTCAGCAGCAAAAATCATTAACATATTGCCTGCGGGCTGCTTGTGTGTCGGCGCTGATTGTGAGGGTGCTGCTCAGCTTGGGATCAGTTGTATGGTCGCATGCTGAGTGCTTACTGCCGGCAGCAACCATTGTGTAAAAGTGTGACCCCAAGACATGAGTTCCGGCACCTTTTTTTTTTTTTTACAAAAAAAGCACATATAGAATTGCGTTGTTGGCTATTTGGTTATAAATTCTTTTCACTTGGTGAACAAGTACAGGCTAAAGTTCATTGCAAGTTCCCCACACAGTTCAATGTATGTATTTTGAAACATCAAATAATTGTTTAGCAATGAGCAAACCATTCTGCTCCAAATGTTTAGATATTTGAAGCACAAATTGTTGATCCAATTAGGTGTATGGCTCCTTCTGTTACATGTTTGTCAGAATTCACTGGCCACCTCTGCACAGCAAATTAATTCTTGTGTTTTGGCATCTTTTGCAGAACTTAGAAACATGGAAAAATCACTGTATAGCAGTTTTGGTGCCTCTTTGCTTGTAATAGAAAGGCAACATAAAAGAGCAAATTTTCCTTAAGTGCAGGAAGAGATAAATCTATAATACTTTCTTTGTTTTCTTTCAAGAGCACATTCTATTTATACTTGGGCATAAGGATTTGATAACTGTATTGAAACTTTGGGTTAGAAGCACCAGGTAAGATGGAAATAAATGTTTTGTTGCTGCTGCTCATGTTATGCTTACAGAGAAAAAAAATCTTAATTCTTAAAGTAAATGGACTAAACTAAATTTCCTGGAAAGCTTGATGGACTGCTGTTAACACAGTAGAGGATGAAAGCAATATCTGGAATTGAGCCCCAAAATAAACAGGTAGACAATGAATCATCCATCATACTGGAGGAATATGGTTTCCATTTTTGGGTTTATTTCAAACAGTGGTTTAATTAAACTAGGAAGTAAGGAAGGCATATGAGAGCAGAAGGGTAGGTGAGCACAGGAGCTCAAGGCTTTGGCATGAATGGCTAAAACATGGGGCACCACTACCCCCCATGTTCTTGAGCCTGTGTTTGGATCTGTGCAAATTACTGTGTACTATTGAAACATTACACTAAGGTCAAAACCAAAAGGTCAGTAGGTGCCTGTTCCTGAGCTTCATTCAGAATATATGGATTTTTCATTATCAAACCTGCTTTAATATCTTTCGTTCCTTGAGAAACAGCTGGTCAGTAGTGCCTTCTTCTTAGCTGCATCTGGTAGGTAAATAATGGCCCATTCTTGAGGATCTCATCTGCATTTGGCAACCTGAATGGAAACTGCCATAGCTTTCATTAACGTGCTGCACATGAAGCTGCTTTTGCAAGTGACTTTGAACCTACAGCCAGTGCATAATATTGCAAAGAGGGACTGGTGGGTTACTCTAACAAAGGAATGTTAGTTTTGCATTCATACATCCATTTCATGCTGTTTCTGCACCAATCTGTGAATAATTAAAAAATGAGCATGGAAATTTCCATTTAAACTCAGAGTGTTATCTCACTGCGGCACTCCATTAGTGCAAATGATGTTGCACTAGCAGAAACTGGGTTCTGAACTATGTACAAGAGAAGAATTCAAGTAAAGTTACAATTGCACAAGCATAGTTGCTCAAGTGACTATATTAAACTTGTGCAACCCTTTGTGCAATTCATTGTGCATAACTCTTATGCAACATGACATGCAACTAGTTTCATAGCTGTTGGTACAATTGTTTGCAAAAATATGATGGGCAACTGCTTGTGCATTGGAACGATAGAGTGGAATTCCACCAGCTGTTTGAGCTTGTAGAATAACAGGATTGGATAAATATAGATTAGATAAAGAGCCAGTGTGGTGTAGTGGTTAAGAGCATGGGACTGGGACTCAGATGACCTGGGTTCTAGTCCCCGCTCAGCCATGGAGCCAGCTGGGTGACTTTGGGCCAGTCACAGACTCTCGGCCCAACCTACCTCACAGGGTTGCTGTTGTGGGGATAAGATGGAGAAGGAGATGTAAGCTGCCTTGAGCCCTTTGTTGGAAAAAGGCAGGATAGAAATCGCAATATCATTATCAATAAATATATATATTATCTGAAGAATTGGGTGTTTAAATAATTTTTTGAGCCAAGAATTAATTGCATTAAGATATTCAGAGACAAGTTTAATCTCAATAATAAGTGGATTCCCATCTGTCTATTAGTCTGGGACAGGGAAATCAGGATCACTTGCTTTGAAAAGCAGCTGGAGTAAAATTCTTGAGTGCACCTATTTCTGATGCTTGCTCTGCACCACACCTGTGAAACAAATTGGCAAACTATGCCCTGTTCCCTACTTTAAAAAGACCACTAGAAGAAGGTTCAATATTTGGTTTCCTATAAGTTAATGGCTAATATGTATTCCTCTGAGAAACAAATTAACTGCAGCCTGCAGATGAGTCTAATTATCCATCTAAGCAAATGATTAAGCCTTATTTGCAAGCATTAAAGGATGCTGGTATTTTGACCGTAAATGAAACAATTATTAAAAATGACAGAATTTAGAATTTAGACCTATAACTGTGTGTGAGAAATTCACCTAAAAAAGTTAAGATGTTTGGATCAATACCAGTGATAGCTGCTGACTGCTTAACACCATAAGGACATTTTGCCTGATTTCTAAGAATGTTGTACTCTAGAATTCATTTGTCTATATTTTATCACTGTTTTTAATTTTTTATCTTTTTACATGCTACAAATATTCAATAAAATGATATAGGAAGCAATCCTATTCATGTTTAGGCAGAAGATGTCCTGCAATTTCCAGCACCTCCCATGGAAAGATATTTATTTACTTATTTATTTATGATTGTTCTTAACAGTTTAACCTCTCACTGTAATCTAAGAATGCTAGCGTGAAGGGAGAAGGTAGGCTAGGAAAGAAGTGGTTGATGGGGTGGATACAGGAATAGAATGAAGGAAGATGTGCATTGCTAGCAGGTCACTTGCAACCTTCAGCTGGGAACTAGACGTGTGAAGTTGTTCTCAGTGTTTTCATCTGATGGTGTCACATTTTGTATTCAGACATGTCAAACAATGTGATAGTTTGCTATAACTCACTGCTGGGGCAGATCAATAGCTTTATATTGGTTTATTAGCTGTTTTTCTGGGTTAGCTGTTGAGTGTATTCACTAGTTATTTTAAAAACTCCTCTGAATTTTAAAAGCTGCCTGTAGTACTGTTGTTTGTTTGTGGAGCTTGTGAATGGCCTGTGAAACTTTGTTTTCCCACCCGTTGCTAGAATTCATCCCCCGCCCCGCCCCCCAAAAAAAATCCTCAGGAAAATGGAGGATTTAAAAGAAAGGAAAGAAAAAAAGTAAATGCAGTGTTTTATTACAATGAGTGAAGATATTCTCATCTGCATGTCCACCTGCTGAATTCCTGCATATTTCTAGTGAGATTGTGAAGAAAAAGTACTGCAGCACAGAGTGCTGTTTTTGGCCCTCCTGCCAGTCTGCCATGTTCTTTTCCAGGATACTTCATTCCACTCTCCATCTGCTGTCTGTCATCAGGGCTGTCTCAATGCACGGGCCCGATGGGCACTTGCCCATGGGCCCCATACTAATCTGTGCATATTAACTCTTGGAAAATTGGAAAACTTCCAAAATTAACAGTAGTTGTAGTTGTCGTAGGAGTTCTAGTACACTGCTTTGCCCGGAGCCCATAATGCTGTTAAGAAGGCCCTGTCTGTCATGCCACCAACAGGCACCACACATATTTGGTCCTTATCGTAGTGTTTTTGTTGTGTCAATGAAGGGAGCTTTCTATTGCTTTGTTCTCCTACTGAAGTTTTTGGTTGACTTTTATCAGCATTGGAGTTCCCAAGCATGCTGATGCTTCTCTCTTGTTTCTCAGTTGTCCTGATTTGGCTACAGTACTGTCTGAGTACTCCATTGGAAAGACTTGATTGCTATTCTACATTTCACTGATAAGTTTTTTGTCTCCATGGATGAAGTAGTGTGAGAGAATACAAATTCAACCATCTGATAGTTTTACTAAAAGGGCATTCAGTATTTGACTTAGAATTTCTGGTTTTGCTTAGCGATACTTGCTTACATATGTCTTTAAATCTAGGACTGTATATCTGACATACTGGCTACTTGTCACTGCCTTAGCAAATTTTATGCATTGGAGTTCAGACAGGTGGTACAGTAGATCTGCTGTCACACCAGATGAGATCACATAAACATTCTGCCTTGGTGATGGATTTGTCTGTTTTGCTCCAAATAGAACTGACTTTGAGCTCGCACAATGACAAGTCTGAAATAGAAAATGTTACTTTTAAAACATATATTTATAGTCTTGATACATTGTATGTGTTAGACCCCTTTTTGTTGTTCCTCCAGAGTTAAGCAAAAAAACTCATGTTGTGCACTTTTCAGTATTTGTTAAGATGGTATTGCTGAAGACATTTTGTAATGAACCACTACAGACTGAATTTGAAGCATGAGACCATTCTATTAAATATGGCTTTCCATAAAAAGTAAAGTACACTTATCCATAGACACACAGATAAGGCAAAAGCATGTCCTTAAGACTTTAAAGATTTCCACGTTTCCAGTTACATCATTATAGAAGATAAAACATAATAAAACTAAAATGAGTCATTGCTTTCTGAGGCAACCATTGGGTTGCATGCAGGATCACGTATTCCCTTCATCCCTGCTCATTCCCTTCCACAAATTCAGCAGGACCCTCCCTTCAGAGGGTCCTGCTGAATCCATTATGCAAATAGGGTCCACTGCTTAGGCAAGGAAGTTTCAGTACTTCCTAGAGGAAGCCCAAACTGTGTGAAAATGCTCACTTCTGGAAAGAGGCAGGTCAGCAGAGCCCCCTTTATGCAACCTCCATAACCTACCTCTTCTTTCCACTTGTCCTTCCTGGGAGAAATCAGGAGATGGTTGAGGACAATCTGAGAGAGAGAAGCCAAAGTCTGAAAGATCTTAATGGAAAGGTGCTGTTTAAGTAAAATTTAGGTTTGTTTGGAAGACAGAGCCTATAAGTTTCTGGGGTGCAGAATACCAAAAAGACGTGGAAACATAGGAAAATTAAGATGGACCTTGACAGCAACCCATTTCAGAGGTGTAGCGCCACTGTGGAAAAGGCCAGCAGTGGAGGAAAAAGAGAGACAATAACTGCACAGTGCCATTTGACTGGTGACACTAGGAGCCTTCCAAGAGGAGTACTAAGAATAGATCAATTTCATAATATAGTGACTTTTTGGAAGGGCATCCAAACGGGTCTGTAGAATAAGATCTGTTCTTTACTGTACAGAAATGTATCAAGGTGAAGGTTGAGTAAAATTGGTCCAGATCACTAAAGTTTCCTTGAAAGAAATATGCACATGTCCAACCTGTCATTATGTATATCACCAATTCCCAGTGACTGGGACTTGAGGCAACTCACAACATTAAAATGCATACAATTAGACATTAAGAACACACAAAGTTAAAAATATAATTAAATCAGATTAAATATTAAAATTGAACAAATACCCAGATTAACAACACTACAAACCATATAAAAAGTAGCACGAATCCAGCACAAACTCACAAGCCATTCCAAATTCCTGTTGGGGAAAAAAGCCTACAAGGAAGGCACCAACCAAGCCACCATTGGAAGGGAATTCCAAAGTTTTGAGGCAGCCACTGAGAAGGCCCTCTCCTGCATTCCCACCAAGAATGTCTGTGAGAGTGGTGGGACCAAGAGAAGGGCCTCTTCAGCAGATCTTACGGCCCAAGCAGGCTCATACAGGTCTTTCAGATAGCCTGGACCCAAGCCACATAGGCCTTTATAGGTCATCACCAGGACTTTGAACTATGTCTGGAAACAGACTGGGAGCCAGTGAAGCTGTTTCAACAGAGGAATTGTGTGCTTCCTGTAGCCAGCTTCAGTCAGCAGTCTGGCAGCTGATTTCTAAAATAGCTGGTTTCCAAACACTCTTCAGAGACAGCCCCACATAGAGTGCATTACAGTAATCAAACAGACTGCAACAATGGCTTGTGCCACCATGACCAAATCAGCCAGTTGAAGGAACAGGTACCTCTGGCACACTAGTTGTTGCTTTGCAAACCCGCTTCTGGCCACTGCTGAGACTTGGGCATCCAGACCAATGCCAGCTCCAGGTTTGTGTGCCTTTGGCAAGATGCCCTGAACACAGCCTTCCTTAATAAGCCATGGTTTTCCTCTTTGCTTACAGTGGTTTTTAAAATTTTTCTTTTTAATCCAGTGTAACATTGCTGTGAATCATAGGTGGTTTTAATCTTTTTGAAACCTGCAATGAACCTTGAAATGTGAAGTATTCATTGACTGCATTATATAACTTGTTGGTCTGTTGCTGTAAGCAATCATGCTTGGATGGCTTCATGAGCATTTAAAGCAAAACAAAACAAAACAGCAAGGTAACTAATAATAACATCTACCTTTCTTTTAAAATGAGATCATTATCTTTAATAAGCTGCCAGTTAAATAAAGATTTCTAAACAAAAGGAAAAGAGTTCTGATTGTACTACCTACATGTGCCACCTTCTACATTCAGCATCACCATGTCAGCAAAAGGGAGATACTTTAAATATAAAACTCCCTTTTTATGTTACGTTATTTTATTATTTTATTTTTTGATGTATATATGCCACCCCATTCCCATAGGCTGTGGGTGGTTTACAAAAGATTAATGTTACTTCCTTAGTTTTTATCCCCTTTCATTTATTCAACCCTGACTTAAAGGGCATATCAGAACATCAACAACATTGGAAATCAGGTGTATTATGAGATCCCAAGTTGCCATTCTTTAGGCAAATGCAACCCTCATAAACTTGTTTAACCCAGTATAAGACAACAACAGACTATACAAATGGAAGTATAGCAGTGGGTGTGGACAGAAGCCAGGTCTCCAGAGCCCTAGTCACACACTCTAACCATTAGACCACACTGGCTCTCAAGTTCCTGTTAAGTGTGAGTCAGCTGCTTGAATTGAGATTTGAACACCACCTGTATTCTGTAGAGGCCTCTAATGAAGAAGATTAAAATGCATAATGTATGAAGTTTGCACTGACTAGACCTTCAGTGCAGTCTGCACTGTATGATCTTTGTGGGGAGAGATTTAAAGCTACACTAGTAATTTGGGGTGTGAAATCAGAGGGTGATTTGTCACATTACAGAAGAAGGCTGTTACATCTGTGAATGGTAAGGTGTTGTCCAAATATTTTGCTTATGCTCACTGAAAGGACACAAATAGGAAATGAACATTTGGTGGAACTGTGAATATTTGGCCTGTTGAAGACTTAGAATTAGTGCCATTTAATTTGAAGTCACACACATAATAACAGTTCATTGAATCATTCACATGACTTACTAGGTTAGTACATAATTTTATTAGGCAAAGACTCATGATTCTGGAAGTGCCACCTCCTTATAAGAACTTAAGGTTTAGCCATAAGAACAGGGCTGACTCTACCTGGCTGGATTTTACTGTTATATCTTCTGTTAATTTTAATACTACTTTTATTGTATATTTTTTAACCTCATAACCTGCTCAGAGAAGCTTATTGGCTAATGTGGCAGGATAAAAATCAAATAAATAAATAAATGCCATTAGGCATAAGGCTGTCTCAGGCAGCTGATTTTGGATAAGCAAAGTTGTAATTATTTACAGTGCAGTCCTATGTACCTCTACTCAGAAGTAAGTCCCATTCACTTTAATGGGACTTTCCTCCAGGTAAGTGGGTAGATAAAAACATACAAACAAAGCAAGTCAGAAGGGGTCTCCTGGGCCATCTAGGCTGCCCCCAAGCTCCAGCCAGTTCTGCTGAAGCAATCCTCAACATGTGGTTGTCCAATCTTTCCTTGAACATCCACAATGGGGAGGCCTCCACCACCTCCCTTTGAAGCCCATTGCATATTTTAGGGGTCCTAACCACCAGGAAGTACTTAGAAACATAGAAACAGAGCGAGTCAGACCGTACCATCTAGTCTGACCCCGGCTCTAGCCGGTTCCACTCATGACATGCCTACCATGTGCATGTCTAGCCTATCTTTGAACACTCTCACCGATGGGGCCCCAATCACCTCCCTTGGAAGCCCATTCCACGCCCTCGGGGTCCTAACAGTCAGGAAGTACTTCCTGGCATCCAAATAAAACCTTGGTTTCCTGAGCTTTACTCCATTGGAGCGCGTCCTGCCCTCCTCTTCAGGGAAGAACAGGTTTCTACCCACCTCCATGTGACACCCCCTCACATACCTATATGTCACCAACAGATCCCCTTGGAGTCTCCTCTTCTGCAGGCTGAAGAGACCCAGTTCCCTCAGTTTCGCCTCATACCCCATCCCCTGCAAACTGGCCACCATCCTTGTGGCCCTATGCTGCACTGACTCTAACCTGGCTATATCCTTCCTATAACAAGGCGCCCAGAACTGAACACAATGCTCCAGTTGTGGGCGCACCAGAGTCATAAAGAGTGGTAGTAATATCCCTCTTAATCTAGAAGCCACACTTCTGGCTATGCAATTCTTGAACACCGCATCACACTGCTGACTCATGTTTAGCCTGAGGTCAGCCAGTACCCCAAGATCCCTTTTACAAGTGCTTCTCTCCAGCCACTTGTCCCCTAACTTGTACTTATGACACTCATTCCTATACCTATAAGGTCTTGCACTTATTTACATTGAACACCATCCTGTTGTCTCCTGCCCACTTCTATAGTCTGTCCAGATCCTTTTGGATCTGGAGTACCTGCTCCTCAGTTGTGGCCACTGTGCACCCCTTCTTTCATGTCATTGATAAAAAGATTGAACAGGATCAGCTCCAGGACAGAGCCCTGGGGACCCCGCTTGTCACTGGCCACCATCCTGATGATTCTTCACTAATGATTACCCTCTGCTTTCAATCAGTCAACCATGCCCTAATCTATCGGACAGTGCATTGGTCTGTCTCAAAATTCCTCAATTTCTCAACCAGGATATCATGGGGCACTTTGTCGAAGGCCTTGCTGAAATCCAGGTAAACCATTTCCACTGCGTTCCCTCCATCTAGTCACCTTGAAACCTTGTAATAGAATTCCACAAAGTTTGTCTGAGAAGACCTGTTTTTGCGGAAGCCATGTTGTATGGCCACCAGCCTCCCTTCCCTATCTAACATCACTAGATCTCTCATTACTTCCTGACATCAAACGTGGAGCCTGGTTCCATGAGCTTTACCCTGTTGGAATGCATCCTGCCCTCCACTTCAGGGAAGAACAGGTTATGGTCTACCTCCACATGATATCCCCTCGCAAACCTATAAGTTGCTAAAAGATCCCCTCAAAGTCTCCTCCAAGCTGAAAAGACCCTGTTCCCTCAATCTTTTCTCATATGTCATCCTTCCCAACCCAGCTACCATTCTTGTGACCCTGCACTGAACTGATTCTAACCTAGCTATGCCTCCTATAATGTGGAGCCCAAAACTCCAGTTGTGGGCTCACCAGAGTTGTGTCAATTGGTATCAACACCTTCCAGTGCCTCTGGAAACCATGCTTCCAGCTATACATCCAAGGGCAGCATTTGACTTCTTAACCACCATATCACACTGCTGGCTCATGTTCAGCCTGCTGTGAACTGGTATCCCGAGATCCTTTTCAAAAATGTTGCTCTCCCACCACTTGTCTCCCATCCTGTACCTGTGAGAACTATTCCTGTGTCCCAAGTGCAAGACCTTGCACTTATCCACATTGAATGCCCTCCTGTTGCCCCCTGCCCACTTTCACAGCCTGTCCAGATCCTTCTGGATCTGGATCACCTCCTCAGTTGTGGCCACCACTCCCACTTTGATATCATCCACAAATTTAGTCAGCAGACTGCTTACCCCTAGATAACGGAAGGCTTTGTTTGTTAGAAAAATATTTTTATTTCTAGAAAAAGATACTTGTGGCATTTTGTTTTTTTCTTTTCTCAAAGTGCAAAATAACTTGGCCAACATTGAGTTATATGAACTTTGGCTGAGTCCAAACTTTGGGCCAGGCTTACACATAAAGGAGAATGTGAGTTCATACCAGTAACAGCCTGTCATACCCTTGAGGCTCATTTCAGATCAAGGAAGTGTCTCAATGGCCCTGTGCTAATCAAACACTGAATTGCTCCAATGCTGATCCTTCTTTTCACAGTTAGTCCTGATTTGTTAGAGACGGGAATTATTCGACAATTGCTTATTGGGAATTCCCAGACTCTTCCCATGATGTTGGGAAGTGCATCTCTCACTCATTACAGGGTGCTCCGATAGATTTGTCTGATTCTGAGGAAGAAGTGGACAGGCAAGGGGGTGAGGGAGAGTTGTTGGATTCAAGGTTATCTAGTGAACTTTCTCAGGCAGAGCATGAAAATCTGTTTACCTTGGAAAGGAAAGGAGGTTTTTCAGGGTGAAAGGGAAAACAAGAATTCCTTGACCCAGTCTGTCACCAGCAGGAGAAACAAGCTGCCAAATTACAAGGACTCAGTCATTCTTGCTATCTCTGTTTTCTTCACTATCTAGCTTTCACAACCATACAGAGCTATCAGGAATACAGTAGCCATACAATACAAATCTATTATTTAGGTGAATGTCAGAGATGTTATTTAAGTTGGCACTGTGTTTCAATTAGTGATCTTTTTTTAGCTTGACCCTGCTTTTCATGGTAACTATCACAATCTGTTCCTGGTCTTGCTTTGGCAGCAAGAATGCAGCTTCTCTGTCTTATGCTACCAATTGCATAGTCTACTTGATTTCTGTATTGGTCACCTGGTTAATTGATGGAAGCATGTATACACAATTAAAAGATTATTGGCTTCTCAAAATTCTAAGAGTCATTCTCTTGCTTCATTTCTTACAGTCAAGATCTAGGCAGCTCCAGGGCCCCTGAAGCACTAGAATAACAACCTGGCACCAGAATAAAAACACTGGTAGCTGCAGAATTAGTCCCAGACTCTGCTGCAGCTGCCAGAGCATTCATGAGCACCACCTGGGAGGCCTGGGGGAAGGGCTACATAAGCACAGGCTTTTTTCTAAAGATGTTTTCTCAGCAGGTCTCTTGAGTGTTATCACCTGGTCCTGTCTGGGGCCTGGCCTGCTTGCTGCACCGTGTTGTTCCCGCCTGGTTAGCCTCTCACAAGGTACCTACTTTCTTATTCTAATATCACACTGGTTCTTGACTTATACTTGTTGTAACTATGGTCTTGTCTTTGTGATTACACTTTGCACTCCTGCTTCCTGACCTTAGCCTACCCTGTGACTATGACTCAGACTTGTTATAGGGCTTTCAGTTGGACTCTGGTCTTTTGTGTTGCCCTAGATCTTGTTGCCTGAGCCCCAGTGTGTCTGGCTAATTTTGTCTCTTTATGTCCCAGGACCTGCCAATTACCTCAGGCCAAATTTTCCAACAATATTTTATTCTGCTTTGTTTCCTACTTTTGTAGTTCCCTAGGATTATCAGCATGTCTTGTTTTTGTGTGTTACAAATTTTCTCTTGAACACCTGCATAAAAGCTTTCAATTTCTTCTTCAGAATCTGTTGTTGGACTATGGATAATAGTTATGTTGATAGGTTTTCTGCAAATTCTGATTGATAGTATTTGGCCAGATTTTGCTTTATAGCCTCTTACTGACTGTGCTACATCTAGCCTTAGTGTTAAAGTCACTGTATTTCTTCCAAGTTTGTAATTTCTGGAGTAAAGCTCCTTGTGTTTGTCTGACTGTAAATGTCCCCTTCCAATTCCCTTTAGTTTGCTCATATCAAGTACAGTGGTACCTTGTCCAACAAACTTAATCCATTCCAGGACTCAGGCTCACAACCAATTTGGCTCACAACCAATTTATTTATTTAAAACTTTTACATGCCGACCCCACATGCCTCGACATCTCGGGATGGCTTACAACATAGAATTAAAACAAAACAGTAACAAATAGAGTAACATTATATGAAAACAAACAAAAAAACAAAATGACTTAATGATAAAATTAATTTTTAAAATAGCCGTTAAATGAAAAGGTTTTAACCTGGTGCCAAAAAGAACATAAACTCAGCATCAGGCGCACTTCTCTAGGGAGTGCATTCCATAACCTGGGTGCCACCACAAAGAAAGCTGTAGTTCTTTTTATCTCCTGTAAAGAGGGTTCCCAGAGCAAAGCCTCCCTCGCAGATCTTAGGGGGTGTGAGGGCATGTAAGGGAGAGGCGCTCCTTCAGGTATCCTGGTCGCAAGCCATTCAGGGCTTTATAAGTTAAAACTAGCACTCTGACCTGAGGGACTGATAAGGCGTCGTTCCTTGTCTGCGTCCCTTAGCTGCGGTCCGGGCGCTCCAGAGTCTCCCTTTCCGGAGACACAGAGGTTTGTTTTGTTTGTTTGCTTTGTTTGTGCTGTGTTGTGCTGTGCTTTGCTTTGCTTTTAAATTGTTTTTCTTCCAATTTAAATTTAAGTTTACTTTATCCTTGTGTGTGTGTATGTGCGAGTGGGTTTTTGTCTGGGAGAACTGGGTGAGTGAGAGGAACTGCAGGACTAACAAGGCAGGGGATCAAGGTAAGGTCTAGGAAGGATTACCGATGGCAGACCAGGAGATGGCCTTGGCGGGAGTCACGGGTGTTGCTGTCCGCTGTGAGAGCTGCAATACATTCGCCCTTCTCCCCCAGGAGAGGCAGGGATACACTTGCCCTCGGTGCAGATGGTGACCCTGCTAGAAGAGGAAGTGAGGTGCCTGAGGGCCGAGAGAGCTCTCCAGCCCCCCCCCCGGAGCAGCCCCCCTCTGGACAGAGGGCTGAGGGAGAGACCACGGGAGGAGCCGCTGCGGAGACATGGAGGTATGTCACCCACAGGAGGAGGAGGCTAGCATGGCCTCCTCCTTCTCCTGGCACCAATCTGGAGCTGGGAAACAGGTTCTCTCCGCTTGGGGAGGCTGGGGCTGATGAGGCCTCGGGGGACCAGCAGGACCCCCAGCCTGGGACATCAGGAGGCAAGGGGGCCGCTGCAGGAGAGCCGAGGACCAGGGCACAACTGCCCACCAGAACCGGGAAGGTACGGCGGCGGGTGATTGTTGCTGGGGACTCCCTGCTGAGGGGCACTGAGGTGACGGTGTGCCGCCCCAGCCTGCAGACAAGGGAGGTTTGCTGCCTGCTGGGCGCATGCATCCGGCACGTGAAGGACAGAGTGGAGCGTCTTGTTCGCTCCGGGGGTCACCAGCCACTCCTGGTGATCCATGTGGGCAGAAACGACGTGGCCAGGCAGGGGGTGGTCGGGATCACCAGGGACTTTGAGGCCTTGGGGAAGAAACTCAGGGAGCTGAAGGCCCAAGTGGCCTTCTTGTCAATCTTACCTGTCCGGGGGTTTGGGCCAGGAAGGGACAGGAGGGCCTCCGAGGTGAACGACTGGCTTAGGGTGCCAGAAGGAACGCTTCGGGTTCCTCGACCACGGCACTCGTTTTCTTGCCAATGGACTTCTGGCAAGGAACGGGTTACACCTCACAAGGATGGGGAAGAGGTCCTTTGGAGATACTCTAGCGAGCCTCGTCCGGAAGACTTTAAACTGAGCCAGTGGGGGGCGGGGTTCAGGCCCCCCAGTAACGTGTCTGCACTGGACAAGTGGGGGGGGGAGGATCGGGGCTCTAGGAGCAGGGCTTTAGAGATACTGCAGGGACTGACGGGACTTCTACAGAGAGGGGCCAGGTACCAGGGAGGATGGGAGGAAGGAGGATGCTGGGCACTCCAAGGAAAGGAAGCGGTGGGAAGGAGTTGAGGTGCATGTACACCAATGCTAGGAGCATGGGTAATAAGCAGAAAGAGCTTGAAGCTCTCCTGGGAATAGGAGGGTATGACCTGGTGGAAATCACAGAAACTTGGTGGGATGAAAGGCAAGTCTGGAATCTGAACATAGAAGGGTATCACCTTTTTAGAAAGGACAGGAAGGGAAAGAGAGGTGGGGGCGTGGCTTTATACGTCAGGGAAGGGATAGGATGCAGTGAGATAGAATGCAGCACAGATGGGGATTCGGTAGAGGCAGTCTGGGTGAAACTTAGGGGTTTTGACAGGGAAAGAGACCTGACAGTGGGGGTATGTTATCGCCCTCCAGGTCAACTTGAGACCCTGGATGATGTCCTGACAGGACAGATTCTAAGGATATCTCGGTGGAGAGACACAGTAATTAGGGGAGATCTCAATCTCCCGGATATTACTTGGGAGACTCACTTGGCAGTGACAGCCAGGTCACGTTGCTTCCTAGAAGCTCTAGAGGGTGGGTTTTTCACACAGAGGGTCCGAGAGGTGACGAGGGGGGGAAACATCCTTGACTTGGTCTTGACCAATAGGGAGGAGCTGATAGATGAAGTGCAGATTAGGGGAGCTCTGGATGCGAGTGATCACTCCATTCTTTGCTTTGAGATCAGGGGACTGGGGATGTGCAGCAGGGCGAGCACTAGAAGCTGGGACTTCAAGAGGGCCAACTTTGGCCAACTGAAGGCCAGGCTGGGGAAAGTCTCCTGGGATAGGTTACTGGAAGGTAAGCGAGTTGAGGAGGGGTGGATGGCACTCAAAAGGGAGGTTTTGGAGGCGCAAGCCTTGACGATACCTCTAGTCAGTAAGGTGGGGAGGCGGAGGAGAGAGACGCCATGGATGCGAAAGGAGGTTGTTAGAGGGATTAGACGACAGAGGAGCCTCTGTAGGAAATGGGTACTGGGGGAAATAGACAAAAGGGTATACCAGGAGGAGGAGGCCTGTTGCAGAAGGATTCTTCGCAAGGCTAAGGCTGATTATGAGCCGAGACTTGCCAAGAATATCAAGAGCAACAAAAAGGGCTTCTTTCAGCATGTAAATAGGAAAAGGAAGGGGAGACAAGTGGTGAGACCACTAAATAAGGAGGAAGGAGATCCAGTGACTGACATGAGGGAACAGGCACAGATGCTAAATGACTATTTTGCCTCTGTGTTCTCCCCAAAGCAGGACGGGGGATATCCGTATAGGAGATTGGATGAGGCTGGGGACTTAGGGGCAGAGATTAGAGTCACCCCCCTTGAAGTCGAGGGGCTGCTCAGGGCATTGGACATTACAAAGGCGCCAGGCCCTGACGGGTTACACCCGAGAGTACTTAGAGAGTTGGCAGGGGTTCTTTCACACCCGCTGGCCTCCATTTTGAGGCCTCGTGGAGAACGGGTGAAGTTCCAGAGGACTGGAGGGTAGCATCGGTGGTCCCAATTTTCAAAAAGGGTAGCAGGAAGGACATGGGGAATTATAGACCGGTTAGCCTTATGTCCATTGTAGGAAAAACAATGGAAAGGCTCATAATAGAGAGAGATCTAGTGATGCTAGATAGGGAAGGGAGGCTGACAGCCACACAACACGGCTTCCGCAAAAACAGGTCCTGCCAGACAAACCTTGTGGAATTCTATGACAAGGTTTCAAGATGGCTAGATGGAGGGGATGCAGTGGATGTGGTATACCTGGATTTCAGCAAGGCCTTTGACAAAGTGCCCCATGATATCCTGGTGGAGAAACTGAGGAGTTTTGGGATACACCAAAGCACTGTCCGGTGGATTAGGGCATGGTTGACTGACCGAAAGCAGAAGGTAACCATTAGCGGGGAATCGTCGGGATGGCCGCCAGTGACAAGCGGGGTCCCCCAGGGCTCTGTCCTGGGGCCGATCCTGTTTAATCTTTTCATTAACGACATGGAAGAAGGGGTGAACAGTCTGCTGATCAAATTCTCAGACGACACTAAAACTGGAGCAGTGGCCACAACTGAGGAGCAGGTACTCCAGATCCAAAAGGATCTGGACAGACTATGGAAGTGGGCAGGGGACAACAGGATGGCGTTCAATGTAGGTAAGTGCAAGGTCTTGCACTTGGGACATAGGAATAGCTGTCATAAGTACAGGTTAGGTGACAAGTGGCTGGAGAACAGCACTTGTGAAAGGGACCTCAGGGTACTGGTTGACCGCAGGCTAAACATGAGTCAGCAGTGTGATGCGGTGGTCAAGAGGGCGAATGCCACCCTTGGTTGCATAGCCAGAAGTGTGGCTTCTAGATCAAGAGAGGTATTTCTACCACTCTACTCGACTCTGGTGCACCTACAACTGGAGTACTGTGTTCAGTTTTGGGCCCCTCATTATAGAAAGGATATAGCCAGGTTGGAGTCAGTGCAGCGTAGGGCCACAAGGATGGTGGCTGGTTTGCAGGGGATGCCATATGAGACAAGACTGAGGGAACTGGGTCTCTTCAGCTTGGAGAAGAGGAGACTCAGAGGGGATATGTTGGCGACATACAGGTATGTGAGGGGGTGTCACATGGAGATGGGGAGAGGCCTGTTCTCCCCTGCAGAGGAAGGCAGGACGCGCTCCAATGGAGCAAAGTTCAGGGAGCCAAGGTTCAATTTGGATGCCAGGAAGCACTTCCTGACAGTTAGGACCCCGAGGGCGTGGAATGGGCTTCCACGGGAGGTCGTTGAGGCCCCATTGGTGAGGGTGTTCAAAGATAGGCTGGACATACACATGGTGGGCATGTCGTGAGTGGAGCTGGCCGATGCCGAAGGTCAGACTAGATGGCCCAGGAGGCCCCTTCTGACTCACTCTGTTTCTATGTTTCTATGAATTGGGCCTGGACTTCAACTGGGAGCCAGTGGAGCTGATAGACGACTGGTGTTATGTGAGAGTAATTTCCTCATAAGGGTCAATGTAAATAAGGTTAATCCATTCTGTAACTATTTTTTTTTTTACTCACAAAAATTTGAAGCAAAGTGACAAGGAACGACAATAATTGTGGCCATCTTCTCCCACCCCCAGCAATCATGCAGGGGGTGGGGGGAGATGGGTGCGATTGCAAGCACGCTGGGTGAGGAGACTGGTGCAATCACAAGCGTGCTGGGGGGGAGTGTGCCCGTGCAGGGAAGGTAGGCGTGCTCACGATTGTCACCCGATGCAGAGTTTGTGACCTGCAGCAAAAATTTTTATGAATTTTCTTTTTGCAACCCAATTTGGTCATGAACTGAGGCGTTCGTGAGCTGAGTACCAGTGTACTGTGATGTTTAGTTCTACTTCCTACTTTATGGAAGTATGAATCAAGGCAAACTGAAAGCCATGTTTCAGTGGCATGTGTTTTGCAGCATCAGATTTTCCTTTTGCCCTGTGCATGCCAGCCACCAGACTTTCTTTTTATTTATTTTATTTCAGGGCATGAAATTTCTGCTTGCCTGCTCACCAAATGCGAGTGTAAATTCCTTTCTGGTGAGCACAGTAATGCCCTGCATCCCTATTTGCAAATGGGACCCTAACCAGGAAGCAAACCCACACGGACCCGCACAGGCAGAGACTTAGACGCATCTGCTTTCGGCCATCCTCAGACCTGTCTCTCCACTGGCCCTTCTAGGAAGCAGCCCTCTCTTGCTTTAACCCTTAGATGGGCTGCAAAATGTGAGAAGTATTACTGCAGGCAGTTGGAGGTGCGAGGGTGCGGAGTGGGTGGTGGAGCTCTGGTGTCCTCTGCTTGCCCCCTAAGGCAAGCCCAGTGGCTGTTTCTTGGCCTGAACGGAGACAAAGCGAGGCTGGGGGTCTCCGCCTTCCTGGAGGGGCCAAGCGATGTGAATTGGGAGAGCTTTTCCTCCCCCCCGCCCCACATCCCACCATTCCAGTGCACTGGAAAGCTGGAAGGAGCCAGAGGATGCAATGGGACAATGTAAATTTTTTGTCATGTTATTTATTTGTATATTTTGTTTTGTTGTGAGCCGCCCCAAGGCTTTGTTGCAATGGGGCGGCATAGAAATGTTTTAAATAAATAAAATTAACAAAGAAATGTTTTAAATAAATGAATAAATGGGAGGGCTGGGGGGCTGTGGCGGAGGATCTGGGGAGATGCCTCTGCCCCACGAGGTTGCACGCTCCAGGTGGAGAGTAAGGTTTTTGCCTGGCTAGTAGGTCTAGACTTGAAATTGTAAGCCCTATTTTATTTATTTATTGTTCGATTTATATCCCGCCTTTTTCCTACAAAGGCCTCAAGGCAGCTTACATCTCCTCCTCCATCTTATCTTCACAACAACAACCCTGTGAGGTAGGTTGGGCTGAGAGTCTATGACTGGCCCAAAGTCACCCAGTTGGCTCCATGGCTGAGTGGGGACTAGAACCCGGATCGTCTGAGTCCCAGTCCCATGCTCTTAACCACTACACCACACTGGCTCTCTTTTGTGTTTAGCACTGTTGCTAATAATGCAACGTGACCAATCATACTTCTCCTTTGCTCTTCACCAGTACATTGCAACGTAAGGACCTCATTTTCTGGCACTATCTTTTGTTTCATTTTGGATCATAAAGTTTTTGAGGTGACCAGAAGTCATTCACCCTTGCCTTCTTCTGTGCAGCAATAATAAGAGTTAGTTTGAGCATTACTGCTATTTTTTTTTTTTTTTTGCAAAAGATCTGTTGTGTTGCCTTCAATTACTGCTGCTGCCCATTGGCTTCCCTTCAGGGGTTTCTCTACCTGCATTACCATTAGAGAGATCCATTTTCATCTGCTGATGTGACCATTACTCCTGAAGAGGGTGGGTGTATCTTAATGTGGTGTCTCTGCTTTGACTTTCTGCCTTAGCTGACTTTGCTAAGATACCAGCCTAGTTGGGAAGTCTGGCCTCATGGAATCATTGCTCTTAGCTTCTCTAATTCTCTCAAACCCCCTCACCACATTAAGGAGTGCATACATCCCACAATTTTTCCTTTTAAGGAACTCATGGCAGGTTACATAATTATCTTCCCCCTCTCAATTTTATCCTCATCTCAGCCCTTGAGGTAGGTTGGGCTAACAGTTTGTGGCTGGCCCAAAGTCCTCCAGTTAGTGCCATGGCTGAAAGGGGACTAAAACTGAAATCTCCTAAGCCCATACTCTTAATCATTATACCACACTCAGGATGCAACTAAGGTGTTGACACAGGGATTCCATCTTTGTTCATGAATGCCATCCTGGTCCTTCAGGACTCTTGAACTGACTTTAGTAGACTGTTAATATTTTTCATTCCTTGTGTATTAGGACATGTAGACATTGCCATTGTATTTAGTCACTAGATAACACTGACTTTAGTTGTATTTGGGTGAGTGGCAGAGCAGCAGAGCAGCAGAGGCACAGGCTGGGAGAGAGCGCTGAGTGGCCAGGGGACTGGCACAGGCAAGGTAGGAGCTGGGCAGGTGGGAGCAGAGGTCCGGGAGCAGCAGAGAGGGAGGGGTGGGCCAGAGAGCTAGAGCAGCCAGGGGGAAGCAGGGGGCGGGGCCACTGGCCTGAGGGACTGATAAGGCCAAGCTCAGCCACTGCAAGCCCTTTTGGCTCTGGCCTCTTGGCAGAGCGGCAGAGCAGCAGAGGCACAGGCTGGGAGAGAGCGCTGAGTGGCCAGGGGACTGGCACAGGCAAGGTAGGAGCTGGGCAGGGGAGCAGAGGTCCAGGAGCAGCAGAGAGGGAGGGGGTGGGCCAGAGAGCTAGAGCAGCCAGGAGGAAGCGGACAGGCGGGGCCACCGGCCTGAGGGGCTGTGGAGGCCCAGCTCGGGCGTCGTCCCTTGTCTGCGTCCCTTAGCTGCGGTCCGGATGGTCCAGGGACTCCCTTCCCTGAGACACAGAGGTTGTTTGTTTGATTGTTTGTTTTATTTGTGTGTTTTTGTTTTGTTTTGTTTGCGCTTTGCTTTGCTTTGTTTTTTTCCTTCCAATTTAAATTTAAGTTAATTTTCTCCTTGTGTGTGTGTGTGCAAGTGGGGTTTTTGCCAGGGAGAACTGGGCGAGTGAGAGGAACTGCAGGACTAACAAGACAGGGGACCAAGGTAAGGTCTCGGAAGGGTTACAGATGGCAGACCAGGAGATGGCCTTGGCGGGAGTCAAGGGTGTTGCTGTCCGCTGCGAGAACTGCGACATGTTCGTCCTTCTCCCCCAGGAGAGGCAGGGATACACTTGCCCTCGGTGCAAGATGGTGACCCTGCTAGAGGAGGAGGTGAGGTGCCTGAGGGCCAAGACAGCTCTTCAGGCCCCCCCGCAGCAGCCCCCCTCTCGACAGAGGGCTGAGGGAGAGACCACGGGAGGAGCAGCTGCGGAGACATGGAGGTATGTCACCCACAGAAGGAGGAGGCCAGCACGGCCTCCTCCTCCTCCTGGCACCGATCTGGAGCTGGGAAACAGGTTCTCTCCACTTGGGGAGGCTGGGGCTGACGAGGCCTCGGGGGACCAGCAGGACCCCCGGCCTGGGACATCAGGAGAGGCGAGGACCAGGGCACGGCTGCCCACCAGCACCGAGAAGGTACGGTGGCGGGTGATAGTTGTTGGGGACTCCCTGCTGAGGGGCACTGAGGCAGCGGTGTGCCACCCCAGCCTTGAGACAAGGGAGGTTTGCTGCCTGCTGGGCGCATGCATCCGGCACGTGAAGGACAGAGTGGAGCGTCTTGTTCGCTCCGGGGGTCAGCAGCCGCTCCTGGTGATCCATGTGGGCACAAACGACGTGGCCAGGCAGGGGGTGGTCGGGATCACCAGGGACTTTGAGGCCTTGGGGAAGAAACTCAGGGAGCTGAAGGCCCAAGTGGCCTTCTCGTCAATCTTACCTGTCCAGGGATTTGGGCCAGGAAGGGACAGGAGGGCCTCTGAGGTGAACGACTGGCGTAGGGTGTGGTGCCAGAAGGAACGCTTCGGCTTCCTCGACCACGGCACTCGTTTTCTTGCCAATGGACTTCTGGCAAGGGATGGGTTACACCTCACGAGGATGGGGAAAAGGTCCTTTGGAGATGCTCTAGCGAGCCTCGTCCGGAAGACTTTAAACTGAGCCGGTGGGGGGTGGGTTCAGGCCCCCCAGTAACGTGTCTGCACTGGACAAGTGTGCAGGGAGGATCGGGGCTCTGGGAGCAGGGCTTTAGAGATACTGCAGGGACTGACGGGACTTCTACAGAGAGGGGCCAGGTACCAGGGAGGATGGGAGGAAGGAGGATGCTGGGCACTCCAAGGAAAGGAAGCGGTGGGAAGGAGTTGAGGTGCATGTACACCTATGCTAGGAGCATGGGTAATAAGCAGAAAGAGCTTGAAGCTCTCCTGGGAATAGGAGGATATGATCTGGTGGGAATCACAGAAACTTGGTGGGATGAAAGGCAAGTCTGGAATGTGAACATAGAAGGGTATCACCTTTTTAGAAAGGACAGGAAGGGAAAGAGAGGTGGGGGCGTGGCTTTATACGTCAGGGAAGGGATAGGATGCAGTGAGATAGAATGCAGCACAGATGGGGATTCGGTAGAGGCAGTCTGGGTGAAACTTAGGGGTTTTGACAGGGAAAGAGATCTGACAGTGGGGGTATGTTATCGCCCTCCAGGTCAACTTGAGACCCTGGATGATGTCCTGACAGGCCAGATTCTAAGGATATCTCAGGGGAGAGACACAGTAATTATGGGGGATTTCAATCTCCCGGATATTACTTGGGAGACTCACTCGGCGGTGACAGCCAGGTCACGTCGCTTCCTAGAAGCTCTAGAGGGTGGGTTTTTCACACAGAGGGTCCGAGAGGCGACGAGGGGGGGAAACATCCTGGACTTGGTCTTGACCAATAGGGAGGAGCTGATAGATGAAGTACAGATTAGGGGAGCTCTGGGTGCGAGTGATCACTCCATCCTTTGCTTTGAGATCAGGGGGCTGGGGCCGTGCAGCAGGGCGAGCACTAGAAGCTGGGACTTCAAGAGGGCCAACTTTGGCCAACTGAAGGCCAGGCTGGGGAAAGTCTCCTGGGATAGGTTACTAGAAGGTAAGCGAGTTGAGGAGGGGTGGATGGCACTCAAAAGGGAGGTTTTGCAGGCGCAAGCCCTGACGATACCTCTAGTCAGTAAGGTGGGGAGGCGGAGGAGAGTGCCGCCATGGATGCTAAAGGAGGTGGTTAGGGGGATTAGACGAAAGAGGAGCCTCCATAGGAAATGGGTACTGGGGGAAATAGACAAAAGGGTATACCGGGAGGAGGAGGCCTGTTGCAGAAGGATTCTTCGCAAGGCTAAGGCTGATTATGAGCTGAGACTTGGCAAGAATATCAAGAGCAACAAAAAGGGCTTCTTTCAGCATGTAAATAGGAAAAGGAAGGGGAGACAAGTGGTGGGACCACTAAATATGGAGGAAGGAGATCCAGTGACTGACATGAGGGAACAGGCACAGATGCTAAATGACTATTTTGCCTCTGTGTTCTCCCCAAAGCAGGACGGGGGATATCCGTATAGGAGATTAGATGAGGCTGGGGACTTAGGGGCAGAGATTAGAGTCACCCCCCTTGAAGTCGAGGGGCTCCTCAGGGCATTGGACATTACAAAGGCGCCAGGCCTGACGGGTTACACCCGAGAGCACTTAGAGAGTTGGCAGGGGTTCTCTCACGCCCGCTGGCCTCCATTTTTGAGGCCTCGTGGAGAACGGGTGAAGTTCCAGAGGACTGGAGGGTGGCATTGGTGGTCCCAATTTTCAAAAAGGGTAGCAGGAAGGACATGGGGAATTATAGACCGGTTAGCCTTATGTCCATTGTAGGAAAAACAATGGAAAGGCTCATAATAGAGAGAGATCTAGTGATGCTAGATAGGGAAGGGAGGCTGACAGCCACACAACACGGCTTCCGCAAAACAGGTCCTGCCAGACGAACCTTGTGGAATTCTATGACAAGGTTTCAAGATGGCTAGATGGAGGGGATGCAGTGGATGTGGTATACCTGGATTTCAGCAAGGCCTTTGACAAAGTGCCCCATGATATCCTGGTGGAGAAACTGAGGAGTTTTGGGATACACCAAAGCACTGTCCGGTGGATTAGGGCATGGTTGACTGACCGAAAGCAGAAGGTAACCATTAGCGGGGAATCGTCGGGATGGCCGCCAGTGACAAGCGGGGTCCCCCAGGGCTCTGTCCTGGGGCTGATCCTGTTTAATCTTTTCATTAACGACATGGAAGAAGGGGTGAATAGTCTGCTGATCAAATTCTCAGACGACACTAAAACTGGAGCAGTAGCCACAACTGAGGAGCAGATACACCAAATCCAAAAGGATCTGGACAGACTATGGAAGTGGGCAGGAGACAACAGGATGGCATTCAATGTGGATAAGTGCAAGGTCTTGCACTTGGGGCATAAGAATAGCTGTCATAAGTACAGGTTAGGTGACAAGTGGCTGGAGAGCAGCCACTCGGGGTACTGGTTGACTGCAGGCTAAACATGAGTCAGCAGTGTGATGCGGTGGTCAAGAGGGCGAATGCCACCCTTGGTTGCATAGCCAGAAGTGTGGCTTCTAGATCAAGAGAGGTATTACTACCACTCTACACGACTCTGGTGCGTCCGCAACTGGAGTATTGTGTTCAGTTTTGGGCCCCTCATTACAGAAAGGATATAGCCAGGTTGGAGTCAGTGCAGTGTAGGGCCTCAAGGATGGTGGCTGGTTTGCAGGGGATGCCGTATGAGGCAAGACTGAGGGAACTGGGTCTCTTCAGCTTGGAGAAGAGGAGACTCAGAGGGGATATGTTGGCAACATACAGGTATGTGAGGGGGTGTCACATGGAGATGGGGAGAGGCCTGTTCTCCCCTGCAGAGGAAGGCAGGACGCGCTTCAATGGAGCAAAGCTCAGGGAGCCAAGGTTCAATTTGGATGCCAGGAAGCACTTCCTGACAGTTAGGACCCCGAGGGCGTGGAATGGGCTTCCACGGGAGGTCGTTGAGGCCCATCGGTGAGGGTGTTCAAAGATAGGCTGGACATGCCCATGGTGGGCATGTCATGAGCGGAGCCGGCTGGTGCCGGAGGTCAGACTAGATGGCCCAGGAGGCCCCTTCTGACTCGCTCTGTTTCTATGTTTCTATGAGTCAGAAGTTGTACTGCTGGTTGTCTTGGAGTGGAATAAGAATGTTACTGCCCAGGGTTCTGACTAGTGTGTCCAAGTACTATTTTCTACTCTTTCCCTGAGGAGCTCAGAGTAGTTCACAGGTGATTTCCAAACTGTCTTCCACCCAGCCCATGTTGCAGGGTCAACACTAGGATTGTTTCATTGGGTTTGAGAACATTTTCTATGCCTAACTGTTTGCATGTGTAATTTTAATGGTTATTGCTGTATGATGATTTATGATATGTTTTTTGTGAGTTACCATAACAGCAAACTCAAAAAAACCCCAGGCTTATACATTCAGAAATATTGTGTGTGTGTGTGTGTGTGTGTGTGTGTGTGTGTGTGAGAGAGAGAGAGAGAGAGAGAGAGAGAGACAGAGAGAGCTATCATTATCAACTAAAGAAAATTCAGCTCTGAAGCAGCAATCAGTTCTCCTCAGCATTTGTAGAATAGCTTCTACTTCTGCTGTTAGTTAAGTTAAATTTGGCCTTTAGCTAACACCCAAGGGCTGACTAGCTAATGTTTATATATTTAAGTAGATAAAGTTCTGGGCATTTTGCCATGTTTTACTTGATTTCAGTTCTTTCCCCCTTTCTCCTCTTTTCCATCAGTTCCCTTTATAGCTTAATACACTTTCATATCTCCTTGATGGATCACTGCCTTGTCATGGTGAAGGGGCTTGCATAGCTCAATGAAGCTATGAGCTATGCCGTGCAGGGCCACCCAAGACGGACAGGTCATAGCAGAGAGCTCTGACAAAATGTGATCCACTGGAGAAGGAAATGGCAACCCACTCCAGTATCTTTGCCATGAAAACCCCATGGACAGTACCAAAGGCAAAAAGATATGACGCCGGAAGATGAGCCCCTCAGGTCGGAAGGTGTCCAATATGCTACTGGGGAAGAGCAGAGGGCTCGTACTAGTAGCGCCAGAAAGAATGAAGCGACTGGGTCAAAGCCAAAAGGACACTCAGTTGCTGATGTATCTGGTGGTGAAAGGAAAATCTGATGCTGTAAAGATCTATACTCCATAGGAACCTGGAATGTAAGATCCATGAATCAAGGCAAGCTGGATGTGGTCAAACAAGAGATGACAAGACTGAACATCGACATCTTGGAAATCAGTGAACTAAAATGGACAGGAATGGGTGAATTTAATTCAGATGACCATCAGTATACTACTGCAGGCAAGAATCTCTCAGAAGAAATGGAATAGCCTTCATAGTCAATAAAAGAGTAGGAAAGCAGTACTGGGATACAATCTCCAAAATGACAGAATGATCTCAGTTCGAATCCAAGGCAAACCATTCAACATCGCAATAGTCCAAGTCTATGCCCCAACCACTGGTGCTGAAGAGGCTGAAGTTGACCTGTTCTATGAAGGCCTACAACACCTTCTAGAATTAACACCAAAAAATGATGTCCTTATCATCATGGCGGATTGGAATGCTAAAGTAGGAAGTCAAAAGAAGCAGAAGAGATTAAGAGATGGCAAGATTACACAGAAGAACTATACAAGAAAGAGCTTAATGTCCCTGATAACCACGATGGGGTGGTCACTGACCTCGAGCCAGACATCCTGGAATGTGAAGTCAAACGGGCCTTAGGAAGTCTGAGCAACAACAAAGCTAGTGGAGGTGACAGAATTCCAGCTGAGCTAATCAAAATCTTAAAAGACGATGCTGTAAAAGTGCTACACTCAATATGCCAGCAAATTTGGAAAACTCAACAGTGGCCACAGGATTGGAAAAGGTCAGTTTACATTCCCATCCCAAAGAAGGGCAATGCCAAAGAATGTTCAAACTACCGCACCATTGCACTCATTTCACATGCTAGCAAAGTGATGCCCAGAATCCTACAAGCTAGGCTCCAGGAGTATGTGGACGGAGAACTACCAGAAGTACAGGCAGGATTTCGAAGAGGGAGAGGAACTAGAGATCAAATTGCCAACATATGCTGGATCATGGAGAAAGCTAGAGAGTTCCAGAGAGTTCTGAGGCTGCTGCAAGGGGCGGCATAAAAATATTTAAATAAATACAAAATTTAAATAAATTTAAATAAAAACATCTACTTCTGCTTCATTGACTATGCTAAAGCCTTTGATTGTGTGAATCACAACAAATTGTGGCAAGTTCTTAAAGAGATGGGAGTACCTGACCATCTTATTTGTCTCTTGAGAAACATATATGCGAGTCAAGAAGCAACAGTGAGAACTGGACACTGAACCACTGATTGGTTCAAAATTGAGAAAGGAGTTCGGCAAGGCTGTATACTGTCGCCCTGCCTATTTAACTTATATGCAGAGCACATCATGAGAAAGGCGGGGCTAGATGAATCACCAGTTGGAATTAAGATTGCTGGGAGAAATATCAACAACCTCAGATATGCAGATGATACCAGTCCCATGGCAGAAAGTGAAGAGGAACTAAAGAGCCTCTTGATGCGGGTGAAGGAGGAGAGTGCAAAAGTTGGCCTGAAACTCAACATTAAGAAAACTAAGATCATGGCATCCGGTCCTCTCACTTTCTCGCAAATAGATGGGGAAGAAATGAAGGTAGTGACAGATTTTATTTTCCTGGGCTCCAAGATCACCGCAGATGGGGACTGCAGCCCAGAAATTAAAAGACGCTTGCTCCTGGGGAGGAGAGCTATGGCGAATCTAGGCAGCGTACTAAAAAGCAGAGACATCACCCTGCCAACAAAAGTGCGTATAGTCAAGGCTATGGTTTTCCCAGTTGCAATGTATGGCTGTGAAAACTGGACCATAAGGAAGGCTGAGCACCAAAGGCTTGAGGCCTTTGAGTTGTGGTGCTGGAGGAGACTCCTGTGAGTCCCTTGGACCGCAAGGTGATCAAACCGGTCAGTCCTAGAGGAGATCAACCCTGACTGCTCTTTAGAAGGCCAGATCCTGAAGATGAAAGTCAAATACTTTGGCCACCTAATGAGAAGGAAGGACTCCCTGGAGAAGAGTCTAATGCTGGGAACAATAGATGGCCAAAGAAGAAGGGGACGGCAGAGGATGAGGTGGCTAGATGGAGTCACTGAGGTGCTTGGTGTGAGCTTGAGTGGACTTTGGGGGATGGTGGAGGACAGGAAGGCCTGGAGGAATGTTGTCCATGGGGTCGCTTCACGACTAATAACAACAACACACTTTCATATCTTATATACAATTAATGTAAGTTAGATGTGCTTAATATCCTTACAGAGCAATCCTATGGCCCCTAGCAAGCATCTACAGAGCCATAGGAGTCTTTAGATTCATAGCTTCATAATAAAAGAGTTCCAACTTCTGATTTCTGCTTCCCTCTGCATAGCCATTTGCATGGAAAGAACCTCACTGTCTGTTTCCTAGAAGACATAAAAAGGAGGGATAAAGGGGATGTTCTGGGGGCAAGGAGGTGAAGAGACAGGGGCACTGGATACAAAGCATTCTGCTGGAGTTCCAGCCTCCTTTTCTTTCCATATGAAACAGCATTGCTAGATGGATGAAATTGGCCGCCCAGCTGACTTAAAGGATGAGCATTTACAGGATGATTTACAGAGAATATTGCCTCTGTGTTCCTTCTGCCCTGCACAGGATGCCTGTAATCCTCTGAGTTTTGACATTTACAGACATCCCCTTAGATTGAGCCATTAACAAAGCTTTACAAGCAGATTGCCATACCTTATAAATACCCACAGTATATATCTCTCATAGATATAAATTGATAATTTTGGAATTTTTTTACTATTATGTGTAGTAGAACATTAGAGCAGGAAACATGAGGAAATAGACACCTGTTGATCCTCTCTGGCAGTTTCTCCTGGTTCCTTTGCATGTTAAGGAAATTATGAGATCAATTACAAATGTGAATACTGGGATTACCTGGTCTGTATGGGTTTCCAAGTGAATAGTATAAAGCGTTTTCCAGCCTATTCGTTTCAAAACTTCATTGTCTTTATAATTCAGTATTTCTGAATTAGACTTCCTTTCTTCATTGTTAAATGGTGTTTATATTATAGTAATTCCTAAGCTGGGGAGTGATCACACTTAATGCATTCACTATCAACCTATTTTGCTAATTAGCTATTAAAATATTAACTGCAATTCTGGCTGATTGGAACTTGTTGGCCTAACAATGGTTTGAGCAGATGAGATGGAGTTAAACCATGGGTCCTCAAACTACAGCCCGTGGGTCGGATCCGGCCCACCATGCCCATTTATCCAGCCCATCCTCAGAGGTTTTGGACTTGCCTCGCTGCGCCCATGGGCGCCGCCACCTTGCCACCATCTGGATAGTTCCTTCAAATGAATAGCATTAGATTTTCAGCACAGTACAAGGAATAGGGTCCTTCCCATCTAAAGCTGAGGGCAAATACAGATTTAAAAGTGTTATGAATGTGTTTTTGTGGCAGACTTGGACAAATCAGTTGATTTTTTTCCCCTTGGATCAAGTAGTGGGTGCTGATGACGAGTTCACATTTTCAGTACTGTGTGCATGCTATGGCTAAATGGCAGTACTTGGAGTAGCAACATTCAACTCTAGGTTTGACCTTGGGTTTTTTATTTGTTTGAGGGGAGGGGTTTACAGCTTCAGTGTCCTTCATTATTCATATCACTTACCAAAGCTGAATAGCTGTATTAACCCACATCCTTCTTTATACAAGCTATTATCAGTGAATAAATGATACACAGTCTCTTTAAACTAGAATGAGAAACTATCAGATGCCTCAACAGCTTTTTATCCAGGTTTAGTTGAAGTCAGCTAATTGCTAGAGGTACAACATTCCTAACACTTTTTGAAAATCACTTGTTCTGGCAATGCTCAATAGCTGTTTCTTTGAAGGAGGAGTTTACTAGGTGTCCCCTCAAATTATCTTATCTGGAAGTTAACATGGTCAATGGCACCCTTATGGCAGCTAAAAAAAAATCCTGATATTGCAATGTCAGAAGGATAAATGCTCACCTCATGCAATAGAATAGTGTGAGAACCTAATTATGCTTTCCACATTTGAACAGGTGGGATATTAGTGCCATGTGTGAATGGCTACATATATGAATAATTAGTCTACATTTGTTGAAGTGTATATATAATTTTTTTAGCAAGCTATACACATCTGCACTCACACTGCATATGCATGCCCTGAAAGCCATTGAATCTACATAGTTGCATTGTTGTTTTTGTTGAAAATTTATAATTAAAAATTCATTCAGAAGTTAACAGGTGAATGTACCTCCCCTGTACATTAGAAAAGTATTAGACCTGAAAAACTCTAGTAGAAGTGCCTTATTCGTGATGTTTTCCATGTTACCAAGTTGTCTCTGACTTACGCAACCCTAAGAATGAATGCTCACCAACATGTTGTATATTTGACAGCCCTGCCAAGCTCTTGGAAACTCAAGGCTTTGGCTTCCTTTATGGAATTGATACATCATATAATTGGTCTTTTTTCTTCTGCGTTCAACTTTCCCAAGCATTATTGTCTAATCCAGTAAGTCTTGCCTTCTCATGATGTGCCTGAAGTACAATGGCTTCAATTTCATCTTTTTTTTCAAGGGCAAGTTCTGACTTAATATGATCTAGGTCAGGGCTTAAAATTTCAAGTCTAGACCTACTAGCCAGGCAAAAACCTTACTCTCCACCAGTTGCCCCACCATACCTTGCCCAGGTCCACCTCCAACCCCACCCCAGGCCTGTCCCAGCCCTGCCCCCAACCACACCCCCTTAAAGCTTATGAAATTACATTTTTCTTTAGAATAAAGAGTCCAAAATATAAAAAAACAGCAATTATAACATAGCTTTATTATGTCAATTTAAACATAACAGCAATAGCTTAATAGCAATAGGGTGCAATCAAAATATCAAGTAGTTAGTACTTGTTCAGCACATGGGTTCCTATGCATAGTCAGCTACCAATTTTATTGAAAATATATTTTTTTATTTTAAATGAAATTTGTAGCTGATTGTGCATAGGTGTGCTGTGCTTTGTTTTTTTCTTTTTCTTTTCTTTTTTACTTTTTGAAATATTTAGGCCCCAAAGAGCAGCACTAAAATGGCGTTGTTAGGGTTTTTTTTAACATTGTTGGTGTTTTTTTTACTCTTTTTGAAATCATTTTGCCCCCAGAGCGCAGCACAAAAAATGCCATTTACCTTAAGCTGGCGGGTGTAGGATGTGCACCAGTGGAGAGCAGATCTCTCCTGCACGTGTCCCCTCAGCAGCGCTGCCAGTGTAATGGTGGTGCTGAAGAAGAAGCAGGAAGTCGGAAACCGGAAGTCGGCTTCAAAACGAGGCTTGGAGTGCAAGTGGAATGCAAATCGATCCCTGGGGCCTGGGGATCGCATTGCAAGCCATTTGCTCCATTACTGTGCTTGCCAGAAAGGAATTTACCCTTGCATTTGGCGAGCAGGCGAGCATAATTTTCAAGCCCTGATCTAGGTCATATTACTGTCAGTCCAGGGTATTTGCAAACTTCTCCTCTAGTGCCATATTTCAAACATGTCAATTTTCTTCCTGTCAACTTTCACACCCATACCTGGTGATTGGGAATACAATAGTGTGGATGCTCTTAGCCTTGGTCTCCAGTGAAATATCCTCAGATGTGCTTATCTTTTCTAATTCCTTCAGCTGCTCTTCAAGTCTCAGTCTTCTTCTAAATTATTGACTCTCTGAATTGGTGATTGAACCAAGGTATGAAAAACCTTGCACAGTATCAATTTCCTCATTGTTGACATAAAGTTGTGTAGATCTTCTATAGTTATGATTTTTGTTTTCTCAATATTTAGCTGCAGTCATGGTTTTGTGCTTTCTTCTTGTACTTACATCAGAAGTCATTTCAATTTGTTGAGGCTTTCTGCTGATAATATGGTATAATCTGCATATCTTAAATTATGGATGTGTCTGCAATCAATTTGATTCTAATTCAGCTTCCCTTACGTTCTATGTTCATATTGAACAGCTACGGAGATAAAATAAATTAATAAAATGAAAATTTTATTTCCAAATTCAGTTTGAATTTTGTAATTATTGAAAGCAACAAAGATTGATGCTTAAAGGCATTGTTATTGTTGTTAGTAGTATCATTAGTATTACTAGTAGTCATGAAATTATACTTAGTGCTATACAATACAACTGGAACCAACAGAAGGATTCCAATGTATCAAGACAGCAAACAAAAGGCAATGAGAAAAGAAAGAAATGGAAGGTTTTTTCACTGCCTTGTTGAGGCCTTAATTGCATATTACTGCAAGTCCTTCCAGGAAATGGAATGCAAATAAACTGTGGCAGTCTCTAAATTACAAGTTTAGTGTTTATGAGACTTGCAAGGAAAGTAGCAGTGGAGATACTTTTCTTTCTTTTTATCAAACATTATCGCACACAGTCACTTAAGAGAAATACAAAGTTTACACATTTGCAGAAATGAGAATTGACATGGAAGGGAATGGTTACTAGCTCAGAAAAGAAGCATTCCTTTCCTTTCTAACATATAAATCTTTAAATTGTTAGATAGTTTCTCTGTAAGCCTTGTTAGGAGAAGCAGTTCTTGCCAGAGGAACTGGAGCCTCTCTTAGGAAGCAGGATTAGCAACAAATTGGTGACATTTATTAATTATAAAGTATGGGCTCTCTCCATTATGGATTTAGTTGCAAAATATTGAGCTGTTTCCCTTGTTATAGGAAGTACTCTGTGTACACTGGAGTACTTAATACCCAGGTTGTCCATACCCTTGTCTTGGAATTCAAAACATTTCAAAGCTTTTTTTTTTTTTTTTTTGAACAGTGAAGCAGCATGAAAACCTTGTTTGAGCCAAAGTGGTTCCAAACACAATTTGTTCTTGTGTGTATTTCCAGGTAATCCAGGCCTGCACAGATCGGAGCCACTGCAAAGTTCATGTTTTTGCCATGTTATCCTTATTGTAGGCATTGTTGTGACTGTAAGTTGAGGTTTATCAAGGCTTCAGCAAAAATGCTCAATTCAAATACTCAACATTCAGTCTTGGTGTTTTCAATCATCTATTGACATGTATACAATAAGAAAATTCATTTGAAGATAGATTTTATCTTTTAAAAATTAAGATTTGTCAGATGGATATTTATTACATGCAAATTGAAGGACTCATCTCAGAACTATAGTTTGTGTGTTCAACATGCCTCTTGCTTGATCTCAACCATTTTTGTTCATGGTAAATTCCACAATATTTAGCAGGGCTTGCTCCTACATGTATGTATTGCAGACTAACACAACACTGTTGTTAACTCCTTGAAGGTACACATAAATGGTCAGCTAAAACCCAGAGTTTCTATTAGTTAAATTTAAATCCCCCTTTCTTTCAAGGAACCCAAGACAATGTACACGAGCCTTCTCTCTTCACAAGAAACCTGTGAGGTAAGTTAGGCTGAGATTTTGTCCAGCTCAAAGTTGCCTAAGTTGCTCCAGTGGGGACCAGAACCTGAGTCTCTTCACTCCTAGCCCAGCATTCTTAATTGTTGCTCTACACTGTCTCTTAGTTGAATCTGGTTGGAGTCCAGTGTTTCCTGTTACTGCTCTGCTCTTTTTCTCAGACAGTTAAGTTTTGCCCAGCTTCCTGACAGGCATATTATCTAAGCCTTCCATGACAAGCTCCAAACTTCTGCAGTTAGTGGGAGATCCCATTACATAATACTGTACTGTAAATTGCTAAGGTATGTTTATGCATTTGTGTATGGACTTGTGAGGATTTCAGTTTTCAAAATAATGTACCTTAACCATTGCCTTTAACCAGATCTTCCATTATTTGATAGTTTTGTCAAGGTATCAGAGCATAAATAAGTAGAAGAGAGCATAGGCAAAGTTATGGTAGTGATGTAATTAGTTTCAAAGCCTTGCTTCATCAAAGCCTTGCTTCATGACATCATAGGAGATTATGGATTCTCCACAGAAACATAATTCCATAACATTTCTTAACTTTTATCAGCAGAGGATGATGAACCAGTTTATTTGTGGGAAACCCTAGTGCTAACTAGCCAATCCACCCTCTCGGGCAGCATCCCAGAAGAAACTAGCCATTTAGCCATCTGCTTAAAAGGTGCTGGTTAAGGAGCACTGCTCCTGACTTCCACCGCTGCCTCTCAGCAGTAACCAGTAAGAGTGAGAAGTTGCAATCCCTCTCCATGTTGCCTTTTATTTTTTTTATTTTTTTCATCTAGCAAGGCCTCAGTCTTTCAGACATCTGGTAGAGTTTGTGGAAGTCACAAGATTTCTTTCAGAGTAATGAACTATAGATTAATACAAGGCTAACAGTGAACATGCTAAGGTTTGAAAAGTGCTGGGCCTCACAGAGTTAGGAGGGTCAAGGGATACTTCTAAAGTGTTCACTGAAGTGCTGCTGAGGCAAGGTTGCTATGTGCAAAGTCATCAAATATATTATGAGATACTGACTTGCTTGTCTCCAGAAGCCTCTGCCCTACATAAAATATTACTTCTGCTTTTCTGTTTTTCCAAGTGACTGTTCCTGTTCATAATGAACCTTCTGTTCTGCTTAGGAAAGATGGCAACCATTCTGGATATGTTCAGAGGAGCTCTCTCCCTACAGCTCTCCAGATTCTTAATCAAAGTTCTGATGGGCTGCATCTAACAAAATTGGTTGATGAGATTTCTTGGAATTTGAGAATGTTTTTCCTTCCACCGATTGTAGTCATGATACTGATATTACATTCTTTTCTATGTTTATAACAGAACAGCTAGCAAAACTTGTCTATATCTACCTTTTTGGCCTGTCTCCTTTAATATAGATTTTGAAGCTGTTTATTTGAATACTGAATTCTGTATCAGCAATGTATGTATGTACAGCATGTATGTATGTACAGTATGTATGTACAGCAATGTATGGCAATGGGTCAGCAAAATGAGAATTAGATGTGTCACCTACTTTGCAGTATCAAAGGGAAAGTTCATTTGATAATGCTTCTCTGTGATCTCATTCCATTTTGCTTTAGAATCCTACATATGTTTGCTCAGAAGCAGGTCCCACTGAATTTCATTAATCTGACTCCTAGATAAGGAGGTTGCAATCTGGTACACACTTAAGTGGTTCTAGGTTTGAGATAAAAATATAAGAGCACTGCTGGATAAGCTATCTTGTTTTTCTTCCAAGAGCAGCCAACCTTCTGTTCAGCCTTCTGTTCTCACAGTGGCCAACCAGATTCTGTAGGAAGCCCACAAGCAAGAATGCGCTTCTTCTCATGTTCCACAGAAACTTTTGAGGCATACTGCCTGTGACAATGAAGGTAATACATAGACATCTCGGACAGTATCCAAAACTGTCTTTGTGATCTCAGCCACCCACACAACAAGTTGCTAGCAGTCCCTTGAAGTAATTTGAAAAGAGTAGGAATGCTTATTTTCAAATCAGGGCAGGTCAGCAAAGCTTGCAGAAAGAGCTCCACCAATCTGTCCCACTCTGGGGTCGCTTTAAAAAATTTTAATCCCTCTTTAAAACCCTCCAAGTGGTTTACCATCTCTACATCTTGTAGAGACATGGAGCAAATTCCACAGGTTGGCTATGGGCTTTGTGAAAAAGCATTTCCTTTATTTTTTCCTAATCCACAATTCAGCCTCATGGGATGTCCCATGAAGATTCTAGTGTTATGAGAATGAAAAATGTCCTCCTTCATCTCTCTATCCATCCCAGATAGCAGACTCAGTCATTAATTAATATTGGGTCTGGCAAGCATATCAGATTTTAGCTACCTCTTTCCTGGAACTCAACTTGGCATCTTTCCCAATTGTTTCTTGATCAGCGTGTTTTCTAAATCCCATCTATATCTAAAAAAAAAAAAAAGGTAACTGTAAAACTCAAGCAATTTCACTGAGTTACTTGCCCAAAGGCAAATTACTGTGAGATTTTCGAGAAAATAGCTTAGTTAACTTTAAGAAGGTTCTGACAAATTCATGGTGGATTGATCTACCAATAGCAATTACCTACTGTAGCTAAACATTAGACCTACAATGTGTAGCTAGTATACTAGGTTTATTTAAGTAAATAAGGACACAATCCTATGCCAATTTAGACAGACAAAAGCCCCACAGCCCTTAGCATTTCTTAGTCAGCATGCATTTTTCGGTCTAAACATGTATAGGATTACATTGTAAGTATTCTTAAATATAGAAATACTTAGGAAAAACTGCAAGTGCCACTTTATAGGAACTTTCCCCCCCTTATACAGAGGAAAAGCTGCTTCTGAGATGGTGCTTGCTGTGTCTCATGCACACATCAAATAAAAACAAAACATGTGTTTGAAGAAAACTACTGAACTAAAATCTGCCTATATTATCATGTGATCCATTAGTTCCCAGGGTTAGTGCTACTTCTGCAGTACATCCAACCCATTCCTGGTGTCTTGCTCACTTGCCCCTGCTTGCCCCTGCTTGCCCCATTTGCATGCACAAACTGCAGCCTAACTGCCAGCTACCAACTGATTAGTTGATTGACACTGATACCATTAATCAACAAGATTGTCTTTACAATTGAGTGGTAATGCTACTAAAGTGGGAGCAATATCTTTCTGATTTAGGGATTTGTGATTCTGGAAAATCCATTTTGTTTGAGCCCAGTGGTCCTCCACAGCATTTCTGATCAAGTGATCCAAAACAGACACTCTGAACCTTTTTTAGATTCTGGAAATGTATACTCAGTGTGAACTGAAATCAGTGTATTTGCAGCACCATATTAGGACTGCAGGTGGCGCAGTGGTTTAAACCGCTGTGCTGCTGGGCTGGTTGATCGAAAGGTCGCCGGTTCGAATCTGCACATGGGGTGAGCTCCCGTGCTCCGTCCCAGCTCCTGCCAACCTTGCAGTTCGAAAGCATGCAAATGCAAGTAGATGAAAAGGTACCACTCCGGTGGGCAGGTAACAGCGTTCCGTGCACTTTGGTGTTTAGTCATGCTGGCCACATGACCACGGAGACTGTCTGCGGACAAACGCTGGCTCCCTCGGCTAGGAAACGGAGATGAGCACCACCCCCTAGAGTCAGGCATGACTGGACTTAATGTCAAGGGGAAACCTTTACCTTTATTATTATTAAGAATATTTTTATACTGTTCATCAGCCTATCAGTTTTCCAAAACAATTTACAATGAATTAAAACTACAAAGCCCCATAATCCTGATCAAAAGCTTGCATATAAACAAAACAACATTTAAAATGTTATTTCTTCATCAAATATAAAACTGAGGAGGAATTGACACAGAGCCCTGCTGCTACTGAGCTCCCCAATAGCATTCAGTTGGACAGTGTTGGAAGCAGAACACTGAGCCAATACTGTCACAACAGCACCTTGGAACACAAATCCAAGGATCCAGTAGGGTTGCCATAGACAGTATCCAACTGGGCACTAGCATTAATGTGAATTACATTGTATTAGTGTAAGGGACCTCCAGCACAGCATCATTAGCATTAACTGGTCCCACTAGTTTTCTGAGAAAACCCATTGTTCCAGCTTACACTACTGGCATTATGCTAGGGGTCCCTTACGGTAGTGCAATGTCATTTCTGTTGTTAGCTGTCCTGTCCAATGTCATGCTGCCCTACTTATTCCCCTTATTACAGAAAAGTTATTTGATGGCATGCTTTATTTGGAGGGCTATACCACTTAAAAGTTAAGACTGTGCTCTCACTATTTACCGTCCTTGAAGTTGCCTTTCAGGTGTTGGCAGACTAGACAGCAGTCTAATTCACTCAAGGTGCAATTGTATCAATTACACCTTCCATGATTGAAGCCCCCAAACTCTAATTCTTCTGCTCAGTCAGGGTAGGGCAGGTGCAACAGCAGAAGTAGTCTTCACCTCTCTGTCCTTTTGCCCTGCATATTTCACTAGATGGCCTTCTTGGCTTGTTTAGGAATGGTGCTTTGGAAAGGAAAGAAAAGAGGCTGGTGGAGGCTCAAGATAACTCCTATCCTGGCCTCTCATCTGCTGTTCTCGGTAGCCCTCCTTCCCACCCAAACACTTCCCCTTCCCCTTCCCCCTCTGTGAGGTAGAATTCCAGACTTCAGAGGGCAGCTGGCACAATTCTCTGACTGTGAGGGGGGACCTCTGATTTGTCCTTTCAAGGTTGTCTCCATCCTCCTAGAAGGGAATCCTCACTATCCTACAAACACTCAGGCAATGTCAAGGGGCCATAGAATTGCTCCCTTAAATGGAAACATCTAAATTTGCAGCTCTACATATAAATTAACACATGGCAATTTTTGAGCAAATCCATGTCCTCTTTTGGCCATGTATCGTTGGTTACCCTAGTTCCCACTCAACAGAATGTGTGTGTGTGTGGGGTGGAGGGGCAAATGTAGCAGGGCTGGCTCATCGTAGTTTGAAGTAAGTGTAGCAGCACATGTTACCCTTGAAATAGAAGGGCTCACAGAAGACAATTAGATTCAGTCTAAAATGAGCTAACTGCTGTACTGTTCTGAACAAGCTGTGCCTGAGTCTGATTGTTAATTTATTAAGACTGCTATCCTAAACTCTTGGAATGACGTTTCCTTGATCTATGACATTTACTTATAGATAACCATGCTTATTTATTTAGGTATTTAAATCTCCCCTTTCAAGGTCTGGATATAAATATTTATCTTGTCAGTTTGATTCAGTCATGAAGTTCAGAGGATATTCTTTTCATTCAGATCTAGGAATGTACATGTGCTCTGTGAGGTAAACCTACAGAATTATGCATTTCTTAAAGGCAGAATAGCTGCTCAGCTCTGTTGCTGGAGGCTCTGAGGAATGTCACTCACAGAACATTCCTTTGCTGGGCAGCCAAGTTTGGAAGCTAGTTTATTCCTGGCTGCAAAACCATGAAGATCTCTGAATAGGAGACATGGCAAGAGAACTCCAATTTCTTTGCCCACAAAGGAGGGATTGGTGAAAGCTTTTCCTTTCATCTTGCAGGCACAGGTAAAGAGGAGGAAAAAAGCTACTCTGTGGGCTCTCCAAAGGAGGGAAATGCAGGGATGGTGGTGGCATAACAAAGGGTGGGGGAGAGGGAGAGAGAGGGAGTGTATCTGAGGGCTTGTGATTGGTGAGCTTTGCAAATGCATCTGCCAGCAGGACTTCAGTGGAATGTGAAACCAAATCATTTACAAGTTAAAGATAGACACACAGAGTACACAGCATCTCAGGCAGTGGTTTAAATTCAATCTCTCACAGTTTTCTGGTTTGAGAGCTTTCCTCTTGCCTTCTCTGGCACTTAGTTCTTGTTTCTTCAGACAAGAAAAGAGCTCTTAGTGTACCGGAATTATTGTGGGGTGAGAAGATCATGGTGCAGGCTGCCGGGTAAGTAACAAGCTTTATTTGAACTCCTAGTCGCTTTTACCATACATGCTCAGTTTTCTTTGATCTAAGCCATACATGGAGGCGTGCTTATGCTCCTTCTTTGCCCTTTGAGTGGCTTGGAATGCATGGCTCAGTTAGCTGGCATTATACAACTTTACTTATCGTAGCATGTTTAAGATGCCTTTTTCTTTCATGAACCTGATACCACAGTTTAAAAGAGGTGTTTCATTCCTGACAGATTTATTCTTCCCTGACAATATACTTGATCTATTTCATTTGTAGAGTTCAAAGCAATCCTACAGTGACAAAGTTGAAAGCAAGTTGTCCTGTTTAAAAAATTGTTTAAATGGCAGGCCATCATAGCACTTCTCATGATTTTGTTCTGTTCTTCATTCTGTTTCTCACTTGCTCTGCAATATGCAATTTGGGAACACAGCAGATTTTATTACTAAGAAACATGGCTTGTTTCTTCCAATTAGTTTTCTTACTGGGCAGCGTGTGCCTTTTAGTATAAACTGTTTTATTCTGTATGGTGAACATTTATGTTGTATAAAAATGCACAGTAATATTTGTTTAAAACGAGATTGTTAAAACATAAGAGATACAGATTGTACTTGATATTCTGATTGACTAAAAATAGGCAAGTGGTCATTTGTCAGATGTGTCTGCCTAGTTTCAGAAAAATGTTCTGATCCTCATTTGAACCGCAATCATATGCTCAGTTACTCATATGTCATGCCAGACACAGTAGGATTACTGCATAAAACGAATGGCAGAAATATATTCTCTGCTCTAGGAAAGGGGCTTTTATGGAAGTATTAAAAAAATATCTTGGTAATGTCAATGAATAAGAAGGCCCTGGGCATACTTGCTTCCTTGCCAAACAAGGGAAGTGTATTGTATAGTTGCTTTATTAGCACTTGCAAAATTTCAGGCTTGTATTTAGGAGCTTGCAAATTTTACTATGATGTAAAATATTTCTTGCTCTCCACTTATACTGTTGACATTCTGAAAATGTACCTATAAAAAAGCTTCTTATAGTATAGTGGGGACCAAGTTTTTTTATGGAGGTATAAAATTCTGGTTCTCCTAGTTTATATTTTGGAGAGTTAATGCCACAAGGGAAACTTTAGCTTGGCAATATGAAGAGCAACACTTGGCTGCACTTGAAACCAGTTTCCTTCATTTGACAAAAATAAAAAATAAAAAAATACTGCACCTGACAATTTGTCCCTTTTGGCTTGCTAACTAAGTGAATATGTTATATTGCTCTAGATAATTTTTACGAGAGCAGAGAATATTGAAAGCAAGATAGGATGCATGAAATCTTTGTTGTTACCTACCCCATAAAATGAAGTAGAAATAATGTATAATATTTTTAAATGGGGAAGAATGTGAGTATTTAATTGAATTCTCAATTCCTTAGGCCTGTATTATTGTGAAAATTAGTACTTTGTGTAGTTCCAATAGTGCTCTGTGCTGAAATTCTAGTGGCAACATCTGTTTACAGAGCTAGTATCCAAATATTTATAAGCATAGTATGATAGCTTTAGAGGTCCCAAACTAGGTTCCAAGGATTGGACGGTTTTACAAACATGTAAAGCTTGGGTGCCGTATTATTCTACTAATGAAAGAATTTCACATTTGGATTTTGTTCAAAGATGCAAAATATTCTCAATGGCTGTGAAGGAGGGTAAGAAATGTTCTGATAAGTATTGGTCAAAAGGCAATACATTAGCAGAAACTTAGTAGTTAGGGGCTGTAAACTTTCTTAGATGACTGATTGTATGCTCCTGCCTGTTTCTGTACTATGTTAAATATTAGAGTAAATATACCTACTTTTCTTAGCTTATAAACCCAGAAGAATAACACTAAATTATATAAACTGCATTTAGACCTATTGTTGGAAAACAGTAGGCAACATCCAGATACTTGATTACCAGGACAATGTTGCCCTTTCCCTTAAGAAAACCCTTAGGATAAATCTGTACTGAACACACATGGTGCTGAAATTGTTTGACAACAACATGTATATGAGCAGTTCATGCAACTACACTTTGTTGCTTCTTCAGCCTCACCTCTCATGAAATGCAAACACCTTCCAATGGCACACTAAAAATTAGTATGTGCTGATCTTTTGTTTTTGTTGTTTAGTTCTGTGGCATTCTTCTCTTTGCTTCATAGATGGACTAGGTGGGTTGTTTTCAAAATATATTCTAGAAAATCCACAGGTTGTTTCCAACCCTGACTATTCACCAACAAAATAAAGTATGCACTGATGGAACAGTTCACTTCCTCCTCCTGAAGATCTGATGCATGCTATAGAATTCTTCTGGGGGCTTGGGTGACCCTCCAGAGCAAAACTGTGAGAACTGTTGATCTGGGAGAACAACAAGGGGACTGTAGAGCAAGGAACTCAAGAGAAAGACCTATCACATGAGTAGAAGAGAGCACGCATGAGATTGGATTTAAGCCATAGTATTTTGAAAACTTACCAGAGTATCCTCAGTGTGAAGATCAGTCCTTCAGTCTACAGTCCTTCCAAGAAGACAAATTACTGGAATACATAGGATTTGTTCTAGAGTGTGCTTTCCATTCATGCTAGGTGGCAAGTGAGGTTCAGCTGACCTGGCCAGCATATCCCATAGAGTTTGAATGATGGAATGTATCTTTGCATGCTGTGCAATGTGGAAGGGTTTCTCCAAAGACAAATTGAAACATAATTAATTCCTTGAAGACAGAAGGTTTGAAAAGCATGGGACTACACAATCTATACTACTGTGGCTGTCCATAACATCTGTCATTGTAAGTGAACTGAGGCTGAGAAACAGCTTGTTAGCTGCAAGAAGAGTTAGTCATTCCTTTTAATGTGTGCACTGTGTGTGTATTGTTCATGTCCTGGACTTCAGTTTGTACTTAATAGGACAGACTTGCTTCTGGGACTTGCTTCTTATAGGAAGCATCTTTATACCAGAACAGATTATTATTCTCTGTTTCACTCAAAATTGCCTATTCTAAGAGTCAAAAAGTCATTACTTCAAAGATTATGGTGTTTTGATTATATTTATATCCACTTTTCCCCCCTCTTGCAAGAAACCCAAGGCAGCTTACACAATCCTCCACCATTTTTTGTGAGGTTGTTTAGGCTGACAGTCAGTGACTGTTGCAAAGTCATGCAATGAGCTTCATGGCTGAGTAGGGACAAGAACCCAGATCTCCTGAGTCCCAGTCCAGCACTGTAGCCACTACATGGTAGCAATAAGCTGTGTTTTTTGTTCTTTTTCATTCTAGTGTGAGCCCAGAGGCCCCAGCCATGCTAGATCCTAGCATGGGCTGTTAAGGAGGCTTTAACATTTTCCACCCATCCTGTGGTCCCAGTCCAGAGCCAGGCTCCTGCACCTGGAATTTGTTGTCCAAGAACAATTCCATTAAAGTCCTATCCCTATGCATGTTTTTGTTATGTGCCATCAAGTTATCTCTGGCTTAGGGCAACCCTATGAACGAGTGTCCTCCAAAGTGTCCTGACCTTGGCAGCCCAGCTCAGATCTTGTGAACTCAAGACTGTGGCTTTTTTTTCTGGAAATAATCCATCTCATAATTGGTCTTCCTCTTTTTTTTCCCTCCAGCTTTCCCTAACATTATTGTCTTCAGTGAGTCTTGCCTTCTTGACAGGTATCCAAAGTACAATGGCTTCAGTTTCATCATTTTTGTTTCTAATGTATCTTTATATAGAAAGAACTCCTAAAACTTCCAGAATGACCCAGTCATTCTGGGTTCCTGGGACCCACTAGGAATTCTTGCTGTCTAAGCATCTCTAGTATTGCACCATGAGGCTGACTAAGAGAGCTTCATAGCTTCTGGCACTTATCTTTCACATGGCTGGCTACCTGATTTGTTTTTTTGTTTTTTTTAATTTGGTTCTTCTATTTATATGTGCATGATAGCTCATGTGGGCTACTGAGCTTTTGTCAGTCTTGACAAGGATATGCTAATACGCTGTGATTGTAACTGCAAATGATAGAAGCGTAAGGTGGGGATCTTGAACTCCATGCTTCTAGGCCACATCTGGCTCATTTGCGGTTTCTGTCTGGCCCTCTGGAGGTCATCAGAAAGCCATTCCTCTTGCTTACAAATGCTAATCATTTGGTGAATTCCTGCCTTCAGCACAATGTTGTCTCATTCTAAAAGGTTCAGATCTCTCTGCTAAGGTTTAGCTACTAGCAAAAAGAATGTTCAGCTAAACTATGTCAGTTATTCTGGCTTGCTCTCCTTATCTCCCCTCTCCCCACTGGAGTAAAAGGTAAAGGTAAAGGTTTCCCCTTGACTATGTCCAGTCATGCCTGACTTTAGGGGGCGGTGCTCATCTCCGTTTCCTAGCCCAGGGAGCCAGCGTTTGTCTGCAGACAGTCTCCGTGGTCATGTGGCCGGCATGACTAAACACCAAAGTACACGGAACGCTGTTACCTGCCCACCAAAGTGGTACCTTTTTATCTTTTCATTAACGACATGGAAGAAGGGGTGAACAGTCTGCTGATCAAATTCGCAGACGACACTAAAACTGGAGCAGTGGCCACAACTGAGGAGCAGATACACCAGATCCAAAAGGATCTGGACAGACTATGGAAGTGGGCAGGAGACAACAGGATGGCGTTCAATGTGGATAAGTGCAAGGTCTTGCACTTGGGGCATAAGAATAGCTGTCATAAGTACAAGTTAGGTGACAAGTGGCTGGAGAGCAGCACTTGTGAAAGCGACCTCGGGGTACTGGTTGACCGCAGGCTAAACATGAGTCAGCAGTGTGATGCGGTGGTCAAGAGGGCGAATGCCACCCTTGGTTGCATAGCCAGAAGTGTGGCTTCTAGATCAAGAGAGGTATTACTACCACTCTACACGACTCTGGTGCGCCCGCAACTGGAGTATTGTGTTCAGTTTTGGGCCCCTCATTTACAGAAAGGATATAGCCAGGTTGGAGTCAGTGCAGCGTAGGGCCACAAGGATGGTGGCTGGTTTGCAGGGGATGCCGTATGAGACAAGACTGAGGAAACTGGGTCTCTTCAGCTTGGAGAAGAGGAGACTCAGAGGGGATATGTTGGCAACATACAGGTATGTGAGGGGGGTGTCACATGGAGATGGGGAGAGGCCTGTTCTCCCCTGCAGAGGAAGGCAGGACGCGCTCCAATGGAGCAAAGCTCAGGGAGCCAAGGTTCAATTTGGATGCCAGGAAGCACTTCCTGACAGTTAGGACCCCGAGGGCGTGGAATGGGCTTGCACGGGAGGTTGTTGAGGCCCCATCGGTGAGGGTGTTCAAAGACATGCTGGACATGCACATGGTGGGCATGTCATGAGCGGAGCCGGCTGGTGCCGGAGGTCAGACTAGATGGCCCGAGAGGCCCCTTCTGACTCGCTCTATTTCTATGTTTCTATGTTACTTGCATTTGCATGCTTTTGAACTGCAAGGTTGGCAGGAGCTGGGACAGCGCACGGGAGCTCACCCCGTGTGCAGATTCGAACCGGCGACCTTTCGATCAACCAGCCCAGCAGCACAGTGGTTTAAACCACTGCGCCACCTGCAGTCCCACCCCACTGGAGTACAGACCACTAAAAGCTTCTCTGGCATTGGATCTACCTTTTTGGGTTGAAACAGGTTTGGTAAGGCAAGCTTTTCTGCAAAGTGCTGGGAATCCAGGAATGACTCTTCCATTAACCCAACATGTAACAGGACTTTAACAGCCACTTCTGTTGGAAGAGTGCATCTGTTAGGAAAATAATACATAGAACATTTATTACCCAATTTGTTTTTCATTCCTATAAACTGGAAATATACACTATAAATGTATTTTGTGTCCCTCGCTCTTAAGAGCATTCACCAGTTACACAGTTGGCCTGTGTTATATCTCAAAACTTTGGACTAAACCAGACATAGACTAACCAGCACTGACTGTACCTATTTCACAGGTCATTAATCCTGCCCTTTTCTGTTGTTCTTTGCTGTGGATGAATGTTAAGCTGCATGTTCAGTAGCACCATGTACCCAGCAAGGAAAAAGCAGGAAAATACACCTTATTTTCCTTGAAAAGGGAATGTTTATGAAACTACTTATAAAAGTGAAGTGAATGGAAAAGAAACATAGTGGCACCATCTTTTCTAGTTCTGTCATGTTCTTGATCATCCCATTATTAAAGTGAGTAATAAGTCAGTATTCAGATAATTTTCTGCAGTCAGACTCACCATGGAAACAAAAAACATGGGATTTGGTCTATTTTGCCCCAGGTGGAAGCTAGATTGGCACCCTCCATGCTGTTTCCAGAGGCAGGCAAACACCTTTCTGTTCTAGCAGGCCTTTGGGCATTGTCTGGACCTGTGAGACTGCAATGAACTACTTTTGTTTTAAATATTTTTAGCATTTTAACTGATAGTTCTTCTATTTCTGTTTTAATTGTGTAAGTTTAAATGTTGTAAGCTGCCTTGAGTCCCAGTATTGGGAATAGGCAGAATATAAATACATATAATTATAATATCTGCATGCAGGAAGAGTTCCATATTTTAAGGATTTAGGACTCAGTCCAGTAAGGCAGCTTGTAACCTTCTGGACTCTTACACATGGCAGAAGAAATGTCTTGCCAAAGATCACCTGCACACTCCTCTCAGCATACAGAACTCATAGCTGATTTAGCCATCTAAGTGTTTAGCTCTGGAGTGGGCGGGAAGGATTGTGAAGGACCACCAGGATAGCTTATGTGCTGGTGTATCTGTTCTCCTTCCCACCTCCAAAAGCCCATCTCCAAGCCCAGAGCTGCAGCTGGTGTGATTCATTCCAAACTAATTATGAGGGAGCTGGGAGGTAGCTTCAAGTCTGTAGTCACAGCAAGGTTCCAGGACTGAGGAAGTTTCTGAGGTCATAGTTGGGACTCTAACTCTGGGACTCCTTTGACCATTTTGACTCCATCTGACAGCAAGTGCTCCTACTATAGTATTGCACATTATTCACAAATGCAGTTTGAAAGGAATTGTGGGATATTTGGACATGTATTTACGCTGGCAAGAATCCCTTCTCTGAATAGTGTTCAGTTCTTAGGAATGGTTCCCTCAGGTGATGCACATCAGCTTGTTATCCTTGCCCCCTGTGTTCTAAAGTTTAGAACCCAATTCCCATCTACTTGTAGAAGTGTAAAACTGAATTTCAGTGACATCCAATCAGAATTAAGACAACTATGGATCTAATGCAGCCTTCGCTTCTACAGTCTAGGACAATTTCAGAACTGATGACTATTTTTGAAAATCTGCCTCTCCCACATGGATTACTCACCATACCCAGTTCTTCAGATAAGATCTTCACACCCAGTTATGCAGATAGCAGAACACCAATTTCTGTTTAATAGCATGCTTCAAGCAATGACTTTACCCGATATTGGTCTCAATATAGTATTTTACCTCTTTACCATGTAAAGAACTGTTTAGATATACCCCCTGCCAACTGCATTGGGCAAACAGCCTCCACAGCATGCCCGATGGAAATTCAGCACTTCCTGGTCAACCTGAAAGCAGAAATGTGCATTGCTAGGGAAAGACATGTTGGTGGAAGCCACATAAAGAAGCTCCACTGAGCTGCTTGCTTCCAGGGAAAAAACATTTCTACTAATTTTGGGGTGTCCTTAGGAAATGCTAACTCTCTCTTGTGTAAACAATGCTATGGAATTGGTGGGACCTGCCAATTGCTGCAGAGAATTGGGGTGAAAAAGAATTGGCAGAAGCATAGGCACCCCATGGGATTCTGCCCATGCCCAGGATATTTTGATAATGAAATAATCATCTGTGGGGTAAACACATGAATTACTTTGCTGTCATATATACATGATTGGGAATTCACAGTTAATATTTAGATTTGTTTGCTACCTTAATTGCATTTATATTAACATAAGGAAAAACAGCAGTTAAAATCCCAAATCCTTTAAAATCAAAAGCAACACAATAAAAAATTAAAAGTAGTAATTGATTAAAAGCAGCAGAAACTAAAGCAGAAACAACAGGTATGATACTAACAGAGGTAAGCCACTTAAAATGACAACATTGCAGAAATATAAAGATGATTTATAGGTTGAGAGAATAAAAATCTCTTTGCCTGACACCAAAAAGAAAATAAAGTAGGTGCTTTGGAGATTACACTGGAATATGCTGAAGTGGGGGGCTTAGTTCCAAATATCTCCCTGCCATATTTACCATAGAGGGTCACTCAAAGCAGGGCCTCTAATGTGACAATCGGATGATTTGGGCAGATTTATAGAAAGAGTAGTTCCTTTGTATGCCATGGTTTAAGCTATGAAGAGCGTTTACATCAGCACTTTCCAGCGGGCACAGAATTCATCTGGGAGCCAGGGAAGATAATCCATAGACAGTCCATCCATGTGTATCAGACATGCATCTGAATGTATTGCCATGGATAAAATGCATTCTCGTGTTGAAAACCTTTTATTTGCCGCAGTAAGTTCTGATTTATAGCTTCGGTTGCTAAGATTTTAGTTTATGACCTCCTGATTGCATAGTTCTGTGCTTTAGCTGTAATATATTTATATTGCAGTTTTATTGTTGTACACAAATGGATGTGTTGTACACAGCAGGTGGTGTAGAAATGTTCTAAAACACAGAAATGAAAAGAAAAATATGCTTAGCATGACATCCGTTTGGACCTAACTAGCATAACAGGCAGCCAGGAAGCAATAGTGACTGTTATTCTTCTTGAAAGAATACTGCAGATGGCTTTTCATTGCCCTGTTGAGCATTGCTGACCCAAATTAATAGGCCTTCCGTCAAAATACAAACTTGAGTGATTCATATTCCACCAAGTATGTGGTGAATGTTACAGTCCTTTGAATTCTTCTCTGGCTCAGATCTGAATCTGAGTCAAAGCAAAGCTGAACTGCTGCCACCTTAGTGTTCCTCTCCCACCTGTATTGCTGGTGCTTTAACTGTAGGAAGGAAGAAGGTGGGGGTCTCTTCTCTAATGCATGGTTCGGCTACAGAGAGTGCCAAAAGCACTGGAAACTGTAGCTTTCCTGCTCATGGGTAGTTGTTCAAACATCTATGCCTGATAATTTCTCTAAAACTTTATTGTAAATTTTCAAGTCACACCTTTTAACTTGTTATAGTAGCTTATAATTAGATATTTGTTACACCTTTGAGTTCCATCACAGAGAGGCCCATTATGCTTTTTAGAAAAACAAGGACTTTCTCTATGGTGCTATTTCAGCTTTGAGTGTCTTCCTAGGAGGTATGACTGGCAACAACTCTGTTTCATTTTGGTGCTGAGGAGAAACATTTTACTTGGCCAAGCATTTAAAAATTGATTGCTTGGTTTGTTGGTGTAATAGTTATACCCCTCACTTCTTCTATATTGATTTGATTTTTTTATTGTTGTAACATGTTACCTTTTTAAAATTGTATGTATGCTGCCCTAGGATTCCGTACAGATGGAAGAGAAGTTTTGACATTTTGTTAGACAAATAACATTTTGTGTATAGCATTTCTAGCTGTACAATCTGGTGTGCTACCACATGGGCTCCATAGATGCTTGGGACCACAAGACTAAAATCTCAACAGACAGAAATCAGGACCACCAGAGTTTCAGCTGTTATCATAATTTCAATGCTTTTGAATTGGGAAGCATAATTAAATCAGGAAGATTTGAAGTTGCTACTGCTGGGAAGAGGATACAGGGAAAAGCAGTTTAATCCTCACTATAATACATTTGCATTGACCTACTTAAATCACTGAAGAAAATGTGTCCTTTCCCATGACAGCAAAATCGATCTGCCCAGCAAGTTTAATGCAACAGCACTCAGTAAGGCTGACTTTCTGAACTAATCTAGGAGAATATACAGGAAGAAGATACTAAAATCAGGTAAATACTATTTTCTGAGTAAACACACTGAAGTGAATACCGAACTGTGAGATAGTACTGAATATGTCTTCATGGAGAGAGAATTCCATTAACGGATGCCACCACTAATAAGGCTCTTTCCCTGCTTATCCTCGACCTCAGCAAAGAAGGCAGAGCACATGCAGAAGATCTTCAATATTCATCAATCAGGTTTAGATGCAGTAGGCATTTGTTAGTCTGCTCTGGTCCCCAGAGATACAAAACTTTAAAGGTTAAATCTAACACTTCGGGTTATAATTGAAAATGGACCGACATCCTCTGCAGCAGCATATTTATTTTCAAATTCATATTTTAGCATAGATTATCAACGAGGGTAACTCAGAACATTTCTGTGCCAAAAGATGGGGTTTTGCAGGATTTTTTCCCTGAAAAATCCATCTAAATAACCAGTGTTATCCAAGAATGTTTGGGGATGAACATCTACCACAATCGAGAGAGCTTGCTCTAAAGAGACAATTAGCAAGCAAATTTTGGTTTGTTTTTCCAATAGGGCATACTGTGCCAGCTCCAAGACATAAGCAGCAAGTACGTACAAATTGAGCACCAGGACCAGAGATGATGGAGATACAATAGTCAGATACTAACAAGGCAGAGCCAGAGTGAAGATAGAGGGAAGGACCGCCAAGGGTCAGATCCCAGCGAGGTGTGGCAGGTCCAGGGGCAAAGTCATAGTCAAGAGCTAGCAAAGGTCAGATGTGGACAAGGGAGGGCAGAAGCAGAGGTGAAGGCAAGGTCAAAAGGACACGGACTCGATATCTGGCAAAGGCATGATAGGACCAGAGGCCCAGACAGGCCCAGTAACATAAAACTGCTACCACAAAGGTTCATGTTGATATGGCAAAAACTAAGCAAGCCTATGTAGCCTTTTATAGCACTTCCTATAGCTTCCAGCTGGTTTCCCTGATTGCAGTGGTTCTAATCCCTGCAAGCACCTACTGTATAAGACCCAATACCAGTCCAGAAGGTACTTGCAAGGAGAACCAGAATACCCGTGCTCTTGGGGAGCTGCAGTGCTGGGGCATGCTAGGAACAGTAGGCCTCTTTTCCTGTCTAGACATATACAAGATCATGGCTTTAATTTGTATGTTACGCCAGTCATTTGTACATACTTGTAAACAATAATATAAAGGCAATAGCATGTATTTCTCCTGCACTGTTTAAAGGTAAGAAAAGCACTGACAACTGTTGATGCGAAGTAATGTTAGCAAACCAAAGGAGAGTGCATGTTATACTGACATGCACACTTGTTTCAGCAGCCTTCAGCTGCCTTCCACTAAGGTTCCAGGGCTCTTTCAGTTTTCTTGTCACTATTTCATTTGGTAATTTTGCTCTGAGACATCTAGGTATTTCAGTGACATGTACATTCTCTCACATATTTGCTAGGGATAATCACAAAAAATGAATTACAACTTTGAAACTGCCAAACTTGTCTAATGTTATGTTTGCAATGGATATGCATTCATTTTTACTTACCTGAAAGGAATGGAGAATTTCCCATGGAAAAATTAACCATGGAAAGTTTATGCCTTCATCACTGTTTGCAGCTGGAGATTATGGGTGTTTGTGAGCAGCCACCATCTTAACTGCAAACCACATCTGTGCAGCTCAAGGTTCTCTGAGGCTGTGGGGAGTTGGCTACCATCTGCAGTTTAAGGTCTTGCAGACTTGGGACTAGCCCCAGTATGATCACAGGCAAGCTTACACTGATTCAACCAGGGCACTCCTATTATTGAACATCTCTACTCTGAAGCTCATCCAGTCCTCTCACTTCCTGGCAAATAGATGGGGAAGAAATGGAGGTAGTGACAGATTTTATTTTCCTGGGCTCCAAGATCACCGCAGATGGGGACTGCAGCCAAGAAATTAAAAGATGCTTGCTCCTGGGGAGTAGAGCTATGGCAAATCTAGACAGCATACTAAAAAGCAGAGACATCACCCTGCCAACAAAAGTGCGTATAGTCAAGGCTATGGTTTTCCCAGTTGCAATGTATGGCTGTGAAAACTGGACCATAAGGAAGGCTGAGCGCCGAAGGCTTGAGGCCTTTGAGTTGTGGTGCTGGAGGAGACTCCTGTGAGTCCCTTGGGCCACAAGGCAATCAAACCGGTCAGTCCTAGAGGAGATCAACCCTGACTGCTCTTTAGAAGGCCAGATCCTGAAGATGAAACTCAAATACTTTGGCCACCTAATGAGAAGGAAGGACTCTCTGGAGAAGAGCCTAATGCTAGGAACAATAGATGGCAAAAGGAGAAGGGGACCGCAGAGGATGAGGTGGCTAGATGGAGTCACTGAAACAGTTGGTGTGAGCTTGAGTGGACTTTGGGGGATGGTGGAGGACAGGAAGGCCTGGAGGAATGTTGTCCATGGGGTCGTGATGGGTCAGACACGACTTTGTGACTAACAACAACAACTCTGAAGCTTAGCCTATTCTTGGCCAAAATGGAATTAAGAGAAGGACTTGCTTGAACAAATCCATCCCTGGAGTTCTTATCAGTCATAAAGCACCTCAGGTTGCTTCAGCATCCCTTGAATAGTCTTTCCTGCAGTTAACTGAGATTTGCCTTGGCCAGTGGGAAGTCCTTCCATTCTATGGAAGAGCCTTGTGTGTGGGTGTGGGAGCCTTGTGGGTGGTGTGTGGCCCATGAGGCTGGCTATTTGTTACACAGCCATCTGACTGTGTGGGAGGCACTTGAAGAGTCTTCACATACAGCTCAGCCAATTTCTGCCATACAGTCCTAACACCCAAGTGTCTAAATTGGCTGAACTGTGTGGGAAGCGTCTCACATAATGCAGTCTCTATGAAGGGTACATAACATTTGGTTGTACAAGCACAGCTTGGGTAGCCTGAACTTACCAGTATACCCTTAAATCCAAAGAGTTTGCATAACATCCACTGTCCTATCAGCCCAGTACTGCCTACGGTGGCTGGCAATGGGTCTCCAATGTCTTAGGGGAGAGGTCTTTCCCAGTCCAGGGAGTTGCAGTCCTTTTAGGTGACAGCACTTACATTTTATAATATTCTTACATGATTGTGCCTACAATATTCTAATGTAACTAAATGACAAGGGCTGAAAATCTGAGTGAAAAGGGGCGGGGAGCTTCCAGGAATGGTAACAATGCCCTTCAGTTCTCCTGAATGCAGCTGCTAGCGTAGGAGCTGTACAAAGACCAAGCAATGCCTGTGGCAGTGCCTATTAAATGACTGTCTTATGCTTCAAAGCATGTCTGATTTATGTTTCAAAATCCCAAATATTAATTAGCACTGTACAGTTGCTGAACGTACTTACTCCAGGCTTGTTATCCCCCTTTGCAAGCATTTGCAGCACCTATGTGAGACCTTATGCATTGCAAGCTTATTAGGTACTTCTAATCTGAGTTGGTTGCTGCATTAGGAATGATAGATGGTGCAGAATGGCAGCTGCAGAAATCCAGGTCAGTGCGTGCAAGAGGTTAATTAATATTACTTCATATGGAAATCACATGTGAATCAGGCACAAGGCAGTCACTGCAGATTGCTCTGTGCCATACAAAACTTTTAAGAGGCTGTGAGGAGGAGGGACTTTGACAGATAACACCCAGATTTCTACCACCACCCCCTTGCCTGCTGCACAACAGTAAATTATGAAAATCCTCTCAGTGTGGTTCCACTTGCTGACATAAGAGCCAAACTGACAGCATTGCCATCTCTGGTGTTAACTGGCTCAAAGTTGGCACTTACTTGTTTTAGTAAAGCAACAACACATGCTATTTAACATTGACTTCCAACTGTGCCACAGTATTCCCCAAGGAGTATTGCATTTTGCATGCAGGCTACTGATATTTGGGAGGAAAAAAAACAGCTTTGAGGGCAGTGGCCAAGATGCTGGTTTGAATGAACGGACATCTTTTCTTTCAGGTAGATTATTGTCCTGAAACTACTGTATTCCACATTGTATCAGTCTGTCTCACACATGGACCTTACTTTAGGCAGGTCCCATCTCAGTCTTGCAAACTGAGGAAAGGAAAAGCCACTCATTTTTCTTTTAGGTAGCAGAAACCTAAAATAAAGAGATCACTTTAGGCTAGCCTTCTCCAGCCTAGTGCACTCCAGATGTGTTGGATTGCAACTCCCCAGCATGATGACTGGGAGAGGCTGAGAACTGTAGCTCAGCACATCTGGAAGGCACTAAGCTGGAGAAGGCTGCTGTAGGCAATGGTTAGATTTCAGCCTTTTGCTTCCTGAACCTGTGTATCTTTATAGGTAAAGTCAACTCAGCGGGTGGCCATTGACAATCTCTCTGGCTCCACCTAATTAGAGCAATGTTCCCTTGCTGCATAGTGTACTGATTCCTTGCTGTAGTTTAAAATGGAGAAGTGTATCTTATTGGACATTTGTATTGTCTTATGGCCTTGGTATAGTGCATGCTGGCTTTATCTTGACTTTGAATGCTGCTCATGTGAGGAGAGCTCACTGATCAGATCTACTCTTGAGTTTTGGATTTGACAATCTTGCCTCAGTGAAAGTGACTCTTCAAGCACCTCTGAACCCTGCAATCAAAAGAAAGGGATAGAAGTAATTTCAGTAAGCAACACAGTCCTGTTCATGCTTACCCAGAATCAAGGCCCCGTGTGTCCAAAGGGACTTGCTCCTAAGAAGTGCACATAGGATGGCAACCTAATAACCTTCTTTCTGGGGCGCTAAAGTATCTGAAAAGGTTGTGTCATTTCCTGTACAGTGCATTCTATCGCACTTCTAATGGTGCTAGATTTTTGAAACCAACACCCTGAGTACATTTCAGAGGAAGTTAGATATGGTAGATTCTAGTAGTTTCTCAAAGCCAGACCTTGAATGTGTATCAATCATAAAGGTTTTATTCAGTGTTTCGCCTAACTAAAGCTGTCAAATGTTAATAAAGTTCTTAGTTCTTAGAATTTAATATTGTAGTTAGATACTTTTGGGGTTATCATTCTGATTTTTGGTATAGGATGCTGGCAATTCAAGTGACCTTTTACTCTGTTAAAATTTTAATTCTTTTCTGTACTCTTACTAAAATCTAAAATCCATTCTGTTAACAATCCCGTTCATTTATTCATGCAAGCCAGAATGAAAGGTCAAACAAAATTTGAGCCCTTAGCAAGCATCACTTCATGTTAGTATAACATGGCAAGCACATGTTTCTCTAGATAAAAATCCCCAAAATTCATTTATGCATGTGCAATCAGCTGCCTATGTAATTATGATTATTGAATAAGATCAAGATTACTATCCATGCAAGAATGTTTCTTCTGTTGGAAGGAAAACTGTGAACACCCCTAGAAATTGAACAACAACCTCATTCCTTAGTACGTTTTCTTTGATCTGCATTGAGTCCACTGTTAATCAGTAAGCACACACTCAACTGAAGGGTTTCATTATCAAATGATGTTGCAGTGGCTACTACAGTGACTGTAAACAAAAGATCAAAGATGGCTAACGCTATCATGCCTTGCCACTTCATGCTTAAGCTGGTACCAGCATGTAGGGATATATGTTTGCAAGCACACATAGGCAGCTCCTCTCTCTGCGACACCCTGACTAGTTGCAGCTCCCTGTTGAGTGCTCAGTGGCAAAACCAAATTTGCTCTGTAAAATGGTGCTTTAATAAGACAAACTGGAGCTTGCTCAGCTCTGTAAATGTGTGCTGCTTCTTTGTCCTCCTGAGCAGATCAACATTGCTCTTCCTGTGCCAAATGTTTGTTTGTTAGTAAGCTAGGCCCTATGTTTCTGCCTGTCCCAAACCAGAAAGGTTTAAAGGTATCTTACTTCCTGTGTCTAATGTAGGTCTCTTTGCCTTTCCCGCTACTCCTGGATTGGTCTGTTCAGATGATCTCTCCAGTCGTATGCTAAAAGTGACTGAATGGTGAGGCCTTCACATGTTTGCCCTTGACAGAGTGTGAATGTTGCTATTTTGTGCTTATTAAATGTGGAGTATATTTTAAACTTAATCAGTGTGAACTGAAACAGCCAGGCGGTGTTCACATAGATGCCTGTGGTCTGTATCTTTATTAACTACAAACAAGTCTGTGCTTTCCCTCAAGTCAGCCCACTACCTCACATCCTAGCATATCCCCCCACCCCACCAACCATGAGAGATTAGGAAAGGATAACAAAAACAACAACATCATCAGCGTGCTTAACTTAGAACAGAGTAGAAATAAATATGCATCTGCCTGTCATTCTTCATAAGCTGCCATATAAGAATGCAGATGTGTCATGATTTAATATAACAATAATGCCTTCCATCCAGAATTGGTCTCACCCAAGTATCTCAAAGTGCTTTACAGAATTTATTTAGATAAGTTTTACAATACCCTTGTGAGATGAATAAGGGAGATATTTATATGGATAATTTTATTCCATGTACAGCTAATTTGGAGACAAAATGTGGTTCCTCATTAACAAGATAATATGCCTCACTTTCTATTATGTTGTGTGGTATTGCTTCTGTGTTCAAAAAATGTCCAAAATAATATCAAGATTTGGGGGTGGATGTGTATTTTAAAAAGTTTTACAAAACCCTCTAGATTCCTGGCCCAGAGAAACTGACTGTGGAACACAAAAGTATATTTATCCATATTATCAAAACCATTTTACATCTACTCTTGGGAATATAAATAACTCCTTCCCACTTCTTACATTTGGTTTCACAAGTTCCACATATATTCAAGTTGATCAATCCTGTAAAATCCTCCTGGGAAGAAGCCTGCTACTAAGGCTTGCTCTGCTTTTGAAGCTAGGAAAGTGAGAAAAACAATTACCTTTGCGATGGAATTTTCATATTTTTCACCAGTAATTGCCAATAGTAAAACTAAAATGTGTTTATTGAAAGTAACTAAATACTTTAGTTACTAAATACTAAAACATAATTGCACTTTCAAAATTATGTTTAACAGACCTTCAGTGAGTGTCCTGTAAGAGCTGGCAGTCTTCTAACACCCATTACATTGTACTAGTGGGAATATCTGTTAATAGAAGAAGAGGCAATGCTTCATAGTGATAGGAAAGTGAAAGGTCTGAGATGCTTTCAGGAAGCTTCTCAGACTAATGCTTCCAGAGCAGGACAAGTCAGCGGAACTAATTTCTGTGAGCTTTCCTGAGCTTTCCTGTTCTTAGTTGGAGCTAGTTTCTGGTTGCATTATTGGACAGTAGCTTCTGGTTGTGCTAGCAGGAGCAACTGATAGCCAACGATGGTTTTAGAGGCTGCCCAGGGTCATCAAAACTGGGAAGCCTGCAATAATGCACACAAAAAAAGAGCAGGAGACCACAAATTTTGGCTGGCCTTAGTGTCCATCCCAAAATGTGTAGTTGCCAGCGTTATGTCCCTCTCATCTTTTAAACGAAACAAACAGGGACAATCCCACTGGCTTATTTGCTTCATTCTCAGCATCAGGACTGGGCTGCAGACAGTGGTCTGAAATAGAAACTGAAGGTGGAAACTAGGTCCCAGGGGATACAACAGTAGTCAGGACAGAATAATAGATCAATGAATGCAAAAGATCTTGCTGTTTAAGCAAGGCTTAAAAGGAATAGGAAGCCTCATACTCCTTCCCATCCTGGAAGATCCAATAGCCACCCTGGGTGGGCAGGGCCAGCCATGCATAGGCTGCTGCGTACCATCCAGTGGTTCAGCTGGACAAAAACCTTAAGATTCCTTGTTCAACATTCAGATGATCCTGATGCTTGAAAGTGAGGTCATCCACAGTGGATGGGGCCACATATGCTAGTCCACCTTGGCAATTAGCCACTGTTTGCTGGTTGTTGTGAGAGCAACCCTATGATATGCCCAATGGTCAGTCAGCCTCACTGTAGGTTGTGCTCCTCCTCCTCCTCCTCCTCCCTTGGTCTTTCAGCCAGTATCCCAGGGAGTTGGCAACTTGAAGCAACTTCTCCTATCTTCGCCAGGATAATGAGCCCTTTCTCACTCCCTGCAGCTATTTCTCCCCACCTTTTTTGGACATCATGAACAGCAGCACTTTGGAGGAATTATCATTACTTGGTTGCCTCTTCTGAAGAGTATGTCCCCCACTGGTTCCAGTGCCCCGAGCTTTTCCACACACTCCTGATGCTATGTATGTATCCCATCTTTCACTAATACTTGCTTTTGATTGCCACCGATGGGGGATTCTTTGAAAACAAGCATGTTGAAATCTAGTTTGCTGATTTCAGATCTCATGGCAAAGGGAAGAAAAAAAAATTGTAAGCAAGATCACCTGCAGCTCTGTCTTGACAGGCTGCCATCTAACAGGAGTCAGGAGAAAGGAGGTGAATTTAGACCCTCTTTGTGTCAATGTCCAGGGCTAGTACCTGCTATACTTTGACAACTGATACTCTCCAAGTCATTTCTCATTTTTAGATCCACAGAACTGCACAACTCTCTAGTTGCATAAGCCCAAACTAAAATACTAATACTAATTTACACCCCCCCACACACACACACACACACATACAAATAAACACATTTTTGGCACAATTTAGACAAAAAGAGGTGTTCATTTAGTGGCCATGCTCCAGTATGCTGCTTGGGCAAAATTCCCAAAAGTGACAAGAGGTGTGTGTGTGGTTTTTTATTATTGTTGTTATTTTGCTGCTTTTGCTTAGTAGCTTGCTGCTTCCCACGGCCAGCAGTGGGATCTGTTACCTGGGTTGGAATGACATGGCAATGTGTGTTAAACCTCTAAAACAGCCCATGGTTTCTTGTGGTGACCTGTTGTGGGGAGGAATACCTAATACATAGTCTGAGCTGGGACAACATGATGTGGTTACTTACCAACTTTAGGGTGTCCTGTAATGCTGAACCAGTTCAGTATGTATAATCCACCATTTGCTATGTACAATACTGTATTGTAATCTATCCTAATCTAAACTGAGGACTTGAAAAAATGTTGAGGTGCATGCCTGGTTAATGGAGTCAGTTATTATTATGTAAATAAACCCTGGCTTTCACCCTGATCAAATGGATTATCAACTGCACATAAAGAAAAGCTTCTAATTGGCTTAGTAATTGAATTGATCAGGCTTTTGTAGACAATCAATGTGCATGATTTCAGTAATGATGTATTTTCATGGTAGAAGGGATGGAGACAGTTTAGACCATGTACTGTCATAGAGTTGTGTTCAAATGGATATTTATGTTGTTAGTTATTGCAAGAGGCTGTCAGATGGGCTCTACCACTTGGCCTCCTACACAAATGTTGACCCATCAGTGTGCTACCTTTCAGTCTCCATGTTGTTGTTACCTACCATCAAGTTGTCTCCAACTTATGGTGACTCTATGAATGAGTGCCCTCCAAAATGGAAGGTTAGAGCTGCTCATGTTTCCCCCAAATAATGCAGAATCATTAACAAGTACACCTTTCCATTCCAGCAGGTGTAACAATGACTAATAAAACTACATGAGCATAATCATAAAATGGAATCATCACCTTTTATATATGTTTCACATTTATGTCCTCATACGGGAATGCCTTAAGTTCTTCAATTATTTTTAGTTATGCTTATCCTATAAATCCTTGCATTTCCAATTGAAAAGTTAAAACATTTCAGGTTGGATCCAAGATTATTCATACTTAGAGTAGACTCATCAGTGGTTCTCAAGAGAGAAATTGATTTCAGTGGGTCTACTAAGTGCAGCAAAGTCTACATACAACCCTAAATATTAAAGAAAAAAGGGGCCATATCTTTCAGGTTGTGTGAAAAATAATCTTGCTTTGATTAATTCACGTTCTCTAATCTTAACACAATTTTCTGTGTGTAACAGAGGAGGGCAGAATGCATTATTGGATGCATATCCCAATCTGCATAACATTGCATTTTTTTGATCCACATCTAGTTGACTGGATGTGTCATTTTGATATGAGTGAGGATGAATATCCTCATCTGATTTATGCAAGACAGGTAGACTGCAAGTGCAGCTAGACTGGAACCGCAACCTTACATAAGGATGTGAAAACTGTTCTTCTGAACAACCTGGATAACCTATTAGTAATTCTGGGACTTGTAGTTCCTCCCTCATGCCTGCCATAAAATGAGAAAGTCCCTTTTTTTTTCTTGTTTTAAAAAGCTGCAGAAAGCCTTGAGCAAAAAAATGCCATCTCACAGCTTGATCACATTCCAGAAAGAATCTTGCTGGCAGCAGGATTTGCAGAATCCATTACAGATTTGCTTTCTAAATCCATAGAATTATTCACCATGAAATCCTGCTGCTGAATACAGAGCATTTTCTGTCTTAGTCTTACATGATTGTAAGCATTCCACTGTGAGTGATTGAAACCTCTATTGTTTCTAGATTATAGGACATGTTTTCATAAGGCTTTGTGTTTCATCACAATGTTCCCTACCATTAGAAACCTAAAGTGAATTTCTTCTGACTTGCAGTTATGTTTCTTTGAATAGGAGAGCCTAGTGCAATTGCTCTCAACTGTGTAAGTAGCCTTCAATTTCTGCTTTGTCAGAGACCTTACTTAATGGTTTATTCCAAAATTACTCCTTTCTTAATTGCATTGTGTTATCTTTACTGGGTCTTCATTTGTAATATATGGGTTTGGTTAAAACATGCTTAATTGGGATTTTGCTGAGGTGTTTTCTGTTTGCAAGCCTCCATACTGGGTGAGTGATTGCATGGGGTCCTTATTGGCCAGATCTTGTAAATGTTGTTTGCTGTGGAGCAATTGTTAACATCCAGGAAGCCCTCCATTTTTTCTTTTTGTGTTTAAGGGCACTTAAATGAGAATGAAATTCTTCGACTAATTAATAAGCCTTCCATGTCCACTTTGGCACCCTAACTACTTCTGCCAAGTTCTTGGCAGTTCTTCAACGAGCCACTAAGCTCTTCACATCGTTCAAGGTGCATTGCTGCCCAAAGGACAAAACTGGACTGAAGTGACCTATGCTTTTTAGGGCTTTACATTCAATATGATGTGTGTATGTATTGTGTGGCAGGGGCAGATCTCCCTCAGTGTCTTAATCCACTATTTTCTATGGCCGTTAGCCTTACTATATCCAAGATCAGCTAACCTGGCAGTATAATTTGATGTGTCCAGAAAATGATGATGCTACACAGATGTCCCAGTTTCTTTAGCCCATGTTTGCTGACTTCTCTGCCACTGATTTTCTCTTCAAAATGTTCCCTCTTGATATTTGAGTTGCGTCGACACATCTCCAACAGCATTGTGGCATAAATTTGGCATGAACATACTTTAATGTGAAAGGTAAGTGAGAAAGGAGGAATCATATTAGCAGTCATGATAAGCCCAATCATCCGTTCAATTCATCATGGCTGCTTCACAAAACAACTAACCTGTAGCCAGGCAGATTGTCATGAGGACTTAACCTCTCTTGCATCCCATGCGCACATGTACAGTTTGTAGTCCATCCTGTCCTCAGCCAATGCATGCAGATCAGCTGAGGAGGCCATTTGCAGCTCCTTTTTGGCACATTAGCCTGCGGGTATAAATCTCTCAAGCCAATGCACCACTGTGGGTATGAGAACTGGGCCCCTCTGATGCTCAGATGATTGGTGCTGGTAAACTGAAAAGCAGGGAGAGTCCAATACAGCTTCTGATTGAACCATTGGCTGATTAGGAAAGATGAGTGAGGAGCAAAGCCCTAAGCAAGCTGTATCCTCCCACTGCCTTCTTGGATTTATTTATTTAGCATATGGCATATATTGCCAGGAAGTCTACAATGTCTAACATGCAGTAGATGTTCTGATGCCTGCAGTTGCTAGTGTGTTAATGTGCTGATGCAACATGGGGATGGGGGGCAAACTTGCTTAGCACTGGTTGGCCAACAACACTCCTGTTGAAGTCAGTTCATCCAGGGCATTTCTCTGCTGATCCTCCACCGAGTGAGTCTGGGCAGATCCAGCACCAGTGCTTGCTTTCACTGTGAATGAACCCAGCAGTTTTTCCCTATTTATTTACTCACAGATGGTATGCTTTTGAACTGCTGGGTGAGCAGGAGCTAGGGGCTGATGACAGGGGATAACTCTGTTCTGTGAGGCTGGGCTTGAACTGCTGGAGTGTTGACCATTTCTGATTGAGAGTTCCAGTGTCATTAAGTTACTGGGCCACCACATCCTCCTTGTCTTCTTGAACTGAGAAGGCAACAAGTAGCTGATGCCCTGATTCAGCACCTTGAGGACTGGCAGTTGGGAGCCATTTTTGCCCATCCTTCACCTTCCTCAAGCCTGTCAGGGAAAGGTGAGCAGGACATGAAGCTGACTTCGAGATATGTCCTCTTGTCCCTTCTCTTTTCTCTGATGGGGAGAGGTCTTCAGGAAGGGGGTTTCACCTGAGGCCTTTGGGGTCTGGATGAAGAGTCCTGGTTGCTCAAATTCAGCCCACAAAGTGAAGGTTTGTCATATGTGCCTGGGATTTATCTGAAGGTTTGCCTTGTTTATAACATGAGTCTGTCCAAACATAGATACTATCTTCTGAAGTCCTGTCGTCATGCAAAGTTAGGTGAACAATTACTGGGGGGCGGGGGGGGGTCCTTCATCAGATGTGACATCCTATGTTTGAAGAAACCTCCTAGAAGTAGTTCATCAGCACTAACCTTGATGTCTTAGAAAATATATTTTTATTTGAGACATTCCAGCATATTGTATAGTTGGCTTTCATTGTGTTTACAGGGCTTCTTTTGTATCATCTTGTAATAGTTGATGTTTCTCTGCCTTTACTGTTTTATTGTGTTTGCATTTTATTGTACTTGCTTCCATTATTCTCAGATTTTGTGGCCCTGGGAGCTTTCTGCTGAAGAGTGACTAGTAAGTCTACCAAATAACTAAACCTAAAACTAGCTCTGACAGGGCATGTGCTTCAAGGTCTCCAAATTTGTCTCACAGAGTTCATGGATGAATGCACAGTTCATGTACATTTATGCACTGCATTTACATAGGGATGCAATATGACTTCTAGGCAAGCTGGAAAACAAAAAGAACAAAGTGCTACAAAAACAGCATGTAGTGGAGAAATGAACTCCATGGCACACATAGCTTTACCTTTCCAGCCCAGGAGCAGCAATTTAAATTTGCATATATAGTGTGCTACACTTGCTGATGTTGTGTATCAAATTGAGGTATCCAATATTCCTCTTCCCAAAGGATATGATGTAATTTGGATCTCCATGTTAATGAATAAAATGTTTCGTTGAAATAACTGTTGGCTTGACATTGGTTCTTCAATGATTCAGTGAGTTTGGTAATGTGGCAAATTTGCTGTTGAATTCTATGTACCAGAAAACAGAGGCAGGAGTACTGCATGCCAGTGTTTATAGGCAATAATGGAGAATGAATCCTCATTCAGGCAAGAATTTCATGCATATAGTTGACTTTTGAGTCAGGAGGGATATAAATACATGTAATACCGTTCCCATTTTCCAGCCATTTTCTCATGGTATATTTTGGCATCAGAATTTGCCAAGCAGCCAATTTATCAGTAGGGCTTAATCCTGTGATGAAAAGTTTGCATAAACGGCTAAACAGGAAAATTTCATTTAAAAATAGTCCATTTTAAATTGCTAGATGTACAGATGGGAACACACTGATCTGCCAGTGGTTGTTAGGCCTTTAAGAGAGAAAATGTGCAGTTGCTTCATAATCTGACTAAATGAAAAGTCTAGTTATGTGCATCTAATCTAGTATATACCCTGATATCCTGTTTACTTGAAGGTAATGCTTCACTGACTTAAGTGGCACTTATTTTTAGGATGTGTATTTAGGATTGCAGCTGTACAATGCAATCTTAAGTGGTTCAGAGAGAGAGAGAATGAAGTGCTGGCTAGAGAAGTTTGGGCTTTGGGAATGGTTGAACCTATTTATGCAGATTTTTCCCACACTGTAATAGGGAAAAATTAACTATGCCATATCGAGGCTGGCATAGCTAAAGGTCCTAATCGGTTCTGCTTTGCAGGGAATGGAATGGGTTTGAGATCTGCTGCATCCCAACCTGCCTCAGATAGCTGTCAGTGTGGGCTGGGACTGCTGTTAATCCCAGTAATATTTTTTAATATCCCCTTTTGACTCACCCTTAATCTGTTTAAACTGTGTGTTTCTGTACATTTTGCTTTGTTGCAAATTATAAGTGGACTTTTGTGGACAGATTTGGTGGAGTGGGGGGCACTTTTCACTGTCCCCCAAGCACCCCATGAGCTGTACTTCTGCTGCCGCCACATGTCACCAAATGCCATGGTGGCAAAAAAAAAAAAAAAAAGCCCAATAATGTTTAAACAGCTATATTTCAAGCTGAATTTGCCCTTTTTAAATCTCTGTAGTGGCTTGTCTTCAAAACAGGTCTGTTCATATTTCCACTCTCTTCACAGATTTGGTTGGCATTCTGATTTCATTCTGTTTTCATTTTATTTTAGGTTTTATTTTCTACATGCCTGGTGGTATCACTGGTAGTAGTAGTTTGCATGAGACTACTGTGGATTGTGCACATACTTGCTTCTTCAAAGTCACAAACAGGGAAGCTGTTGAATCCGGCTCTGAACTTGTTCCATAGCCTAATATGGATATAAAATGTATCTGGCCTCAACACTTCCAAGTACTAGTCTGCCAAAATTGTACTTTAGACTATTCCATGATTAATTTACTCTAAACAGCAAATATGAAAGCACATCTTAGTCCCCAAACTCTGCACTATTTTCTGGTTCTGTTATGGTACATCATGTTTTACATGATTATTGCATTGGTTTAACAAAAACCTAAATTTAACATAGTTTGGTAACCAAAATGTAATGAGTGGACTACTATATGCTTTATATATGGTTAATTTCAAAGATGTCAGGTAGGCCTTCTTCCCTAACGAGCCTTAAAATTATACTTCGGGTTTTAGCAAGAATTTTAAGCTTGAACTGTATGCAACGTTAATCACATCTTTGTATCTAATTGGAAGAGCTGGCACATACCAGCTTCAGAAGAGGTTTTTTTCTTAGGGTAACAGGAAACAGCTCCTCCATGCTTGCTCTGATCCCATTAATTCTCAGCCCCCGCATCAGCTGTACCAATTACATTTTAAAAAAATCCTGAACATTAGATGTAAGATGCATTTAATGTTATATGCAATTTGGCCCTTGGGTAATGATGATATGGAACAGACATTGCTGAAACTCCAGCTAGGAGCTTCTCCTTGGGCAATAGTAAAAAAAAAACCAAAAACATTTGTTGAAGCAAAAAAGTAGGCTTCTTAATAGCTGTCCAGTCTGAGAGGGATGGTTTAGCCTGGAATTCTGTACTGAGCAGGAACTTGGATCTGATGGCCCTTCAGCCCCTTCCAACTCGATAGTTCTATGATTCCATGATTCTGTAATATCATTTCTTTTCCAGAGCATTATACTTGCATTCCTTTTTGAAATATGCACAAAACTTGTTTATCTCTTCCATTCCCAAGGGAAAGTTAAATTCTGACATCTAATGCAGTAAGCAGAACAGATAGTCAATATGGAGTAACTGTATCACCAGCACATTTAGGGTATTAAAAGAGTGGGTTTCCCCCTCCCACTTCTGTACGATGCTACTGCTGTGAATACAGAGAAACAATCCAGAATAATGTGTTACATTATCAATGAACCAATAACCAATTATTTAGCTTTAACTTACGATTTTTGGTTAATTGTTACTTATTATATTGAGATGTTGTTTTATTGTGTTTGTTGTAATGATTGTAAGCCATCCTGAGATGCCATGCATAAGGGACAGCATATATAAAAGTATATAAATAAGTAAACAAACTCAGATCCCTGAATCAAGACAGAAGATGCCACCCTTTTTTCTGATGGAAGCCTTTGCACAAGTCCATCACAGGCAGAAGTTTAGAAGGTGCAGCTTTTCTGGGAAGGATGATGCAATGGTGGGAGAGGCTGTTCATGTTAAATGGTTGCCTGTTATGTGCCTGTTGATAGCACATGGTACCTGCCAAAGTGTGAGGGTTTTTAAATGAGTATCAAGTATTTTGTTTACTTGGTAAAATTCATTATGTAAAACAAGTTTTATCCAATGCGGGAAAGTGAAGCCAATTCCGCATGAGTTGATTTTTCTGAGAAATAAATCCACTAAAGATAGAAACAGACAAGTTCATGTTCTGATTTGCATATCATTCTTTAGTGAGTTTGTACTGAAGGTTTCAGGGATTGTGAGGCTAATGGTTTCATAGCAGCTCTGGACAAGGAGAGCAACTTACACTTGTCACAGGACAAGGTCACATATGTAAAATTTAGTTTTTAAATACCATATTTTTTGCTCTATAAGACTCACTTTTTTCCCCCTCAGAAGTAAGGGGAAATGTCTGTGCGTCTTATACAGCGAATATGTGTGTGCAGTAAGTCTGTCAGATGTGCAGCCCATGGGGAAGTGATGGGGAATGTGCCTGTGATTATGTGCCCATTTGATTCAGAATATTTTTTTTCTTGTTTTCCTCCTCTAAAAACTAGGTGCGTCTTATGGTCAGGCGCATCTTATAGAGCGAAAAATACGGTACCTATTACATGCCTTCAGGAACTGGAGAAACTCCTGTACCAGTGGTGGGGAACATTCAATAATTCACTTTTCCATAAAGATCTTTTTGTTATTTTGAGAAAAAATGTCTCCACAAGTTAGTGCAATTCTGTCTTGTTAAAATTGCCTGTACAATGTGTACAGTTTCAATAGTTTCCAATAATCTCCTACAACTTAAGTTTTGGTCTGGTAGAAAACAAGCCTAGTTCAAAAATATGGTAGAAGGGGGAAGGGTATATATCATTCAACTAGGACTATAATTTACTAAAATTATATGAAAAAGGTTGCAACAGAGCTGACTCTTTCTAGTTTGGGTCTCTCTGACAGTCTTGACCTGAAAGGGACAAAATTGTGGAGGAAGAAGCACCCCTTTGCTGCTACCCTAGATTGATGCAAGGTGTTGAAATTCACAATTATTGTGAAATAATAAGCTAAAGTGCTATTTTTGTTAATTTCTGAAATTCCAGTTGATGGACTATCTCATTGCAAGGATTTAATCTATCATAATACTAAAACAAGTAAATCTCTTAACATTTGCTTTCATTTGGATTATATTCCTAAAAGCTCATTCAAAATAAGTGCTTTATGATGATGCTTATAGCCCTGCAATGACTCATTAGTGGGTGCAAGCCTTTGCTATTCTTTAGTTGAACTGATGGAGGTCGTCTCAGACTTGGTATTGAAGACCCTTAGCATGATGGTTCTGGGGGATCTTAACTTCCATGCTGAGGCAGTACAAAAGTGAAATAAATATATAAATGTTTAGCTCAGATGTAACTTTGCAGCTGTTTAGCAACTTGGACTGTACCAAATAGAGGAGATCTTGGGAAGAGATCTACCTTGATCTAGCAACACAAGCTCTCCCCCTAAATTCTCATGCTCAGAAATCCAGGACTGGTAGCACAGTGCCCTCATTTTCAAACAGGATGAGCTATCAGCTCTTTTATGTAATACAAGCTAATTAGTTGACCAAATGCATAGGTACATTGTCAAATGATTTGCTTTTATTCATCAGGCTGAGTTCCTAGACAGTTTAATTGTCAGTAGCATTATTCAGGAAATGTCAGTGAAAGTGACACTGACCAGGAGAGAGAGCAGATTGCAAATGGGACAAGGCGGGGAGGAGTGGGGGAATGGCTTTAAAGTGGTTTATTGGTCAAAGCAGGAGAGTCCGAATGGTGTGTCAGGATGACTACATTGTTTTGACTAAGTCTAAATATGTTTAGCTGAATAGCAAGAAACACCTTTTTGTTGCAAGTTCTGTTGTCTGGGATCTGACCTTGCTACTCTTTTCAGATAGTAATATTTAATTATTGGTAGCTGTTGAGTTATTATTTCAGCAACCAAACTGCAGTTAAGGTCAGAACAAGATAATAAAAATTATACAAGAAGTCTTACAAGCTTACAGAGCATGTTTAAGTGTAAATGAGAGTAAACATCCAATATATGTAAATAATTTGGGAAAGAGCCACATGCTTTACATACAGGAGATCAGGTTCAGTCACTACCAGAAAGGACTGCAAAACCTCCTGCTTTGGAAAGCTGTTGCCAGTCTTTGTCCAGAATGCTGGGCTAGATGGTCCAAGGGTCTGAACTTTCATGGACTGCTTATACAGATTTTTTTAAAAAAAATTACAATATTTATATCCTGTCCTTTAAAAAACATCCCAGGATGGCTTGCAAGACATGTTCTTTCTGTATTTATGGTTTTGTATTATAGTCCTAATGTGATATTTAACATTAAAGAGCTCCAATTTAGGACAGCCTATCTACCTGCCAACCTTAAAGTTAGGGCATGGGAAGCAGTGTATATTCCCCATTCCTTCCTCCTGAAACATCTCTGTAGAATGCAGGTTTTTTTTTTAACCTCAGGATTTCCATGCACCACATCCCAATCTTCCCTGTATCTTTTGATCAGCAGGGATCTGCTACCCGCTCACAATCCCCTGCTGCAGGCCTCACGGAGAGGCAGCGGGAGAAGGAGTGAATTTCCACAATATATTGCTCTGTGTTGTAATACAAGGGGTGGTGTGATCTTCAGTGGGCAGTGCTGATCCAATAACTTTATCAAAGGGCTTTTTCTGGTAGAGATAAAAGATGCAAGAACTGTCTTGTTGCTTTGGAGCATTTTTGGCATATCCTTGGGGGCACAGCTATGACAACTGCCATGATGAGCATCTGCACTTCAAAATTATGAGTATAAGCACAAGCATGCAAACATGAAGTTGTGCTCTCTCTGCATGCGAGTTCTCTAGCTTGCACTATGCTCTGTGCTATTAAATTAGTCATGTGACTTCCAAGGCAGAATGAGTAATTCTTATCTTTAGACTTTACAGGAGATTTAGGATTACCCATACAGTTAAATCATTGCCTATGAGTAGCCATGTTTGTTATGGTGATTGCTTGGCAGCATGCCAGCAAATGCTGCCCACGGCCTCTGAAAAGCTGACCTTATAACACCATCAACATTCTTTTCTCCTGTATTTGCTGACAAAGTTGAAGCCCTGGAAACTGTTTTCAAAACAACATGCATAATGAAGCATTGTGCTTGGAAGAGCAATTGTGTTGCAGACTGTCAGGTTCTTTTAGGGTGCATCATCTAGGAAAGGGCAGAAGAGGAGCAGTACTGGAGGGCAGTTGCTTTTCAGGAAACGGGTGCAAGGTTTTTCTTAGCTGAGGCAGTAAGAATCAAACAAAAACCTGTAAGATCAACACTGAATAGCAGGGTGGTATCTATCTCTCTGCTCTATTTTCCTATCTATTAGACATGTTGAGTCACAATATTGTACATAAAAGGTCATGTGCAACGACGTGTCAGTGCACATAGCTATACAAATAATGTAAGGAGCAGGCAAGGCCCAAGAGCAAGGAAATGTCTTGATATATCATTTGAAAAATCAACACTTCTGCCTCTTTTGCATAATCAAATATTTACAGTGGGGAGAGGACTGAGAAATCAGTTTTCAAAACAAGTGATTTTTTTCCAAGCCCATTATGAAGACTTACAGTAATCAAACCTTCCAAATGCTGTTATGAAGAAGTCATTTAATCAAAACTGTTCCTATGTGTCATATTTAACCTCTATATAGGATTACTAGGTATTTCTTATTGTTGGAGGAACTATTCTTTCTTTCAGATCATTGCAGCACCATCTGTTTTAATGAATGGCCTTCCCTGTACTTTTCCTCAGTTCTTTATCACTCCACAAAGTGAACCAGTGTTCAAGAGAATTCCTTCCTTTGATATTTCCTGCATTGGTGGTAGCTGTTGATAAATTCATTCAGTTTACTAGCCAGCGGTGAGCAAAAATTTAACAAAAAGGGTGATTGCCTCTTCATTCACAGTTGTAAATATGCAATAAAGTACTATGATATGTTTGACTGTTTTTATAGATTTTTATTTTGACTTTTTTTCTTTTAGTCCCTTTTTCTGTGCATAGAGTTTACTTTGTGCTTCTCTATGACCTAGTTTGCATATAACAGTAGCAACTTGTAATTAGGTTATTTCTGAGTTGTTTCTCCCATGACTAACCTGTAATGTCCAGGTTGGGACATCACATATCAAGCTTTGATCGGGCTAATTGGAACTTGAATATTAAGAATGGCTGAAGAAAGGGCCCAATGCCCACAATTTGTCCCTGCTTTGTGTGAACAGACCCTGTGTGATCATTCCCTTCCTCTCTAGAGAGTCCAGTGATATCAGTGAAATGGGAGTGGAGTTTTGTGGGAGGTTCCAAAATAGTATAAAAGCTGCCACATTGAGAGAATCAGTAAATATTACCTCCCCTACTCCTTTTTCCATTTAGAGAACCCCTGCTTACTCCAAACTCATGACATGAAAGTGAGGACTTTCAGAAGAGCTCAGACGCAGCCAGTATTTGAAGTCTAGTCTGTCTAAGGCTACTTGGTGTGCTTATTTCTGAAGTGGGCATTGAACTCAGATCCTAGACCAAGTCTCTGGTTTAAGTTTGTTTTATTATATTTATTTCCCACCTTTTTTCCTTCCAAGGAATTCAAGGCAGCTTGACAGTTGGGTTTGATAGTAGCATTGGTGCCTCCAATTCTATTTCCCCTCTTTCCCTATGCTCTCATGTTTTAGGTAGCAATGTATCAACATTCTAGGAAATAAGGAAAATTTTGTTGTTACAGCTGTGCCTGCAAATTAGATTTCCCATTTCACTCACCAATATGTGTACTCTAGATTCTGGGGGCTTGTGTATCATCTGACTCGGTTATCTGTCTGCCATCCTTGGAGTTGCCCAGTTTAGGACAACCCAGTGAGGGAAATACCAAATCTCTGGATGCTTGTTAAGCAGTTAAAATAATATCCATAGAACTGTCTCTTCCATTTTGGAATTTATGGTGAGGAGAGCTGTGCTATGGTAATACACATGGCTTTCTATGTGGAGGGACAGCAGATAATTGTATTGTAGGCCATGAATAATTTATGGCTCATGTCTGTGTGCAGTTTATGCAAGAAATCATACCAATTATTTTCAGCCCTCATTAGACAAAGGGAAGGGTAATAATTCTCCACAGCACACTTGTCTGTCAAGCTCAGATATGTAGCAGTAGCTGAGCCCCAATATGTCTTGTAGATTGCTTCAATTAAAACCTCCTTGTTTGTATGAATGTGTGTGGGATTCTTATCAGTGTAACTGAATGTTTCAAAAACAGGATTCCCATAGTTTAAGATTATGGCTATTGTTGTAGTAGTAAGTGTGTCTTCATGATCATAGAACTAGAAACATTAAAGAAGAAAGTGGGAGCAAACATCACCCATTGGGTCAGTACCCAATAGAACTTGGGAAGAAGGGAATCCATCTTAATCCCACATTCTTGTTAAAATGTTTGGATTTGTGTACAGAGTAATAAACACACTACTTTCCAACTATCTGTCTTTATAATGGTGCTTCAGGACAAAAAAATACAACTTTTAATCAGGTTCTAGTTGTTATGCCATTTTTAAATATTGCTACTCTTGAGTAGACCAGGGCTCCACTTTGGATTGAGATCTTAATGTAGAGGCAGGGAGATATTTAGCATCTGAGCAGGATCGCCTGTGTCTAATCTAAAGTACAGTTGAGCAAAAGATGGAGCTGCTAGACACAGATTTAAAGCAATGCCTGATGCCTGTTTACAGATGGTTGGGAACCCACTTGCAAGTCTGGCTACCTCTTTTTTCTGAACCATGTTCCCAGTACAGGCAAGGTGAACTGCCTACTTGAAGGCAGAGAACTATGTTCAACAAACCCATTTTGTTTACTCTCAGTATTTTCGAGATACCCTGATGTTCTGAGTGCCTCACTTGAAATTATTGAAATGCAGGAGAGGTGGGGGGGGGGGGAACCTTTCAGCACTACTGAAATTCTGTATGAAAAATCCATCTTAATGGCAGTTCAGTGGCCCAAATGAGACAAAGAAAATTCATGAGACAAAATGAAGCAAAGTTACTGACAGTTTACAAATGTGCAAACATCATTTTTATGATGTGCAGCAGTTCCTTCAATGGAGTATATTTTGTGCAGAGATAACAGATTACAAATGGATATTTTGAGACTTTGGTCATTCATTCAAGTCAGTGCTCCTGTCTCTTTAGTGCTACTGAAAAGATGAAGAAGGGTTTGAAAATCTCAGCATGGATTCCTTTGAAAAACCACCCCATTTGGTAATGAGTATGTCTTACCAAAGAGACAGAGCTTTTCTTGAAGGTACCAGAACTGGGAAAGATCTTTGCCTGAGACTTTGGATGACCATAACCAAAGTGGATATGGCTGGATTAATGGTCTGGTGAGATAAAGCAGCACCATATATTCCTTGGGCTGTGTCTGTGATTGTGCACTCTATTCTTTGAGACTAAGAACCCCAACCATAACCTTTGACAATTTGTTGGAATTAATCCATCACTGTGACATACAGAAAATTGTGAATGAAGTTGGACATACTTGTGTCTGAAAGTATAAAAAGGTGGAAGGGTTTTACAACCTGTGCTTGTCAGTTCATTAAGCACAACTTGTTTCTGTTTTTGTGGCTTGCCTATAACATTTGTAAAGGGAACTTGTCCATGTTTCCTAGTTCACAAGACAGCACACACCAATTGCACCACCCCACCTTAAAATCTTGCAAAAGCATCTCAAAAATAGGGAACACAACTCACACATTGACGTGGTTCAGATATAATGCATAAGCTATAACAGCCATGAGCCTCATGTCCTCATGCTCTGTTCTTGCATGATTCCTTCTTCACTTGTTTCTTTGACAGTCTATAAATGAAGAATTCCTGGGCTAATTCACTATGATTTCCTGTTATTCAGAATGAACCAGAATCTGAAACTCAGCTTCTAACTGTAGTTTCAGATCCTACTTTCTTCCAAACCTGGTAACTGTATTTTCCAGGTACTTATGCTAAAGTAAATATGGGTATTCAACCCAAAAATGCTTCATTTGGCACACCAAGGAAGAAATGGAGAGCATGTGCATTCATGCAACTGGTGCATCTATTGGTTTAATAAGCAGGGATATGTTCTACTGAAAGCAAGCTGTTGAACTCCTTCTGTTGTAATTTTCCTTGATTATTAATACATCATGTTTTTGTAAGCTAGAAATTAAAGTTGGGCCCATGCACTTCCCATTGCATCAGCTTCATTGTTATGATCATGGTCAATTTTAGTGGTTGTGTATGAAGCAGAGAACAGTTTAATGTCTGCTCACTAGCCAAGTTCTTAAACAATAGTTTGGTCCTAGTATAGATCTGTTTACCAAACCACCATTGATTCACAGTTCCTCATTCCATGTATTGTAGGAAACTATGGTTTCAGAAACCTAGACTGAAATGCTAAATCCAGCAACTGAGGGGAGAAGGTAAGAAATGTAATAGGCCAAATATTCATTCTCGACTTATAACAAATAACAGTTGGTTTATTAAATTGGACTTTTGTCTTGTAATACTTAAAATAAGGCATGAAATTGCTGTTTTTGGAAAGAATTATTCAGCTGCCTTGTGTGTTTACAAGCACCTTGATTGAAAAGTGTGTGTTGCTATGGGTGGGTGGGTTGGTTTGACAAGCTCGACTTATATGGATTTAGCAAACCAAGGTAAAATTCACTTCAGGGTTCCATTTAAAATGGTGTCTGTAGTGACTACAAAGATTCCAAAGAGTCGACATTAGCTTATCTGCGCATTTAAGCTTTTGGTGCCCTATTGCCAATACAGAGGCCACTTCAATCTTTTTTTTTTTTTTTTTTTTTTTGGCACCTTTAGGTGGAGGGCAGCCTAAAGGGCACCTGAGGGGTGAAAATTATCTCACAATGTTACCCACCCATGCTCAGTTCTCTAGCATGCAACCTTCTGAAATAATTAAATGTTCACTCTTTGTCTGATTCCTACCTGCTGAAAGCAACACAGCATCACTCCTTCACATAACTATGGAAAACCTTGAGCTTCTAAGTGTTTACCAGAAATTCTCCAAAAGTAAAGCAAGCATGGGGAACCGCTGCAGTCCACCAGCCCCTTCCCCTCTCCCTAAGGGGAAATTGGAAAAAGCCTCTTCATAGGCAGGGAAAATCTGTTATCTCCTATCAGCTCTGGTAAGCCTAGAAGTGCTCCTTAGTTGAGTAGGAACAAGAACAAAGTATCTTTTACTCTTGTTGTAGGACTGATCAACTTTTTTGTCTTCCAGACTTAGAGTGTCCACTCCTGTACTTGGGAAACCCTACTTTCTGAGTAATTCCATGGAAAGATTTACAGGAGTAAACTCAGCCTGACTATGAGCTTTGAGTACTCTTTTTCTGCATGTCCACTTCTAGTGGACTCTGCCCAGTAAAACCTTGCTGTGGATGAGAAACAGCATTTCTTTTTCCTTCTTTTTTGCACTAACATGACAGCAAGAACCCCTGTACCTTCACCCTCTGATCTGACACAGCATATGGAAAGGAAAGTATAACCCTGTCTCCCTCTAGTGTCCATTTCTATTTACAGCCCCCCTTCCTTTTTTAGGAAGCTGAAATAATCTACCATGAAGTCATCCTTCCCATTCCCTCCCCCCTCCAATCTATGGGCCAGCATTCACAGTTAACTATTAAATTACTGGTTTCAGATTTATCAATAACACTCCTTTTTTTAAAAGAAAAGCTCTGAGTTCATCTCCCTGAATACTTTGCATGGGCACTCCACCACCAAGTTACATTATCAACATTGTGTGCCTTTTGGTTTGGAAAGTGCCCTAGTTTCTCAACCAATTCTGCAGAGTGAACCTGTCCTCTGGCAGCAGAGAAACTAGCAGACTTGAGCAAAACTCTCCCCATAGCCTGTTAGCCATGTTCTGGAAGTCCTTGTTCTCTGAACACAGAGAAGTAGTTTACAGATACATATAGATATGTGTATCCCAAGCAATACTGATAGCATTGATAAAGAAAAATAAACAGCTGTTTTGCATGTCTGTTCTCTCCAATATGGGAATTATCCATACACCTGAAATTAAATTGTCAACATTGTGTGCCTTTAGGTTTGTGGAATACAAACATGGCACACAAAGTATGAATTTCTCTCCACAGATATTAAAGCATTCTAGCATCATCCAAGAATGAGCCATGTGTAAAATCCTTATATTCCATCAATGAGTTATATGCTAATTTACAAGGTATACGTGGCAATCTACCTTTGAGTTCTGCTGTCAGTTTGAAAAAGAAATGCATGGGTTTTAAATTCCATTTAGCTAGAGTTAGGTTTGATCACTGTTTTACCATTGAGTGGTACTCCTCTTTTTATTTTTTGTGGGTTGACAGTTAAGCACCATTACCAACAAGGCATGATGGTTTTGCATTTGCATTTAGGGTGCATAAGGAAAGGAGGGAAGTTCTGCCTTGTGGCTCACCTGATTTATTGCTCAGTTACTAAAGTGTGCCTTAATCAGCTCTGCATGAGGATCAGTGAAAGCCATAGATTTCTTCCTGACTTCTATTAGCAGTGTATCTTTATAACTGCCTCTGCCCCTTTGTGTCTAGGAACATGATGTTCGAAACTTCTTGCATGTGGGCTGGTGAAAAAGAAACGGGCTAGGTTTGATAGAGGATGTTATACTTCATTTGTGGTCACTCATGTCTTGACAATCAACAATAAAATCCAAGTCAAGCTGTAATATTGGCTCTTAGTCTCTTATCTCCCTTATTTATACACTGATTTGCAGAAAAGCTGTTGGTGGTATTAGTAGATGGCAAAGGAAATAGTCTGTACACAATTTATTCCATGTGTCTTAGTCATGTGCGCTACACTGTACATGGTTCTTGTAAGTGCCTGCCTACTCAGAATCTGATCATAGAATAGCAGATTCAGAAGGGGCCTCTAAGGCCATCAAGTCCAACCCCTTCTCAATGTAGGACTCCCCAGTAAAGCATTCCTGACAGATGGCTGTCCAACTGCCCCTTGAGTGCCTCCAGTGTGGGAAAGTCCACACATCTCTGATCTTGCTGAGTAAAATGGGACTTTCCCCCCATAGGTGTGTATAGGGACTGTAGCTTTATTTAAATTCAGAGATGGTATCTACATCACACTGAAGTATTCATATCAGTCTGAAATTAGGATGCAAAATCAAGCAGCTAAGGGTTACACACTACATAAAGGAGCTATAGAAATAGACTCCTTTGGATTAGAAAGATTATGACCTTTTTAAATGCCAGAATCCATAGAAGATGCAACTCTGCTTCTAAATCAAAAGGTGGTGAAATTCCAGATAGTTTATTGATGAAACAACAATTGTTTCTTACTGTGGAAATAAGATTCACCCCACAGCACACTATATCCATTGTTAGCCCCATTGAGACTGTGCCCATTGGAATGAATCGGACTTCGATTAGACTAAGATTAGAGACTGTCCTTTAGAGGCAACCCCTCACATCCATCCAATCTCTTTATCTAAAGCAGTTTTCTTTAACATGCAGTTTCACTGCATATATTAGGCGCCCACAATATACCTAATGTGCCATTGCTTCATTCATTTTGTACGTGTTGTTTTTTCAAGGTTTGGCTCTAAATAAATACAATGAATAAATGTTATTCTGAATATTAGTTACAGAGTGTACTGGAAAGACTGCAAAGATGTTTTACTTAGCCATTACTTGCTAACAAGAATATGTTCACTCCATTTATCCTGCAGTTTCTCTAGCCATGAACTTTGTGCACATGTTTTAAAATTTTTGAAAATCTCTTTTTCTAAATGATGTTGCTCAAAATGGATTGCTTAAGTGTAAGCTTCTTGATTGCCTTTTTAGCCTTCCAAATACAGTACAGTATGACTGAGATTACCTTCTAGATTTCTTTTGTTTTCTTGTATGTGAGGAAAACAGGTCATAAGTTCAGTCATTTATACAGTAACTTTGTCTATTAATTTATTGCTCTGCCTTAAGTTACTTGAGCTTTGCCACCCCAAAAGTACCCTGTTATTAGTTAAGTGTACTACTTTAAACCACTGTACTACTTTAGAGAAAAGTTTGCAACCCAGATTCATGTAAGAGGGTATACATGTCAGTTCTCTCTTGCCTCTGAAATCTTCTGGGCTATTAAGGCCTAGCCTACTTTCAATTAGAGAAGAGGTTGTCTGGTGGCAGCTGCACTAAGTTAGGTGCCAGTGTGAAAGCTGCTTTACTGTATCTATATTTTGAGTTCAACTCATCCTTCAGAGTGTCTCTGTGAACACTAGCAAGCTAGTGTTTTCTATGAGGCTATGGCACTGCTGGCTATGTTGTTTTATATCTGCATTTATCGTCTACATAATAATCAGGGTTTTACCTGGTCATGTGCTAATTTTCTCTGTTTCCTGTTCTGTGCCCCAAATGTGTGGAACATAGAAAGCTGCTTTATACAGAATCGATCATGGGTTGAATCCAATCACGGGTTCATCTAGCTCAGTATTGCCTACACTCTATGGTGGTGATGGTCCAGAATTTTAGACAGAATTCTTTCCAGGCCTTACTTGGAGATGCCAAGACTGTGGGACCTTTGGTATATGAACCATTTCTCTGCTGCTGAGCTGCTGACCTATATAGTGATTGTAGAATGGGAAAAGGGTGTTGGTACAAATATGGGGCAGTATTACCATCAATGAATTTTTCAGTATTCTTAAGTCTATCTTGTGTGTTACAGCACAGCTTGAGTTGTGGCTTTGGCAAACTACTAACTGAGAAGAATGCAGTACTTGTGTTAGTTTTTACATTCACTTATCTGTAAATGTACTATGTTTAGAGTTCTAGGACACTCTATTCTGAAATACCAGAGTGAATAATGCAGTTGTAAGGATGTGTCTCTTCTGTGGTGCCCAGTCTTTGCAAAGGGATGGTAACATCAGGACGACATTCTTAGTATGTCTTATGACAAGGGAGAAGATGTAGTAGCCCAAGCAATCAATGCTTTACTGTTCAAAATCAGTGTATTGAAGGCAAAATGTAGTGATGGGCATGGATTTAGATGGCTTCAAAAAGATCACAGGCAAATTAATGGAGGATAAAGGCTATCAAGGCCTACTTAGTCCTGATGGTGGTGTGCTGTCTCCAGTAGTAGGAGAGACAGTGTACCTCTGAAAGCCGCTTGCTGAGGTGCCTGGGCGGGCAGGTGTTGTTGCCCTCATGTGCCACTGAGGCTTTCATACAGGCAGCTGCTTGGCTAGTAAACTGGCCTAGCTGGACTCTTGGGCTGGTCAGCACAGCTGCTCCTAGTTTCTTAGAGCTGGAACATCTGTAGACTTTGTAAACATATTTTAAACTAATTATTATGGACCAGTTGTAGCTTACATGCACATGCGCGCACAGAGAGAGAGAGAGAGATTCCATGATTGAAGCTGTATAATCCAAGTTAAAAAAATGTGTGATGCCTCTATGATTTTATTCGTGGTACTGCTTCAGAGGTAAATGTATCTGGAATGGCTGCCTCTTTTCCACTAACCCTTATGTAAAATATTCCTTTATCTGATGCATATTTAGGGCATTACTACTACCTGCAGAGCCTTCATCTTTAAAGGCAAGGTTCTTGATCTGTTTCATTACGCATCTTTTCACCACAGTTGAATGATCTGTCATATTCCTGTTAGTCATGGTTCTTTGGTGCTGTGATGCTTTCTGATCTGTATATTTTCAGAAACGGAGCAGATTTTCTAATGACCACTGCAGAAGAAAGAAATGCAAAATTTTTAGGGATGCCAGGATTCTGTAATGTCTGGGAAGGAATGGCTTAATTAGCATCTAAACATCTAAGATTCTTTTGTGTCCTTTTCTAGTTTAAATTAAATTGTTTTAATGGTCTGTGTTTCACAACAGTATGGCTTTATTGCTTTACTTGAACATTCCTTGGGGTGTAAAGGTGAAACCAAAAGGTGATCAAAAGCAAATCCAATGATTAAAAACCTTTAGAACTATCTAGATTTTAAGGATATTGTTTGTCCTGGATTGATGCTGTTACTGTAACAGCTTTACAGTTTATCATGAACTTTATCTGGCAATTGTGAAATTCTTCCATCTTGCAGAAACAATGTAACACACATTTACCTAGGAGCTAAAGCAGAATGAACATAGTATTGAATTTGTCTGTATAAATAGGCAGTTCAGACAGCCTCCTAGAAATATGGATAATTAAACTTCAGAACACCTTTCCAGGGAGTTACTTGAAAGAAAATAAAACAAAACTATGACAAGTTTTAAAGGCTCCTGTTTTCAGATAGTTGTATGCTAATTATCACAGAAGTCATTCATGCTTGTGAAACTTCTGAAAGTATTAACAGTTTCATATTCATAGCTGGCATACATTTCTCCAGTTACCTAGAATTAAAAAGATACCACTTAGCGTGAAATTGTGAGTTTGGGTGAATTTGCAGAACTGTTTCCATAAGGTAAAAGTTTTGTGAAATGTTCCTGTAGTCAATCCTTCTCACCATCTTTGCATGAAAATAGTGGTTTTATATAACTTTTCTATGATAGTATTTTACATATGGAGGTATAATATATAAAAATGAATGTCTTCAGAAGAATGCTAGAATTTTCAGTTTGTTCTTTAATGGATATGATCCAGCCAAAATTAAGCATATTTAAGCCCCAGTGAATGGAAAAGACTGTTAAGGACATGGTTAACTCTTCTGTAGAAATAAGCACTATTTAAGCATTCTTAACTTCAGCTAGTTCACACTCACTGTGATTATCTCAGCCACTGTAGGTAGGTGTCCCACAAATCTTTTTGCAAGGAAGATTATTACATTCATCATGATGCCTCCATCACTATTTTTATTCTCATTTCCCCTGCTAATAGCAAAGGAGCACAATAATGAGAGCACATTTTAATCACTGACCAGTAGTTGCTCACATATTTCATTATGTCTCCCCTTTTGGCATTGTACAAAAATAGATATGCATTCTAAGTTATTTAATAAATGTAATATTTCCAGAAGGTATTTATGAGGAAAGGATCTGTTGCATTCCAATAGCCTACATTTTAAAAGTAGGGGACATTTGCAATGTTAATTCCTGACTTTTATTTTTTAATCTGTCCTTTCTCTACCTGTCTGGAGTTGATTGGTTTTGTGTGAGAACTGTGTTTTTGCTTTTAGCAAAGAATATAAAATATCAGGAAAAGCACTTTCTGGGAGAGCTTGTGCCCACAAAAAATAGGAAAAACTGGGTGGTATCCAGTGTTTCACTCATGCTAGTAGGACATGCCACTAGCACAGTGGAGCTCTAGTAGTTATTGAAGCAATCAGAAAGGAGTAGAAACACTTATTAGTGGAATTCAGCAGAGCTCTCAGTAAGAATCTCCACTGACTTAATGGAGGATAAAGGAATATTTCCAGGGTTCTTTAAGGAGGTGCTTGTTCCTGTTATGCTTCCAGTGGGTCTTGAGAGTACAATAAACCCAACAGAGGTGCAACAGCATTATTTTGAGCTGGGAATTCACAGGGAAAGGAATGTAATGACCTTTGTATATCATATTTCATTTAAATAAATTAATTAGTTTTTTTAAAAAATGATTTTTTTTTAAATAAAAAACTGCAGTTCTCCACAGAAAATAAAATGCAGTCTACCTTACAGATTCCTTTTTAATTGGCTGAAATTCTAGATAAGCTCAGTCTGGATGGTAGCCTGAATCACACATCAAGCTTGGCTATGGCTCAATATAGGACTCCAGAAAGTGCTCAGATGGAAATTGTCATTTAAACTGGCATGCAACAGAGACACTTTTGGCCACATTTACTCTGCATTACCAATTATGTCTGGAGTGATACCGGTAAAACCGTACAGGGCAGGCTATTCAAAATCACGTTAAAGCATGTATTAAAGTTTTTGAACATACAAGGAATAACTTGAGAATTCAGTTATTAAAGAAGGTGTGTTCTGTATGAAGAGGATAGGGATATAAGAAAAGGCATGAGAGACCAGCACTTCTTTCCCACAGTGATAAACTAGTCTCACACAGGATCCCTCAGGCAAGATGGGTAAAAGAGTTCTCCCTGCTCATGATCCTCAGCAACTGGTACATGAAGGCATGCCATATCTGATAACAGAGGTAGGACACTGATATTAGCAAGTATCCTTGGATAGTCTCCTGCTTCACGAATTTGTCTAGTCACCATCTAAATTGGTGACCATCATTGCTTCCTTGTGACAGTGAATTTCATAGTTTAACTGTGTGAAGAAGTGCTTCTCTTATCTGTCCCTAATCTCCCACCTATCAGCTTCATGGGGTATCATGGTTCTGGTACTATGGGGGAGGGAGAAAAATGTTTCCATCTCCACTTTTTCCACATCATGCATATTTTTAAACACGTCTATCATGTCTTCCTTTACTCACCTTTCTTCTAAGCTAAACAATTCTAGCTGGTGTAACTAGGAATGTGTGCAGAATCCATTTTGGAGTGAGAATTCACCAAATTCCATAGGTTGGCTCTGGATTGCAGTTTACTTTGTCGTAGCTCCTGGAAAGTGTTCCCAGTGTTTGCTTGGCACTTGCCAGGAACTGAGCCATGCACACTGCACAAACAGTTTCCTCCTTCCATGGCACATGCAGCAGCATTTGTGTGGCTGCATGTAACATGGAAGAAGGTTGCTGGTTGTGAAACCTTCATTCCACAAACCTTCCTATTGGCTTGGACCAAGCTAAGCACCAGAGGAAATCTGTTTCACAGCAGCTGCAAACTGGGCCAACATTTTCATTGAGGTGTCCATCACAACCCAAAGATTCCTTTCTTGATCAATCACTGCTAACTCAAATTCTATCAGCCTATACTTGAAGTTGGAATTGTTTACCTCAGTATGCATTACTTTTCATGTGCTTACCTTGAACAGCATTTGCCATTCTGATACCTGCGCTCTGATCTTGCAGAGATCCTTTGGAGCCATAGAACCCCTTTGATTTTAACCATCTTAAATAGACTGGTGTCATCAGCAAATTTTGCCACTTCAAAATTTTACCTCCGAATGTCCAATCATTGGTGAATAATTCAAAAAGCATTGGTCCTAATACAGAAGCTTGTGAGACCCCAATTGTTGCTTCCTTCGATTGAAAGAAAGCATTATTTATTCCTAATCTCTGCTTTCTGGTTAGTGATCCATGAGAAGACAGCCCCCCCCCCCTCCACCTCCTATTCCATGACTACTAAGTTTGCTCTGGATTCTTTAGTGGGGGACTTTGTCAAATACCTTTTAGAAGGCCAAGTGAACGTCTGCCAGATTGTCCCATCCACATGCTAACTGATACTCACAAAAAATACCTCTAATAGGTTAATGAGACAGGACTTACCTTTGCAGAAATCATGTTGATTCTTTCTCAGAGGAACTTTTCCCTCTATGCACTTAGTGTTTCTGTCTTTAATAACACTTTCAGCCAATTTACCCAGAACAAATGTTCAACTAATTTGACTATAATTCCCCTGATTCCTTGGATCCCTTTAAAAAAATGGTGTTATCAGCCATTTACCAATTATCTGGTACAGAGGCTGATCTTGGAGATATGCTACACATATTTTCATCAGATATTTCATATTTGAGGTCTTTAATAATTTTAGGGTTGATACCATGTTGCCCAGTGATTTATTAACTTTCAGTTAATAATTTCATTTTTGGTCACTGTCATCTGCTTAACAACACCCTTATTGAATATATAAATTCAGGATCCAGTATCTGATCTATATCCTTACTTGTAAAATCAGATGTAAAGAATTTATTCTGCTTCTCTGCAATCGCCTTATCCTCCCTTAGTGCTCCTTTAATTTCTTTATCATCCAATGGCCCAACTGCCTTTTCAGCTAGTTTCTTCTGTGCTGGTAACCTCTTGAACTTCATGCTGGCTTTCCTAACTTGTGGTATACATACTATCTGTGCCTCTATTATTGTAATTCTGAGTAATCTCCAAGCATTTTGCAGGGCTTGAGCCCTCTTGACTTCCCTCTTAAATTATTTTAACCTCTTCCTTCATTTTAGAGAAGTTTCTCTTTTTGAAGTCAAATGAGTCTCTGTTGGATCTCTTAGCAAAGTTCCATCTGTTATTAAATCTAATAGTGCTGTGGCCAGTGTTTCTAATCAGTTCAGTTATACATCCTGTATTATATCCTGGGCAAACCTACCGAAGATTAAATCCAGGATTGCTTCCTTTCTTATTAGTTTCAGAATAAGGTGTTCTAGGGTGCAATCATTTAGGACATCAAGAAATTTAACCACTCTCAGACCTGGACCATAGATTCATCCAGTCAATGTGTGCATAGTTCAACTCACTCATTATTACTGCACTCTCTTTGAGGCCTCCCTGCTTTTATTCTCCATCTCAAGATCATCCCTGAGCATTCTGGTCTGGAGAATGATAGTGTATTCCTAAGATTAAATTAGTTGTGGAGCCAGGAATTGTCACCCAGAGAGTGGCTGCAGGTTGTTGAAGAGGGGTGCTGCTGCTGGACACTTGAGGCACCAATCCCAGCAACCCCAGTGACCAGCCTTCCATGCTACTGGCAGCAGCATTGGGCATGAAAGAGGGCCACCATTTGTGCAGCACATGGGGCTTGATTCCTGGTGAGCACCCTGCAAACCCTGGGGGTGCTCATCAGGAGCTCAGACTCAGGACAGCTGCAAAGTGGGCTGGTGTCTGGGGAGCTAAACCCAGGGAATCTGACAGATTCCCACCCCCAAGTGAATTCCTTGCACAACCCTAATTTCCTTCCCTTCTGCAATGAGAAGCGTTTTCCTCTTTACCCACGTAGGGATGATTAACCCAAACTGAATGCTCCCCAGCTCCTTTTGGCTTTTCTGCAGGGTTCAGTTTAAAAACTGCCCAGATATCTTTTTGTTTGTTTTTGTTATGTGCCAGTAGTTAGGTTCCATTTTGGTTCATCTGGAATTCATCCCTTCTGTACAGGCCACACTTATTCCAAAATGTTCCTCAGTGCCTAACCAATCTGAATCCCTCCTTTCATCCTCACCATGTCATTCACACATTGGGGCTTCTCAGCTGTGCCTGTCTAACTAAACCTGTGTGTGGAACAGGTTGCATTTCAGAGAAAGCCTCCATGGTAGTCCTGGATTTCAACCTTCTACCTAGCAACCTAAATTTGGCTTCCAGGACCTCATGACTGCATTTCACAAATCATTGGTACTAACATGGGTCACAAACTGACTGCATCCCTGCACTATCAACAGGAGTATCCCGGGGCACATGTGGTGTATAACCTTTGCACCAGGAAGGCAGTTTTTCCATGTAGTCTACACACCCATCGCAGACCCAGCTATCTTTGTGTCTAATGATCAGCTCTTCCACTACCAGAAGCTATCCACCTTGCAAAGGTATAGCCTTAGTGCAAGAGAATAAATGACCACCTTCTAAGGGATCAATTTCCTCTTCCTCAGAATGAGATCTTTCTTCCCAAGATCACTGATTCTCATGACAACAGAGGAGCTGGGACTCTGGTCTGCAAGGGTCTTGTCAGCCAACCTCACTGCCTCTCTTTGCTTTTACAGGTCAGCTTGGCTTCAAGGGAATGATATTGTTTCCTGAGAGCCAGGGGCTCATTACACTCAACACATTACCACAACTTCTGTCCAGTTGGCATGCATGTGGCACTAAGTTCAATACACTGGGTAGACCCTATACCCCTGCTGACTTTCTGTCTTAACAGAGTTTCCTTAGTATTGTTGGGTTTGTTCACTTGGAAAACCTAGTGGGTTGGGAGGGTATTTTATTTCTTTATTTACTGGAGTAGGGTGGTAGATTCACTTGTAGCTGTTACTTTACAATTGATACCTCCTGGCCCTGTTGCCCTTTTGCTGAGCTGATGCTTTATTACTGGAGAGCCTTCTCATGCTCAAAGACCTGGCTCCCTCACAAGCCTGGTGCCTTGCACATCTCTAGGTAGGTTGGCCCAATGGCTGCTGCAGTTGTCTACCGTGATGAGTGGGCTGCTTTGGCTATTGCCACTTTTTTTAAAAAAGGAACCAAATGCTTTTCTTTCAGCAGGTCCAGGTATGAAGCATAATAAAGCTAATGGAAAATATTGAATGTCTTCAAATATCAGGTTAATCTAATTTGGCACTCAAAGCACTGCTGCATGCCAATAAGGAATGGATAATTATTGGATCCGGGAAGCATACTCAGTGTAGTTCTTGTCACATTTGCATTTGGGACTATAAAACATGTTTCTAATGTATTTTAAGCTATTCAGACAGAGATTAATGCCACACTTGACTTTCTTCATTTTCTATTTTTTGCCTGGGAAATACAGAGAAGGTTGACAAATATATAAATTAAATGAGGGCATTGCCCAACTGTTAACTTTTAATAATAATACCTGGCTTTATTTTAATGCAGCAAATATGTAGATATTTCTCAAGAAGTCAGTTTGTAGAAGATACATTCAGGCAAATTAAAAAGGTGTAGATTTTTGAAAGTTTTTCTGAAGATTATATAAACATGTAGAACTTATGAAAAGATAGTACTTCCTCACACAGCCCATGATAGGCTATGAAATTTGCTACCACATTGATGTAGTGATGTCTACCAATCTGACCAGCTTTCAAGAGAGAATTAGACAAATTCATAGAAAATAAAGTTATCAGTGGCAACCAGTCATGATAACTATATGCTACCTCCAGTATCAGAGTTAATAAGCCTCAGTATATCAAACGCTAGGGGACACAAGCAGGTGTGTACTACTGTACTTGTTGGTTTCCGATGAATATCTGTCAACCCCCTATTGGAACTAGATGGGCCTTTGGCCTGATCCAGTAAGGTGATTCTTAGGCTCTTATAATTCTGAAAGCTTTATTTAGTCCACTTCATCACTGACATATTCTGCAGTTAAGAAACAGGATTGTAGGTTAATCAGTACTCTATTCCCTGAGGCTGAAATGTGGGGCCTGGTGATGGCACACAGTTGGCCAACTATTAAAAGACAGAAATCTCTGGTACAGTGCTGTGAAAATCCAGAAAAAGGAGGAAGAGATCAGGACAAAATCTGGAATTTGTGAGGAAATAGAAGAACCTCATGCAGTATTTTCTGTTTCATAATAGTCTTTTAAAGTAATGTGGTTATGGCCATTTATACTACTGCAAAATGCCATGATCCATAATTCACTATAGCTTCATAGTTTCATTGTTCACTGTATTAATGTTGGTATCATTGCTGTTCTATTTGTCTGGATCTTCTAACAGTTTCAAAACTTGAAAACAGGAATATGGTTGTAACATCTCTATTCCAATACCAAGGTTCACTGCCCAAGGTTTATTGCTAGTATGTGATTACATATTACTGAAAACTGTACTCTCCCTTCTGTATTTGCTTACTCTGCAATTGTCCCATGTTAAAATACAACCCAGAGTTTGTTCTTTTGGCTATAAATTTGCAAAAAAAATTTGTAACCTACAATAGGTTATCAACAGTTTGAAAGAAGGCTTCCTAGTAAAGCCCCATTCTATTATTTTAAATAATGGGTTGGGTGAAGGCTCAGACTTCTGCAAGAGGAAAGATGTCACTCATAGGAGTCACTCCACCAGATTTTTGAGAAGTCCCCCTCCTACGCAGACACTACAGATCATCCTATTCCACTGCATTTCTTGACACTCTCTAGATTGTGTGTGTGTGTGGGGGGGAGGATGAAACTGGTTGAGGGGTGTGTGTGTGTGTGTGTGTGTGTGGTGGTCTCAAGGGAGCCAGGGGAGCTGTCATGAGAAGGAAGTAGCAGCAGAACCCATTTCCAACAGTGCATTTGATCCAGTGTAAATATGAATCCTGATTCACTTGATGTGGGAATAAGGCTGAATGGGGCACTCAGAACCACAAACTGTCCAGGTTGAGTGTGAAGGTCTGAAGGGAGATGTGGGTAAACATGCTTAGAATTCACCCCTCCTCAAGAACACTGATTGCATAGGGTTCCTGTCATGGGGAGGATTCTGAGTGTGTTCTGCCAAATGCATCTAGAATTCCCCTTCAGAGTATCCCACTTAATGCAGAAAGCTTCCTACTTGATGTACTCTAGCAGCACAGGGAGATAGTAGTAGCAGGCACCATGCCCCTCCACAGGTACATTTAAATAATAGCTAAACAGGGCTTCAGTAAAACGATAGGCCATGCAAAAAAAGATACTTTTAGTATTCATGTGTACATATATGCGCACATATATCTTCTTTTGTGAGGAAATGAATTTACTGCAGGAGCAGCAAATCGGATGACATCACAATAGGGCAGTCATAATAAGCAAGAAGCAAATTTAAAGAATTAGTCTGCAGACCCTATCAAACATAAATACTGTGAACACACATCAGAAACAAAATTATTTTAAATTATACATTAAATGTTTAATAATCCTTTAAAATTTCACATATTACATGGCTCATTTAATCAGACAATCTTTGTTTGTTTTTTTCCATAAACTGAATGCCTCGAGCACAAAGCAGCAACCCTCTGAGTCACAGACTTTTCAAGCCCAATTTTTCACATGCCCAAGTAATGGAAACAGCAGTGTAATTGTGTGCCAGGTCTTCCAATACAGGTAAACCATAGACTCATGTACTATCTTGCACTAGTCTGCCTCTGAATCATCCCTGTTGTATCATCTAGTCCATTTGCCCATATCAGAGACAAGTAAAGATCACATTATAGCCACTTTTAATTTAAAATGAATGTTTCTTCCTGAAGTTGGGTTTTTGTTCCTATTAGCCATTTCATAGATCTTGCATTTGTCAAGGCAGCTAGGTCCACTTGTACTCTTACAGCTAAGACTCCTTGCTTAAAAAAACTTACTTTCATTAAAACGAAGATCATTTAAAGCCTCCATAGTAAAACTATAATGACAACAGTAGTTATAGTCACGTCAGGTATAATTACAGGCAACTAGATCAGCACCTCAGAAAGCTCCCATGGAGTCTGGCTCAAGTTTCAAGAGTCTGGCTCAAGAAACTGGCTCAGGTTTCTTCCCATGTTGGATAAAATGGTGACATGTTATTCCCACAAAAGTTAGAGCCACCTGAATTCTTAGAAACAAGCCCCGTTCCTCCATTGTCTATGCCCCCGTGTAGCTGGCTATACTCTTTGATTTTGTATCCCTAAGTTACCGTGAAGCTGAGAATTTTAACAAAACCATCTCCGAAAGCAGATACCAGAGGCAGTAGAAGTGAATGCACAAGAAACAGAATTCTTAAGGCTCAGTGCTGGTAAATTGTTTCAAAAGTTGCTAAACATCTCCAGGCATTGGCTCCAGAGTAGGAGTCTCTTGAGCATGGTGGCTAGGCCTATGTACAAAGAAGACTCTGACTTTGGCTTAGGTTGCTCTGTCTTCTGCATACAAATGCATCTAAACAAGGAGGAATTGTATGTGAAGTAGTTGATAAGTTTGTTCATTTCATAAAACCCCTTTCAATTTCTGAAGCATGCATTTCAGAATTAGTACTACCTTCTAATACCTTTCTTTAATGATGCTGGTTTTGATTCCAGAAATAAATTTGTTATGATGGTGGTTTCAAAGATATATTATTTGCAGGATATAAATGGAGGAGGCTATAAATAAATAAGGTAAGGTAAAGGTTTCCCCTTGACATTAAGTCCAGTCATGCCTGACTCTAGGGGGCAGTGCTCATCTCCGTTTCCTGGCCGAGGGAGCCAGCGTTTGTCCGCAGACAGTCTCCGTGGTCATGTGGCTGGCATGACTGAACACTGAAGTGCACGGAATGCTGTTACCTGTCCACCAAAGTGGTACCTTTTTATCTACTTGCATTTGCATGCTTTCGAACTGCAAGGTTGGCAGGAGCTGGGACGGCGCACAGGAGCTCACCCCGTGTGCAGATTCGAACTGGCGACCTTTCGATCAACCAGCCCAGCAGCATAGCGGTTTAAACCACTGCACCACATAGGGGATCATAATAAGGAATGACTCTACAGTTACTGTGACACTTGTGGCATTTTCTTATGCATGTTTACACCCATACACATACATTGATAGATACACACCCACAAACGGCCTTAGACCACACACGTGCATAATCACTGTATACACACAAACTAATCAATCACATGCATATTTGGTATATTCTGCCCACATCTATCCATTCACCCTACATATACTCACACTGCTGTTCCCCACCACAAGCACCATCCATGTATCACACATTCACTCTATTCCTTTCCTCCACTACATTTCTCTCCCTGGTCCTTTTCTCTTACCAGGGCCAGGCCAAACTGAGGAAGAGGCTAAGCAGTGAGCAGCTGTGAACCAAGTGACACAAATGCTGTTATTGCTGCCACTCAGTGCTACTCAATCCCAAATCCTGCTGTTTTTGTTGCCAGTACCATTTGTTGGCAGGTGCTTGGATCAAGATGGGTGTCAGTGGTCCCACTAAAGAGTATGACAATTTGTTATTTATTTAGGATGGGCTACTGGATTCCATAAGATCTCCACCTGTTCCTTTGTCAGGTGAAGATGGCGATGGTACTATATAATTTCTTTGCAGTTCTAATGCAGGCGTGGAGGGACACCTTCTCAAATGGCTAACCCAAAAGGGTCTGCATGCCAATGCTAGGCAGGGCCAAGGAAAAACAGGTAGGACCACTCAGTCATTCATGCATGTATGTCTCCAAGAGGGAAAGGTGATGGGGGAGCACTGCTGGGCCAGAAGTAACTATTTTTTGTTCTAAAGGGATCAAACAGCACTGAGGTCACAAGATATTCCCACAAAATTGCATTGTAGCAAAACTTAATTCCCCAAAGAGCTTGTTAAGTGTGCAATTAGTATATCATTTTATGATCAGGAACCTACTGTGCACAGTAAAATATAATTTGTGATTGCTGTTTCACATTGATTTCAGATTTTGAAAATAATCTTTAAAAGGTTTTGTTGAATGAAGACCTTTTGGTGAAAGAAAATGCAAGCTCCCAAGTTACAACGAACTCATACTTAATCATAACATTCTTGTTAAGACATTCTGGCAGCCAGAAGGCAAGATATTTTTTTTCTTAATATGGCTATATTTTGCATCTCAAAATCATCAAGTCATGCCACATAAGAAGCAAATACCATCTGTGAGAGTAGTACTGTATATATTGTAATATTGATTGATTGATTTATTTAAAACATTTTTTATGCCGCCCCCATCACAATGAAGCCTTGGGACGGCTCACAACAGAAACAAAATACATAAATAAATAACAATATAACAGGGGGCTTATACTCTTATATATAAGCAGGGGGCTTATGGTATACCTGGATTTCAGCAAGGCCTTTGACAAAGTGCCCCATGATATCCTGGTGGAGAAACTGAGGAGTTTTGGGATACACCAAAGCACTGTCCGGTGGATTAGGGCATGGTTGACTGACCGAAAGCAGAAGGAAACCATTAGCGGGGAATCGTCGGGATGGCAGCCAGTGACAAGCGGGGTCCCCCAGGGCTCTGTCCTGGGGCCGATCCTGTTTAATCTTTTCATTAACAACATGGAAGAAGGGGTGAACAGTCTGCTGATCAAATTCGCAGATGACACTAAAACTGGAGCAGTGGCCACAACTGAGGAGCAGGTACACCAGATCCAAAAGGATCTGGACAGACTATGGAAGTGGGCAGGAGACAACAGGATGGCGTTCAATGTGGATAAGTGCAAGGTCTTGCACTTGGGGCATAAGAATAGCTGTCATAAGTACAGGTTAGGTGACAAGTGGCTGGAGAGCAGCACTTGTGAAAGGGACCTCGGGGTACTGGTTGACCGCAGGCTAAACATGAGTCAGCAGTGTGATGCGGTGGTCAAGAGGGCGAATGCCACCCTTGGTTGCATAGCCAGAAGTGTGGCTTCTAGATCAAGAGAGGTATTACTACCACTCTACATGACTCTGGTGCGCCCGCAACTGGAGTATTGTGTTCAGTTTTGGGCCCCTCATTACAGAAAGGATATAGCCAGGTTGGAGTCAGTGCAGCGTAGGGCCACAAGGATGGTGGCTGGTTTGCAGGGGATGGGGTATGAGGCGAGACTGAGGGAACTGGGTCTCTTCAGCCTGGAGAAGAGGAGACTCAGAGGGGATATGTTGGCAACATACAGGTATGTGAGAGGGTGTCACATGGAGATGGGGAGAGGCCTGTTCTCCCCTGCAGAGGAAGGCAGGACTCGCTCCAATGGAGCAAAGCTCAGGGAGCCAAGGTTCAATTTGGATGCCAGGAAGCACTTCCTGACAGTTAGGACCCCGAGGGCGTGGAATGGGCTTCCACGGGAGGTTGTTGAGGCCCCATCGGTGAGGGTGTTCAAAGGTAGGCTGGACATGCACATGGTGGGCATGTCATGAGCGGAGCTAGCTGGTGCCGGAGGTCAGACTAGATGGCCCAGGAGGCCCCTTCTGACTCGCTCTGTTTCTATGTTTCTATGTTTCTATGTTACTCTTAAGTCGTATGTCTTAAAATAGTGAAGTTTCCAGAAACTGCAGTCTGTCTTGAACTGAAATGAATTACATAGTTTAAAATATTCATAGAGTGTGCACTACATGGGGACACATTGTGGGTACTTTCCCACAATAGGTTTTTATGTTATATGAACCCAGGCTGCTTCCACCAGGATAATTTGTTTGAGGTCAGCAAACTACCCTGACAAGCCATGCCTTGTTCTAGGGGTTGCTGGAACCACAATAAATTGGCTTATCATCCAAACTGGCATGCCAATCTCATTCTGAATCCAAGGAAGTGAGAGCAAGCTGTTCAGTAAAAGCAGCAAAAAAAAGCCTCTTGCTGGGTTTGGCAAGATTGCCCAGGCCACCACCAGTGACAGCCCTTCCAGTGATGCTCAAGTGGCATTTTGGAGCATCCATCATTGGCTTGCTGTCTCCTCTATGATGTAACATGTTTTGTGGTCACTGTGGCCCTTTTCTCCTTTTCTTCCCTGGATATCTGTTTTCACAATAATTGAAGTGACATCCAGTAACAGCCCCTCTAAAGTACCTAAGCAGAACATTGGAATAGCCATCACTGGTTTACTACCTTTTGGAGTAGGCACCAGAAATGTTTGGGCAGGGACATTGCAGTCATGAAATCTATATATGTCCCTAGTTTTAAAAAAATCTGTTTATCCCTGTAAGAAACCCTTTTTTAAAAGATGGTGGGCCTGATTGTCAGGCATGACCAATCCACACTGTGTTGCTTTTCTGCAAAGTGTGTTGTTATGTCATATGAGTACATTGATTCACTATTTTGGTTCTTCAGAACCCTTACCTGTGCATGACACCTGAGTCTGCCTTACTGTTTGCATATCAAAACAGGCATAAATAATTCAAAGGGTAGCTCCCTTATCAGACCATCTGTAAAGAAATAGAAGGGGCTACATTTGCAGCTTTGCTGCTGGCTTGAATATGCCATTCTGTTCTGCAGAATATGGAAGTTTCTATGTTGTCCAAGATCTCAAAGCATTTTAAAAAGACAAGAGATTTTTTTTCTTTCTCTCTCACATGCAACTCTTTGTTTTGCGAAGCTTCAAAAATACTGCTGTGCAAAACCTTTGTACATTTTTCTTGTTGGCACAGTTGACCTCCTTTTAATATTTTTCAAGCTTTCTTGAAAATATCTTTCATTTTGCATTTTCTGTTTTATTGACCCCATTAAATGTAGACATGAAAGGCAATAAAATGAATAATGTTGCCTCAGTGGGAATTGCACTTTGCTTGCAGTTTGTATATGAAAGTCCACTGACAGTTTTAATCAAAGGATTAAATAAACACATGACAAGAGAGCCTTAATTCTTTTTAAGTAATTTCAGAGTCTTTGTTGATGCCTATCTTGTTCTTACAACCTTTTCCTGGTCTGATATAGGGAAGCTTTATTTCTGGAGAAGTCCTTTATTTTCTTACTTGTTATTGTTAGTCGCGAAGTCATGTCCGACCCATCACGACCCCATGGACAACATTCCTCCAGGCCTTCCTGTCCTCCACCATCCCCCAGAGTCCACTTAAGCTCACACTGACTGCTTCAGTGACTCCATCTAGCCACCTCATCCTCTGCCATCCTCTGTATTTGAGTTTCATCTTCAGGATCTGGCCTTCTAAAGAGCAGTCAGGGTTGATCTCCTCTAGGACTGACCGGTTTGATTGCCTTGCGGCCCAAGGGACTCGCAGGAGTCTCCTCCAGCGCCACAACTCAAAGGCCTCAATCTTTCGGTGCTCAGCTTTCCTTATGGTCCAGCTTTCACAGCCATACAGTGCAACTGGGAAAACCATAGCCTTGACTATACATACTTTTGTTAGCAGGGTGATGTCTCTGCTTTTTAGTATGCTGTCTAGATTTGCCATAGCTTTCCTCCCCAGGAGCAAGCGTCTTTTAATTTCTGGGCTGCAGTCCCCGTCTGCGGTGATCTTGGAGCCCAGGAAATAAAATCTGTCACTACCTCCATTTCTTCCCCATCTATTTGCCAGGAAGTGAGAGGACCGGATGCCATGATCTTAGTTTTCTTAATTGTTGAGTTTCAAGCCAACTTTTGCACTGTCCTCCTTCACCCGCATCAAGAGGCTCATTAGTTCCTCTTCACTTTCTGCCATGAGAGTGGTATCATCTGCATATCTGAGGTTGTTGATATTTCTCCCAGCAATCTTAATCCCAACTGGTGATTCATCTAGCCCTGCCTTTCTCATGATGTGCTCTGCATATAAGTTAAATAGGCAGGGCAACAGTATACAGCCTGCCAAACTCCTTTCTCAATTTTGAACCAATCAGTGGTTCCATGTCCAGTTCTCACTGTTGCTTCTTGACTCGTATATAGATTTCTCAAGAGACACATAAGATGGTCAGGTACTCCCATCTCTTTAAGAACTTGCCACAATTTGTTGTGATTCACACAATCAAAAGCTTTAGCATAGTCAATGAAGCAGAAGTAGATGTTTTTCTGGAACTCCCTAGCTTTCTTCATGATCCGGCGTATGTTGGCAATTTGATCTCTAGTTCCTCTCCCTCTTCGAAATCCTGCCTGTACTTCTGGTAGTTCTCCATCCACATACTGCTGGAGCCTAGCTTGTAGGATTTTGAGCATAACTTTGCTGGCATATGAAATGAGTGCAATGGTGCGGTAGTTTGAACATTCTTTGGCATTGCCCTTCTTGGGGATCGGAATGTAAACTGACCTTTTCCAATCCTGTGGCCACTGTTGAGTTTTCCAAATTTTCTGGCATATTGAGTGTAGCACTTTTACTGCATCATCTTTTAAGATTTTGAATAGCTCAGCTGGAATACTGTCACCTCCACTAGCTTTGTTGTTGCTCAGACTTCCTAAGGCCAATTTGACTGATGTATAAAGTTTTGGTGTTGCTGTTAAGAATACATCTGTGCACATTAATTATATTGAATTTTCAGTGGGATGATTTATCCAAGGGATACTGGTTCTACTATTAAAATTGGTGAGCCTTACATGTTAGTCCTTGAACACTTACTGCAAACTGATTTGTAAGGAGTCCCATGACATGCATGCTCATCCTGCTAGTTCATAGAAGAAGGAGATGTCCCCATTTTCCAGAGATTGCCTTCTCCATCTTCAGTGTTTGGACTACGAGGACCAACTCTAAATGAGAAGCACACCATTGCCTTAATATACACAGAAATTAAGCAGTTGTGATCATCACCAGTATTTGCCAAAGAGATATAATATATTATTAGTAGTAATACTATAATATCCTAAATTTGTGTGAGTACATATGCCTGACCATATATTTCAAGGTGGGTACCTTGGATGGTGGCTGGTCTTCCAAAAGTAACTTCAGCACAGTCTGGAGCAATTCTGATTGCTATACTATTGAGTGCAAAATTGTTCACCATGTTTGTTTTTCATGTTTTTTTTCCCCAGTTTCTATCTTTAGTGTTTGGCATTTATGATTTGATAGAGTTAGAGTGAGTTTGAGTAAGATTCTGGCTTGGGGAGAGTTTGTTTGTCTTGATGGTCTTTTATTTGGAACTCTTCTGGTAATTTTAAAAAATGCATGGCAGTTGTGTGTAGTTTGCAGTCATTAATGTTTGTTGACTAAAAGCATGCAAATTCCCATTTGTTTTGCTTTGTTTTACATTATGCCATATCTACTAATCCAGAACTCTAGGTATTGTTTTTGGATTAGATATGCTGCATAACCATAAGGAAAACATCCTGATTCTAACTAGGTGGGCAGAACGAGAAAAAAACAAGTTTTTGTCAAGTCTTTTGTATTGCAGTGGCTGGATTCATTGTTGCTATAGCAACATACCACATGATAAGGTGTATTAGATTGCTCTGCATTGAGCACAAGAGGGAGAATGAGCACTAAAGTTAAAGGTTACTTTAGAGTTCCTTGTGTAAAAATGTTTATGGTCAAATGGTCTAGGTCTTGCATAGGTTGTTCTCAAAGAGAATTAGTGCTGTGTTACTGTTTTAAGCCACAGACTCAGGTAAGCTAAATGCCGATTATTTTTAAGTCCATTGTTTTTCCCATGGTGAAAAGGCAGGGCTTCCTTTGTTTCTGTGTTAGGCTTTTGCAGATGTTACATATTGGTCTTCTGAAGTGTGTAAGTTTCACAAAATTAAGTAACAACATTCAAATGTTATGTGATCGAACTTTTCAATTCCAAATCACAAAAACCAGCCATTCTTTATGGTTATAACTTATGCAATGTTTTTTCAGGTAGTTCATGCTCTTATCGCACAGTTGTTCAAAACTCTTGCCATGTTCCTGGCCCTAAGGTATACCTCATTTGTAAAATTTGTAGGAATTTATCACCTAATCCTTGGCTTTGTGTCTGTGTAGAGGTATAGAGAGAGGTGGGGAGAGGTTTACTGCTGCTTATTTTTTAAAGGTCAGTTTTCTACTTAGTTTGCATATTCTCCTCTACCCCAGTGCAGACTTCTGGTCACCCATTACTAGGGTAGAAAAAACATTATTTTCTGTTATCAAATGACACTCCCCCCCCCCCCCGGGAGAATAACATCTTTTGGGGACCTTTTCAATATAATTCGAATTAGTGGCTATTCAGTTCTATCAACTTAATTTGCACCATCTCCCTTATTGAAAAAAGTAACAAAAACATTCTCTCAAACATTCTCTCAAATCATTCATCATTTTAGATTTAGTGGTCAAATCATACACCACTTGTTGTGCAGTCTTGAGTAGATGACTGAAAATTAGTTCTTCATCCAAAAAACAAAAAAACAACAATTTTAAACTGTAAACCAGCAATTCAGAATTGGCAAATCGATTCATATGCTATGAGTCAAAACTGTGATACAACTTTTGCCTGTATACTCAAGCTGAGTATTACTAGATATGTTAAGGTGTTGGGAAATATGAGGACAAATCCACCTTCACAAATCTTCAATTACAACTGCATTTGCAAGTTCTTTGTAGGATAGATCTTTGGGGGTTTTGTGAGTCTGTAGAGTTGGAATCACATGAAAATAACATTTGGTCTACCATTCTTAGCACTCTGGGAGCCATGCTTAAAGTATTTCTGAGAGTACCATATTTTTTGCTCTATAAGACTCACTTTTTTCCCCCTCAAAAGTAAGGGGAAATGTCTGTGCGTCTTATAGAGCGAATATGTGTGTGCAGTAAGTCTGTCAGATGTGCAGCCCATGGGGAAGTGATGGGGAATGTGCCTGTGATTATGTGCCCATTTGATTCAGAATATTTTTTTTTCTTGTTTTCCTCCTCTAAAAACTATGTGCGTCTTAAGGTCAGGCGTGTCTTATAGAGCGAAAAATACAGTAGTTTATTGCCTGTGAAACTGAAAGTCCAGCAACATTTGTTGAATCATTGAATCAAGTTATTTATGGCTGAAGACGAACTTCCAAAACTATTTTTTCTCAGGTTGTAAATTCAGTTAACTGGTCTTGTATAACATGCCTAGAAAAGGTTAGGCAGATCATCCATGAAGTTTCTCAAACTTTTTCTAATTCCAGGGCAGTCTTCATCAAAACATATATACAAAATAGGTTCACGAAGAAGAGCAAATTCCAAGATGTCCCCTTGCTATGCCAAATTTAAGTGACTTTACTTTAAATACTCTTTTTGACGTCAGTACTTAAGATCCACATCATGCATTTGCAGCACAAGTACATCTCATATTATTTAATGGGGCACCCAAGTAATTTTGAATGGGTTTGCAGCCTTATCCTTCTTAGCTTCAAGTAAATAAGAGCCTTCTGCATTTCTCAAGGAATTATATGAAGGGATGTGAGCCATGCATTTGTGCTGGGGAACAGCTGGAGATATGTCCCATTATTTGTTTCACTGCTACATTAGCACATATTAGTCTCTAGAGGTAATTTTTTTTTCTTTGGGGTAAAAGAAATGACTTTTTGGTCTATTTCTAAAAGTACTTTTTTTACTTGCTGATAATAAATAGGTATCCATATCTGCAGATAACAACATCTTTTGTCATGGCTCTATTTAAAAATGAATTAACATACTCACTATTATCTGGATTATCCTTGAGTATATTTGCCAGGTTTGTAGTATTAGGAATACATCCTGTGGCTTGTTTTAGGTGCTTCTGTATGTTTTCAGCAAAGCCTGTGGCCTTAAACAGATAAACCTGATATGAACTGAGTATCCATAACATTGTATGTGAGATACAATGTTGTTGAGGGCATCATGAATTATATGGCAAAATACTTCTATTGTTGATATAGCTGGTTAAAAAGTTAAGAATAAATTAAAAATAGCAGGTTAAATGCTCTAGTCAGATATATAATTCAAGTGCAGCAAAGTGTTATATGTTTGTATTATCCAATGACAGGCTTTTTGCAAACTAGCTTTAATTGAAAGAGCAAAAAGCTTTGAATGAATGGAGGATGGTGATATCAGCATATCAAAAGGTAAAACCTACCAGCAGAAATTGACTTTGATATCAATAAATAAATAGGCAAATAAGAGGAATCTACAATAAAATGTGGCAATAATTATATCCTGACACTGAAAGAGGACTGAATTTCTTCAGGCCTTTGGTCAGCCAGGTACAGTAGTCCAGTCATGGTACTCAAAATGTGGGGCAGAGGGAGCTTCAGAGAAGGAAGGTGGAGGAACAGATGCCTTTTTTCTCACCACCTCCTACTATACCTTCCCCTCGTGCACTATTTGTTGTTGTTGTTAGTCGCGAAGTCGAGTCCGACCCATCGCGACCCCATGGACAACATTCCTCCAGGCTCTCCTGTCCTCCACCATCCCCCGGAGTCCACTCAAGCTCACACCAACCACCTCAGTGACTCCATCCAGCCACCTCATCCTCTGCCGTCCCCTTCTTCTTTTGCCATCTATTGTTCCCAGCATTAGACTCTTCTCTAGGGAGTCCTTCCTTCTCATTAGGTGGCCAAAGTATTTGAGTTTCATCTTCACTATCTGGCCTTCTAAAGAGCAGTCAGGGTTGATCTCCTCTAGGACTGACCGGTTTGATCGCCTTGCGGTCCAAGGGACTCGCAGGAGTCTCCTCCAGCACCACAACTCAAAGGCCTCAATCCTTTTGCGCTCAGCCTTCCTTATTGTCCAGCTTTCACAGCCATACATTGCAACTGGGAAAACCATAGCCTTGACTATACGCACTTTTGTTGGCAGGGTGATGTCTCTGCTTTTTAGTATGCTATCTAGATTTGCCTTAGCTTTCCTCCCCAGAAGCAAGCGTCTTTTAATTTCTTGGCTGCAGTCCCCGTCTGCGGTGATCTTGGAGCCCAGGAAAATAAAATCTCTCACTACCTCCATTTCTTCCCCATCTATTTGCCAGGAAGTGAGAGGACCAGATGCCATGATCTTAGTTTTCTTAATGTTGAGTTTCAAGCCAACTTTTGCGCTCTCCCCCTTCACCCACATCAAGAGGCTCTTTAGTTCCTCTTCACTTTCTGCCATGAGAGTGGTATCATCTGCATATCTGAGGTTGTTGATATTTCTCCCAGCAATCTTGATTCCAACTGGTGATTCATCTAGCCCTGCCTTTCTCATGATGTGCTCTGCATATAAGTTAATAGGCAGGGTGACAGTATACAGCCTTGCCGAACTCCTTTCTCAATTTTGAACCAATCAGTGGTTCCGTGTCCGTTCTCACTGTTGCTTCTTGACCTGCATATAGGTTTCTCAAGAGACAAATAAGATGGTCTGGTACTCCCATCTCTTTAAGAACTTGCCACAATTTGTTGTGATCCACACAATCAAAGGCTTTAGCGTAGTCAATGAAGAAGAAGTAGATCTTTTCTGGAACTCCCTGGCTTTCTCCATGATCCAGCGTATGTTGGCAATTTGATCTCTAGTTCCTCTCCCTCTTCGAAATCCTGCCTGTACTTCTGGTAGTTCTCGGTTCACATACTGCTGGAGCCTAGCTTGTAGGATTTTGAGCATCACCACTATACAGCAATAGTTATAGTGCTTAAGTTTGGGTCTGTATAATCAGTCCCATTCCTAAATAGTCTCTTGCTATATATACTGGAGTGATGGGGAGCTGGAGCATGGGAAACATCCAGAGCATCTTTTTTTTCCCTTTGTAAGCTGCACTGGCTCATTGCAAGAGGGAGTAAGGTAGAATACAACTGCAATGCAATATTAACAGTATGAAATCAATTGAATGACATTTGTCTGGAGACAAATTTAATACTTTGCATGAATGAGTTATAACTTTGATGTTGTATGACAGCTATTGTTGCTGGTTTCTGAGAACATGTGTGTTGAAAAAAGATATACAGTATATAATGTGAACTTTGATGAATGACCGTGCTCTGCAATATTTTCCATCTTTAGTTTTTCAAAGGGAGACCAATCTAGGAAATCCAATGACAATTAAGATATCCTGCTCCCAAATTAGGATCATTACCATTATGACAAGTGCTTAGAATTTATCCCTGGTTAACTTGTTTTTCCAAGATACGTTTGCATTATATTAGAAGGGAAAGAAAGCAATAGCAGCAAAAGGGAAAAAATAGCTATCCATACACCACAAATGTAGTGGGTACATCATGACATGTATCTCTTACATCCAGTAACATTTGAAGTGAAAACACCATGTATATAGTGTTCTATGGCCAATTACAGCTTTCTTCTCTGGGTCATACTCTATAAAAGTTCTTCAGACATTCCAGGGCATATTACACCTACAGGCCAAATAGATAATGGATCAGTTTGCATCACGTGCTGGTGCATATGGACAACCATTTTGCATATTCAATACCCAGGTTCATATTGTGCAAACCTGGGGACCATGCACTATACAAGAGTTGAACAACCCTTGTACAATTCATGGTCTGTTGTTGGATTATGCAAGGGTATTAAGTTGCATATCCAGCTTCCACTTGGAATTATCGTGTTGTGCAAACTAGTGAGTGTGGGTTATGTGAGGGTTAAACAACTTTTACATAAACCTAAAACAGGTAATGGATTATATGACAGTTGTTCAACATACGTTGTTCAACCCTCGCCCAACCCATGCTTGTCATGATCATACCACATGGCAACACCCAAGTAGAAGTTGCATATTCAAAATGACTACCACAAGTGGCTGTATGTGCCACTGCTTCACAACTGTCATGTGAAGAGCTGTTCTGTTACATAGAGGGGACAGTTATTTCTTTTTCAGTGATTGCCCATGAACTAAGTTTCTAATGGCTAAATATCATAGCCTATAGGTCTCACTTGTACAATCTGGGCAAAACAGCTTTTTGAAACTGAAGGACTTTTAAGGCAGGAATGCGGAACCTCTGACCCATGGTCCTAACCTGGCCAAGGTTTTCATCTAAACTTTCTTGAATTCTTCCAGGGGGCAGAAATTGGCTTGACAACTCCACCCCATAGAAGAAGCCTCACTGTTGTCTCTGATCTGTGTCCATTTTCCTGTGTTTACACAGTGCTGAGCCACTTATAGTAAGGGAAATGATGCTAATTATTACAAAGAATGAACTTTGTACTTCTGTTAAGTCTAAGAGTTTGTAGCTAGGGACATCTTTTATAAGCGTGAATGAAATTCCATTTCAACTCATGTATGTAATTTATGCTAGCTGCAAAAGGCATAAACTCAATACAGACATAATGTTCTCTAATTTTCAAACTGTGGAACATGGCATGACCAATGTGCATCCACAGCCTCTCTTTAACATATATTCTTTTTTCTGTAGTTCACAGTAACCATTATTTGCTATATTATTTAGATTAGGGCAAACCATGATGGCTTTTACATTACTATTTGTAAAACAGATTCAAATTAAGGTATCAGTCATGTTTAGAAAGCAATTCCTGGTTTGCCCTTGCCATAGGTCACCTGCTCCAAGTGTTAATGGCAAACTCTGGTTTGTCAATTTAACATAATAAAAACTGGAGTTAGAAGATTTTCACCCCGATTTGCTTGGAAGAAAATGGGGAGTGGGAAAAGACCAACTTCAGATAGTCAATATGAAAATAGAAGCTAAATTGATGGACTTGTGAGCAAATATGGCATGTCCTGCATGTGGGCAATTACAAAGTGTCTGTCATTCTCACTGTCTAGCCTTCAAGCAGCTGGAGTCACCCTGAGGGTGGTGTCAAAAGCTTTTGCGAAAGGGGGAGAAAGAGGGGAAGTTTTAGTTTGGAATCAACTCTTTTCATGGGAAGATGAATCTCCCACATCTCAAAGAGAACCTGCTTTGATTTCTGTAACCTGTTAAGTTTTAATAAAAGAAGGCTTCTAATATTTTATCTGAGTCAGCTGTTGAATAAAATAGGGAAGGAGAAACCTAGTCAGAACATTAGAGGAGGGAGAAGAACCACTTGAGTTGGCTCCATACTTTTGAGGTTCCTTGGGCAAAACACCTTCAGTGGGCCCTTCTCTTAGTGAGTACAACTTCTCATGCCATTGTCATCAGTTCTTATCTCTCCTTCTTATCATGGCTACCATTTGCTTGCTTGACAGGTAAAAGTCTGTGTGCAAGGAGGCAGTTTCATCTGCTGATCTTCCTTCTCATCAGCATTTATTCATGCTGTACTGGCACATGTTTATCTATAAATACAAATCTTGCTGTGAGGAATGTAATATACTTAAAAACAAAGGGACTTAGTGAAGCTAAAGGACACAGATCTATCCTCCCACTTTTAAAAATGGACAAGGATATTCATGGATGGGGGAAGCAGAACCTATAATACAAATTTGTTTCAGGTCTGGAGAAGTTACATCTCATTTTCAGAAATGTGATACAAGTTCAGCCTCCATTTTTGAGATGTTACTAGGAACACTGCTTCTGGCTTAATTATGTTAGAAAGTGAGATTTGAAAACACCCTTTAGTCACAGACATTTTTTGTACAGGATTTCAGCTGAAAATTAACAGTGGTGGATTCATTGCTAAAACTCCTTTTCAGAACCGTGATAAAAAATATCTTAAGGAAAGATAAATTAGAAAAATTAAACATTTCATTTATAATTCTATTTATGAGAGGAGGACAGCAAAGCAAAAAGTTTAAATGCCTTCCCCAAGATTAATACCTCTTATTTTGGGGATCTGTCCTAAAAAATAAATTCTAACAATATATTTCACTTTGAGTGGAAATAATAGTTCTTAATTTGAATAGTGAAAAAAGCAAATCAACATGCCATGTGTTAAAGTTTAGTAGAAACTGAAAAATTACAAAGGAATAATTTATTTCAGTTCAGGGTATTAAACTGCTGTGAGATGACAATTAAATTATATCCTAATAGTTTCTAAGAGCATTTTCAATCTTTATGCAAGAAATCATTTAAGGTATTTTTCTCCAATATGAAGAGTTGACAAAAAGCAGCACCTTGCTTATCAGTAGCTTGTGCCTTTGCACTTCTTAAGGACTCATAATGGCACAGTTAGATTTGTACACTCAGATGGTCAGCAGCCCTCTTTCTTTAAGCAGCTGCACTACTAGACATTTGAAAGAAAAGGACAAAAATACATTACCCCTATGCTAAGGGCTAATGTAAAGAATATTCCTGCTACAAAAGAAAGGTAACAGAAGTTTGCTTACAAACAGTCCAACACACACACATTTGGGGTTACAGGCCAGCTCAGAAACACACTGGTGGTTCTCACAAGGGTAACCATGAGCCATTCTAAAGTATTGGTTTGTCACCAGTGTCATTTTAGTACCTGTGGTGGGGCAGGGGCTGCATTTAGAATTACTCAGCTTGCACCTCACATTATTCCTGAGCTTTGTTCTCCAAAACTTTTATTTCTATTTCTATTTCTATATTTCATTTATTTATTTATTTATTATTTCAGTTTATATCCTGCCTTTTTCCTACAAAGGGCTCAAGGCAGCTTACATCATTCTCCTCCTCCATCTTATCCCCACAACAACAACCCTGTGAGGTAGGTTGGGCTGAGAGTCTGTGACTGGCCCAAAGTCACCCAGTTGGCTCCATGGCTGAGCGGGGACTAGAACCCAGAGTGTCTGAGTCCCAGTCCCATGCTCTTAACCACTACACCACACTGGCTCTCATATTAAAGTTTTTCCTCCCTTGGGTGAATATTGCATCATCCAGGAAATGTGCTTCCTATTATACCCATTTCTTTAACAATGGTCCTGATTTTTAGAACCAGCCTAGGGAGTGGTGCATTCTTAAATTGTAGTAAAACTTGTTAGCAATTTCAGTGGGGGCTGGAAAAAAATTACCTGGAATTTCAATGGTTCTATCAAACATAAAAGTACAACTGGCCACTGCTACTGTAGTATATACCCTTGTTTTCATATTTGTTCACTCAAAGAAGATAGCCATCATACCTAGTTCTCTGTTGGGTGTTTTTTTTTTAATACTGTAAATTTATTAATGCTGTTTGTCTTCAGAATTCAGCACAGCTAGAGACATATAACATTTACTGAAATGAATAACCCAAATGACTACATGAGGGCTATTCAGTTAATTTCCTGTCTTTGTAAAACAGACTATAATTTCCCATCTCAAGTTATCAGACATGACTAAAGATATAGAAAAATGAGCTGACATAATGATGCATGAAATCTCCCTGGAGTGACTATGCCACAGCTGTTGTAGGAGGCTGAGCAGAGATCTGTTATTTTACAACATATTTTCACTAAAAATCTCAAGAAAGAACAAGTAGTAAAGTAATTGCAACTTCTTATATTTATTAAGGTATTATTCATCTGTTACTTTATGAGCTTGAATCTTAAAAATGTATTACTTTAAAAAAATGATACAATTGCAAAATGTGGTTGTGAAAATGCTTTGTTATGCTGGATGCTACACACACACAAAACACAGAACAAACTGGAATAATATGAAAGCACACAAAATATGACAGCAAGCAGAAGACAAAAATGAGGTATTAGAAGAAATATTTGCTACACATGGTCAAATTTCATCTTACAAGATATAAAGGAACCAAAAACTCAAATGCAATTGTCTTTGAAAAGCCAATGGTCTTATAGTGGAAGTGCTAAATGTCCCAAACTCTAGATGTCACTATGATGAGACATAATAGATCTATTATGTATAACTGAATGTCTGAATAAACACTTCTCTCTGTCACAGACAACATGTACACACCTTCCTTTGTCAGTAATGTACGGTGCAAAGGAAAATCACTAAAATTTATGATCTGTATGAGATTGGACATGGTTGTGGAAGCCAAGTATTCATCCACAATTATTGTCCTATACATCATCCAGTGGGGGGTGTTGTATTACAAAATGAAGTAGTTGTATTTGGCAGTATTTAGAGTCTCATAGATTATACAAAGCTTTTGAAATGAGGTAGGGGAAAGAATGTACATCATTTTATAGTTATTTTCAGAATAAAGAGCATCTGAGCATAAAATTGCATGGAAGTGTCATATTTAAGATGACAGCTTAAAACAATTCATCAAGAAGCAACAGTAAGTGGGAAAACGCCTGTCAGCAAGGCAAAATTGAAATGTATTTCTGTATTTCAAATAGAATGGTGTGGTATAACTAAAACGACAAATATAATTCTTGATTGGTTAAATTTATAACATGTCCCTTCTTTTGCTAAGAATATTCTTAGAAAGCAGTTTAGGAGCTACTGCTTCTAAAATATGGGACAAGTTTGAAAAGCTGATTAGGGTTTTTAAAATGTTATTAGATAATGGAAAAACTGAAATAATTTGCATATGTGAATATATGTCATACTAAGGGTTTTCATCAGTTCAAGCAGATATGTTTGAAGTATCAGACAAATAAAATGTCTATTAAGCATTCATTTTGCCATCTTTTTAACATCGTGAAAACACACATGACCATACTCTGGCATTGGACACTACCCAGCTAGCCATAATGATGTTGTGCTAGTGCAAACTAATCTTTATGCAATTCAGCTAAGAGCTTATTAGAACAATCATAAAAAGCAGCAATTTTCTCCTAAAAACTGGTGCAAATCATTGCTTTTCCTATTGTCATAGGAAGTGCTGATTACAATGTACAGGTGTTGCTTATGTTAACACAATATTGTTAGCACTAGAGCACATTTAGATACCACTCACTGGAGCATTCACTGAACATGAATTTTGGGAAAAGTGAAATGTTTGGAACCACAGTGTCATTTCTATTGATTCTTAACCAGTTGTGGTAAAGGCCCTGAATTGTTATCAGAATCAGTCGTATCTTCTTTTGTTTCAACCATGGCTTCTTCCTGGTAAAGGATTTATGTAATCAAGCATCACTCTTAACAGTTAAGGAACAAAAACTCTCATGCATCTTAAGTTATTAGAAGTCCAGAGTGCATGTATGTACTTAAAGATGACTATGGAAAAAATAGTCTCCAACACCATACTGTACCTTTCTGTTCTGTTGCCTTACGAGAGATCTTTTCATAACAAGAAGGGGGTTCATTCTATCTCACTTGGCATTTACCTGTCAAACAAGGATTTTCAGGACAGGTCAAATGGGGAGGAGCCACATAGTATTGTGAGGCTCTGTGTGATGAACTCAATTTCCCAACTAGAAATCAGGAAATTACCTACCCATCCAGGCAGAAAAACACACTGACTTTCATCTGATTATATTGTATCAAGGTCAGGAGGGATTTTTTGTTGTTGTGGGACTGGCATTTTGTCATCTGCCTTGGGGTATTCATCATCCTGGATGGGGCATAGGTTGTAAAAGTGACATTGATCAAATTTAAGTTCTTCATCTTTATTAATATTTTTTCACAACTTTGTCAGAAGGATAAGTGTAGAATTGAAAGAACTCTGGGATCATGCTAACAGTCATATATGCAAAAAGCAATTTTGGAGGTGCTGGAGTCATTTTTGAGTCTTATAGAAAGCTTTATAATCTCTTTTCAGAATTCCCATTTCTGTAAAACATTTGTTCCTAGACTCAACTTTAAAGGAGCCTGGAAAACTGTCTTTTGTCACACCCTCATCTTGTTATCGTAGGACATAGTAATTTCTTTACATGCCTTTTCTAGTTTGAGAAAGTACAAAGCAGCCCTATGCTTAGTCATGAAAATGAGGCAGGTCGTTGTAGACTGTTCTCTTTTTGAGGCTGAAGTTGATATGCAGCCACGTAAGAACACTAAAAATGTGTTCCAAGCCATCAAGCAGGAGCATCCTTCCTAAGAGCAGCTCCAGGCTTTGCAATACCAGCCACTTTATTATTTCTTGTTGTGGACCCTTTGCTTAATATTGCTGAAATAGACATCAGATGAAGTAACATTATTTTACAGCATGGGAGCATTTTCAGAAGACCATTTATGATATCAAAATTAAAGTGTTTTTTCACTTCAAAATGGGCCCTAGGAATGGCCTTGGAACAAAAGGGAGAGGATGTAAGAAGTGGTTATAGGCAGCCCTTGCATGGATTTCCATTAGTGCCAACTGAGCATTCATTCTTTGATTCATTGCCTTTACCTGTTTTGTATAGAGGGTCTGTTTGCACATTCACTGAAGAAGACACTGAATGGTTGGGAAGTGAAACAAAGAGTGCATTCATATATAACAAACCAATGTGGATTTCTCCATAGAACTGTTTGTCACAATGACCACAGTGTTGGCTATCTAAGCCACAATGGGTGCATACCATAGCTTGTTAAATACAAACCTGGCAAGGGTGGATTGTGGGGGCAGTTGTTAATTCATCTGCACCTATAAAACAGGATGTGGGTTCTTTGTGGATTGCTAATCACACTGACAAGTTATACTCTCTTCACACAGAACAATAAGCTGTGGCATTTCAGTATTGCAGGTCAAATATGGAAAGAGGCAGTGATCACTGTAACAAAAAAGAGGGGTTGCTTCTCCTTACTTGGGAACAAGGGCAAAGCACTTAGAAGCCTACCCAGCTTGTATGTTGCAGAGAGAGATAACCAACATGTGACGTTAACGGGGGGAATACTGTATTCCAAGGCAGAAGAAACATTTTTCTGCAGCTGCTTCTCTGACAACAGCACATTGATGCTACAGACGGTGAAGGGAAAAAAGGCAAGAGGTGCCCCATGTGTAGTGAACTCAGCTGCAGTTTACGACTGCAGAATTAATTTGCCCCTAGGACTTTGATATCACTTCTGCCTGGATCTGGAGCTTTTGAAGGCTACAGAATATTTTGACAACTGTCGCCATCAATAGAAGGAATGCAAAATGTGCAAGATGTTACTTGGTTTTTCCATTTTCCATTTTTTTCCCCATATATGGTAACATTTAGAGCAGCTGAATGCATTTCCAATTCTTTCATAAGGACAAAACAAGATTTCATCTTGCAAGATATTGACCTTAAATTTAGAGCCAGGTACCACCTTAGATGTTCTCTCTCTCTCTCTCCCCCCTCTCCCTCCCCCCACTCCACAAACTGCCATAGGCTATAACTTGCTGCTGCCTAGAAGTGTCATTCTGTTACTGTAGCTATGCCATATTCCTGCATAGCATTTGTGTTGTTTATATGGCTTTAGTGTTTCATGTAGTATGCCATCTTGGGGCAAGGAAAGGTAATGGCTGGAAATAAATATTTGGCCAGAGCCTGATGATTGGCCAGATGACAGCACCTTCCTAGGTTTCCTACAGTGGTGCTACCTGCTGCTGAGTCTGTTGCTCACCCTCTTGCTGGTGTGTTTCAACCATGTATTGATACACAGCACCTACAAATGGTGAGTTCACTACCTCTTTGGTCAGTTTTAGTTTGCAGCCTGCAGGGCACATTCAGCAATAAAAATAAATGATTGAGACATGATATGTAGAGTCCAGCCAAATCCTCAGTTGTGCTCTTTTGTTTTATACCTACAAAGCAAATTGTCTAGTAAAAGAGGTCAGAGAGCAGACTGATTTGTCATAGCACAACTAGGCATGGCAAGAAAGAAGAGAGTTAATACAAACAACACAGTATCTGTTTTCAAAGGAAAACAAAGCATTACTGCTTTTCATGCTGTTTTCTCAGAGCCTTTCACCATCATTATCCTCCACTTACCTCCCCACCATCCAAAATGCTAACCTAGCACATTAAAGTTTCTTCAGCTTCTTCAACATAGGAGAGTACACCTAATTTCATTAAAAAAAAAAAAGAGGGTAATCTCCCTGATGGGCTCTGGGAATGCCCAGAACACAGTATATCTTGACTTCAACAAAGTTTTTACATGTGCCCTATGATATCCTGAATGGCAAAGTAGCTAAAAGTGAGCTAGATGGAACCACCATTCAATGCAACCACAGTTGGCTATATAATTGGACTCAGAGTGCTCTTCAATGGTACCTTCTCAAACTGGAGAGAGGTAACAAGTGGGGTACTGCAGGGTTCAGTCCTGGGCCTAGTGCTCTTCAGCATTTTTAGTAATGATTTGGATGAGGAAGTACAGGGAATGATGATCATAGCTCAGATGACACAAAACTGGGTAGGGTAGCTAATACCCTGGAAGAGAGAAAGAAGGTTCAAGGTGATCTTGTTAGGTTGGAGCACTGGCCTAAAGGCAACAGAATTACATTCAACAGAGCAAATGCCAAATTCCTCTTTACAAAGATGGGGAATACTTGGGTCAACAATACTACAAGTGAAAAGTATCTTGGAATTGTTGTAGATCACAAGCTAAATTTAAGTCAGCTGTGTGATGTTGCAAAAGGCAAATGCTATTTTAGGCTTCATTAATAGAAGTATTACTTCCAAATCCTGGAAAGTACTAGTACCCCTTTACTCAGCAATGATTAGGCCACTTCTGGACTACTATGTCAAGTTCTGGGTACCACAGTTGAGGAAAGAGGCAGACAAACTGGAAAGGGTTCAGAGGAGGGCAACAAGGATGATCCAAAAACTGGAAGAAAACTCTATGAAAAGAAATTGAAAGAACTTGGGTATGTTTAGCCCAGAGAAGAGAAGATGGATTGGAGATATGATAGTACTCTACAAGTACTTGAAAGGCTGTCACAAGGAGAAAGGACAGGATCTCTTCTCAATTATCCCAGAGTGCAGGAAACAGAATAAAAGACTCAAGTTATGGGAAGCCAGATTCCAGCTAGATATCAAGAAAAATGTCCTGACTGCTAGAGCAGTATGGCAATTGGACCATTCACCTAGGGAGGGTATGTGTTCTCCCATACTAGAGGCAATCAAGATGCAACTGGACAGCCATCTGAGAAGGATGGTTTAACTTGGTGCCCTGCACAGAGCAGGAGGTTAGACCTGATGTCCTTCTGGCCCCTTCCAAGGCTACTATTCTATGATTCTATGATAAGGAACAGAAAGCCTTCTGCAGCAAAAGGACTTGTGCAACATATGTAGCACGAAAGAGGGAAAAACCTAAAATATGTATGCAATAAGAAGTATTAGTTTATTATGAATGTTCCCCCTGAACTGCACTTTGTACTGTCTACAGTAATTATATTTCTTCAGTATGACCTCAGCAGGCGAGTCCATTAAAGAAGAATAGGTTTAGTATCTAGCAGTGCATTCTCTTTTTGGCTGTGTACAAGTACCATCAGATATGAGGTTTAGCTGCAATATTCTTGCATGGTGTTTCTGTATAAATAAATTTTCTGCTTAATAATACTGTATATCATTCAGCCCTTTGTGCTGTTGTGAAAATAATGCTGAATAATAAATAATCTGTCAAATCTTAATTAGATTAAAAGTAATACACTGAATCCCTGTTTTGAGAGCGTAGGAACAAAAAATCTCCAGTGAGGAGATTTCATTTTGCTTTCCATCATTTTAGCTGCTTTTAAAAAATTTATTCATAATTAGTATGGCACTTTAATATGCAAAATTCTTTACCTGCCTTCTCTTATAAATTTGCAGTGTGACTTTATGTCGCAGTGTTTATTTCCATATTTGTAGAATTAGAGTTGCTCAAGGCCACTTCATTGCACAGGTACAAACCTAAAACTCATTAGACAAAGGGCCAAATGACAATTTATATGAGAAATACATGACTGGAACTCCCAGTCTATTTTTCTTCTAAAAATAGCTGATGAGGAAGAGGGGAATTAGTACTGAGCTCATGGGGGCATGCTATCTCTTTCTTCCTCCAGCTTTTCCTTCATGCAAATCTCATTACAAGCTGTGATTAGTTGTGCAGAGGGAAAAAACAGGGAAAATATGGCTGCCAGTGAGCTTGAACTGGAGACTGACAGCAAGACCCAGGTGCCCCTTTCTCCACTATTGAAAGCTCTTAGTGTTGGAGAGACTGGCTGACCTGACAGTGCTGTCATTGGCAGTGGCTGGAAGGGAGACTAGAGTCCAGAAGAATCAGGATGCTAACAGGGGCCCTGCTGGCCTTATATAAGTACTCTTCCAAGCACAACTCCCCAGTCATGAGCAACACATTTGTAGGTGAGGGTGCTAAATAGACTCACCTTGCCTCACAGAGGTTTGTTTGTCGTTTTGTTTTGTTTTGTTTTGTTTTGTTTTGTTTGTTTGTGCTGTGCTGTGCTGTGCTGTGCTGTGCTGTGCTTTGCTTTGTTTTTCTTCCAATTTAAATTTAAGTTTACTTTATCCTTGTGTGTGTGTGTGAGTGGGTTTTTGTCTGGGAGAACTGGGTGAGTGAGAGGAACTGCAGGACTAACAAGGCAGGGGATCAAGGTAAGGTCTCGGAAGGGCTACCGATGGCAGACCAGGAGATGGCCTTGGCGGGAGACACGGGTGTTGCTGTCCGCTGCGAGAGCTGTGACATGTTCGCCCTCCCCCAGGAGAGGCAGGGATACACTTGCCCTCGGTGCAAGATGGTGACCCTGCTAGAAGAGGAGGTGAGGTGCCTGAGGGCCAAGGGAACTCTCCAGGCCCCCCCGGAGCAGCCCCCCTTTGGACAGAGGGCTGAGGGAGAGACCACAGGAGGAGCAGCTGTGGAGACATGGAGGTATGTCACCCACAGGAGGAGGAGGCCAGCACGGCCTCCTCCTCCTCCTGGCACCAATCTGGAGCTGGGAAACAGGTTCTCTCCGCTTGGGGAGGCTGGGGCTGATGAGGCCTCGGGGGACCAGCAGGACCCCCAGCCTGGGACATCAGGAGGCAAGGGGGCCACTGCAGGAGAGGCGAGGACCAGGGCACGGCTGCCCACCAGCACCGGGAAGGTACGGCGGTGGGTGATTGTTGTTGGGGACTCCCTGCTGAGGGGCACTGAGGCAGCAGTGTGCCACCCCAGCCTGGAGACAAGGGAGGTTTGCTGCCTGCCTGGCACATGCACTGGCATGTGAAGGACAGAGTGGAGCGTCTTGTTCGCTCCAGGGGTCAGCAGCTGCTCCTGGTGATCCATGTGGGCACAAACGACGTGGCCAGGCAGGGTGTGGTCAGGATCACCAGGGATTTTGAGGCCTTGGGGAAGAAACTCAGGGAGCTGAAGGCCCAAGTGGCCTTCTCGTCAATCTTACCTGTCCGGGGGTTTGGGCCAGGCAGGGACAGGAGGGCCTCCGAGGTGAATGACTGGCTTAGGGTGTGGTGCCAGAAGGAACGCTTCGGGTTCCTCGACCATGGCACTCGTTTTCTTGCCAATGGACTTCTGGCAAGGAACGGGTTATACCTCACGAGGATGGGGAAAAGGTCCTTTGGAGATGCTCTAGCGAGCCTCGTCCGGAAAACTTTAAACTGAGCCAGTGGGGGGTGGGTTCAGGCCCCCCAGTAACGTGTCTGCACTGGACAAGTGGGGGGGAGGATCGGGGCTCTAGGAGCAGGGCTTTAGAGATACTGCAGAGACTGACAGGACTTCTACGGAGAGGGGCCAGGTACCAGAGAGGATGGGAGGAAGGAGGATGCTGGGCACTCCAAGGAAAGGAAGCAGTGGGAAGGAGTTGAGGTGCATGTACACCAATGCTAGGAGCATGGGTAATAAGCAGAAAGAGCTTGAAGCTCTCCTGGGAATAGGAGGATACGACCTGGTGGAAATCACAGAAACTTGGTGGGATGAAAGGCAAGTCTGGAATGTGAACATAGAAGGGTATCACCTTTTTAGAAAGGACAGGAAGGGAAAGAGAGGTGGGGGCGTGGCTTTATACGTCAGGGAAGGGATAGGATGCAGTGAGATAGAATGCAGCACAGATGGGGATTCGGTAGAGGCAGTCTGGGTGAAACTTAGGGGTTTTGACAGGGAAAGAGACCTGACAGTGGGGGTATGTTATCGCCCTCCAGGTCAACTTGAGACCCTGGATGATGTCCTGACAGGACAGTTTCTAAGGATATCTCTGGGGAGAGACACAGTAATTATGGGAGATCTCAATCTCCCGGATATTACTTGGGAGACTCACTCGGCGGTGACAGCCAGGTCACGTCGCTTCCTAGAAGCTCTAGAGGGTGGGTTTTTCACACAGAGTGTCCGAGAGGCGACGAGGGGGGGAAACATCCTTGACTTGGTCTTGACCAATAGGGAGGAGCTGATAGATGAAGTACAGATTAGGGGAGCTCTGGATGCGAGTGATCACTCCACCCTTTGCTTTGAGATCAGGGGACTAGGAACGTGCAGCAGGGCGAGCACTAGAAGCTGGGACTTCAAGAGGGCCAACTTTGGCCAACTGAAGGCCAGACTGGGGAAAGTCTCCTGGGATAGGTTACTGGAAGGTAAGCGAGTTGAGGAGGGGTGGATGGCACTCAAAAGGGAGGTTTTGAAGGTGCAAGCCTTGATGATACCTCTAGTCAGTAAGGTGGGGAGGCGGAGGAGAGTGCCGCCATGGATGCGAAAGGAGGTGGTTAGAGGGATTAGACGAAAGAGGAGCCTCCATAGGAAATGGGTACTGGGGGAAATAGACAAAAGGGTATACCGGGAGGAGGAGGCCCGTTGCAGAAGGATTCTTCGCAAGGCTAAGGCTGATTATGAGCTGAGACTTGGCAAGAATATCAAGAGCAACAAAAAGGGCTTCTTTCAGCATGTAAATAGGAAAAGGAAGGGGAGACAAGTGGTGGGACCACTAAATAAGGAGGAAGGAGATCCAGTGACTGATATGAGGGAACAGGCACAGATGCTAAATGACTATTTTGCCTCTGTGTTCTCCCCAAAGCAGGATGGGGGATATCCGTATTGGAGATTAGATGAGGCTGGGGACTTAGGGGCAGAGATTAGAGTCACCCCCCCCTTGAAGTCGAGGGGCTCCTCAGGGCATTGGACATTACAAAGGTGCCAGGCCCTGACGGGTTACACCCAAGAGTACTAAGAGAGTTGGCAGGGGTTCTCTCACGCCCGCTGGCCTCCATTTTTGAGACCTCGTGGAGAACGGGTGAAGTTCCAGAGGACTGGAGGGTGGCATCGGTGGTCCCAATTTTCAAAAAGGGTAGTAGGAAGGACATGGGGAATTATAGACCGGTTAGCCTTACGTCCATTGTAGGAAAAACAATTTAAAGGCTCATAATAGAGAGAGATCTAGTGATGCTAGATAGGGAAGGGAGGCTGACAGCCACACAACACGGCTTCCGCTAAAACAGGTCCTGCCAGACAAACCTTGTGGAATTCTATGACAAGGTTTCAAGATGGCTAGGTGGAGGGGATGCAGTGGATGTGGTATACCTGGATTTCAGCAAGGCCTTTGACAAAGTGCCCCATGATATCCTGGTGGAGAAACTGAGGAGTTTTGGGATACACCAAAGCACTGTCCGGTGGATTAGGGCATGGTTGACTGACCGAAAGCAGAAGGTCACCATTAGCGGGGAATCGTTGGGATGGCAGCCAGTGACAAGCAGGGTCCCCCAGGGCTCTGTCCTGGGGCCGATCCTGTTTAATCTTTTCATTAACGACATGGAAGAAGGGGTGAATAGTCTGCTGATCAAATTCGCAGACGACACTAAAACTGGAGCAGTGGCCACAACTGAGGAGCAGGTACTCCAGATCCAAAAGGATCTGGACAGACTATGGAAGTGGGCAGGGGACAACAGGATGGCATTCAATGTGGATAAGTGCAAGGTCTTGCACTTGGGGCATAGGAATAGCTGTCATAAGTACAGGTTAGGTGACAAGTGGCTGGAGAACAGCACTTGTGAAAGGGACCTCGGGGTACTGGTTGACCGCAGGCTAAACATGAGTCAGCAGTGTGATGCGGTGGTCAAGAGGGCGAATGCCACCCTTGGTGGCATAGCCAGAAGTGTGGCTTCAAGATCAAGCGAGGTATTTCTACCACTCTACACGACTCTGGTGTGCCTGCAACTGTAGTACTGTGTTCAGTTTTGGGCCCCTCATTACAGAAAGGATATAGCCAGGTTGGAGTCAGTGCAGCGTAGGGCCACAAGGATGGTGGCTGGTTTGCAAGGGATGCCGTATGAGGCAAGACTGAGGGAACTGGGTCTCTTTAGCCTGGAGAAGAGGAGACTCAGAGGGGATATGTTTGCGACATACAGGTACGAGTATGTGAGGGGATGTCACAGAGGTGGGTAGAGACCTGTTCTCCCCTGCAGAGGAAGGCAGGACGCGCTCCAACAGAGCCAAGCTCAGGGAACCCAGGTTCCATTTGGATGCCAGGAAGCACTTCCTGACAGTCAGGACCCCAAGGGCGTGGAATGGGCTTCCACGGGAGGTCGTTGAGGCCCCATCGGTGAGGGTGTTCAAAGACAGGCTGGACATGCACATGGTGGGCATGTTGTGAGCGGAGCCAGCTGGTGCCAGAGGTCAGACTAGATGGCCCAGGAGGCCCCTTCTGACTTGCTCTGTTTCTGTGTTCTATGTTTCTTCACCCTGTCCCCTTGCTTGCCTGCTCTGGAGCCTGGCCAGAAGCCCATTGTAGACATTACATGTAGTCCTTTAGATAGCCACCTGCTTACTCCAAAACCTGACCATCAGCCTGTGTAGACCACCCTGGCCACTGACAGGATTTCAGTACATTTCTTCTTCTCCTCACCTAGCAGTCCTGTAGTGGGTGAGATTTACAACAGGAATCAGCATAGGGGAAAGAATTAACCCAAGGTCTTCACACACAGTCTGCATTTCCTCCCTCCCCACTCCATGCTAGTCTGCTAAACAGAAGGAAATATTGGTGGATTATGATACCAAAGTGTAGTTTACAGATCTCCCATGTAACATGCAGCTTGGCATTGATACATAGTGGGATTATCCCGACCTCTTTGCTCCTTCATTTTGAGGGGCCTCTCAGGCAAGTTACCTTCAATGAACCTTTTTAACGGGATGATTTGGGATATGCAAACCAACAGGTCAGTCTTATTGCTTCTTTAATAGCTTTTGTCCTTGGAGTTCTGACCCTGCCTCTGCTTTCGTTATGAGCAACTTATTTTTGTATTCATCTTACTAGTTTTGCATCTAGGAAATAAGTATCTTATGGTCAGCCATGCTCAACATGGTAACCATGTTATGAATGGGTACCATGGCAGAAATTCTGGTAGAATACCCATGACAGTGTCTCAAAATTTTATATGTTTCACCAACAAATTGGAGATCTTTGATCTGGGGTCTAGTCACATTCCATCCTTAAGGAAGCCATGAAGACCTATTTGAGATTTTTTTAAAAGTTTTTTTATTTTATTTTATTTTGTTTGGATTGTTGATGGTTGGAATTTACTATTGAACTGGATGTTTGTTTTATTATTGACTTTGTCTTGTATTAATTTTCAATATTTATCTTTTTATCTAATTTCATTGTGCAAACTTTCTTGTGAAGATTGTACCCTTAAAGGCAGCATAAAATATTTTAAATTTAATTAAAGAGAGTGAGGGAGTGCTACTTATTACTATCTATTGAGAAAGTAAAGAATTTAATTTAGCTGCAAAAGTGTATGTATATTACCTTTCTCCTAAGCCCCCTAAAATGTAGTAGCAAAGAGCTATTCTAACCACCTTCTTATTTAGTGTGAAACATTTTAAAAAGTAAAATGATTATGATGATGTAATAATCACTCTGCTAATGCAAATTTCATAGCAAGTGTAGTTCTTTTTTCCAAGTTTCAGGCTTGAAGGAGCTGTTTCTGGAACAGATTGATTTATAAAGCCCACTGTTACTTCAAACATATTAAGTCCTCTCTTACAACTTTTTGACAATGCATTTTCTCTTTTTCCCATGAGAGTCTTCTCCCTTACCAACCTGCCTAGTCCCTGAAGCCATTGGATTGCATGCACTTGGTGATTCCACATGGACTGTAGCCCAAATGGAGTCCACCCAGAGACAAGCCTTCAGTATAATGGCACCATTTCTGTAAACCTTCCTGCCTTTGGAGGCCATGCAGGCACCAATGCCATGTTGTTTTGAGTGCCTCCTGAAAAATCTTTATTTCATGAAGACTTCCATGACTGACCATCCATGATTTTATTGATATTCTGGTTTTAAACACAGTATTTTACTATTTTATCAGGTTTATTGTTCACTCCCCCAGAATCTGTTTAGATGTGGAATGGTTTATAAATGGTGTATATAAAATATAAATAACTGCAAATAAACTATGATAATTGGTAATATAGTCAAAGTAATATCATTGGAATATTTCATTGTGTCACAGTGGAGGCCCAGAAACATCAAGCTGTACAAGGCCAGCAAGCCTACGCAACCTAATTCTGTCACTGATAGCTCAGTTTTAAAATGTATTTGGTTTTAATCATGCCACCACTAGGCGGGTCAAGAGATCTTTTTGACTAAGTAAGAGCTTAATTTCATGTGAGATGCTACAGCTTGCCTTGTAGCAGTGCCTGGCCAAATAAGCAATACAAGTGAAACCAAAGTCAGCATGCATTGTCTGGAGGAAAAGGCTTTTATCTCCATGATACTTCCCTTCCAGAACTTTTTGATCTCCATCCCCAGAGCTTCACTCTGGTATGCCTTAGCAGATGTCATTCTTCTGACCTAGTCAAATGAAATAAAATGAGCTCTGAAGTGGGGGCAGGAGGGAGGATACAGAGGCTTGAGCTGCCATCCTACATGCCTTTTCTATTCTCCTGAATGCACTGCCTTGTTGTTGTTGTTGTTAGTCGCGAAGTCGAGTCCGACCCATCGCGACCCCATGGACAACATTCCTCCAGGCCCTCCTGTCCTCCACCATCCCCAGGAGTCCACTCAAGCTCACACCAACTGCTTCAGTGACTCCATCCAGCCACCTCATCCTCTGCCGTCCCCTTCTTCTTTTGCCATCTATTGTTCCCAGCATTAGACTCTTCTCTAGGGAGTCCTTCCTTCTCATTAGGTGGCCAAAGTATTTGAGTTTCATCTTCACTATCTGGCCTTCTAAAGAGCAGTCAGGGTTGATCTCCTCTAGGACTGACCGGTTTGATCGCCTTGCGGTCCAAGGGACTCGCAGGAGTCTTCTCCAGCACCACAACTCAAAGGCCTCAATCCTTTTGCGCTCAGCCTTCCTTATTGTCCAGCTTTCACAGCCATACATTGCAACTGGGAAAACCATAGCCTTGACTATACGCACTTTTGTTGGCAGAGTGATGTCTCTGCTTTTTAGTATGCTATCTAGATTTGCCATAGCTTTCCTCCCCAGAAGCAAGCGTCTTTTAATTTCTTGGCTGCAGTCCCCATCTGCGGTGATCTTGGAGCCCAGGAAAATAAAATCTGTCACTACCTCCATTTCTTCCCCATCTATTTGCCAGGAAGTGAGAGGACCAGATGCCATGATCTTAGTTTTCTTAATGTTGAGTTTCAAGCCAACTTTTGCGCTCTCCCCCTTCACCCGCATCAAGAGGCTCTTTAGTTCCTCTTCACTTTCTGCCATGAGAGTGGTATCATCTGCATATCTGAGGTTGTTGATATTTCTCCCAGCAATCTTGATTCCAACTGGTGATTCATCTAGCCCTGCCTTTCTCATGATGTGCTCTGCATATAAGTTAAATAGGCAGGGTGACAGTATACAGCCTTGCCGAACTCCTTTCTCAATTTTGAACCAATCAGTGGTTCCGTGTCCGGTTCTCACTGTTGCTTCTTGACCTGCATATAGGTTTCTCAAGAGACAAATAAGATGGTCTGGTACTCCCATCTCTTTAAGAACTTGCCACAATTTGTTGTGATCCACACAATCAAAGGCTTTAGCGTAGTCAATGAAGAAGAAGTAGATCTTTTTCTGGAACTCCCTGGCTTTCTCCATGATCCAGCGTATGTTGGCAATTTGATCTCTAGTTCCTCTCCCTCTTCGGAATCCTGCCTGTACTTCTGGTAGTTCTCGGTCCACATACTGCTGGAGCCTAGCTTGTAGGATTTTGAGCATCACTTTGCTAGCATGTGAAATGAGTGCAATGGTGCGGTAGTTTGAACATTCTTTGGCATTGCCCTTCTTGGGGATCGGAATGTAAACTGACCTTTTCCAATCCTGTGGCCACTGTTGAGTTTTCCAAATTCACTGGCATATTGAGTGTAGCACTTTAACTGCATCATCTTTCAGGATTTTGAATAGCTCAGCTGGAATGCTGTCACCTCCACTAGCTTTGTTGTTGCTCAGGCTTCCTAAGGCCCATTTCACTTCACATTCCAGGATGTCTGGCTCGAGGTCAGTGACCACCCCATCGTGGTTATCAGGGATGTTAAGCTCTTTCTTGTATAGTTCTTCTGTGTAATCTTGCCACCTCTTCTTAATCTCTTCTGCCTCTGTTAGGTCCCTGCCATTTTGGTCCTTTATTAAGCCCATTTTCGCATGAAATGTTCCCTTCATATCTCTAAAGGCAAAACGATATGACACCGGAAGATGAGCCCCTCAGGTCGGAAGGTGTCCAATATGCTACTGGGGAAGAGCGGAGGGCTAGTACTAGTAGCGCCAGAAAGAATGAAGCGACTGGGTCAAAGCCGAAAGGACACTCAGTTGCTGATGTATCTGGAGGTGAAAGGAAAGTCCGATGCTGCAAAGATCTTTACTCCATAGGAACCTGGAATGTAAGATCCATGAATCAAGGCAAGCTGGATGTGGTCAAACAAGAGATGACAAGACTGAACATCGACATCTTAGGAATCAGTGAACTAAAATGGACAGGCATGGGTGAATTTAGTTCAGATGACCATCAGGTATACTACTGCGGGCAAGAATCCCTCAGAAGAAATGGAGTAGCCTTCATAGTCAATAAAAGAGTAGGGAAAGCAGTACTGGGATACAATCTCCAAAATGACAGAATGATCTCAGTTCGAATCCAAGGCAAACCATTCAACATCACAATAGTCCAAGTCTATGCCCCAACCACTGGTGCTGAAGAGGCTGAAGTTGACCGGTTCTATGAAGGCCTACAACACCTGCTAGAATTAACTCCAAAAAATGATGTCCTTATCATCATGGGGGATTGGAATGCTAAAGTAGGAAACCAAAAGATAACTGGAATAACAGGCAAGTTTGGCCTTGGAGTACAAAATGAAGCAGGACACAGGCTGGTAGAATTTTGTCAAGAGAATACGATGGTCATAACAAACACTCTTTTCCAACAACCCAAGAGACGTCTCTACACATGGACATCACCAGATGGTCAACACAGAAATCAGATTGACTATGTGCTCTGCAGCCAAAGATGGAGAAGTTCTATACAGTCAGTAAAAACTAGACCAGGAGCTGACTGTGGCTCAGATCATGAGCTTCTGGTGGCAAAATTTAGGCTTAAGTTGAAGAAAGTAGGGAAAAGCACTAGGCCACTCAGGTATGACCTAAATCATATCCCTGATGAATATACAGTAGAGGTGACAAATAGATTTAAGGAATTAGATCTGATAGACAGAGTGCCTGAAGAACTATGGACGGAGGTTCGCGACATTGTACATGAGGCAGCAATTAAACCATCCCAAAGAAAAAGAAATGCAAGAAAGCAAAATGGCTGACTGAGGAAGCTTTACAAATAGCTGAGGAAAGAAGGGAAGCGAAAGGCAAGGGAGAAAGAGAAAGATACAAACAATTGAATGCAGAATTCCAAAGAATAGCTAGAAGAGATAAGAATGCCTTCCTAAATGAACAGTGCAAAGAAATAGAAGAAAACAATAGAATAGGGAGGACCAGAGATCTCTTCAAGAAAATTAGAGATATGAAGGGAACATTTCATGCAAAGATGGGCATGATAAAGGACCAAAATGGCAGGGACCTAACAGAGGCAGAAGAGATTAAGAAGAGGTGGAAAGATTACACAGAAGAACTATACAAGAAAGAGCTTAACATCCCTGATAACCACGATGGGGTGGTCACTGACCTCGAGCCAGACATCCTGGAATGTGAAGTGAAATGGGCCTTAGGAAGTCTGAGCAACAACAAAGCTAGTGGAGGTGACAGCATTCCAGCTGAGCTATTCAAAATCCTGAAAGACGATGCAGTTAAAGTGCTACACTCAATATGCCAGCAAATTTGGAAAACTCAACAGTGGCCACAGGATTGGAAAAGGTCAGTTTACATTCCGATCCCCAAGAAGGGCAATGCCAAAGAATGTTCAAACTACCGCACCATTGCACTCATTTCACATGCTAGCAAAGTGATGCTCAAAATCCTACAAGCTAGGCTCCAGCAGTATGTGGACCGAGAACTACCAGAAGTACAGGCAGGATTTCGAAGAGGGAGAGGAACTAGAGATCAAATTGCCAACATACGCTGGATCATGGAGAAAGCCAGGGAGTTCCAGAAAAAGATCTACTTCTGCTTCATTGACTACGCTAAAGCCTTTGATTGTGTCGATCACAACAAATTGTGGCAAGTTCTTAAAGAGATGGGAGTACCAGACCATCTTATTTGTCTCTTGAGAAACCTATATGCAGGTCAAGAAGCAACAGTGAGAACCGGACACGGAACCACTGATTGGTTCAAAATTGAGAAAGGAGTTCGGCAAGGCTGTATACTGTCACCCTGCCTATTTAACTTATATGCAGAGCACATCATGAGAAAGGCAGGACTAGATGAATCACCAGTTGGAATCAAGATTGCTGGGAGAAATATCAACAACCTCAGATATGCAGATGATACCACTCTCATGGCAGAAAGTGAAGAGGAACTAAAGAGCCTCTTGATGTGGGTAAAGGGGGAGAGCGCAAAAGTTGGCTTGAAACTCAACATTAAGAAAACTAAGATCATGGCATCTGGTCCTCTCACTTCCTGGCAAATAGATGGGGAAGAAATGGAGGTAGTGACAGATTTTATTTTCCTGGGCTCCAAGATCACCGCAGACGGGGACTGCAGCCAAGAAATTAAAAGACGCTTGCTTCTGGGGAGGAAAGCTATGGCAAATCTAGATAGCATACTAAAAAGCAGAGACATCACCCTGCCAACAAAAGTGCGTATAGTCAAGGCTATGGTTTTCCCAGTTGCAATGTATGGCTGTGAAAGCTGGACAATAAGGAAGGCTGAGCGCAAAAGGATTGAGGCCTTTGAGTTGTGGTGCTGGAGAAGACTCCTGCGAGTCCCTTGGACCGCAAGGCGATCAAACCAGTCAGTCCTAGAGGAGATCAATCCTGACTGCTCTTTAGAAGGCCAGATAGTGAAGATGAAACTCAAATACTTTGGCCACCAAATGAGAAGGAGGGACTCCCTGGAGAAGAGTCTAATGCTGGGAACAATAGCTGGCAAAAGAAGAAGGGGACGGCAGAGGATGAGGTGGCTGGATGGAGTCACAGAGGCGGTTGGTGTGAGCTTAAGTGGACTCCGGGGGATGGTGGAGGACAGGAGGGCCTGGAGGAATGTTGTCCATGGGGTCGCGATGGGTCGGACTCGACTTCGCGACTAACAACAACAACAACAACAACAACAACATTTGGAAAGGCACAGAAAAGGGGGAGATCGTATTTTATAAAAGACAAAACATAGCTGTATATTTCACAAAGCTAACAATTTGGAAGTAAGGAACAGCCATGTCTAGATTATGGTTAAGATCTGAACTTCTCACCAATATTACTTGATTCCTAATAGGGCAGTACATTCTCACCCAGTAAAAGGAGTGCACCTGTTCAGGATTTCAGCCAGCTAGCTCTGCACTCCCCCAGGTTACTTGTAAAGCTTGTAAAGACCAATTTAATCCCCTCCTCAAGTTTTCCTTTCCAACTAAGGCTTAACAATCTGCTCCTGGAAGCCACTGAGCCATCCACTCTGGGCAGTTTTTTGTCCAGTTTTATTTCCCTTCAAGTTAAAAGAATAGTTGTATTTCTGCACGTCTCAGGATTCACCCAAGAAGGTTAAAACCTCTCTTGTTTCTCAGTAACCTCATTTTGATTTCAGTTCCAATTCCAATACCACTCAGCCATCTGAATTTGCTGTTAGAGAGAATTATGAGTAATATGAATGCTTTCCATTATTATTTTTATTCTGTTAATAAGTCATTTGAGAGTCATCATAGAAGGCAGGTCACTTAATGGAAGGCAGTGGCCTGTTTCACCTCCAGAGATGCTATCAGCTACTTCTAAAGCATTTCTAGAGATGCTGATACAAGTTTCTGTTTGGTATTGCCTTTTATGTTTTGCAATAGGATTTCTCCCTGCTGAACTGCCACATGTCCTTTCCTCAAGGCCAGGAACAGCATAGTGTGCCCTAGGTCATCTTCTTTCCAGAGGATAGCCAGGCTAAGATCTGCTTTGCTTTAACAATGCAGTCTATTGTATTTGTATTCTTTGTGAAGGTGTTGGGATCTTAGAATTTCTTTCTACGGTCTTCATGCTGCTGTTGTTTGGTACTATTTAAGCAATATTTTAAATGTTAATTTACTTTAAATTTTAGTTCAACTATATTGTATTTGTATGTTTTAATTCGGACCTTGAGATGGGCCAGTTTTAATGTTTTAATATTGTGTAGGCTTTTTAATCATTGTATTGTGTTTAGCCTACAAGGTTTTTGAGGTTGTGAGCCGCCCCGAGGCTTGTGGCAAGGGGCGGCCTATAAATCTGTAAGTAAGTAAGTAAGTAAGTAAGTAAGTAAGTAAGTAAATACTATGATGTACCTTCACCAAGCAGGCTGATTTTCTGCACTTCCCGTCCTTGTAACTCCTGGACAGTGGTGCTAGTGGTAAACATTGCTTTAGTCTCAGGTGGGTGAGGGACTTTTATTGATTATCTGGAAGCCACACTGGGCTGTCTTTTTGGCTTAGTAGGGAACAAAAACAGCCTAAGTCCATAAAGAGATGGTGACTTACTCAAGAAATGTTACATTTGTATGTAATTGTATAACTGATCCTGAAGGTTTTTTTGGCATGTTTGACAGTTTGTCCACTAATGCAGCACTTTTGAAATAATATTTAGAATCTGATTAATGAAAAAACAACAACAACAACAGGCTGCCTGTTACAAGATTAACTAATGGAACGACAGACCCAAGCATGAATATGTTTATTGAAAAATTGTCTTTACATGCAGTGTTTTGGAAAGGACAATACACAAACATGCATTTTCTTTTCCCTGTTGTTGAGTGTGTATCTGTGTGTTTTCTGATTATAGCTTCTTTATTTCATATTAATGTGATTGCAAGTTTATATTATGTATGAAATTATTATGTATGAAATTATTTTATATTATGTATGAAATTATTTTAAAGTATCCAATCCTGTATGTTTTGCTATGTTCTTAAGAGTGGACCACTGATGCAGATCAGTAACTGAATCTCTACTTCCACCACCCTTTAAAGCAGCAGTTGGTGGGCTCTGACATTGAGTTGAGGGGGAGAGGGGTGTTGACCTTCTTCCCCTTTTCTTCATGATCTATGCTGATCTCCAACACTGTGAGGACAGGGGAAGCAAGCATGATAAGAAACTTGCTTGTTTTTCCTAATGGGTAATAGAAGTTTGTGGGGTAATTTAGATTGGGAAAATAATGTGAGGGAATACTTAACAATGCATCTTCCCTGCCAACAACGCCATTGCTTCAAATAAAAGTGCTCCTCTCCCCACCAGCCACTTTAAAGTAATGTAAACATTTTAAATAACAGGTGTGATTGTGGACCTTTTGTGTCACAGCTGGTTTGTCATGTTGTTTAGAATGCAATAAAAAGAAATGTAGATGTTATTATCAGCAACAGAGTTAGGTCAAAGAAGTATTTTCAGTCCTATGGAAGAAAGTGTTTAATGAAATGAACCTTCTAGGACTGTGCTCTTTAAATTAAGATAGTATTTTGTTAGCAGAGATGAATCAAGATGATTTGAAAAGAGACTAGACAAATTCCTGGAGGAGGCAGCTATCAGTGGCTATAGTCTGTCCCCAGTATCAGAAGCAGTGTGCTTCTGTGTGCCAGTTGGGTGGGAGGATGCTTTTGCACCAACATCCTTCCAGTGGATTTCCCCAGGGCAGCCAGTTGGCCACATTGTCAGCAGAATGCTGCACTAGGTGAACCCTTGGTCTGATCCAACACAGCTCTTTTTACATCCTTAAGATGAAATGTGAGTTTTGAAATGCAGATGTCTAAAAAACAAGACAAATCTTAAAGAGGCAGTTATTGAATTATTGTATTTGCTTCTAATGAACAGCCCCTGTTAAAGTAGTTCATCTAGATAAAATGTGAGCTAATGCTATAAGAACTTTGCCATTATACGTAGCCTTAGGAATGAGCAGGAAACAAATGTATGATATTGCCAAAGACTGGAAGAGAAATGCCTGAGTGTATAGCTAAGGAACACCAGCTGCTAGAGAAATGTTTTGTTAAGAGATGCAACAAGGGATTCATGATGCAGCTATAAATCCACTAGGGTAAGGAGGGCTCTGCAATAACCTTTCTCCATTACAGTGTTAACTTCAAGGATTTCTAATGTTGGAACTTTTATAATATGGTTTTATCCAGTACAGTAACTTAACCTCCTCTTTACTAGGCCTTTCCACATTGGGAGAAATGACTTCACTAAAACAAATGGAGCATCATCCACTTTGTATCAGAATTAAGTTTCTATCCCAGTACTATCAAACATAAGATTTGTGTCTGCATGCTAGCCTCAAACTGGATTTCACATGGATTTTTCCTGGATATGGCAATCCTGAAAGTTGACGACAGCTGCATTCTACTATTTTGTTCATGTTTAAATGTCTCTGTGATGGAAACACAATTATTTCTGTCCAATAGGTTTTGAAATAACATTTGCAGAAGGCTTGTTTCTTTTCAAAACCATGTAGTTTTCAGAGTTTTGCACAATGCAGAAAAGATGCCTAAACTTAAGGTGTATAAACCTAAGTCTTGTAGCAATAACATGTGTTTAGAACTTTACACTGACTGACTGTAAAAAAGGGTTTTAAAAAAGGGTAAAAAAAGGACAAAAATCTTCCCAGTCCTCTTTTGATAATAAAACAAGGCAAAACAGCATATACAGAAACATTTCAAATATTTTTGCAATTATGTTCAGCTACAAATGATAGTGAAGATATGCTTAATATTTTTGTTCTGTAGAATGATTGAAGACTGTGGGAAAAGAGGAACTACCATGGCAGAAAGGAGGCAGCTGTTTGCAGAAATGCGTAAGTGCTGTGGGATTTTTTAGTTTTTCTGGCAGATGAATGCTTTCTTTCAAAAGTCCAACAAGACAGAATTTAGTAAATATTACATGGATTTGTGCCTTGGGCTACAGGCAGCTTGCTCTACAAAACAGGAATTTAAAAGTGCTTTTAGTGTGAGGCAAGTTGCAAAAAGATATATTTAATTGACCTGATGCTGTCTCTTTGTAGCTCTGTGGATTATTCAAAAGCCAATTTTTCTACTATATTGGTTACTGCTAAGAGATCTAAGGCAAGCATATCTATAATAATACAGATATATTGCTTGGAGAAAAAAGAAATGTGAATAGTCCAAACCACTATCTCTTGCTAAATAGCACTAACAGAAGTCATCCTGACTATACTAAAATATCTCCGTGTTCAGCTTCTTAATTTAAATATTTTTAACACTGGCTTGAACTGAAATGTTTTTTGAGATGAATGCTGTCTGGTACCAATATGAATTCTTCTCACTTATACATCTTAAGTTTAAACAGTCATAAATTAATGTTAATATAATTTAGCTTTCAACTGAACATGGTTATCTTCATAGGCTGACCCCTACTCTTATGCATATTTGGAATGTCCTTTTGATTTCTATGTATCTTAATTTCAACTAAATGTGCCCAGCATTGTAATCTTACTGCACAAGGTATTTTGCAATCCTGTTTTTATCAGACATTCTATTATTTCCATTTCATATATGAGTTAATTTGTGGGATTCATATACAGCTCTTTCAAGTCTAAACCATGTTCCAAAGTACCTCATCTTAGGAGAAAGGTAAGACCTGATTACGTTTTGTAATAGTCCATACCAAGACCATTAGGTAACCTAGTTTGAATCCAAAGCAAGTACCGTATTTTTCGCTCTGTAAGACGCACCTGACCATAAGACGCACCTAGTTTTTAGAGGAGAAAAACAAGAAAAAAATATTCTGAATCAAATGGTTTACTAAACTATTTAATAAACTATAACAGAATGGGATGTGTTGGGATGTCTTAATCCCAGTTGCTTTACTCTCATGTGCCTCTAGCATACTGTGTGCATGACCCCCCCATCCCCCGCAGACTGCATGTAACTGTTAGGGGATGAAAACATCTTGTATAGAATCCATCTCTGCAGTCCCTTCAATGCCACATGTATTTCCTGTAGGTCTGAATAAACTGTAAATATTCCTTTGATTGCACACCCCCAGCATACCTGCTCTCTCTGGTTTTTCTTGCCTCTATCTTAGACAGAGAAGGTGAGCAATGAGGAGAGACCTAAATTCAATCCTTCAACTTTTCTCTCTCTTTTTTTTCATATTTAAAAGTGATGCTTAAGAAACTCGGGCTCCATCTACGCATCCTTTTGAGTCGAGAGAAATGCTCACTCAGTGGTCTCTTGTGTGTCATTTCTTCCTCTAGGCCAAGGGCATGAAAATCTAACATTTGCACAGTTGCAGAGATCACTATAATAATTGTGTTTCTTGTATCGTCAATTGGGAAGGGAACTTTATATCCACATTGTTTTTGTTAAGCATTTAGAAGTCCCAGTTAATTATCCATGAGGTATTAAAAGGCCCTACCTTTGAAAGACAAAGCTGAATTGTGGGGAACTTCCCTTCCATTCCGAAAAGGTATTTCAAGCTCACGACACTTGTGCTGTTGAATCTTTTTTTTTTTTTCCCCTCAGAACAAAGGAGTGATGGGTGTTTTCATGGGGATTAACCCTTTTTTTTCAGAGAGGAGGAAAATGTCCCACTTTCCACTTTTTCACACCATGCATAATTTTGAACATCTTTGCCATGCTTCCCATTACTCATCATTTTCCTAAGAGAAGCAATCCTGGTTGTTGTAACAAAGTCTGATAGGGGAGCTGCTCCAATCCCTTGATTGTTTTAGTTGCCCTTCTTTGCACTTTTTCCAACAATGTCATTTTTCAGGTGTGGTGGCCAGCACTGTACACAATACACAGTACACAGTATGGTCATATTAAAGATTTGTATAAGAGGAATATGATCTTGGAAATTTGATTTTCCTCTGCAGCGGCGCGGCTTTAGAAGGATTGTGCTTCTAAAGTGTCATCTGTGCCTGCATCTGTGGTGGCGCTGGGCAGCGGTGCGCATCGGCGGTGTGGGGCAGCCGCGTGCGGCAGCGCGGTGTGCGGTGGCAGTGGCGTGGGGCAACGCGGTGCATGGCAGCAGTGGTGCAGAGTGGCCATGTGCGGCGGCGGTGGCACGGGGCGACGTGGTACGTGGCGGCGGTGGCGCAGGGCAGCGGTTTACGGCGGCGCGGAGCAATGGCGCTGGGCGGCGGTGCGCGGCGGCGTGGAGCTTCCTGGTGGGGGTGATCAGTTCCCGGAGTGCGGGGTGGAGCAGGGCGCACCGAGCACATGCCGGTCTGGTGGTGCAGGTGGGCCGGCAGCATCCCGGGTGTCAGGCACACACACATTCGCTCTATAAGACGCACAGACATTTCCCCTTACTTTTGAGGGGGGGAAAAGTGCATCTTATAGAGCGAAAAATACGGTACATCAGTCAGTTCACAGTGGCGTTACCTTTTCCTTCTAACAATAAGAACCGCAAGTGATGCTCACAGGACTTAGTTTGAATCAGAGCTGTTTGGATCCTGATAGACAGTACATCCAACCTTCTTGAGCAGCTGTCTAATGGGCTAGGAATCTGGATGGAAGTTCCTGTCTGCTGGCAAAGAAGAACTCTTGGAGGGCATTCACCCAAGAGGCCAAAGTGATGCCCATGTAAGCTGCCAATGGATGCCAGCAGTGGATGGCAGAAGACCCCCATCAGGGCATTCCTCATTGGAAGCAATGCAGGATGATAAAGAAAAAAGCCAAACTATGTGGAATGGACACAAATGAATCTGCTCTTCCTCCACCTAAAATTGGGAAATGATGTGATACTTCGCACTCCCTCCATCCCAAGTTAGAATTGCACTAAAAATTAGTTGAACTTAATTCTGATTGAAATCAATGGGGCTGAAGTCATGAATATCTTTTCCCATATACTGAACTAATATCATCTGGTTCCAACACATTAAAAAAAAACCCTGGAATTTCCATTATATTGGTGGACCTTGAACTATTTTGAAGCCATTTCAGCTTAGGCATGTTTTTATAATAGGAAATATTCTGTATTGTCAAATTTGATGAAAAATCCTAAAACCTAACGAGTTAACTTGCATTTATTAAATTGTAAGTTAAACTGAAGATAAACTCCCCTTTATTACATTTTGCAATATGTAAATTGATAAAATTTACATGTTTAATTAGTGACTCTGTTGCTTAAAAGCAAATTCTTCATTGTAAACAAGCCCCAAGCTAAAGAATCAGTTCCCAAACAGAGGGCAAAAAATGCAGAACTATCAGATTAGAAAGTCAGATTCAGGGCTAGAAGTCTATTTAGTTAATAGGCCAAGTTTGTTAAGTACAAATTGTAAAAAGAGCTAAATTTTCTAATGATAAAATTTTGATATGAAAATAGATGGTCTGTTCTCTGCCTGAGCTCTGCTGCTAGAATTGTACTCTTTCCACAACTGATAGAAGACAAATGATAATGTAGGAAATGAAATCTCAGTAGTGACAATATGGAGGCAAAGTACCAAGCAGTGATAGTTTAATACGTTCTTGCAAGAGCGGGCGCCCATCACACAGGCAGCGTGCTGTTTACACATAAGACATTGCTTTTTATTCCCTTTTCCTGGCTCGTAGACCCTACTTCTTTTCTCCCATTGGCTGGGTTACTAAGAAGTTACAATCTTCTCCGTCTGCCTACATCATACTACCCCTCAATATGTTCCCCCTCCCGCTCATACATCCCATGTTCATGCTAATGAGAGGTGTGTCAGTTGCTATTCATGAACCTATTAGCGTGCACAGTACCTTCTAAGAGGTCAATAGGTTGGCGTGGCCTTGTAGATTCTTACTTGACGCCAACTTGCTTCTTAAATCTTGTGGGAGGATGAGATAGGAAGAACAGGCTTTCCTCCAGGCTTATTATGGCCAGTTGTAAAAGGTTATCTATTTCCTGCTTTCTTCCACTGAAGGTGACAGTTTTACCACTGTCCCCCAATTTTACCCTCTCTGGTGTTTTTCAGGACTTAGTTGTAAGAAACACTATTACTTTTAGTACAATTATTTACATGGTTTTATCCTCAGGCCTTTTGGCCTTAAGGGATTTCAATATACTACCCTAGCCCTGTATTTCACCCTTTCTTTGATTTTCACCTTACCACTTATTGTGAGAAATGAAGTATTACTGTTACTAAGAACTAAAAATGTGTTGTCCTTTCCTAACTTCCCAAATCAGTTGCCTGAAATACCTGCCTATCTCTGCCTAGCAGTAAGATTGTTTTCCATTGCCCAGTTGGAGCTGCTGCTTTAGGAGTTCAACCTAACTGGGCTAGGTTAGCATGTTAATGGTGAAGGTTATAAAATAGGTTTTATTTTATTATTTTATTTTATTTATGTATGCTCCCTTTACATGCTTTACTTTCTGCGAAGAGGGCACCTTTTGATCTACCAACAAAACTGGATATCATTAACATCTTACTTTTTTTGTTTGCAAGGACCAAACAGTATCTTGTTTCAATTAAAGGGGTGTCAAGCTGAAGCCAACGCAAGTGTGCATGCATACACACCCACCCACAGAGAGAGAGCGCGCACGCAAGAGCACTACATTCACCTTGGACAGAGGCAAAAATCACATTTCCTTTGTTCCTGGGTTTCTGTCCACAAGGCTTGTGGGGAGGAGGTTTGTTTTTAAACTGCAGGTTTCTCATTCAGTTATACAGCTGAGTGGCAAATTAAGAATGAGGTGACCTCTTAGGCAGTAGATGCCTGGGATGGCACTCCCACCTGCCCCATTCCATTTCTCCTGATCCTCCAATGGTCATTACCCCCTGTATCCTCTGGCTGGTCCCAACCTCCTGAGCAGGAATCTTGGTATGTTTGTATGTTACTAGGTTGCGCTGGCTGTCTTGCCTACTCCCTTCTCCTAACACATCACATGGTTGGGAAAGGCGGCTGACTGGATGAGAAGGCAGAATGGCAGCTATTCCACCCTTGCACTCCAGAAGCTCCGCAGGTGTGCATATGTTCCACCACTCATGTGGCACATGCTGCTGCCACACTGCAACATTTGTTTCAGCAGGTGATAAATGGGCATTGCACAGAGCAGTGAACCAATGCTGGTTGGGTGCTGAATGACAGAACTGTGTGTCTTCTGCCTCTTATTTTAACACTGGTAATGGGAGGTCAGCTTATAAAATTTCATGACCAGGCCAATCAACTACTGTGAAATGGTTGTATAAGGAGATCTTGACCTTCACATCATGTTGCAGAATGTCTTTGGTTAGCCTGCAAATAAATATGTTGGAGTCCAAAAGTCAAATCAAGATGAGTACACAGTTCATATTTGTGTGGTCTTATTTTAATACAATAACCAAAAAAAACCCCCACACAGTAGTGATTTTCAAACTGAAATATTTTGACAATCAATGACCATCTGTATAAATGTCCTTGAATCACAAAAAACCTACCTCAGTGTGATTTGTCGGTGCTTGTGTGTTTGTCTTGCCAAATTTGTGACAGGGCTAAAGTAGAATCTGCTTAACTGGCATTTAACATCTTCCATTCCCTTTAAGTGCAGGAAAGGAACATATTTGTTGGCTAGCTTTCATTGATTCTCACAGAGGCAGAGCAAGATAGCTTTCTCCATTCTGTGTTACATGCTCCTATGCTGCATCATTTTTCAGAGAGGATTGTATGAACAGTTCAAGGAAAAGCATTTTGTATATCATTTGAGTCAATACTTCTGCCCCTTCCTCACCTTATTTTCCTGGCAAGAATGGAACAAGATTTCAAGCCTGTCAAGTGGGTGTTAAACACAATAATTGTGTGGAAATGGCCTTGTCAGATTTACTCTCAGTTAGGGCCAAACTAGGTAGCTATTATCAAGATTTTCCTTGGCTAATTACTTGCCTCATTACATGCCTAAGAACATGCCTCAGATTCCCTTCTTGGAGAACAAATTCTGGATGCAGTAGAAAAATCACATTAGTCACAATCCTTATGCCAGTTTGGACAAAAACAGATGTATACCCTTGTGTAGGATTCCACCCTAAGTCTCCTAAAAGTGCAGGAACAGGAGCCAAGAAAAATCATTCATTGTTTTGTATAAAACACCCAAAATAATGTTATGGACCAATATCATCAATATTGGCTTCCCCACTCCCCCAGATGAATGAATGAATGAATGAATGAATGGCAAGTCCCCACTTCCAAAGAGCTCGTGCAAATCCTAGTCGCCATTTCTCTTCTCAGTTTTTGTCTTGCTACCTTTTTCAAAACAGAAGTTCATACTTTTTTTTATATTATCACTGCACCATTTCAAAGGATATGCTTTGACTGTGTTCTGGGACTCATAATCCTGACAGGCTGACCCTTTGGATACATATCAAAGTTCAGTAATGCGTATTACTTATCCCTTATTACCCAAGGCTAAATTCATACAGAATAAAAGGATGAGATATTCTTTGCATACCATTTACAAGGTTACAGTGCAAATACATTATTGTTGTCCAAGGGCTTCATATTTTTATAGGGACACGCAAGTCAGCTAAATATTATTATTTCCAACTTCATTTAGTTCAAATTTGCATATTTCCTCCACAGCTGCAATTGCTCAAACTGGTTGTCAAAAATCTTCCCTCACACCTGGTAAGCAGCATTGTATGCCAAAATATTTTCAAATCTCTTAATAAAGCTTAATAAAAATGAAATGCAGATCTAACTTCTCATTTAACTGAGTATAACAAGCTTTTAAAATCGTTTAATCTTTGCCCAAATTATCATTTAAGTTAATTAGATGCCTTTCTCAGAAATAGACTCATGGTATCTTACAACAGGGGTTAAAGCAGACACACCATTTAAAACAGCTGAAAATAATGATTACACCCCAATACATATATAGTAAGATAACTGAATTAAGTAATCCATCATATGCCATCAAATGCCTGAATGTGCTGAAAAGACAATGTTGTCATGAAAGCTTACTGGGGAGAACATTCCATAATCCACAGGCCACCCAGAAAGACCTCTTTCCTTGATTGCTGTCCTCCACACTTTCCTCAGAGGAGGACTCCCATTTTTGACTGTAGTATATTGGTGGAGCCATCAGAGAAATCTGCAACAGATTCAAATAGGTTCTATTCTCTATGAATCAGATCCACAGATTGCACAGTAGATGCCTTTTTCTAAACGTCTTTTCCATGGACTTGCCATTTTTTTTAAAGTTCCCAGGAATTCTATTCAGATTTAATTGGTACAAAAATATGGAGAAAAGAGAAAAAAAATCAGACAGACATGTACATTTTCCTTCTGAGGCTATAGCCTAAGACCCACTGTTGTGTGGTGGTTCAGTAGTTGAACTGGGGATCTGGGAGATCCAGGTTTGAGTGTCCTCTCAGCAATGAACCTCACTGGATGACATTGGGCCAGTCATTCACTCTCAGCCTAACTTGCCTCACAGGTTTGCATTGTGAGGATAAAAATAGAGCTATATAAGATGCATTGGGTTCTTCAATGAGCAAAATGTAGGATATAAATGCAATAATGTATTTAAAAGTTGATTTTTCAATTTTTGTCCACTTTGGGGAAGATTTGTACAAATTCATATTAATTAATGCAACTGAGAAGGTATACTTTAGGACAGGGCTTAAAATTTCAAGTCTAGACCTACTAGCCAGGCAAAAACCTTACTCTCCACCTGGAGCGTGCAACCTCGTGGGGCAGAGGCATCTCCCCAGATCCTCTGCCACCCCCCCCAGTCCTCCCATTTATTTATTTATAACATTTCTATGTTTGTTTATTTTATTTAAAACATTTCTTTGTTTATTTTATTTATTTAAAACATTTCTATGCTGCCCCATCGCAACAAAGCCTTGGGGCGGCTCACAACAAAACAAAATATACAAATAAATAACAACATGACAAACAATTTACATTGTCCCATTGCATCCTCTGGCTCCTTCCAGCTTTCCAGCGCACTGGAATGGCGGGATGTGAGGCGGGGGGGAGGAAAAGCTCCCCCAATTCACATCGCTTGGCCCCTCCAGGAAGGTGGAGACCCCCAGCCTCGCTTTGTCTCCATTCAGGCCAAGAAGCAGCCGCCGGGCTTGCCTTAGGGGACAAGCAGAGGACTCCAGAGCCCCACCACCCGCTCCACACCCTCCCACCTCCAACTGCCTGCAATAATACTTCTCACACTTTGCAGCCCATCTAAGGGTTAAAGCAAGAGAGGGCTGCTTCCTAGAAGGGCGAGTGGAGAGACAGGCCCGAGGATTGCAGAAAGCAGATGCATTTAAGTCTCTGCCTGTGTGGGTCCTTGTGGGTTTGCTTCCCGGTTAGGGTCCCATTTGCAAATAGGGATGCAGGGCATTACTGTGCTTGCCAGAAAGGAATTTACACTCGCATTTGGTGAGCAGGCGAGCAGTAATTTCATGCCCTGCTTTGGGATACTTGCAAATTAACACAAGTAGAATGATATTCCCCTCCAAAAAATCTCTGTCAACAAGCAGAAAACAGTATTAAATTTCCTAACAATCCACTGACAGAATGGATTGAAGAAAAGTTTTTCATCCCTATCTAGGGGTGGGTTCATATTAGAGATATGATCTGTCATATGGAGAGGCACTCAGAGGTTAAATTTGTACCGTGGATGGACAGAAACAGGCAGCAGCCAGGGCAGGTGGGTCCTTCTCAGTGTTATATGCTCACTCCTTCTGGAACTCCCATGATCAAACTGACCAGCATGTTTTGCCCAAACTGCACTTTCTTACCTTCTTCAGAAGTATAGTGTGCAGAGCACATTGCAGAAATCTATCATGGAGATTATCAGAGTATAAACTGTAGAAGCCCAGTTTTTCCTAAATAAACAGGATCAAAGATGGACCCCTGATCACACTTGGGAGGAAGCACTCCTTGCCACTGAGGTCATTTTAGTTTCAAGTGACAGGATTCTGGGAGAACTCTCAAGCTACAAATCTGCCCCTTTGCGGGTGTGCAACCCAGTTCAGAACAGGCTGAATGCTATCCATCTAGTCAGAAGACCCACCCACTAGCAGCATCTCAGTCTTGTCTGAACCAAGTGTCAGCCCATCCAGTCCAGCCAGACACAATCTAGTATATGCATTGCTTTAGCTGTTGAAGAATAGAAGGAGAAATGAAATGGCATGTTAACAGCAAACTCCAAAACCTAAAATAAGCACACTCAGCAATTTCATGTAGATGTTAAATAATCCCTATAAATTAGGAGCATTTTAGGTCTAATTTCAATCTTGCTTAAGGAATAATAACGCCATAGTATCTGAAAACAGGGTTTATTTGCTTGTCAATTGAGTAGTTAGAATCAGTTTCATTGGTTAATAGATGGCCTTTTTCATTGCAGGATCCCCCATTGTTGTTTCCAGTCACAGATTAGAGGTAACAGTGCAGACATGGATGCATGCAGAAGAGATGCCCAACTCAGTCAGCACCAGAAGGAGCAGCTTCTCTCTGAATCAGCTGAGTCCCTTTTCTGTGCTGAGAGAGGTGCAGACCTTGTCAGAACTGAGTTATGCAAAGTAGAATCATTCAGGGTCCCCAATCCATTCAGGAGACACTTTTGAAGAGCCTCCAAGTGTTGCCAAGAGAAAGGGGTGGCAACAAAGTTACTCTTCAGAATCTCTTCCTGCAGTGCAATGTGCAGTACATCCCCAATATCTTGTTCTCAATTGGCTCATCTGCTGAGGAAACTTAGTGTACACTTGTAGTTAAATGTTAAAAGTAAACTGCTTTCCCTGCCATTGGTTCCCCCCACCCTCACCCACAGCCTGTAGTTTTATCTGATGGTTTTCAGTGTGGAGATACAGCTGACTTACTCTTTTCCTTTGCTAAACTATTTTTATCTTCACTTTCTTCCCATTCTCTTTAGTCAGAAAAGACAACCTTGAAAATGTCCAAGAGAATACTTCTGTGTGTTCTCGCATCTGTGTGTAAGGTACATTTACAAATTACAACAATGATAGCACATTTTTCCTTCTCTACCATTAGGCGCTCAAGACCTGGATCGCATCCGTTTATCTACCTACAGAACAGCATGCAAACTTCGATTTGTACAGAAGAAATGCAACTGTAAGTGTGCCAGTAGTTAATTCAAATTACTATCATTAATCTTTCACTGTAGAGTCTTTTCCCCAGTTGAAATGCAAATAGGAATTCATTTTAATACACATTCAGGAGATGCTAATAAGAACACCTGGCTTACCAGAAGACCATGATATCCCACTACTGCTAATTAGACTTATGCCTAAATGCTTGCATGCAGATGGTGGCAGGAGAGGTGGAGCTTTTAAAGTGTGTTTTCTGAGAAGTATTTTTCCTTTATTGATATTATGAGATATACCATAAAATCAAAAGGAGGTCTTCCCTCCCAGCTCCCTCCCCTCAAGTTTTCTTCTTAATGCTATTAGAAAAGTTCATTTTACCTCTAAGATTATCTTGTACAACTGGGTGGAACTTATTTTATGCTTTTACAGTAACAACAGATCCAGATTTCTGCATTCAAAATTTCCATTGCAAAAACTAGCAGATTTTTCTCTGTAAGTATCTTATTATAGATGCTGCCCAGAAGAATGCTAGATGCTTCTTAAATTACAAACAGGACACCATTGTTTTACAGGATTTATATAATATTTTTGATATTACTGGGGCAAAACAGCTCCTGCAACAATTACATGGCATTGACTGCAACTGATCATTTTTCAGTTATATGGTAGGTTAATCGTAGTTCTAGGAATGGTATATGAATGGTATCTTTTGGGATTCACAGCAGAGGAAGCTCCTCCTCATAAGAAAGACTTCCAGCAGTACAACTTCCTATGCCTCGCCATCTCGTATTGTTAAATTCAAGCCTGAATCTGGTCATCTTCTGCCTTGTCTCTCTGTAATGAGGTAGAGCTCTCATTCTGTAGATAACATTGGAAAAAGGATACAAAGAAAGGTGAAGCTAGGGATATCTGAGAATTTCATTTATGCTTACAAATCATACACATGTATACCATTTGCAGCCCCAAACTTAAATGCAAGCAAGAGAACATGCTTTCTGAAAATGTTTGCCAATTCCTCAACTCATGCTCAGATAAATGGCACATTTTTCCATTTTACTCCAGTGCGGCAAAAGTGCAGCTTTTTCAAAATAAAAAATAAAATTGTGAGCAATCAAATACAGGAAATGGTGTTTGGGGAATCTGGGCAGTCACAAAATCACATATTCCACAATTCCACAATCCCCAGAGAGGCTCGCCTGGCGCCGTCATTATTTGTTTTTCGGCGCCAGGCGAAGACCTTTTTATTTAAGAAATATTTTAATTGTTAAATTATTAATTCTATATTGTTAATTTTAGATTGTTATTTATTGTTATTTATTGTTTATATTTATATATTTTTTACTTTTAGACTATGAGATGGGCCAGTTTTAAATTGTGTATTATTTTTAAATTGCATTCTTTATATGTTGTTAGCCGCCCCGAGGCTTGTTTTGCAAGGGGGCGGCATACAAATTTGTTAAATAAATAAATAAATCCTGAGGTACAGCCTATTCTCTTCAGCAAACCTACTATCTCTGGAACCCTCTGACCACCTCTATTCTTTAGCCCATCAGTTTTGTGAGTGGGCAGATCTATTGTATATTGGTTCATGCATATTTTAGGAGGCAAATGGCACAATTGTGAAGCTTTTCAGTCCTATTATAACAGATTTAAACTATGTATCAGGCATATAGGATGACTGTGGGATTGATAAATGACTTTTATGATAGTGTACAGTATTTACAGTCCAGCCCCTTCTGCCTTTCCCCAGCCAGTTCTATGCTATGACTGTTGCTTATGCTGCATAACTTGGAGCTGTACAGTTATGCTGCATCTAATGATCACAGCACTGTTGATACATTAGCTCATTATCATGGCTCATCTTGCATCCCTAGCTGCAGTGTTGCACAGATCACATGGTAACTATTATGTGTAGAGTCCTTTGTCCTGATTATGTATATAAGCTCAATTGCTTGTAATAGGCTTCACATTTGCGAAATTGTAACCCAAATATTAGGAAGCACTTGTGCTTTTGATTCAATTCATTGCTTCAGAGCATTTTGGAGGAAATCTTTTTTCAGCAGACAATAATGAGATGCACAGTGCCTTAGCTGCTTCCTTTACGAAACTATACCTTCTATAAACCCAAACTGGTTCACAATTCCACTGGGAGTGGTTTTTCTGTGCATTTATGATAAATGACCAGAATGTCATTGGTGACCCAGTACCCTCCAGCAGTTTTGACCACAACTTATAGTCCATCTTTGTCAATGCTGGTTGGGGCTGATGGGAAATGTCACCAAAACAGTTGGACTATACCAGGTTGCCTACACTTGAAGTACGTGTTCTCTGTTAATTTACAGGTCATCAAATCCCATTTTTGTGATTACATAATTTCATTGATGTTGGGCTTCTTAGGAAGGTGACTCTACATTTGTTTTCAGTAGCCACCTTAGTCAAGAAGCTAAGGATTTTCCATGATAGGGTGCTCTGCTTGCCCATCTTGTTCCTTGGTGACTTCAATCTTAATTCTCAACCACCTGTTTACTGGACCCGTGCCCATCCTGGCTATTAAAGAGCGCCAAGGTCGGATTGTGCCCTGGATCTTGGAGGTGGTAAATGCCTCCTTGAGAGACGGCCGGGTGCCTGCCCCTTTAAAGGAGGCGGTAGTCCGGCCAGTCCTCAAGAAGGCTTCCCTGGATCCAGAGGTGGTCGCCAATTATAGCCCGGTGGCCAACATCCCGTTTTTGGGCAAGGTGCTGGAGCGGGTGGTGGCGGGACAACTCCAAGCACTCTTGGATGAAACTGATTATCTGGACCCATTTCAGTCCGGTTTCAGACCCGATTTTGGCACTGAATCTGCCTTGGTCGCCCTGTATGATGACCTATGCAGTACCACAGGGTTCCATGACCTATGCAGTACCACAGGGTGTGGGCTGCGGAATCACCAGTATGCTGATGATACCCAGCTCTACCTCTCGTTTTCCACCGATCCAGGTGAGGCGGTGGCTGTGCTGAACCGGTGCCTGGCCGAGGTAATGGGCTGGATGAGGGCCAATAAACTGAGGCTCAATCCTGACAAGACGGAGGTCCTGTTGGTAGGTGGTTCGGGCTTCGGAATGGGGGACCTGACCCTAGTCTTGAATGGGGTTGCACTCCCTCTGAAGGACAGGGTCCGCAGCTTGGGGGTCCTCCTCGACCCGGAGCTGACCTTGGTAGCCCAAGTGTCAGCAGTGGCGAGGAGTGCCTTCCATCAGCTTCGGCTGATCCATCAGCTGCGTCCCTTTCTGGAATTCGACTGCTTGGCGACGGTGACTCATGCGTTGGTGACTTCCCGGCTAGACTACTGTAATGTGCTCTACGTGGGGCTACCCCTGAAGACGGTCCGGATACTTCAATTGGTGCAGAATAGAGCTGCCAGGGTGCTGACGGGGACTGGGCATGGTTCTCATATCACCCCAGTTCTCCGTCAGCTTCACTGGCTCCCCATTGAAGTCCGGGCCCAATTCAAGGTGTTGGTTCTTACCTATAAAGCCCTTAACGGCTTGGGTCCCGGTTACCTCAAGGAGCGCCTGCGACCATATACACCCTCCCGCCCCTTACGATCTGCTGCTGATGCCCTCCTCCGGGAACCCTCTGTGAGAGATATTAGGAGGGTGAGTACCCGGAGGAGGGCTTTCTCTGCGGTGGCGCCCCATCTATGGAATGCGCTCCCCAGAGAGGCTCGCCTGGCGCCGTCTTTATTTGCTTTTCGGCGCCAGGCGAAGACCTTTTTATTTAAACAATATTTTAAATGTTAATTTATTTATATTGAGATGTTTTTAATTTAGACCTGGAGATGGGCCAGTTTTTAATGTTGTGTTATTAAGATTGTGTTTTTAGGATTTGGAAATTTTAAAGTTTTAGAATTGTTATTGTTATTGTTGTGAGCCGCCCCGAGGCTTGTGGCAAGGGGCGGCCTATAAATTTCCAAATAAATAAATAAATAAATTCTGAAAGTCTCACTTGGCAAGCCATCTCATGCTTCCTTTTCCTAACATCCTCCTTTAGTCTATGACTCCAGAATGACTCTCCAAATTATAGCCACAATCACTCTTCATTTTGTGCACTGTGTGAACTGTTTTGTATTGACACCCCTCTCTTTTGAACGCCCCTTCTTCAACTATCTTTTTTCTTTTTCGTTCTGCTTTCAGTCCTGTAAAATCTTCACATTCACTCTTCCCATCTCTCTCTCTTTCCTTGACCTACAGTCTACTGGTGCAATGACTGTCAGAGAAATATTGTCTCCTTTTGATGCCTTCACCAGTCTCCCCACCCCTAGACTCCATAGTTTCCACCATCAACTCCTACATAGCATCAGCTGTTTATTAATTTCCCTGCTGTTCCATAGATTTGTCACCCCTACTAATTCTGATACCTGATTTACTGCCTCCATTAATTATTCCTTGGTTATGGTGTTGCTGAGTCCCTTCAGAGCAAATTAGGGTATCTGGTGACTCTAAATAAACACAGTCTTTTTTATCAGATATTTATTTTGCTACCATGTGCATTTCCTCCACACACAAACAAATTCTAAACACATTTAAGTGCATGTACATTCTTTCCTTGCTAACCTTCTCTCTCTTTTCCTTCTCCATTCTTGAGTTATCTCCCCCAGTTTAGGTTCCTTGAGTGCAGGGACCTTTCTGTTTTTTTGCCTATGAAACTCTATAAGGCATCATATATGCTTATGGTATGATATATATGACAAAGAAGTCCCTTACACATTGTCCACCCCCCCCCCCACACACACACACAATAAGTCTAGAAAGTAACAAACTCACAATCATTTTACTACTTATTTTGGGCTTAGTTATGGATCTCATCACTTTGATAGATAAGGAAGGAAGGAAAGTAAGCAAGTGAGTTGTGGAAATATGTATTGAAAGATGACAAGTGCTGATAGACTGGAGTCCAAAATTGGAAGGACTAAGTGCCAACTGATCACCGAAAGCACTGTATGATTGTCCGAAATTTGGATTTCCAGAAATAGTGTTTAGTCTTCCTCAACTTGAAATGTTCATTTGCTTAAAAACCACACACACACACACACACACACACACACACACACACACAGTATTAGTAAGATGAAATCTCAGTTTTATCCTTAGGCTGTAGCTGCAGAAACCTAACATAGCATATCATAATAAAACTTCATTATGCATTTAAAAAATTACTGTACAGCCGGAAAACTACTTCCATCCTAGATGGGCTTTACTCACTATGTAATATGATTGTTCTGCAGTGATGGCTTGTAGAAAAAGCAAAGACTGCTAATTTCCCTAGATCAGAATAAATAGTTGGCAGTTGTAAGCTTTGCATTTAAAACCTGGAATTTAAAGCCATGCCTATGATTCTAATATGGAATTTAATTAGAGCAGACAGACTGAGAGCCCATATCCCTGATGGTTTTGATTCAGCACTGCGGGGAGGGGTGGTAATGTTGTTTTTCTCTTCTGTTTTTTGTTTTGTTTTTTAATGAAATACTTTTTGTTCTCAGGAAATGGAACGGTGCTATACTGACCATGAGGGAGACCTTGCTAAACTTGCATGTTTGCCTCTAATCCTTCTCTGCCTCCCACTTCTGTCCAAACATTCAGACCTTGAAGGCATGCAGGGTAGTCAGTTCCCATTCCTTATATGCTTTTGGGCCTCTTCCTCATCTGCCTGTCGCTTTATGTTAGCCATATATACCTCTTTGTCTAATGCACAATAATTCACATCTGTAAATTAAATGCAAATGCTGCTAAAGATGGACTCACTTCAGATATTTTTAAACACATCACACTCTGGACCAACCTCACATCCACGGTTAATATATCACCAAGCCAGCAGCAAACCCCGCCACAAAAATATTGGCAGGGCATCAAACTAGGATGCCAAATGAAGTTCCAGTGCAGCTGTGCAGCTCATACTTTCAAAACCAATTCCATATGTGCAATGCATTGCCATACATTTCTGCTCAGCAGTAAACCCCATTGATTTGAGTGGAACTTACTTCCAGGTAAGTATAGCCTCAGGTATGCCTGCCTGCTCAGAGCCACTTCTGAGAAGACATGTATAGGATTGTAGCTTGAATTCCTCATTTAGCTGCATTTCTTACAAAATCAGATGCTCTATTATTCCTAAAAAGTGATAGCCAAGTTAAAGGAACATTAATCCCAGGAACTGGGCAGAATCAAAGTGCCTTAAAATATGGGGCAGGTACCAAGCCTTTTGGCCCCATATTAACCTGGTGCATAAAAAGTTGGTGCTGGTTCTTAAAATAAATAAATTTATTTATTTATTTAGGAAGCTTCTATGCCGCCCCATTCGCCGAAGCCTCGGGGCGGCTCACAACAATAAATAACATAATAACAAAATAAAAACAATATACCGTATTTTTCGCTCTATAAGACGCACTTTTTCTCCCCTCAAAACTAAGGGGAAATGTCTGTGCGTCTTATAGAGCGAATGTGCCTGACACCCGGGACGCTGCCCGCCTGCCCGCGGGCACCACCAGGCCGGCATGTGCTCGGCGTGCCCTGCTCCACCGCGAACTGATCACCCCCACCGGGAAGCTCCCCACCTCCCCCCCACGCCAATCCTTTAAAGCCTCCGCCGCTCGCTCGCCCTGTCATCCCGCGCCCATCCGCACCTCCCCCCCACGCCAATCCTTTAAAGCCTCCGCCGCTCGCTCGCCCTGTCATCCCGCGCCGATCCGCTCCCCCCCCCCACGCCACTGCTGCGGCAGGCACAGATGAGGCTTTAGAAGCACGATCCTTCTAAAGCCTCCACCGCCCGCACTGTCATCCCCCATTGCCATCCCGCGCCATCCCCCACCTCCCCCCACACCACAGGGGGCAGGCACAGATGAGGCTTTGCTTTAGAAGCACAATCCTTTTATTAAAGTTTAACAGGTTAAGAAACAGTATACATTGAAGCAGCGTTCTCTTTGAGATGTGAGAGAAGCAATTGACAATGTAAAGAGCTGGACACATGGACTGAGCAGTCAAATAGACATTGTTTCTTCCAAAAGCCTTTTGATAAAATCCATCAACAGACTCTTGAGAAAACCTGGCAGTGATGGAATAGGGGCTGTGTGTGCACACACATGTTGTCCTATGGATCAGTAACTGATTACAGAATTGAAAGCCAACATTGAGAATGCATGGTATTCTCACAAGATTCTGCATTAGGATCAGTGCTTTTCAACCTGTTCATAAATGATCTGGAATTAGAAGTGAGCAATAAAGTAGCCAAGTTTGCTGATGATACTAAAATAAAACATTTAAAAAGGATTGTGAGGAATTCCAGTGGGATCTCTCTGAGCTGGGAAAAAGGGCATCAGAACGGCAAATGCTTTCAGTGTAAGCAAGTGTAAAGTTAGCATGCTGGGGGGAAAGAATCTCATCTTCAAGTTTAAGCTGATGGAATCTGAACTAGTGCTGACAGAAAGGGTCTTGAGAATGTGGGGGACAGCTTGATGAAAATGTCAAATGTTAGGAGGAAATGCCATAATTAGGAAAGGAATTGAAAATCAAATTTCCAAGATCATATTCCTCTTACACAAATCTTTAATATGACCATACTTAAAGTATTGTGTACAGTGCTGGCCACCACACCTGAAAAATGACATTGTTGGAAAAAGTGCAAAGAAGGGCAACTAAAACAATCAAGGGATTGGAGCAGCTCCCCTATCAGACTTTATGCATGGTGTGAAAAAGTGGAAAGTGGGACATTTTCCTCCTCTCTGAAAAAAAAAGGGTTAATCCCCATGAAAACACCCATCACTCCTTTGTTCTGAAAAAAAAAAAAAAAAAAGATTCAACAGCAGAAGTGTGGTGAGCTTGAAATACCTTTTGGGAATGGAAGGGAAGTTCCCCACAATTCAGCTTTGTCTTTCAAGGGTTGGGTCTTTTAATACCTCATGGATAATTAACTGGGACTTCTAAATGCTTAACAAAAACAATGTGGATATAAAGTTCCCTTTCCAATTGAGGATACAAGAAACACAATTATTATAGTGATCTCTGCAACTGTGCAAATGTTAGATTTTCATGCCCTTGGTCCAGAGGAAGAAATGACACACAAGAGACCACTGAGTGAACATTTCTCTCAACTCAAAAGGATGCGTAGATGCAGCCCGAGTTTCTTAAGCATCACTTTTAAATATGAAAAAAAGAGAGAGAGAAAAGTTGGAGGATTGAATTTAGGTCTCTCCTCATTGCTCACCTTCTCTGTCTAAGATAGAGGCAAGAAAAACCAGAGAGAGCAGGTATGCTGGGGGTGTGCAATCAAAAGAATTTTGTTGTTAGTCGCAAAGTCGTGTCCGACCCATCGCGACCCCATGGACAACATTCCTCCAGGCCCTCCTGTCCTCCACCATCCCCCAGAGTCCACTCAAGCTCACACCAACCGCCTGTGTGACTCCATCCAGCCACCTCATCCTCTGCCGTCCCCTTCTTCTTTTGCCATCTGTTGTTCCCAGCATTAGGCTCTTCTCCAGGGAGTCCTTCCTTCTCATTAGGTGGCCAAAGTATTTGAGTTTCATCTTCACTATCTGGCCTTCTAAAGAGCAGTCAGGGTTGATCTCCTCCAGGACTGACCAATTTGATCGCCTTGCGGTCCAAGGGACTCGCAGGAGTCTCCTCCAGCACCACAACTCAAAGGCCTCAATCCTTTTGCGCTCGGCCTTCCTTATGGTCCAGCTTTCACAGCCATACATTGCAACTGGGAAAACCATAGCCTTGACTATACACACTTTTTTTGGCAGGGTGATATCTCTGCTTTTTAGTATGCTGTCTAGATTTGCCATAGCTTTCCTCCCCAGGAGCAAGCATCTTTTAATTTCTTGGCTGCAGTCCCCATCTGCGGTGATCTTGGAGCCCAGGAAAATAAAATCTGTCACTACCTCCATTTCTTCCCCATCTATTTGCCAGGAAGTGAGAGGACCGGATGCCATGATCTTAGTTTTCTTAAAAATATTCAAAAGAATATTTACAGTTTATTCAGACCTACAGGAAATACATGTGGCATTGAAGGGACTGAAGAGATGAATTCTATACAAGTTGTTTTCATGCCCTAACAGTTACATGCACAGTCTGTGGGGGATGGGGGGGTCATGCACACAGTATGCTAGAGGCACATGAGAGTAAAGCAACTGGGATTAAGAGATCCCAACACTTCCCATAGTTTATTAAATAGTTCAGTAAACCATTTGATTCAGAATATTTTTTTTCTTGTTTTCCTCCTCTAAAAACTAGGTGCGTCTTATGGTCAGGTGCGTCTTATAGAGCGAAAAATACGGTAATTGGAGATGTCCTAGCCAAAGATGTAAAATCAATAATATTAACAGTTAAAATGACATTTAAATGAAAAGGTCTTAGCCTAGCGCTGAAAAACAAGTAACGATGGCACCAGGAGGACCTTTCTGGGGAGTGCATTCCATACATTGGGCGCCACTGCAGAGAAAGCCCTCCAGGTACTTACCCTCCTAATATCCTTCATGGAGGGTTCCCGGAGAAGTGCCTCTCCCGCTGATCTCAAGGGGTGGGCGGGCACATATGGACATAAGCACTCCTTTAGGTAACCAGGACCCAAGCCGTAAGGGCTTTGTAGGTAATAACCAACACCTTGAATTGGGCACAGACTTCAATGGGAAGCCAGTGAAGCTGATGGAGAACTGGAGTCATGTGAACAGAACGCTAGTCCCCGTCAGCAGCCTGGCAGCTCTATTTTGAACCAATTGAAGTATCTGGACCATCTTCAATGGCAGCCCCACGTAGAGTGCGTTACAGAAGTCAGGAAGTCACCAACGCGTGTGTCACTGTCACCAGGCAGTCGTCCTCCAGGTAGGGATGCAGCTGATGGATCAGCTGAAGCTGAAAGAAAGCGCTACTCGCCACCGCTGTCACCTGAGTTTCCAGTGAAAGCTCTGGGTCGAGGAGCACTCCCAAGCTGCGGACCTTGTCCCTAAGAGGGAGTGCAACCCCATTCAGGACTAGGTCAAGGTCCCCTTCCCTGAAGCCCGATCTGCCTACCAACAGGACCTCCGTCTTGTCTGGATTGAGCTTCAGTTTATTGGCCCTCGTCCAGCCCATTACCTCAGCCAGGCACCGGTTCAGCACAGCCACTGCCTCACCTGGATCGGTGGAGAACGAGAGGTAGAGCTGGGTATCATCAGCGTACTGATGATTCTGCAGCCCACACCTCCTAATGACCTCTCCCAGCAGTTTCATGTAGATGTTAAACAGCAAAGGGGACAAAATGGAACCCTGTGGTACTCCATGGCATAGCTGCCATGGCACAGAGCCATAGTCCCCCAGCATCACCTTCTGGAATTGGCCATTGAGATAGGAGTGGAACCACTGCAAAGCAGTGCCTCCAACCCCCAGTCCCGCTAGCCTATCCAGAAGGATACCATGGTCGATGGTATCAAAAGCTGCTGAGAGGTCCAGGAGAACCAACAGGGACGCACTCCCTCTGTCTTTCTCCCTGTACAGGTCATCGTACAGGGCGACCAAGGCAGATTCAGTACTGTACCCACGTCTGAAGCCGGACTGAAATGGGTCCAGATATTCAGTTTCATCCAAGAGTGCTTGGAGTTGTCCCGCCACCACTCACTCCAACACCTTGCCCAAAAACGGGATATTGGCCACTGGTCTATAATTAGTGGTTATCTCTGGATCCAGTGACGCCATCTTCAGGACAGGTCAGACTACTGCCTCTTTTGAAGGGGCAGGTACCTGGCCATCCCTCAGAGAGGCATTAACCACTTCCAAGATCCAGGTCCCTGTCCCCTGCTTGGCATTGTTAATTAGCCAAGATGGGCAAGGGTCCAATAGGCAAGTGGTAGGATGTACTCGTCCAAGCATCTTGTCCACATCATCAGGCCGCAGTAACTGAAACTCATCCATCAATTTTGGACCAGACGGCGACATTGGTATCTCCCCAGAAGCCTCTGGGTCACTAGTGGAGTCCAGCTCATGACAAATCTGAACGATTTTCTCCCTAAAATGCTTGGCAAAGTCATCACAGCGGGCCTTCAAGGGTGGTACTGCATCTTTCTTAGGGCCAGGATGAACCAGCCCTTGTACCACCCAAAAAAGCTCCGCCGGACGGCATTGTGAGGAGGCAATGGAAACGGAGAAGAATTTGCAGAATAATGCAAGGCTATTTAATGTGAGAATTAGATAAACTGATTTGAAGGTTTCTCTCCTTGTAATTTTGCTACAATATAATTGCTTGAATAGACAAAAAGATTTATATTTCACTAAAGTTAATAGGACTGTATCCATGTTTATGTTTCATGATGGATTACTAATCTGTGGTATGAGTGACACAAAAGCATAGGGACTGGAGATCCTTAGCATTCCTGTTCAAAGGTCCGCCATGTTCAAGAGTGAAGAGAGACGTAACGTGTCCAAGTATAGTAAAGCCACTAGAAAATTATTTTAAGACAGATTTTAGTTCCATCCTATTCTCATAATATTTGTTCTTTAACTTTCTTCCTCTTGTATCCTTATTTTTGTGCCCAGCAAATAATCTAACCTTTACTTTTTTTTAATACCTTTGTCTTCAGTTTGCAAGTTTTCTTTCTTTTTTTTAAACCTCAGACAAATACTCATGTATGCAGACTCTTACTCCACCTAGGGGTTCTGGAAATGTAATTCCAAATTGCCACTACTGGGTTCCAGCAACCTATAAACATACAAATGTCAGTGTACCCTATATTTAACCCAAATCCCATTTATTTCTCATTTTCTAATTTATATTTTCCCTTATAATTGCTGATGGCCAAGATAATTTATGACAATTTAAGCTGTACTTCTTTCCTGTGAGCTGGCTATTATCTGGTACATTTGATGATGCAGCATACAATTTTCCTGAGATGTCACCCCGAGAATAAAAACTGGATTTTAGTATTAATCCATGAATGGGGATAAATTCAGTATCAGCACAGAAAGTGTACCTGGCTTAAAGGAATATGTCTAGATAACTATAACACAAACTCAAATGTTTGTATTTGAGTATAATAGTCAGATAAGCTCACATCAAATGAAATTGATTTTAACGATTCTTACTTCCAAGTATGTATGCAGAAAGAAACAACATGCCTATCCAATCCATGTTTCCTCTTCAAACCATTCTGAGGATGACCTCAGAGGGACAATGCTATATTAAAGTTTAAACATTTAAGTGCTTCTACCAAAATGAGCTTTCTGTACCTTATAGAAAATACCTTGGATACTGTGGTATAAGCATGGGATTTATATCACCTGTTAGGCATTTATAAGAAGAACGATCAATCAAAGTTCATTATATTAGACTTATTCAATGAAGAAAGACATAGCCAAACAGTAAGGTTTGTCATCATTTTGATTGTGTTATTTGAATGGAAATATAAGTAACAGATTACTTTAAAATCACCAAAATAAAAATATTAAATGCTCAGTTAATGAATATAGATCATGATACATGACTCCATATATTGTATCATATGAAGCAAAATGTTGTACAGTCATCTTTCCCTGGCTTAAGCTTTCTGCTGCTTTGGGCTTTCAAAGATTGTTCTGATGTTTCAGTGTCTGCTTGCTGAAGTTCTCCCTGTGGTTGGACATCTGCTTGAAATCTTCTAGTGCTGCAATGGGCTATCTCCTTTGAAGTGTCACTACAACCTCACAATACAAGTACTTGTTCTCCTCCACCATCAACTCTGACCTTCAGGTCTTATTCCAGTAGGTTTTTAGAGACTGGAAAGCTTCCTCTTTTTCAGTTGTGTTCTATGTAGCCACCAACTCTTGTCTTTGGGGCTTCTTCCAGCCACCAATCAAGTAACTCACTAACAGACTTTTTCATTCTTTCCTAGGCATATTAGGCTAAGAAGCCTACTGGTCTTCTTTCATTGTCTAATCAGTGGCTATGTATAGTTCCTCTAGCTACCTTTCAAATTTCTTGACCAACCCAATAGTATTTTGATACTTTTCCTGATCCAAAAGCAGCTTTTGCCATGAACCATTTTCAAGCTATCAGTTTAGCTCCTCCCTCTGTAAAAATTATAATTAAGGCAGCCAAAACAAAGCCATACCTTCTAAACTATATAGTTGCATTAAAACTTCAGTCAGTAGTTACTCACAGAATATGCACATTACTCATAATAAACAGATAAAAACACCATCTTTCTTCACAGTATTTGCGCTGCATGCCCACAATTCTTCATCAGAAGGAAATAAGATATATTTGCTTAGAATTGCAAATACATTCAACTTACAGAAGAGGAAATTCTTCAAACTAATGCCACAAAATCATAGAATAGCATTTTTTGGGGATGGGGGGTATGGCAGGTCTTGAATAGAAATTGTTCCTGTTTGGTGGACCAAAACATGAATGACCTTGATAAGATAACATACTATGCTGTTGTGTTTCCATGAGCATCTTCCACTTTATTTCACCTCCCAAAAGACTTCACTGATTTTGACTTCAGACTAACTCCCTGCTCCCTAACAGATTCAGTGGGTAGAGCCTGGTAGAATCCTGAGTTTTGGACACAGGATCTGGAGAGATCCCAGAGTGATTCTGTAGCAAAACAACCATATCCATAGTCCACCTTTGAGGTTCAGTTCTGTTTTTTTACTGTTTGGATTATGAAAACTCAACACTAGCCTTCTCCTCCATACCCCCATGTTTTCAGCATTCCCTCAGTTGCCTCTTTCTTTTTAGGGAGTGGCTGTACATACTACAAAACAAAGCACAGGGCTCCAGCCACCCAGCAGTTTTACTCTATTTTTCACAAGATAGCAAGCAGCCTTTTTGGAAATAAATGTGGTACTGGAATCAGACACTTCCAGTTTTCCAGTTAAAAAGTAAGTTTACCTGGAAAACCTGGAGAGGCAGGTGCCTAGGGGTATCATGTTAGGGACCCCAGGGGTAAGAGGCTTTAGGGTACATAGCAAGTTTATTACCGCAGTGAGTTTTAACAGGGGACTATCCATTTCACAGATCAGGCTTTACTAGCTGAGATTGTATTATGCCTCTCTCAGTAACACAATAAATTAGAAGTAGAATAAATGCATACCTTACTTCTGAGAATTGGATTGCCATAATAATGATATATAGGGAAATGCTTTTTCTCAGCACTACTAAATAAAAACTTATTTTGCAGAAGTTCATGCAAATCCATAGATAGCAGCTATTTCTTAAGGGAACAGCAGAAATCCATAATCTCAGTTCATATTAATCTGGTACCATGCTAACTTGTGGCTAATAATACTTGCGCCTAAGGTGGGGAGGCGGAGGAGAGTGCCGCCATGGATGTGAAACGAGGTGGTTAGGGGGATTAGACGAAAGAGGAGCCTCCATAGGAAATGGGTACTGGGGGAAATAGACAAAAGGGTATACCGGGAGGAGGAGGCCCGTTGCAGAAGGATTCTTCGCAAGGCTAAGGCTGATTATGAGCTGAGACTTGGCAAGAATATCAAGAGCAACAAAAAGGGCTTCTTTCAGCATGTAAATAGGAAAAGGAAGGGGAGACAAGTGGTGGGACCACTAAATAAGGAGGAAGGAGATCCAGTGACTGACATGAGGGAACAGGCACAGATGCTAAATGACTATTTTGCCTCTGTGTTCTCCCCAAAGCAGGACGGGGGATATCCGTATAGGAGATTAGATGAGACTGGGGACTTAGGGGCAGAGATTAGAGTCATCCCCCTTGAAGTCGAGGGGCTCCTCAGGGCATTGGACATTACAAAGGCACCAGGCCCTGACAGGTTACACCCGAGAGTACTAAGAGAGTTGGCAGGGGTTCTCTCACGCCCGCTGGCCTCCATTTTTGAGGCCTCGTGGAGAACGGGTGAAGTTCCAGAGGACTGGAGGGTGGCATTGGTGGTCCCAATTTTCAAAAAGGGTAGTAGGAAGGACATGGGGAATTATAGACCGGTTAGCCTTACGTCCATTGTAGGAAAAACAATGGAAAGGCTCATAATAGAGAGAGATCTAGTGATGCTAGATAGGGAAGGGAGGCTGACAGCCACACAACACAGCTTCCGCAAAAACAGGTTCTGCCAGACAAATCTTGTGGAATTCTATGACAAGGTTTCAAGATGGCTAGATGGAGGGGATGCAGTGGATGTGGTATACCTGGATTTCAGCAAGGCCTTTGACAAAGTGCCCCATGATATCCTGGTGGAGAAACTGAGGAGTTTTGGGATACACCAAAGCACTGTCCGGTGGATTAGGGCATGGTTGACTGACCGAAAGCAGAAGGTAACCATTAGCAGGGAATCGTCGGGATGGCAGCCAGTGACAAGCGGGGTCCCCCAGGGCTCTGTCCTGGGGCCGATCCTGTTTAATCTTTTCATTAATGACATGGAAGAAGGGGTGAACAGTCTGCTGATCAAATTCGCAGACAACACTAAAACTGGAGCAGTGGCCACAACTGAGGAGCAGATACACCAGATCCAAAAGGATCTGGACAGACTATGGAAGTGGGCAGGAGACAACAGGATGGCTTTCAATGTGGAGAAGTGCAAGGTCTTGCACTTGGGGCATAGGAATAGCTGTCATAAGTACAGGTTAGGTGACAAGTGGCTGGAGAGCAGCACTTGTGAAAGCGACCTCGGGGTACTGGTTGACCGCAGGCTAAACATGAGTCAGCAGTGTGATGCGGTGGTCAAGAGGGCGAATGCCACCCTTGGCTGCATAGCCAGAAGTGTGGCTTCTAGATCAAGAGAGGTATTACTACCACTCTACACGACTCTGGTGTGCCCGCAACTGGAGTATTGTGTTCAGTTTTGGGTCCCTCATTACAGAAAGGATATAGCCAGGTTGGAATCAGTGCAGCGTAGGGCCACAAGGATGGTGGCTGGTTTGCAGGGGATGCCATATGAGGCAAGACTGAGGGAACTGGGTCTCTTCAGCTTGGAGAAGAGGAGACTCAGAGGGGATATGTTGGCAACATACAGGTATGTGAGGGGGTGTCACATGGAGATGGGGAGAGGCCTGTTCTCCCCTGCAGAGGAAGGCAGGACGCGCTCCAATGGAGCAAAGCTCAGGGAGCCAAGGTTCAATTTGGATGCCAGGAAGCACTTCCTGACAGTTAGGACCCCGAGGGCGTGGAATGGGCTTCCACGGGAGGTCGTTGAGGCCCCATCGGTGAGGGTGTTCAAAGACAGGCTGGACATGCACATGGTGGGCATGTCATGAGCGGAGCCGGCTGGTGCCGGAGATCAGACTAGATGGCCCGGGAGGCCCCTTCTGACTCGCTCTGTTTCTATGTTTCTATGTTTCTATATGTAAAAGCACGCACGCGCACATGATATATGTATGTATTTACATATGCTGCTTATTAAATATGCACACTGCCATCTAGTGGTTAGTAATACTATCATTCTCTAGCTTGTGTTACCTCATTCTCAGGAAGTAATAAAGAAATCATTATCTCTCTTTTTGTGTAAAATCTCAGGCAATTTCTGCTTACATGCCATTTGAACTTTCACTATTTCCTCGGCAAGGTTTGCTGTTCTTTTCATTTTGATGACTAGCATTAAAATGCTTTCCATCAGTTTGCTTTTGGTCAACAGGCTTATAATGTCCTTGATTCCTCTGGAAAACTTTGATCCCTTTAAACTTTGGCAGTCTTCCAAATTTCAGATTAGAAGGCCAATTTTAGAGATCTTACATATTTTTAGCCGGCAGTTGTTGATGAAAATCATGCCACCTGGCCATAATTACTTATTAGTTTTAAATTTGTGAATTTATGTTTTGTCACCTCTGTTAGACAGTTCTTCAACTTTGTTCCCTAAAAAGATCAGTTGTGTTTGGCTATCTCTCAACACCATGGCTTAAAATGAGGCTTTTATATTATTAGTGTCTGGGTAGGGAAAGGCGTGGGAGAAGTATGGGGCCTTTTCTTAGGTACCCTTAGGTAATCAATCATGTTATTGATTAATAAAGCTTCAGGAAAGACTGATGTAAAAACTCATTTAGCTTTTCTACTATTTCCCTGGCTTTCTTGAGTGCCCCTTTTATAGATTTTAAAGTTCCTACTCCTACTTTGGCTGGTTTCCAGGTTCTGAAGGATTTGAATAACTGTTTATGGTTTTCCTTGCACACTTCAGTGCACTCCATGTACACAAATAGATGTATCCTTGAAGCATTTACGGCTTTCATCTCTATGGGCCAATCTTTGGTGGGATTTCGATAGCACTTGCCAACACCAAACAGTTGCTGTGTGCCACAAGACAGTGAAATGAGGAGGGAAGAATCGCTGTTAGGGCGCAATCTTATGGCCACCAGCCTGAATCTAGGATTATTCAAAGTCCCTAGAAACTTAGTCTGAGATCAGAGCAAGTACTCTGAACTCAGAGCACTCTCTCTTGGCTATCTCTCAGAGCCATACAGCCCATACAAAAAGAACTGTGCTGGCTGTGACTCCAAGGTTGTAAGAGTGACCTTGGAGAGGGAGTTTTGTGAGCTGAGGGGGAAATGGGGGGGGGCACATAGGCAGTTTCCTGGCAGTGCCACAGCACCGGCTGCTTCTAGCTCTGGGCAAGCTATTTCACTTGGATGACTGAAATATGGTGGAGTGAAAGAAGCATGGAGGTGACTTTCATCTCTGCACTCCTCCTGTCCACAGGATGCCTATAACACTCCAGGCTCAAAGAGTTACAGGCAGCATTATTACTGTGTTTGGGGTTTGGCCATCATCACATAGCCAGCTCTCATAGGCTGTGTGTCATGTTCAAAAAGCCAAGTCAGAGTGAGAGTGTTCAGGACAAAACAAAAGTCCACTTGTTCATTTTCTGACATGGAGAGATAGGCAACAGCAGCAAGTAGTCTGATATTTTTTAAAAGATGCTTTATTTTAGGTGCACACTAACAATGCAGAGTGAGCCTGTCTCCAGTTGGGACCAGCTCCCAAACTCATCCTACACAGCAAATTTATATACCTAACTTTTTGCAATAATTAGTAACAGAAAACATGGTTGATACCTGCTCCTCCTTCTGGCTATTCCTGCAACCGGAAGGTTCCGGGTAAGCTTACCAACTGTCCCTCAGGCCTGAAGGTGCTGCTGCTTAATGCCAGGTCGGTCCATAATAAAACATCCCTCATCAATGACTTAATTGTGGATGAGGGGGCCGACCTGGCTTGCATTACAGAGACCTGGGCAGGAGAGGGTGGGGATGTAGCCTTCTCTCAGCTGTGCCCACCCCAGGTATCTAGTACAGCACAAGTCACATCCGGAGGGCAGAGGGGGTCACTTTAATTCACCGAGCTTCTATTTCCCTCACGGGGCTTCCTGTTTCCTCAAACCCAGGTCTAGAGTGCTTATACCTGGTGCTGGGTGATCAAGACAGATTGGGAATTCTGCTGGTGTACCATGCACCCTTCTGCGCATCAGACTCCCTGTCTGAGCTGACGGAAATAGTCTCAGACCTGGTGTTGAAGACCCCTCAGGATGTTGGTCCTGGGGGACTTCAGTCTGCATGCTGAGACTGTTCTGATTGGGGCAGCTCAGGACTTCATGGCCTCCATGACGGCCATGGGGCTGTCTCAACATGTCATAGGCCCAACCCATGCATGTGGTCACAAGCTGGACCTGGTTTTCTCGACGGAGCAGGAAGAGGGGGATTTGAGGGTGAGGAATTTGTGTCTGACTCCCTTGTCATGGTCAGATCACTTCCTCATGAGGTTTGAGCTTGGAGCTGGTCTTTCCCTCTGTAAGGGTGCAGACCCTGTTGTGATGGTCCATCCTTGGAGCCGGATGGATTCCTGAGGACTCTGGGGGACTTTCCAGTTGATAAAGCTGGCACTCCTGTTGATGCTCTGGTTGAACTGTGGAATGGGGAAATGGCCAGAGCAATTGACACGATCGTCCCTAAGCGTCCTCTCCTGGCAAGCAGAGCCTATCCATCTCCATGGTATACATCTGAATTATGGGTGGTGAAGCGGGTTGGGAGATGACTAGAGTGTAGGTGGAGGAAATCATGGGATGAATCTGACCGAACACGCTTATGTGCTCATTATCGAGCCTATGTTGTGGCGGTGAGGGCAGCGAAGAAGAAGTGGATTCAGACTCCACAATTGATTCAGATCCCTTAGGGGAGATACCAATGATTCTGTCTGGTCAGGTATTAATGGATGAATTTCAGTTAATGCGACCCGATGATGTGGACAAGGTGCTTGGACAAGTACATCCTACCACCAGCTTACTCAACCCTTGCCCTTTGTGGCTGCTGACCAAAGCCAAACACGGGATTGGTTCCTGGATCCTGGAGGTTATTAATGCCTCTCTGAGGGATGGCCGGGTGCCCGCTCATTTAAAGGAGGCAGTAATCAGGCCTGTCCTAAAGAAGGTATCTCTGGATCCAGAGATGGCCACCAATTATAGAACAGTGGCCAACATCCCGTTTTTGGGCGAGGTGTTGGAACAGGTGGTGGTGGGACAACTCCAGGTACTTTTGGATGAAACTGATTATCTGGACCCATTTCATTCTGGCTTCAGACCCGGGTATGGTACTGAATCTGCCTTGGTCGCCCTGTACAATGACCTGTACAGGGGGAGAGTCGGGGGAGTGCATCCCTGTTGGTTCTCCTGGACCTCTCAGTGGCTTTCAATACCATCGACCATGGCATCCTCCTGGATAGACTGGCGGGATTGGGAGTAGGAGGCATTGCTTGGCAGTGGTTCCACTCCTACCTTGATGGCCAATTCCAGAAGGTGGTGCTGGGGGACTTTGGCTCTGTGCCATGGCAACTTTGCCATGGAATACTGGAGGGTTCCATTTTGTCCTCCTTGCTATTTAATATCTACATGAAACCACTGGGAGAGGTCATCAGGAAGTTTGGGCTGCGGAGTCATCAGTATGCTGCTAACACCCAGCTCTACCTCTCTTTTTCAACTAAGCCAGGTGAGGCGGTGGCTGTACTGAACCGGTGCCTGGCTGAGATAATGGACTGGATGAAGGCCAATAGACTGAAGCTCAATCCAGATAAGACGGAGGTTCTGTTGGTGGGTGATTTGAGCTCCTGAGTAGGTGACTTGGGCCTTGCCCTGGACAGGGTTGCACTCCCTCTAAAGGACAGGGTCCGCAGCTTGGGAGTGCTCCTCGACCCGGAGCTGTCCTTGGAAGCCCAAGTGACAGCGGTGGCAAGGAGCGCTTTCCTTCAGCTTCGGCTAATCCATCAGCTGCGTCCCTACCTGGAGGAAGATTGCCTAGCAACAGTAAAACACGCATTGGTTACTTCCCGGTTGGATTTCTGTAATGCGCTTTACGTGGGGCTGCCCTTGAAGACAGTCCGGATACTTCTGATGGTTCAAAATAGAGCTGCCATTATTCTCTTATAACCCCAGTCCTCTATCAGTTCCATTGGCTTCCCATCGAAGTCCGGGCTCAATTCAAGGTGCTGGTTATTACCTATAAAGCCCTAAACGGCTTGGGACAAGGATACCTAAAGGAATGCCTTTTTCTCTATTTGCCCTCCCACCCCCTGAGATAGGCAACAGAAGCCCTCCTCCGGGAACCGTCTGTGAAAGATGTTAGGAGACAGAGTACTTGGAGGAGGGCCTTCTCTGCGGTGGTGCCCTGATGGTGCCATCATTATAAGTTTTTCGGCGCCAGGCTAAGACCTTTTTATTTAATCAATATTTTAATAAGTTTTAATATCAAATTTTATTATTGTACTTTATTAATTGCAGCCAGAGTGAGTCGTTAATTTATTTATGCTGTTAGCCATCCAGATATGTTAGTAATTGGACAGCATACAAATTTTATAAATAAATAAAATAAATAAAAATAAAACATTATAGCAGAAAAGGTTATTTTTATACATGGTTATCTTGACCTATACTTTTTTTTTTAGAACATCTGGTGTCAAAACATCTGCCTCCAGGCTAATCTTTGCACATTCTAACCTTCTTGACAGAGGTATATTTTATATTTTTGACCCACTTGTGTTGCTCCATTAGAACATTAAGTAACTGAACCTTGTTGTTTGGACATCAGGAAAAATTTATATTTTTCTGTACCTCCTTCTGGCCCTAGAAAATCCTTAGGGGATTCTTGGGCCACACAATCAATAGTGTCTTATGGGATAACCCATACCCATAATATACATACAAAACTGCCAGCATACCATGCTGTGGCTCTGGATCATCTGGTAGGGATGGAGTGCATGTCTATTTCTTCTGGAGTTTGAGAAAAGAATGGCAGTCGATTTGTCTTGAGTGTATAAATTGTCTGCTTCTAGAAGCCTGTTCTTGGTATGTTGAATCTGGGTAGGAATCTCTTTAATCCCAATGGCAGACTAAATTGGCTTCCAGGTGTTTCTGAACATAAAGAACTATTGTTACTTGCATTCTTATGATCTTACAGTAAAGTTTCAGGTTGTTCTACAATTAGCTCCTTGGAGTTGCAAGTCTTGCCTAGTTCCTCTTTCTCTTTTGTAGTTGCAGGTCATTTAGTACCTGTAGTCAGTTGCAGGTCCTTTTGTATTACAAACCTTCTGCAAGTTAATCTGAAGGTCTTACCAACCACTCTCTTCTGACAGGGGTACACAGGCATAAATACAGGAGCTTCTGGGTTGAAGTGGCTAGGGAGTTAGGAAGGTGAGCTTGTTGTTGAGCTCTGAGTGCCCCTTCCTTAACATCGAGTCTGGATTTTGGCTCTGGGATTGGCCTTTATGCAAGGATCCAGCCACTTCTTTCTTTTGCCTTCACAACTTGTCACTGGGATCACTTGAAATGGTCCTTCTTATCTGAAGTAAGGAAATTTCTTCTTTTGCAGACCTTGGAACTGGAGAGGCAGCACAACTTTGCCTCATTAAAGCAAAATTTGAACTTAGGACTCTGAAATTTATTCCAGTGGAATCAGCTTTTTCTGTAGGAGAAAGGTTACTAGCAAATACACCCTGGCCCTGGGCCCTATTTTCTATGGGTTCAGCGGTTCCTTAACAATGTAACTCAGCTGCTTCTAGTTTTTCCACCACTGCAATCTTTGGCATTTGATCACAGTCTAAGAACTTGATATGGACCTTTCCACCAGGGCTGAAGGGAATACTTCTTCTGTATTTTTGTACACACACCCAGTCTCTTAGTTGAAATGGATGGTGCTCTTTATCTAGAGTCTAAGAGAGAGCAGCTTAAGGCTGTGAATGAAAGGCCTTCACACACTTCATTAGAGCTTGAAGTAATAGAACATTATTTTACCTTCCAACAATACTCTGAAGAAGCACATTAGTTGGGAAAGAAATTGTTGAAAGAAGTTGGAGAAGAAAATAGAAAGTCTCTGACCATTTCAGCTCTATCCTAGCACAAGTCTCTTTATTTGAGACTTAAAGGTTCTGTTTTGTTGTATCATTCCAGCCAGTGCAAGGTGATAAAGACAATGGAACCTTTTTGGTGCCATTAATTTTGTCAAAAGAAAAAAATGCCTCTCTGTTTGAATTTATGGACAATAGTATTCTAAACTCAGGAATCAAGTTTCACAACAGTTTCTTGTTTACGCTAATAGTACTTGTCCATGCACATAAGTATAAAAAGTTCCCCAACTCATCTTGAATACTTGCAAACTTTAAACTAATATATATTTCAAATGAACACATGGACATATGGTGAAAACCAATTCTATGTTCATGAAAAAACTCCAAGTAGAAGGTGCTTTGCCCTTTTTGTCTTACATATTTGCCTACATTCTAGGCCTCACAAATTGAGTAGATACAGCAATTTGATGCCCGTCAATCAAATTTCACAGTTTTGATCATCTCATTATAAGGATCTTAGCACAATCAGGCAAAAGGTTGTGCCTGCTCTCGTTGTGGTAAAAAATGCACCCTTCAGTTACCAGGATTCTGTTTCTCTACATCTTTATCCAAATGGACCACACATTTAATCAAAGATACACACGCTGGTAACAATAAGGCAATCAATATTGCATTTACACAAAGACCATTCTAGATCTGAACTTCACATTGAACAAGAGATCATCTTCTACTCTCAAAGTTTTCATTCATTTAAACGTTGATACTTGGATTGCACTCTCATGATTTAAAACATTAATTTAAACCTTGATCAGGTTTTTTTTCAACCCCACTCAAACACCGAATGTGAAAGGCAAGAAGAAGCTTTCTTAGTAGCTGAAACAAACAGGATAGATGTCCTATACCACTGCCTCTTTTTGCCATGCTTTGACAGGCTTGCCTTCCTTAAAATATCCCCCTAGCGTGTTAAAAGGGTTCTCTGTTTTAAAATGATTGTCTCTCTACACACATGTTCTCCATGAGGCAATATAAGCTTTGAACACTGTACATTCTCCATCTTTCTTCAAGAGCTCTCTTGCCTCTAAAGCCTTCTCCATCACTGTTTTGCACAAACTTTTTTTTCCTTTTGAGTCTTAGTCTAGGTCTGTCCCTGCCACAGGGGATAGATTCACTCTGCCTGGAATGAATCCCTCTTGTCCTGTGGCTGAAAACAGAGCCTAACTCCCAAAAGCACTTGCACTTTGCCCATTTTCAGGAGCCACATGTGTGCTGCTTCTGCAATTCTCACAAGTACCATTTTTTTCCTTCTAGAACATCTCTTTGTAGCAATATGATCTAGGTACAGTTTTTCCTAGGTTTTGGGTTGGCCACTTTGCACTTCCAAGAAAACCTGTAGTTTCACTCAAACCCTTTTTCCAAAATGATCAGCAATTTCTTCAGCACCTGGTGTATTCTTTAACTCATTTCCCTTCATCCCTTATGCACCAAATCACCATTTCTCACTGACCAAGATACAAACTCTCAAGTGCTAATACTCAATTTCATTAGCCAAGAACCTCAAACTCCCCCAACATCCCCAGCAAACAAGAAGCACTCGAACAGCCTAGACGCTCCACAGCTCTACCCCCTTCTTTGCATTCCAGACAAATCCACTGCCTTACACCCTCCACACCATGACAGGCAATCTTGAGGAGCAACATACTTCGAAAGAATCTCTTGCTGAGGCTTTAACACAGACTACCACTGAGGAAAAAGTCCCAGCCCTGCATCTAAACCAGCACACACAACACCCAGAAAGTCCCAGCCTCAGCCCAATGTTGTCCAGGCAGCAAACATTCCTATTGCCCTTCAGTCTTGCTCTGTATTCTATAGAGACAAACAGCTTCCTGTCCAAGAAACTGAAACTAACATACACAGGAAAGAAATGGGAGATGTAGTCCATTACCTCCCTTGCAGGGAGTCCTCTGTGTTGGCAAGAAAGGTGCAAGTCCTGCATTCAGAGCTTACCCGCTTTCACCACCTCTGGGACTACTTAGTGATGGACTTGGTCTGAACAAATAGCTTACCATAATCCATTTTCTCACTTGATTTTGCATTTCTCTTTTGAATTCCAGCCTGTCACCACTCTGGCAGTCTACTATACATAAATGTCCAGTCCCTAGGTTTACTCAAAAACACCTGACCTTGGACCAGCCACCTGGTCTGTATGAACAACCAACTTTCATTTTTCAGACACAACTGCTTCCATCACTCTATTCAAACATGCCCAAGTTTGAATATGGTGCAAACTTCAACCATTTCTCTTAACTGCACTGCAAACTTTCTTCTGGATCTTCTCTAAGTTCTCAGAACTTTTTAACTTATTAACATAAGCAGTCACAAGGGAATCGGTTTTTTACGGACACAAGTGTAAAATTGTAATATACGTTTGAGTATAAGTTCTTTCATTTTTCCCTCTACTGCATTAGAAAAAAGCCAGCATATCTTCATCTTGAGTTTCTTCAGATATTTTCCAGCTCTATTTACATTTCACCTAATTTATCTACAGTGTCAGAAAGCCTTTGTCTCTGTATCTTTTAGCTGTTGCTTGAGTTTCTCATGGGAGTCCTTGAAACTCTTATATGAGATTCTCAGCATCTCTTTTTTGCTTCTTTTAAAATTTGCAAATGCAATGTTTTATGTCAATCAAAGCATTTTTTAATTTCTTGCTTATGGAAGCATCAGCCAGATAGGTCAGGAGGCAGCTGACTCTACTGTTTCAAACAATTGCAAGATTTTGAATTTAGTAAACATATAAAAGCTGGTGTTTCCAATTCTGGAAAGAAAGTCTGTTTAGTTTTCCATATCCATCTACTTTCACACAGGATATCCTTATTAAACTAGTCCAGTTTTGAGTAGGACCTATGTTACAAAAACCCTTCAGGGTACACATTTCCTTTCTTCCCAGTTATGGCTCATGTTCACCACAGTGGGTGGAATGTGAGGAAAGGAAAGATGTCATGCACACTCTGATCCCTTGCTCTGTCTTGCATGGACCAGAACAAGTATCTCATAGCTCAAGGCTTTGCTCACAGTTCTTGTTGTCCCTGATCAAGTTCTTTCTTCAGCCATGCTCAGCCTTGCTTGAATTTAGACAATGACCTCAGCAAGCTACACAAACAGATCAAGAAACTCATATTCCCATCTTAGAGGCTAAAATCTCATATACCCTTGCTTTCAGCCTGGCTTGCTGATCAGCCTATGGGCCTAGCAAGACAGGTGGTGCGGCTGTGTAGTGAAGTTCATTTGCCTGAGGAATCCACAACTTCTCTCTTTAATGTGAGCCACCACCCCCACACATAGATTGATACACTTTTAAAACCAATTAACACCATTTTGTTAAACAGCATACAAGCCACATGAACAATTTGAATAACAAACTTTTTTCTCTTCTCTCTTTTTCCTTTCTCTTTCTTGTCCTCTTAGCCTAAATCAGCCTGAAAGGGACTGCTGCAGCATTGCTACCTTAGTACACACCAACAAGAAAAAAGGAGGAAAAAGAATCACTTAGTGCATGCCATGGCTCTATTGAAATTCTTTTAATCTTAGGACAAAGGGAACCTGTTTCTATTTCCCCTTCCCCAAGGAATCAGCTTGTGCCATGGAACTCTAACCCAGAGATTTATTTGGGACTGTAACCCAAAGACTGCTTTGAGACTCAAACCCAAGCATCACCATTTGAACAGAATAGTGTGGGCAGGACTTGAACCCACCACACACAGGACTCAAACCTGTGCTGAGTGCAGTGTGGTTGTGGACATTCTCCTTCTAGTGCCTAATCCACCTGCCTGACAACCACTTGGTATACACCCATCCACCAGTTGATCCCAGACCCCACCATGCTATCTCACAGCATGAGATGCATCTTGAATCTAGGAACCAGTCTCAAGTTATTTGTGGCACTTTTACCTGCTTTCTACACTTTTGCACCTAGGGGCTCACATCCATTTGAGTTTAAGTGCCACATGAATCCCCCTGGAGATTGCTTGGCTGATTCTAAAGTCAAAATGTGGTACATGTATAGAACATGCATAGCACATGCAGATACATAGACAAACACTGAGACCTCTTATCAACCAACTTGAAGAGTAGGCAACATTGCTTGATTCAGGTTTTGGGAGCAAGAGCTGGCCCCATGGATAACACCTTATCAGTAGCTCATGGTCCTGACTGCCGGGCAAGGCTTCTTTCAGGAGGATGCATGCTGTGTTACTTCAGAGCCAAATCCATGACCAGAGTCAGGTGTAATCCCATCTAGGTTGCCAAAATTTTTGAGGACAAAAAAGGACCCTTTTATTGATTGACTGACTGTGTGAGAGAGAGGTGACACCAGCAAGTAGTTTTATATTAAAAAGACTCTTTATTTTAGTTGCTTACATCACAAGTCTCAAGTTGGCTCAACCAGCTGTCACAGCCATCATACACAGCAAATTTGTATGCTTAGCTTTTTGCACTGATTAGTAACAGAAAACATCATAGCAGAAAACTACTGTTTGCTCTTCCATCCTTTCCAGATTAGACGCATGAATCCCAACAAGTGAGATTCTTTCTGCCTGAATCTGTTTGGCTTTTTGTTCTTTGGCTTTTTTTCTTCTGAGAAAGGAATTAGGATGTTTTATTATATGAAGGTTATTTAAATAGCCACCTTGGAAGGACACCTGTTCTGAACAATGGCCTAGAAATATTTTTTTACTAAATAAAATTAAAATAATTTTATTGGGATAGATTCCCTCTGCAAATACTGCAATCCACTCAGACTGTGCGCCTTTCCAGGCCTGAACTCCAACCAAGAAGATACACAATGGAGCATGCAAAGACATTGAGAGAGTGTTTTCTCTGTCTATTTTATCCATGCCAGTCCTCTCCTCTTAGCTGCTTTCTTTATGGGTGGCATATCTTGTTCCTGGATATGAGGACAGCTCCATCTTCCAAGCCACAGCTTTTCTACATCTTTCCTTGCTGCCACTGCTTCATCATCAAGACTGGATCTATGGTGGTGTGGCGCGCCTCCGGGCCGGCCGGAGTCGCGGGAGAAGGCCTTGGGTTCGGGCGAAGAAAGACACAGGAGACCAGGGTCTTTGGGAGGTGTGCGCGAGCTCTCTTGTCTCCCCCACACCACCGTTTATTTTATACCCCTTTCCGTCCTTTGTCCCATTTTCCCCAATCATTCACTTTCCCGCTCTCTTCTCCACGCCCCTTCAAGATACAAACTCTCCAATCAGTACGTACGGCATACATGCTTTCCTTATATGGTAACGTAACATACATGCTTTCCTTACATGGTAATGTAACATACACTTTCCTTATATGGTGAGGTAGCCTATACTTTCCTTATATGGTAATACTACTATATATGAGCTAAGCACATCCTTTGGCTATAGTGAATACGTATCCGGGTTCATGAGATAAGTTATGCCTACATGGTGGTAACACATCTGGCCAGTCTTCCTAGGAAGATCTCCCATGATGTCTCTGGTCTTTTTGCTTCGAAGTCATGAAACAAAATTGGTGATCCCGACTGGTAACATGAGGTGGTGTCATCACGAGGGATTTTGTGTCCTAGTGAGCAGTTCTGTATTTCTGATTATCAAGTCTCATATGGTCTAGATGTCTTTTGCTTGCCTCTAATCTGAAATGTCTATACTTAAAAAAGACAAAACAAAAGCAGAAACCCGCATGTCATTAGTGAAATTTTTACTGAAACAAATTTATTTAGGATGGGGTAATGGTTAAAATTAAAGATAACTTTACCTAATAAAATAATACCAAATGAATAAATACTTGCTTTATAGTTTGTTGTAATATTGGGATGCCAGTGCTATCATTCTTGCTTTGATAAGAACCTTGCTTCATAAGGACAGGTCACAGCCCTAAGAGCTAAAGTACACGTTATACACAAATGCATTTAACAGAGTCCTAACAGCCACTTCTTTTAAGGAAAAACAATTTGATTAAGGCTTGGAATGAAGGAGTGAGGGGATGCTTAACCCCTTCCTTGCCCATCTTTCATCTGCTAGAACGCCCCTTCCCCAGCAGCTTTCCTCACTCAGAAAATTCATGGCTGGCTCTGATGTGGTTACTGTGCCCAATCTGATAGAATGTTCTGGGAGAGAAGAAAAGGGATTCTAATATAAAGCAGACGATCCAAAGGGATTTTCTGTTGGTGTAGTCCTGAATCACCAAATGTCTTGAGTCATCTCAGAGGTTTGCCACATGTTCAAGCAATCCTATGGGCCTAGACTGCTTCTTGGGAGCCATAGGATTTTCAGAGTCCCAGCTCCAACACGGGAAAACAGTTCCAACGTCAGAGCTGTGACTCTGTTCACAGAGTGCTCTTGACCCTGTCACATCCAGTGAGGAAGAACTACACCAGCTGCTTTTCTGAGACTGTGAAAGCAGCCTTGGAGAAGGGTTTTAGGGGATAGGGAGGAGAGCAGACACATGCTGCCGAGTGAGTTGTCCTGGTAATACCTCAGCCTCCCTCCTTTCTCCTCCAACCGAAATTGGCTATCCAGCTACTTTGTAGGGCAGGCAACCTTCACCTCCTCACACCTCTTGCCTTGCATAGGACATCCATAATCCTCTGAGTTCAGAGGGTTATGGACGTCCTCATAGGATTGCACTCTAAGTGGATGAATTCATGGACTTTAAATGATAAGTGGGAAGCAGCAGTCTGTGCTGGAGCAGGAGGAAACTATTTGGCTCTAAGATGAATGGACTACATAAAGCTCAAATTCAATAACTTTTAAGTAACAGAACATGGTTAGCCTGTATTTGTAAAGATTTCAACTACACTGGCACACACAATGTTTTATAATTCTGCAAAGCCTTTTATGTGTTTCTGTTTGATAGTATGCAAAAAGACTGTCACCTGAGGTGGAAAAATTTTGTATTTCTTCTGTGGGTAGCCATCTGATAGTTGCTTTTTCATTATACAGTGCATCTAGTGGATATTTGGAATGTAATAGAAGCGCTGCGGGAAAATTCATTGAACAACTTGGATCCAAACATAGAGCTGAATGTGGCTCGACTTGAAGCTGTACTGTCCACCGTTTTTTATCAACTCAACAAACGCATGCCAACAACCCACCAGATCAACGTAGAGCAGTCCATCAGCCTATTGCTTAACTTCTTGCTGGCAGCTTTTGATCCGTAAGTTTGCCTTTAATAATCACGTGTGCTGTTGGTATTAGTATTACCACAGAAAAGCATTATAAGTTCAGTAATATACTCACTTCAGGCTTACACAGTGAAACTTGTGCATTATTGCTGTTGCTCAGGACTCTCTTAATTGGGAATGTAAGCCTAGATGTTACAGGCAGCTGTATTCTTATCTTGATAGCCCTTTTTCAAATCAGAAAAGCAATATGCATTGGAGAAGCGGAAGCAGTGATGCTTAACTCTTGTCACTGATTTTTCAATCTAAATTACACTTGAAATGGCTTTTCCTCTGCAAATAACCAGATATAGAGAAATGGCACTCAAAACACTATATGTTAGTGGGGAGTCATTGGAAGTGTTTTAGAGCAAGATTTAGGATCCCCCTCCTGTTTCTCCAATTCTGCTCTCTGTCACCCTCTGTCTATCTGTCTCTTTCTCACACACAGAGTGAAATAAAGCCACATATGTGCTTGAGACACTTCAAAATATGACATTATTCCATTATTTAAATGTTACTGGTATCAGAAACATCTGCAGTAGTGTTTAGGTGTCATGGGGTTAGTGGCTTATTGTTTGGAGGAAGCTCTTTTTGCTGAAAGTTTCTGCAGCTGTGAGCAATTTTCACCCTTTTTCCTGTTAATATAGGAAACTGTAAGATTCCAGTGGGAAAATGGCAAGAGTATCCATGCTATTACCACTGCCTGAAACCTCGCATTGCAATGCCTGAGTACAAAACCAAAAACCAAATGTATATTTACATTAATGGGACATCCCTAATGTTGTTTTATAGATGAGTGTTCCGTGTATATGCACAAATTATGGTAATTGAGCATAGGATCCACCTGCATTTTGTTGCCATTCTTAAAAGCATTTGAATAGCCTGAAATTAGGCACTGGATTGACTAAGATCAGCTTTATATTTTGACAAGTACACATTTTCTGTTACAAGTTTATATTTTGGAGGTATGCTAGTTGGAAATCAGCACTATTAAAGAATCATTAAAACAAGTTTCTTTATGCTCCCAATTGCCTGCCCACCTCTATTACCTTCCTCCCCAATACACACTTGATGGACTTCTGGCTCTGAAAGGTACACAATGCCAAGCCAGATCAACTAGTACAGGTTAGTCACCATGGTAACAGCTGGGTTGGAGGTGAAGGCAACCGTTCCACATGACAAAGCAGCAAACGCACAATGTGCCTGCATCCAACCATCTCTTCTACCCTCTCCAAGGAGAAATTGTTAGTAGGTGGTGAAACTGTGGCCTTCAGGATTTTTGAAAAGGCTGCGCAACAAGGGAGAGAGAAGGTTGTTATATATGGAATATATATTGTTGAATTCGTGACTCTAGCAAGAACAGTTAAGAAACTTAATTGCGAACACCTGGACATGTGCTTTGGTACCCACTGCCAGCAAGCCACTCTCCCTCCCAACAAAATATAGCTGTAAAAATGAGATCATCCTATATATGTGTGTGTTTCTAGAGATCAGTATTCCAAGGCTTTAAAACTGAAGAGAAAGCATATGCCATTGATGAATGAATGAAAAGGGGGTGAAGTATATGAATATAGCACAATCATTAAACAGCACACATAGTATCTATTACATAAATTTTTGCTGGTTGGATAATTGGCCAGAAATGTAGAACTTAGAGCATATCCAAAAACACAGATTTTTCAAGAAGAGCAACTGCTTTAATTTTGCATACAATAAATCATAGGTGTCCCAACCATTCAAACCAAAGGGTTGGAATTTGTAATTGGACTTAGATATGTATAAGCAGAAGGCCAACACATGAGATTCAACAGACGTTCCAACCATCAGGTTCAAAGAACCATGTGGCCAGGTAGAATGACCACTGCCGTGCCGGACTTTCCACCTCGGTCGGCCCCCCCGCGACGTTGCCTGGCGCACGTGGGCACACCTGCTCCAGCCGCTGCTGCTCCAGCCGCCGCTTCTGCCGCCGCCGCCCGGAAGAGCGTCGGCCCCGGGACTCGTCCCGGGCCGCCCCGGCACGGGTGAGAGGCGTGCCAGGCGAGACAGGTGCGCGGCAGGCGGCGGGCGGGGCGAGCGAGGGGAGGAGCCCCGTGGGCTTCAAAGCGCTGCCGACGCCGGGGGCCGGCAGCCTCGGGCCGGCGGCTGAAGGGCGGTGGCTAAAGGGCACTGCCGTTTGGGGGTGCCGTTTGGGGGGGCCGTTCGGGGGGCCGTGCAGGGGCTGGGCTGGCCAGGGGCCCTGGCCTACAGCTGCTGGACTTGCGGTGGTTTGGGTTAATAATTTGGGGGATTTTATTGTAAAGTTTTAAATTTTCGTTGGTGCATCTCGGCTGTTTGTTTTGTCGTTGTTATGTCTTCGCCTGGGGAGCGCGGGGGAGCCGCCATTGGGGTGGTGATGGGCAGAGGGCGTTACAGCTGTGGGAGATTAACATGTCCGCCTAGAAGAAGGAGGGACAGATGGGTAACACCTGTCCCTCGTTCTGGTTTTTCTCCCAGCCGGCAGGTTCCTGGTAGCCGTGTCAGTTGCCCCCTGGGCATGTCGGTGCTGTTGTTGAATGCCAGGTCGGTCCACAATAAATCTGTCCTCATCCACGACTTGATCGTGGATGAAGGGGCCGACCTGGCTTGTATCACCGAGACCTGGGCGGGAGAGTGGGGGGATGTCTCGCTCTCACAACTGTGCCCACCCTGGTACCTAATTCAGCACCGCCCACGCCCGGAGGGGAGGGGAGGGGGGTTGCTCTGGTTTATCGGGCATCAATTTCCCTTGTGGGGCTTCCTGTTCCCTCGAGACCGGGGCTGGAGTGCCTCCACTTGGTGTTGGGTGACCGAGACAGACTGGGGATTCTGTTGGTGTACCGTGCACCCTTCTGCCCAACAGACTCCCTGCCTGAGCTGACAGACGTCATCTCGGACCTGGTGTTGAAGACCCCCAGGATGGTGGTCCTGGGGGACTTCAATCTCCATGCCGAGACGGCTCTTGCCGGGGCGGCTCAGGACTTCATGGCCTCCATGACGGCCATGGGGCTGTCTAAACATGTCGTTGGCCCGACCCATGAACGTGGACACACTCTGGACTTGGTTTTCTCGACGGGGCAGGAAGAGGGTGATCTGAGGGTGTGGAATTTAAATTTGTCGCCCTTGTCATGGTCGGATCACTTCCTCATAAGGTTTGAGCTCGAGAGCGGCCTCTCCCTCTGTAAGGGTGCGGACCCAACTTTGTGGGTCCGCCCCCGGAGCAGGATGGATCCTGAAGGATTCCTGAATGCTCTGGGGGATTTTCCGGCTGACAGGGCTGGTGATCCTGTCGACGCCCTGGTTGAATTGTGGAATGAGTAGATGACCAGGGCTATCGACACGATTGCTCCCAAACGTCCTCTTCCATCTAGCCGAGCCCGTGCATCTCCATGGTATACGACCGACTTACAGGCGATGAAGCAGGCTGGAAGACGACTAGAGGACAGGTGGAGGAGATCACAACAGGTATCTGACCGAACACACTTGTGTGCGCATTATTGCACCTATGCTGTGGCGGTGAGGATGGCGAAGAAGAAATTCTACTCCATCTCCATTGCCTCCTCACAATGCCGTCCGGCGGAGCTCTTCCGAGTGGTTCAGGGCCTTGTACATCCTGGCCCAAGGAAAGATCTGGTGCCGCCCTCGGAAGCCCGCTGTGACGAATTTGCCCAGCATTTTCGGGAGAAAATCATTCAGATACGCTGCGAGCTTGACTCCGCTTTAGATTCAGATTCGGCTGTAGAGTTGCTTTCGACGCCGTCTTGTCCTTGTTTAATGGATGAATTTCAGTTGTTGCGGCCTGATGATGTGGACAAGGTGCTTGGACGAGTACGTCCTACCACTTGCTTACTAGACCCGTGCCCTTCCTGGCTACTTAAGACAGCCAAGGACGGGATTGGACCCTGGATCCGGGAGGTGGTCAACGCCTCTTTAAGAGATGGCCGGGTGCCTGCACTCCTAAAGGAGGTGGTAGTTCGGCCAGTCCTAACGAAGGCATCCCTGGATCCAGAGGTGGCTGCCAATTATAGACCGGTGGCCAACATCCCATTTCTGGGCAAGGTACTAGAGTGGGTGGTGGCGGGACAACTCCAAGCACTCTTGGAGGAAACGGATTATCTGGACCCATTTCAGTCCGGTTTCAGACCCGGGTATGGCACTGAATCTGCCTTGGTCGCCCTGTACGATGACCTGTGCAGGGAGAGAGACGGGGAGTGCGTCCCTGTTGGTTCTCCTGGACCTCTCAGCGGCTACCGATCCAGGTGAGGCAGTGGCTGTGCTGAACCGGTGCCTGGCCGAGGTAATGGGCTGGATTAGGGCCAATAAACTGAAGCTCAATCCAGACAAGATGGAGGTCCTGTTGGTGGGCGGTTCGAACCTAGGGTTGGGGTACTTGGGCCTTGTCCTGGACGGGGTTGCACTCCCTCTAAAGGATAAGGTCCGCAGCTTGGGGGTGCTCCTCGACCCGGAGCTGTCGTTACAGGCCCAGGTGACAGCAGCGGCGAGGAGTGCCTTCCTGCAATTACGATTGATACATCAGCTGCGTCCCTTCCTGGATCAGGACTGCCTGGCAACAGTGACACACACATTGGTAACTTATCGGCTAGATTTCTGCAACGCCCTCTACGTGGGGCTGCCCTTGAAGACGGTCCGGATATTTCAGTTGGTGCAAAATAGAGCTGCCAGGTTGCTGACGGGGGCTGGGCGTTATTCTCATATAACTCCAGTCCTCCATCAGCTGCACTGGCTCCCAATTGAAGTCCGGGCCAAATTCAAGGTTTTAGTGTTAACTTACAAAGCCCTAAATGGTTTGGGACCCGGATACCTAATGGACCGCTTACACCCTTATGTGCCCTCCCGCCCCATAAGATCTGCGACAGCGGGCCTCCTCCGGGAACCTCCTGTGAGGGAGGTGAAATGGGTGAGTACCTGGAGGAGGGCCTTTTCGGCAGTGGCTCCCCAATTATGGAATGCGCTCCCTGGAGAGGTTCGCATGGTGCCGTCATTATATGCTTTTCGGTGCCAGGCGAAGACCTTTTTATTTCAGTCTTATTTTAATTGTTAACGTTGAGTCTATTTGTGTCTATGTGGTTTAGTATGTTATTATTTATAGTTATTGGGGTTTATTTGTTTGGTAAGGGGTGTTTATTTATTTGGTGATTTTGTTGCCAAGATGCACCGGGGGGGTGGGGTGGGATGTATTTTAACTTTTGTACTGCTTTGTATGCTTTTAATTATGTTGTAAGCCGCCCCGAGGCTTGGTTGCGATGGGGCGGCCTATAAATTTTTAAATAGATAGATAGATAGATAGATAGATAGATAGATAGATAGAATGAAGAATCCCAGGAAAGCCAGAAAGGAACAGGAATGCCTTTGAGTGTTTTCAACTGAGAAAGGAAAACTTTCAAATCAAATAGCAATGTTTAGTTTTACAGTGAGGACAAGAAGCACTGGCTTTGTGATATCATGAGATCTAATTGGCTATATGATTTTATTTGTTTAGGATTAGACAATGTATTTGGGGTTTTAATGTTTGTAAACCACCCAGAGAGCCCTCTGGGCTCTTGGGGTGGCATATAAATGCAATAAATAAATAAATATATGAGACTGTGACATCATTACATGTTTATATGATCCTCAAATGACTAAGCAAAGTAGTAGGAACATGTATTTCTATCATAATCCCGATAAGAATGTAAGATGAGTGGCAAAAACATGTACAAACATCTTTCCAAAGATATAATAAAAATATTTTAATACATAGTGAATTCTCAAAGTATAGTCAACTGCTGAAAATGCATTTGGTAAATGCTTAACCAAAGCAGTGGTCAGAGTATGGTGGTATTTCTTCACTGTCCTTCCCCAAAGCTACTTAACCTTACTCTTATTAATTCAGTGGGTAAATGATCCCATTTTCACATTCTCCCCCTTTGTCTCATTTTCTTCTCTCTTCCCTTCTCAAAAGTAATTAAATATGCAAAATGAATATATAAATTAATTTAGCAAAATGTGAGTTTTCTAAGCACATTTAGAGTTTTCCTTTGGTGCAGAATATACACCAGCTTAAATATTACATATCATTAAGTGGTAAAGATGAAGGCATTTTCTTTTAGTTGCATGACTCAGTGCACAAATCATCAGTAGTCACAGAAATTCCATGTCAAGATAGCATATATTTGTACTCTTTATTGGGAAACCCAGGCTAATTTTGCTCTGAAATACATTCTAAATTGTTCTGTAAGCATGACAGAATAGGATTTCTGTTCTCAAGTCATGTCATGCCAAACATTTGCAAAGGAGCATTTTTGCCGCTCACACATCTCTGTTTTCAGTGAAATAACTGAGCTTGATTCCAGTGAACTTTGTTAGCATATAGGAACTAGAAGGGAAATGTACATAAACAACAGGATCAGAGTGCATTCTTGCAAGGTAAGTATAAAAAGTGCCATGTTTTTATAGTATCACTTCTTGAAACAATAGCAATACACATGAAAGCAAATAAGTGCATGCTTCATTTGCTACCACAATCTTTTCTGTCCATGTATAAAATAGAAACAGAGTGAGTCAGAAGGGACCTCCCAGGCCATCTAGTCTGACCCCCAGCTGTAGCCAGCTCCACTCACGACATGCCTACCATGTGCAAATAATCAGTTTGCTTCAAAGAGACTATCTAGATACAATTTTGTGAAAACTTACTCTTGGATTTTCAAGTTTTTACTTTGATAAGAGTGTTTGAAAGCATCCATATGGTTCCTATCACTTTCTTTGAATCCTGATTCATAATAGTCTGTAGGGATGGGGCCTGGCTCTCACACATTACAGTCTGCTCTGAGGGATTCATCTGATTTTGAGGAGGAGGCAGAAGGGCAGAATTGGCAGAAGACTGCAATTTCAAGGTTACCAAGTGAAGACACTTCAACAAAGTGTGAGAACCAACCTGCCTTGGAAAAGGACGGAGATATTTCAGAACTGGGTGGGGAGGAGATTGAGGGGATGCTCTTTGGCCCAGTGAGGAGATTATGGGCAGTAAGCAGACTAATTAAGAAGTGTCCAACATTCCTGCTATCTAGCCCTCAAGCAGCAACAGCCACCCAGAGCGAGGAGTCAGAATCTTTCTGAAAGGGATGGAAAAAGAGGATGTCTCAGATTGGATTCAGCTCTTTACATGGGCAGATATCTCTGCATCTCAAAGAGAAGGTTACTTTGATTCATCTTGTTTTGTAACCTGTAACCTCTAATAAAAGGGCTGGACTTCTAAAGTCTTGTCTAAGTCTGTGGGAGAGGAAAAGATGAAGGGAGAGACTTGTTCACCAAGTTGAAACATGTTAGTATGGCTTATATTGGAAGGCAGGCTGGCATGTCATGTGGCCTCAGATTCTCAGCTGATGTTTCAGATGCACTTGAGACAGCTAGTTACCTTCATCTCTTCACTTTTAAGGAGGGAAGGGAAATTATAAGAGGATGTTTGGTCCTTCAGTCTCTATCCACTTAAGTCCTTCTGGAGTGTTCATGACATCCAATTCATTAGGAACAATGAAATGCTGTCGTTTGTTCTAAGCATGAGTTTTCTGCAAATATTTTATGATTAAGTTCATGTAGCCATATTATGAAAAATAAGGTTGTTGATCAGTTTTCTGCATATGGGCAGAAGGAGGCTAAACTGCCAGCAACTTTTCATGCTGACATCGGCTGTGTTTTGTCTCCAGTATCAGAGGCAGTTTGCTTCTCTGAAGACCAGTTGCTGAAGAACACAAATGCTATTGTCCTCAAATCCTGCTTATGGGAACAGAATGCTTGCACAAAAAAGGTCTTTTGTATGATTTAACAGAGTAATTGCATTTGTTATATGATTGTTGACTGTATAACCACTTTGAATCTTTGAGTGTTGCTCATTTTGTAAAGAATACTAGAGACTCACTGCAAAACATATAAATCAGATTCTCCCAAATGCGGCCCATCTATAGGTAATGCAGTTGATTTATTCATTTATTTTGTGACTGTTAAGGTTCATTTTTCCTTTTATAGCTTCATACCAAAGATTCCTGAATGGAGCATCTTTATTTTCTACTTCTACAAGACAAAATACTTGATCTTAAACAGCATTTTTCTACATGAAGATGTGAAACTATTAATAGAAATGAGCTCCTTTGTATAACAGTGCTGCTTGGATAATTCCCAGACCTTAGGGGCTTCTTACTGCCATGGTCCCCATTTATCTCATCCAGTTGTAAGCTATGTCAATATATATTTTCATGGGAAAATTGAATTTACATTGAATCTTGGTACAGATGTATGAATATAAATTACTAAGATGAAATACAGTGTCCAAACCTATCAAATCAAACTGCAGCATTAAACAAAAATAGAAAATTTTCCTTTCATGCTTCCTCTGATCAAAGATATTCAGCTCTGGAAAAAGCCATTCACATTGGGATGTAAGGAAAACAGCTCTTCAAAGTTTATTCTCTCATAATTTAATGAATCTACTACATTTGTATTAGAGTGCTCTCTCTCTCTCTCCTTCTGTGATTGTGTAAGAAAATATTTCCATTGCCATTTACTAATGGCTTATTTAAAAATGTCAATGCTATAAATGCTTGACTTGTAAATATGAGGGGACAAAATGTCAGTAGAAATGCCAAAGCAAAATAGTGTCCCATATCATCTACTAGTATAAAATTAGTGAAATTGAGGAGTTGGGACTTTTTCCATTCATTTTACAAAGTGCTGAGCTGAAGGAATGAATTACATGTTACATGAAAGCTTTGGTTTACAGAGAACCATGCCATTTAAAAAAGAAAAAAGCAGAATGTATATGTGGAAGGGTGGTGATTTCAGATGGGGAATTGGCACAGAAAGTGGTGCTTCAGCACTTCCTCACTCAGAGTTTTTCTATTCTAAATCACCCTCTCAGATGCACTTACTCTAATAGGTTTCTAGGTATGCATTTATTTTTATAAATATTACTTTTACCAGCTTTAATAATACGCTAATGTTTGGGGAAATTCTTAGCAAGTTTGACCAGCTTGGCTAGTTTGAAAGTAATAGACTGTACAAATTTTTTTACAAAATAACAAACACACATTTTTATAAAATAGACAATACACACAACATAAGTAATGCACTTCTCCTCATTTCTCACCATCCTATAGTTCCCCTTGGATAATTCCCTACTATCTCACAATTGTTTGTTTTAAAAAAAATCTTCTAAAGTTACAGTTAATCAGGACAGGCAAAGAGCCTGGAGGGCATCAAGGGAGGTATCTGCAGAAACATTGGAATCCCACTGTTATATTAACCAGCACAATGAAGTCAAAGTGGCTGACTTGCTTCTCAAACTAGGGTTCATTTCAGGACATTGGTCAGCAATCCTGGAACTAAAAAACTAACAAGTTACTTCAATGGCACCTGGTAGGCTTGTCTAATCAGGCCAGGAGAGTCTTTCTGGAAACTCCACACGCTCAGGTGCAGCATCTGGCTGTTAAACTTCCACTATCCTTTTTCCTGGAGCTAGTCGGAGTGCTCTTTGAACACCAGAGGCAAACAATATCTCCAACTGCAGGATGCTCTGAGTACAGGCTTACTGATGACAAACAGGATGCTAGTTAAGAAAATTGATTGGGGAGGTGTAAAGATAGGTAAGGGACTGCAGGTGGCACAGTGGTTTAAACCGCTGTGCTTCTGGGTTGATTGATCGAAAGGTTGCCGGTTCGAATCTGCACAATGGAGTGAGTTCCCGTTGCTTCGTCCCAGCTCCTGCCAACCTTGCAGTTCAAAAGCATGCAAATGCAAGTAGATAAAAAGGTACCACTTTGGTGGACAGGTAACAGCGTTCCGTGCACTTCGGTGTTTAGTCATGCTGGCCACATGACCACGGAGACTGTCTGCGGACAAACACTGACTCCCTCGGCTAGGAAACGGAGATGAGCACCACCCTCTAGAGTCAGGCATGACTGGACTTAATGTCAAGGGGAAACCTTTACCTTTACCTTTTTAAAGATAGGTAAACACTTTCCTTAATTTTCAGGTGGTCATTTATTAACAATACACTAACGCCTCCCCTATACAGTTTGTTGGAGGCAAATAGATGCTGATTGCTACTGTGGGGGAGGGGGATGAAATCAATTAAGAGTACTTACCTCTCTCTACACAGCCCACTCTCCATTCTCTTAACAAGCATCCAGTGTTACCATTCTGTTAGTGTTAGCTTTGTTAATACCTATTGTAAGTTAACATTATATTCAGAGATTTCTTTCTTGATGTGTTATACTGAAGTTATATCATTTAAACAATAATATATGGAATATCTGAAGTCTTGGAGAAGAAACTCAGGGAGCTGAAGGCCCAAGTGGCCTTCTCATCAATCTTACCTGTCCGGGGGTTTGGGCCAGGCAGGGACAAAAGAGCCTCTGAGGTGAACGACTGGCTTAGGGTGTGGTGCCAGAAGGAACGCTTCGGGTTCCTCGAACACGGCACTCGTTTTCTTGCCAATGGACTTCTGGCAAGGGACGGGTTATACCTCACGAGGATGGAGAAAAGGTCCTTTGGAGATGCTCTAGCGAGCCTCGTCCAGAAGACTTTAAACTGAGCCAGTGGGGAGTGGGTTCAGGCCCCCCAGTAATATGTCTGCACTGGACAAGTGTGGCGGGAGGATCGGGGCTGTGGGAGCAGGGCTTTAGAGATACTGCAGGGACTGACAGGACTTCTATGGAGAGGGGCCAGGTACCAGGGAGGATGGGAGGAAGGAGGATGCTGGGCACTCCAAGGAAAGGAAGCGGTGGGAAGGAGTTGAGGTGCATGTACACCAATGCTAGGAGCATGGGTAATAAGCAGGAAGAGCTTGAAGCTCTCCTGGGAATAGGAGGATACGATCTGGTGGGAATCACAGAAACTTGGTGGGATGAAAGGCAAGTCTGGAATGTGAACATAGAAGGGTATCACCTTTTTAGAAAGGACAGGAAGGGAAAGAGAGGTGGGGGCGTGGCTTTATACATCAGGGAAGGGATAGGATGCAGTGAGATAGAATGCAGCACAGATGGGGATTCGGTAGAGGCAGTCTGGGTGAAACTTAGGGGTTTTCACAGGGAAAGAGACCTGACAGTGGGGGTATGTTATCGCCCTCCAGGTCAACTTGAGACCCTGGATGATGTCCTGACAGGCCAGATTCTAAGGATATCTTGGGGGAGAGACACAGTAATTATGGGAGATTTCAATCTCCCGGATATTACTTGGGAGACTCACTCAGTGGTGACAGCCGGGTCACGTCGCTTCCTAGAAGCTCTAGAGGATGGGTTTTTCACACAGAGGGTCCTAGAGGCGACGAGGGGAGGAAACATCCTTGACTTGGTCTTGACCAATAGGGAAGAGCTGATAGATGAAGTACAGATTAGGGGATCTCTGGATGCGAGTGATCACTCCATCCTTTGCTTTGAGATCAGGGGACTGGGGCCATGCAGCAGGGCGAGCACTAGAAGCTGGGACTTCAAGAGGGCCAACTTTGGCCAACTGAAGGCCAGACTGGGGAAAGTCTCCTGGGATAGGTTACTGGAAGGTAAGCGAGTTGAGGAGGGGTGGATGGCACTCAAAAGGGAGATTTTGCAGGCGCAAGCCTTGATGATACTTCTAGTCAATAAGGTGGGAAGGCGGAGGAGAGTGCCACCATGGATGAGATAGGAGGTGGTTCGAGGAATCAGACGAAACAGGAGCCTCCGTAGGAAATGGATACTGGGGGAAATAGACAAAAGGGTATACCAGGAGGAGGAGGCCCGTTGCAGAAGGATTCTTCGCAAGGCTAAGGCTGATTATGAGCAGATACACCAGATCCAAAAGGATCTGGACAGACTATGGAAGTGGGCAGGGGACAACAGGATGGCATTCAATGTGGATAAGTGCAAGGTCTTGCACTTGGGGCATAGGAATAGCTGTCATAAGTACAGGTTAGGTGACAAGTGGCTGGAGAATAGCACTTGTGAAAGGGACCTCGGGGTACTGGTTGACCGCAGGCTAAACATGAGTCAGCAGTGTGATGCGGTGGTCAAGAGGGCGAATGCCACCCTTGGTTGCATAGCCAGAAGTGTGGCTTCAAGATCAAGCGAGGTATTTCTACCACTCTACACGACTCTGGTGTGCCTGCAACTGTAGTACTGTGTTCAGTTTTGGGCCCCTCATTACAGAAAGGATATAGCCAGGTTGGAGTCAGTGCAGCGTAGGGCCACAAGGATGGTGGCTGGTTTGCAGGGGATGCCATATGAGGCAAGACTGAGGGAACTGGGTCTCTTTAGCCTGGAGAAGAGGAGACTCAGAGGGGATATGTTCGCGACATACAGGTATATGAGGGGGTGTCACATGCAGATGGGTAGAGACCTGTTCTCCCCTGCAGTGGAAGGCAGGACGCGTTCCAATGGAGCAAAGCTCAGGGAGCCAAGGTTCCATTTGGATGCCAGGAAGCACTTCCTGACAGTCAGGACCCCGAGGGCATGGAATGGGCTTCCACAAGAGGTTGTTGAGGCCCCATCGGTGAGGGTGTTCAAAGACAGGCTGGACATGCACATGGTGGGCATGTCATGAGCGGAGCCAGCTGGTGCCAGAGGTCAGACTAGATGGCCCAGGAGGCCCCTTCTGACTTGCTCTGTTTCTATGTTTCTAAGTCAAATATCTTAGAAGCTTTTCACGTTCAGTGCACGCAAAGGGCACAACGCTGCTAAAACTAAGAAGTTTAACTGGTTGATTTTGTGTGCTTAAATCGCATTAACTGAAATCGATGGGGCTTAAGCACTTTCCATTTGCCTGGATCAAACAACATGTTTTACTACTATCAGGACTGGCATCAGGATTGGGCAAGGTTGGGCATTTGCTAAAGACTAGCACCCCAGCAGGGATCTATTGATAGGAACCTCTGAATTTGCTCCTCCTCTCGCAGCCTGCTTGTTCACCTGGGGCAGATAATGGTGGTGGTCAGGAGGAAGAACAAGTGTGGTTGCTTACCTGTTCATTGGCTCTATACCTGCCACACATGGGCAAATGAATATCACAAGTAGTGATGATAAGAAAGAAGATGATGCACAGTAGCAGCTGGACACAATGATTTGGAGGAGGCAGGGGACCTTCAAACACCTAGAGCTGGCATTGCCACCGGTTCCAAGTAGTGTTCTGCTCGAAATGCTACCATCTGCAGAAAAGGAGAGAAGCTGTTATTGCCAATCTCCTACTCTCCTGCAGCACCACCCCCCGTACCACCTCCCAGAGTGTTCTAATCCTCTGAAGCACATTTTATGAGGAATGCAGCAGAAAAGAGCAGTGAATAAAAATAGCCTCCTCCCCATCCCACCAGGAGGATTCCTGCATTGTAGCAGAAGCTTTCCATGGTTAAAAGTCCTTCCATTCATGGGAGGTATCATCTGTCTCCCACGCAGTATTTAAACCCAGACTTTTATGGATATATTAAAAATACTTGGAATGGAGTTGCAAAGGTTTTATTTGTAAGCCTAAGAATGCTCATAATATTATTCAATAACAGAGTAAAATGTTATTTTACTTTTTTTCTTTGCTGTATAGGGAAGGACATGGAAAAATTTCTGTATTTGCAGTCAAAATGGCCCTGGCAACACTTTGTGGAGGAAAGATCATGGATAAATTAAGATGTAAGTCTTTTTGCATCATTAATGTATTTTATTAATGTTGCTGTTTTCAACAGGAAATAGAATCGACATTTGGTTTTGATAACAGCAGTATGAATCAAAATCTGCAGGCATAATCATTCAGAAGCCCATTCATAGTTTGCTTAGAGCCTCAAGAGGAAATCCTCATTGTTGTTGATGTCTGCTCATCTGGAGGCAGAAGAATGTGGTTTCCTTTCAGAGTTTATTCAGAGTAAAATAAAGTGATCATTTTGTAGGCTGTCAGATGCATGGAGTATCCAGTAGAAAGCATAATTTGGCCTTTTTTCTGGCTTGTTTCTATCATATTGCAGGCATTTGAAACTGAAATCCATTTTCAACCAATGTGTTCTCCTACCTCAAATTTCATCTCCCCTTTCTTGTGCTGGTCAAAGACCCAGATTGGCATAGTTGTGCATAGGATAGATAAAGTTCAGATATGCCTCAGCTAGTGCCATATGGTACCATTGCATTGGCAACCAGACCTTCATTGGATAAGTTAAGGTTGTTCTTCGTCGTGGCCTCTGTGCATCACACACATGGGTGCTGCGCCTGCGCAGTGCCTCTGGCCGGAGATTGCAAGCTAACGGTTTTTTTAGGCGGGAAAGCTCCGCTCCCCTCCCCCCTTAGACCTATATAAGAGCGGAGCGTCCGCCATTTTGTTCAGTCTTTGCGACCGCCGTCCGCTGTGCCTCGTGCCGCTTCGCTCTCGCTCTGACTATCTGTTCGTTAGCTCTTCGAGATTCTCCCAGTTTTTTGCCCTCGTTACTGTTCGTATAGTTCCTTCTTGTTGATTCTTGTTGATTCTGTCTTCTTCTTCTTCTTTTTCTATAAAAAAAAAAAAAAACCCAAAAATATATACTTACCCTCTGCACTATCTTCTTTTCTTCTTTTCCAACGATGGCGCAGCGTGCGGCCTTCCGCAAGTGCGCAGAGTGTGGGTCGAAGATGTCGCCTACCGACCCGCACGAACTATGCCTCCTCTGTCTCGGTGAGGGGCATAGAACCGATAAATGCGCACATTGCTTGGCGTTTTCCAAGCAAGCTCGGAAAAACCGAGAAAATCGCCTTCGCAGGCTGTTATGGGATCGGGCTCTCATGCAGTCCAACCCCGTGGTGACTGCTGCGAAATCGGCTCCCTCTGTGGCCCAGCAACGGCGTCCTTCGGATGAAGGCGCCTCGTCGGTGATGGCTCCGCCCGCTTCTCCTAAGAAAAAATCGGAGAAACGGAAGCATTCTGACTCTTCGAAGTCGAGCGGCCACAAGAAGGCTAAGAAAGATAAGCCTTCTAAGCGCCCGAAGGAACCCGAGCGCCCACGGCACCGAGATTCGGGTTCATCAGCGCCATCGGTACCGGGCCCAACTTCGGTACCGACACCACCCGACGCTGTGCTTCAGGAGGCCATGAGGGTCACCCCGCAAGGGTCCCCTAGGCGTGTGATCGACCGTCCTCCAGATCCGCTCCCTACCCTTCCCAGGGATTCCATCTCGGATGGAGAGATACGGGACTCCCCTACACAGGCGAGATCCCCCACACCCATGCCTTCGGCGGCAGTGGATGTCGTGTTGTCTCCACCTCGAGGCCGTCGGAGCCGGTCTGCTGAGAGGCCGATAGACAGCTGGTACCGACCACCGTATCAGCATTGGCCTGATCCTTATTCCGTGGGGTACTACCCGGCCCCTCGGGGTCGTTCTCCATCTCGTCGGGACCGTTCTCGTCCCAGGGATCCGAGACGGGACTCTCCGGTACCATCCAGGCACGACAGCAGTCGTTCTCAGTCGCCGCCTGAATCCTCCTCTTCGGCTCAACCATACTACGCGGACGATTCCGACGATTCTGAGATCGACTCGACCTCTCCCGAGGCCGTCATCTCCACTCAGGACCCAGCCTCACCGGACGAGTCACATGGATCGTTCGCGGACCTGATGGGTCGGTTGGTTCAGGCCTTGGAGATCGACGCTGTCCAACGCCCGGGCCCGTCGTCGGATAGAATTTACGATGTTGTCCGGGGAGAACAGTCTACATCCATTGTTCTCCCCCTTATAACAACTCTCAAGCAGGCTATGACCCAACCTTGGGACCTGGCCTCCCACCCCCAACCTACATCGAGGAGGTATGAGACGATGTATCGGGTTCGGGAGGAGGATATCCCCTTCCTCCTCAAACACCCGAAGCCGAATTCGATCGTCGTCGAATCCTCCCAGGGTAGGGAGGCCAGAGGCCACACCGCGCTGCGAGACAAAGAGGGGAGGAAGATTGACTCTCTTGCCCGCAGAGTCTACGCGGCGGCAGGACTGGGGCTCCGCATCTCGAACTACGAGGCGACGTTGGCGCGCTATCAGTACTTTCTAATGCAGCGCCTCCACAACATCGCCTCGACCCTCCCGGACCATCAGGGAGATGTGGCCAAGGTTTTGCTGAAGGAGGCCATGCAAGTGGCCATTCAGCAGTTGTCCACAGCACGCCATCATATGGACACCAACTCGAGGGCCCTCGTCGGTGCCGTGTCCCTTAGGAGGCACGCTTGGCTTCGGAACTGCCACTTCCCCGATGAAACCAAGCGTCGCATCGAGGACATGCCCTTCGACGGGTCTGGGCTGTTCCATTCCAGGACTGACCACAAGTTGAAGAAGCTGCATGAGTCCCGCATGACGGCGCGCCGGATGGAGCTACCACCCCAAACCCAGCGTAAGTGGCAGTGGAACCGCCCCACCTATAGACAGCCCTTCCAGGCTAGGCAGCAGCCCCAGCAGAGGCAAATGCAACAGCGTCGCCGTCCGCAGCCTCAACAACGCTACCAGCAAGCTCGGCGCCGATTCGATGTGGACAGACGCCAGCGCTGACGGGACGGGCGAACCTCTCCGCTTTCCCATCCAACTCCCACCCCCCTCTCAAGTGAGGGTCGGCTGCAAAGCCGGCTCCCCATTTGGGAGTCCATTACATCTGACAAGTGGGTGTTGTCCATCATTCAGTATGGCTATAGGATTGAATTCGATACCGTCCCTCCATCGAGCCCGATAAAGTTTACATCGTGTTCACCGGTTTTGCTCGATGAGATACAACAACTTTTATCTAAAGGGGCTATTCGTCAATTATCCCCTCTGGACGGACTTCATGGATTCTATTCTAGGTATTTTACGGTCCCGAAACGGGACGGTGGTCTCCGACCAATCCTGGACTTGCGTCCTCTCAATCGTTTTATTCCAACTAAAAAGTTCCGGATGACCACTCTTCAAAATATCCTGCCATTGCTGCGGAAAGAGGACTGGTTCGCCTCCATTGACCTGAAGGATGCGTATTTTCACGTCTCAATGCATCCAGCCTATAGACGCTTCCTTCGCTTCGCTGTTGAATTCGACCTTTATGAATTCATGGTATTGCCCTTTGGACTAGCTACGGCACCTCGGGTGTTTACTAAGTGCATGGCCCCGGTATGTGCCTACCTCCGCCTCCAGGGCGTCCAGATCTACCCATACCTGGATGATTGGCTCTTGGTTTCACAGTCTAGAGACGATCTCCTTCGTTCTATCAATTTGACGTGCTCCCTGTTGGACAACTTGGGCCTTCGTATTAATACGGAAAAATCATTTCTTGTTCCGACACAGATACTTACCTTCATCGGAGCTCGTCTGGATTCGACGCTGGAAAGAGCCTTCCTCCCCCACGACCGACAAGATACGATGATTCGACATATTCTTCGGATTCGTCGCGATGGCACGGTACCGGCACGTGCTCTCCAAACTCTGCTTGGCCACATGTCAGCGTCGGTCTCTGTGGTGCCTTATGCCAGGCTTCGCCTACGGCCACTACAACTACTGTTCATCAAGTCCTTCAATCCGCAGTGCGATCCACAGTCGAAGCCGATTCGAATCCCATCCTCGGTTCTCCAGTCACTCCTTTGGTGGACCTCCGTGGCGAACCTGTCTGTGGGAATGCCCTTTCGACAACCACCTCCATCGGTGACGGTTACGACCGACGCGTCGCGCTTGGGCTGGGGAGCGATTTGCAACGGCATTCGAACTCAGGGCATGTGGACTCGTTCCGAATCCAAGGAGCACATCAATTTTCTGGAGCTCTTGGCAGTGTTCAAAGCGATCCGTTCCTTCGAGGATGTGCTTCGCCATCGTGGTGTTCAGATAACATCGGACAATATGACGACGGTCTTTTATCTGAACAAGCAAGGCGGAACCAAGTCTCCAGCTTTAGTCAGGCTTTCACTTCGGATCTGGGACTGGTCCATCCCGAAGGGAATTACCCTGATAGCGGTTCATTTAGCGGGTGTGGACAATACCCAGGCGGACTTTCTCAGCCGCCACATGCTTCTCTCCCACGAATGGGAATTACATCCTCGGATATACACTCAGCTTTTTCGTCTTTGGGGAACCCCGAACGTGGACTTGTTCGCTACCCAGCACAACAGGGTTTGCGACCTCTTTTGCTCGAGGGCAGGGATCGGCCTCGGATCTCTAGGGGACGCCTTCATGATCTCTTGGAACCGTCTCCATGTCTATGCCTTCCCACCGATTCCACTGATAACGAAAGTGGTAGCGAAGATAACCTACGACACCCCATTGGGAATCCTAATCACCCCTTGGTGGCCTCGCCAGCCTTGGTTTGCCACGCTTCTTTCCGTCTCCCACGGGGAATTTCGTCGCCTTCCGCTGCTTCCAGATCTCATAACGCAGCAGGACGGAACCGTACGCCATCCAGACCTGCTCACGTTGAACTTGACGGCCTGGCGGATTCGATAGCTCCTGTGCCCTTATCGGTACCGTCAACACCTTCGTCTTTGCCGGTCCCGGCTACCTCTTCGACATCAGCCTGTAATTTGTCGAATCCGACGGGCTTGGATCCGTCCATCCAGTTTATCCTGGATTCATCGTTGAAGCCTTCTACACGAAGGTCTTACTCGGCAAAATGGCATCGTTTTTCCATCTTCGCCGATTCTCACTCGTTTTCTCCACTGGAATCGTCTGTGCCTCAGATTCTTCAATTTTGCTAGAACTTCATCGCTCTGGGCTTAAGCCATCTTCGATCAAGGTTTACACCGCTGCAATTTCCCACCATCGAGGGATGATCGAGGGGCTTCCGGTATTTTCTCAACCGCTCGTCAAGAGATTTCTGAAAGGACTCCATAATATCACTCCTGTCATAAGACCTCTTATGCCAACCTGGAGTCTTTCGGTAGTTCTTCAGGCCTTAACTAGAGCTCCATTTGAACCTTTGGCTACAATTGACCTCAGGCTGGTGTCTTGGAAGACTGCATTCCTGGTGGCCGTCACTTCAGCGAGGAGAGCCAGCGAGCTCTGTGCGCTCCGTATTGACCCACCATACTTGAACTTTCACAAGGAGAAAGTTGTCTTACGACTTGACCCTTCCTTTCTACCGAAAGTTTCAACTTCTTTCCACTTGGGACAAGACATCGTTCTTCCAGCCTTTTTTCCGTCGCCTACAACCCCTCTTGAGCGATCACTGCATTCTCTCGATGTCCGGCGTTCCCTGGCCTTTTATCGATCCAGAACAGAATCCATTCGGCATACGAACAGACTTTTTGTTAAATATTCCACCGTGAATCAGGGAACCCCTGTTTCTTCGCAGCGTTTGGTGAAATGGATAGTAAATACCATCATTTTGTCATATCAACTCGCCAAGCGCGATTTGCCTGTGGTCCCTCGTAGTCACTCGACCCGAGCCGTTGCTGCTTCTTCTGCATTCGCATCAGGTGTGTCCCTCGAGGACGTCTGTAAGGCCGCTACGTGGGCGACTCCTTGCACCTTTGCAAGACATTACCGCCTTGATGTCGAGCCAGACGAGACTGCTCCTTCGAAAGAGCTGTTCTTTCATCGGTCTTGCAGTAAGGACACCTTTTTCCCACCTCCCTTTCTGGTAAGCTTGGCATTCTACCCATGTGTGTGATGCACAGAGGCCACGACGAAGAAAGGTAGGTTGCTCACCTGTAACCGATGTTCTTCGAGTGGCCATCTGTGCAGTCACACAACCCGCCCGCCGGCCCCACTCGGTGTCGGTAGGTGGATCTTATCGGTACCGAGGTGTATTTTTGTTGTCGGTACCGACCACCTTTTTTTCACCTGTCCACTAGGTTAACTTCTTGACAGGGAACGTACGTTCGGTCGCAATAGACTGAACAAAATGGCGGACGCTCCGCTCTTATATAGGTCTAAGGGGGGAGGGGAGCGGAGCTTTCCCGCCTAAAAAAACCGTTAGCTTGCAATCTCCGGCCAGAGGCACTGCGCAGGCGCAGCACCCATGTGTGTGACTGCACAGATGGCCACTCGAAGAACATCGGTTACAGGTGAGCAACCTACCTTTCTCTTAATACCAAAAGGTTTGTTTATATATAAATAAATAAATTTAGTACAAAATTGATTTTGGGTTGCACCAGTTGCTTCTACAAGAAAGCATTGGACATTCTCCCATTGGAAATATTGACTGGGGTTAATATTATATCATGTCCAGGATATACCCTGCCTAAAGATGTCTGGGGAGATTCATGCTTACTAACCACTTTGAGTATTACCAATCTCTTGCCACACCAAATGATGAGCATCTGGACTACCGTATTTTTCGCTCTATAAGACGCACCTGACCATAAGACGCACCTAGTTTTTAGAGGAGGAAAACAAGAAAAAAAATATTCTGAATCAAATGGTTTACTGAACTATTTAATGAACTATAACAGAATGGGATGTGTTGGGATGTCTTAATCCCAGTTGCTTTACTCTCATGTGCCTCTAGCATACTGTGTGCATGACCCCCCCCCATCCCCCACAGACTGTGCATGTAACTGTTAGGGGATGAAAACATCTTGTATAGAATACATCTCTGCAGTCCCTTCAATGCCACATGTATTTCCTGTAGGTCTGAATAAACTGTAAATATTCTTTTGATTGCACACCCCCAGCATACCTGCTCTCTCTGGTTTTTCTTGCCTCTATGTTAGACAGAGAAGGTGAGCAATGAGGAGAGACCTAAATTCAATCCTCCAACTTTTCTCTCTCTTTTTTTTCATATTTAAAAGTGATGCTTAAGAAACTCGGGCTCCATCTATGCATCCTTTTGAGTCGAGAGAAATGCTCACTCAGTGGTCTCTTGTGTGTCATTTCTTCCTCTGGGCCAAGGGCATGAAAATCTAACATTTGCACAGTTGCAGAGATCACTATAATAATTGTGTTTCTTGTATCGTCAATTGGGAAGGGAACTTTATATCCACATTGTTTTTGTTAAGCATTTAGAAGTCCCAGTTAATTATCCATGAGGTATTAAAAGGCCCTACCCTTGAAAGACAAAGCTGAATTGTGGGGAACTTCCCTTCCATTCCGAAAAGGTATTTCAAGCTCACGACACTTCTGCTGTTGAATCTTTTTTTTTTCCCCTCAGAACAAAGGAGTGATGGGTGTTTTCATGGGGATTAACCCTTTTTTTTTCAGAGAGGAGGAAAATGTCCCACTTTCCACTTTTTCACACCATGCATACCGTATTTTTCGCTCTATAAGACGCACTTTCCCCCCCTCAAAAGTAAGGGGAAATGTCTGTGCGTCTTATAGAGTGAATGTGCCTGACACCCAGGATGCTGCCCGCCCGCCGGCACCACCAGGCCAGCATGTGCTCGGTGTGCCCTGCTCCACCTCGCACTCCGGGAACTGATCACCCCCACCAGGAAGCTCCGTGTCGCTGTCGCCCCACGTCATTGCTCTGCGCCGCCATGCACCGTGCCGTCCCGTGCCACCGCCGCCGCGCACCATCGCTCTGCGCCACCGCCAGAAGCAATCCTGGTTGTTGTAACAAAGTCTGATAGGGGAGCTGCTCCAATCCCTTGATTGTTTTAGTTGTCCTTCTTTGCACTTTTTCCAACAATGTCATTTTTCAGGTGTGGTGGCCAGCACTGTACACAATACTTTTAAGTATGGTCATATTAAAGATTTGTGTAAGGGGAATATGATCTTGGAAATTTGATTTTCAATTCCTTTCCTGATTATGGCATTTCCTCCTAACATTTGACATTTTCATCAAGCTGTCCCCCACATTCTCAAGACCCTTTCTTGGTCTGTCAGCACTAGTTCAGATTCCATCAGCTTATACTTGAAGATGAGATTCTTTCCCCCCAGCATGCTAACTTTACACTTGCTTACACTGAAAGCATTTGCCGTTCTGATGCCCTTTTTCCCAGCTCGGAGAGATCCCACTGGAATTCCTCACAATCCCTTTTAAATGTTTTATTTTAGTATCATCAGCAAACTTGGCTACTTCATTGCTCACTTCTAATTCCAGATCATTTATGAACAGGTTGAAAAGCACTGATCCTAATGCAGAATCTTGTGAGAATACCATGCATTCTCAATGTTGGCTTTCAATTCTGTAATCAGTTACTGATCCATAGGACAGCATGTGTGTGCACACACAGCCCTTATTCCATCACTGCCAGGTTTTCTCAAGAGTCTGTTGATGGATTTTATCAAAAGGCTTTTGGAAGAAACAATGTCTATTTTGTTTATACTGTTTCTTAACCTGTTAAACTTTAATAAAAGGATTGTGCTTCTTAAGCGTCATCTGTGCCTGCCGCGGCAGTGGCGTGGGGGGGTGGCGGATCGGCGCGGGATGGCAGTGCGGGATGACAGTGCGGGCGGCAGAGGCTTTAGAAGGATTGTGCTTCTAAAGCGTCATCTGTGCCTGCCGCGGCAGTGGCGTGGGGGGGTGGCGGATCGGCGCGTGATGGCAGTGCTCGAGCAGCGGTGGCGCAGAGCGACGGTGCGCCGCAGTGGCGTGGGGCGGCCGCGTGTGGTGGTGCGTGGCGGCGGTGGCACGGGACGGCGTGGTGCGTGGCGGTGCAGAGCAATGGCGTGGGGCGGTGGGGCGACGGCGGCACAGAGCTTCCCGGTGGGGGTGATCAGTTCCCGGAGTGCGAGGTGGAGCAGGGCACGCCGAGCACATGCCGGCCTGATGGTGCCGGCAGGCGGGCAGTATCCCGGGTGTCAGGCACATTCGCTCTATAAGACGCACAGACATTTCCCCTTACTTTTGAGGGGCGGGAAAGTGTGTCTTATAGAGCGAAAAATACGGTAGTTAGTCCTACTTAGAGTAGACTAATTGAAATGAATTGGACATAAGTGAGGCTTACATTGGATATAAGCCAATATCTATAATCTTTTTTTTTTTTTTTTTCAGTCCAATCCATATTCTGTTGAAACTCTTGTGGTAAGCCGCCTAGAGAGCTTTGTGGCTAATACAGCAGCATATAAATTGAATAAAATATATGAAATAATTTATTTCAATTTTTCTTTCTTTTTATTCCATCAGATATATTCTCAATGATTTCAGACACCAGTGGTGTAATGGTGTATGGACGATATGACATGTTTCTGCGAGAAGTCCTTAAACTGCCCACTGCAGTCTTTGAAGGTCCTTCTTTTGGTTACACAGAGCAGTCAGCAAAATCCTGCTTTTCTCAACAGGTAAATAGGCATCGTTCATCCATCGTTCACTTCCATTTTATCTTTTCCATATTTTAGTGTAGTCATTTGATTTAAATTTATTTTTAAATTGCATACAGGATATGTTTGTAATTACAAACCAGAGAAGAACTGTAGTCATATTGGTTCTTCATCGTGGCCTCTGTGCATCACACATATGGGTGCTGCGCCTGCGCAGTGCCTTTGGCCAGAGATTACAAGCTAACAGTTTTTGGTGGGAAAGCTCCGCTCCCCTCCCCCCTAGGGCTATAAAGAGCGGAGCGCCCGCCATTTTGTTCAGTCTTTGCGACTGCTGTTTGCTGTGCCTCGTGCCGCTTTCGACTATCGCTCTGACCGTTACTGTAGGCCTTGTTGTCCTTCTTCTCTTGATTATTCCAGGTTATATTCCCTTGCTAGTTGTGCTTGTTCTGCTGTTTTTTCTTCTTGAACCGCTTCTTCTTCGCTTTTCTATAAAAAAAAACAAAAACAAAACCAAAAATATATACTTACCCTCTGCACTATCTTCTATTTCTTCCCTTTCTGCGATGGCGCAGCAAGCGGCTTTCCGCAAATGTGCGGAGTGTGGCTCAAAGATGTCACCCGCTGATCCGCATGAGCTATGCCTCCTCTGCCTTGGAGAGGGGCATAGAGTGGATAAATGCTCGCATTGCCTGGCCTTTTCTAAACAGGCTAGGAAAAATCGCGAGAACCACTTGCGAAGCCTGCTGTGGGATCAGGCTTTAATGCAGTCCAACCCACTGGTGACCTCCCCAAAGCCGGGCTCATCTTCGGTGGCTCCACCTAAACGCCCCTCCAACGAGGGCGCATCTGCTGGGTCTGCCCTGTCGGCTTCTCCTAAGAAAAAAGCAGAGAAGCGTAAAAATTCTGATGTCGGAAAGCCTGCGACCCACAAGAGGTCCAAGAAGGACAAAGGGCAAAAGCCTTCCAAGTGCTCTAAGGATTCCGAGCGCCCTCGTCAATGGGATTTGAATCCGATGACCCCATCGGTACCGGCACCTCCTACAGTCCTGACACCACCGGACCCAACATCACAGGAGGTGATGTGGGTTACCCCGCAGGGCTCCCCACGCCGGGCTGCCGATCGCCTCTCCGAGCCTCTTTCAACAATTCCGAGAGGCTCCATCTCTGACGGGGAGATCGAAGACTCACCTCCTAGGGCTAGGTCACCGACCCCTATGCCCTTGGTTACAGTGGATCCGGCTATGGCAGTGTCTCCACCTTGGGCCCGTCAGAGCCATTGCATTGACCGGCCATCTTATTGGCCTCTCTGCTACTACGATCCGTGGCAGGAGCCAACCTCCGTCGACTATTATCCACCGCCTCGGGGTCATTCTCCATCCCGTTGTGACCAACCTTGATCCTCGGGCCTCAGGTGTCCATCACCACGGCCTCCCAGGGATGAGAGTAGTCGATCTCTCTCCCCGGCAGACTTGTCATCTTCTGCCCCACCTTATTAAGCCCCGGATTCGGAGGATTCGGAGGTGGACTCGACTTCCCCGGACATGGTCATCTCCTCCCAAGGGCCTGCTTCGCCGGATGAATCCCATGTCCCCTTTGCAGAACTTATGGGGAGACTGGTTCAATCCCTCGAGATCGACACGATTCAGCGCCCGGGCCCCTCGATGGACAGGTTTTATGACATTGTCCGCGGGGAACAGTCGACCGCCATCATTCTGCCCCTCATTACTACCCTGAAGCAGGCGATGATGCAACCGTGGGACCTGGCCTTCTATCCCCAGCCGACATCAAGGCGCTATGAATCTATGTATTGGGTCCGTGAGGAGGACATCCCTTTTCTCCTCCGACACTCGAAACCTAATTCTGCCGTCGTGGAATCCTCTCAGGGCAGAGAGGCCAGAGGACACACCTGCCCCCCGGGACAAAGAAGGGCGGAAGATTGACTCCCTGGCAAGGAGAGTTTATGCGGCCTCAGGCTTGAGGCTCCGCATTTCGAACTATGAGGCGACGTTGGCTAGGTACCAGTACTTCATCCTACAACGTTTGCACAACATTACCTCTACTCTCCCGGACCACCAGGGAGATCTGGCCAAGATCCTCATAAAGGAGGCGATGCAAGTCGCTGTCCAACAGCTGTCCACAGCCCGACACCATGTGGACACCAACTCGAGGGCCTTGGTCGGAGCTGTCTCACTGCAGAGGCATGCCTGGCTCCGCAGCTGTAATTTCCTGGACGAGACGAAGCGCAGAATTGAAGAGATGCCCTTCGATGGGTCCAGCCTCTTCAATTCCCGCATGGATCATAAATTGAAGAAATTGCACGAGTCCAGGATGACAGTGCACAAGATGGAACTCCAAATGCAACCACGACGTAAGTGGTCATGGTCCCGGCCGCAGTACTGCCAATCGTACCAGCCAAGGCAGCAACCTCAACATCGGCCACAGCAGCAACAACGCCGACGTCAGCAACCCCAGCAGCGATACCAGCAAGGCCGCCGCTGTTTCGACGACAGGTGCCAACACTGACAGGACTGGCGAACCATTCCTGTCTTTCCTCAAATCCCCACCCCTCTCCCATCTGGGGATTGGCTCCAAAGCCGACTCCCCTTTTGGGAGTCCATCACATCCGATCGGTGGGTATTACCCATCATAGAGCGCGGCTATTGGATTGAATTCGACATCGTTCCTCCATCAAGTCCGGTCCGATTTACACCATCTTCTCCGGTATTGCTCGATGAGATACAACAACTTCTTCGTAAAGGAGCGATTCGACAAATACACAAATCTGAGGGACTTCATGGATTTTACTCCAGATATTTTACGGTCCCTAAACGAGATGGTGGTCTTCGTCCAATTTTGGACTTACGAAACTTAAACCGTTTCATTCTAACAAAGAAGTTTCGCATGACCACCCTTCAAAACATTCTGCTGTTGCTCAGGAAAGAGGATTGGTTTGCCTCCTTGGACTTAAAGGACGCCTATTTCCATATCTCGATCCATCATACGCATAGGCGCTTCCTTCGCTTTGCTGCCGGGTCGGATGTCTATGAATTCGGCGTTTTACCGTTTGGACTGGCCACCGCTCCGAGGGTTTTTACCAAATGCATGGCCCCAGTTTGTGCCTTCCTTCATCTCCAAGGCGTGCAAGTCTATTCATATCTCGACGACTGGCTGCTGGTCTCCCACTCAAGAGTTGGAATCCTTTGGTCGATTCAGATGACTTGCGCTCTTCTGAATAAATTGGGCCTATGCATTAATGTGGAGAAATCCTCTCTTTTTCCAACACAGACACTTACCTTCATCAGAGCTCGCTTGGATTCGACAGTGGAGAAAGCCTTCTTCCCTCGGGACAGACAGAAGACCCTCGTGCGTCATATCCACCACATTCGAAAAGACGGAACAGTCCCTGCAAAGACCGTGCAAAGACTGTTGGGGCATATGGCTTCCTCCGTGGCAGTCGTACCCTATGCCAGGCTCCGACTCTGTCCACTTCAGCTACTTCTCAACAAGCGATTCCACCCACAATGGGACTCACCGTCGAAACCTATTCGAATCCTCTCTTCGATTCTTCACTCTCTTCTGTGGTGGACAGTTCCGAGGCACCTCTCCTCCGGAGTTCCTTTCAGGCCTCGGTTCCCATCGGTAACACTCAGTACCGATGCGTCCCTCCTGGGTTGGGGAGCGGTATGTTCCGACCTTCGCGTCCAGGGCATATGGAATCGCCAGGAATCAACAAATCATATCAACTTCCTGGAGATGCTAGCAGTATTCAAAGCCCTGCGATCTTTCAAAGAGCTACTCCGCCATCAAGTAGTTCAGATAACTTCGGACAATAATGCCATGGTCTTTTATCTGAACAAACAAGGCGGGACAAAATCCCCAACTCTAGCCAAACTTTCCATGACAATCTGGGATTGGTGCATCCCAAGAGACATTACGCTTGTAGCCGTTCATCTGGCAGGATCGGACAATGTCCAAGCGGACTTTCTTAGCAGGCGTATGCTTATTTCCCACGAGTGGGAAGTGAATCCTTCAGTACGAGCCCATCTTTTCCATTGCTGGGGGATTCCAGAGGTGGATTTATTTGCCACCCTACAGAACAAGGTGTGCGACATCTTCTGCTCGAGGGCAGGGATCGGACAGGGGTCCCTAGGGGACGCCTTCATGATACCATGGACCACTTGATATTTCTATGCATTCCCTCCGATCCCACTCATAATGAGAGTGGTAGCGAAAATTGTATACAATCGTGCTGCAAGGATTCTGATCATCCCTTGGTGGCCTCGACAGTCTTGGTTTGCGAGACTCCTGAACATTTCGGTGGAACATTATCCTCTTCCACAGCTTCCGTATCTCATAATGCAGCAGGGTGGCACACTTCGTCATCCGGACATATTGTCCCTACATCTAACTGCCTGGCGAATCCGATGACCCATCTTACTTCATCGGTACCATGACCAACTTCTCTCTCGAATCCAGATTTCGCACTTGGAGCAGACGATACCGAGCCCTCTGCTATGTCCCCTTTGTATGATGTTATGCTGCTCCACCCGAATATCGTTTCGTTGGATCCGACACCCATTGGCCTGGATATCCAACATATATTGGACTCCACATTAAAGCCTTCCACACGGAAATCTTATGCGGCTAAGTGGAAAAGGTTCTGTATGTTTGCTGAGTCTCATTCTTTTTCTCCAATCACATCATCCATTCCTCAGATTCTTCACTTCCTCATGGACCTTCATAACTCGGGTTTGAAACCTTCCTCTATTAAAGTATATATGGCGGCTATTGCTTATCATCGAGGTTTAGTCGACAGTTCTTCCATTTTTTCAACACCTATTGTTAAGAGATTTCTGAAAGGTCTACACAATCTAAATCCGGTGATACGACCTGTTATGCCTACATGGAGTTTGTCGGTGGTCCTGCAGGCTCTCATGAGACCTCCTTTTGAACCACTGGCAACTGTAGATCTGCGTCTTGTCTCCTGGAAGACTGCATTTCTTGTTGCGATCACTTCGGCACGGAGAGCCAGTGAACTATGCGCACTCTGTGTAGATCCTCCGTTCTTGAACTTTCATAAAGAAAAGGTTGTTCTTCGACTTGACCCTTCCTTCTTACCTAAAGTTTCCACATCCTTTCATCTGGGGCAGGATATCGTCTTACCGGCATTCTTTCCATCACCATCAACTCCGCTGGAGAGATCACTCCATTCCCTCGATCTTTGGCGCTGTTTGGCTTTCTATCGGTCCAGGACAGAGTCTATCAGATGTACGAATAGACTTTTTGTCAAATATGCTACCACTGACCAAGGAGCTGCTATTACTCCTCAAAGACTTTCTAAGTGGATAGTCCTCACCATAACTCTGTCTTATCAGTTGGCTAAACTGGATTTACCGTCACCTCCTGGAGCCCATTCGACTCGTGCCATTGCAACTTCTTCTGCTTTTGCATCTGGAGTCACGCTGGACGATGTCTGCAGGGCAGCTACTTTGCCAAACATCATCGTCTTGACATTCAGGCTTGACAAGACTGTTCTTTCGGTAGAGCTGGGCTCTCCTCTATTTTTCATTGAGGACACCTCCCTCCTTCCACTATGGTAAGCTTGTTAGTCTACCCATATGTGTGATGCACAGAGGCCATGACAAAGAAGAGCAGGTTGCTTACCTGTAGCTGATGTTCTTTGAGTGGCCATCTGTGCAGTCACACAACCCACCCGCCGGCCCTGCTCGGTGTCAGTGAGTGGATATTCAACTCGGTACCAATCTTCGATACCGATCCTTACGGTATCGAATCCTTCTTAGTTAGCATTATTTGCCAAAAGGGGGCGTACGTTCGGTCACAAAGACTGAACAAAATGGCTGGTGCTCCACTCTTTATAGCCCCAGGGGGGAGGGGAGCAGAGCTTTCCCGCCAAAAACCGTTAGCTTGTAATCTCCAGCCAAAGGCACTGCGTAGGCGCAGCACCCATATGTGTGAATGCACAGATGGCCACTCAAAGAACATCAGGTACAGGTAAGCAACCTGCTCATTTCTTTTCAGAACCAAGCCAAATGTGCTATAAGATATATGTAAACAGTCTCCCAGTGTGTTTTCAGAAAGAACTAAAATGGAGTTATTGGGTAACAGCTAGTCACCCTTGTAATAGGGTCCCTTGTATCTTTTCTCTGGGGGAGAAAAATATAGCTCTGGAAGGGAGATTCTGCTCAGAAAAAACTACAATGGGGAAAGAATTCAGCACTCCTAGTCTACTCTGTCACTCCAGGTAAATTGGCCTCTCTGTATAGTACCTTTTAGTAAAACAAATGAACAAAAACAACACTTTAGAAAAAACTTTGGAAAAAATGCTTCCACATCATATTTAGTCTGGTGCTATGAAACAAAGTATCTGATATATCAGTGCCCACTGCCCACACGGAAATGTGTTTTTAAGATATTTCACAATTAGATACTAAGACAAATGGTTATTTTGACATTATCAGATTCTGAGGTCATCAAGAATGATGCTAGGTACTGAAAAGGTCTGAGATTCAGGCCCACAAAACAACCCCCAAAACGCACAAATTTTCATATGCTGATTTATATATGCTGTTAAGTTTGTGGGTGTGTGTTTCCTAAGGACACCCCTATTTGTCAAAGGGATTCTGGACAGGAAAGAGGAGGGCATTTTATTTCAGAGAATCATCTGGCCAGAACTACTCAAAGTGAGGAGGAGCAGCAGATGCCATGCAGAGCCACCCAAGATGGACAGGTCATAGCAGAGAGCTCTGACAAAATGTGATCCACTGGAGAAGGAAATGTGAACCCACCCCAGTATCTTTGCCATGAAAACCCCATGGACAGTACCAAAAGGCAAGAAGATGAACTATATGTGGGCAAACACCAGATATTAGAAACATAGAAACATAGAAACCTAGAAACAGAGCGAGTCAGAAGGGGCCTCCCGGGCCATCTAGTCCGACCTCCGGCACCAGCCGGCTCCGCTCATGACATGCCCACCATGTGCATGTCCAGCCTGTCTTTGAACACCCTCACCAATGGGGCCTCAACGACCTCCCGTGGAAGCCCATTCCATGCCCTCGGGGTCCTAACTGTCAGGAAGTGCTTCCTGGCATCCAAATGGAACCTTGGCTTCCTGAGCTTTGCTCCATTAGAGCGCGTCCTGCCTTCCTCTGCAGGGGAGAACAGGCCTCTCCCCATCTCCATGTGACACCCCCTCACATACCTGTAGGTTGCCAACATATCCCCTCTGAGTCTCCTCTTCTCCAAGCTGAAGAGACCCAGTTCCCTCAGTCTTGCCTCATACGGCATCCCCTGCAAACCAGCCACCATCCTTGTGGCCCTACGCTGCACTGACACCAACCTGGCTATATCCTTTCTGTAATGAGGGGCCCAAAACTGAACACAGTACTCCAGTTGCAGGCACACCAGAGTCATGTAGAGTGGTAGTAATACCTCTCTTGATCTAGAAGCCACACTTCTGGCTATGCAACCAAGGGTGGCATTCGCCCTCTTGACCACCGCATCACACTGCTGACTCATGTTTAGCCTGCGGTCAACCAGTACCCCGAGGTCCCTTTCACAAGTGCTGCTCTCCAGCCACTTGTCACCTAACCTGTACTTATGACAGCTATTCTTATGCCCCAAGTGCAAGACCTTGCACTTATCCACATTGAACGCCATCCTGTTGTCTCCTGCCCACTTCCATAGTCTGTCCAGATCCTTTTGGATCTGGTGTATCTGCTCCTCAGTTGTGGCCACTGCTCCAGTTTTAGTGTTGTCTGCGAATTTGATCAGCAGACTGTTCACCCCTTCTTCCATGTCATTAATGAAAAGATTAAACAGGATCGGCCCCAGGACAGAGCCCTGGGGGACCCCGCTTGTCACTGGCTGCCATCCCAACGATTCCCCGCTAATGGTGACCTTCTGCTTTCGGTCAGTCAACCATGCCCTAATCCACCGGACAGTGCTTTGGTGCATCCCAAAACTCCTCAGTTCCTCCACCAGGATATCATGGGGCACTTTGTCAAAGGCCTTGCTGAAATCCAGGTATACCACATCCACTGCATCCCCTCCATCTAGCCATCTTGAAACCTTGTCATAGAATCACACAAGGTTTGTCTGGCTGACCTGTTTTTGCGGAAGCTGTGTTGTGTGGCTGTCAGCCTCCCTTCCCTATCTAGCATCACTAGATCTCTCTCTATTATGAGCCTTTCCATTGTTTTTCCTACGATGGACGTAAGGCTAACCGGTCTATAATTCTCCATGTCCTTCCTACTACCCTTTTTGAAAATTGGGATCACCGATGCCACCCTCCAGTCCTCTGGAACTTCACCCGTTCTCCACGAGGCCTCAAAAATGGAGGCCAGCGGGTGTGAGAGAACCCCCGCCAACTCTCTCTCGGGTGTAACCCGTCAGGGTCTGGCGCCTTTGTAATGTCCAATGCCCTGAGAAGCCCCTCGACTTCAAGGGGGGTGACTCTAATCTCTGCCCCTAAGTCCCCAGCCTCATCTAATCTCCTATACGGATATCCCCCGTCCTGCTTTGGGGAGAACACAGAGGCAAAATAGTCATTTAGTATCTGTGCCTGTTCCCTCATGTCAGTCACTGGATCACCTTCCTCCTTATTTAGTGGTCCCACCACTTGTCTCCCCTTCCTTTTCCTATTTACATGCTGAAAGAAGCCCTTTTTGTTGCTCTTGATATTCTTGCCAAGTCTCAGCTCATAATCAGCCTTAGCCTTGCGAAGAATCCTTCTGCAACGGGCCTCCTCCTCCCGGTATACCCTTTTGTCTATTTCCCCCAGTACCCATTTCCTATGGAGGCTCCTCTTTCATCTAATCCCCCTAACCACCTCCTTTCGCATCCATGGCGGCACTCTCCTCCGCCTCCCCACCTTACTGACTAGAGGTATTGTCAGGGCTTGCGCCTGCAAAACCTCCCTTTTGAGTGCCATCCACCCCTCCTCAACTTGCTTACCTTCCAGTAACCTATCCCAGGAGACTTTCCCCAGTCTGGCCTTCAGTTGGCCAAAGTTGGCCCTCTTGAAGTCCCAGCTTCTAGTGCTCGCCCTGCTGCATGGCCCCAGTCCCCTGATCTCAAAGCAAAGGATGGAGTGATCACTTGCATCCAGAGCTCCCCTAATCTGTACTTCATCTATCAGCTCTTCCCTATTGGTCAAGACCAAGTCAAGGATGTTTCCTCCCCTCGTCGCCTCTAGGACCCTCTGTGTGAAAAACCCACCCTCTAGAGCTTCTAGGAAGCGACGTGACCTGGCTGTCACCGCTGAGTGAGTCTCCCAAGTAATATCCGGGAGATTGAAATCCCCCATAATTACTGTGTCTCTCCCCTGAGATATCCTTAGAATCTGGCCTGTCAGGACATCATTCAGGGTCTCAAGTTGACCTGGAGGGCGATAACATACCCCCACTGTCAGGTCTGTTTCCCTGTCAAAACCCCTAAGTTTCACCCAGACTGCCTCTACCGAATCCCCATCTGTGCTGCATTCTATCTCAATCATATTCTATCTCAATTCTATCATATTCCTGGAGAGTTCAGGTGCAGCAGAGAACATCTAGCCACTCTCCCTATATTTCAGCAAGTGTCTATGCACAGCAGGGTGGTGAGGGAAATGGCTCCAAAGATTTGGGGTTCTGAATTAAAGATTCAGAGCTTTAGCCCTAATGGGCCTCTCCCTAGCACTCCTTCTGGATTCCATGGTGCTATCTGTGTAGAGACGGCCAGTGCTTGAAGTTTGCATTTCTCAAGACTTTATAACTCATAACTACTGCCCTAAATTATCTCTACCTTTGGGACACCTCCCTTATCCCTTGACTTCACCATCTATCATTTGTTTCACATTGAAGCATGCAAAAATGTCCTTACACAGAATTGAAATACTATGCACTCACCACTTAAATCATGGAGAGGGCAGCCTTGTTAGAACAAAGCAGCCACTGTTCTTGAGCTCCTTGAGCAAAGTAGGTCAGAGAAGGTGCTGTGCCAAGGATCATTCAACTCCATCGTTTATGCAGGGAGTAGGAATATTGCCATGATGTGCCAAGAGATGGTTCTTAAAGTGGAGATGACAGAATGGTAGCCTAGGATATTTTTTGGTTCTGCTTGTGAGCCTATGTGTACATTACAGTTGTTTTATAGTCAGCCATTGATCCATCCAGTCTAAAGCTATCTCCTCCTAATTGGCAATAGCTTCCCTTTTGATGTAGTGTTTTATGTAGCTATTCTACTTGAGATATTCTTGTAAGTGCAGAACCTGTTATTTACCATTTAGCTTTAGGCACTCTACATAGCTGAATCTCTAGTTCTGACTGGACTAATGGATTTTATACTTCCCTAAAACAATACCCCCAATCTGTAAAACCCAATTCTTATAGCAGATGTATATACACAGTATAATTCTTGTATAAGCTGAAGATTTAGAATACAATTTATCAGTTTATTTTTTTACCCACACCCATTTTCCCTCTGAGGAAAGTAAATTCCCGCTTTTAATTTATTATACTTAATGGTTTCTTCTTTGCTCATAAAAACAGAAAAAAGTTACACTGAATGCTTTCTTGGATACACTTATGTCTGATCCTCCACCACAATGTCTGGTCTGGCTACCACTTCTGCATCGATTGGCAAATGTTGAGAATGGTATGTAATTAAAACCTAATAACAGTATGAAGCACAGTAACTCCATCTTTTCCAATAAAAGATAGAGCATATTCACTCCCTGCCCTGTTGCTGTGTTTCTGACTTTTGAAAGTGGGATCTTTCCATCAGCCTACAGTGTGATTGCAATGAGCTTGGGTATACTTAACTCTGCATATGCTCAGGCTACAAGGTGTAAACAGTGTGCTCAAATAATCATCCAACTGTCACAAAATCTTACCATGCTACAAGAGATTTCTTTTACACAATGACTGATGCTTTCATGTCTTGGGAGAACATTCTGAAGCTTTAACATTCACATTTCAGTCAATGTAAATGCTAAAATTGATGCTGAAAATCACCCCCCACAAAGGGAAGTTTGCAAGATGTGTTAGTGGCTCCAGTTTTAAAGCTGTATTGATTATTTCCTTTGTTTTGTTGGTAAATGTATCTCCCCTGTAGTCTTCCACCCTGTTGAGTGTTCCTACTGTCATAGTGAGAGCATGATGGGATTCCGCTATCGATGCCAGCAGTGTCACAATTACCAGCTCTGTCAAGATTGCTTCTGGAGGGGACATGCCAGTGGTTCCCATAGCAACCAGCACCAAATGAAAGAATACACGTCATGGGTAAGGGAATGTTCATGAATTGCTGCAAAGTGTTTGAACTCCACCAGTCAGAGAGAGAAAACCCCAGGGATGGGAATTGGGACTTGACCAAATTGTTTCCCTTTAAAACCTCATATAGGAAACCTACGTTGCCCGTTAGTTAAGCGTTTCTATAATGGAGAAGACCCAATTGTGGTCTCTGTTCCCAGTCAGTTTTGAGGTGAAAAATGGGAAGAACTGAGCAATGTGGCTTTCCTCAGTGTGGATTTGAACAGTCCAACATGTTAATACTGTACTGGATGTCAGGACAGCTACAGGCGGGTCTTGGAATATAAAACTGTTTCCACAGTAAGTTGCTCATTTTTGTAGGACATAGTCAAATATGTTGCTTTTTTCTCATATTCTCTGCTTGTTGTGATAACAGATCTGTTTAAAAAGGAACTGTGTCATATAAATGGAGACTCAGTCTAAAAAGAACAATGGAACCTAGTGATGTACCATTCAGCTCCTTTATTAAAAATGTTTGTATAGCATCAGCAACAATGTAGACATGCTATATATTTAACAATATTCCACCACTGTAGTTTCTTAACTGTTCTAGAATGCTTTGCATTGCCACTGTGAGGTAAGATTTAATACTATTAACTGTTTTCTTCTCATCTGAAACATATGTGAGTTTTCCCAGTTTCTCACAAGATATTCAAAGTATATCTGTGATCCAGAGTATGGCCAGCCCAGCTCAAGTCAAAACTAAGTTAAACCAAATTTATTGGATTTAAGATTATACATGCATATTTCCTATTATCAAATTGCATTAAACTGGTTAGACTTACTTTCAAACAGATGTCCAGACACTTCAAGTTAACTATATTGTGGATCAGACTATGTGAGAGAGTCATTTTCTAAAATGGAGCCACTTTGTCTCTGGAATACACAATCTGAGATGGTCTTGGCAATGTTATTAGAAATAATTAAGTGCACCGATGTAACTGAATGCAAATGAAACTGCTTTACTACAAACAGTATTGACTCCTCAGATGTTGGATTTACATGGAATAGAAAAGGACTGAAGAAAGAAGAACTATGATGGCAAAACTAACAATGCCAATTATTAGTTCACTCAGTGGATTAGGGACCATGGAAATTCTTAATAATGGCCTCAAAACTCTCACTCCTTGGGCATGGATTTCAGACAGTTTAAAGGATATAATAGGGTGTCTGAATGAAGTTCCATTCACAAGCCTCTAAATTAAACATATGTGTACACATCTTTTCCTAACAGTTTTATGATGGACATGGATTTGTCTTCACTCCTACATCTGACTTTGTAAATAACAGCTATTCAGTTGTCATTGACGTTTTTACTGGGATTGTTACAGTGAAAAATGCATGAGGAGTATACCTTGGATTGTTCAGTACTCTCTTCTACTCCTCTTGCTACTTAAATGCAAGATCTCACATGACCCTGTGAGATGAATCCCCATTTAAAGATGTTTGACAGATTTGTTTGACATTTGATGCCACTCAGAAGGTGATACAGTGGGGTTTTGTGGGTGGAAAGTATGTCAATAAGTAGCAGAACACTGTTTTGTCTTCCCATTGTTCTGTGGCAGCAACAACAGTTTGAACCTTACCTTTAATTACCTTAATTACCTTTACCTTCCTTGTTCCTCTCAGAAATCACCTGCTAAGAAGCTAACAAATGCACTTAGCAAGTCTTTAAGCTGTGCTTCCAGTCGTGAACCTTTGCACCCAATGTTCCCTGACCAGCCTGAAAAACCTCTAAACTTGGCTCATATCGTGTAAGTATCTGTGTGTTCTGAAAAGAATAGTCTTTGTTCTAGAATGACCTGTTATTTGTCATGGTTTGAGGGCAAAAAGAAGACTTCATTATGATCATTTATCAACAGCTTAATGAGAGTTTTCAAGAAATAGTGTTACTTATTTAACTTTCCAAATGTGAAATATAGTAATGAAAAATGAAGGGGAGCAAGCAAAAGTTAAAGTAAATGTTGCACATTTTTAAAGTAATTGCATACTTTTTAAAAATGGCTAAGCTTGATAGTTTCACATTCTGAAATGATTATTGTAATTTTATTTTAAATAGTGCTAAATTGAGCAGAAGGCAAGAGTTTAGTTTGAGTCAGCTCTTCTCTGACCGGTGAAACTGTTAAATATCTAAAAAGTAATAAAAGTTAACAGAACAATCTTATACATGTCTACTCAAACAGAAGTCCTGCTGAGTTCAGTTGGCTATATTTTCAGGTAAGCATGTATAAGATTTTAGCCAAAGAAAGAAACTTTATTTGTTCAGTGTGGAAGTAATTTTAAATTATCTTTCTAACCACTCTGGCTATTTTACTTTTAGACTGTCTAAAAGATACACTCCAAGTTTATACAAAGGCAGTGCCTTCTTGCAGGAATTAAAGTTATGAATCATAAAATGCAGTAACTTCTGCTAAGTCACAAAAATGCAAACAATAGTTTTGCAGTTGTGAGGTTCTGTATACGGGAATGTATTTCGTGAGAATTCCCTTTTTAAAACAACATGGCCAAATTCCCAAATATAAAAGTAGCTGAGGGGAGAGGAGGCAAAATAAAAGGGGAAGGCAACAACCACTCAATTAGATGGTTTAAAGAAAACTGTTGAGGAGTGGGCAAGCTCTTACATTTAGAGTTTGATAAAAGCTGACTCTTTGGAAAACTGATGGTAGTTTCTTCTAGTCATACATTTCTGATGTTACTGGGGTTAGTTAGCAAATTGGAGAATTACGTAATAGTTGGAGGATCCACCTTCCTCACAACCTCCAGACAATTTTAACCTATTAGCCTATTCTTTAAAAATAGTGTACATTTTGGGATGTATTGTGGAATAAAAAGGTCATGAAAGCTTATTAAGGCATCCTGCCACAGTGCCAGTTTACTAGCTACTCTATGGAGCCCTGTTGAGCTATGCAAGAATATAGTGCACAGTATTCAAGACAAAAGAGAGGCACTCCAGATACCTACTTTCTAGGAGAACACTGGTTCTTTGCATTCATTATCTTATGTACTGGAAGGCGAGAGACTAACTGCAGCAATCCCCATTCTAATCTAAGATTGTATATGGGTAGGTTAGGAAACTCCTTCATGGATCACTGCCTTGTCGTGGTGAAGGGGCTTGCGTAGCTCAATGAAGCTATGAGCTCTGCCGTGCAGGGCCACCCAAGACAGACAGGTCATAGCAGAGAGCTCTGACAAAACGTGATCCACTGGAGAAGGAAATGGCAACCCAATCTTTGCCATGAAAACCCCATGGACAGGACCAAAAGGCAAAAAGATGACACCGGAAGATGAGCCCCTCAGGTTGGAAGGTGTCCAATATGCTACTGGGGAAGAGCCGAGGGCTAGTACTAGTAGCGCCAGAAAGAATGAAGCGACTGGGTCAAAGCTGAAAGGACAATCAGTTGCCGATGTATCTGGAGGTGAAAAGAAAGACCGATGCTGCAAAGATCTTTACTTTATAGGACCCTGGAATGTCAGAGATCTCTTCAAGAAAATTGGAGATATGAAGGGAACATTTCATGCAAAGATGGGCATAACAAAGTACCAAAATTGCAGGGACCTAACAGAGGCAGAAGAGATTAAGAAGAGTGGCAAGATTACACAGAAGAACTATACAAGAAAGAGCTTAACATCCCTGATAACCACGATGGGGTGGTCACTGACCTCAAGCCAGACATCCTGGAATGTGAAGTCAAATGGGCCTTAGGAAGTCTGAGCAACAACAAAGCTAGTGGAGGTGACAGCATTCCAGCTGAGCTATTCAAAATCCTGAAAGATGATGCAGTTAAAGTGCTACACTCAATATGCCAGCGAATTTGGAAAACTCAACAGTGGCCACAGGATTGGAAAAGGTCAGTTTACATTCCGATCCCCAAGAAGGGCAATGCCAAAGAATGTTCAAACTACCGCACCATTGCACTCATTTCACATGCTAGTAAAGTGATGCCCAAAATCCTACAAGCTAGGCTCCAGCAGTATGTGGACTGAGAACTACCAGAAGTACAGGCAGGATTTCGAAGAGGGAGAGGAACTAGAGATCAAATTGCCAACATACGCTGGATCATGGAGAAAGCTAGGGAGTTCCAGAAAAACATCTACTTCTGCTTATTGACTACGCTAAAGCCTTTGATTGTGTGGATCACAACAAATTGTGGCAAGTTCTTAAAGAGATGGGAGTACCAGACCATCTTACTTGTCTCTTGAGAAACCTATATGCAGGTCAAGAAGCAACAGTGAGAACTGGACATGGAACCACTGATTGGTTTAAAATTGAGAAAGGAGTTCAGCAAGGCTGTATACTGTTGCCCTGCCTATTTAACTTATATGCAGGGCACATCATGAGAAAGGCAGGGCTAGATGAATCACCAGTTGGAATCAAGATTGCTGGGAGAAATATCAACAACCTCAGATATGCAGATGATACCACTCTCCTGGCAGAAAGTGAAGAGGAACTAAAGAGCCTCTTGATGCGGGTGAAGGAGGAGAGCGCAAAAGTTGGCTTGAAACTCAACATTAAGAAAACTAAGATCATGGCATCCGGTCCTCTCACTTCCTGGCAAATAGATGGGAAAGAAATGGAGGTAGTGACAGATTTTATTTTCCTGGGCTCCAAGATCACCGCAGACGGGGACTGCAGCCAAGAAATTAAAAGACGCTTGCTCCTGGGGAGGAAAGCTATGGCAAATCTAGACAGCATACTAAAAAGCAGAGACATCACCCTGCCAACAAAAGTGCGTATAGTCAAGGCTATGGTTTTCCCAGTTGCAATGTATGGCTGTGAAAGCTGGACCATAAGGAAGGCCGAGCGCAAAAGGATTGAGGCCTTTGAGTTGTGGTGCTGGAGAAGACTCCTGCGAGTCCCTTGGACCACAAGGCGATCAAACCGGTCAGTCCTAGAGGAGATCAACCCTGACTGCTCTTTAGAAGGCCGGATAGTGAAGATGAAACTCAAATACTTTGGCCATCTAATGAGAAGGAAGGACTCCCTGGAGAAGAGCCTAATGCTAGGAACAATAGATGGCAAAAGAAGAAGGGGACGGCAGAGGATGAGGTGGCTGGATGGAGTCACTGATGCGGTTGGTGTGAGCTTGAGTGGACTCCGGGGGATGGTGGAGGACAGGAGGGCCTGGAGGAATGTTGTCCATGGGGTTGCGATGGGTCGGACACGGCTTCTCAACTAACAACAAGGTTAGGAAAAATGGAGAGAAATTGTTTTTCTTCCCCAGAAAGCATTGCTCCAAATTTTTATTTATTTATTTATTTTTCAATTTATATCCTGCCTTTTTCCTACAAAGGGCTCAAGGCAGCTCACATCATTCTCCTCCTCCATCTTATCCCCACAACAACAACCCTGTGAGGTAGGTTGGGCTGAGAGTCTGTGACTGGCCCAAAGTCACCCAGTTGGCTTCATGGCTGAGCAGGGACTCGAACCCAGGTCGTCTGAGTCCCAGTCCCATGCTTTTAACCACTACTCCACACTGGCTCTTTTACATTGCTAGGATGTACACCCTATTTTACTTCAGCATGAAGATATAGTCCCTATAGAAGTTGGTGTGTGGAAGACCCTTCAGACAACCTTCCTTAACTATGTACTTTTCAAATGGCTGACCAGCTGCAGGACACTACACTAGAGAAGACTGGCAAGATGTACACAGTAGGGTAGGGGCTACTACTGTTTACAGAATCCTCTCCCTGATTTTGCTGACAAATATCAAGAACTGGAGAATCTTCAAGGGGCCTGGAAGTAAATCTAAGTCTGTTTGCAGTATAGGTTCTCTAGGCTTGCCAAGTGGTCCTCATGTGCATTCAGATCTAGACATATCAGCAAACTTCTTAGACTTGGAGGTTTTTGTAGGCCCACCCCTCAAGAGGAGAAGCAAGCTTCCAAATTCTTCTGAATTCTATCAGTCAGGGAATTGCCAGCTGTCACAATCCACCTTGTCGTGTTCACTGGGCACATACGTGATCAAGTTGGTTTTGTAGCATGAGGAAATATGGCAAAAACAGGTGACATCTTTCCAATTGCTTAGACTGGCTTGGGAGTTTGGGGAAGTTTTCCTTGAAAACCTGGAAAAATCATGAGCCTAGTCTAAGAGAACTATGTAGAACTAAAATTTAAAAAGTTCAACTGCATATGTCCATTAGGAAAAAAATCCTAGGTGTGAAAAATACAAAAGCATCCAAACCATTTACCTACTAAAGTGTTTTGGGTAACTCAGATAGTGAACCTTTGTCTGGGTGTACCGCTTCACACAGCAATTGAGGACTCTCATAACTGTATGTGTGTCCATACAAAACATTTCATTTCAATAGAAACCCAGCATGACAGGGCAAAGGCCTGACTAGAAAGTTTCTCAGCAGTATCTAATGCTGTCTTACACTAGTGGGACCTATTGCTAGTACAATGAGATGCTAGGGATTCACAGAGAAACTAGAAACAAGTGAGAACCCTCATTTCTGGAATGAGGAAGGTCAGTGGAGCTCACAGAAGGGTGCTTCTGTGGCCCTATTCATTCTAGAAATGTTTCCACTCATTTCCAGGGATGCTTTAGCAGGTGTATAATTGCTGCAACCACTGTACTGGATACTGCCCAGTTTTCTGTGTACCAGTAACTTTAATGTAATCCAGCATATCAGATATGCAGCTTTTCTACCACTTCTTACATTATGTAAATAACTTGATACAGATCAGACCAATTTTTAATGTTGTGCTCTTCATTCACCTAAACTTTTTCTGTGTGTGGCTGTTTGCACTTGTCGCCATTGCATATATGATGTAGTAAGTGCATGGAATATTACATTACATAATGACTGGCTATGGTTGCCTGCACTACTGAAAATTACTTAGTCTACATGAAGAAAATCACACAGATATTAATAGTGTGCTGTATTACTAAGGTCAATCTAAAGAAATGAGCTATCATTATGAAACTGATCAATGGATTGCAGTAATAAAAGAAAGCTGATAATGAAAAATTTAGCAGAAGCTATCCCAAAGGGTTGGATTGTGCTATTTGTTTAATCTTAACAAAGAGCGTTTTCAAAACCTTATCTTGTTTGAGAATTCCAGTTTGAAATTAAATTTACACTGCTAAGAAATTAGTTTGAATGCTGGTCCTTAGTTTATCTGATTTCTAAGAAGTGAAAACAAAACAAAATATAGGGTTGAATGCTTGAGCAGAAGTAAGGTATTGCAGAGTTGATATAGGTCAAATGAGTCAGCCAAACTCAGAAGCAAACAATTTTGTGACTAATTAGTGGAATACTATAGTTCAGCATTCCCGGTGTGCTTCTCTTCAAATGAGTTGAACCAGTCAATGTAGCCATCAGATATGGCTGCTATAATTTGTAGCTGAGAGCCACAGTACATTAATTGGAACTCTGAATTCAGGCACTCCTTCATGTATAGTAAGTCTTTATATTTGTCCTGATAACCTTTCAGTGGAAATCAAGAAGCCAACAGTTACATACATAAAGCAGACCCGGAAATGTGCATATTTAAAATTCTGTGGGGAGAAGACTTGTAAGCTACAATGCTTAGTGTAATGCAACCTTGAAATTAATAATTGTGTAAATTAGTACCTGCAAACAGATTAGGGTACTGCCAGTACAAAATTATTTTCCTGCATGAGGCAGAGCCCAAAAGCCTCCCTTTCAGCTGCATGGGTCAACAGTTTATAGTCTTGTTGCACCTTTCAAGCACCTATTCCTGCTTAGGCTTAAATACGTTGTTACGGTGGATGAATGTGCACTGAAGCCCTCCAAACAGAACCAGTCTTCTTTAAAGGGCCCCTGATCCTCTGGGGCAGGTTGGGGGTGCACCCAGGGGACTGCAGTGGAAGCAGAAACTTCTTCCACCAGCAGTATCTGTTGGATTCAAACTTCTTCCTTCAAACATACCCACAGAGCTACTTGAAACAGGTAACCTCTTCCTGCTGCATCACAGGGCCAGCACTGAAAAAGCACTTTCATTGTAGTATGTATATCCACATGGGGCGGGGCGGGGGGGGGGAATGTGAGAAAGAGAAGGGACTTCTTAAAATGAATTATGAAATTCTTCTTTGCACTAGCTAAACTCTTATTACCCCAGTCAAAAGGCTTGTGTCAACATCTTTTCTACTTATGGCTTTACAAGGAGGTCAATGGCCTCAGTCCTCGGAGGTGTGTTGTGATCATATCCCATTAAAATCATAAATGTACGACTGATTCAAGTCAATTGTTTTCAGTGGGATGTCTGGTATCATTTATTTTTACTTGTTGAATGATCCTGTGCAAAGGATTGCAATCTTAACATGCCATCCTATGCAATTTCAGATAGGAAAAAACGTTATGGTTAAGCTGAGATCCAGAGTAGTGTAGTGATTGGAGTGTTGGACTGAGATCTGCAAGATCTAGTTTCTAGTCCCCCCTCAGCCACAAAACTCAATGGGTGACTCACTGGGCCAGTCACTGACCTTCAGCCCAACCTACTTCACAGGGCTGTTGTGAAGATAAGATTGAGAGGAGGAGGAGGATTTATATCCCACCTTGAGCTCCTTGAAGGAAAAAAGGTGGGATACAAATATAATAATCTAAATGTCTAGAACTCCCAGCATGCCCCACCAGGGCTGAATGGACCATACTGTGAGTTTTAGGTCTTTTTTCTCTCTAAATTTTCCTATGACCATGCCCTTAGTGTGTTTCAGTTCAAGAAAACATACTGGGGAAAACAGTGAAAGAAAATAAAGCTTTTTTAGCATTTTAATAAGATCAGCAGTGCTTGTCTCTGGGAATGATATTTACTAGTCTATATTTTCACTTTCCAATCGATACATTGAAAGCAACATTGAATAGAATTGTTCAGAAATAAAATGCACAGGTTGTGGAACTAGAATCATATACAGTACAACTGGCATAAATGAGGAAAGGGGGATATGCCACATGAAGTCTTTGAGAATATCTTCTTAGAGTGGTTCTAATTCTTAAAGCAATAGAAGATAAACTGTATCATGAGAAATGACTCTAGGCAAGCATCCAAATAAAGAGTATTTATAACCACTTTTAATGGTAGACTATGTAAAAAAGTCCTCTTTCCCCTGCAGCAGTCACTTTTAGTAAGGACAAATACCTTTTGTAGAGCTATGTCTGCACACGTATTGGCATTATACACAGGTTTAAGGATAATATTTACCATTTAAGTGCCCCTAACAGTATAAGCTGGTGCAAAGTACTAAATGTTATTTTTAGATGTTAAATTTGTTTAAATAAATGCAGTAAGCAATCAACATTATTGTAACTCTGTTTTACATCAATGTAATATGTTAGTATAAACCCTAAGAGGACAATTACCTTTCTGGCTTGAAAATAAATTCTCCTGGTAAACTGTATTCCTATATTTAACACCTTGTACATTAATATTAATACATTCAGTGAACTCCTGGCTTATTGGAACAAACAGTGATTCTTCTTTAGATACAAAACACTAGGTTATACTCTAAATACTGTAGCTGTCAGAGATGCTACACAGTGCTCTTCACTACAAAGTTTTAATTAATATTATCTGAGAATTGCAGTATTTAAAGAGTATTTACTATAACAATTTGGATAGATAGCAAACAGACATCAGTGTGCATATGTATATTTCAAATTATATGATAAGCCATCAGAATTTGTGCAAGGAGAATATTGTGACGGTAAATATTTAAAAGAATACTAGCAACCTCTCAATTGGTTGCTGATCAGTTTTCTTGATATAAGGGTCAACTATCAATTATAACAACATGTATTAATTTTTCTTATTGTATGGCTATATAAGAATAACTGTACATGCATGACCAGAGATGTTAACTCATAACAGGGCTATTTGGCATCAATGACTGATTGACTGTTTGCCTGTAAGTCCAAATATCAATTGCAATAGTTGGAATCTTTCTATCTTTGTCAATTAAAAAAAAGAAATATTTCATCTTAATTAATCACTTCTTTATTTCATTTTGGCTGCAAAAGAGATACTTGGTAAGTAAGGTATTATCCCTTAATATAGTTCTGAAGCAGGGAAACAAGCCTTATTAATATTAGATAAGTGAATGTAAGCAGCTGGAAATGTTGGTTCAGAGTTGGTTGGAAATCTCTTAAGATTCAATGAATATATGTAGTATGTGCTGATTTCATATTTCATGGTGTGTTTCCTTCCTTCCTTCCCCTTCTGAAGAAGCATTGAACATCCTTCTCCACCCTCATGCCCTCAAGCAGTGTTGGACTACAACTCTTATCATTCCCAGCCAGAGACCTGAATTGCAGTTCAACACCTTTTGAGGGTATCAGAGTAGGGAAGGCTAGAAGATCATATTCCCTAGAGAACAGGGAGAAAGAAATCCAGATTCAGATACCTTCGTAACTGCTGAGAATATACAAAACCAAGCTGTAAAGAAATGAGAACACTTTACATGGTGCAAAGTGGGGGGCAGGCTTGCCTGAGCTGCAAGTCTATAACCATGAGGAGAATACTGAAGGGAAGTTGTCATGAGAATGTTTATGCAACTTTATTTCCCTGTATCTACTTATTCAAATCCACTTCTAGACCAAAACATCAGTAGGGCCAGACTCCCATCAATCATGGTGAGGAATAATGAGACTTGTAGGCCAAAACATGGGGGGGGGGGGCAACCATCCCAAGACATCAGTAATATGATGGGATGGTGTATAAAAGCTTTAAATAAATAAATAAAATAAAGTTGCCTGCCTTTATCTGTCTTTTAGTGTCTTCATGCAATGAGATTTGCTGGAGCCAATTAGAAGCAGTGATACAGTAGAACCAGCAACATTCTGAAGAGTTTACTGCTAGCTCTCCTCTTGAACAAAAGTGTGTGTATATGGCAAACTCTAGGACAATTAGTTTGAGAGACAGAAAGGAATGTGACAAACTTATTCCTGATGGCATTTCCTGTTCACAGATACAAGGGATCAACATGGCCTAGTAGTTAACATCCTTACCAGAACGGGCTTATGTACGTTTGGCTGAGAGTTGTGTTGCATATAGGAATCTGTTTCTACATGCAAGTTGCATCCTCTGGAATGGGGCATTTGATGTTACATTGTTACAAAATAAACATTCAAGATTTGGATGCAATCTGGTATAAGTACCCAAGTCAACAATCGCTGAACTGTCTGCCCATCCCAAACTTTCTGCTACCATTTAATGAGAGCTTATATGGAAGGCCAAAGTTGCTTCCCAACTTAATGTTGCCTCAGTGGTGTGGGAAATAGCCCCTTCAGCCAGAGTTTATGAACTGAATTTCAAAAATGCTGTCCTGACTTGTTTGAGTTGGATGAGTAAAATAATCCTTGGGAGCTAGCAACCCTGTATAGAAACATAGAAACAGAGTGAGTCAGAAAGGGCCTCCCAGGCCATCTAGTCTGACCCCTGGCTTCAGCCGGCTCTGCTTACAACATGCCCACCAATGTGCATGTCCAGCCTATCTTTGAACACCCTCACCAATAAAGGTTCTTCTAGTGTGCACCTGGTCTTTTTACATGCATATTTGCTAAATAAAAGAATCTAAGGGTTTTCACTGACATAAGAAATGCTGCACAACTCATATTTGTTAATAGTTATTCCTGAACAGCACTCTCTTGAAAAATGTTAAGAATTTTTTTTCAACAAAGCTACCACTACATGTGTTTGTCAGTTCTGTGTGATACTTCCATTGTTGCTTCTTAAATAAAACATCTTTTAAAATCTAAAACTGGTTGTGCAAGAGGATACCTCATCAGTGTTCTGTTCAATATAGTAAAATGATTTATTGTAATTTCTTTCCCTTCATAGTCCTTGTTGGGTTGGTGTTTCATATTAATTAGTACCCACATAATGGTTGCCTGGAATGAAACTGTGTGTGTACTTTCAATGTAGAACTCCTCATGTGAGTCCTTTCTCAAGTGGATTCTTTGATTTGAAAAATGGCAGACTTGCTAACAGTGCATTCCTATGATGTCCACTTGGACATGAGTTCTGTGGAGGTCAATGAGATTTCCAGGTATATAGAACTGCAATCTTAAGAGATCACTTGCTGTGACCCAGTGAAAATTAGGATTCTAAGCAATGACCTGTAGTATATGAAAGGCTCTCTATGCAGCAGCATCCATGTTAGTAGGGTTTAAAAGGACCACTTCATGGTTATCTTAATTGGCCCTGGGAAGTTCATGGATTCAACAGAAATTGAATGGTCTGAGACAGAGATTTAGTTTTTCAAAAAGAAGACAGTGCTCCTTTAAAGCAATTAGCAAATGTTAGACCAATACAGCAGTATGTACAAACACTATGAAGACAATTAAAAAGCTATTGCTATTGTATTTTTATTAAGCATTTCTGTGCACTTTGTGAAGACAACATAATCTAATTATTTTATTGAAGCAAGAAAATGTGACAAGAAAATCATGCACAGGATACCTTAGTATGTAAAAGAATATTTTTCTAATATTCAATCCTGTTAGTCAAGTAACAGTATAGATTTGACTTTTTTTAATGTAGTGTTGGCATACAAAAAAAAAAAAAAGATTCTGAAATAGAGTGATAGTATTTGAATGTGATGAAATTCTGCTGATGTCCTATTACATAACACATAATATATTCTTTTTTCAAGGCCTCCCAGACCAGTCACCAGCATGAATGACACATTGTTCTCCCACTCTGTTCCCTCAGGAAGCCCTTTCACAAACAGAAGGTGAGTTTATTTTCAGATAAAGTACTCCAATACCTGTTTTTATTTTATAGTTTAATCTCAAATTACATTAAGAAACCAATAGAAAACAGCATAGAAATATTCTAGATCTTTTTACTGATTTTTTACTATATAAAGGGAGGGGAGGAAACGTGTGTATGCAACATATATATTCATTATATTTAACTAGCACTCTTCTTCCATTGTGGAACTAAAAGCAGCACAGGTAGGTTCCCCAGGTGAAGTTGTGCAGAGCATTGCAGCTACAGTTCTCAATTCAAAAACATACTGAAATACATTTAACTTGCATATCATGAGAGAAAATATGTTTTTAAAAATATAAAAATGCACATTTAACTAATGAAGTTATTTTATATCTATACTGCCCAAATAGTTAAAGCTCTCTAGGCAGTTCACAGCAAATGTATTTTTTTCTAATGTTTTAACAAAAAAGAATCATAGAGTAATGTGGAAATAAGATGGAGTTCTGAATGAAAACATAAAAAAGAAACATGGACTAGAAATAGTACAATGTGTCACTACCCAAAACCAACCCAGGTCAACTGTGTCCATGGGAGCTAATAGTCTGAATAACTTAGGAAGTTTGTCTACTGTATTTATTTATTTAAAAATTTATATGCCGCCCCTTGCATGTACAGCATAAAAGCAACAGTCCTCCCCTTTTTGTCCTCAGCATCGAGTATTCAAGAGTACACGACCTTAACTTTCAATTTAGTTAATATGGCAAATAGCCACTGATAGATTTGTGTTGCACCAGATTTCCTAACTGCCTGAAGGCCACTGTAAACCACTGTCCAATATTAAATATCATAGTGTTTAGTAATGCCTTCTGTTTAAACATAAAGAGTATGGGCACTCTTACCCTTCATCAAGGCTTGTTCTCCACCCATAATACTTAGGGATAATGCAGGTGTGAGCAGCTTGCAGTTTAAATATGATTAAAATGAATACCATGAGTGATTTCTGTGATGCAGCCACCATGCTCTGTAACATACTATTTGCACAGCTCTATATTCATGATTGTGTGTATTTTACCTGGTTCACAAGAAAGGCTTACTACTTTAAGCAATTCAAAAAACACAGGCAGTCATAATTGCGACTGTGCAGAAAAACTAATTTGTTTGCTGTATATTTTAAAGATATATGGAGAATAAACAGGGAAAAACATTTTCTGCTTTCATTGATTTAAATATTGTAGAGGAGGTTGAGAAATGTGAGACATAGCTGATATTTGTTGTACAAATGTTTGATGCACTTGATGAACAGTTCCTGTGAACTGGGCATGGATAACATCACAACTTCTTAATTGCAAGTAACACATTCTGATAACTATCTGGATGTTGAGACTCAATATAGAGTCTAAACTAACTTTTTACTGGCAACAAAGTTTGGCTATGTTTTGTCCAATGTCAACTGTTGTACTATACTGTGTGATAGCTTACAGAAGTCACTTGTATACTTTTTAGTATTATGTCTGTTTCCCTTTCCTAGTAACATTTCATTGAACTAACTTGTAAATTGGTCTAATCATTATTACATCCCAACTTTATTAACCTAAATAATCACACATTTTTATATTTTGTTATTGTAGGCAGTATTCTCTCTGTAGTGGATGTATTCACACTAAATTCATACCAAACATATCCCTGTGTATCTTTCCATTTTCTCAAGCTGTTAAGAAGACTTCATTGCATTGAATTATTTTGATTACTTGAGAGTGGAAATATAGCCAGTCCTGTGTCTGATGAGCAGTCTGTTATGAAGCTATATGTAAATCAGCTTCACAACAATTTGCACTTAGTATAAGAGCATTAATTTATGTAGTTTTGTAGCTTGTACACTAACATCAGTACAAATTAATAGATTAGTCATTCCACAGAATGACAAATGATGAAGGGGTGGGATTTGGGCTGTTTGAAGGTGATTCATTTTCTAGATAAAATAATTCTAAAAGTTGGAGACGTCATGGTTTTAATGAAATGTCAAATGGATTTCATGGTAAGCTTGGAACTTCCCTCTTCTGTTTTGAATTTTGTGTATTTCAATGCACACCTTGCATCTGCAGTTGTCTTCCTCTTAAGCCTACTGACCCATTAATTTTAATGGGTGTGTATTTCCTTCAACATGGAGAAGAGGAAATTATTACTCAAAAGGAAGCCTTACATTGCAATAGTTGGTCCTGATAGAGGCACAACAATCTAACCATTATTCAGGGACAGAATCCAGCAAGTCACTTATGCCTCTACTGATTCTCTTACTCCCCATAGATTCTGTTGCAGAAGCAATGGGCCCTGCTCAGTCCATTGTGTAAGCAGGACCTACAACTTCTGCAACAAATTTAAGATTTCCCAGAAACCCTCCCAAAATGAACAGAAACATGTACTTCTGGTTTGGGATGTGCAATTGAACTCCCTTCTGCAAGTTCTACTGATCTACACTGTTCCAGAAACCAGCATTTTTCCTCATTTTCAATTGTCCCCAGAAGCACTAAATTCCATTCTGCAGGCAGTTAATGTGTATGCAGATGAAAATTGACAGAGCATAAGGAATTTGTAGAGGAGATTACACCCTGTTGGATTTTGCCCCAAGTTTCCATACATAGGTTTACTTAATACACATACTAGCCAAGTGACAGTTAATGGGCTACTGAGGGCAAAACTTTATCATTGTGTTTTCATCCAGTGCTTGAAATTTCTCGTATCTTTCTCTTTATAAAGAGCAGCTACAGGGGCTCCAAGCCAGATTAGGAGAATTGAGGAAGTAGGGTTTAACCCTTTCTCTGGCACCATTGGCCTGCTGAAAATCATACATGCATACCCTGTTTGCCCTTAACAGTGCTATTTATAAGGAGACATCAAAATGCAATTTAAGTAGGTTGTTACTTTGACAAAGTTGTTTCAACATTTTCTGAGCAGCTATCATTCAAGTTATTAAAACAGTCTTGTGGGTTCCTTGATTATGTTAATATCCTTTCTCCTTTTTGTGACTGTGACTTAGAAAGTAAACAGAAAATGATTTAGTGGCATCTCTAAATGGTCCTTCATATTATAGTAATAAAGGATATCTTGCACTTAAGTGTAAATTAAGCACTTTTGCATATCCTCTTGTTTGTTTACTATGGAAAACATGAAGAAAGCTCAGTTCATTTTACCAGGTGAGAGCAATACTCTTCACTGAAAATAATTTTCCATCCAGTATACTTAAGAGAGTATTTTTGCAAATGTTGTACCAAATAACTTTTATCACTCAGTCACATTTGTGAAGGACTATGAGGTATATTGTGCTGTACATTGGTTTTAAAATGGATCAAGGAAGTTAAATATCAATGTAAAAATCAAATGTTTGATGGCCTGTTTTGATATAAGTGAATGGATACAATCTTGAATACAAAGAGAAGAGCCAGTACGAGAAATGAACCACAGGGGCTCTTTCAGATATGACATTTGATCTAAAAAGGGTACATGATCTAAAATAGGTTGACATTTGATCTAAAAAGTCTCTATTAAAGAATGACATTTGGTGTAAAAAAGGATGAATTAGAAGTAATGATGATGTTCATGCTATTTGTATCATCAGTGTAGAAATATGTGAAGTATAAACTTAAAAACATTTTGAATTGAATAGTGTGTGCCATGCTCGGATGCCCCATATTAAAAGTTGGGGAGCACAGCCTTCTGGAGCACAGTTTTCTAAAATCATGATTCTCTTTCTCTGGGTACAAACAACCAAGAAGTTAACCAATAATATGTTTTGAAACAAAGTTGAGCAGAGAGCTCTAAATGATCCAGGCAGTTATTACTCCTTTTAGATCAGTTTCAGAAAAAAAGTTGCACTCCTTATTTTAGTAGACCAACTGGAGAAGTCATAGTAGTTTTATATTTGGGAAACAAAAACTACAATCTATGCCAAATATGTGTACATGTGTGTGTGTAAAAACCAGGATCCTGTCAAGGCCATGTGTTTGCCTTTTTAATCGTCCAGTCTTAACAACTTTGGAAGAGCCACTGTGACCTTTATGCACAGTTTTGGGGTTTTTTTCTTTTTTGTCTCCCTTTCCCCACTTTTTTTGCATTGTTACATATTCATGTCTAACTATATTTTTAAAGGTGTAACTTAACATAATTAGTTCCTCTATACTGCTCATTAGTCACACCTCATCTGGAATAGTGAGTCCACTATTAAATCTGGGCACCAAGATTTAAGAAAGATGAAGAAAAAATAGAAATTAGAGGAGGGCAACAAAAATGATCTAGGGTTTGGAAATACTGCCCTGTGAGGAGAGTCTGAGAGAACTGGGCATGTTTAGCCTTGAGAGGAGGAGACTGAGGGGGAACATGATATTCCTCTTTGAGTACTTCAAAGGCTGTCACAAAGAGGAAGGTCAAGAACTCTCCTTACTGATACCAGAGTGCAGGATACAGAATAACCAATTCAAGCTGCAACAACCCAGATTCAGGCTAGATATTAGGAAAAGCTTCCCCACTGTCAGAGCAACATGACAGTGAGACCATCTGCCTAGAGAGGTGGTGGGCACACCCACACTAGAGACATTCAAAAGGTTACTGGACAGCCATCTGGGTGGGATGGTGTAAATTGTCCTGCAACAGCAGGGGGTTGGACCCGATGGCCTTCATGGCCCCTTCCAACTCTACTCTTCTATGATTCTATGATAATTTTCTCATCAGCTTGATAATACTGCATATGAAAGAATAGTCTTCCTTCACTTCTGTTAGTATATAATGGACAGTATCCAAATAACTGTGTGGGGTATCAAAGATTCCATTTGTTCCAGCACAAAAACAGGGATGCAGAAGCTCAGGCCTATGGTCCCTATCCACTCTCCTGAGTTTGCAGTTCTCTGAGTTGCACAGTCCTCAAGAGGACCATGTACCCTTATCCTGGTTATTTGGTGGTTTCTCAGTTTTTCCCTGTTCTAAAGGGCAGCAGAGTACCCAGCAGTAATAGCTTTCAGCTGAAAGCTGAAGGGGCAGGTATATTTAGTCCTGTTCTTTATGTCTTTGGTACCACCTATCACTGGAATGTTGTCCTTACAACTTCTCCAAAGTGGAATTCAACCCTTGGGATGATTATCTTTCTCTTCTGATGTAACACTCCTAACACTCATGGCATAAAAGAACACAAAAAGTGTCCTGTGGCCAAGCTTACCTCTTCTTTTCCTGTGTGACCAACCAGTGCTTCCAGGCAGGACAGACACAGGGCAAGAAGGCAATGCCATTCAGCTCCAGCACCTGTTACAGGGTAGCATGGTTACTATAAATTTGTAAGTTACATTTAGACAATGTTGTAATAGCCATTGATAGACTTGTACTCTATGAATTAGCTAATGCCATTTTGATTAGATTCCATATAACTTATGAGCTTAATCAATCCTTTAAATCATTCATTAAATGAATAAGAAAATAGTATTTATATGCATATCTGTGAGCATAATTTTCAACATAATGCTAAATTATTTCAGAAGAATGGTCTGATGGGTACTTCAGGACCATGGACAGGAGAGAGTAGATCACTTACTTTGTTCTTGCTGGCAACTTTATATTATGCTTTGCTTAATTAAGACTCTCCTTCATGGATCACTGCCTTGTCGTGGTGAAGGGGCTTGCGTAGCTCAATGAAGCTATGAACTATGCCGTGCAGGGTCACCCAAGATGGACAGGTCATAGCAGAGAGCTCTGACAAAACGTGATCCACTGGAGAAGGAAATGGCAACCCACTCCAGTATCTTTGCCATGAAAACCCCATGGACAGTACCAAAAGGCAAAAAGATATGACGCTGGAAGATGAGCCCCTCAGGTCGGAAGGTGTCCAATATGCTACTGGGGAAGAGCAGAGGGCTAGTACTAGTAGCACCAGAAAGAATGAAGCGACTGGGTCAAAGCCGAAAGGACACTCAGTTGCTGATGTATCTGGAGGTGAAAGGAAAGTCCGATACTGCAAAGATCTATACTCCATAGGAACCTGTAATGTCAGATCCATGAATCAAGGCAAGCTGGATGTGGTCAAACAAGAGATGACAAGATTGAACATCGACATCTTAGGAATCAGTGAACTAAAATGGACAGGAATGGGTGAATTTAATTCAGATGACCATCAGGTATACTACTGCGGGCAAGAATCCCTCAGAAGAAATGGAGTAGCCTTCATAGTCAATAAAAGAGTAGGAAAAGCAGTACTGGGATCCAATCTCCTAAATGACAGAATGCTCTCAGTTCGAATCCAAGGCAAACCATTCAACATCACAATAGTCCAAGTCTATGCCCCAACCACTGGTGCTGAAGAGGCTGAAGTTGACCAGTTCTATGAAGGCCTACAACACCTTCTAGAATTAACTCCAAAAAATGATGTCCTTATCATCATAGGGGATTGGAATGCTAAAGTAGGAAGCCAAAAGATAACTGGAATAACAGGCAAGTTTGGAGTACAAAATGAAGCAGGGCACAGGATGGTAGAATTTTGTCAAGAGAATACGATGGTCATAGCAAACACTCTTTTCCAACAACCCAAGAGATGACTCTACACATGGACATCACCAGACAGTCAACACAGAAATCAGATTGACTATGTGCTCTGCAGCCAAAGATGGAGAAGCTCTATACAGTCAGTAAAAACTAGACCAGGAGCTGACTGTGGCTCAGATCATGAGCTTCTGGTTGCAAAATTTAGGCTTAAGTTGAAGCAAGTAGGGAAAAGCACTAGGCCACTCAGGTATGACCTAAATCATATCCCTGATGAATATACAGTAGAGGTGACAAATAGATTTAAGGAATTAGATCTGATAGACAGAGTGCCTGAAGAACTATGGATGGAGGTTCGCAACATTGTACGACAGGCAGCAACTAAAACCATCCCAAAGAAAAAGAAATGCAAGAAAGCAAAATGGCTGTCTGAGGAAGCTCTACAAATAGCTGAGGAAAAAAGGGAAGTGAAAGGCAAGGAAGAAAGAGAAAGATACAAACAATTGAATGCAGAATTCCAGAGAACAGCTAGAAGAGATAAGAATGACTTCTTAAATGAACAGTGCAAAGAAATAGAAGAAAACAATAGAATAGGGTGGACGAGAGATCTCTTCAAGAAAATTGGAGATATGAAGGAAAAATTTCATGCAAAGATGGGCATGATAAAGGACCAAAATGGCAGGGACCTAACAGAGGCAGAAGAGATTAAGAAGAGGTGGCAAGATTACACAGAAGAACTATACAAGGAAGAGCTTAACGTCCCTGATAACCACGATGGGGTGGTCACTGACCTCGAGCCAGACATCCTGGAATGTGAAGTCAAATGGGCCTTAGGAAGTTTGAGCAACAACAAAGCTAGTGGAGGTGACAGTATTCCAGCTGAGCTATTCAAAATCCTGAAAGACGATGCAGTAAAAGTGCTATACTCAATATGCCAGCAAATTTGGAAAACTCAACAGTGACCACAGGATTGGAAAAGGTCAGTTTACATTCCGATCCCGAAGAAGGGCAATGCCAAAGAATGTTCAAACTACCACACCATTGCACTCATTTCACATGCTAGCAAAGTGATGCCCAAAATCCTACAAGCTAGGCTCCAGCAGTATGTGGACCGAGAACTACCAGAAGTACAGGCAGGATTTCGAAGAGGGAGAGGAACTAGAGATCAAATTGCCAACATACGCTGGATCATGGAGAAAGCTAGGGAGTTCCAGAAAAACATCTACTTCTGCTTCATTGACTACGCTAAAGCCTTTGATTGTGTGGATCACAACAAATTGTGGCAAGTTCTTAAAGAGATGGGAGCACCTGACCATCTTATTTGTCTCTTGAGAAACCTATATGTGAGTCAAGAAGCAACAGTGAGAACTGGACATGGAACCACTGATTGGTTCAAAATTGAGAAAGGAGTTTGGCAGGCTGTATACTGTTGCCCTGCCTATTTAACTTATATGCAGAGCACATCATGAGAAAGGCAGGGCTAGATGAATCACCAGTTGGAATTAAGATTGCTGGGAAAAATATCAACAGTCTCAGATATGGCAGAAAGTGAAGAGGAACTAAAGAGCCTCATGATGCGGGTGAAGGAGGAGAGGCGCAAAAGTTGGCTTGAAACTCAACATTAAGAAAACTAAGATCATGGCATCCGGTCCTCTCACTTCCTGGCAAATAGATGGGAAAGAAATGGAGGTAGTGACTGATTGTATTTTCCTGGGCTCCAAGATCGCCGCAGACGGAGACTGTAGCCAAGAAATTAAAAGACGCTTGCTCCTGGGGAGGAAAGCTATGGCAAATCTAGACAGTGTACTAAAAAGCAGAGACATCACCCTGCCAACAAAAGTGCGTATAGTCAATTTTCCCAGTTGCAATGTATGGCTGTGAAAGCTGGACCATAAGGAAGGCCGAGTGCAAAAGGACTGAGGCCTTTGAATTGTGGTGCTGGAGGAGACTCCTGCGAGTCCCTTGGACCTCAAGGCGATCAAACCGGTCAGTCCTAGAGGAGATCAACCCTGACTGCTCTTTAGAAGGCCAGATACTGAAGATGAAACTCAAATATTTTGACCACCTAATGAGAAGGAAGGACTCCCTGGAGAAGAGTCTAATGCTGGGAACAATAGATGGCAAAAGAAGCAGGGGGCGGCAGAGGATGAGGTGGCTAGATGGAGTCACTGAAGTAGTTGGTGTGAGCTTGGGAGGACTCCGGGAGATGGTGGACGACAGGAGGGCCTGGAGGAATATTGTCCATGGGGTCACGATCGGTCGGACATGACTTTGCGACTAACAACAACAAGAAATTAAGACTAGATGGAAATTATATTTCTCGTTCATTGCTTAGTGATTAGCTTCCACTAACATCATGATATATATGATATATATTTATGCTATACAAAACTAGCACAAATATTTGTAACAAAGCAATAAAGCTGTCAATTTCAGAAGTTTACAGTAGCTGCTGATTTTCCCCTTTCATAAGAACTGAATGCTGCTTTTTCCTCTTTATAAGGCACTGCCTCATTTTGGTTTTCGGTATAAATTGCATCATGTTTCTATTTGCACTTTTCTTATTTCACCTAGAAGGAAATGAATCTCAACATATGCCACACACATTTTTGCCATTCAGAATCTAACAGAGAAACCATAAATGTTAAAATCTGTTCTAGTGTACTTAGCATATCTCACTCAGTAGAAATACTTCTAAATTCTATTATATGCAGAATTTGTTAGTGGTTCTTGCTACAGCAGAACCACACTGCAATGAACCCAGGATAATCTGTTCTTGTAGTTTTGGAGGCTTCTTGCTTGTTCAGGGGCTCCTACATGTGTGTTCTACAGTGATTTAAGGAGACACATTAGCATTAGAGATCTATGCATCTGTGGTCAGGCCAATCACTGTAAAAGCCCATAAACCCCATGAAATACTAGTAGTCTAGTAGGTGGAAATGGAGACTGTCAAGTATCTTCACATGCTAAAATAAAAGCCTGCAAGCATCCAGATGAAAATTCCTGGTCTGACAAAAGTTTTCTCTAGTAACACCATGTAATTCTGACCATTTCTATGACTTAATCATGTTGATTCCATTACAGGAGATCAGTCTATTGGAGCTGTAGTTAATTGGCAGCACGCAAAAAAGCAATGGACTTAAAAGAGTACCATTTAGGTTATAGCTTGAACTCCTGGTTGCTTAATTAATATGTCAGATGATTAACTCCTTGTTCCTCAACATGTACACCATCATCTGTGGACTAGATGCTCATATGGAGCCACCAATGTGCAAATGAAGTGATGTTTATTTTATTGATTTATTTCATTTCTATACCATCCCATAGCTAGGCCTCTGTGTTTTCTTCTGAGAGTTAGAAATTGCTATTGTGTGCACATAGCAATTCCCTTTTGTATACATAATGACATGCCTATCATAAAAAGAGCATGAAATCCCCTGTACACATTAAGCTGCATTTGGACATTGTGGCCCCATGAAACTTTGCATCATCTCCATTTAGCAAGAAAGATTTCACTGATTTCATGGAAACCTGCTTCCAAATTAGTGTGGTATAACATTAGCCTCAGATCTATCCATGTGATTACGTAGACTTCAATCCTAGTATTTAGGAATAGTAGGACTTTATTTATTTATTTATTTATTTGACAAATTTCTATACCACCCCCTTGCAAACTAGCCTCAGGGCAGCTCACAACACATAGAAAAAACAATGTCAAACAATTCACAATCTAAAACTAAAGCTAAAAACTAAAACTGGCCCATCTCATAGTCACAAAGCTAAAAACAATATAACAATTTAAAATTCACAATAATAAATTAACAGTTAAAATATTTCTTAAATAAAAAGGTCTTCACCTGGCGCCAAAAAGCAAATAACGACGGCGCCAGGTGAGCCTCTCTGGTGAGCACATTCCATAGGTGGGGCGCCACTGCAGATTAGGCTATTAGATTATACATACGTAATCTATTAGACTACACGTAATTTTTGTCTTGATTACACCACGACAACTCAATCACTTCTTGTGGTATGCTGTAAAAGGAGATATCTATCATCTTGCATAGTACACAGCCATGATTCCTTTAGTTATAATATGCATGTTTCACTAACTGACATAAAAAGATGGCAAAGAAATTAACAACTAGACTAAGGATGAAAGTTTTTATGTCATGTTTCAGTTTGAAAGAGTAAAAAAGCCACTTTGAATTACATTTCTTTTTTTCAGAACTGCATCAAGAAATGCAAGTTATTGTGGTTATTTGTCTATTTAAACATGGAACTAAAACTAAAAATGTAGAGAAGAATAATCATAATGAGAAATATACAAGAATATTTCTAAATTAGTGATCTGAATTCAATGCTTGCTCAATTATATATAGACATTTACTTGGGGTATATTCTTTCTTCTCTTCCTATAGTGGCAAAGAGAAGAATCGTTTCTTAACATAATCCTTTTCTACTGCCCCAGAAATACTTCCCTAGAAAATGTTTCAAAAGTGTTGGCAGCATTAAATCTCATATGATACAATGCCCAACTTGCAATTTTAGAAATTGAATAGGTGTTCAGCATTCATTTTGATTGGTCTTTGTGTATTGGCCTCCTAAAGAGCTGGTATTATTTTTGTTTATTTTTAACTTAGAAAAGTTTTATCAACTTGTAGAAAATCAACATACTATGTTGGGGGGAAAGTGTTTATTTTAACTTTTATACTGATTTAGATTTTAGAATTATCTGTTCTTTGATGCTGAAGTCCTGTACAGACTAACCTGGAAGTAAGTCTGAATGAACTAAACTAGACTTACTGTATTTCTGAACAGACAGGGATAGGCATTTCATTGAAAATTACTTACCTATGTTTCAGAGTTAATGAATCAATTTCAGTGGATTATAGCCATCACTGTTTACTGTCTTCTTAGTTGTCCTGTCTCATTAACTAGCTCTTCTTACAAGAATAATGAAGTAGAGCAGAACAAATTGCTGGCTAGGGCTGCTCCAGCTTTTTTGAAAGGCAAAGGGTAAGTTTAAAAAGGCACATCAACACCCTGCACTAACACAACTAAAGCAAATGCCTTCTGGCAGTATATTGTGCATCCTACAAAAGGTATTAAGTGGAGCTTTTAAAATTTCCCCATAATTTACCAGTTGGATTAATCACAAAGATATATCAAATACTTTATAAGACATCTTAAATACAGGTTATCCCGCATGTTATGCAAACTTGTGAATGCATAACTAAACTTTACACTTCAGTCTTAAGAGTCAGTCTAAAAATGTATGTCATTTGTGTGGTGCACAGTTCATAGAACTGCATTATTTCACTCTGCACTTGGAAGTAATCATATCAAAATCTTCCCAGCCATTTTCCCTGATGCACTAGATTGTTATGTGCAAATAATATTTTACAGCAGCAGACTTTCTGATATTCAGTTCTCTACATGCTATTTTAAATTATTTGTTCCTAAGGATTATATAACTTGATTTTTATATGTGTAAATCAGCTCTAAGAAATGCAACTGACATCAGTTGAATTATTTCTACTTAAGTGTGCTAAGAATTTCAGCTAATATTAGCAAATTCCAAAAGCTGTCATCTTTTAAATTGTGCCTCATTTATAGCACTAATCCAAGGGCAGATCCTGCATGGTTCTTGAGCATCTCTGCTTCTGTAGATCTTTGTAGGTGCTTGTAGGTTGGTATACTCCACCAACCTGATACTCGTGCCTTACATACCATCTTTCTTAATAACTCTGGGTTCTACCTCAATTGGTTGGAATTGATAACAATTTCAGCACTTGTTTTTTGAAAAACATTTGACTGCTCATTTGATAAATTCCCACTTCACACTCTTACTTGCTCCTGCTTTCTCTGTTTATTTCTCTTTGTCTGTCTGGACTACACCCTTTTCCCCCCAACCCTGTTTCAGGTTACAGTATAGCCTCGATGTTGCAGACAGGCTGGCTGATGAACATGTTCTCATTGGGTTGTATGTCAACATGCTCCAGAACAACCCCTCACGGTTAGTGCAGGCTGGGCACGTTGGTGGGGGTCTTTAGAGGAGGGACATTACCCTGGTGAATCCAGGTCCTAGCAAAATGCAATCTCTAAAGAATGGAGCCCAAACTAAATTGACTCATTCAATTTGATTTCAGCTGCAGTGTTAAATATTATAAACAGCTGCCTTGGTTACTCTTATTACCATGCACATTGATTCATGTTAGTCTTTAAAAGGCAGGCATTTGTGTACTTAAAGTTATTATACACAATTTGACCACTTAGCCTAGTAACTGACAAACTCGGCTGCAAACTCCATGATCCAGCAAAGAATTGCTTCATGCTATGAATTTTCTGCACAGAAATTAATTCTTTCGTGAAGTATCTAGTTATTGTAGGCACATGATTTCACTGCATCTGTGCATATTGTGAAGGCACAAGTAGCCACTGTTCCTCAGTGCATATTAACTATATGTTGATGAAGTATGTGACAATATATATTCTTCCTTACATAGAATTTATTCTGAGGAGAAATCCTTGTTAGACAAGCAACATCAAATAAAAATGCAGTATGTAAGTGCAATTACTGCAATTTTAAGATTGTCCTGGAGGTGGTTGTTACTAATCATTGTTTATATTGTGCTTTTAACATGCAGATTGCTTTCCAGTCTTTATATTGTTTATTGTCAGAGTAACTTTGTGGAATAACAACAGATATCTGACCAAAGTATCTAGTAGGTTCAAGACTGAGCAGAGATTTGAGAGCCCAGATCTCTTTGGTCCAGCATCCTGTCAACTAAACCACACTGGCTTTACCAAAGGCACAGATTCACACATTTGTTGGAATCTTTTTGAAAGTGAGGAAAGGTGAGAGTTAAAAAGGGTTATGAAGGCTTTTATTTGCCTACTTTGCTACTGCTACACGACAGTGCCTAAGATGGTGCTCAAAAGCAGTTGATGAAAGGTTAATTGAAAGCATGCTGTCATCTATCCTGCAGTGCCCTGCAAAAGCCAGTCATCACATTCATTATGTATTCAAGATGTAGGATCAGGAGTGAAACTTAGTACTGGATAATGTGTGGTCCATTTTCCCAAATGGTTTCAAGGGGCTTCTGCTTCCATGTATCATAAATATTCCTAGTAAGATCCTTGTAGTGTGACAATGTAGGGAACATTTTCATTAATAGTTATTTAACTGATGGGTGCTCTCTGAACAGGGTTGTCATATAGCAGGCCTTTTTCATCCATCATGGGAATATCCTACTCAGAGTTCTCTGTTTCTAATCCTGCTAGCTGTAACCATTGCATATTGTTCCTCTTATCAGTCAAATTCTGATGAGTTCCTTTCCATTTATCCTGACAAGCTTGCACTGATACAGTTAAACATGTTCAATAGGGAGAAGAAATTGGTCAATGACAAGTCTTTGATTAATGCCTCTGAAGTTTGGAAGGGTAAATGAAAAATAAAGTCCTTGATCATTCAAATAAATAATGTTCAAATGGAAACATCTGATTATGTACACTCAAAGAATTCAGTTTTAACTTATTTGATTTTAAAAGAGTATCAGGCATTTATGCAGAATACCTCTTTGACTTTGATAGGCAAAATTAGCTAAGGGCTAACAGACAGTCAAGTGTTATATAATGCCTAATGCCACTGAGTGATGAAAAGCATACTTTTGAATACTCAGGGCTCAGCCAATACATAAGGATCTGTTGTACCTGCAGATTATACTTTGTGCACATAGTTCTGCTCATATTTTTGTAGAGCTATGTCACTTCTGATATTATCGTTAAATGACTGCTTTTGTAAGTGGCTGTGCATTTAACTGATGACTGCTTTCCAACCTGAGAATGCTTGTACCAGCCAAGCAGCAGGTTCCAGACGCTGATGATGGTGCACTGTGTTCTACTTACAGCTGCAGGAGAAAGCAGATTTGAAATTAACAATACTAGTAACAAATTAGAATATGTATTCTTAATTATAAGAATAACTAAGTAATGGAACTTAGAAACATTTTGGAAAATCCTTCCTGAGATAGTTCCAAAAAAGGTTGAATTAAAGATTCAACTTCATCAAAAGGTGAGGTGCTACACATAACAGCAAAAATAAGGTACCATCCCCTTGTGGTCCTCAGTTAAAAACAAACAAAAAATGGAATGCCTCGATAGTCTTAAAGAAATGTTACTGAGAAACCTGAACAATGCAAAGCAATGTATCATCACATGAGTTAATAAAGCATTTCCAAGGTATTCTAACTTCTGTGTAGACATCCTGGTCTGCATGTAATGCCAATCAAGAGCATGGATTGTTGTTGAATTGCAAGTTGTGGAATCATGGGTTGTTATGTGCAAATCATGTGTTATGGCTGATTGTAAACTTTGTAACCCAGAGTTCACAATCAGCAATAAAACTTAGGTTCTCTTCTTGGGTTGTCTGTGGTTAGCAACCCATAGTTAAACCAAGTGCAAAACTCACATGAAATAACAATTCCTGTTTCAAATCATACTCTAGGCCAATTTGAACTATTAAGGGGAAATAGGTTGAGATTTTTTTTTTTTTTAGGTTGAGATAGGGCACAGTGGCTCATTTCCCCTACTGTGCATGCCAGCTGGATTTTCCTAATTACCCTTGTTGGCACAATTGTCATGCCATCTAAACAAATATCTGCAACTATCTTTATTTAGAACCTAATGAACAGTACAATCCTATTTGTGTCTATCTAGAAAGATTAATTGATCTGGTTTACACAATCTAAATAAGTCACTGTGGCTTATTTAAATCTTGACACATGATGGGCATGATTTCCATCATCATCCCCTCGGCACAGCTTGTTTTGTCATTCAAATCTGGGTGGCATGGCTGGTTGGAAGGGGCAGGGAAACCTTCAAATAACTCTGCAGTAGCCTTTAGGTTATTTGAGGGATTCCGCCTCCTCAAAGAAGACACCCTGGTTCAGATGACATAGCAAACTGTGCCAGTGAAGACAATTATGTACGGGTGCAGACAACAGCCTTCATGTGCCATCAGGTTAACCAGGTTTTGTTAAATGAGGCTATGATCCTGCCAAGTGGGTCTCTTTCATTATGTGTGAACCAGGCTTTTGTGTGACCTCATCTGAATGCTCTCAGGGGCATCAAAAACATTTGGATATATGTAGTTGCCAACTGAAGAGAGGAAAACTGATCTGGCTTGCATCAGTATGTTTAACAAGAGCTTGATGGTGTATAGAAATTAAAAGTTGAAGCTTTCATTGCATAGAGATAGAATAACTTGCTAAGCTTGGTACATCAGAGTTCTGTTAAACAATGCTATTTCAGTGACCACATGAAGAGTTAACAACTGGTAAGATAAATAATGTTTCAAATAATTTCATATAAATAGATATGCTTTTCCCAGAGGTCAACACTGAGATGCGCCTACTTGAGAAAAACAAATGATTCAAACCATCCAAATATATGAATAAGCAAGATTGAAGTGTGGGGTTTCCAATATATTTCACAAACATTTTTCTTATGCTAATTTCAGGAATGAAATGTACTCTTCAGTCCTTGTGTTTATTTGGGCAACTGGGGATGGGAAGTAATTTGCCTTGTGTTTACTGGTGTGTGGGTGTATGTTTCCTTTCCCAGGCAGTTGTGGTATGACTAATTTTCTTGAGCCATCTGAGTTGATTTTGGTTGAAATAATATACTCCAGTACTCTCAGAAGATGCATCAACCAAGAAATAATTAGTATTTCTCCCTGCCTTCTTTTTGTATATTGCTATACAACAAAACTTTCAGCCACAACGAATGCAACTAAGAGTAAGTTCACGTGTTCAGTTGAAAGAATAGCAAACAGTGATGGATTTGCCCCCTTGCTTTGCTTATAGAAGATAATGGACATGGCTCTGACTTTTCTACCTGCCTATTGGATTTTTAGCTGAAGGGTCATATGGGATGCCCATGACCTTTTGATGACTTATTTGCCCTACAGCAAGAAACAACCACCAGTAACAGCAACTGGTGTTAAGTTTCATCTTTATTATTCCTTTATATTTTGATAATAGAAAGCAATTTTCTCCTTTTTTAGCCATCTCCTTTATTACAGTCTTTTATTTTCTCCCATAATTCAATGGGAGCAATTGGTAAATTAAAGAACAGTTAAAGGGAAGAATCCTGATTCCTACATCAGATGCTGAGATAAAAGACATAGTGCAGATTCACCGCAGCTCCAATTCTTCAAATTTTCTTCTGTGTAAGTAAAGGATTTCCATGTATTATTATGGGGGTAGGAGCAAAATGCCGCACTTGTAAACAGTGTTCCATTATGAAGAAAGCTGCTCCTCTCCCTTACTTTAAGGGCCACAAGCCATCTATCTGCATAAAGTATGCAGAAAGATATTGCACTCCTAGTGGGGCCCCTGCAGTATCTGATCCCTTCCTTTACTCTGCCTAACCATAATTATGAATGCAGGTGCATAAAGGAAGAAGTACAGTTTTGAGTAGAGTTAGGCTACTCAAAACCCCTGTCCTGTGTCTTGACTGGGACAATTTTACTTGCTGTGCTTTCCCCCCAATGAAGAAGAGGTTGAGTGGACTACCAAAGTAGTAGTCCAATTAGCATGTGGACAACCCTCCATACTGAGAAAACAGGAGGTGTGATAAGAAGAATCACAGGATTATCTGTCTTACTGCAGCTTCAAGATAACAGCAGGGTATGGAAAGGGCCATGAGCTGGATGCAAAAGCTCAGCATGCCAGATTAGGCTAGTAGACCATAAATTCTCCATCCTGAATTAACGCATTGTTTACATTCTTCCTTGAATGTCAGGTTTTTCAATTGCATGTTTGTTCAGTTCAGAATTATATTCAATTTATATACAGTGGTACCTTGGCTCACGAATTTAATCCATTCCAGGACTCTGGTCATGACCCAAATTGGTCGTGAGCCAAGTTAAATTTCCCCATAAGGTTCAATGTAAATAAGGTTAATCCAGTCTGTAACTATTTTTTAATCAGAAAAATGTGAAGCAACGTGACAAAGAACAGCAAAGATCATGGCCATCTTCCCCCACCCCTGAGTAGGAGCACAGCCATCTCCCTGCCCCCGCCCCACTGCACAACCGTGATTGCTCCCATCATCCCTGCATGCACCTGTCATCCTGGCGTGTGGGGGAGGGGAGATGGGCGCAAACATGGGTGCACTGGGGGGAGGGAGACAGGTGCAAACCCAGGCATGCTGTGGCAGGGAGACGGGTGCAATCGTGCTGCGGGAGGGAGATGGCCAAGATCATGGTTGTGCTCCTGCAGGAAAGATAGGCACAATCATGGGCATGCTCGTGCAGGAAAGACAGGTGCGATCTCGGCCATCCCTCCCCCCACCCCCAGCACAATCACAGCCATCTTCCCACTCAAGGGGAGGGAATGGCTGTGATCACAGTCGTCACCCAATGCAGAGTTCGCTACCTGCGTCAAAACGTTTATGAAATTTTTGTTCACGATTTGGTTGTGAAGTGAGGCATTCGTGAGCCGAGGTACCACTGCATATACCATTTAAGCACATGGCTTTTGACAGGAGAAACCAGTTCTAAGTGCAGTGAAAAATATAATAAGCAGTAATAAAACCATCTAAGCATGTTTTTCCCTATTCACATGTTTCAATGCTGTTTTAACTCCCAGTTATAAAACTGGGTCTTATAATGTATATGGGCCCTTCCTCCACTCTCTGCCTTGCCCGTATAAGTCTGTATACTGATGCATAATTCAAAAACTGGTTTTAACTAAAATGTATCTACTCAGAAAACCCAACCCTATGTGTGGGTTGGTATGTTTTTACCTGTGTCTCCTCCAATTGGCAAAAATGCATGGCTGAAATGGATGGACAAAAGTTGTGGTGGATTGGTCCTCCAGCTGACTTACTTGGGGAAGTGGCTGTCATAAGCAGTGTTCTCCCTCCACCACTCTTTTTCTCCTCTCAGCAGATCAAGAGGAGAGACTTCTAACTGCAGTCTTATGTTAAAGCAGGCCAACCAGGACTAACGTTGTGATGTAAAGGGGGCATTGCAGGGGTCAAGTTAATGAACCAGCTAGTTAGAGCAGCTTCAGCTAAGAAGTTGATTCCAACTGAATCTCCCTTCCCCAATGGAGCAAGCTCCACCCTCATGGAGGTTCCCACTGCTTTTCAGGTCAGATGGCAGGAACACTTCTCAGTTGCTTAGCTGATTTGACCTGGCATTGAATGATAGAAAACATTAATTTATATCTCTCCCCATCTGGCCCTCCTTTTCCCAGTGCCTCCCCACAAACAAAAGGTAGTCTTGGTTCTCAACAGTTCTTGGCTTATCTCAAAGCGCACTGCCCTTAGCATTTCAGCTAAGAAATCCAACTGTGTCTCTTCTTCTAGTTCAGATTCAGAGTCTAAGGTATTTGGGGAGATATGGGTACAGTTCCTGCAGCCACACTGCATGCAAGCCTGTGCGCATAGAACCCAGTTCATTGCTGAAGTGGTCACTGGAGCTTTAGCTGGAACTTTGGTTCCTGATTGTGTGGTGTGTATAACTACAACACTGCACATGCATTGACCTATGAAATCATTTACCCCCTCTCACAAAAAGAGCCTGTTCCCCACCGATAAGGGCATTATGATACTGGCTATTTTATTTTTATTTATATCCTAGTAACATCCAACATGGAGTTTGCCTCCTTTTACAGCAGCCTGATGCTGCGTTGACTTTGTTCAGAGAGCCAAAATCCAAAAATGTCTTCCTTGGTCAGTTATTGCCAGCTCAAACACCACTCATGAAAATTCAGAAGTATTGGTTCCAGGGCAGAACCTTTGAGGGCTCCCATGTTTACACCCCCATTGTGAAATTGAACCATTTATTCTAATCTGCTTTCTGCTATTTAACCAATTACCTATCCATAAATGGACCCTCTCCTCTTATTGCATGACTGCTAAGTTTACTCAGGAATCTTTAGTAAGGGACTTGGTCAAAAACCTTTTGAAAGTATAGCATCTACTCTCAAAACAACTCTAAAATGTAACATTCCTTTGCAGAATCTAAGTTTATGATTCTTTTACAATAGGATTACTCCTTCTTTGTGCTTGCCATTTATTTTATTGAAATTTCCTACGAATTTATCTGGAACATATATTATGCTAATCGATCTGTAATGTCCCAGTTTTCTCCCCACTCACTCCAATCTCTTTTTAAACATTTGTGTTACATTGGCCACATTCCAGCCCTCAGGTACGGAAGCCTATTTTTGTTGTTGTTGTTAGTTGCGAAGTCGTGTCCGACCCATCGCGACCCCATGGACAACATTCCTCCAGGCCCTCCTGTCCTCCACCTTCTCCCGGAGTCCACTCAAGCTCACACCAACTGCCTCAGTGACTCCATCCAGCCACCTCATCCTCTGCCGTCCCCTTCTTCTTTTGCCATCTATTGTTCCCAGTATTAGACTCTTCTCCAGGGAGTCCTTCCTTCTCATTAGGTGGCCAAAGTATTTGAGTTTCATCTTCACTATCTGGCCTTCTAAAGAGCAGTCAGGGTTGATCTCCTCTAGGACTGACTGGTTTGATCACCTTGCGGTCCAAGGGACCCGCAGGAGTCTCCTCCAGCACCACAACTCAAAGGCCTCAATCCTTTTGCACTCGGCCTTCCTTATGGTCCAGCTTTCACAGCCATACATTGCAACTGGGAAAACCATAGCCTTGACTATACGCACTTTTGTTGGCAGGGTGATATCTCTGCTTTTTAGTATGCTATCTAGATTTGCCATAGCTTTCCTCCCCAGGAGCAAGCGTCTTTTAATTTCTTGGCTGCAGTCCCCATCTGCGGTGATCTTGGAGCCCAGGAAAATACAATCAGTCACCACCTCCATTTATTCACCATCTATTTGCCAGGAAGTGAGAGGACCAGATGCCATGATCTTAGTTTTCTTAATGCTGAGTTTCAAGCCAACTTTTGCGCTCTCCTCCTTCACCCGCATCAAGAGGCTCTTTAGTTCCTCTTCACTTTCTGCCATGAGAGTGGTATCATCTGCATATCTGAGGTTGTTGATATTTCTCCCAGCAATCTTGATTCGAACTGGTGATTCATCTAGCCCTGCCTTTCTCATGATGTGCTCTGCGTATAAGTTAAATAGGCAGGGCGACAGTATACAGCCTTGCCGAACTCCTTTCTCAATTTTGAACCAATCAGTGGTTCCGTGTCCAGTTCTCACTGTTGCTTCTTGACCCGCATATAGGTTTCTCAAGAGACAAATAAGATGGTCAGGTACTCCCATCTCTGTAAGAACTTGCCACAATTTGTTGTGATCCACACAAATCAAAGGCTTTAGCGTAGTCAATGAAGCAGAAGTAGATGTTTTTCTGGAACTCCCTAGCTTTCTCCATGATCCAGCATATGTTGGCAATTTGATCTCTAGTTCCTCTCCCTCTTCGGAATCCTGCCTGTACTTCTGGTAGTTCTCGGTCCACATACTGCTGGAGCCTAGCTTGTAGGATTTTGAGCATCACTTTGCTAGCATGTGAAATGAGTGCAATGGTGCGGTAGTTTGAACATTCTTTGGCATTGCCCTTCTTGGGGATCGGAATGTAAACTGACCTTTTCCAATCCTGTGGCCACTGTTGAGTTTTCCAAATTTGCTGGCATATTGAGTGTAGCACTTTAACTGCATCGTCTTTCAGGATTTTGAATAGCTCAGCTGGAATGCTGTCACCTCCACTAGCTTTGTTGTTGCTCAGACTTCCTAAGGCCCATTTGACTTCACATTCCAGGATGTCTGGCTCAAGGTCAGTGACCACCCCATCGTGGTTATCAGGGATGTTAAGCTCTTTCTTGTATAGTTCTTCTGTGTAATCTTGCCACCTCTTCTTAATCTCTTCTGCCTCTGTTAGGTCCCTGCCATTTTGGTCCTTTATTATGCCCATCTTTGCATGAAATGTTCCCTTCATATCTCTAATTTTCTTGAAGAGATCTCTGGTCCTCCCTATTCTATTGTTTTCTTCTATTTCTTTGCACTGTTCATTTAGGAAGGCATTCTTATCTCTTCTAGATGTTCTCTGGAATTCTGCATTCAATTGTTTGTATCTTTCTCTTTCTCCCTTGCCTTTCGCTTCCCTTCTTTCCTCAGCTATTTGTAAAGCTTCCTCAGACAGCCATTTTGCTTTCTTGCATTTCTTTTTCTTTGGGATGGTTTTAGTTGCTGCCTCTTGTACAATGTTGCAAACCTCAGTCCATAGTTCTTCAGGCACTCTGTCTATCAGATCTAATTCCTTAAATCTATTTGTCACCTCTACTGTATATTCATCAGGGATATGATTTAGGTCATACCTGAGTGGCCTAGTGCTTTTCCCTACTTTCTTCAACTTAAGCCTAAATTTTGCCACCAGAAGCTCATGATCTGAGCCACAGTCAGCTCCTGGTCTAGTTTTTACTGACTGTATAGAACTTCTCCATCTTTGGCTGCAGAGCACATAGTCAATCTGATTTCTGTGTTGACCGTCTGGTGATGTCCATGTGTAGAGTCGTCTCTTGGGTTGTTGGAAAAGAGTGTTTGCTATGACCAGCATGTTCTCTTGACAAAATTCCACCAGCTTGTGTCCTGCTTCATTTTGTACTCCAAGGCCAAACTTGCCTGTTATTCCGGTTATCTTTTGGCTTCCTACTTTAGCATTCCAATCCCCTATGATGATAAGGACATCATTTTTTGGAGTTAATTCTAGAAGGTGTTGTAGGCCTTCATAGAACTGGTCAACTTCAGCCTCTTCAGCACCAGTGGTTGGGGCATAGACTTGGACTATTGTGATGTTCAATGGTTTGCCTTGGATTCGAACTGAGATCATTCTGTCATTTTGGAGATTGTATCCCAGTACTGCTTTTCCTATTCTTTTATTGACTATGAAGGCTACTCCATTTCTTCTGAGGGATTCTTGCCCGCAGTAGTATACTTGATGATCATCTGAATTAAATTCACCCATTCCTGTCCATTTTAGTTCACTGATTCCTAAGATGTCGATGTTCAGTCTTGTCATCTCTTGTTTGACCACATCCAGCTTGCCTTGATTCATGGATCTTACATTCCAGGTTCCTATGGAGTATAGATCTTTGCAGCATCGGACTGTCCTTTCACCACCAGATACATCTGCAACTGAGTGTCCTTTTGGCTTTGACCCAGTCGCTTCATTCTTTCTGGCGCTACTAGTACTAGCCCTCTGCTCTTCCCCAGTAGCATATTGGACACCTTCCGACCTGAGGGGCTCATCTTTCGGTGTCATATCGTTTTGCCTTTTGGTACTGTCCATGGGGTTTTCATGGCAAAGATACTGGAGTGGGTTGCCATTTCCTTTTTAGGCATGTTTTATATATTCAAGATTGGCAGTTTCTCAGTTAAGTTCTTTAAGACCTCAATTGAGTTCTTTATGGATACTACCTGAATCCGGTTACTTATTTTCTATTTGCCAATAAGGTCTTAAGCTTCATCTCTTACAATTGTTATTCGTCTCAATTCTTTAAAAATCCTTTCATTAAAATATTAGTTCAGATGTAGGTATTTGCCCTACAGTATATGTTCTTCAGTGAAGACAAATACAATTCTTTCTAGTCTTCTGCAATTCTGAATCTTTAGCTCTCTTTTGACCCAGCCAGTTTCCTGTATCTAATGTATTTTTTAATCACAGGTCTCATTGTTATTGGCAATATGCTCCTCAAAATCCACTTTTTTTCTTTGTACCTTGTTTCAGCAAGTTCACAAGAAACAGTAACTCACCCTGTGAATAAGGTATATCATGTGGGGTGTTCACCTAACAACCCATGGTGTGCCTGACAGATGATGGGACTCCCCATGGGTTGGTTGTTCTTCCTCATTGGTCTTTCAGCCAGTATTCTGCATAGCAGAAGCTCTCTTCTCTCCCTTTCCCTGCTTTGATCAGTATTGCATTTTCATTGGGCGGGGCGGGGCGGGGGGGGGTGTCTCAGAGCCACATATCACTTCTAGTAACAACTGCATTGCAAATTTCTTTTCATTTAGTATCTAGCCATGCAAGCTGCAATTATCCCCCTCACTTAGTTCTAGCCACAGCATACCTGTCCTCCCTCCAATCCCTGAATGCACAGATTTTAAAGAAACTTAAAAAAAACCCTTAGATATTGCAGAATGGGATGGAACAGAATGCTGCGCAAATGAGGCCCCACATCAGGATTTCTTGATAGTTGTCAGGAAACTGCAACAAGTGCCCTGAACAAGAGCTATGAAAATCAGGTTGCCCTAAGATCTCCCCTTTTTGGATCAGCTGGAGACTTGCTAAGGGTTAGGATTACAGTTTATACTACTTGTTTTGCAGTTTCTTTCCCAAAGGGTGTTTCAATTGACAGCTAGGCAACTGAGTGCTGTCATGTGTTCACAAATTAGCCTATACGGCAGTGACAACCTTTCAAGAGCAGCTAGGGGGTTTAGCTGCTTTTGCCAAGCAACTCACCGTTTCCTGCAATTCACAATGGAATCCATCTCCCAGCTTTGGATGACAAGCAACCTCTCCGGAGTTCAGCAATCCCTAGAAAAAGCTATGGATTGTTGGGGTGGCTTGTGGCCAAAACAACAACTACTTGACGGGAACATTTTGGGTTTGGGTGACATGGCAACCCACTATGACTAGTTACCCACAATGGGTGGCTGTGCCATGCACTGTCTGCTTGCATTTCTCTGGTACAGGTTTGTCTTCTTTGTTCTCTTTGTTTAGGCAAGACTTCAATTTTCTGCAGGAAGTCTTGTTATCTCTAATAGCTTTCTTGAAGTTGTTAATTACCATGATGGTGTCTGCTTGCACTTTGTGCTACCTTTCCTGACCTATAGTTTACATTCTAGCTGAGCTTCTGTTATTGTGGTTTAGAGTGAACCCTTCCAAAACACACACATTTTGAAGACATTTCACCTTCTTGGCTTTCCCTTTCATCTATGTTTTTACCAGTTTGTTCATTTTAGGTATATTTCCTCTTTTGAATTCAGTAATGAGTATGTTGATTTGCTTGACAATTTTCCATTATAAAATTAAAATTGATAGTGCTGTGATCACTGTTTTCAGTCAATTCAATAATTTGATTTTGCAGTAGATTTTGACATCATTTAGGATTAAGTTCAGGGTCACCTTCCTTCCCATGAGTGTTTTAAAGCATAACTGTATCTAGAATTTTAACTCACTGTCATCACTGGAATACACATCTATCCATAGAATGGAGGTCAGTTGAAAGAATCCATTACTGGAACACATTCTGCTTTGGATGTCTCTCTGATTTCCTTCTCCATCTCAAGATCACCCTGAAAGAGATGGCCATCAGGATGATAGCCTACCTAGAATAGAATTATTACTGGGGCCTAGTATTGTGACCCAGAGTGAGATTCTGTAGAGGAATCTGCCACCTTTGAATGTTCACATTTGTTAGATATGTTACCCTCTTTGATATAGAGATCAACAACATCCATAACACCACCCCTCCCTGCCCTTCCTGAAGAGTTTGTATCAGAGATTCAAACATTTTACTAAATCTGTCTGTTCTACCAGGTTTCAGTTCTCCTTTAAAACCAAGCAAGCACTCCCATTCTTCCAAGTTGGCCTGGAAGCCTCTAACATTACCATAGAAACATTTATACAATACAGTATCCCTTTCCAAATGTTGCTGGCATGAGTATATTCTCCTTTGATCCCTCAACTTCTGCAATAGGTTATCATGTTTTACAGCCCCCTTTTCTTGCTGTACTACTGGGGAGATCAGAAATATAAATGATTTCTAGAGGTACAATAAGAAAATCTTCTAGTAAAACAAGCTCTTGTCTTACAACTTCTATCAGTTTTAAATAGGTTTGTAATCATTCTATTGAAATTAATGGGACTTACATCTAAGTAAATATGCTTTGAATTGCAGAGTTAATAACTGGTTTCAATCTGCATCCCTCAATTCATTTAGATGCAATTCTGTAGCCTCCTGCAACCTCAGAGTTGGGATTCCAAAAGAGTAGCCCCTGCCCCACTCCTGTTGCAGCCATTCTAGAAAGATTCCTGTGAGCTGCCCTGAAGAGGACAAAAAGGGGTGCACAAGGAACCAGAGAAGTGGGGAGACTGAGGCTGCCATATGGATTCCTCTCAGTGCCCCAACCTCTTTCCCTTCCCTCTCCAGTACTAAATCTAGATGGCCAAAAGTAGCCAGCAGGAGTCGATACATGTGGCAAAGTATGGCAGCAACAGAGATCACCACAACTACCCCTTTTTCCATGCATGTAAGCATGTAAACAATCCTATGCTTGATTAAACAAAAAAAAGCTCCACAATTTTCAGCATACCTTTACCAGCCATCCTGAGAATGCTTTTTTCTATCTAAGCAGGATAACTTAAAACTCAATACACTAAAATTGTTATCCATTATTTGAAAGAAAGACTGGGTTATTTTACACTTTGCAGTGACATACTAGAATGAAAATAATCTAAGAGGACAATCCTGTGCATGTTTAGACAAAAATCAGGAGACTACTATGCTCATCACCTCCCAAACAGTCTTTGTTTTGTCTAAACAAGTATACAAGTTGCACCTTAAAAGAATAAGCAAATCTGCTTTAAGCTCCATTCTGGAAGATTGTTAGGGGGAAATCCAAAATTTATATACTGAATTTGGGAATTTCTTTGGGGGGAAGGGGAATATACTTTCTGAAACGAGGCTTGTTGCAAGGGGCGGCATATAAATTTGTAAAATAAATAAAATAAATAAATAAACAAATGGGAATGAGATTACTTACTGTATAAATTCTACTGCATAAAGTGATGGGCAGGGCAATCCTTAGTCCCTGGGAGAGCATCCCAGGGACCACAGTTATGGTAGATTTCTTCTTCCAAAGTTGTGATACTGCTGTGACCTTGGAAGAGTAAATTTGAAACTGAACTGTTCCTCCTCACCGCCTTTGTGGAAATCTGTGGCTGCTTCTAAGGTCACAGCAGTGACCTTGGAAGATGTTGAGATAAAAGAAAAAGAGGTGGAATGGTTGGTTGGGAGGGAGGAAGAAGAGGCCAGAATTAGCAAGATCTTAAAACTTCTCCATCTCCTGTGTTGCCCACAACATGGTACGTCAGCTACATAAGCTAAGAGACTTATCTAGCTGAATATATATACATATAAAAACAAGAAGATTTGGGGGAATTTAGGGTGTTGGAGCCCTCTATTGAGTGGCAAACTCAGAGTGATCCTTTGAATACAATCTCTGGCAAAATGGCCTTATTAAAAAACTAAGAAGACCTCTGCTAGCTCATATTTGGCTCTGATATCCTGTTTGTAGCATTATCCTGCCAGATGCTTTTGGAAGGCCCCAAAGCAGCACCTGAATGCAACAGATCTCTCCCAGTGCTTGGACACCAACAACTAATTATATTTAGCTGGCATACTTTATAGCCACTGTTAGGTCTCCCTTCCATGAAATTGCCTAGTCCCCTCATAATTCAGCAGTGAGTCCACAACTTGGATATGCTTTATATGAAGAACTACTTAATGCTATCTGTCCTGAATCTCTTGCCAATCAGTTTTGGGGGATGACCCCGAATTTTAACATTCTGAGGGAGAACACTATCTCTCTGTCCCATTTTTTGCACCATTCATAATTTTATTAACCTCTATCATGTCACCCCACCCCCACTTTTAGACATTTTTTCTTTATATAGGTTAAGGAACATTGTCCTCTTAACCTATATATTAATGGTTCTTCCATTTTTGCTTGCCCTCCCACCACAACAGTTTGCTTGACAGTCCAAATCGTCTAGATGAAGAGCACAGACTGATCGCCAGGTATGCAGCAAGACTGGCAGCAGAGACTACTTCTTCAGTAAGTGGCTTTAATTAGGGGGATGATGTTTTGCTTTTCCTTCCTTCCTTCCTTCCTTCCTTCCTTCCTTCCTTGCTGAAATGATTTGCCAAGTTGAGAGAAATTAATTCAGATAGTTGCAGTCCAGTGCATGTTACCACACTAACGATAGTCTACCACTTTCCCCTGATACATGCTCGCTTCCATCTAATGAACTACCTCTAACCATGCTTAAAGATAGATTAGCACCAATCTAGAGGTAATTACCACAGTTACAGCTTGATGTAGCAAGTAAATTAAGTCACTGTCCAAAGCTCTGCAGCACTTCAAGGAGCCCTGCAGAAGCAAGGTTCATTCTGGGTTCTTTGGTACCAGAAAATGTTCAATACACACAGTGGAGAATTTCCACTGGGCATCACCTTCTTTAGAATTTCATCCACAGTAGTTCAGCAAGAAGATCAGATTATAGCAGCTGTTTGCATTCCTTCTTCCTTTATTTTTGTATGTAAACTAATCATAGCAAAGCAATTCTATTTCTTCAGTGAGTTAAACATATCCTCAATACTCAGCAGAATAGAAATGCAGCACTTTTATCTTTTTTTTCCTGGATTGTACCTTTTGTTTTATGAATAGCATATCATCTGTGTTCTGAATAGCTTTCTATAATTTATACAGAGTTTATAATGAATCATTCTCATTCCCCAAAGTTATATTAATCTGAATTTATTTCCTGAATCATGACATAAACCTATGTACATTTACTTAGAAATAAGTTCCACTGTGTTCAATGGGTGCAATCCTGTACACACCTGGGAGTAAGACCTGCCAAATTCAGTTTGCATGATCTATATTTAAATTACGGCACATGCTATCCATAATTCTGAATTCAGCTTGTCTTCTCACCTGATTCCAGGTGGCATGGCTTGCTGGAGAAACAAATCACCCTGCAGGAAATTATGGTAAGGTTATTGAAGGGTTATTTGCCCCTCCAACAAGACATGTTCTTTGTCGTGGCCTCTGTGCATCACACACATGGGTACTGCGCCTGCGCAGTGCCTGTGGCCGGAGATTGCAAGCTAACGGGTTTTTTGGCGGGAACAATCCGCTCCCCTCCCCCACCAGGGTATAAATAGCAGATTGTCCACCATTTTGTTCAGTCTTTGCGACTGCTGTTCACTGTGCCTCGTGCTGCTTCGCTCTCGCTCTGACTGTCTTCTCGTTAGCTCTAGAACAGTGTTGTTCCCAGTTTTTACTCCCTTGTTTCTCGTTGTTGCTAGCATAGTTCATACTTGTTCTTAGTATTTCTCCTCTTCGTTCTTCTCACTTTTCTTTCTAAAAAAACCCCAAAAATATATACTTACCCTCTGCACTATCTCCTCTCTCTTCTTTTCTACGATGGCGCAGCGAGTGGCTTTCTGCAAGTGCGCGGAGTGTGGGTCAAAGATGTCACCGACTGACCCACATGACCTATGCCTCCTCTGCCTGGGAGAGGGGCATAGGACAGATAAATGTGCACTGCCGGGCTTTCTCCAAGCAAGCCAGGAAAAATCGAGAAAACCGCCTACACAGGTTTCTATGGGATCAGGTTCTCATGCAGTCCGACCCATTGGTGACTGCCGCTAAGCCGGCCTCCTCTTCTGCGGCCTCGCAAAGGTGTCCTTTGGACGAAGGCACCTCATCGGCTATGGCTCCTCCCATTTCTCCGAAAAAGAAGGCAGAGAAACAAAAGCACACCGACTCTGCGAAGTCGACTGGCCACAAGAAGGCTAAAAAAGATAAGCTACCAAAGCCTTCTAAGTGCCCGAAAGAATCCGAGCGTCCACGGCAACGAGACTCGGGTTCGTCAGTGCCATTGGTACTGGGCCCAACTTCGGTACCGACGCCACCTGATGCATTGCTCCAGGAGGCCATGAGGGTTACCCCACAAGGGTCCCCGCGGCAAGTTGCAGACCGCCCTTCTGATCCGCTCCCGACTCTTCCAAGGGATTCGATCTCTGACGTGGAGATCCAGGACTCCCCCCCCCCACGGGCAAGGTCCCCCACACCGATGCCCCCTACTACAGGGGATGTGGTCATTTCTTCGCCCCGGAGCCGACAGAGCCGGTCCATTGATAGACCAATGGAAGGATGGCACCAACAAGCTATCAGCCATGGTCCGAACCCTACTCCGTGGGCTACTACCCGGCACCCCGGAGCCGATCCTCACCCCCTCGAGACCGGCCACAGCCAAAGGATCCGAGGAGGGTCTTGCTGATGCCTTCCAGGCATGACAGCAGCCGATCACAGTCACCACCTGACTCCTCCTCATCGGCACCACCGTACTACCTTGCCGACTCTGATGACTCAGAGGTCGACTCTACCTCTCCTGACGCCGTCATCACCGCTCAGGACCCCTCCTCACCGGATGAGTCCCACGGCTCATTCACGGAACTGATGGGGAGACTGGTCCAGGCCCTGGACATTGACGCCGTCCAACGTCCGGGCCCATTGATGGACAGATTTTATGACATTGTCCAGGGGGAGCAGTCCACCTCAATTGTCCTCCCGCTTATAACAACTCTCAAGCAGGCGATGACCCAGCCTTGGGACTTGGCCTCCTACCCCCAACCTACATCGCGGAGGTACGAGACGATGTATCGGGTTCGGGAGGAGGGCATCCCCTTCCTCCTCAGGCATCCAAAGCCGAACTCAATTGTCATCGAGTCCTCCCAGGGTAGGGAGGCCAGAGGACATACCACGCCACGAGATAAAGAGGGGAGGAAGATCGACTCCCTGGCCTGGAGAGTATATGCGGCCTCAGGACTGGGACTCCGCATCTCCAATTACAAGGTGACGTTGGCGCGTTAACAATACTTTCTTATGCAGCACCTTCACAACGTCGCCTCGACCCTACCAGACCACCAGGGAGATGTGGCCAAGGTCCTGATAAAGGAGGCCATGCAAGTGGCCGTTCAGCAGTTGTCCACTGCACGTCACCATATGGACACAAATTCAAGGGCCCTTGTCGGTGCGGTCTCTCTACAGAGGCATGCCTGGCTTCGGAACTGCCACTTCCCTGATGAGACCAAGCGCTGGATTGAGGACATGCCCTTTGATGGGTCCGGGCTCTTCCACTCGCGTACGGACCACAAGCTTAAAAAGTTTCACGAATCCCGCATGACGGCGCGTCAGATGGAGTTACTGCCCCAGACTCGACGTAAGTGGCAATGGAATTGCCCTACCTATAGACAATCGTTCCAACCCAGGCAGCAGCCCCATCAGAGGCAACAACAGCAGTGCTGCTGTCAGCAGCCTCAGCAGCGCTATCAACAGGCCCGCCGCCGATTCGACATCGATAGGTGCCAACGCTGATGGGACGGTCGGACCTTCTTTCTCATCCAGTACCCACTCCCCTCTCATATGAGGGTCGGCTGCAAAGCCAACTCCCCATTTGGGAGTCTGTTACATCTGACCAGTGGGTATTGTCTATTATACAGCATGGCTACTGGATAGAATTCGATACCGTCCCTCCATCGAGCCCAATAAAGTTTACATCATGCTCAGCAGTTTTGCTCTACGAAATACAACAACTCCTTAGTAAAGGAGCTATTCGCCAATTGTTGCCATTGGACGGACTTCACGGATTCTACTCCAGATATTTTACAGTCCCAAAACGGGATGGTGGTCTCTGTCCAATTTTGGAGTTACGTTCTCTAAATCGTTTTATCCAAACAAGGAAATTCCGGATGACCACTCTTCAGAATATTTTGTCGTTGCTACGAAAAGAGGACTGGTTCGCCTCACTGGATCTAAAGGACGCCTATTTTCACATCTCGATCCACCTGAGTTATAGGCGTTTCCTTCATTTTGCTGTCGCATCCGACCTGTACGAATTTACAGTTCTACCATTCGGATTGGCCACTGCTCCTCAAGTGTTTACTAAATGTATGACCCCGGTCTGTGCCTATCTCCGCCTTCATGGCATTCAGATCTACCCGTACATGGATGACTGGCTCCTGGTTTCTCAATCTAGGGATGGACTTCTCCATTCTATTCACACGACGTGCACCTTGTTGGATAGCCTGGGCCTCCATATTAATGCAGAAAAATCCTCTCTCATTCCAACACAGATACTTACCTTCATCGGAGCGCGCCTGGATTCGACGCTGGAAAAGGCCTTCCTTCCTCGCGACAGACAAGATACGCTGATTCGACATATCCTTAGGATTCGTCACGATGGGACGGTACCGGCACGATCAGTCCAAACTCGGCCACATGGCAGCGTCAGTAGCTGTGGTGCCTCATGCCAGGCTTCGTCTACGCCCTCTGCAGCTACTGTTCAACAAGTCATTCAGCCCGCAGCATGATCTGCAGTCGAAATCGATTCGAATCCCATCTTCGGTTCTCCAATCCCTCCTTTGGTGGACAATCCAGGCCAATCTGTCTGCAGGAATTCCTTTTCGGCATCCGTCCCCATCGGTGACAGTCACAACCAACGCTTCCCTCTCGGGTTGGGGAGGCTATGCAATGGTCTTCGTATCCAGGGCACATGGAACCGCCTGGAATCCAGGAAACACATCAACTTCTTGGAGCTGTTGGCAGTGTTCAAAGCCGTCCGTTCCTTCAAGGTTCTTCTTCACCATCGAGTCGTTCAGATAACGTCAGACAATACTACGACAGTTTTTTATCTGAACAAACAAGGAGGAACGAAGTCTCCAACCCTGGCCAGACTTGTGATTCAGATTTGGGACTGGTGCATCCCTCGGGGTATCACTCTAGTGGCGGTACATCTGGCTGGGGTAGACAACATCCAAGCAGATTTCCTCAGCCGCCATATGCTTGTCTCCCACGAATGGAAGTTACACCCTCAGATACACAACCAGCTTTCTCGTTGCTGGGGGTTTCCAGATGTGGACTTGTTCGCTACCCAGCAGAACAAGGTGTGCAAAACGTTTTGCTCGAGGGTGGGGATCGGAGTCAGATCTCTAGGGGACGTCTTCATGATATCCTGGAGCAACCTCCATATTTATGCTTTTCCACCGATTCCACTGATAACGAAAGTCGTGGCGAAGATAGTGCGAGAGGTAACATCAGGGATACTAGTTACCTCTTGGTGGCCACGCCAGCCCTGGTTCGCTACACTCCTCACAATCTCTCAAGGGGAATACCGTCCTCTTCCGCTACTTCCGTACCTTATAACCCAACAGGAAGGTACGCTTTGGCACCCGGATCTGAGCTCTTTGAACCTGATGGCTTGGCGAATCCGATAGCTTCGGCTGTCCCATCTGTACTGTCAGCTACTTCTGCTACATCGGCTCCGACTCTATCCTTGGCTCTGATCGCTGATTCATTGAATCCGATAACCTTGGATCCGTCCATCCAGTACATCTTGGACTCTTCCTTAAAGCTGTCTACACGAAAGTCTTATTCAGCCAAATGGAAACGTTTTTCCAGCTTTGCTGAGTCTCACTCGTTTTCTCCATTGGAATCATCTATACCTCAGGTCCTGCAGTTCCTACTAGAACTTCATCGCTCCGGACTTAAACCATCCTCAATTAAGGTGTACGCTGCAGCGATTGCCTATCATCAGGGTGTGATTGACGGATTCCCTCTCTTCTCTCAACCGCTTGTTAAGAGATTCCTTAAAGGCCTTCACAACATTAATCCTATTATAAGACCAGTGATGCCTACTTGGAGCCTCTCGGTAGTTCTCCAGGCTTTGACAAGAGCTCCTTTTGAACCTTTAGCAACAGTTGATCTAAGACTGGTTTCCTGGAAGACTGCCTTCCTTGTTGCAGTCACTTCAGCACGAAGAGCCAGTGAGCTTTGTGCGCTTAGAATTGACCCTCCGTACTTGAACTTCCACAAAGAAAAGGTTGTCTTGAGACTTGACCCCTCTTTCCTTCCGAAAGTTTCAACATCTTTTCATCTGGGACAAGAGATCATTCTGCCGGCCTTCTTCCCGTCGCCAGCCACTCCTCTTGAGCGGTCATTGCATTCCCTCGATGTCCGACGCTGTTTGGCTTTTTATCGGTCCAGAACAGAGTCTTTTCGGTGCACAAATAGACTTTTTGTTAAATATTCCACATCAGACCAAGGTGCCCCGATCTCTTCACAGAGATTGGCTAAATGGATTGTTCATATCATCACTTTGTCATACCAACTCGCCAAGCTCGATTTGCCTGTGGTTCCTCGAAGTCATTCAACTCGGGCAGTTGCTGCTGCTTCTGCTTTCGCATCGGGGGTCTCACTAGAAGATGTCTGCCGGGCCGCCACTTGGGCGAATCCTTGCACGTTTGCAAGACATTACCGCCTCGATGTCCAGGCTCGACAGGACTGTTCCTTCAGAAGAGCTGTCCTCTCATCGGTTCTGCAGTAAGGACACCTCCCCTCCTCCTTAATGGTAAGCTTGTTACTCTACCCATGTGTGTGATGCACAGAGGCCACAACAAAGAAAAGCAGGTTGCTCACCTGTAACTGATGTTCTTCGAGTGGCCATCTGTGCAGTCACACAACCCACCCGCCGGCCCCGCTCAGTGTCGGTGAGTGGATATTCTCATCGGTACCGATTCTTGTTTTAGTCGGTACCTTTACTCCATATCCTACTTATTCTTTTAGCCTTAGGGGGCGTACATTCGGCCGCAAAGACTGAACAAAATGGCAGACGATCTGCTATTTATACCCTGACGGGGGAGGGGAACGGATCGTTCCCGCCAAAAAAACCATTAGTTTGCAATCTCCGGCCACAGGCACTGCGCAGGCACAGTACCCATGTGTGTGACTGCACAGATGGCCACTTGAAGAACATCAGTTACAGGTGAGCAACCTGCTTTTTCCTAGGCTCAGTTAACACAACAATGACCATGGTAATTGTATGTCCCACAAGGTAGCACTCAAATTTAAATGAGCCACCATGTCTTATTTTGACTGTACAAACCAGGTCAATGAAACTTTCTTCTGAATAGACATGAACAGGATTGTGTTGTTAATTAGGTTTTTTGTTTTTTTTTTTAGTTGCCGAGGTGCACCGAGGGGGGGAGGGATATATTGTTTATGGTTATAGTTTTATAGTTTTACTGTATTTTATTATTGTATTTTAAATTGTTGTAAGCCGCCCCGAGGCTTTGGTGCGATGGGGTGGCCTATAAATGTTTTAATAAATAAAAATAAAATAAATAGGTTCTAATAAAGTTGTTTTAAAAGGCAGCTATAGATATTAGTAGACCACAGGGGGTTTTAAGAATGTTTTCGAGTATAGTATAGTATTATTTATTGGTTTGTTTGTTTGTTTGTTTCATTTATCTACTGCCAAAGCTTTGAGTGGTTCAAAGTATAAAAACAATAAAATATAATAGATAAAAACACTAACAAGAATTAAAATTAATTTAAAAGAGCATAAAATAATAAAAAGACCCATCCAAGAATAAAAGAATGGCCAAGAATAAAAGACCAACAGGGCTAAGTCCCTGAATGACCAGCAAGGTCTTTAAACACCTTCATAAAGAGGGCTGTCAAAATCTGGTGCCAAAAAGATGGCAAATTTGGTGCCAGGCAGGCCACACCAGGGAGGGTATTCCACAGATGGGGTTGGCACCCATTGGAAGGCCACAGATGTTGAGTGTAGTGTCCAGGTAGACAGGGGTTTGGAGAGCCACTCCAACAGGTACTGCAGTCCCAAGCCATGTAGGGCTTTATAGATTAAGACCAGCACCTTGACTTGGAACCGGAAGTATGCAAGCAGTCAGTGCAGGTGGCACAGATCTGGTCTTATATGCTCAGAACTCTGTGTCCCAGTTATTAATCTGGATGCCACATTCTGCACCAATTACAGCTTCTGAACTATCTTCAAGGACAGCCCCACATAGAGTGTGTTGCAGTAATCTAATCAAGGGATTACCAGAGCATAGATCACTAAAGCCAGGCTAATACTGCCCATGTAGAAATACCTACTGACCACCAACTGAAGCTGGTAGAAAGCACTCCAAACCACCAGTGCCACATGAGCCTCAAGTGACAAAGATGGATCAAAGGAGAAAAGGAGAAATAAAGCATACTGATGGCAGATACTCCAGAATTCCAGATGATCCCACTCAACAGTTTCATGTAGATGTTAAATTGCATGGGAGACAGAACAGACCCTTGCGGAATTCCATGCTGGATTATCCATGGGACTGAACAATATTCCCAAGCACCTCCAAGTAGGAGTGGAACCATTGCAATGTAGTGCCCTCCTCTCCCACTTCAGCCAGCCACTCCAGAAGGATACCATGGTTGATGTGTTCCTGGCACAGATCATCATACAGCTCAGCCAAGGCTGTTTCCATGCCAAACTCTGGTTGAAATGGATCCAGAAAATCAGTTTCATCCAAGAGTGCCTGAAGCTGATTAGCAACCATCCTCTCTAGAACCTTGCCCTGGAAAGGAATATTTGCTACTGGCCTGCAGTTGTTCACATTTTCCTAGTCAAGTGGGGCTTCTTGAGAAGTGGTCTCATCACCACCTGTTTAAGGCAGCATGGGACCATTCCCTCTCTCAAAGATCTCCCTTGGCCAGCCAGTTATCCCTTCCCAGCTGGCTTTTCTGAGCTGGGGCAGCAAGGATTCAGTACTGACATGGTTGTAGGAAACTGTCCAAGCACCTTGTCCAGCTATACCAAATGAAACTCATCCAATAAAATTACCAAACTGTGCTCTAGATAGCTCCACCAATTCGACTGCTGTAACTCTGGAATCTGAGTTCCCATGGATCCAACAGATTTTTTTTCCTGGAAGTGCCCAGTGAGTAGGTTACAGTGGGCCAAAGATGGGCTAAATATATAGTTTTTTGAACAAAAGAGGGTGAAGCAAAAACCTAATAAAAGACTGGAGGTGGCATAAATAAGTCCAGTTTAGTTTCCTTTATTCCCACCTTCGCATATTTTGAACAAGAAAGCATAAACAAAATGTGAACAAAAAGAAGCTCCCCATAAAATATCCACAAAATTCATTCTCACTTTGAAAGCTGGTTCTGACATTAGTTCCTCTGTAATCTAGTTCTCTTTCATATAAAAGCGTGCAAGTCAACGCCATATTTCTAAATGATGCATGAAGCAAAAGACAAGCAATATATGTTTAGGAGGCAAATCCTATGTAATGCCATATAACTGGAGTTCACTAACAGATATGACACAACTTCTTTTGGATATAATAAAGATTTATGAATCATCATTATTTTCCACATTGTGTCATTCATATGGAGCACCATCATGCTAAGGTTAGCTGTGCTTAAGTTTTTCTATAACCACATGCTTGGCTTTAGCAATTAATCTTCTTATCTTTGATTGACTTGTGAATTATACCTCTGGTTTCAGTATGTTTGTTGATAATCTTTTAATCTTTGCAAAAGTATTCCTCTTCATGTAATGTGATAGAGTGTTGAAGACAAATTGAATTCTAGCCAATTTAGATTCACAGAAGATGAATTTAAGCAAGCCAGTGTGTTGTAGTGCCTAGATGCTCAACTGGGGCCAGGAGATCTGGTATCTAGTCCCTACTTGGCCATGACAACCACTGGGTGATTGTGCCCGATCACTGGGTCTTAGCCTAATCTACCTGTTGTGAAGATAAAATAAATAGAAGAGGATCTATGTAAACCACCTTAGGTTCCTTGTATAAGGAAAAATATGAGCTATAAATATAAGAAGCAGCAGCACAACTCAATCTACATGCCATATGTGAATATACTCTTGGAGTACAGTTTCTCTATAAACTGCCTGCTATTGTGACATGCTGGAAGGATCATTGTGATAGCATCATTTTGAGATGTTCAATACAGTCCTCACAGAGCTACAATTCCCTGTACTCCTTGGTATATGTCAGGCTAGTTCAATCAGCTTCCAATCAATTACAGCAAGGAATGTAGGTGTCTCTGATATTATCTCCACTGTAGCAGATATATTCTCACTTTGTAAAGTATGTTTTTATAGCCACTGTATGTATTTTATTTGTTTATTTATTTATTTAAAACTTTTCCATGCCATTCCCCAAGCAAGGCATCTTGGGATGGCTCACAGGAATCTCAGGACAGGCCCGCATTATGATTTAAATATTTATAACCCAACTTTTGCTTCCATAATACATCCCCAACTGGTCTCACATCGGTCAGAAATAAAATAATCAGGTGTTTAGAAAACCAACTACAAGAACAGCAGAAATACTAAAAACCAAACAAAAACACAATGTAAGGATGATACATTTAAACCCTGTCACTGGAATTGTGCTAACATAGTAAATCACTAGTGGAAAAACAAGATTAGCTATTCCTCTTCTGGTGGAATTGTTATGTTCACAAGGTCTTGTAGCTGTTTGCATTTATGTTAAGGGATGCCTTTTGTTAGTTTTATTATGTGCACTGACTCTCATTCTTTAAAAAAATAATTGTGCTCCTGTATTATCTGTTCATTATAGTGCTGTTTTCTTGGGACTGCTGGTTTTGCTTTTTGGATGATTTGGATTGGAATCCAAGCCAGAGAATAATTGCCAAGTTTCCTGATTGAAACACAGTTTGCACCTCTAAAAGAGAAATCTCTCCTGGCCAAACAGCCTTTGTCAGCCAGGGATCATGAGGGCTTGAGAACCAAAGACTGCCTACACAGACAGCTCTGTCAGCATGTGCAACTTTGCAGTGTCCTCTGTGACTGGACTGGCTGTTGGGGTTGCGGTGGGGAGGGGGAGTGCCAGAGAAGTAGCCCACTTAGCACAGATTGCTCTTGGAGCAAGAGGATCCTCAGGAGTTGGCAGGCTTTCAGTTTTTCCCCATGAAGCCTTTGAGAGCTTCCCCTGCAACAGACGTTATTGTTCTTACAGTGTTTTATTTTTTGAAGGAATGATTTCTAAGTTAATCCAAGAGAGTTTACTCTCATGCTCATACAGACTATGATTTCCAGGGAAAGAAAAAATAATAATGAATGTTTTCAATGTGCAGCACAATTTTTCAGGGGTAAGAGCAAATTAACATGCTCGTCATTCTGCAAGACTCATCTCTGTACTATAGCTAAGGTGCTTCCAGAAGGAGGGGCCCTGACATCAGAAGACATTGTGTAGCAATTCAGTCATTGTTGTTGTTGTGTCCTGGATAGGGATGGCTTGGTGACAGTGAAACAGGCAGTGGTAACCTCAAGATGAGATTGCTGCAATGTGCTCTATGAGCTCTACCCTCTTTTCTCCTTTGCTAAACTGCACTGGTTTTCAGTTCACGACCAGGCCTGGTTTAAGGTTTAAGCAGTAGTGTAAAAAGTTCTGAACTTGGGACCAGGATACCTGACAGAGTGTCTTCTCCTATACCAACCTGGATGGTCCCAGAGATATCTGGAGGACATTCTCCTCTGACTGGAATCCAAGAGGAGAAGAGACTTCATTGTGGCAACTTCATTCCTGTGGAATCCCCTGCCCCAGGAGGTCAGGCAGACACCAACACTGTGCTGTTTTCAGCACATACTAAAAACTGTCTTACGCCAGAAAGCTTTTTCTTGCTGTTGTGTCTCTATCTTAATGTTCTTTTGTTTTTAAATCTTTAAATGTTTTCATGCTGGTATTTGCTCTAATCTTATACCGCTCCGGAATCTGTTTGCATGTGTAGCATTATAGAAATATTTTTAAATTAACAAACAAACAAATTAGATCAGTATGATTGGATAGAATGAAGTGAGGCTGAGCAAACCTTACGTGGGCTGTAAATGGATCTGACAGTCAATTGCTGGTAACTCTGCATGGTTGATTGCACTGTGTGTGCTCTTCCCACACATTTTCCATGAGAATTCATGTTCATGGCTCACATATGATACTGTGGTTCCACCTAGAACTTCTTCCATAGTGGTCTGGGAGCTCAGAGGAAGGAATGGAGCATGCCATGGCTAAGTCATGGGACCCCCCAAAGACCCCCTTTCTGTGTCCGCAGCCTGTGGCTGCATGATTTTAGTTGTTAAGCCTCAAAGGCCTTCCCCCTCTCCATCCAAAATATTATTGGGAAAAACCCAAAGGCAGGCTTTTCTTGTGAAGACCACATTTCCACCTACGAGTTATGTGGTTGAACCTTCACCTCCTATTTCTCATTGTACTACTCTTTCCTGTCAAGTTGACAATGCAATCTTAGGTTAATTCTACTCCAATATAGGTACTGACAAACAAGAGATGCTGGAGCTCACAGAAATTCTCTGAACACCACTTCAAAGCTTAGTTTGCTTTACTGTCATTTTAATTGGTGACCTGTGAATTTCAAATGGGGAAAGTGCACATTTCTGTGTCCATTTCTTTAAAGTGTGTACTTTTCCCCATTGACTAAAGCATTAAAATGTGCATGTCTTCAAAAATGTTGACTTCAATGTGTTCACATTTGTTTAAAATACATATTTTCCAAATATGCTATTGAAAGCTCAAGACTAGGTAAGCATTTTCCAGAACAAAAATGCACTCCCATTCATTTTCATATTGGGAACAAGGCAAGTTTTGATAATCTGCAAACTAAAAAGAAATTCTCACTTACCTTTTCTCCAGAGTAAGTCCCTGTCTTCAATTGAGCTTTTTCCCAAGTAAATGGTTATAAAGTTATTAATTGCATTCTAAGGCTTCAATTCTGTACATGAAGTTTGGCAATTAGCAGGTGGCCACCAGACCCTTCCCATGGGCTGCACTCTCTCTGGTCCCCTCCCCTAAGTGGGTTAGCAATATGGAGCACTAAATAGGCCAAATGTAGCTTATTTTAAAATTATTTTAACCCACTGACTGCATCATAGTGGATATGGAGTATAGTACAGATCAACTTTAATTTGGCCTTTTTAGGGCTCTGAAAGGTTAAGGTGTCCCCTTTTTTTGGTAAAAAAACCCACACACACACACACACACTGGGGCAGTGGATGCTACATGTTGCCCTGTCCTGTAATATATACTTACCTGAAAGTGTTCTTTTAACTCAGCTGGACTTATCCCCTATGTCCTGCTCTTGACATATGCATTCTTTCTTGTGTGACTGTAGAAGGGAAAAGGTGGACCTTCTGCTTTACAAGATATATGTATCTAGTTCTCATTTCCAATAATATGACAACCTGTCTTCCAGCAGCCACAGCAGCAGCCTCAGCAGAGAGGTGCTCCAGATATCTCATTCTCTATTGATGCAAATAAGCAACAACGACAGCTTATTCAGGAGCTTGAAAACAAAAACAGGTAAGGGTCTATAATCAATTTGCTGCAACATGCAGTCAGGCTAAATAGATATCTGTGGGTGAAGCAAGAGGCATAGATAAACAATATCAAGACAGAGCATACAAAGCCCATACAGAATTTATCATGAGAGGACCCGTAGATATAGAATGCAGCAGAATCCAATCAGTCACTTCCACTTGAGCTAGTTCTGTTATGCTCCAACCCTTTCCCTGTTCAAGTGGCCCCCAGTACTTTCAAAATAGTAATTTAACACTTTTGGGGTGAGTAGAAATTCATTTTTGGAAAGAGGCACATTAGCAGAGCTCTCATAAGTGTGCTGCACTGAGCTTCCTCCTTCCGGAAATGAGTATTTCCATTCATTTGGGGCTTCCTTTGGAAACCCTAAATCTTCCTCGTGTATTTAGTGGGGTCCACATGCAGAACAGAACCAGTGGGGCCAATTGCTTGCAGAAGGGAATTGAAAGGCTATAAAGGGATTCCCAGGCATTCTGCTTTGGTTTATTACAGTGCATTGGGGTTGCTGTATATGTCTCTTCTTTGCCATGTGATCATTGTAGAATTAGCACTTTGGTGATATCAGGTAGAAAATTGTGGCAGGGCAAATTGAGGACCAGTAACCTATGCATCCTTACTCTGAAGTATAGCCCAACGAAATTCTGGTATGATTGGAGTTCACAGCCGGCCACTACACAATAGTTGTTGACTAGTAAGTTCAACCACAGTTTGTCAAGGAATTCACAAACAAATTTCAGTCCAATTGCTAAGTTAAATGATTTGAGGACTAAATAGGTCCTCAAAGTCCTATTTGGGTCCAAATAGGTCCAAGTAGGAATTATAATGCAATCTGGTTTTTATGATCTTTGAAAGTATTTATTTATTACATTCTTCATCGTGGCCTCTGTGCATCACACACATGGGGTGCTGCGCCTGCGCAGTGCCTTTGGTCGGAGATTGCAAGCTAACGGTTTTTGGCAGGAAAAATGCTCCACTCCCCTCCCCTCCCCCCGCAGCCTATAAAGAGCGGAGCGTCCGCCATTTTGTTCAGTCTTTGCGACCGCCGTTCTCTGTGCCTCGTGCCGCTTTCGCTCTCGCTTTGGCTATTGTTCCAGCTCTTTCTACTAGCTTCTTCCAGTTATTGCCAAGTTTGTTATACCCTTGTTCTTCATAGTTGTTAGCATAGTTCATAGTTCTCTCTTTCTCTCGATAGTTTCTTGCTCTATCTTTGTTCATTCTTTCTAAAAAAAACAAAATAAAACAAAACAAAAATATATACTTACCCTCTGCACTATCCTCTCTTCTTCTTTTCGGCGATGGTGCAGCCAGCGGCCTTCTGTGAGTGCGCAGAGTGTGGGTCAAAAATGTCATCATCTGACCCACATGACCTATGCCTCCTATGGCTAGGGGAGGGGCATAGGACTGACAAATGTGCACACTGCCTGGCTTTTTCGAAGCAGGCAAGAAAGAACTGCGAGAATCACCTGTGGTGTCTCCTTTGGGATCGAGCTCTTATGCAAGCCAATCCACTCGCAGCTGCTCCTAAGCCTCCCTCCTCTTCAGTGGCCTTACCTAAACACCCCTCCAATGAGGGTGCTTCGACTGCTCCGGCACCCTCCGCTTCTCCAAAAAAGAAGTCGGAGAAACACAAGCATGCCGACTCCGAGAAATCTGTGAGTCATAAGAAGGCCAAGAAAGATAAGGCCCCGAAGCCTTCGAAGCGGCCAAAGGAACCTGAGCGTCCTCAGTACTGAGATTTGGGCTCAACAACCCCATCGGTACCAGGACCGACCACCGTGCCGACGCCGCCTGATATGGCCATTCAAGAGGCCATGAGGGTCACCCCGCAGGGTTCACCTCACCGTATACTGGAGCGCCCATCAGAGATTCCTCCACCTCCTCAGAGGGGCTCCATTTTGGATGGAGAAATACAGGACTCCCCTCCACGGGCTAGGTCCCCAACACCTATGCCTACGGCTGCTGTAGAAACCGATGCAGATCCCTCCCCATCTCAAGGCCAATGGAGCCGCTCCTTTGAGCAATCCACTGAAGGTTGGCATCTGCCATCATACCATCTGTGGCATGAACCACCTTCCGTGGGGTACTACCCAGCTCCTCGGGGCTGATCCTTGCCCCCTCAGGACCGGCCATGGACCTCAGATCCAAGGCATGCCTCGCTGTTACCTTCCCGGCACGACAGCAGCCGCTCTTTTTCTCCGTCGGAATCCTCATCGTCGGCAGCGCCCTACTTCGTCACCTGTTCCAATGACTCGGACGCTGACTCGACCTCCCCAGATGTGGTCGTTACCGCCCAAGACCCGGCTTCTCCTGATGAGTCGCATGTCTCGTTTGCAGAACTCATGGCGAGACTCGTGAAGTCTTTGGACATTGACGCAGTTCAACACTCAGGTCCATCGACTGACAAATTTTATGATGTCATCCAGGGGGAACAATCTACTTCCATCGTTCTCCCCCTAATAATGACTCTAAGGGAAGCAATGATCCAACCTTGAGACCTAGCCTCTCACCATCAGCCAACATCCCGGAGGGACAAATCGATGTACCGGGTTCGGGAGGAGGACATCCCTTTCCTCCTCCATCACCCAAAGCCGAATTCGTATGTCGTTGAATCCTCCCAGGGTTGAGAGGCTAGGGGACACACCACACCAAGGGATAAGGAGGGGAGGAAGATCGACTCCCTAGCTAGGAGGGTCTATGTGGCCTCAGGCTTGGGGCTCCGCATATCGAATTATGAGGCGATGTTGGCTAGATATCAATATTTTATAATGCAGCGCCTCCACAACGTCGCCTTGTCCCTCCCAGACCACCAAGGAGACCTGGCCAAGGTCCTGATAAAGGAGACCATGCAGGTGGCTGTACAACAGCTATCGACGGCCAGGCACCACATGGACACCAACTCAAGGGCCTCGGTCAGTGCCGTCTCGCTTCGGAGACACGCTTGGCTCCGAACCTGCAACTTTCCTGACGAGACCAAGTGTAGGATTGAGGAGATGCCCTTAGATGGGTCCGGGCTCTTCCACTCCCACATGGACCATAAGCTGAAGAAGCTGCATGAGTTGCAAATGACAGCGCGTCGAATGGAACTACCTCCTCAACCCCAGGCATAAGTGGTCATGGTCCCGTCCAACCTACAGACAGCCTTATCAATTGAGGCAGCAGCCCCAACATCGTCAGTTACCGCAACAGCAATGCTGCCATCAGCAGCCTCAACAGCGTTACCAACAGGGTCGCCACCGCTTTGACACAGATAGGTGACAGTGTTGACGTGCTGGGCGAACCATTCTTCTTTCCCTTTCCATACCCACCCCTTTCTCATCTGGGGATCGGTTGCGAAACCGACTCCCCATTTGGGAGTCCATCACATCTGATTGGTGGGTATTGTCCATCATACAGCATGGCTATCGGATAGAATTCGACACCATTCCTCCATCAAGTCTGGTCCGCTCTACATCAGGCTCGCTGGCACTGCTCGATGAAATTCAACAGCTTCTTTGGAAAGGAGTGATTCATCAATTAACTCCATCTGATGGACTTCACGGATTCTATTCCAGATACTTTACAGTCCCTAAACGGGATGGTGGTCTGCGTCCGATTTTGGACCTGCGTAATTTGAACCGTTTTATCCAAACTAAAAAGTTTCGGATGACCACCCTTCAGAACATTCTGCCATTGCTGAGGAAAGGAGACTGGTTCGCCTCATTGGACTTGAAGGACGCCTATTTCCACATCTCTATCCACCCAGACTATAGGCATTTTCTTCGCTTTGCTGTTGCATCTGACATTTATGAATTCATGGTCTTGCCCTTTGGACTGGCCACCCAGAGTGTTTACTAAGTGTATGGCCCTGATCTGTGCTTTTCTTCGCCTCCAAGGTGTCCATATCTACCCATACCTTGACGATTGGCTGCTAGTGTCCCAATCTAGAGAGGGACTCCTCGCGGCCATTCATAGGACCTGCTCTTTATTGAATGATCTGGGCCTACGTATTAATACGGGAAAATCTTCTCTCCTTCCGAAACAAACTCTAACCTTCATCGGAGCAGACTTGGATTCAATGGTGGAAAAAGCCTTCCTTCCCCGGGACAAACAGAAGACTCTTACTTGCCTTATCCTTCGGATGTGATGAGACGGGACGGTTCCAGTGAAGTCCGTTCAAAGACTTCTAGGACATATGGTCTCATCAGTAACTGTGGTGCCACATGCCAGACTCCGTCCTTTACAGCTCCTCTTCAACAGGCTGTTCCATCCCCAGCAGGACCTACCATTGAAACCGATCCGAATTCCATCATCGGTCCTCCACTCCCTACTTTGGTGGATGGTTCCGTCCAACCTGGCTACAGGAATTCCATTCAGACCTCAGTCCCCGTCGATAACAGTCGGTACCAACACTTCTCTTCTGGGATGGGGAGCGGTATGCAATGGTCTCCAGGCCCAAGGCATGTGGAATCGTTCGGAATCCATGAACCACATCAATTTTCTGGAGCTGTTAGCAGTATTCAACACCATCCGCTCCTTTGAGGATCTTCTTCACCATTGCGTCGTTCAGATAGCATCAGACAACACTACAACTGTCTTCTATATGAACAAACAAGGAGGAACAAAGTCCCCAACCCTGGCCAGATTGGCGATGAGGATTTGGGACTGGTGCATCCCTCAGGACATTTCGCTTATAGCAGTCCATCTAGCTGATACAGACAACGTCCAAGCAGATCTCCTCAGCAGACACATGCTTGTATCCCACAAATGGGAATTAGATCCCCAGATTCGTGACCGTCTCTTTCACCGCTGGGGCTTCCCGGATGTGGACTTATTTGCCAGCCAACACAACAGAGTGTGCAACCTGTTCTGCTCGAGGGTGGGGATCGGATTCGGATCCCTAGGAGACACCTTCATGATATCTTGGAGCAACCAGCATTTCTATGCTTTCCCACTGATTCCACTTGTAATGAAGGTCGTGGCAAAGATAGTACGAGATGGGGCATTGGGGATTCTAGTAACCCCTTGGTGGCCACGTCAACCTTGGTTCGCCACACTTCTCACCATCTCCCAGGGAGAATACCATCTTCTCCCATTGCTTCCTTACCTCATAACCCAATAAGGAGGTACACTCCGACACCCGGATTTGAGGTCTCTGAATCTCATGGCATGGCAAATTCGATAACTACTACAATCTCATCTGTACTGGCAGTGACATTGAACGTTTCGAATCCAATCTTCGAACCCGTTGAATTACAAGTTTGTCACTATGCTGCTGCTTCATCGGTTTCGACTGCGCTCTCGGTTCCGAGTGTCTCCTTGCCCAATTTGACAACCTTGGATCCGTCCATCCATACATTATTGACTCTGCCTTAAAACCTTCTACACGGAAATCCTACGAGGCTAAATGGAAACGCTTTTCTGATTTTGCTGAGTCTCATTCGTTTTCTCCAACAGAGTCGTCTATATCTCAAATTCTTCAGTTCCTGTTGGAATTTCACCGTTCTGGTCTAAAACCTTCTTCCATTAAGGTGTATATGGCGGCGATTGCCTATCACCGTGGACTGGTTGACGGAGCCCCTATTTTTTCCCAACCAGTTGTTAAAAGATTTCTTAAAGGCCTTCACAATCTCAACCCAGTCATATGACCAATGATGCCCACCTGGAGCCTCTCTGTTGTTTTACACGCTCTAACAAAGGCTCCCTTTGAACCCATGGCTATGGTTGATTTACGGCTTGTTTCATGGAAAACAGCCTTCCTTGTAGCAGTCACTTCAGCCAGAAAGGCCAGGGAGCTTTGTGCACCCCGAATAGATCCTCCGTACTTGAACTTTCACAAAGAGAAGGTTGTTCTGCGACTTGACCCTTCTTTTCTCCCGAAAGTGTCTACATTCTTTCATCTGGGGCAGGATATCGTCCTACCGGCCTTCTTCCTGTCATCAGCAACCCCTCTGGAGAGATCATTACACTCCCTTGACGTTCGTCGTTGCTTGGCCTTTTATAGATCCAGGACTGAGTCAATTCGACACACGAATAGACTTTTCATTAAATATTCCACTTCTGATCAGGGCGCCCCAATTTCTCCACAGAGACTCTCTAAATGTTAGTTAGCACTATCACCTTGGCTTAGCAGCTTGCCAAGCTTGATCTACCGACCATTCCGCGAGGCCATTTGACCAGAGCGGTTGCAGCTTCATCAGCCTTTGCTTCAGGAGTCCCGCTTGATGATGTATGCCGGGCTGCTACCTGGGCGAACCCTTGCACGTTTGCAAAGCACTACCGTCTTGATGTTCATGGTTGACAGGACTGCTCTTTTGGAAGGGCTGTCCTTTCGTCGATTCTTCATTAAGGACACCTCCCTCTCCTCCATTTAGGGTAAGCTTATTAGTCTACCCATGTGTGTGATGCACAGAGGCCACAACGAAGAAAAGCACCTGGAACTGTACAGCTCACCTGTAACAGATGTTCTTCAAGTGGCCATCTGTGCAGTCACACAACCGACCCACCGACCCTGCTCAGTGTTGGTGAGTGGTTGTTACTCGGGTCGGTATCGATATCGATACCGTTCCCCATCCTTCTAACTTACATTAGTTAGCCACTTGGGGGCGTACGTTCAGTCGCAAAGACTGAACAAAATGGCGGACGCTCCGCTCTTTATAGGCTACGGGGGGAGGGGGGCGGAGCATTTTTCCCGCCAAAAACCGTTAGCTTGCAATCTCCAGCCAAAGGCACTGTGCAGGCACAGCACCCCATGTGTGTGACTGCACAGATGGCCACTCGAAGAACATCAGTTACAGGTGAGCAACCTGCTTTTCTTATCTGGGTCCTTTTCCCAAGAAGTGTGAGGTGGCATATGTCACTGTTTTCTTATACACACACATTGGGGAAATTCACACAATAGAAACCTCAGTGATTTTTTTTTACCACTGTTAGTCTGTCATGCCATACTCTTCATGGTATTTTAGCATGGTACATTTTAGAAACCACAAAAAGAAACAACAATCTGTTTTAAGATTTTGTGGTACCCTGATGACTTGCTGTGTCATCTGAACTTGGAAAAAACAACTCATCATGGTTCCAAGGCCAGAACCATAGAGTTACTTAGCAAGAGCAACCTATTGCCACTCTTGCCAACTGGCTGGCCAGAGAGTGCCACTGCCAGCTGCTGTTTGTGCAGCTGTCAGGAGCATCCCTTCTCTGCCCACCTTCTCCCCAAAAGATCAACTTCGGAACAGGAGTGGTCATTCAGTTTGTTGGTGATGGGGCAGGGGTGCTTCCAGTCACCTCTGCCCCCCATGTGTATGTGGGAGGGGCAAGAATCAGCTGGGTAGTGGTGCCAGTTGGGGGCTGTGACACTCAGCTGATCCCCATGCTGACACCCGCCCCGCCCTCCTCCTTTCTCCTGCTTGCCCGAGAGGCACCTTGAACCTGACAGCCACCTCTGCAGGAGCAGCAGGGAAAATAGGGGATGAGTCCTTCTTCTCCCTTCATCCTGCCACTTACAAGAAGGGTACTTTGTGGCCACCGTGTTGGGGACACCTCTCTCACAAGCAGGACTGAGAAAGGGGGACAAGTGGGGGCGTCATCTAGTTCCTCCTGGGCACCATGCCCAGCTGATTATTCTCCCTTCCCCTCACACCCACAAGGGGCTTTCCCCAGTGCATGCAGAGGGGGAGAGAGGGCAATTAATTGAGGATTTAGTCCTCCACCAGGCCCAGCTGACTCTCCCACTCACACTCCCAAGGGGCTTCCTCAGGCAGGTGTGGAAGCAGAGGGAAGAACTGGCTGAGTGGGACTATTTCTTTCCACAGCACTGACCAATCGATTTTCCTCCCTTTTGCCTGAGTGTGGAGGCAAAGGGCCTGATCAGTTCTCTCGTCACCTTTGCTATGCCTTGCAGCATGAGCTCTGTTTGCACAACAGGGACTGCTTGACAACGGCAGTGAGCGAAACTCAGCTCATGATCAGAGCTGCCAAAAAGAGGAGCTGCATTCCTCCACATACTGTTTCCTGGGATTCCACCTGGAGGACTGAGAGGGAAGAAAATGGCAGAAAGGAGGAAAGTTGCCACCATGAGCCTGATCATCTGTCAGGCACACTGAGATTAAAAAAACAACAACTACAAACCATGGTTACCATGCAGTGTTGCTTGTCATGACAAGTGAACTGCATATCAGTTAGGCTGACAGCCAGAGCATTTATTACTTTAAAGATGTTGGTAGCATATCAGGGGCAAGGAGGCAGGCCTGTAATTTATATTGGCTAATACAGGTCATTATTCAGGAATATAAACTGCTCTCATAGTGACCTTGAGCTGGATCAGGACCACAGCAGTGGAAGGCTTAAAGCACCACCAGGAGCAGCTATGTTGGGTCCTAATCCAGATTGGTTCTCATGCGTTGATTCCATAGTACCCACCCCCGCAAAAGTAGCTGTTAGCTATGTCTTTAAAGTAATGCCTACTTTGGGTCAGAAATCCTTTGATTAGCCCAAAGTCACCCTAGTGAATTTCTTGGCCAAATGGAGGTCCTAGTCCTGACTCCCATACCACATTGACTCTCTAAATGCTAGCAGATTATGCACTCAGAAGGACAGAGCCCATACCTTCTTGGTCCCCTGTGACATGATGGAAAAGGACAAGCGCATTATGCAGATCCATGTGGTCTCATCCAGTTAAGCAATACCTCATAGCTGCAGTATTTTTATTTTCTGTTTTCTCTGTTTTTGGATGTTTTTACTTATTTATTGGACTGAAAGCAGCAGCTTGCACTAATCACAAGCCATTTGTGTGGTTCCCTGAGGTTTCTGAAGTGGCCTCCCTGAATGTGTAATGCTCCCACAGAGCCTCTGGATTCCAGAATCCTCTCCATAGTACCCTTAATATTTATTTTTTTATTTTATGTTATTTTATTTTTCCATTTATATCCTGCCTTTTTCCTACAAAGGGCTCAAGGCAGCTTACATCATTCTCCTCCTCCATCTTATCCCCACAACAACAACCCTGTGAGGTAGGTTGGGCTGAGAGTCTGTGACTGGCCCAAAGTCACCCAGTTGGCCCCATGGCTGAGCAGGGACTAGAACCCAGATCGTCTGAGTCCCAGTCCCATGGTCTTAGCTACTACACCACACTGGCTCTCAATATAGGTTGACATTCTTTGTGCTAGCTGAGCTCTCTGTCTGTAGCATTCTGTTCAGTGAAAATTATGCAGATCACAGACAACTTTTTCTCTTCCTCTCTAAGAGAAATCTTACAAGAGATTCATAGGCTGCGACTTGAACATGAACAAGCATCTCAGCCCACCCCTGAGAAGGCAGCACAGAATCCTACTCTCCTGGCAGAACTTCGGCTCCTGAGGTAAGTATCTGCATATAATGTTTAGCTAATGAATTTCCCAAAACTTTTGACAGTTACACATCTTGCTTATGTTCCAGTTAGAGAGCAATGCTATGACCCCTGGACATTGACTGGGGGCTAAAGTTGGGATGAAGCCTTCCGTAATGCATCCCTCCAGCATCCCAAAGCATCCTGCAAAGCGAGCCAAGCCAAGAGGAAGTCCAGGAACAATCATGGCCCCCCAGTTGCACAACCAGCAGCCTTCCCCACCAGACGCAGCTGCCAAGGGATCAGCTGCAGGAGAAAGAAGAGGGCCACAGTTGCACCAGGCAACCCCAAGCAACCAACCTTCTTCTCCATCCAGTGCAGGAAGCAGCAGCTTGCAAGCACTGGTTTTTATTATGTTATTTTATTATTATTTTGCATATTTTATTGCAATTTAGTTATTGAAAAATAAGTAAATTAAAAAACCCTGCCAAAATGTATGTTCTTCAGGCAAAAGTGTAAAAATATGCATTTTTCAGGGATCTGACTATTTTGAAGGGATTAATGCATTTTCAGGAGTGCAAAGTTGTATAGTTATAGATTTGCACAAAGTCAAAGAACTTGCTAATATTTAGTTCTTCCCAATATTTATATACTTATATGGCCATTTCCTGCTTCCATGGGGCATTAATAGATATGGATTGGTTAATACCAGATTTTCCCAACCTAGCACCACTCAGACATTTTTGGATTAAAGGTTCCATCAACCCCAGCCACCATGACTGATGGTGGAATTATGGACATTGTGGATGCCAAGTTGGAGAAGACTGGTCTATGCTATTAATAGGTGCTAGCTGTGAGATGACAAAGGATAAAAATCCAAATAATAATTAATTAAATACGGATGGAAAGAAGATAAAATGTATTCTACTGAAGTACTCAGTTACTGTTTCTTTGACCCATAACTTCTGAAATCATTGGGGAGTGTGAGACTCAGGCACCAGTGAACCATACTGAAGAAACAAACAGAAATTAGAGTGAAGATTATCATTTTCTCTTTAGTGCAGTGTATTTACAAATCGTCTTAGCCTAGAAAGTTCTATGGCACCCCATCTTCATATACAGAATTTATTTCAGGAATCTGAAGCCTCTTTCTAGTTTTCATTCATGTAGAACAGGGACAGGGTGGGGGCAGAATAAAGCAAGCCCTGACCTCTCCTCAGTTTCTGAAAGCAGGATACCTCATTGCATGTAGGCTGTCTCCCACACATAGAGCTTCATGCAAGCAATTCTGCCTACAAGTATTGAAATGAGCACATTAGGAGAAGACTGTTTCCACTGTAATGCTGTCCTTGCCTCCCCTCCCCTCCCACCCCCCCCCCCACCAAGAAGTTTTCCTTCTACATGAATGAATAGGACTAAAATAAACCACAGAGGGAGGAAAGAAATCTCCCTACTCCATAATATCTCTGCTGATCCTCTCCCATCATGCAAGGCACAATTCTGTGAGAAAGAATAATATTTAAGTTCATGGCAAGGTAAGAAAAATGCTAGGACGAGGTCTCGATAATTTCACCTGTGGTATAAGTCTTTTTGTTTGTATAAACTCTGACCATGGAATCCAGAGTTTCTACATGCAGCACTCAGTCTCTAATGATGCAGACTTCCAGCAAGTCCCTATGGCATTTGCACACACAGGGCAGAAGAGAAAGCTGTTCCTAGACAGGCAAAGTAAGAGCAACCACTTTTTTTTGGTGGAATCAGTTGTTGCTGTTTGTACCCTGCCTATTTCCTATACTGGGACTTGAGGCAGTTGATGCCAAGGGCCAAAAGATATTGGATCATGGACTGCAGCCTCTTCAGCACTCCAGCCATAAAGGCTTTCCTGTGGCTTGTAGTATTAAAAGCCAAAGTGCTTAAAAGAAAAAGATGTGAGCAGCTGGGCTCCAAATCAGTTAATTTTAAAGTTACTCCTGCAGAAACAGGCAGATTATTTATAGATTATTCTTTTTTGAAGTGTGTGTTCATTTTTAAACATTCTAGGATATTGTGAGCTACACACCTAATTAATTACTGGGGATCTCAATGCACATATATCATGTTGTGGTTGCTTTTTTCATTCTTGTTTTGCCAGCGGAGCTGTCTAGCAGTTGGAAATAGAACCATCTAGACATAATATGCAGCATAAGTACAACAGAACTTGAAAATGATTATAATCAAACTGTTATTGCCCACACCTCTTTTGGAGATGATGCCTGAAATGAATTATAATCTTGCTTGGATGGCTGTTTTAATTTTCAGGCTATTATTATTTTACTTTTTTTTAATGCCCACTGATTATCTATGGCTGGCACTTCTGCTTGACTTATTGAAGAGTTGTTGGGTGGTGGTGTTCCTTAATTTTCTTCACAGATTTAAGAAGATAATACATTAGTTTAGATTTATTGGCACCGAATATCCATAGGGAGCTATGTCAATCGAGATCTTTCCTCTGTTTTAATTTGCATTGCCAGAAAAAGCAGTATCTGTCTGGCATTGTGTGTGTTTGGAATAATAATCACCAATTAACTGTTAAAGGGATCATTTTGATTTCTTGCAGAACATTTGCAAAATAGAAAACCCAAAAGCAAAAATGAATATTAAAGTTCTCTTTAGCATACATACAAACTCTAGTACAACAGTAAAAGAAGATTTGAACTACTATGTTAATGAACAAAATAACATTCTGTAAATTGCTATGTGAGGAAAGAATGAATCCTATCCAGGCTTTCCAAAAGTGTTGGTTGCCAGTTTTCAGTTATGGTATAGGTTTCAATCAAGTGATCTTTCAGTTATAGCTATATACTATATGTGTGTTAAGTATTGTAACTGTTCTGTGTTATAGTACTAGAATACAAAATAAAATGTTTATTGCCCTAATTACAGTTTAACTGGGACAATATTCCTACATGAAAAAAATATTTCCATCACATGCAAGCTGTGTGTAGATTATTGTATGTATTGCTTGCAAATGCAGGTTTTTGATGTTTATGCCCTGGGAGGTTGTGGAATGCTCAGATAGATGCTCTGATTTTAAATGCTTATTTCTTAGACAGAGGAAGGATGAGTTGGAACAAAGGATGTCTGCTCTTCAGGAAAGCCGGAGAGAACTCATGGTTCAATTGGAAGGCCTCATGAAACTGCTCAAGGTAAAATATACCATTCCTACTAAGCAAAAAAAGAAATTATGTGCAGTGGTACAGTACAAAAAGTAATACAAGGAAAGAGGCGGCGGCAGCAATTCCCAGTTAGTATATTTCATCCAATAAGCATTTGTTAGGGAAAGTTCTCCTCATTTCCTTCAGACATCAGTTGCTTCTATTCCCTGGATTAATCCCACATAGTTTTGCTACTCTTACCATTGTTGCATCCTATAGTTTCACTATTCATTCCACAAAAGCAGTGATAATCGAGTCCAAATGTCCTTTTCTCTAAATAATGAATAACTTCTTTATTCCTTTCAGGTATCATGAAGTGGTATTGTCATTAGAGCAACCATTTGTCATACTCCATTTTATAATGTCTAAAAATCCTTAAACTTGATAACAGAAAGAAGAGGGCAGTGGGGGGGGGGGGTTATCAGCTATTTGGAATGGTGCTAATGTAAATTCAGCCCTGACACAAACCTGGTATAGTCTCATTTCACTTAAAAGAGAAGCCCCTATAGAGGAAAAATTCTTTTCCTGATAACTATTTCCATTTGACAAGGTGCCTTCTTTCATGTAAACTCTGTATAGAATTGTAGCAGTGCACAGAAAAATGACTAGTGAATCAGTTTTGTTGTTCTTGAATCCTCTATTCATAGTATCATCGAACATGAGGATATTAAGAATATTGAGGCGTACTTCATTTTTGTAAGCTGACTCTGGGAACACTGTTTAACTTGAAGGTGTGATGCTATACAAGCCACTCCTGTTTTTCAGTGTGTATAGTAGCATAAGCCCTGTTTCCAAAACAGTGCTCCAAAAGTGGCCAGCCTGGTGTCTCTAGAATTGGGCTGGACATGTTGTAGCCCTTAGCCTAATTTATGAAACTGTCTACAAGCAAAGTATTTGCCTTCTTGCATTTGCAGTCTATCCCTTCCATTGCAGCTGTAAGTGTGGGGAGGATGGAGGGCAAAGAGAGGAGGAGAGGCAGAAAGAGAAAGAAAAAAGAAGGTGTCACCACCCATTTTCTGGCTCTGGCCCATCCAGTCCATGGCCCCTAATAGGGACTGTGTCCCTTTCCAGAAAAAAGTGTTATTCACTTTGCTGAAGAATTTTGCAAAGATGACGTAAACACAACAGTTTTTCCCCATTGTCCCTTCAGCCAACTAGCCAGCCAGAAATTGGTGTTCAAGTGTGCTAATTTCAAGGGATTCATTTTGCAGAGTGTAATTGACAGCAGAATCCAGGTTGATATCTGCTCTAAACCTTCAGTTTTCCTCTATTTACACTTTAAATGCCAATTCATCTAACTCACAATGGTCCAATCTTTCTTTAGGAAGAAGAATTGAAGCAGGGAGTAAGTTATTTACCCTGTAGTTGTCACACTAACTCTTAAGGAGTGCTCCTGTTTTCCAAGTGTGTGCTATACTACATCTGCTTGAAATGTGTGTACCTGCACGCCTTAAACCTTTTATCTGAGTACTTGAAGTACTTCATCCAGTCAGCTAATTAAGAGTTCTGGTTTTCGTAAGCACTCAGCATAAATGTAAAGGATCTCCATGGCTCATGACTGATATATAGGCATCTTGGGTACAAAGAGTAATCACTTTTTAATGCATGCAACACAAACTAGAGAAGTGTCTAAACAAGGCCACTAATCTGAAAGTGCTTAAATAGTTCAGGTTGGTGAAAAATGCACTGAGCTGAGCTTAAAAGATTTCCAAGTACACTGACCTTGAAACTCCCTCACTCTGTTGTTCTCAAGCAGCCGCAAAGTTATTTTAACATCAGTTTTCAAGGATATGTCTAAGTTAACAATTCAGAATGTTTTTAAAGATGCACAATCTTTTTGTAATGAAAGATGCAAAGTCTAAAATTGCATTTGCATGTCCATTTTTAAAAGCCTTAAGGATACAATCCACTGGGTTGTGCCTTTGATGCCTGCAAGCCCCTGAACCCAGAGGTTAATGAGCATCCTATGCATGGCAGGAGGAGCAGAAGGTGTAATCTTCCCTTCCCTGCATTTCCTCATCTGCATTCTTGCTAGACCCTCATTTCTGGTGTTGTAGCTGGGACATATCAGAGGGGGTGGGAAGGAGGCTGCAGGAATCTGTTTCCTGATCTTGGTAGTCTTCTCTCCACTGGAACACCCCCTTTATCTCTGTCCAGTGTTGAGTTCCCAGGGGGTGGTTGTGAGAGGGGAGAAGAGAGATCAGAGCACAGATTCTCAGCTCCAAGGTCAAACAGTGTAGCCAGCCTCTCTGTCATGCTGAGTCAATAGCATAATGCAGCTTTAATTAGTAAAGTGAGGCATTACCACATGCTCTAGACATGCTGTGAGAGATTTCAAACACTGTAAGAAATCAAGCACATTTAAGTGAATAATATTTTATGTAAAAATGCTGTGCTAGATTTTCACATTCTGACATTTTCAAAGGGAAAAGTGAGATTTGAGGGATATGAAAAGCTCCTCATCTTCCCCATATTCATAGCTATGGGTGAGGAATTGTGCCTGCTCACAGCACTAACTTTTTTCTGCTTCTTCACCATTTTGTTATGTTAGTCATGAAGTCATGCCTGACCCATCATGACCCATGGACAACATTCCTCCAGGCTCTCCTGTCCTTCACCATTTTAGGAACTTAAGAAATTACCTAAACAGACCATTGGTCCATCTAGCACTATATTGTCAAAACTAACTGACAGTGGCAAGATATAAGGTAGCTTCTTCCTTTTTAAGGGCTTCTGCATAATTCTAGCCAATCAGAAGTCATATCATAATAATGGTGTCATCACCGCCATATAAACAAGTTTGTCTAGTAAAGATGATTGAGGACAAAGCCCTATTTCATTTTTATTTCTATTTTTAAAAATGTATGCCATCTTTCCATTCAAAACAAGTCTAAGGTAATGAATATCAGTTACATTTTCCTCACTCTGAATTAGGGTAAAAGAGTGACTATATCCTTGTTCCAGAAGGAGCAACTTCAACATATACTGCTTTGTGACACAACACAGCAAAACATTTACTCAAGTCCAGAAGCTCTGGACACATATTCTTACCTGTGACCACTAGGGTTGATCCAGTGAGGTCATCCATAATCCTCTGGACACAGGATTATGGGTATCCTGTGGTGAGCAGAAAGAACACAGAGGTAAAGGACATCACCCTTTGCAAAGCAGCTGGATGGCTGATTTCAGCTGTTTAACTGTTGCTTTGGTTGCTTTGGTGGAGAGGAGGCTGGGGCACTGCCAGGATCTGTTGTATCTTGGCTGTGCTGATCTCTTCTTCTCCCCAACCCTCTGGAATGCCCCCAAGCCCCTTCTCCAAAGTCACCCTTCCAGCCTCAGGAGACAGCCATGCTGTTCTTTCCATACCAAGGGGAGATTGGGATCAGAGCACAGAGATCCAGCTCCAAGGTCTAAGCTCTTTTCCAGAGTTAGAGCTTGGCATCTACGTGATCTGATGGCACTTTAGATGGAGTCTAGGAGCCACAGGATGACTCTGTTCATGGAGTGATATGCAGTACAGATGAGTGGTATCCATGCTTGCAGCTGCATACAAATGCCAGTGCTGTCTCTCCATTTTTGCAAGATACATATTCAGTTGCACATCCCCACCCACATGCTGTCACAAGTACTCAGTTACACTTAATTTTAGGATCATTGGCATAGATGCATTCATTCTTGCCCCCTTTTTGGAAAAGGATATACCTTTAAAAAAGAGGAAGTGCAAAGTATTTTAACAGTTGAAGTACTTCTTGTGGGGTGAAAGGATGTGTGAAAAAAATATTTCCTGCTTGGAAGTATTGTAGAAAGCACAAGGTTTTTACCAACATATCACAGATACTTTGTGGTTAGTGAACTAGGCAATTGTCCATCCCCTAATTTTTTTTTTTTTTTAATTTCTGCTGGCTAAGAAAAAGCTCTCTTTCAGAAACAGGAAGGTGATATTCTGTATAGAATATACGTAACTAGCCAATAGTTCTTTGTGAGTTGAGCTAGGTTCCACAAGAGGGAGCCACAGAGCAAAAACCAGCTAACCAGATTTTGTTTCAAGCCTTCCTGGGTGGGGTTGAGAACACTTTTGCTGGGAAAATCAAGCTTTGTTCTTATGAAATTTCATAAAGAAGAAATCAAGAAGGTATAATTTCCATTAAAATACCTGCATGATGTCTGCAACAAGAAAGGAATTGGTCAGTTTCTGAGTATAACCTCAATATAAACCTAACTAAAACTACTCTGCCAAATGAACATTTGTTGTTTTAGACCTTGAAATGGCAAATAAATCCTTGGAGCATTAAGGAACCGAAGCTTCTCCCAAAATTGCTGTTAACTAGCCCTATTTGTGTTTATCTTGGCCTTAGAATTATAGCTATTTTATACTGTGGGACTGCCACTCTAAAAACAGAATGGAGTTCTACCACGACAGGTATTTACGTTGGAAGTATGGCTGCCAGTAGTGGAAACAGCAATAATGAAGTGGATACAGGACTGGCTGCTGTTCCAAATCTTCACCAGACATATCGGAAAGTATCTTGGACAGGATAGGAGATGGTTTTGCCTTCCTCCCTCAGAGATCTTGAGATGCTCAAGGCAGGGTCATGGAAGTCTCTAGTTTGTATCACAAATCCTATTAAGGTGAGCTGTTGATATCTTCCCAGCAGAATGGATTTGGAGACTTCCATTCTAGGGTGCAAGGAAGCCCTCAGATCCAGTAAAGGGAAAGTAATAAGCATCTCTGAGTAGAATTGGCAACCTGAAATGCAAAGGTGTGAGTGGAACTAGCACAAACATTGCATCTGAAGATCTATTGAGTGACCATCTGTTTAAATTACCTTCCCATTACTGGATCAGTGTGAAAAAAACTTCAGAGTTTCAGTGGAGCAGATGAGAAAACAACCATGACTCAGAAGAGTAGATTATGAAGTTTTCCCATCTTTACCGCTAAGCAACAGAGGAGAAGGAATCAGGGGACAAATATTATTTTCTCCAACTCAGCTGCTGCTGTTTTACTTAGAGATTTACTGATCACTTTTGCAGTAGGCACTGTTCCAGATTTAGCAAAATCCAAGCAGCCCTGCCCTCCAATTCCTTTCCTCAAACTTCTCTGGGCTCCATTTCCTGTTTCAGAGTGGCCTGCCCACCTAAGTACCAAGATGTTTTATCTCAAAAGTGGCAAGTCCAGTAAATAGTGAGCAGGCCCATTTTGATTTGCCCTTTTCTGATAAACCAGTCTAGCCACAGTTAACCCACACATTTCCAGGGTTCCCAATCATTTTTGCTCCTATAGCTGAGGAAAAGTATCTTAAGACAAACAGGTGCAGAGGAAAAACTTTGAGGAATGGACCTCTCAGGCTATGTATTTTGCCAATGAAACCCCTATTTGCAAATCTGCAGTAGTCCCTATTAAATGGCAAAGATGTTTTAGTTATAGACTCCTAGCTGTGTAGTCACTGGATGCTGTATATTATGCTAGAGCCAGCTTGCAAAATGGGTAATCTCCCTCCCACCCCATTAACTATATATGACAACCTAGTGTGGGTCAGTATATCTACTGCTACTAGTTATCTCAAACTGCAGAAACTGCAATACCTGATTGAGAATGTACAACAGTGAAAGTGTATGATCTTTGCATGTTCTGTGGGGTTTTTTGCTCACTTCCACCTACTAACTACATGATACTTAGTTAAGTGAAATATATTAGCCTTCCTTCTTGGTGCCTTCATATCAGGTTAAGTGACTGAACAATAAAATCATAGCACTAGGAGCAGAAATGATGACAGATAAAAGTAATCTTAAAATCAAAATTGTATCTGCTTGCAAGGAAACAGTCTGACAAAACAGAAACATCTTCAATAGCAAGAGTTGGAGCCAGCTAAACTTTATGGGATGAGCTATTCCACAACGTGGGTGCTGCTGCAAAGAAGGCACTCTCACTTGTCACCACCAACTGTGCTTCTACCATAGGTAGGATACAAAGAAGGGTCTCTTCACCAGATCTTCAGCATTGGGAAGGCTGGTATGGGAGGGAGGTACCTTTAGGCGTCTTAGACCCAAGGCATTTTGGTTTCCAACGCTTTGGAATCAATTTGACACCCAGTGCACACATTGCAGAATACATTTAATATCCCATTGCAAGTGCTTGCTAATGTCCTTAGCACATTCTTGACCAGCTGATGCTTCCAGAGTTGACCTTTGTGTAGAGTGCACTGTAGTAATCCAGTCATGTAATTAAGTTTGGCTTCCTCAGGAATGAAAGCAGGTTGCATACTAGCCTAGACTGGGGAAAGGCATTCCTGGCCATTGCCACCACTGAAGCATCCAGATGTAAAGAATTTAACAGCATCCCTGAACTTCAAACCTGATTCTTAATAAAGACTAAGTTTCAATTCCAGAAGCTGTCTCTTTGTCTGGAATAGGATTCAGTGTATTAACCCCAATCCAGCCCACTGTTGTTTTCATACTGTGATTCAAACATCAGCAGCTTCCTTGATATTAGCTAAAAAGGAGAAATACGGGTATATGTAATCAGCATATTGAAATCCCAAGCCAATCTATTGTGACTGATGTTAAAACATTTCACTATGGTTCAAAGAGCATCCTTAAGTTCATGTGAAAGCTTGCATGAAGTTCATTTCCCCATCACCACAAAACTTATTTGTCTGCATTTTAGGCCCAAACTGCACATTACCTTGAACACTTGACTGATGTGGGACACATCTGCATTCTGCATCTCTGCCCCACATTTCCCAGCAGTATTTCAGAACATGTGATCTGTTGCCTTCATCTCACTGAGCATTGATCTTATGCATTGCCAGCTGCAGGCTTTTTGAGGTCCTTTCAGCAAGACTTCTTCAGTGGGATCCCTCGCTCAGCAAGTCTGCCTTCTCAGAGGCTAGGAAAGAAACAGGTTGTAATGGGAAAGAAGAACAACTCCAATGACCCCACTGCTTGCCTGTGAGCCTTCAACAAGTGCCCAACCATACCTACTGCTGATACTGGCTTAGCCATTATCCCAGCTGATACAGGCAAGAGCCAGTGAAATGGACCCTTGACAGAGATGCACTGAGTATGAAGCTGATGTGGAATACTGTGCAAAACTTTAATGATACATTCAGAGAAAACCAAGATTGAAGAATTAAAGTATAGGAAAATGTCCCATGAGGGAAAGTTGAAGGATCTGGTTATTAACCTAAAGAAAAGAAGGCTAAAGAGGCAAGGGGTTAATAGCACTTTTCAAACCCCTGAAGGGCTGTCTCACAGAGGAGAGCAAGTGCGTGTTCTTTGCTGCCACAGAGGGGCTTAAGTTACAGAAGGGTACATTTTAGTTGAATATTAGGAGAAATGTATTAGTAGTAAAAGCATTTTTAGAATGCAACCCATTACTCGGTAGTAGGGGAAGGGAGGGCTCTGCCTCACTGGAGGTCTTTCCTAGAAGCTGGACACACATCTCTTGGAGTTGCTTTTGCTCTGGATTTCCTGCATCAGGCACAGGATTGGACTAGATGACTTTCTGCGGTTACATTTATATCCCTCATTTTTCCTCTTGCAAGAAACCCAAGGAGGGTTTACAGTCCTCCTTTTCATTTTATCCTCACAACAACCCTTTGAGGTAGGGTTAGCTAATAGTGTGTGACTGGACGCAAGTCACTCCGTGGGCTTTGTGGCCAGGTGACGACAAACAAAGAGCACCTCGAGTCACTGTCCAAACTGTCATCATTATGCTGATATGCTCCAGGGCTGAATTCTATGATTCTGTGTCACACCTGCTTCATCTTTAACCAAGCGACATTGAGAAGACATGTGGAATGGTGTCACACAAGCATAAAGTATTTTTTTAGCTGAGGCTAGAGTGGGTTTGAGAGTTCCCTAGATTTCAGAGGTAACCTGTGTGGCCTGCTGGGGCTGCTTTGAGAAAGTTGGATCTTGCAGCACAATGTCAGCCCCTTGTTCCCTCCCTCCCTCCCTCTCTCTTTATAGGCTCCTTTTCCAGACATCTTAATACAAGGCAATTCACCTTTGCATTTCACAGAGCCAAGAAGAACCAATGTATTTCTGTGTACACTGCTCAACTTTCATGTTTTGGAGAAGGAAAAAAACCTCAGTAATCTGTTTAAATCTCGGAATTTTGGGCTGTTTCTGCTACCCTCTCTTCCTGTGTAATTCATCCCTATTATTAGTGTATGCTTGTGGCCCTAGAAATAAACAAGGAAGCTGATGTAGTTGCTTTCCATTAGGAGGATCCTGCTGTTCTGCACAGCATGGGCATTTTCTGACAACTTGCACAACAGAGATATAACTGGAAATGGCAGTGCCTGCGTGGCTGGCCTTGTAAGTCACCCTTAACCACTCATGCCCTTTTTTCCAGACACAAGGGGCTGGCTCCCCTCGCTCATCTCCCAGTCACACGATCAGTCGGCCTATTCCTATGCCCATGCGATCTTCATCCGCCTGCTCGACTCCAGCCCACACACCTCAGGACTCTCTGACAGGTGTGGGAGGAGATGTGCAGGAAGCTTTTGCACAAGGTAAGTTATACAAACCATCCTGTTATCATGACATCATATTCCAGAGTAGTCAGTAAATGCCCGATCGATGTAGCTCAGAATTGTGAGGTGGGATTGCTCAGCAGTTCCACAGCTGCTTTCCTCACCATACAAGTCTGTATGTGCGTGTGCTTGCCATATTATCTGCAAAGCAGCATTTATCATTTAACGAAGTGATGAAAACATTGTATTGAAGGCAAGAAGAATAACGAGTGGATGCTTGATGGAATGAAACAAATCTGAAAAATTATAATTGAGCCTTATTGCTCTGTAGGGAAAAACATAAGGGAAAGAGTTGATCTAAACATACTTTAACAAGCCAAGCTTTCTAAATGATCTGCAACAGACACGACATTCTTTATTAAGCAAGTGTACAGAAAGAGCCATTGTATTCCTTGACCATTGCAATTACACTTCTTCATAATGTTCTGTTCTGAGCTATGTTGTATGGTGATTCTTTCTCATGCCAACTGCTTGGCAGCTCAGAGTCCCAATAGCAAAGTAGTTCTTTACTTAGGATCATTTGTTTCCCTGTACAATCTCTGTGCTGTCATCCACAAGTACTAGAAATTTCTCATGAGCTAGATATTTATTTTATTATTTATTTATTAAAACATTTATATGCCATCCCATCGCAACAAAGCCTCGGGGGGGCTCACAGCATATATAAAATACAGTAATACATTAAAACTTATCTATTCCCCCCCCCACATACAGTTCATTCATTTTATATTTCCCTACAGCTGAGTCTTACCATCCATTCTTCTTCAGTTCCTCCTCCACAGTGTGTTCTTGTCTGCTCTATATTGTTCTAGCCCACATGCATATTATTATTCTGGGTTAGTGGTACCATCACTAAGGTTGAAATCTTACTGTTGCTGGGAGGGTTCTCCAGGGGCCAAAAGACACTGCAGACCTCCCTTTCCACCCATTTGCAAGTGGGCAAAGAGGTTCATCATCAGAGGCCTCCCTTGCAGCAACAGGGACTCTGCTGCCATCATTCCGCCAGTTTCAATGCTCTGGCAGTAGAGGGAACAGGCCTCAAATCCACTGGATCCAGAGCACTCCTTTTCCTCCCACACACCCACCCTGATAAAGGTGAAAGCACACTCAGCCTTGCAATTGGTATACTTCTTTCTTCTCCCTTTTGTGTTCATGGGAGAGATTTTCTAAGAATAGGAATGGAGGCAGAACAGCAGTCCCAGCACCTTCTGCTCTGGTTAGTGAAATTTCCAGAACCCTACACTAAGAATTGTTCTGCCCTCCACAGCTTCTGCTTTCTGCTGTCCTGCACTGCACAGCATTGAACTGTGGTTGCTGTGCAACACAGAAAAGCAGAAAGTAATCCATATAATAGCTACATTTAGGATTACTAAATGATCTCAGATGCATTTTTTAATTTGCCGTACTCCAATTTAATTACATCCTAGGATCCTAATCTTGCATAGAGTAAGAAAAGCTCTAAACTTCACTGAAAATATTTAGTGCTTTGCTTCTCTTCTTTCTCAGGTACAAGAAGAAATTTAAGAAATGACCTGCTGGTAGCAGCAGATTCAATCACCAACACTATGTCTTCTCTGGTGAAAGAGCTAAACTCAGGTCTGATTGTTTACAGCACAATTAGGTTATAGTGATTCTAAAAATAAAATAAAATAAAATAAAATAAAATAGCTGCAGCCTAAGAAAGGCACATCTGTGTGGATGTTCCATAGAATAGTTAAAAAAAAAAGTTTCCCAGAACAGCCTTCCAGTGCAGAAGATCTGCCACTGAGTCCCTACTTTAAGTGCCTTCTGTATTAAGTGTGTTATGCCATTACAAAAGAGAAGGCTTTCTCTGTGGTGGCCACCAAGCTTTAGGATGCCCTCCATAAGGAGGAATACATTGCCTGTTGAGGGCCCAGGGTAACAGAATGCAGCAAGAAATCATGCACCTCTTACAGTGACCTGGGAACTCCTCTTTCCCCTTGTTTAACAGATAGTCAGTTCTTAGCAGGTGTCCCACACAAAGCAACAGCAACGAAAATCCTCCCTGTGTGAAATAAGACTGTATGACTTAGTGCTGCACAGGTAATACAATAAGCTGTTATGAAAAAGATCCAATGCCATGTGGGAGTTTGGGCAAAAATATTAAGGAGTCAGCCACTACTTCAGCTGTAGTTAGCTCACTTGATCTTCAGTCTGTGAATGGGAAACTGTATAGCATAACCCCTGTGTAGCTTTGGGATTTCAGGTACATTAAAGTGGTCACACCTGGCATCCAACAATTGTTTGTTTGCAAAAGCCTACTAAATGGTAACTGGACAATTCAGGAGTGGAATAGTTAACTCTGTAGATAAAACTGTGTATGAACAGGTTTATTTTTAGCAATGTGAGCAACTGTACTAGAAACAGGAGAAAATCATGTTAGTACTCATGCAACCATAGTACCATCATCACCTTTCTTCCCACAGAAGTTGGAAGTGAAACAGAGAGCAATGTGGATTCTGAATTTGGTCGAACTCATTTCGATGACCTTGTTCCATCACCAACTTCTGAAAAGGCTTTCCTTGCGCAGATCCATGCCCGGAAGCCAGGATACCTGCACAGTTCAGCTGCCACTGGGACCATGCGTAGTGATATGTGGGTACTCCCCCACACTGTCCTGCTCTCTCTCATTCTTTTTTTCTTTCTTGCTACATATTATATATTCCCTTTTGCCTTCAGTAAGACAAGCTAAGCAGTCGTGGTATGTACACGTAATATCAAATTGCTCTCTTAACCAAAGGTTCACCCAAAAAGAGCACTAAGGGTTATTTTCAAATCCAATTTAAAAGATCTCGCAGTGTTTTGTAAGATGAACTTGCAGTAATTATAGCTTGGAAATTCAGCATTGATGCCTTTTAAAAGTATTTATGGAAAAAAAGTGAAAATGGAGTTTGCTTTCAGGGCAGAGCCCTTTTAGAGTAAGATGGATTTAGCAGCAGCGGCTTGCCATAACCAGAGGAAAAAGAGTATGTCCAACAGATGCATTCTTATATCCTTCTGAAGAGAAAAAGATGGGCTGTTTTCTGCTGAAGATCAGGACACTGTTGTGATGTTAGGTGTGAATCTAAAGTTTGATCAGTAACTGGAATAGTGTCCAAAGCCTTTGTCAGGATCCAAAGAACCTCACATCATTCTAGCACTGTGTGTCAAAGGACACGTTGCGCTTATTGGTAGACATTTAAAAGATTCAGGACCCAAGAACACAAAACAAAAAGTACTTAAAATCTGCATATGAATTTGATGTAGAATATCAGTACAAATGTGATTATAAAATTATCATATCTATATGTATAAATTTAGGAATCACTACTGCATTTATTTAAACTTCACAGGAGGCAAAACCAGCCAATTAATTTCTCATCCAAATTATATTAAATAAATAATTATTCAAATCATTTGCATCCTAAGCTAGATGTTTCAAACCATTTGAAAGCATGCTTTTCTGTGCTTAACTGCCATAGAAGGGAATATGTTGTAGGATCAGCCCGGGCATTGCTGCATGTAGTAAGGGGAGAGGTGACCCTTCCCTCTCCGGCTGCAGTCTCCCTTTAAAGGGGACACCATGCATGGCATTTAAGTGGAGGGGGGAAAGCTATCCATTGGCACCAATGGACATGCAGGACTCTGTGGAATAGAACTGGATCGATGAGAAATGGAAGTGGGGCTGGGACACCGTGGGCCCAGGTAATAGCTCTGACTTTTTGTTTCTCAATAACTGATCACTCTTCTCTGCACACCACACAACAAAACTGCTTTTGAAACTTTCAGAAGTAGTTTGTAGTGGCACACTGTGGTGGTTTGCTGTTCAGTGTAAAAAAATCCCCCAGCTATGGCCAGGTTGTTGGGCATGCCTAAAATAGCTCTTTGGATCCTGATTTTTATATGGCAATATTAGTGCCCCAAAGGCTCAAGGGATGGCTCAGTTGATTTATTCCTTTAATCCCTACAGTCCAGTGTTTCACCATCTGCTAACGTCTACTGGCACATGCTGCAGACAGCAACCAATTCAAGCAGCATGGTTACACTGCTAGCTTTCTGCCTCCACTGAGTGTGTTTTAGGTAAACAATTATTTGCCTTTGCTCAATACACTGCCTGTGTTTTCAGCTGAGTATTCCAAAGCCAAAATAACAAGCAAGGACATAGTGCTGAACTGACACTGAGGGCTTATCTATATATTTGGCTAAGAGAACAATCCTGTGGTTCCCAGATAGTATCCCAGATACCCCAGGATTTTTGAATTCCTCTTTCCCAAACAGTAAAAACTGCTACAACATCACAAGTGGCACTCTAAGACCCAAGTCCCTCCTTGTAGCCACTGCAGAAACAACCATGCCAGCTGCTTTCTGAGGTCTGCAGCCTTGAAGGACCTCATAAGGGTCAAGAAGGCATTCTAGTGGATGGGACAGGGAGACAAGAAACCATATCTTCAACCCCAGAAACCCCCCTGCTAGCATAGCTCTTCTAGACATGCTTAGAAACCCATCTAACGGAGAAAACAAGGAACAGAGAGTGGTTACCTCTGTTGCTTCTCCTGCTCTGCTAGGGCACAGGGTATTAACTAGCCTCAGAGTTCAGAGGTTTTCATCAAGTGGGGCCACAACCTAGAGGACTGCACCCATAATTGCTTCTTCCTTCCTGGATGTCACATTTTCAATCTTCCTATGATTAAAAAAAATCTTCCTACTAGTAGAAATATAGCATATCAGGAAAAGGATAGGCAAGAACCTGTCTTCACAATGGGCTAGTACATGCAGGAAATTCTTTTTTTTTTGGGGGGGGGTGTTGTTTGTCATCATTTATGAATACAACCCCAGCTTACAGTCTGATATGGTGATGTTGAGGGAGAACTCTTCCATTAGGTATCACTAACTAGGTACTTAGGCTTTAATAGCTGGTAATTATCCCAAAAAATACTGCAAGTGAGAATTTCCTCTCCATGTGAGTAACCAAAGCCATTTGAAAGATGGAGTATATGAGGGAAGGTACAAATAAATAAACCCTTGGTTTTGAAGGAATATATGTGTAGTTAAAAGAAAAAGCACAAATCAGTCTTCATGTTTCAAAATTCATGAGGATAGCATAAGCAAGAATTTCAGCATTTGTTTTTATTTTAGGAAGCTATTTATTAATGATTGCCTTTAGGGTAACAGAAGATGGAGACCCTTATGTTAGAGCAGATGATGAGAATTATGAAAATGATTCTGTCCGCCAGCTAGAGAATGAGCTCAAGATGGAGGAGTATTTGAAACAAAAGCTGAAGGATGAAGCTTATCAGGTAAAAATGAAATAAGATTTCCACAAAATCATCTAGGTTAAATTAGAACCAAGACATTACCATGTGCTAGATTTTATTTCTGGTGGCTCAGAAGTGCATTCTTTATATAGCGAAGAGGCTTCAGATTACAAATAATTCAGAAATTCACTCATCATTTTTGTCTCTGAGTAATCAGGAAGTACTTTGTGTACTGAAAAGATTAAGGCTGACATTAACTTTCACAAGCTGTTAGCTGATGCATCACAAATGCTAGTAACATTCTGTCAACAAGGTGCCTTGTCAACATTGTCACTGAATTACAATATGAATAGGGATTGGCTCACACTTGAATGTTTGTCACTACAAAAATAAAGTAATGATTTGGATGTGGGAATGATTCCACCTTCAAAGGTGCAACTTTCTTATGGCCTGATATCATCTCAATGGAGCAAAGTGTATTTCAAAAGCCAAGTGCCTGACATACAATCAGAAACACAAAACCAAAGATATTCAATCCAGTCCTATGGCCACCTAGATGGCTGCCACTAATTAGTTGGAATCCTTTGCTCAATAAACATAACCCTAACTGTGACAATGGTATAACTGTGCATGAAAGACACCAGTCACTGTGTGATGATGGCACAAATTTCTCAGTAGCATCTACCAAGCCACACCTGAAGGTTCTGCTAGGAAGAGCCCACAGTGCTTTCAGGAGTCCAGAGATTAGCAACCATGCGTGCCCTAAATCGTACCATAAGAGAATGTGCTCTCATCCAGCCAGCATAAAGATCAGCATCAAGGACAAGACTGCACTGTAAGGGTGCATTCTGTGGCAGAGTTCCCTGAAATAAAGCCCTGTTAACAATAGTGCAATTTAATATTCATGTTGTCAGGCTCATAACCCTCATTGGAAATAAAGGGGAAATTATTAGGTTATACCTCATATAACTTTATTAGTAGATTTAGGATACTTTGGTTGAAGCTTTTAGCAATATGAGAATGTACTTTCTGTTTCACTGTATGTAAAAGATGTTTCTTGAACTGGGCAGATTTACTAAGGCCATGAGGATGATGCAATTAATCATCATTTTGATCTAGGTACACTTTCCTAAAAATGATGCTGTAGCTGAAGAACTGATTGGCTAGAACCTATCCAGTATTTATTTATTCAACTGTATTTCTCTGCCTCCCAATAGCCAAAGCTCTCTGGGCAATTCACAACAGTTAATAGGTCTTGAATAAAATGTGCCTATCAAAGACATCAAATTTCTTTAATGCTGCAAATAGCAATGCACTGATATCTAGGAACAAGAATCAGAAGAGAGTCTTCCTTTCTTAGCTGCTCTAGCTCTGAAGCTTGTAGAAAATAACATCTGTATTCCGAAGATCAAATCTAATGCTTACCCTCTCCTGCTCCTATTGCAGTAGCAGCCATCTTACAGGTTATTCTTGCATGGAAGTATCTTTGTTTACTATGATTGCATGCCAATACACCTCTCTTGTGCATCTTCATCTGTGGAATGCTACACTGGTCCGGCTGCTCACATCTTCAGTTTTTACATTCTCTTTTTATTCACAGGTCAGCTTGCAAGGATGAGTAACTCTCCTTGTATCACTTCCCCTCAAAGTAAGTATTATATTAGTCTAAGACTCTTATTGGCAGCTAGTTTTACCAGCAGACTGCACCGAATGGGTGCATGTGTGAAGGGAGAGAACAGGCAAATGCAAGATCCAAAGTGAATGTGGCAAATCCATACATCTTGCATCACTTTCTCCTCCCCTTCAGGTTGCCTAAGACTGAACAACTCTACCAGAGTGCATAACTGAAAAGAAGGGACCTTCTATTGCTAGCACATTCTGTTAGTATCTCTGTGTGCCCTCTTGCTTTTGCTGGGGAAGGCAAGTGGCACAGCATACAGAGGCTTAAGTGAGAGGAGCTTGTGTACTTCAGTTTCTCCAAACTGAAAGTATTCCTCTTCTCACTCATGTGTATGATTCCAACTCTCATTTCATATTTAAAAAAAAATCAAATGGGAGGTAGCACAGAGGAGTTTTGCAGTTGTAGAATCTATGGTGCATCTCAAACACCAGAATGAGCCAAGAGATGCTGACCTGTAGTCTAGTAGAAAAGTTTGAGCTAAACTTTGGCCTTTTATAATACCCTTTAAAATGTACATGCCACATTGTAATTTTCTGCATATGTTAAGTACTCCACTTGTGCAGTCACTCACATTTTCTTTTTCCTGTCTCTCTCCTGAAATTGCTTTTTATTTCTGTGTAGATCACATTTTAAAAGCAGTTATAAGTTGCTGTTTGTTCTTCTTTGTGGCCTCTGTGCATCACACATGTGGGTACTGCGCCTGCGCAGTGCCTGTGGCCGGAAAAGATTGACAGCTAACGTCTTTTGGCGGGATGCGCTCCGCTCCCCCCTCCCCCCTGTAGCCTATATAGAGCGGAGCACCCGCCATTTTGTTCAGTCTCTGCGACCGCCGTTCGTCGTGCCTTTGTGCCGTCTTCGCTATCGCGAAGATTGACTAATTTTTCCAGCGTTCTTCTCCAAGTTTGTTCCCTCTTCACTTATCTTGTTCACGGTTGTATAGTTCACTCATTTTCTGCACTCGTTTAATCTTTCTTCACGTTTATTCCCTTCACTTATCACTCCCTCCCTACAAAAAAAAACAAAAAAAAAACAAAAATATATACTTATCCTCTTTCTATCTTCTTTCTTTTTTTCTGACACGATGGCTCAACGAGCGGCGTTCAGAAAATGTTCTGAATGCGGATCCAAAATGTCTCCAACGGATCCGCATGACCTATGCCTCCTATGCCTGGGCGAGGGACATCGGGTCGACAAATGCTCCCATTGCCTCGCCTTTTCAAAGCAGGCGAGGAAAAATCGGGAGAACCGGCTATGGAGGTTGCTCTGGGACCAAGCACTCCTCCAGACTGACCCTGTGGCTTCCCGCACAGTCGTGGCTTCGACTGCGGTTCAACGGCCAGCCGCTCCTGCTTCGGCGTCAGCAGCCTCCTCCATGCAACTCGCGCCACCGCGTGCTTCCGTCGAGGGAGCTGCCCCTCTGCCCTCACCGCCTCCTGCTAAAAAGGCTGAAAAGCGTAAGCACGCGGAATCTGATAAAGGGCATAAGAGGTCCAAGCGCGATAAGGCCGAGAAACCGAAAAAACCGAAAGCCCAGGATAAACCTAGGCATAGAGACTCGGGCTCGTCAGTACCTTCGGTACCTTCAGCCCTGGTGGTGCCGACGCCTCCCGGTCCGGCCTTACAAGAGGCAATGCGTGTCACCCCCCCCGGGATCGCCACGTCGAACTCAACCAGGATCGCCTCGTCGGATTCAACCTTCAGATCCGTCCACGGTAGCGAGGAGGGAGCCCAGTTCGGACGGGGAAATTCTTGACTCTCCCCCGAGACCGAGATCTCCGACCCCCATGCCACCGGGTCGTGATGTGGAGACGCAGATCTCCCCCCGCGGACGTAGGAGTGCGTCCTCTGACAGAGGCTCTCCCGGCTGGCCTTCTCGACTGGCTTGGTACGAGTACCACGCCAAGACTCGGTACCCATCTCAACCCCCCCATCGGGTTCGAGAGCGGTCTGTACTGCCTTCGGGTTCGCGCCGTCCGCTGTGGGATTCATCGCGGGAGAGTACCGTATCTTGGTCTCCTATGGCCTCTTCTTCGTCCGACCCGACGAGATATGCTCTCGAATTCGAGGCCTCCGATCTGGACTCCACCTCCCCAGATGCAGCAGTGACGGCGCAGGGCCCTGCGTCGCCTGATGAGTCTTACTCGTCTTTTGGAGAGCTCATGTCCAGTCTGGTGCATGCTCTCGACATCGATGCTCTCCAGCGGCCAGGGCCCAGTACGGATCGCATCTACGACGTCGTCCGGGGTGAGCAGTCAACCAACATGGTGCTCCCTCTCATCACAACTTTAAAACAGGCCATGACCCAGCCTTGGGACCTTCCCAATCAGCCTCAGGCAACGGTGCGTCGCTTTGAGGGAATGTACCGGGTCCGTGACGAAGACATTCCCTTCCTCCTTCGCCATCCTTGGCCTAATTCTGTTATGGTCGAGTCGTCCCAGGGCAGGGAAGCCCGTGGCCACACTGCGCCTAGGGACAAGGAGGGGTGTAAAATCGATGCGGCTGCACGGAAGGTTTATGCTGCGGCGGGCCTGGGTATACGTATATCCAATTACGAAGCTACCCTGGCCCGCTATCAATACTTTCTTATGGACCGCCTGAAGACCGTGCTTGCTGCCTTGCCACCGGACCAGGCAGAGGTGGCACAGCTGCTACTCAAGGAGGCCAAGAATGTGGCAGTTCAGCAGCTGTCCACCGCACGCCACCACGTGGACACCAACTCCAGGTCCCTTATGGGAGCGGTGTCCCTCCGTCGCCATGCCTAGCTTCGCAACTCTAATTTCCCGGACGAGACCAAGAGGAGAATAGAGGACATGCCCTTCGACGGGTCCGGCTTGTTCAACGCAACCACGGATCATCGACTCAAGCGCCTCCACGAATCCAGGATGGCTGCTCGTCGTATGGAACTCCAGCCGCCCAACCGACGTAAGTGGTCTTGGCCTCGGCAACAGTTCCGTCCGGGCTATCAGGGTCAGCGACAGCCTCAGTTCCGTCCGCCGCAACAACCACGGCGTCGACAACAACCGCAACGGTACCAGCAGGCCCGCTGCCATTTCGATCCCGAGCGCCGACGCCGTTGACGGGGCGGGCGAACCCGTTCTCTCTCTTCCTCTACACCCACCCTTCTCTCATCTGGGGGTCGGCTCCAGGGCCAGCTCCCCATTTGGGAGTCCATTACATCTGACCGGTGGGTGTTATCCGTTATTCAACACGGATACCGTATCGAGTTCGATGTCATCCCTCCTCCGACTCCGATTCGTACTACCCCATCCTCCCGGAAACTTCGGGATGAAGTTCATCAATTGTTGGTGAAAGGTGCGATTCGACAAGTTTCTCGGAATGAAGGGATGCATGGCTTCTACTCCAGGTATTTTACGGTTCCGAAGTGGGATGGTGGACTCCGACCTATTCTGGACTTGCGAGGTTTAAATAAGTTTATTACTCCACGTAAGTTTCGGATGACCACCCTTCAAAATATCCTTCCGCTCCTGAGGAGAGGGGACTGGTTCGCCACACTGGACTTAAGAGACGCTTATTTTCATGTCTCCATCTTTCCGTCACACAGGCGTTTTCTCCGCTTTGCTGTCGGATCTGACATTTACGAATTCTTGGCACTTCCCTTCGGGTTGGCCACCGCGCCCCGGGTGTTTACCAAGTGCATGGTACCAGTTTGTGCCTTCCTTCGACTCCAGGGTATACAAGTATATCCCTACCTGGATGACTGGCTCCTGGTTGCCCAATCACACCAACAGCTTCTCCACTCTTTACGGACTACTCGTTCTCTGCTTCGCAACCTCGGCGTCTGTGTTAATACCGAAAAATCTACTCTTGCTCCCGTGCAGGTCATCAACTTCATTGGAGCGCAGTTGGACTCGATACAGACCAGAGCGTTTCTGCCGTCGGATTGCATGCACACTCTGATTCGTCATGTTCAAGTGATGCTACGCACCAAGATTTCTTCCGCCAAGGCCTCCAAAGACTTCTGGGCCATATGGCTGCCGCTGTTTCGGTTGTGCCATACGCAAAACTGCATCTCAGGCCCCTGCAGCTCTTCTTCCTGCTCCACTTTCGTCCGCACCGAGACAATCCGTCCACGTTGCTTCGAATCCCGTCTTCGATCCTTCACTCACTTCGATGGTGGACGAACCCGGCCAACCTCACAGTCGGGATCGCATTCAAGCCTCAGCGTCCGACTATCTTGGTCGGTACCGACGCCTCCCTCCAAGGCTGGGGTGCTACCTGCGGAGACCTGACTACACAAGGCAGGTGGAGCTCACAGGAATCGAACAGCCACATCAATTTCCTGGAGCTTCTAGCGGTCTTCAAGGCGCTCAAAGCATTCGAGGATGTCGTGAGTGGACATACGATACAGATTACCTCGGACAATACCGCCACGGTGTTCTATTTGAACAAACAGGGTGGCACGAAATCCCGGACTCTAGCCAGATTATCCATCCAGATTTGGGATTGGTGCATTCCCAGGCAAATACAGCTCACCACGGTACACTTGGTGGGTACCGACAACGTGGAGGCGGACATCCTGAGCAGGTCTCTGACACCTCATCACGAATGGGAACTCAAGCCTCCGATTCGAGAGGAAATCTTTCGCCTGTGGGGCTTCCCTCTTGTTGACCTGTTCGCAACACGCAACAACGCGGTGTGCAGGGACTATTGCTCAAGGGCAGGAATTGGACACGGCTCCCTCGGAGATGCCATGATGTTGAATTGGACTGCTTTGCGGATCTACGCATATCCTCCCACTCCATTGCTGATGTGGGTAGTGTCCAAGATTCTGTACGAGAAACCAACGGGTATACTCATAGCTCCATGGTGGCCCTGGCAACCATGGTTTCTGACCTTGCTACAACTTTCTCAAGGACACTTTATTCGTCTTCCCAATGTGCCGGACCTCATAACGCAATGGCAGGGCACTTTTCGCCATCCGGACCTGGACGTCCTCAAGCTCACAGCGTGGCTTCTGCCATGACGACCTCCTCTACACCCTCAGATCCTACGAGATCGATCCCGTCTACGTCGGTCCTGACCACATCAGTTCCGTTCGCTTCAAATCCGACCTGCTCATCGATTCCCTTGCTACATGAGCCCACGTCTCTTGGATCGGAGGACTTCATGTCACTTCCTCAAGACATTCAACATATTATTGACTCGGCACTGAAGCCTTCTACACGCAAGTCGTATTTGGCTAAATGGCGGCATTTTTCATCTTTCGCTCGAACCTACAACTTTCAACCGCTTTCAGCTTCGATCCTGCAGATACTGCAATTTTTGATGTCCTTGCACCATTCTGGACTAAAACCATCATCGATTAAGGTCTACACGGCAGCCATTGCACACTTTCGTGGAGCCCTTCAAGGACTGTCGCTCTTTTCACAGCCCCTTATAAAGAGGTTTCTCAAGGGACTTATTAACATTAACCCAGTCATCAAACCTCTGGTTCCGACATGGAGCTTATCCGTCGTTCTGCAGGCTCTTATGAAGTCACCATTCGAACCCATGGCCACTTCGGATCTACGTCTGGTATCTTGGAAAACTGCTTTTCTTGTAGCCATAACTTCGGCTCGTAGAGCGAGTGAACTTTGTGCTCTGCGGGTTGATGTTCCATATTTGAACTTTCATAGAGATAAGGTCGTTCTGCGAATGGATCCCTCATTTCTTCCGAAGGTATCTACAGCGTTCCATCTTTCCCAAGATATTACGTTGCCGGCCTTTTTCCCATCTCCGTCGAATCCGCTGGAGCGCTCTCTTCATGCTTTGGACGTGCGTAGATGTCTTGCTTTCTACAGGTCTCGCACTGAATCCATTCGTCGATCTCAGCGTTTGTTCATCAAATACTCTGAATTCGACCAGGGCTCCCCTATCACACCTCAGAGACTTTCCAAGTGGATTGTGCAGACCATCACGTTGGCGTACCAGCTTTCACACATTGACTTGCCAGTAATACCCACAGCGCATTCTACAAGAGCAGTCGCGACTTCGTCTGCGTTTGCATCTGGAACCCCCTTAGAGGACATCTGTAAGGCTGCAATTTGGTCGACTCCGAGGACGTTCGCCAAACACTATCGATTGGACGTTCGTGCACGACGGGACGCTTCTTTCGGCAGAGCAGTGCTCTCCTCTGTGCTTCAATAACGACACCATCCCAACCATCCTTTTGGGTAAGCTTGTTACTCTACCCACATGTGTGATGCACAGAGGCCACGAAGAAGAAAGGCAGGTTGCTCACCTGTAACTGATGTTCTTCGAGTGGCCATCTGTGCAGTCACACAACCCACCCGCCGGCCCCGCTCGGTGTCGGTGAGTGGCTGCTTTCTCGGTACCGTTTACTATTTCCAGTCTATACGGTACCGAGCGTTACCAAGAGAGGGATTGCTCCTCAATTCTGATTTTCCAAATTTGCTCGGTACAGTGCCACCTCGGTACCCTGTCGCTTCTACTTTCATGTTTTAAGTAGGGACGAACGTTCGGTCTTCGAGACTGAACAAAATGGCATGCGCTCCGCTCTATATAGGCTACGGGGGGGAGGGGGGAGCGGAGCGCGTCCCGCCAAAAGACGTTAGCTGTCAATCTTTTCCGGCCACAGGCACTGCGCAGGCGCAGTACCCACATGTGTGACTGCACAGATGGCCACTCGAAGAACATCAGTTACAGGTGAGCAACCTGCCTTTCAATTCAGAGTTAAGTAATAGGAGTAAAATGCACACAGCAACCTTATTACAGTCTTTTTAAGCTGTAGTGAAATTGCAGTAGTGCAGTAGTGTTGTGTCAGTAACATTTCCTGCCTTAAGGAACTGAACTTTCATTATATATGTAAGAAACCCGAGTGATTGAGCAACTAAGATGTTTGGTTATGCTAGGGAATATTGTACACAATTAACCTTCACACCAAGTTTGTTCAGCTGCAATTGGACTTACCTGTTAGATATGAGAAATCAAAACTCATGGTGCCAATGAAATCCTTGTGGTGGTTTTATACAACTAACCAAAACATTTGTTTCTGTAGGAACTATAATGCTTTAACTTATTTCCGGAAAGATGTTCATTTCAAGATGTCATTGCATTGTTCCATATTTGCTCTCTAGAAATATATTGTAAATCTCTTGTGGTTCTACTTTAAATGTTCAGAAAGAACTTGGTCATACTGAGCGGCACTAAGAAAGTAACTCATAAGGAGTGAAATGCTAAGTGACTTGTCTTTAACATACAATTGTAGCCTCAAAAGACTGACATACACTTAGCGTACATTTTATATTAGTTCAACATAACACTCTTAAGAGGAATTATATGGAAACCTGTGCAAAATAACTGTACTTACGCAAGTTTATACACCTGTTCCTTGGATGCAAGCTAAATGGCATGTACTCTGATTTGTTAAAAAGAACTATCATGAATTATATGCCAGGCACAGCTTGCTGTACTTTAGAAAACAATATCTTCTAAGCAGCATTACAAGATCTTTACCAGCCATGTTCTTTTTTTAGTACCTGTTTTGTTTTATACAACTCATGCTGAAAACTATGAAGCGCTATTTAAGGCATTAACCACCAAAGAGATACAGATGGCAATCGCTTGTGCCAGATCTTGTTGTTTTAAGATAGCAAGCAGTTTTGAAATGTAATACAGGAGGCAACTTTAATATTGAATGCTAGATTTTAACATTCTGAATCTTTAAAATAAAAAGTACCAGTGTATCCTTCAATACCAGAATAGGTTTATTCCAAAAGCTTTGTTAAAGACCAATGGCCCCAGACAAATGCAGCTTGCAAAGGCCTTCCCAGTATATAGCTGATGCAGAGACACATTTCGATGGCCATCACAATTACCTACACCACATCTAGGTTCACCTATGTATATTTCAAAGCTCAGACTGCAAGAGGGGCCAATTACATGCTAGGCTAAAGCTACAAAAGGCAGATAAAAGAATTCCCTGCTTGCAGGGCCAGGTGAAATGAAAAGGAAGCATTGGTCTCTTCAACTTGAGAATGATTGGGGTTGTTGGATAGCCTCCAATTTCAGGCCTATACATATTCCAAATAAGTTATCTCCACTAATTCATTGGTCTGTGATCCTGATCTATTATTTCAATATTGTGGATGATTCTTCCTCTAATCTCTAAAATGTGTAGAAAACACACAGCCCCTGACCTAATAATTCAATGTGTGTATTGGAGCTCAAATGCAATCACACAACATCAACATTCATTTAAATGGAGGTACCAGGACCACATGTGCTTCTAGAGCTGTCCTGTCCACTCAAATGAACAGAGAAGCAGTTTGTCCCTGAGAAAGCTGCTTGAGTGGGCAGTTGTTGAGCTACTCCAGGGATTCTTCAGTGATACTGATTGTGTAGATTCATTTCAGTTGGTATGCCTTGGATTTGCCATGGGATCAGATTTATGACATATGCTTGAAGAAGGCAGCCATAGGTGTTTCCCATTAATTCCTATAGGGTTCTCATGGCTGTCAAAGCCAGCAGTAATGGTATCCTTCTAAACAGCTTTCTGAGGTGAGAACCAGGAACATTCCACTTTCATGGTTTCACTTCTACCTGGACAGGCATTTCCAAGTGTCACTGAGGTGTGTAGGTCTGCCTCAGGGCAGTTGTGCTGGGGTATGCTGCAGAGCTCTATTTGCCCCTGAGCTGATCAATACCTGCATGGAACCACCAAATGGAATCCTCCAGGGATTACTTTGGACTTGATGAAAGCCACTAAATTGGAGCTTGAGCAAAACAAGATGTGAGTAGTTTGCTCAACCTGGGAGGGAGGTAGAGCTCTAGAAAGGGATGACCTACCTCAGAAGGCTGAGGTTCACAGGTAATGCTATCACATACAGCCTAGAGGCCCAAGGGGCTTCCCTTGGCATGAAACAGTTTTCACCATTATACATAACAGAGGTGTACAAAATTATGCGTGGTGTAAAAAAAGTTAGTAGGGAGTATCTAGTATCCCACTAGTATCCCACTTTCATAATACTAGAACCTGAGATTATCCCATGAAGCTGATTGCTGGGAGCTTCAGGACAGATAAAACGAAGTACTTCTTCACACAGCATAAAGCATGGAATTCATTGGTACAAGATGTAATGAGGACCATCAACATGGCTGGCTTTAAAAGCGAATTGGGCAAATTTCTGGAGCTTAAGAATAGCAATGGCTACTAGTCCTGATGACTATATGCTGCCTCCAGTTTCAGGAGCAGTATGGCTGTGTACTAGTTGCTTTGGGAACATGGACTGAAGGGTGCTTTTGCACTCATGTCATGGGTAGCTGGTTGGTCTCTAGGCAAAAAGAATGGTGGACTAGATGGACCTTAGTCTGATTCAGCAGAACTCTTCTTGTGTTCTTACCAGCCTAATCTGGTACACTATGCAGCCCTCCCAGAACAAAGAAAGTCTAACCACAGCTATTCAGGCTCTAAGGAACATTCCCATTTTGCCAAACACAAACAGCAGCATGGGAAATATCGAAAACCAGCAGCAAGTAATGTGCAGGAGTCCATGCACACTGTGGTATGCACGAAGGGCTCTGAACTAGGGAAGCACTGTCAATCTGATACCATTTTTGTTTTCCCACCAATAGGCATCATGCAGTGGCTTCCATCAGATTTCTGTAAAATATTTCTTGACAGGAAAGCTGCAGTCAAATGGACAACGAAAGTGATGTAAGAACTGAGGAGGAGTAGAACTGCACTCAGACTGATGATAGAGATAGCCTGGCTGCAGGCTTCATAGAAGAAGTGAAACAACCTCATGTGCAGCATCTCTGACATAAGTTAACCAACTAGATCTGAAGACTGTAGCACAGTACTTTTATTCTACAAGTTGTAGTTTGTAGGTGTTTGTTTTGAAGAAGAAGAAAAAAGATTTTTATTTAAAGCTAACTTGTAACAGCTACATCTTATATAACATGGCTCATCACTGGTGAAGAACACAGGCTGAAAAATGCTGCTGCTACAATTAACAGCAGTACTAATAAAACACAAGCCCTGGGCACATAATGTTCAACCTGTTCAATTTACAAAGACAGTATTAATACTGTTTATATTAGGGGTTTGATTTCTGAATAGTTTGAGATTTTAGAACTCTTTCCTACACGTTGTACATTGTTTTTCCACAGTGGAAATTTTAAAAGCTACAATGATGCATTTAACACTGAATAAATATACTCCCGAGTGTACATATTTATAGCCCAAAAGCTAAATATTAGACTATGGTTGCAATTCTAAACCCAGTTGCTTGTGCTGAAATGTCTTTGAATATTAGTGGGACTTAAGTGCACACAACCAGATACAGGACTGCAGCCTTAGATTGCAATTTGTTCTACAGTCTTTCTGCAAAAAACAAAACAAAATAGACTTGTACAAAATGCACTAAAAGTATCTCTATGATTTAGGGCTACTACATAACTTAGGAATGTTTTCTTTCAAAGTAATCTAACAAATCAGCCATAGAAGTTAGTGTAAATATTTTCTTTCCAAATAGATACCATATACAAAAGGCAACATTCAAATAATATAGAATCTAGTTTTTAAAATCAGCACAGATCTTCTTAAAACTGTGAACTATGTTATAAAGCTGTTTATAAACCACAGGTGCCATAAAAACCCTGAACTAATGTTATGTATAATCTTTCATAGTATTGTTTTATTGATGTTTTAGAACTTTAGTAAGCATGTGTTCTTTCACACTTCTTCACTCTTCATATCCTGTTTGTTGAGGCCTTCAGCTTTAAATGTACAGGCTTTAAAAGTGTGCTTGCAGCTATTTTCTTTTATTTCTGAATGTGCATTGCCTTAGCCAGCCACCAGATGTTCTGCATGCATTCTTTGAAATGTGTTGTGAGACTTTTTTCAGGGCTGAATGGGGATATTAGCTATCTATGAAAAGCACAGGGGGGAAGAGTGTCCTAAAAAGATATATAATTGCAGTGATAGCCCTTGGATTAATTCTTACCATCCAATTTTGAATACAACACTGAGAAGATAGATCATGGGCCTCTGTTTCCATCAGGATTATAAAAAGGGGGAGAATGTTGCAATGATTTTCCCAGCCTTTGCTATGCAGTGAATTAGCTAGTGACAGCTAACATCAATGATATTTAAATAGGAAGAAAATGGTATGCAGTCTAGAAATTGCCAGAGTTCCATTAAGGTTTTTTTAGTACATGGTACAACAATGCTACAATCAGGCATCGGTTTTGTTAATCCAGAGTTTTATAGAAAAAATATACTGCTATTAAAATGGTTTTGCCTAAAGGACTTGCATACAGTTTGTCCAAGTTAGAAGTTTAATTTACTTGTTGATTCTATAAAGGGATAAGAATTAGATAATTTTTAAGATTAAATGGTTACTACTAGTTTTCACATATGCACAAAATCATTGCTACCACTGACCATCTTCCTCCTTGTGTCTATAGGTAATCAAATCACAAAATTCAGGCAACAGCGAAAAGTAAAATATGTTTACATAGATACATTCCCCAATCCTACATTTGCAATAACTAATCATTACTCCTGTAATATCTACCAATCTGATATGGTGGGTACTATACGTAACCTTTGACAGCTTACCTCTCCTATACTCTTTTCTCAGGAACTGGTTAGCCTCTACTAGTGCCTAGCACTAATCAAGTTAAAACTACTACAGTATATTGGCAAATCTTGCTTACACCTCAGGACTCCAACCAGGTATTTCCTGAAAAAAGAGGCAAAATGGACTAGAACATAGCTATATCTGAATGATTCAAATTCAGCCAGTTGGAGTGATAACCTTTTGCTTTAACACCAACTTTCTTTATGCACCAACATTGCATGTGAGATCCATGCATGGATTTAACCATAGCAAGATCTGTATAGCATTATTATTGTCTACACAAACCCAGCACCATTCTCTCAGCACTGGTTTCTGCACAGAATCCCCAAGCAGAGCTCTAGGTGGCCTCTGTACTCTGGAACTCAAAGATGAAGCACTTTTTTATTTGCCTCTCCAAAACCAAAATCTAGTTTTACTATATTACCCAGCTGTTAAGCTGGCAATGGCTCAGCAACAGCAATGCTTTCCCCTGATTTCCCTCCAACATGTGGTGAAAAAGTTGGAGAGTGCCACTCTTCCAACACATTCAATCTCCAGAACTACCAGACATTCATGTACAAGCATAACAGTTGAATTAAAATACACATGTAAAATGTCACAGATTTTGATCCAGGTCTCATGGTCAATCCCCAGGTTTTATTTGGGATGTCAAAAATGCTGCTGAGGCATTGGAAAGTTGCCGTTTATGTGTGCACCCTATTCAAACAAGCACGAATGTGGATGTCTGGTGGGACAGGTATTCCTAGGAGGGTGGCACAGAAATGTGTGATCTCCCACACAGGGAGACACATGTAAGAATGGTTAGGTAAAGCTTGTGTCTGAACTGGACCTAAGTTTTAGCCCACTCAGTCCATATCTGTTTTTGTTAACCTTGGTGTGGATTGTGGATTGTGAACTTTAAAGTTACAGAAATGGTTGAACTGGCCTTTCATGTATGGCCAAACACTGCAACCAAAAAATTCATTGTCGATTGTCAGTGAAAAGGTAGAAGGAAGGAATCAGAATGTGAAGATGAATAGGATTCTTGAATGTTGAAACAAAAGATGGAGGATAGAGACTCTGTAAGTAGTAATGTTAATTAAAAACCGCATTAAAAGGTGTGTGGCCTTTGTTGTGATAATATGTATTTTCTTATATGCATGAGACAAAAACGTTGCATCATTATTTAGCACAGATGTCTGCCTTTGCTTTACTCATTTTCTCAAATTCTTATAAGTTTTTTTTTTAATTGCTGTAGATATATATATTGTAAATACTGCAACTTCAGGTTGCAACAGTTAGGTTGGTTCAAATCAGTGCAAGTCGCCTTGGATGGCAAGCACTCCACTGTGTCCTGAGAAGAGAGGACATTTTTACTTGCGAACCAAAAATGTATGAAGAGTTACATCTTGAGGTTACTAATTGTCTGATGTTTTTAACTGCTGTTATTTCTCACCAGTCCAGACAGACACACATTACAAATTTTACATTATTCATCGGTATTGTAAACAAATATTATTGTATGGGGGTTTTTTGTATTGCTGTTAAGTATCGTTTTGTGTGTGTATGTGTGTTCAAACCTACTGGGCACATGTTATATTTTGAAGTGATTAAACTATTTAATTGTGTGTCTATATTTTGGAATGGAATTATTTCTTCATTAAAAAAAGAATTTTTAAAAGTAATTCACCAAGCCTCATTTTCTGTTGTTTATTCTGGTTTAGAATAATTAAAATTATCAAATTAGGATAATTCTTCAAGATTATGTAGATAACTTTGCATATTTCTAAAAGCATCTCTAGCCAACTTTTATTTATCTATAAATGCCCAAGGCAGATAACATTCAAAAATTTTAAATGACAAAAAAAACACATCAAAGCCAGACAAGATGAGATTTCCAGCATCGTCGCAGCCAAATATAACAACATTCCTGCTGCATCAGAACAAAAATTGTGTTGGAATAGATGGTCCAGGACTGTGGTCATGAAGACACTAGCATATCCCATGTTGTTGCAGCCTCATATTGCTAAAACATGCTAGGCTCCTTTAATAAACCAGTTTCAGTCTGTATGGAGTTGGGGGCCATCTCACTTTAAAACTCATATTTAAATCTTAGTTTTTTCTTGTTCCTTGTTGGGACCAGGTATAGTTAATTCTGTGTGGTTTCCAGCCTCATTTGAAGATATCTGTGATACTAATCTCATTTTGGAGTGTTCTGGGGTTTCCCATTCCTGAATTAAAATGTAAGGAGTTAACAACACAAAATGGATGCCCTTTGTGATTATGCAGAAAGACTGAAAATAATGCTCCATGCATCTAATCTGTGAAACTTTATGCCACAATAAGAGACCTAGTTTTTAAAGTTGGGAACATGTCAACAGCCCCTAATTTATTCCCTGACTTCTAAAAAAAATGTTGACAAGCTCTACTAATTTTTTTTATATATCTGGATTTTGGGGGAGAAGTTAGTAATGGATTGAACCTTTGCTGCTGATATACTGAAAGTTCAGTCTCTTTTTCCTGGCTCTACATATACTCAACAGCACATTGGTGGTCCCACCCCCATTAATTCATTAGTTCCAGCTAGTGAAAAGGTTCCAAGCAAAGTCCAAGATGAAGCCTTTACTAGTGCAATACTATTTATATCATTACATTTGTATCAGGCCTTTCCTCCAAGGAGCTCAAGCTAGTGTATATGGTTCTCTTTCCTATTTGCATCCTCACAATAAGTTTGTCAAATAGGTTAGATGAAGACAACTTGCACAAATTCAATCAGTTTCATAACAGAGTGAGAATTTTAACCCAAGCCTCCCCAAGTCCTGGCCTAGTACTCTAACCCAGAGTAAGTTACTCATTGCCTTCCAGACATTTTGGACTACAACTTTCATAAATATCAGCCAGCATGGCCAGTGGCCAGGAATTATGGAAGCTGCAACCCAAAACATCTGGAACAAACCAGGTTGCCTAACTCTAATACTAGACTTGCTCTCAGGACATGTCTCACTGAATTCAATGGGACTTCCCTCATAGTAACTGGATATAGCACTAAAGTATGAATGAACATAGGCCAAAGCAAAAGGAGTTTCATACTGCTGAAACTAAATTAGGTTTGCCACAAACAGCTTGGAAGCACCAAATTCTCTTCTGTAATAGCAAGCCGTTCAAGGAGGACTACACAGCCTGGAACCAATTCCAGTTAATTAAGTGAACCAATCAACCAAACAAGTGTTTCAGCTGAAAGTGACCTGAGTATGAGAGCCTTAAGAAAAGAGGAAAACCATGGCATCAGATGTGTTTTTGAAAGAAAGCAGCTATCAATGCAGGTAATTCTAACCCCAGTGCAGAAACAGCACAGTCCCAAAAGGCTTCAAGTTCTCAGATATCCCATGTTTAGCCCTTGTTTCCAAGGCAGCAGCTCTGAATCCCTTCCCTGTATTTTTCTGTTCACGGTGTGTGCCACTAGAACTTGAAAGTTTTCTTCAAGTTTAGAGCAACAAGTATAGAACAATAGCTTGCCTTTTGCATATACTATTCTTTTTAAGTTTTTTGTAGAGTGCAGAGTATCTTTATTCAGTGATTTCATTCCAAATACCAAATGCACTCATACCATATCCTGAAATCCTTTATGCTGAATGAAAGGCCTCGGTTTGAGAAACAGAATAATTAACACTCCAGGGAACTTTGCTACTAGGAAACTCCCTCTGCAGTTTTTGAAAAAAAGGAAGGCTTTTGTGACATGTAATAAGAGTTAGGCAGAAAAGCAAACTTGTAGTAAGGTGCAGCAATTTTAAAAAGTCTGGTTTCCAACAATGAGAAATTTAAATTATAGTGATTATTTTTTCCTTGCTTCAGTTGATTTAACTGCTTTCTAACTAGACCATTTAACTCTACAATGTTTAATCTTTGTTCTAGATTAGTCTAAAAGCCTAGAAGAAGTATATTCAAAATTGCAAGAGATAAAGGTTGCTGCATTTCATTTATTAGATTTATAGGATAAGCCTATACAGAATCCTGTAATACCATAAAGACTAAGGGCATAATCATGTTGCAGTAATCTTAAGCCCTGAATTCAAAGGTTTACAATCAGTCTTGTGCTCTGCAATTTTGCTGGACCAGCATTTTTATGTTTCAGAGGGAAAGGAAGAAGAATGGAAAGGCCCCAGGATAGCCTGTATCTTGACATCTCCACCCTCCTCCTCATCCCCTGAAATGCCCTCTTTTCCCTCCCTCTGAGGTTCTCTTCCTGACCTTGTGAGGCAGCTATCCCAGTTCATTCAGCTCTGATAGGAAGGAGGATGGACTGTTGATTGCAGTTGGAATGCCATCCCCGACCTAGAAATTCAAAGAATCATATGGCCCCTCAGACGTGGTTTAGGAGCCATAAGATTACCCCCTAACCAATTTGTGGTGGCATAAGTTTCCATTGAATAGAATTAATCAGATGTACAAAAGCAGGGCAATCCTATGCAAATTTACTCAGGAATAAGCCACACTGTATTAAGTGATTCCTAGATAAGTAGGCATGGCATTGCAGCCTACATTTGCACTCCCAAGTGCACTCAGTGTGTGTTGGTTATTTTATATGACATATTATTTAATGCTTTGCTGAACTCACACATCTGTATAAACAGAAATAGTGGGAGTTCTTTCTAAGTAAGCACTAGCAGTTCACCTATACTAATGTGCATGTTTACATATAAAAGTCGGCATATGCTATTCCCTTTCTTAAAAAGGATGATCAAATTCAGATAGTTTCACATTTTGTTTCATCAAAAACCTGCAGATTCCAATGAGACGTGCCCAGGTGAGCTTAAAATGGAATGCATTTCTGCTAACATAATGCAGTTTCTGCTGGATCAGTTGAATGAACAAATAAAATCCATAATTCACTTTTATCTGCCTGAGTTCTTCTAGCTGGCTGGCATTAACATGGAAAAGTGTATCTGTTCACATAATGCAAGGCACTTTCCCCAGAGATACTTGTAAATACAATTCTTCACTCCGGCACATCAGCTATAACAAAATACACTTTGGTAGTCTAGTAAAAGTTCATGTCTATACATATAGTGAATGAAAGTATTGCTTTAAATAATATTAATGATTCATATGCACAGGTTCCAATGTGCTTAAGATAATCATGACTATCAAACTGAAAGCAGTAGGATATAAGTTAACTGTAAATGGTTCATTCAGTCAGTTGCATTGGGAATTGTTGCTTTGTGCCACCAAGTTATCCCCAACTTTTGGTGATCCTATCAATGACAGTGAATGTCTAGTCCTTCACAGCCCTACTCAGCTCTTCTAAATTCATGGGAAAGAATGTGCCAAGCCTCTTAGGAACTGAAGAAAATTGGAGTCTTTCCAGTTCAATCTCTTCTGTTACTATACTAGGTAAACAAATCCAGACTGTCTTTGAGTTAGAACATCACAGAGCTGATCAGTTATGGGTCAGGTGCAAAGGAAAGAAAAGCTCCACAGAGCAAAAGTGCAAGAAACTCAGAGGAATAACAATAAGGGGTTTTTAAGGTAATACTTGTTTGTTCCAATTACCATCAAAGTTGGTCCTGGCACAATTAATTTCCCAGCTTCTGATTCTATGATTAGTGATCTAGGCAGTCCTCAGATAAAATTAAAGCAGCACAGCTACAGAACAGTCTGCTGACTAGCAGGGAAGAGCAATGCCATTATTTGTTTCATTTCAATGGAACAGAAGATTACAAAGAAGCATCTTTTCAGGCTCTGGCCCAGTTTCTGGTTCTTTTCAAATCTTCAGATCAACCAGCTAGTTAGGTTTCCCAAAGATGATTAACTGTGCAACTGAAACAACATCTGTGATAACATTGCAGTTTCTACCCTATATCCAAAGAGTGTGTGTATTTGATTGAAAGGCATTAAATCTTTGCTCCTCCAGGCAACTCTTAATTTTGATAAAAACAACTGAAGGAAGTGTTTCATTGCTATGCCTCCATCCAGCTTTTAAATAGCCTATCTTAACATTTCTAGTGCCATGTTTAAACCTGTAAACAAGAGATTGATGCTTTCACCAATAGCAGAGAAACAGCTTTAACTAGAAGCCAGCATTTTCAACTTTTACATTACAGCAGGCATGAGAAAGCATGAACACTATTGTAAGCATTAATTACTGCATATGCTGCTGATATTGTATTAATATTCATGCTTTTCATCATGGGAACTTATGGCTTATGCGACTTGAAAGGTTTTTTTTATTATTTTTTCAGGCTTATGCTATCCTCTTTGTTTTTAAAGTGTGTATTTTACTCAACATTCACAGTTAAACATGCGTTTTCTGGGTGAAGCAAACTTCTTTGTCAAAGAAAGTGATCTTGTGAGGTTAAAGTTTATTTTGTGAAAGTGTTGCAATTTTTGAAGACAGAAGTGTTAATAGTATCAGAGGAGGAAACTATGTCTTTTACTCGAGGCTTGAGCCAGAGGAGAGAGGCATTTCTCTCATGTACTGGTTGAGTGACTGCAACTGCTACTATTACTATAGAGAGGTGACCATGAGCCCAGATCTTTTGTATCTAGGAAGGCTGGAATGATATTGGTACCATCTGATTGGGGAATAGTTGAACCTTCTGGACAGTTGAACCTTCTGGTGTAATGGCATGTTGGCCACAGTGAAGTTGACTGGCTGAAGAGCTCTGCCAAGAGCAAGTGCAAGGAGCCACTAAGAGGCATCTGAAGAAAGTTTGTCTGGAGAAAGTGTCTGTCACAGGGTTCATCAGGAGGTCTCTTCATGAGAGGCTGAAGAAGATACCAACCAAGAAGAAAAGTAGCCAGAAGACCAGGAAGCTAATCTAAGTGCATTTGAGGCAGTATTCACTTAGGAGGTCTGCAAGTGGGAAGGTAAAGACTTCTGGAGAAAGAGATGAAACCTGAGTGTCAGTTGGTGCGGTTGGTCTGAAGACAGAGCAGCTACTGGACCAAATTGAGCCCTTCTAGGGAAGCCAGGTGAACTGCTTTAAACGGGGCTTCTATATTGTTTAATCAGGTGTTAGAAACTCCAGTTGCTAGCCCTAACCAATATAATTCACCTATAATGCTCCACCTCAGTTGGCTCAAAGACCTAGCAATGTCAACTTGAAAAGCAGACTGGAACATTTGACAGACTGGAACTTTTAAAGTAACAATATAAAGTAACAACAATCTTAGATTATGAGCTTATTTATTTATTTTTGAATAGAACATTATACATCTTACTTCCTTGAACCTCTGCTCTGTCTAGTACCTCATGACCAGCTAGCTTTGAAAAAAAAAATATATTAAATAAAGCAGAGTAGACTTATGGTGGCAAAAATGAAAAGTGGGACTAACCAGTGTGGTGAGAGCCAGTGTGGTGTAGTAGTTAAGAGCATGGGACTGGGACTCAGACGATCTGGGTTCTAGTCCCTGCTCAGCCATGGAGCCAACTGGGTGACTTTGGGCCAGTCACAGACTCTCAGTCCAACCTACCTCACAGGGTTGTTGTTGTGGGGATAAGATGGAGGAAGAGAGATGATGTAAGCTGCCTTGAGCCCTTTGTAGGAGAAAGGCAGGATATAAATCAATCAATCAATAACCAACCAGTGGTGAAGGTGATCTTCCACAGCTGATGACTATAGCACCAGGAATGCTCCATCAAGAAGGGGGAGGGGGGTTCCTCTAACATAGGGATCCCACACTAATCACCATAATAGCTGATCTATTAATTTTACATATTTTTCAGGTTTATAAAGAATAGCAAACTAGATAAACTAAAAAAACCCCAGCTATCTCCAACTTAGGGCAACCCTATGAATGAATGCCCTCCAAAAAGACCTGTCCTTCACAGGCCTGTCCTGCTCAGCTACTGTAAACTCTCCAGACTGTTTCTTCCTAATGGAATCAATCCTTCTCATAGTTAGTCTTCCTCCTCCTCCTCTTCCTTCAACTTTTCCTGGCATGGTTGTCTCTCCAGTGACTTAGTTCTGATGTGCCCACAATATGACAGCTTCCATCTTGCCATTTCTCCTTCTGGCTCGATTTGATCTAAAGCCACTTGTTCATCTTTCTTTTGGTCCAGGGTAGTCACAAAGCTCTCCTCCAGTCCCATGTTGCAAATGCAGCAGTTTTCTTTCTGTCAGCTTAGGATACAATTTTCTCCCTCTCCTATAGTATTAGAACCCACAGTCATCCCCTGAAGCTGACTGGGAAAAAAATAAAAATGGACAGATAAAAGGAAGTACTTCCTCACACAGCACATAATTACAACTATGACATTCACTTCCACAAGAATTAGTGAATTAGAACATTGATGAACAGAAAGGAGGTGGGCTCATTTACAGAATGCTCTTCCTGAAAGGATGTGGCTCAAAGATACTCATAAAGAGAGATCTTAGAAGTAAATAGTAGATTGGCTTCAATGAACCACTCGGTGCATGCTCAGAGATCCCTTCTGAGTGTTTGTGCTTCTATGCACAAAATGCACAATGGGAAATACACAATGTTTTGGGTATTTGAATGTGGGGACCCTAGTCCTATGGGCAAATGCGTAGAGGGGACTACAAGCTACATGCTGCCTCTGCGCACCATTTGCGGGAACCAATTGCACTCTTGTCCTGCGTGCGAGTTTCCTGTGAGCAGTTGGAGGGCCACTTTGTGAACAGCATGCTCGATCAGGCAGCCCCTTGCTCTAATCCTGTAGGGCTGGCTCTTCTTGGGGCCGTATCCAACCCTGTAATTAAGCCAATCAATCAATCAATCAATGGAATGGCCCCTCTGAAATGCTGATTCAAACAAGCTCTGATTGGCCGAGAGACCTAACAGTGGTTTGGTGCAGTGGAGATGAAGGCAGCAGATTATAGAGTTCTCTTGTAGGCTTCGGGCAAGGGAGCCGGTCCTGAGAATTGAACAGTGTAGGCGGCTTTGGCAAGTTCTCGTTTCAGCGCCGCTGTCACGCGGCAGCAGCCGCAGCATCGCGTAGGGAGAGTGACAGAGCAGAAGGCTCCTTTGGGGCAGCAGAGGCGACGCCGGAGCGAGCAGGACGGCGGCAAGGCGGGCTCGGTTGGTCGCAGGCGCGACGGAACTCCGCCGCCTCCATGGCAGCCCCGGAGACGTTTGACGCTCTCCGCCTCCGGGCTGGGCGCTGCTAATTGGGCCCCATGCATCGCTCGTGTCTCTTCTGCTCGCTTGCTCGCTGCTGCGACGCGTCAGGGCCGCCCCTTTCCAGAGTCGCCCGGCTCGCCCGCTCGGCTCATTCACGTGGCGCTCGGGGTGGAGCGGAGCGGAGCGACAGCCGAAGCGCAGACAGAGAAGAGTGAGGAAAACAAAAGGCAGCTGTCAAAGGGGAGAGCGGCACGTCCGGGGGCCCAGGCCGGCGTGACCAGGTGAGTGGCGGGGAGTGGAAGGGGGCGCTCGCCGCCGCCCCTCGGAATGGCCGGCGTCAGCGGGAGTGTCTGCTGCCCTTGCCCGGGAAGTTGCCGGGAGAGCAGCCAGGTACCTGGCCGCCTGAAGTCGGGCTGGCTGACGCAGGACGCCTCGGCCACGACCCGGCCCGGGGAAGGAGGACGGTGGGCGCGACGCGAGAGCTTTCCCCGGTAAAGTGGAGCCCGAGGGCAGGAAGGGAAGTAGTTGAGGCAGTGCGGGGCTTGGGCAGCGGGGAGATGTCGTCGTGCGGCGCGGCTGGCAAGAGGCAACCCACTTACAAAGAAGCCCTGTGTTTGCAGGGGAGTGGAAGCCTTCCAGCTCCGGGAGGAGGCTGCCCCTCTCTTACTAGGTCGGGCATGGAATGGAGCCCGTGTCGCCTAGTCCCAGGCTTGCCGACTTAGTTTTAAAAAAGAATCTCTGGCCTATGGAGTGGAGCTGGGCGAGGCTTTGCTAGGTCAGGGGCAGGACCTGGCCGGCTTTGGTGAGCGGAGGGCAGCGTGTGTAGACAGACCCGGACGTGGAGTCCGCATGAAAGAGAAGAATACCCATTCAGCTAAGAACCCGATGCCAAGTCAAGGAAAAGCACCTGTGAGCACAGGTAAAATACTTGGCACCTGCTGGCAGGGCTTTCTATTCAGTCGTGTTCCTCACTTGCCCTTAATGTTGCAGGGCTAAGCCTCCTGATGTTCTGAAATGTAAAGGTTAGCCTTTGGATTTTTATTCAAATATTGTTTCTTTGGCCACAGAACACTGTTTGGAACTCGAGGCCTTCAGCATTTTTCTACCTTCTGAGCACCTGCCCAATGGCCACCATGACTAACCCCACCCATTCTTTTAGCAGGCAAAAACATATAAGCCTTATCCACAACCTTAAGTGTTTAGCTGAGTGTTGTATACATAACAATCTTTGGATTGGGGTGCTGTAATTCTGGTGTTACAAAATGACTGGCACAGGATATCACATGGTGAAAGTCCACGTGAAGGGAAATACATGTTTCAATGGGTGTGCCTAACCAGGCTGCTTTTATTTTAGAGTAAAAGCAGTCAGTTGATCCAATAAACAGGAGGGGCCCCAGATGTAGCAGGACTGGTCTAGCACAGTTTGAAGTAGGTGAATTAATATCCATTACCATCTTAAGATGGAGACCCTCAAAAGACCATTAAGTTTGGAGTCTCATCTTACAACCAAATAACCAAATAAAAATCCATTTGAAGTTGGTATCTGTATGCCACCTGTTCATACACTAAAAGCATTATAAGGTCTAGAGAACCTTAACTGTGAGGGTAATATAGAAATAAATACATAAGGTCCTCACTCCATTGTACAATAGGAGCTAAGTGTTTATCTTGTTTTGTAATATCAATTTTCTAGCTGTCAAAAGGGCATGGAGAATTTGTTTACACTAAGCATTTGATAATTTCCATGTAGTAGGTAAATAACTTTAAAAACTTTGTACAACAATGAATATTAAAGGCTGTTCCAGTACCAAATTCATCTATGTGTTAGTTCTACCACCAGAGAAGCAACTAGTAGGCATTGCCAAAACATATGTTGTATCACGCTACTGATAATTGGCTGAATTAGACAATTCTTTCCTAAAGAGATACTGCACTGTCCAATAGACATAGAACACAAATCTTATGCTGAATGAGATGCATTGTAAGTTCCATAGACATGACAGGTAGCTGCCAAAGTGACAATCCACCAATTAGGCATTTTGCAGTGGTGCCAACAATAGTTCTGAAGTTTCCAAGTGTTCCCCATGGGTTCAAAATGGTTGGAAACCTCTAGTCTAAACAATCCTAACTGTACCAGTGCTTGGGCTCTTTTTGTAGAAGGCAAAAACACTTGTGCAAAAATAACCTTGGCAAGCAACTAATGTGAAGGGAGTATATGGAGGAGTTGTATTTGATTTCATTGAGCATCAGGATTTACTTGTCAAATATCTATTTTAAGATGTTCTAAACTTGAACAGCTATATTCATAATTCAAATCTAAAAGGTTAAACATGTTTGCAAGTGGGAAAGATTAAGCATCTTGCTTTGCATATACACTGGGGGACTGAGAACAATTTTTATTTCATTTTATAACATTAGGCTGAACTGTTCAGAAATTCCCTTAACAAACCAAGCACAACCCAAGTATGAATGAGTTCCTGGCTATTATAGAACCAGCACAAAAGCAATGAAAATAGTTCCTTCTGCTCTAACTATTCATTTCCCCTTGTCTCAAACTTGCATAGTTAAACAAGGTACTTAGAGTCAGGCATTATGCATGAGCAGTACTGCTGCTCAATGTAGAAATAATAACTTCTGGCTCCTTTGAGTTACAGTGAATCCTCGGATTATTCTAGCACAAGATCAGCAAAGGCTGATGATTTATTCACGTTAAATGCTTTACTTAGATCTGGTTATTAAGCTGGAGAGTGAGAGAGAGACTGTGTGTGTGTCTTTAATAAAAGATTTAGGAAATGTGCACAGCTGTTTGAATGGTACATTAACTGCTGTGACCTCAGCAGCTAGTTAACATCCAATGTTCCCTTATGCCCTCAAACACTGATGTATTTGTTATCTCCAGCTGGTCTCAGAAGCAGCAGGTATGTAGGTTAGGCTTTTCCAGGAAATCTTGTTCTGTCTACTCAGTTCTGTGCTACCAAATCTACTGGAATATAGCAGAGACATGGTACCAGTGATGTTTTTAATTGTCAAGCAATTTGCAAAGCCTAATTTACACAATTCTTGTTTTTATAGTAGCGGAAACATATAATGGTGATATTTTCTAACAAGGCACATCTGAATGCATGTGTTTGTACCCTTACCTGACCACACAGTTATGCTGAATTTAATATTTCACTGAATGCATTAAATGAGAACTGTTTTCGAAACTATAAAAGTAGGATAAGGTCTTGCACAGCCTGGTGAGTGTATTGTTTCCTATGTTCCCTTAATGTCTGAAGTAATGTCTTGCAAGCATCAAGGGCTTGCAAGAGCTTTAGCATGACCAGCCTTCCAGGGATTGAGGGAATGTTGGGTGTAGGACCTTCTTTTCCTAAGCATACATATGATTCCACCCTCAAAACATAATCTTATGCAGATTAAGACATAATCTTAAAGGTAAGCTTCCTTGAAATCAGTGGGACGTGTGCCTGGCCTGAGTATATGCGATTGCATTGCCTGTGTTATGTATGTTTTAGTGTATGAACAATATCTTCAACTCTTTGTGGTGGATGCCTTTAATTTACCATTGTCTTCAGCCAAATGTTTTGCTTTGTTATCATGATTATCATGGAGGACAGGTCTGTGGTTATTAGTCATAGCATGTGGCACCTGCAACACAGTGTTGCAGCATGGAGTTAAAGCTTGTAGTCAGCTGGCAATGCCCTTTTCTAGGATACTCTGCTTCATTCCCCCCTCCCCCTCCTTCTCTGTGTGTCTGTTCTTTCCAGCCCTCCAGCAGGCATTCAGCATTCTATGGCCACTGAACATGAATAGTTCTTACTGGGCTGTTTTTCTTTGCCCTTAGTTGGTGATGATTTCCTGAAGTTTTCTTTTTCTACTTCTGCTACTCTTGGAGTTCCCTTGGGCATGCTGGCATCTTCCTCATTTACCTCAGCTCTGTTTTGACTACATAGCTACCATATGTATTTAGTACTTATGTACTTAGTACATATGTAATACATACTTAGCTCCTTCACAAGCAGAAGTTTGGCATTAGCAAAATGACCTTAAAGAAATACAAAGTTTTATCTAAATATAAATCATTCCAAAGGTAATACGGACTATCCTATCTTCATCTGGATTTATTCTGTTACTTGCATTGTACAGGCTGCTTTGCTGAATTGTATTTTGAATTTGGCAGTTAATTCTAGCCTAGTGTATCTTGTCTGCTTCTGCTCTGTTTTAGCCACTTAAGTGTTTCTAAAATTTGAAAGCCATGTGGGTCTTCACAAAAGAAAGACAGACAGATGTTCCATAATACCTTGAGCTTAGTCGTCTTGTGATTGTAACTCTCAAAAGTTAGTGTCAAGGTGCCAAACATATTTCCTTTTGTAGCCAGAGAGATCAATCAGTAGAGGAGCAATGGCTGAGTGTTAGAGCAGCTGCTTTGCAGCCAGGAGGCTCCAAATTTATTTGCTTGGGATTTCCAGTTAGGACTTGAAATGCTCTTGCTTGAAACTCTGGAAAGCTGCTCTCCATCAGTGTTGGCAGTGCTAGATGGGTTGGACCAATGAACTGAGTATTATACCATTTCCTGTGTGTTAATTATTTTTTATTATTGCATGGGATTTATACCTGGCTTTTTCCTCTTGTATAGGCCACCTTGGGTTCCTCACATCTGCTTTTTATCCTCACAACAAAACCACTATGAGGTAGGTTAGGCTGAAAGGAAGCGACTGGCCCATAGGCACAAGGTTGGGCAAGACTGCCAAAGAGGATCAGTCGTTATATACTTAAGTGCTATACTCCTGCTTCAACACTGATCCTTTTGGTCAGATCCATACAGAATTGTTCTGCATCTGTGCTAGAAGGAGCCCTGTACCATCCAGATATATTTCAGAGGGTCTCATAGTGACTGTACTGTGTAAGAATCAGATGATGTGATCATAGGTACACCATGTGTTGTAGACACTCTTCCCAAATTCAATACTTGGAACATGTTGCAATATTGGAATAAAATTTCCTACAATTTGGAGTTTAGGCAAAGAAGAAAATGTTAGAATAAGGGAGGCAATGCCACCTGTTATTTGCATGCATCTTCTTAAGAATAGTAGCTGAAAACCTGACAGCAAAGCAGGAAGCATCTATTAAACACACATTTTGCTTCTTAACAACACTGGTTAGAGCTGCCCTATAAGAACTTGAATGATGGTTGATCTTCCCCTTATGCCAATCCTGCTAGTATGTTTGAACTAGCAGTAGCATGTCAACACACCAGTACTCCCAAAAGTATTGAAGAAAGCAGGTATGTGGAAATGTCATCATAATAAGGGAGATTCAAGGAGCAATGACTAATGTCAAGCATCTTTTGCTGCCAAACCTGATTAAAGGACAGTTTCTGTGCAGTGGCCTGATGGAACAGCAGAGCAGACTGCATCTATTAGCAATGCATGGCTGATGCTGCCATGTAGAAAGTGAAAAAACTGGGTGGTAGAAATCCTTCCTGTAACTAACATATTAAACATGAGGACATATTTACTGAAGCATCAAATATTTCAACTGTTTTTTCCTTAAATTAAATAGGCTGCTATTAGGTTCCCCTACCACACAGTTAAAGCAGGAAAATGCAAAGACTGTGGTCCAGCAAACATTACAGGTTCTACTGGTTTCAGTGGGATTTAGTCACAAATGAGCAACAACTAATAAATCATAGAAACATAGAAACATAGAAACAGAGCGAGTCAGAAGGGGCCTCCTGGGCCATCTAGTCTGACCTCCGGCACCAGCCGGCTCCGCTCATGACATGCCCACCATGTGCATGTCCAGCCTATCTTTGAACACCCTCACCGATGGGGCCTCAACGACCTCCCGTGGAAGCCCATTCCACGCCCTCGGGGTCCTAACTGTCAGGAAGTGCTTCCTGGCATCCAAATTGAACCTTGGCTCCCTGAGCTTTGCTCCATTGGAGCGCGTCCTGCCTTCCTCTGCAGGGGAGAACAGGCCTCTCCCCATCTCCATGTGACACCCCCTCACATACCTGTATGTTGCCAACATATCCCCTCTGAGTCTCCTCTTCTCCAGGCTGAAGAGACCCAGTTCCCTCAGTCTCGCCTCATACCCCATCCCCTGCAAACCAGCCACCATCCTTGTGGCCCTACGCTGCACTGACTCCAACCTGGCTATATCCTTTCTGTAATGAGGGGCCCAAAACTGAACACAATACTCCAGTTGCGGGCGCACCAGAGTCATGTAGAGTGGAAGTAATACCTCTCTTGATCTAGAAGCCACACTTCTGGCTATGCAACCAAGGGTGGCATTCGCCCTCTTGACCACCGCATCACACTGCTGACTCATGTTTAGCCTGCGGTCAACCAGTACCCCGAGGTCCCTTTCACAAGTGCTGCTCTCCAGCCACTTGTCCCCTAACCTGTACTTATGACAGCTATTCCTATGCCCCAAGTGCAAGACCTTGCACTTCTCCACATTGAACGCCATCCTGTTGTCTCCTGCCCACTTCCATAGTCTGTCCAGATCCTTTTGGATCTGGAGTACCTGCTCCTCAGTTGTGGCCACTGCTCCAGTTTTAGTGTCGTCTGCGAATTTGATCAGCAGACTGTTCACCCCTTCTTCCATGTCGTTAATGAAAAGATTAAACAGGATCGGCCCCAGGACAGAGCCCTGGGGGACCCCGCTTGTCACTGGCTGCCATCCCGACGATTCCCCGCTAATGGTTACCTTCTGCTTTCGGTCAGTCAGCCATGCGCTAATCCACCGGACAGTGCTTTGGTGTATCCCAAAACTCCTCAGTTTCTCCACCAGGATATCATGGGGCACTTTGTCAAAGGCCTTGCTGAAATCCAGGTATACCACATCCACTGCATCCCCTCCATCTAGCCATCTTGAAACCTTGTCATAGAATTCCACAAGGTTTGTCTGGCAGGACCTGTTTCTGCAGAAGCCGTGTTGTGTGGCTGTCAGCCTCCCTTCCCTATCTAGCATCACTAGATCTCTCTCTATTATGAGCCTTTCCATTGTTTTTCCTACAATGGACGTAAGGCTAACCAGTCTATAATTCCCCATGTCCTTCCTACTACCCTTTTTGAAAATTGGGACCACCGATGCCACCCTCCAGTCCTCTGGAACTTCACCCGTTCTCCACGAGGCCTCAAAAATGGAGGCCAGCGGGCGTGAGAGAACCCCTGCCAACTCTCTAAGTACTCTTGGGTGTAACCCGTCAGGGCCTGGCGCCTTTGTAATGTCCAATGCCCTGAGGAGCCCCTCGACTTCAAGGGGGGTGACTCTAATCTCTGCCCCTAAGTCCCCAGCCTCATCCAATCTCCTATACGGATATCCCCCGTCCTGCTTTGGGGAGAACACAGAGGCAAAATAGTCATTTAGCATCTGTGCCTGTTCCCTCATGTCAGTCACTGGATCTCCTTCCTCCTTATTTAGTGGTCCCACCACTTGTCTCCCCTTCCTTTTCCTATTTACATGCTGGAAGAAGCCCTTTTTGTTGCTCTTGATATTCTTGCCAAGTCTCAGCTCATAATCAGCCTTAGCCTTGCGAAGAATCCTTCTGCAACGGGCCTCCTCCTCCCGGTATACCCTTTTGTCTATTTCCCCCAGTACCCATTTCCTATGGAGGTTCCTCTTTCGTCTAATCCCCCTAACCACCTCCTTTCGCATCCATGGCGGCACTCTCCTCCGCCTCCCCACCTTACTGACTAGAGGTATTGTCAGGGCTTGCGCCTGCAAAACCTCCCTTTTGAGTGCCATCCACCCCTCCTCAACTCGCTTACCTTCCAGTAACCTATCCCAGGAGACTTTCCCCAGCCTGGCCTTCAGTTGGCCAAAGTTGGCCCTCTTGAAGTCCCAGCTTCTAGTGCTCGCCCTGCTGCACGGCCCCAGTCCTCTGATCTCAAAGCAAAGGATGGAGTGATCACTCGCATCCAGAGCTCCCCTAATCTGTACTTCATCTATCAGCTCCTCCCTATTGGTCAAGACCAAGTCCAGGATGTTTCCCCCCCTCGTCGCCTCTCGGACCCTCTGTGTGAAAAACCCACCCTCTAGAGCTTCTAGGAAGCGACGTGACCTGGCTGTCACCGCCGAGTGAGTCTCCCAAGTAATATCCGGGAGATTGAAATCTCCCATAATTACTGTGTCTCTCCCCCGAGATATCCTTAGAATCTGGCCTGTCAGGACATCATCCAGGGTCTCAAGTTGACCTGGAGGGCGATAACATACCCCCACTGTCAGGTCTCTTTCTCTGTCAAAACCCCTAAGTTTCACCCAGACTGCCTCTACCGAATCCCCATCTGTGCTGCACTCTATCTCACTGCATCCTATCCCTTCCCTGACATATAAAGCCACACCCCCACCTCTCTTTCCCTTCCTGTCCTTTCTAAAAAGGTGATACCCTTCTATGTTCACATTCCAGACTTGCCTTTCATCCCACCAAGTTTCTGTGATTCCCACCAGATCGTATCCTCCTATTCCCAGGAGAGCTTCAAGCTCTTCCTGCTTATTACCCATGCTCCTAGCATTGGTGTACATGCACCTCAACTCCTTCCCACTGCTTCCTTTCCTTGGAGTGCCCAGCATCCTCCTTCCTCCCATCCTCCCTGGTACCTGGCCCCTCTCTGTAGAAGTCCTGTCAGTCCCTGCAGTATCTCTAAAACCCTGCTCCCAGAGCCCCGATCCTCCCGCACACTTGTCCAGTGCAGACATGTTACTGGGGGGCCTGAACCCACCCCCCACTGGCTCAGTTTAAAGTCTTCTGGATGAAGCTCGCTAGAGCATCTCCAAAGGACCTTTTCCCCATCCTCGTGAGGTGTAACCCATCCCTTGCCAGAAGTCCATTGGCAAGAAAACGAGTGCCGTGGTCGAGGAATCCGAAGCGTTCCTTCTGGCACCACACCCTAAGCCAGTCGTTCACCTCGGAGACCCTCCTGTCCCTTCCTGTCCCAAATCCCCGGACGGGTAAGATTGACGAGAAGGCCACTTGGGCCTTCAGCTCCCTGAGTTTCTTCCCCAAGGCCGAAAAGTCCCTGGTGATCCCGACCACCCCCTGCCTGGCCACGTCGTTTGTGCCCACATGGATCACCAGGAGTGGCTGGTGACCCCTGGAGCGAACAAGACGCTCCACTCTGTCCTTCACGTGCCGGATGTGTGCGCCCGGCAGGCAGCAAACCTCCCTTGTCTGAAGGCTGGGGCGGCACACCGCCGCCTCAGTGCCCCTCAGCAGGGAGTCCCCAACAACTATCACCCGCCGCCGTACCTTCTCGGTGCTGGTGGGCAGCCGTGCCCTGGTCCTCGCCTCTCCTGCAGTGGCTCCCTTGCCTCCTGATGTCCCAGGCTGGGGGTCCTGCTGGTCCCCTGAGGCCTCCTCAGCCCCAGCCTCCCCAAGTGGAGAGAACCTGTTTCCCAGCTCCAGATTGGTGCCAGGAGAAGGAGGAGGCCGTGCTGGCCGCCTCCTCCTGTGGGTGACATACCTCCATGTCTCCGCAGCTGCTCCTCCCGTGGTCTCTCCCTCAGCCCTCTGTTGAGAGGGGGGCTGCTGCGGGGGGGCCTGAAGAGCTCTCTCGGCCCTCAGGCACCTCACCTCCTCCTCTAGCAGGGTCACCATCTTGCACCGAGGGCAAGTGTATCCCTGCCTCTCCTGGGGGAGAAGGGCGAACATGTCGCAGCTCTCGCAGCGGACAGCAACACCCGTGACTCCCGCCAAGGCCATCTCCTGGTCTGCCATCTGTAACCCTTCCGAGACCTTACCTTGGTCCCCTGTCTTGTAAGTCCTGCAGTTCCTCTCACTCTCCCAGTTCTCCCAGGCAAAAACCCCACTTGCACACACACACAAGGAGAAAATAAACTTAAATTTAAATTGAAAGAAAGAAAAAAAAAAAAAAAAGCACAAGAAAGCAAAGCAAAGTGCAAACAAAACAAAACAAAACAAAAACACACAAACAAAACAAAAAACAAACAAACAAACAAACAACCTCTGTGTCTCAGGGAAGGGAGTCCCTGGACCGCCCGGACCGCAGCTCAGGGACGCAGACGAGGGACGACGCCCGAGCTGGGCCCTCTCAGTCCCTCAGGCCAGTGGCCCCCCCCCTGCTTCCCCCTGGCTGCTCTCGCTCTCTGGCCCACCCCCTCCCTCTCTGCTGCTCCTGGACCTCTGCTCCCACCTGCCCAGCTCCTACCTTGCCTGTGCCAGTCCCCTGGCCACTCAGCGCTCTCTCCCAGCCTGTGCCTCTGCTGCTCTGCCGCTCTGCCAAGAGGCCAGAGCCAAAAGGGCTTGCAGTGGCTGAGCTTGGCCCTCTCAGTCCCTCAGGCCAGTGGCCCTGCCCCCTGCTTCCCCCTGGCTGCTCTCGCTCTCTGGCCCACCCCTCCCTCTCTGCTGCTCCTGGACCTCTGCTCCCACCTGCCCAGCTCCTACCTTGCCTGTGCCAGTCCCCTGGCCACTCAGCGCTCTCTCCCAGCCTGTGCCTCTGCTGCTCTGCCGCTCTGCCAAGAGGCCAGAAAATCCCATGTCTTTCCATGAGTCTTAGGCTGCAGTCCTAAACATGCTTACTTGGAACATATATTGAACACAGTGGGACTTACTTCTGAGTAAAAATCCAGGAGAAGTCCATTAGAATGTTAGGATCTCTCTCCCCATCCCCTCCCTGCTCCTCCTGCAGCTTTTTGCATAGCACAAAAATCTGTACCAGAGCAGAACCCCTTCAAAAACAAGCCAAAATATGTAGGAGACATTATTTTGATACATGATTGACAGTGAAGACCTATTTCCTAGACAGCCGTATCAAATTGCTTCAATGGTGCTGCTTATATTGCAGGCTATGTCCTTACATTCTGTCTGTATGTTGGAAATCTGTTTGTACTGAGGCAACCACACTCAGCTGCACCTCATATCCACATTCTCTAGCTTGCAGTCAAATGCAGATACATTGTAATTTTAAACTAAATTTGGATTTCATTAGTAGATAAAAAAACTACTTGTAATAACATTACAAGAATTGCTATTATGTTGCCTTTATAACTTACTGTTTCTTAAAAACATGATTTATTTTTTTAAATGTTACTTTTTAGATAAGGAAAATAGACTTGTGAAGTTAGGATATTATTGAATAATATCCAGGCAAGCTTTGGGATATTGCTTTAGAGAGAAAGTCCAAGCAATGTTGATTTGGCACTTAATACCGTTCATGGCCATTTTGAAAAGGTTTAGTATTTTAATGTGTCGACGTTATAAAAGTCCATTTATGAATAGCAGTGTAATCTGGGATGGGCCCTGTTTCAAAAGGGAACAGAATGCAAGAGAGGGTGCACTCAATCAAATGTCACTTTGTTCTGTATCCGTTTTTATGCATCTGACTACAGAGCCTCCAAATCATTGCTCATTTGTTTGCTTTGTGTCTAGCTATATACTTATTAGCTAGAGAAAGGTGTAACAACTTGTTAAAGCCATCAGTACTTTAGTGTTTCTTCTCATAACACCATGAATTCCTTCTAGGGGAAACTTACTTAATCTTTCCATGCATACTTGGGTGAAATTGAAAGTAAAAGTGAAGGCAGAGGTTTGGATTAGTAAAGGACAAAGTTCACAGAAGAAAAATTCTACTCCCAACTGCAGCCCCCTCTGCCTCCAGTCCAGGCTCTCTGGGTGATCAAGAGCCATTTCCCAGTGTGGGATGTTTTGTAGAGTGCCGCTGGGAAAGAGGAACTGCCATGTTAACTCACAGCACAATTGAGTTCAATGGCACTTCCAGGTAAATGGAATAGGATTGAAACATTAAGGAAGTGCATGGAAGGAAGTTTTCTCATCCCTTCCTCCTCTAGCGGGCTACCTCTGCATCCTATGCCACATTGTCCGGGGACCTTCACTGGCTCTTCAGAGAGGCCTTTTGGGGGGGGGGGGGAGGAATTGCAGGAGGCATGAGGAACTTTTCCTTCTAAACAATTCCTTTAGTTAATGTATCTTCGGAGCCAAGCCAGAATTTCTATATAGGTTGACTGGCATAAATCTTGGTCATTATGGTCTTACTGCTTCATTAGTGTAGATGGACACACATTTTGGGCAATGAGTTTGGCAACATTGACTGCATTTTGCAGCATTTGTATTTGTGGCAGATTATGAATGTTAAAATGGACTCAAAAATCAATTTCCTCTGCATTAGAGGTGCAATCCTAGATGGAACTTCTCACAAGTAAATCCCATTCATTTCAAGCTCATATCCACCCAAGAAGGGGGTATGGGATTGAATCCTAGAAATATGCCAGTTTTTATGCTTGTAAGCAAATATTATTCGATGCATAAGATTTATGTCAGTCAACCTACTTTAAAAGTAACCCAGCTCATGGTGGACACATCTAGTAAGAATGCAACTCACAGCATACCTGTCAAAGGAAAAGACAGGTTTCCTTATGATTCAGCTGTCCAGAGAATCTGCATGTTGTTCTTTGAGCCAGATATTTAGATTGAGAACATGCTTGCTTTCTCTTGCTGAATCCTATTGTTTGTGGCAGCTTTCCTCCTTGTGAACCCTCCTTTAGATGCGGGAAGTCTCCTAGAGTTGACTGAACAAATAATGTGAAGCAAGGAGAGAAAAAAATCACAGGAACATCTATCTTTGAACGAGTTAGCATCACTTTTTGATGCATGCTCTTCTGACAGATCCTACTGAATAAAGAGCATGACAGCAGGGTCTCACCTGCTTATTACCACAGCAGAAAGTTGAGTAGCTTGGAGCAGTAATAGGCAACAACAAAAATCTCACAGGCTACATCCAGTCCTGCTTGTGATTTTGAATTCCAGGGGACCTTCTCTGAACTTGCTGTATTTCATGGGCTGGTAAAGGTAAAGGTTTCCCCTTGACGTTACGTCCAGTCATACCTGACTCTAGGGGGTGGTGCTCATCTCCGTTTCCTAGCCGAGGGAGCCAGCATTTGTCCGCGGACAGTCTCCGTGGTCATGTGGCCGGCATGACTAAACACCGAAGTGCACGGAACGCTGTTACCTGCCCACTGAAGTGGTACCTTTTAATCTACTTGCATTTGCATGCTTTCGAACTGCAAGGTTGGCAGGAGCTGGGATGGCGCACGGGAGCTCACCTTGTGTGCAGATTCGAACCGGCGACCTTTCGATCAACCAGCCCAGCAGCACAGCGGTTTAAACCACTGCGCCACCTGCAGTCCCCATGGGCTTATGTAAGGTGCTAATTTGTTAGAATGGCAAGCAGCTCTTCTCTTCTAGCTGCATAAGTACTTTCTTTTAAAATATGACTAAGACTTAAGTCTGATTTAAAAATAAGGTTTTGTTTTGGCAACCAGCCATCTGCCTCTTGCATGTGTTGTTCACTTTTTAGGTTGTTATTATTAGTAACCCATCAACAATGTGAACTAGACATTGAACAGAACACAAAAGTGATAGAGTTGACTGCACAGTAGGTTTATAAACTAAGCAAGCTGAGTATGAGACTTAAAAAATGTATTTAATGATAAAGGTAGGGGAATAATCTGGTAGCAGATAGTGCAGATAAATCATTTGGGGGAATATCTAAAAGGGTTTAGGTTGAAGTACTTAAGAGAAGGAGACAGCTTATTTAATAATCTTGGGGAAACATGTTCAGCATAGGTGTAGAATATGACTACAGCAGAACTCAGTACTAGCCCTATTTTGTTGAATGCCAACTGTAATGCCTGCAGGTGGGAGCTATGTTGCTTCTAAATTCTATGTACCAGTGAACACTCTGCTGGCAGTTTATAGACTTCATGAAATGCTACATGGACATGAGGGCCTAACAGTAGATGTACTTCTGTTGAGCCAAGAGAAAGGGAAGAGACATAGTAAGCAAAACAGCAGTAGAGGTATAAATTATGAACTTGAAGAAGCATGGCCTCATATAATGTTACATGAACATGGGATACAGAAGTAAGAGTAGAAATGAAGAGGTAATAGATTGAGGAAATAAATCTTTAAATATAAAATTTGGTGTTTACAGCCACTGCTCTTCATTTTGTTTCTTTAAACATCTAGGCTGCTAACACAAGGTAGTAAATATTTACACATGTATAAATGCATTGTCTGAATGACCTTAACTCCTAATATGTAGTACAGCTTTCCATGCTCTTTTAATTATCATATAACTGGCATGAATTACAGTAGCATAAACTACTCAGGTTTTGATTTCAGAGAAAGAGTAAAGCTGATATTCCACACACATAACCAAAGGAAAAAAATAGTATTTTGCAGAAAGAATAGCACTTCACTCGAGAGTCCTTAACCATCTGTCAGTGAAGCAGTTAGCCAAGCCCTGTAGTAAATGTGATGTTTACCTAGGGATGCCAGTTAAAAGCTTAAAAATGATGTGATACAATGGAGATTCCTTGTGCTAGGATAAGGGAGAGAGAGGAGATCCCAATAAAAGCTATATGTCTGCCTACATTATATGCTTTAAAAATATATTTGCAATTTTCAGATAACTTGGGAAGAGAGTCTGTTGTTATTGACCGCCAACCCTCCTTTTGTTTGCGTATGTATGTAATATAACAAGCAAAGTAAATGTACTAGTTGAGATCCTTGTCATTTGAAATGTAAATTGCTTCATATTTGCTTTAGTTAATATACTTAAGTTTAAATTCATTTAATGTTACTTGAATGGACATCTCATCCAAAGTTTCTGTTGGGTGAGAGAAAAACCCACTATCAGAATGTAAGAGAACATTCTGCACAGATACTATAGGGTATACTGCCCTACCACTTGCTTACTAGACCCATGCCCTTCTTGGCTACTTAAGAAAGCCAAGAACGGGATTGGAACCTGGATCCTGGAGGTGGTCAACGCCTCTTTAAGAGATGGCCGGGTACCTGCCACTCTAAAGGAGGCGGTAGTCTGGCCAGTCCTAAAGAAGGCATCCCTGGATCCAGAGGTGGCCACCAATTATAGACCGGTGGCCAACATCCCGTTCCTGGGAAAGGTACTAGAGCGGGTGGTGGTGGGACAACTCAAAGCACTCTTGGATGAAACTGATTATCTGGACCCATTTCAGTCCGGCTTCAGACCCGGGTACAGCACTGAATCTGCCTTGGTCGCCCTGTATGATGACCTGTGCAGGGAGAGAGATGGGGGGGAGTGTGTCCTTGTTGGTTCTCTTGGACCTCTCAGCGGCTTTCAATACCATCAACCATGGTATCCTTCTGGATAGGCTAGTGGGATTGGGAGTCGGAGGCACCGCATGGCGGTGGTTCCGCTCCTATCTCAACGGCCGATTTCAGAAGGTGGTGCTGGGGGACTATGGCTCTGCACCATGGTAGCTATGCCATGGAGTTCCGCAGGGGTCCATTTTGTCCCCCTTGCTATTTAACATCTACATGAAACCGCTGGGAGAGGTCATCAGGAGGTGTGGGCTGCAGAATCATCAGTACGCTGATGATACCCAGCTCTACCTCTCATTCTCCACTGATCCAGGTGAGGCAGTGGCTGTGCTGAACCAGTGCCTGGCCAAGGTGAAAGGCTGGATGAGGGCCAATAAACTGAGGCTCAATCCAGACAAGACGGAGGTCCTGTTGGTGGGCGGTTCGGGTCTCAGGATAGGGGATTTGGGCCTTGTCCTGGATGGGGTTGCACTCCCTCTAAAGGACAGGGTCCACAGCTTGGGAGTGCTCCTTGACCCAGAGCTGTCATTAGAAGCTCAGGTGATGGCGGTGGTGAGGAGTGCCTTCCTGCAGCTTCGGCTGATACATCAGCTGTGTCCCTTTCTAGAGTACGACTGCCTGGTGACAGTGACACACGCGTTGGTGACTTCCCGATTTGATTTCTGTAATGTGCTCTATGTGGGGCTACCCTTGAAGACAGTCCGGATACTTCAGTTGGTGCAGAATAGAGCTGCCAGGCTGCTGATGGGGACTGGGCGTTATTCACATATAACTCCAGTTCTCCGTCAGCTCCACTGGCTCCCGATTGAAGTCTGGGCCCAATTCAAGGTGTTGGTTTTGACCCATAAAGCCCTAAATGGCTTGGGACCTGGATACCTGACGGAACGCTTATGCCCATATATGCCCTCCCACCCCTTGAGATCAGCAACAGAGGCCCTCCTCCGGGAACCCTCAGTGAATGAGATTAGGAGGGTAAGTACCTGGAGGAGGGCTTTCTCTGTGGTGGCGCCCCATTTATGGAATGCGCTCCCCAGAGAGGTCCGCCTGGCGCTATCGTTATTTGTTTTTCAGCACCAGGCTAAGATCTTTTTATTTAAAACTTATTTTAACTGTTAAATTATTTATCGAATTTTAAAGTTTTTAGCCGAGATGCACTGGGGGGGTGGGGTTAATGAAATTTTTTTGTATTGTTATGATGTTGTGAGCCGCCCTGAGGCTTTGTTGCGATGGGGTGGCATAAAAATGTTTTAAATAAATAAATAAATACAATATGGAAGATATAGTTTTTATAGAGGGGTTTTGGAAGGATTTTTAAGAATTATTATTCTTCACAATCTTCTTTAGATATTCTTCTGCATTTCTTCATGGATTACACACATTTCAGAGGGAGCAACACATTCTGAGCTTGAGAGCAAAAGACACCTTACTACTAAATAGCAGTGTATTCTGTCAATAAAGCATATGGGCCTACAAGGTAATTGCTGAAAATTGGCCTAGTCTCATGAAAAGGCAATATGACTACGGTGAAATAAGATTCCTATGGTTGCAAAGGTGAGGTGAATCAGTTGGACTGTTGGTGAATAGAGACAGGATTTAGGAAGGATAAATTGTCCCAGCTAATCTATTTGTGGATTTATATCACAAATGTTGGGGACTCCTGATCTAGCTCCTGTATCAACACTGTGACCCAGACACAGCACTGATATGATGTTGCTAGTTCTATGGTCATTTTCCAGTGTTTTAATTGTAAAGGCACTCTTTGGAACAGTTATTCTAAGATCATATTTCCTTTAAATATAAACTGATGTGCAAGTAGTTTTAAATCCTGATGGGAAAGTATTTTCCATCTTCTAATTACCTTATCCTTTATCTAACGGGGTAGAAGTGCTTTCTAAATCTTATTTTGTTGGTCTAATAGCAAACTGAGATTACATTTAAGTTTTAGAGTAAATTATTTCACAGTTTTAAATAAGGTGCTTATTCTTTGAGTAGGGATAGCTTGCAACATTTGACTGAACTTTTTCCCCACAATAAATTATACTGGTAACAAATTGTATTACAACCAACTTCAATGCTAGATTTCATAATTCAACATGACAGAGCAAAACTTAAGGTCATTTAATGAAATGTTTGAGAAAAATAGATGATTTGGGAATATTGAATAGGGTACACTTATGACCCACTACTCTGCATACTACTAGAACCACAAAAAAGTTAACCAATGCACAAGCTTAAACTGAAAGTAATTCTGTTACATACATTATCATAAATCTAAAGCCTCCTGACCCATGGGTTCTTCGCTGAGATAGTCAAGTTGTCAATTGCTCTTCAGTATTTCTGAAACTGACAACTGCTGGGGTTGCATTCTGCAGTTATATACTGCTCCAGTATATAAACTGCTAAACCACAACTATTTTTACAGTATGTTATGAGTCACGAACAATTCAATCTGCTCTAAGAAATTATGAATCAGTTCTATAAACATATATATTCTGAGCAGAGGATATATGTGAACAGGGTATTTTCTCAAATTGCCATTTTAAAATCCAACCAAATAAAAGTATGACAAATTTGCAGAGGTAAGGGAAGTTGCAGAAAGCTCCAGATGCCCCAGCATTTTGCTTGCTTGCTTCATTTCTCCCTGCAGCTTTTCATTTTTCCAACTCACCTTCAGCTTGTACCTGAGTTTACTGTAAAGGCTAGTAGTGAAAGTCCATATCTGCTCATTTTGTATTATCATGCATATTCCACTTCCCCTGCTACAACCCACGTGACATGCTTACCATAATTAAACCATAACACCACAGAGTAAAGAATAAAGAACAGAGTTCCAAATAAAATTACTAATATCAGGATAATGATCCAGCAGCAGTGTATTAACTAAAAGCAATTAAAGTCAGGATGGCTTTAATTGGGTAGTTCCCAGATAAGAGCTACAAGAAGTGAGCAGCAACCTTTGTACAAATGAACAAGGAGGTGATTTAATTCAGGTAATTCATAGAATAGTAAAGTTGGGAGGGGCCAGAAGACCATTGGGTTCAGCCCCTTGCTCAGTGCAGGACACCAGGTTAAATCATTCCTCTCAGATGGCTGTTCAGTTGCATCTTAATCTCAGAACTCAGATGCCATAGCTTAAAACATTTGTGGAACATTGACTCTGCTGTCTGGGTTGTCCATTAGGACCCAGAAATATTTATATTGATTGCTTGTCCCTCTAAGAGCATAATATTTACATTTACACAGAAGTATGTCTGCCTCTGTTCACTGGAGGTATTACCCAGTAAGTGTTAATAGTTGCAGCCTTAATAGTGCTTGCAGAATACCAGAACTCATACCAGTAATACTTTCTTCACCTCTCTTTATACATACCTTTTCCATTTAAGATACATTTATAAAGAATCTAAATAAGAGGAAGTTCTCATGTTAGTAAATGTTGTTTCAGAACCAGAGACTGATTCTACTAGTTCACTTTGGAAGGAAAGGTCTGCCATCAAACTTAAACAAGACATGCTGGCTGAAGTTTTTGTTAGTAGGGTACTGTTTGCATAGTCCTTGTTAGCAAATTCACAGTAAGTCCTTAAATCCTTTCCCCAACCTGGGAATTCAGTCTGTATGGCACAACTCCCATATGTTTTATTGAGCCTTTGACTGCTGGCTGGTTGCTTATATAGCATCTTCTTTAAATATATTTTCTTTTTAAAAAATGCTGTCCTGCAAGCTTGCTTGTAAGTGTATGAATAAATACATGAAATAATATGTTGAAGTGCTTCTTTTCCATACTCCTTCATGAATATACAAAACTGATTAGCACTCCACTTAATTCAGTTGTATAGGAACCTGCACACAACATTAAGAAGGGTAATATTTGAAAGCTATTTGAAAGGCAGGCCCATAAAAGAATCTTTTCTAGGTGGTTGTTGTATTTTAAGAAAAGTTTTAGGGTGCAGTCCTGCCCGTGTTTAAGCAGGAAAAAAATCTGTCTAGAGAATGCTAGAAGTTGTGTTGTATGAGGGTTGTGGTTCGCATAGCACAAAAAGTCTGGGCACTGCATATGTAAATCCCAGCTGGCATACGCCTCAGCCCATAAGCCATTTTGGTCCTGGAAACTGGGTCAGTGGCAACTCTAGCTTCTGTATTTAATGCAAATAATTTTCTGAGTTATTGAAGCCTGAAAAATTCAAGTCATTTCCTGCAAATATCGATACAGAACTGAAAAAGTTATCTTTATCATTGCTTAATTGTTAACTGTAAAATCAGTTTAGGGACTTCCCTATGAGAAAAGCTTTACAGTGATTTGGCATGACAACAGCAGAACAAGACTCAGCCAAAAATAAATAAAACCCCAGCGAACAGCTTATAGGGTTAGATAAAGTACTCTAGGATGCAATCCTAGGCATGTTTAGATGGAAAAAACCCCTACAACTCCTAGTATGCTGTGACTAATCCTACTGTGCTATCTCTATCAGATGAGAATTTATTAGCATTATTCCTTCCATATGGAAATTATGGGATGTGGGACTGGGGCTGTTCTCTGCTTAATCACCCAGTTGTTGCAGTTTAGAGTACAGCAATGCACCTAATGTAGTGTCTTCTAATACCTGTTGTTTTTACAGTGTCCTGCATACTTCTGTGCTTTCAAAGCCTCCAAAAGATACCTGCACTTTCTGCATTTTAGTTTCCTTTGATCTCACTGCTTACTAATTCCACTTCCCAAGGCCAACTATGTGTATATGATGAAACTCAGGATTTCAAGCATCTGATAAAGTGAACTGTAGTCCAGTGCCACTTCCAGGACTTGAGGGCCCTAAGGTGAGACACTTTCAGTGGGCCTCTACATTGCTGATCTACCATGCATTATTTATTAAATACATTTTTATACTGCTCAATTGCCTGAAGGTTCCTTACCATCTCATTGTCTTCATCACAAGCTACTATTGCTCCTCATCCTCTTACTTGTCAATTGCAACCACCTGGTTGCTTGACAGGCACAGAGCCACAGCTTGTAGGCACTGGCATCTGCTTCTCCTTCTCACTTGCACTGTTCAATATTTACTGCCCGTCCTTCTCACCAACACTGTTGCCTAGGCCAGAATGAGAGGCAGGTGAACAAACGGGTTGTAGTGAAGAAAAGGAAAAGCAACTCTGAGGGAATCTTGTTGGTGGGCACCTCCTAGAGCAAGTGCCCAACAATGCCTACCCTTAGCACAGCCCTTGCTGTAGTCTATAGAAACGTATGCAATAATGTGAGAAGTGGGGCACAGTGATTAACAATGTGGGACTGAGACTCAAGTGATCTGGATTCTAGTCGCCACTTGGCCATGGAGCTCACTGGGTGACTATGGCCCAGTTGCAGACTCTAGGCTCAACCTACTTCACAGGGTGGTGGTTGTGAGGATAAGACTGAGAAGAGAAGAATTATATAAGCTGCCTTGAGTTTCTTGGAAGAAAAAAAAGATAGGATATAAATATACTAAACAAACAAATATGACCTTTGTTGGTCTTCTGCAAGACTCATGGTACTTTTTTCATTTATATGAAGTCAGTACATGATGACTTCCCTCTTCAGTACCTTCTTATATAGAGATAATAAATGATAGATGACAGAGATGTCTATGGGATGATTCAGTAAGTTTTAATGGAGTGCTTCCCTGTGCTGCTACTCTTTCCCTTCTGTTTGCCAGCAAACTCTCTCACAGTAGCTGCTGGTCAGCTTTTCCCATGCTGTTGAAGTTACTTTCCATATTGCTGCTGGGATGGCTGCAGCAATTTCATGTCAGTGTGATAATGACAATGCACATATTCTTCCTCATTCAAGGCTTTATGGGAAATATCCATTTAAGCTTGGATTGGAGGAGAATTCACAACTCCTTTCAAAGTGTGCTGCAAGTTGGTTGCAGTAATACCAATGACAAAAGAAATTGGTATTGCAAGATGTGGAGGAAAAAACCCAACAGCAATGTAGCTGTACTTTGGATTCCTGCCAAAGCAACATTCTGATTTGTCGTAAGTGGATGAGAAACTGCATGACTTACTGTCTTTGATCTCTTACCATTCTCTCTAGTGTTTAAGCTCTGTTCTGCATTAGATTAAGCACATTGTTCAGCACTAAAGAAAACTAGATAAATATGCATATGCCCATCAAATCTAGCAGTATTTTAAAACCTACCAATATAGACAGAACAAAACATTTTGCTAAAGAAAATATGTCACACAATCACAAAATGCAGTCATTACAAAGCAATAAAAGGGGATACAAAACACCAGTAAATACACTGACCAGCTTAAAATGTCCAGACATACAGGGAAAAAAATTGATTTGGCATCAAAACTATTGCAAGTTCAGTGCCAGCTAGATTTCCATGGAGAACATGTTCCATCAGTGGGGTGCCATAACAGACAAATCTATTGCTCTACCACTTGTGGTACAGCACCTTAAGAATAGGATCCCTTGTAGTTCTTAAGACATGAGCAGACAAATACAGGTAAAGACAGATATTTGGAGGTAAACGCCAGCACCTTGAACTGGGCTTAAAAGTAACTCCTTTCGAATTGGTATAATATGATTCCATCTGGTTACATCCATTCATGTTCTAGCAGCCTCATGCTAACTGAAGCTTCCAGGTCATCTTCAAGGACAGCTCCTCATAAAAGGCATTATAATAGGCAATATTCATTACCGTAGTAAATAAGCATTTATATTTATTTATTTATTTAACATACTTGTATGCCGCCCCCTTGCAAACAAGCCTCGGGGCGGCTAACAACAATAGGAAAATACAATTTAAAAACCAAAACACTATTTAAAACTGGCCCATCTCAGAGTCTAATATAAAAACAGAAATATATAAATAGCTAATAATACAATATAAAATTAATAACTAAGAGTTAAAATATTTCTTAAATAAAAAGGTCTTCACCTGGCGCTGAAAAGCAAATAATGACGGTGCCAGGTGAGCCTCTCTGGGGACCGCATTCCATAGGTGGGACGCCACCGCAGAGAAAGCCCTCCTCCGGGTACTCACCCTCCTTATATCTCACAGAGGGTTCCCAGAGGAGAGCATCAGCTGTTGATCGTAGGGGGCGGGAGGGCATATATGGTTGCAGGCGCTCCTTTAGGTAACCAGGACCCAAGCCGTTAAGGGCTTTATAGGTAAGAACCAACACCTTGAATTGGGCCCGGACTTCAATGGGAAGCCAGTGTAGCTGACGGAGAACTGGGGTGATATGAGAACCACGCCCAGTCCCCGTCAGCACCCTGGCAGCTCTATTTTGCACCAATTGAAGTATCCGGACCGTCTTCAAGGGAAGCCCCACATAGAGCGCATTACAGAAGTCTAACCAGGAAGTCACCAATGCATGTGTCACTGTCGCCAGGCAGTTGAACTCCAGGAAGGGAAGCAGCTGATGGATTAGCCGAAGCTGATGGAAAGCGCTCCTTGCCACCGCTGACACTTGGGCTACCAAGGTCAACTCCGGGTCGAGGAGCACTCCCTTTTAATTATGTTCACTTTTAATTATGCCAGTCTCTGGAATTCATTAAACTAGCATAGTGACATTTGTCCTTTCCTGATAGCCAATCTGTGCAACTGTGCATGAAACTTAATGTATTATCTGTAACTTCTAAAGTTTCAGTAAAGGCTATGATAGCTTCTTGAAATTATAAAACTGTAATTCTTGACACTTAAAGTGTTCCTTATCTAGTCAAGTTTTCTCTGTGCATTAAAATGTAATTTTTGAATAAATGCCATATTACAGGTTTCATGTAAAACTTAGCTTATATTTTAAAGGTTGCACAGTTGTCTCTCTTAGAGATTGTTCAGTTTAGTTCTAAGATTGATAACTTAGAACAATAGGCTTCAATTGGCAAACAAAAGTGATGAAAGTAAGACAGAAAAATTATGTGATAGGAGTTAAAACACTGATAAGATATTGCCAGCCAGAACTATGTGTAAATAAAGGCAAAGATATTGTTTACATGAAAGGAGCTGCTGGTTGCTGGCACCACTTTGTTCACTGAAATAAATCACACTGAGTTGGATGAAACAGTGATCCATTTCTCTTCCAACTGAACTATTAGAAAGCAGCCCTTCTTTGTGTCCTGGCATTGTTGATTGTATCTTGAACTGCAGTGCAAATACAATTCTCTACTGTATTTCTATGTAGAACACCTCTCAGGGAGTAGTATTTATGCTCCATGATTTTAATAAGAAATCTCTTCTTTTGGGACAGAAAGATTTTTATAATGGATTTCCTGTTGCAGAAAGAATCCCCTGTAACTAAGGGCTTCTCTACACAAAGATTATATTCCAGCACTGTGGAATGTTGTCTTCTAGATGGCACCCAAGGCTCTCACTGCACATGCTCCTACATAATGCCACATACTGCTTTTCATAACCTTTCACATGTGGGTGGGACTTCCCAAATGCATTCCCATGGAAGCACAAATTAACTTTATACTGGCAGGAAAATCACCGTTCATGAGTTGCAGTGCTCTACCCCATGAGGAACCTAGTGACCATGGATGAGCTGAGGATGGTTGAAGTTGCAGTGCAAAGCACCTTTGGAAACACAGCCAAGCACCCCATATTTCACTCGGCCTGCTTGTTGCACAAAGTGTTCTGTGTAAGTTCTCCTCATTTCTTCACCAAAGGGAAGCTGCCCACCAGGTAACCTGGGAGAGCTTAACAGCTTCCCTCACCAAGGGGGTGGAATTATGCAGGATGTGATATGGAAATATTTCAGTCTTGTGCCATTTCTCAGTTGCAAACTCCTTTCTAGATGCATCTGTGGCGGGGAGGTGTATTGCACTGTTATTGTTGGCTACTGTTAACATTTCCTCTATCCAGTGGCAAGCAAGTACAGCTATCTCCACTGCAAACTCTGTCCCCCATTAGTTAACTCTGCTGAAGTCAATGTGATTTACTTGTTAGGCCACTGAAAATTACCTGATTTACCTCAGAGTAGACATGCAGTTTAGCTAGTCATTTCTTGAGCAAGAGGGCAATGTAGACAATCAAGAGGGTTTGAAAACACCCCAAGAACTTCCTCTTTCAAGGGCAAGGAAGATGGGAGGCATTTGCAAGTCAGAGGGGGGAGCCATAAGTGGGGGAGCAGAGAGGCAGAAAAGCAACTGAAGCTTCTACAAGTTGCCCAAGCTCCTTGACTGCTGCTGTGTCCTTCCTTTCATCCTTCTCCCTCCTTGCTCTCTTCATCCCAAATGTCCAACAGTTGAAGAATTTCCTGTTGTCACCAAGTCCATCCTCCCAATTCAGTGTGGCAATTGAATCATCCCTGTAGAAACAAAAAGGGAGCAGAGGAAGAGGACAGCAAGTGCAAACATAAACATTGGCGGGGGGGCATAGAAAAGGTTGGGAACCACTGTCCTACATACCGTATTTTTCGCTCTGTAAGATGCACTTTTTTCCCTCTCAAAAGTAAGGGGAAATGTCTGTGCATCTTACAGAGCAAATGTGCCTGACACCCGGGACGCTGCCAGCCTGCCTGCACCACCAGGCCAGCATGTGCTCGGCGTGCCCTGCTCCACCCCACACTCCGGGAACTGATCACCCCCACCGGGAAGCTCCGCGCCGCCACCGCCGCGCACCGCCACCCCGTGCCACTGCAGATGCAGGCACAGATGACACTTTAGAAGCACAATCCTTCTAAAGCCGCCGCCGCCCCACACTGCCACCCCGCGCCGATGCAGCCCCGCATTGCCACCCCGCCCCCCACACCACTGCCCCCGCAGGCACAGATGACACTTTAGATGGTGCATCATGCAAAGGTATTTTAACCCTTGCATAACCCATGTTTGCTGGGTCCACATGGTGCAACAAGCCCCAGTTTCAAAATGGCAGCCCTATTCAGAACAGCAGTGATGCATGTCCTGCAGCTACACTATAGGTTATACAACCCATGCTGAACTGTTGTATTATGTGAAGAGCCCCCAGTTCCAGAGCAGCTCCTTCTTCCTATTCTTGCAGAGGCAAAGAGGGAGCTTCTCCAGAAGAGGCCACCTTAGCATGGCTCTTATCTTACCCATTAAAAAAGGAGGTACATGCAGAGCCTTCCAGAGCCTTGAAACATGCATAGCTTTACCCTAGGATAGGAAGTCCATTTTGACACCTTTGAGGACTTAATGCGATTTTTCTAGCTATATGGCTGGGATTGGAAGCACATCCATAACCTGCTGAGGAAAGAATAACTAAGCCTCCCCTCCTTGTGCATTATATTCTAGTAAGAGCCCGCCAATCAAAAGAAAGCAAAAACACATCCCATTCTGTTATAGTTTATTAAATAGTTTAGTAAACCATTTGATTCAGAATATTTTTTTTCTTGTTTTCCTCCTCTAAAAACTAGGTGCGTCTTATGGTCAGGTGCGTCTTACAGAGTGAAAAATACGGTACATCCAGACACCCCACAAATTTTAACTCAATGATGCTCCAGGACAATTACAGTAAAATGGCAGCTTCTTTTGTTATCCTTCATTTTGCTTTGCTTTCAGGTTTTGTTTTCATCTGGTAAAACAGTATTCTAGGTCTCAACTATTGAGCAAAATGGGAAACATTTCACTGTAGGAAAGAATATGTTGAATCATTTTAGTCTCAGTCATTCATTGCAATGCATGCTTCAAATTCTTATAAAAATTGGCCGATTCTTACATAATGCTAAACCATGCTGCATGGTTACCATACTGTGGCTGTTGAGACTGAGAAAGATGGAAATCTTGGGAAATGGTTCTCATGGCTTGCTGGCTGCATCCCAGATTATTCAGAATTGGAATGTGAAACAAATTAAAGTGTCATTGTGGAGGATGAGCTAGGTCAGGATTCTGAGATGAAGGAGGCAGAAGTGATTATCTCAAGGCCAGATGCTTAAACCAAGCCAGACAAGTTTCTGGAAACAACCAAGATGTACACATCTTGGAGCTAGGATGAGGAATTCTCAGATGCAGCCCCCCCCCCTCTCCGACCCCATGACAAGGCATCAGCAGAGGTGGGACGCTCAGTTGAATGAGCAGTATATGGGGAGGAGGCATTCTTGTTCTCAGAGAACCCTCCCCAAGGGGCTGGGGCTCAGGCATGTTCATAGCTTTGGATCAACAAACTGCTCTGTGCATGCTCAGAGATCTGTTCTGGGTGATTTATTTATTTACTTTTAAATTTATATACTGCAACCTGTAGCCCAGTTTATGGGAGCTGCAGTCCTATACATCTGGAGAGCATCAGGTTGCAAAGGGCAATCTGGCTGCACTGTGAAGGAAGTAAAGTAATATATGTTGCCATCTCAAGTAGCCTTCCACAATTTGCTGCCTTCTGGATGTGTTAGATGAAAATGTCAGGCTTCCTCAGCTAGCTATATTGGCTGGGGGAGGCTGGGAATTGTAGTCTAACACAACTTGATTTGTACTTCGGAGCAATAAAGAAAATTTTGCAAGAAAAAAAACCAGTTTGCAGCTTGTGATTGCTTAAAGGATAAGCCTCAGTTTGCAACAAATAATAGTAAACTAGGCCAGGCATTATGGCATTGTAAAAGCTAAGTCTAGAGGTGTAATTTTGTGAATTAATATCACTCCATCCAATCTGATAATATAAGATTTATGGACAGAACCTCAAACATAAGCTCAGTGGTAATTTTTTTTAAATTTTATTTATTTTTCGATTTATATCCTGCCTTTTTCCTACAAAGGGCTCAAGGCAGCTTACATCTCCACCACCATCTTATCCCCACAACAACAACCCTGTGAGGTAGGTTGGGCTGAGAGTTTGTGACTGGCCCAAAGTCACCCAGTTGGCTCCATGGCGAGCAGGGACTAGAACCCAGATTGTCTGAGTCCCAGTCCCATGCTCTTAACCACTACACCACACTGGCTCTCACACTGGTAATCACTTGCATTGTATGCACAAGGGTCTAGGTCCAACCACAACATCTCAAGGGAGGGCTGGGAAGATTCCTCCATCTGCAAACCTGGAAAGCCATTGCCCAACAACATAGGCAAAACTGAGCAGGGGGAGCAATGTAGTCAGACTGAGTGTAGTCAGATTCTTACACTGTGTGTCACTTTCTGAGTATGAACTATTAGGTTCTCCCAGTTTAACACTCCATATAATCAGGAAGCTTAAATTTACCCCTTGCTGTCAGATCTCTAAGTACTGGAGATAAATGCTGGGAGGTCTGTGTACTTGCATAAGAGTTTCAGGAAAAAATGACAGTTTACTTTCAGAAGAAATCAAATGATGTGTTGAAAGTGTAAGAACAGGCAAGTAGGTGAAAGAGATTTGCAGTTCACTTGGTAAATTTCCAACTGTTGCCATTCAAGAGAGGGAAGTGTTTCACCATGAGTCTGAAACTTCTTGAGATGAGAGACAAGCTGCTTAGAAGGCAAGAGGACCAAACATTTGTCTGGTCAAAGCAACAGACCAGAAATCCAATCACAGAATCCAAGGTGTTAGTTGTGGCCTATAAAGCCCTATAGAAATTGGAACCAGGCTACCTGAATCATGCTCTTTTTCCAAACAAACCTGGCCAGGTCATAAGACCTTTAATAGAAGTTGTTCTTTTGAGACAACAAACTGCTTCAAAAGCATGTTTTGGTGGCAAAAGAAGCGATACAAAGACACACTGAAAGCCTCTCTCAAGTCCCTGGTTATCGACACCACCTCCTGGGAGACCCTGGCACAAGACCGATCAACATGGCACACAGTGATCCACCAAGGCTGCCAAACTTCTGAAGCCAGAAGGACAACAATAGCACAAGTGAAGTGAGCACTCCGTAAAGCCAGAGTTGCAAATGTTGCAACAGTGGTGCCCACACATGTTTGCCTGACATGTGGCAGAACACTCCATGCCCATATCGGCCTCATCAGCCACCTGCGGACACACCATGGACAACTCACAACCCGTTAGATGTCAAGGTCCTCATCGAAAACGATGGATGAGCATCTTGGTGGCAATGCAAAAGAGGCTTTTGCAGGTGGTCACTCCAAGCTGTGGAACTCTCCGCCAAAGGAGACTGGTTTTGCTCCCTGACTGCTGTTCTTCCACTGTCAGGAAACAACTTTTCTCTTCAATCAAACTAGAAACATAAGTAGATCTGTTGGTCTGGTTGCTGTTTTTATTCTGTTGCTTCTGTGTTTTAACTGTGTTTTTAATGTATTTGTTTTATTATTGCTTTTTTGTTTTATTTATGGGTGGAAGCTGCCCTTAGTTCTATTTTTCTTGGTAGAAGGACAGGGTACAAATAAAATGATTAAATACTGAATAAAAGGCATAATCCTATGTATGAACAGCCTTAAAACTGGCAACAAGTGGCTCCAGCACAGAAGTACCACTGCTCATTTGTTGTTGTTGTTAGTCACGAAGTTGTGACCGACCCATCGCGACCCCATGGACAACATTCCTCCAGGCCTTCCTGTCCTCCACCATCCCCAGGAGTCCACTTAAGTTCACACCAACTGCTTCAGTGACTCCATCTAGCCACCTCATCCTCTGCCATCCCCTTCTTCTTTTGCCATCTATTGTTCCCAGCATTAGACTCTTCTCCAGGGAGTCCTTCCTTCTCATTAGGTGGCCAAAGTATTTGAGTTTCATCATCAGGATCTGGCCTTCTAAAGAGCAGTCAGGGTTGATCTCCTCTGGGACTGACCGGTTTGATCACCTTGTGGTCCAGGAGACTCGCAGGAGTCTCCTCCAGCACCACAATTCAAAGACCTCAATTCTTCAGCGCTCAGTCTTCCTTATGGTCCAACTTTCACAGCCATACATTGCAACTGGGAAAACCATAGCCTTGACTATACGCACTTTTGTTGGCAGGGTGATGTCTCTGCTTTTTAGTATGCTGTCTAGATTTGCCATAGCTTTCTTCCCCAGGAGCAAGCGTCTTTTAATTTCTTGATTGCAGTCCCCATCTGCAGTGATCTTGGAGCCCAGGAAAATAAAATCTGTCACTACCTCCATTTCTTCCTCATCTATTTGCCAGAAAGTGAGAGGACCGGATGCCATGATCTTAGTTTTCTTAATTGTTGAGTTTTAAGCCAACGTTTGCACTCTCCTCCTTCACCCGCATCAGGAGGCTCTTTAGTTCCTCTTCACTTTCTGCCATGAGAGTGGTATCATCTGCATATCTGAGGTTGTTGATATTTCTCTCAGCAATCTTAATTCCAACTGGTGATTCATCTAGCCCCACCTTTCTCATGATGTACTCTGCTTGTAAGTTAAATAGGCAGGGCATCAGTATACAGCCTTGCTGAACTCCTTGCTCAATTTTGAACCAATCAGTGATTTTGTGCCCAGTTCTCACTGTTGCTTCCTGTTCCGCATATAGGATTCTCAAGAGACAAATAAGATCGTCACCACTGCTCATTGGGTAAGGATATTTGGTGTGGGGGGAGGAGTGGAGCAGTCCAGAGGGGAAAAGGGAGATGTGCATGCATGTATCAGGCCAAGCTCATGTGTGGCCTACATATACCACACAGATTTTATTATGGGAAAAAAAATGGAAATCACACACGCAGCTCCTCCCACAGAAAATACATATGTGTTCCACAAGAACATGTAGTCTGGAAAAGCTGGATCCAGCAAAATTAAAATGAATCTTCTGGAATTTACATGAGTTGTACACTAGATTCCCTCACCAAGAAAAAAATTTCCTATGATCAAATGAACACTTAAATTACACGGTAAAACATTCATTCTGGTGCTTGCAAGCATCACCATGGCCCCCAAACATGAATCTTTCTGGATCCTATTGATTACCGTATTTTTCACTCTATAAGATGCGCCTGACCATAAGATGCACCTAGTTTTTAGAGGAGGAAAACAAGAAAAAAATATTCTGAATCAAATGGGCATATAATCACAGGCACATTCCCCATCACTTCCCCATGGGCTGCACATCTGACAGACTTACTGCACACACACATTCGCTCTATAAGACACACAGACATTTCCCCTTACTTTTGAGGGGGAAGAAAGTGCGTCTTATAGAGCAAAAAATACGGTATTTGATGGTGCATTTCTTGGCATCCTATATTTGCTGTTTAATGTCATTCTAGGCCAGGTACTCTCTTTTTTGGCTTGGATTTGAACATTCATAGGAAGCTACCTGTTCTGTAGAAAAACAGTTTTGTACTGCATGATGTAACTTTTGGGCAGACAACATGATATGTCCTATGGGGATTTACATTTAATTGTTTCTATCAACTGTGTAAGAATTGCAACATGTGCAATTCCCAGGGCTTGATGCCACTGTTCATTAAAAAGCAGTTTGAATTTCCAGGTATCTTACAGAGATTTCAGACTAGGGTTTCTAAATTAAGTAGATACCACAATATAAAAGTTGCATTTTGTTTGCAGTCAGATATATCAGTATGATAGTGTGAATATTGATGAATTAGAGTCCTATAATAAAGAACTGTTCCTTTTCATTTTTAGAACTAAAATAATTGTTTCATGGCTATGTAGCTGAATAAAGAAAGTGTTGCTTTTTCTGCTTTTCCTTTTGAGCTAAAAGCTAGATTTTTTTTCCTTTTCTTTTCTAGTACCAAATTACTGCAACCAGCAGTTCATTCCAGCAATTGGGGAAAGTGCATGAATGCACAAAGTAAGTTTTATATTTTTGTTACTTACTAAGGTAGATACAAAATGAAATGAAACTTCATATTTATACACTTCATTGTCTCCCAAAAAAGAAGCCAAAGTGTCTGACAATAAGTGCAAAATTGTAAGTACAAAACTATCAAAATTGCACTATATTTTAACAGTAAATGAAGTAGTTCAATATCATACCTAATTCTAATGATGTAGTGGATAAGAGTTCAGACCTGGGTCTTAGAAGATCTGGGTTCCAGTCCCCACTCAGCCATGTATCTCCCTGGGTGACTCTGGGCCAGTTACAGATTCTCAGCACAATCTACCTCACAGGATTTTTGTTGGAAGACAAGATCAAGAGGAGAATTATGTAAGCTGCCTTAAATCCAGGTGGTGGTGCTGGGGGACTTTGGCACTGTGCCATGGCACTTATGCCATGAAGTACCGCAGGGTTCCATTCTGTCCCCGCTTGCTATTTATTTAATATGAAACTGCTGGGAGAGGTCATCAGAAGGTTTGGGCTGCGGAGTCATCAGTACGCTGATGACACCCAGTTCTACCTCTCATTTTCAACTGATCCAGGTGAGGCAGTGGCTGTACTGAACCGGTGCCTGGCCAAGGTAATGGGCTGGATGAGGGCCAATAAACTGAAACTCAATCCAGACAAGACGGAGGTCCTGTTGGTGGGTGGTTCGAGCTCCTGGGTAGGTGACTTGGACCTTGCTCTGGACAGGGTTGCACTCCTTCTAAAGGACAGGGTCCGCAGCTTGGGAGTGCTACTCGACCCAGAGCTGTCCTTGAAAGCTCAAGTGACTGCGGTGGTGAGGAGCGCTTTCCTTCAGCTTCGGCTAATCCATCAGCTGCATCTCTATCTGGAGGAAGATTGCCTAGCGACAGTGACACATGCATTGGTTACTTCCTGGTTGGATTTCTGCAATGTGCTCTATGTGGGGCTGCCCTTGAAGACAGTCCGGATACTTCAGATGGTGCAAAACAGAGCAGCCGGGTTGCTGACGGGGACTGGGCATTATTCTCATATAACCCCAGTCCTCTATCAGCTTCACTGGCTTCCCATCGAAGTCTGGGCTCAATTCAAGGTGCTGGTTATTACCTATAAAGCCCTTAACAGCTTGGGACCTGGATACCTAAAGGAACGCCTTCTTCCATATTTGTCCTCTTGCCCCGTGAAATCGACAGCAGAAGCCCTCCTCCAGGAATGTCTCTGTGAAAGACATTAGGAGGCAAAGTACCCGGAGGAGGGCTTTCTCTGCGGTGGCGTCCCATCTGTGGAATGCGCTCCCCAGAGAGGTCCGCCTGGTACTCTCATTATTTGTTTTTCGGCACCAGGTTAAGACCTTTTTATTTCAGCAATATTTTAATAAGTTTTAATATTGTGTCCTGTATGTTTTTAACTGTAGCCAGTGTGGGTTGATAATTTATTCATGTTATATTTTATTTTATTGTACTTCATTTATGTAAGCTGTCCTGAGGCTTTCACAACAGGACGGCATATAAATATTCTAAATAAATAATTTCCTTGAAAGGAAAAAAGGTGGGATATAAACAGAATAAGTAATAATGACAAATTAAGAAATACAAAACATTGCAATAACATATCACTATTTAACCAAAGTATCACATCTATAATTAATCCAATAACAAAATATGCAGCAAGCTCCTTAAAAATGGAAAGTAATATGAAAACTAGAGAACAGTTAGATGACATATCCACAAGGTGGCTACTGTGCAGAAGGCATTTTAGTAACAGAAGCATGAATTAAGGAAACATTTTACTCTGCAGCCTTCTAGGGATACCTGTTAAAAATAATGTCTTATTACATGGCTTGGAAGAGAAATCTGTTTTAAAGTAATCCTGATATAGAAGCTAGTATTTAAAAATTTACCAGGGAAAACTCAGATTCTGAATTAAATGATGGGTAGGTTTGTACATAATGTCAACTTCTTGTTGTGATTTACCATGATGTGTTGGTGGAAATCCCCAAGCATCCACTATGAGCCCAGCAGATTATCAGCCTTATTCCTTTCTCCCCCTCCTTTTAGCTTGTTCCTCCTCATGGTATTCAGGGGACATCACTGGGACAAATGATTGCTTCTCTCTGATAGCTGTCATCATGAGCCAATTGCAGCTTGCTACAACTGTCAAAGAATCCCCATTGCACAAACAGGGCTTGTGTCCTGAAGTGCAAAGGGGTCAACTTCCTGAGCTGAGACAATATGCAGTTGTACTGTAGGGCACAATCCTGTTTGCACAATGGGGCCAAGGAAGATTTTTATAAAGTCTTCTTCATCCCTATTGAATAAATAGAGTCAATGCCCTGAGGTGCAGTGTGGAGGATGGGGAAAATTTCTGCAATCTCCTTGCCATGCTCCTACCCCATTCTGGGGCAGTGGTGTGGAGCAAAGACATCACTTTGCCTCCTGCTTGAGAGGTTTCTTCTTGGGCAGGAGGCAGAAAAACTCCATGTTCCCACTGCAACAATGGTGCAGCAGAGCAAAATGTCATCTGCTATTCCTGCCTGAGAGACCTAATCAGGTGAGGAGGCCTGATCTGCTCTGCACTACTGAGCACAGGACAGCAGCACAGAGAGGACATCCATGCCTCCAGCTGGAGGACTGTCCCCTCAAGCTGGCAGCATGGATGACTTCTCCACTCTGTACCACCATGGAGCAGACTCTCGTTGCCATCTCAGGAGGAGACCTCTCCAGCTGGTGGCATGGATGACAGCTTCATTTGCTGCTTCTACCCTGTGCTCTGCATCTTTTGCTTGGGATGGCTGTACAGAGTAGGGTAGATACCCTTCCTTCTGGCTGGAGAGGTCTCGTGAATTGGTAGCACAAGCATGGGCAGTGGTGCCAAGTGCAAACAGCTCAATATGACACCTCTCAATAAGACAGCAGCCCAATTGCACACTGTTCCTGCAGCCACTGGGATTCCAAGCAACAGCAGTGGGGGTGAGGAAGATTGGAAAGGCAATTCCTGCCACTGCTTTGCAAATGACCTTGCTCTAGGTGTGGCAGGAGTCACTGATGCATACTGCCACCATAAACCCCAGTGAGACTGGTGGTAGTGGCATGCGGCTGCTGGCAGCTAACCCCACTGCATGCAGCTGCCCCCATGTGCAGCCAGAAACAGGAAGCAGAGAGGGAGAAGCCTCTGACAGCCATTCAAATGCTAGTTGGGCATTTTGAGTGCTGTTGTCAGCCACACGTGCTGGTTACCAAGAGTGCCAGGAGGAACTTGCTGCCTTTGACATGTGGTTTGTTTGTGGAGGGGCTTGATTCACAATGGGTCATGTTGGCACAACAACCCATCATGAGACAAACCCTGCAGCACACCATTAGTTCTTATTATGGTTGTTGACCATTATAAGAATCAGTTGTTGCAACCACAAATAGTTTGTATGACCAACCAAGCAACAGCTGGTTGTGTTGTGCAAACCCCATCAATATCTTGAACCACTTTTACTCAGTATTTTAACTGAGGGGTAGTAGCTGAGCACAGAGGAGGAGAGAAGCCATAACTCAGCTTTGGCTGCCCCTGTCTGAGATTTACAGGTCTCAAATGTAAAAGAAAACCCTGAATAAATCGAAGAAATACAACAATCTCTGGTTCTCATTATCTCAAGAGAAGCCTTGTAGTGCTTGGAATAAAGGAGTGTTCTGGGCCCAGAGAAAACCTCTGTGCTCAAGAAGGAATGGATAGTGTAAGTGCCTCTGAAGTTTTCACTAAAAGCACCCTAAAATTCCTTGCCTCTTCTGCAGTTCTTTCTTTTCTCCCCTTCACCTTGTTCATGGGTGGCTGTTCCCCAGCCCCATAACCTTCCATTTTCTGCAATTTCCCTTGCATAATACCCTCACAACACAGCCACACCAGTGCAGTTGTATTTTTCTGAAAGTGCCAGCATTACACTCTTCATGTGTACAGAATGAGGCATTAGACTAGGAGTTCATTAGAGTTCCATTTTCAAGGCATATGTATTCTATCATGCTCCCTTTCAAAGTAAAATATAGCTCCAATTTGCCTGAAATTCTTCACAAATTCTGAATTCACACGGACAGCAAGAACTGGTAATGCCATAGTTTAGAAATGGAATTAAAGTTAAGTTCTGCTGAGGACAAAATAGTTTCTGTGGAAGTCCACTAAGAATGGTACATAGCTAATAATAATAATAATAAAAAAAACATTCTCAGAAGCCATATGCTTCTGGAAGTGGTCCCTTCCTTTCATCAACAGACAAGTTTCCTAAATAATTCCCCATGGATTTCTGTCTGCTGTGTAATATTTCCTTCTAAAACTATATCATCAGATGTTACAGTATAATACACAGCATAAAAAGCTGTAACAATATTCTTGAGCACAGGGGTTCATTATGCTACAGCAGAAAGAGCAGGTTTTGTTGGGGAAACATTAGCCAATGTTTTATTTGAGGCCTGTAAAAGCATCTCACTTGTCTGCACATGTAACTTTCTATGTAACTATATTTACTCTTAACACTGTTCAGGAAGTTATACTAGTTTGTAGTTCTACAGCTTATACATATACAGAACTATTTTGTCAGCTTAACACATAATGTCATAAATATCTATATTTTCTCTTTCAGAATACTGTTGTAAATACCATTTCAGTTGTCTAAATATTTGGAAGGATAAGAGGAGTGCAGAGGCAACCCTAGTCTCCATGCTTCTCCCTGTAACTAGAGTTACAGTTAACTAGAGTTGCGTTGGAGCCTCCAAATGAATTAAATCAGAGTAAAAATATGCTTAAGCTCCACTGAATTCATTTGGCTGAGTTATGCATGTGTCTAAGTTGCACTCACAGAGAATCTGATTCATAATATCAGGTATCCATTTACCAGTTCATTTTCCTATGTGATATATTCCATCATCCATCAGCAATACCCTTCTACATAGGCTAGCAGTCCAAGCATTTCTACCCAAGCATTTTTTTCTTGTGTTAATCAGTGTATTAGTGCCCGTCTGTTATCACCAGAAATTGTGTTTATGATGGGCCTTAATTATCACGGCCTGTACTTTCTGCTTCTCACTTCCTTCTGCTCTCATTGTTTGTTTGTTTATTTATTCATGTATTTATGTGCTGCCTATAACTGCCAGAATGACATGCCGCCTAAGTGGATCGCACAGTAAAATCACTATTCTCCCAATCATCTGAAACCAAGGACCTACAGCACAGGACGTCACCCTCATGCATCCGATGAAGTAATATACAGTACACAAAAAGTTATGTCACAGTAAATTTAATCATCTTTCAGATGTTGTAGGACTATTTGTTCTTGCTACAGCAACGTAATATGGCTATCCCTTTGGATTTTTTCATAGATTTCATAGAAGCATCCGATATGAAGTGGCCAAACTCTTATCAGACACCCCATAACTAAGTAATATACTTAGGGTTTGCTCCCACTCAGTTGGTTATCTACATGTTTCCAAGCCCAGTGCACAAGCAAATGGCCACAACAAATGGAACCTTTTTGAAATTTGCACCAATGAAATTTGTGTAAATTTTCCCCCTTTTTGCTACCTTTCAGAACTAATTGAAAATATTTATGTTATTAGGTACAATTCTCCATGCTCTCCATGCCAGTTGCTGGAAACATAAGCAGGAAGGTGCTATTGCACATACCCTGCTTATGGGTATCCCGTTATCATCTAGTTAGCTACTGTGTGAACAGAATGCTGGATTATTTAGGACTGGTCTAATCTGGTATTGCTGTTTGTTTGCTCTCTTTGGTTAAACAGAACTATCTTGTTCTGCTACAGTGTTCATTTTAATGACTGCTTTTCATTGTTGATTTTTAAATAAGTAGCTTTTAATATTTCACATATTTAATATTACACACATTAAATAAATAAATAAATAAATAAATACATGGTGACATTTCTGACTTATTTTTCTCCTAAAAGTAGTTTTAGGATACTGTGATTAGCCTGGTGCTCTTAATTGCAAAATCTACTCTTTGAAAGTAATTTTGTTAGACGTGGGAAAGACTCAGATACTTTCCCCTTGATAGGGAAATGTTAACCTAAATGGAATGTTTGTTTATGGCTGCAGACTGCTTGCTTACTTCAGTAATAAGATAATCATAGTGGCCTTTTAAGGCCCTGTTTATATAAGACTTGAATTTAAAATCCATTTTTCCCATTGTTCTATAGCCAGGAATAAAACAGTTTTGCTGACAGTCTAATCACAAGAACCACTTTTTTTAAAAACAGCAGTCTGATACATTCAAGTGGTAATATAACATGATAGTGTTAAGCTGCAATCATTCTTGAACTGGATTTCACTAATTTGGTAGAATCATTAATCTTAGGTTTTTGGTTGATTTTTGAGATTAATGTTAGCTGGTTCACAGTTTGTGAGTTGTTCATCTTCTAGTTTGTAGAGGGGAAAATTATAATCATGTGTAAATATGATTCTTTCCCATTTGTCTCTAAACACAGCTGGAGGCTCCAATCTAGGCCCTGGGTGCAGCAATTAACTTGCAGTACAAAAATCTCTGTGCTCCCTTCTTGTGTATTCTGTTTTCTGTTTAGATCTATCACCTTCACATTCCAAGTTCATGAGATGAGTACCCCAATCTGTTTCTCTAAAAAAATGTACTATAATGCAAACATCTACAAATGTTGTTCAAATTCATGAGCTCTTTTGGTGGATGGGCCTCTTCTTGAAATATTTGGCCCTGTAAGATCAACAATTCTCCTGTATTTGCAAAAAGAAAAACAGTTGTGTGGTATAATATGGCCTAGCTTGTTGCTAAGTCATGTTGCTACTAAATCCAATATACATATTGGCATCCAACTATGTAATCCATACTCTTGACATCTCTGTTTTAGCAGTTTAGCATTTGTGGCTGTGCCAGTAAACCTTTCCAGCTGGGTCCACTGCTAAAACAAACTAGAGATGGAGCTCTGCTGATTCTACCTTTCCACCCTCCTCATTACTATTTGTGGTTCCTCCAAGCTCTCACAATGATTCTGCCTACCTTAAGCAGCACTGAATGTTTTTGAGGGGAAGGGTCTCCCATGAGGGGAAGTGACTTCCTTGTTCTACCTTGATGTCAGTCCTTTTCATATGAAGGACAAATTCAATGTAAATCCTTTCTGTAAGAAACAAAATAGGAAGGGCTTGCCAGGAAATGATAGTATTGTATCATAAAAGAATAGGAAGGCTTGCATTTTATATACAGTAAGTATGAAAGGAAACTTATAGTATCATTGCTATTCTAATTTGAAGAATAAGCTCCTGTCCTACATCTGCCCGTAACTGAGGGAACTTTGTGTGTGTACATGTTTGTGCATGCACACTGACTTCTTGCAATATTCTGATGAGCCCATTCTAATAGAAGTTTGTGACTACAACAGTATGATGGTATATTTGGAGAAGAGTGAAGACTCTCTTGAAAAATGGAGCATTTTCTGCAATTTTGGTCTGATTTCCCCAAGTAGGGTTTCCATTTATTGACTCAAAAATAGTTCATGCCCTTCCATGAATTGGGTGTTATTATATTATTACCTTTATATCCTGGCTACATTCTAAGGAGCTCAAAGCAACACTTACGGTCTTCCTCTCCTATTTTATATTTACAACCACAATACTGCTTGGATTATGCTGTGCAACAAGTAACTCACGTCTGCCTGGTGAAATTAGCATACTTACTTTGTTTGCTTTTTATATTGTAAGAAGTGGCTATATAGTGATCTGAATGGAACCTAGACCAGCATTTTATGCAGTAATAGATCTCTGTGTGTCTGCATGCAGGTGTGAGAAAGAGAGAGCATTCTCCAGTTCAGTGGCACTTCAGCTGTTCATCCTTCTTTCTGTTGTTAGAGTTCTAGTCTCTACTCTACTATGAAACTCATTGGGTGAAGTCACTGACTCACAACTTAATCATCACAGGGGTCTTCTGAGCATAAAACAGAGTAGAGGATTATGTGCATGCCACCTTGAGTTCCTTGGAGCAAAGGTAGCACATCAATGTAACAAATAAATGCATAAATACTAGAGAATTAAAGTGAAAGCTTTGCTATATAGCATCTGGATAAAGAAGCAAGTGCTTGGAGACCTTAACAGTGGAATCTGAGGGAAGCTGAGGTGTGAATGCTTTTGAACCTCTCTTCTGCTACTTGTGTGAACAACTGCTTTTTAATACAAAGGAGAAAGTGGTTGTGGTATAAAAGAGAATTGTAGTCAGCATAGGTATTGTATTTGGACTGCACACTGACCTGAGGGCACAATCCAATCAAGATAAGACAATAAGAACATATGAAACGCCATGTTGAATCAAACCAATGGTCATCCAGTTCAGCACTCTGTTTACAGACCAGCTGTTTGGGAAAGGAACACTGTGTGGATGCCTGTGCATATTGCCAGGTGTTCATGTGGCAGGCCCAGATGAAACCCAGGATGATGGTGCAGCAGATACCACAGCTCCTGAGGCTCAAGGCAGCAACAGTCATTCCATCTGCCAAGCTATGGATGCAGCCACTATACTTTGGTTCGTGCATACCTATCAGCCCCAACAGGATTCTGGAAGTGGCTGGTGCTCCCACATTCTGTTTGGGCGAGCCTCAACTGGTGGATTTGCCAGCAGTACTTGGCACAGGAAGTCACCTTCATGTTGAAGGAACTGGACACCATGCTCCTTACAGACACAACAGCCTTGGTTGGGAAGCGCACTGTACTGGCAGCAGGATTCCTGCAGTGTGGCTCAACTGGGACCAGAAGGCGCATATCAACCACCGCAGTATCCTCACAGTCCAGAAGACACTTATCACATTCCAGCTCCACCTTAAGGGATGTTCAGGTCACCTTGAACACTATGGTGTTGTGTTCTACCTGAACAAGCAGTGTGGCACATGATTTGCATCCCGGACTTGCCTCATGCTGCAGATCTGGGACTGGTATCTAGAGAGAGGTATTACCATTATGGCCATCGACCTGGCCAGGACTGCCTCATGGCAGATGCTTTGAGCAGGAGGACTGAGCTGCACCCAGAAGTCCTTATGCAGCACTTTCAGACCTGGAGTATCTTGTCAGTGGACCTCTTCGCAACACCAACCAATGTGGTGTGCAGTGCCTTTTGGTCTTGAGCTGGGATTGGCCAGGGCTTGATGGGAGTCACGATCCTTCTCTGTTGGAAAAGTTCCCTGTTCTATCTGTTTCCACTGTTCCTGCTGATCACCAGGGTGCTGTCAAAGATCCAGAGGGAAGGCACCTCCTACATCCTCATCATGCCACAGTAGCTCTGCCAAGTATGGTTTGTCCACCTCTCCAACTGCTGCATCATACAATGTGAAGGGACCATAGGATCATTCCCTGACATATGCTTGCATATTCTCTCTTTTTGTTGTGGGGGAGCCTCCCAGGCTCCGGGATTTCGGCTTTCGGATTAACCACACTGACAAGGGCAATAAAACTAAATCTATTTATTGCTAGTTATCTACAAGATTTATGACTCTACTGATTAGCTACTTAAGAAGTGTCTTTGCTGGTAAGATGTTCGTCACTCAATGGTGTTCTCATCTCTCTTGTTACGTCATCTCCTCTCCCCCCAGCCGTGCCTCCCGCCTCCGCTGTTCGCGCTGCATCCGGATTTGATATGATTTTATCAAACGTCTCTGATTGGCGTTTTTCATATCAACATATCCCATTTTTCCTTCTGCTTCTGGTCCCATCAGTTCCGCCTCTGACGAGGAGGAGGAGGAGTCTCCCCCCTCCTTGCAGACTGTTTGATTTCAAGGGCCAGGCGTCTGGGTAGGGGCTTGCGGATTGGTGATGTTCTCAGATAGAAGCTGGCTAGTATCTACATCAGGATGGGGACGATTCTCCTGGGCTCTAGTTATTACAGCTACTTCCTCCTCATGAGGAGTAGTCCCTGTCGTGACCTCCTGCACGACACTTTTCTTGGATGCTTATCTGTGTACAATCTCTACAATTTTGAGCTATATGTTCTAAGAGAATGTGAGCAATACAAAATGAAAAAAAATACTAAAGTATTTATTTATTTATTTAAACAACTTATATGCCACCCCATCGCATGAGCCTTGGGGTGGCTTACAATCATTAAAATCCCATATAAAATACAAAAAATTCTTCAAATAAATACAATACAATACAATAGTGGATCCAGCCTGTTCAATTTAAACCAACAAATACACCATTAACAGTTAAAATAGCGTTTAAATAAAAAGGTCTTGGCCTGGCGCTGAAAAACAAATAAGGATGGCGCCAGGCGGACCTCTCTGGGGAGCTCATTCCATAGGTTGGGCACCACTGCAGAGAAAGCCCTCCTCCGGGTACTCACCCTCCGAATATCCTTCATGGAGGGTTCCCGGAGGAGGGTCTCTGTCACCAATCTCAGGGGGCGGGAGGGCATATATGGACGCAGATGCTCCTTTAGGTAACCAGGGCCTAAGCCGTTCAGGGCTTTGTAGGTGATAACCAGCACCTTGAATTGGGCCCAGACTTCAATGGGAAGCCAGTGGAGCTGACGGAGGACTGGGGTTATATGAGAACAATGCCCAGTCCCTATCAGCAGCCTGGCAGCTCTATTTTGCACCAATTGAAGTATCCGGACCTACTTCAAGTAGTAAACTTCTTAAGCAGAGAAATGATGCTTGCAAATACAGGACTGTCAACTCTCTTAATTTTAATGTTTACAGTTTGACTAATATTGGTTCTGGTAAGAAGTGGCCATATTTGCCTTAATGACTGAAAATAACAAAACCTACCTAATTTTAGCTATGCCCCCCAACCCCTCAAAACTGTGTTCCTTTTATTTCCATAACAATATATGTTCAATCAGAAACATGTCTGAACATGAATTCTACAACTCCAGCATGCCCCAGCCAATGCTGGGAGCTTTTGGATATTGTTTTTGTTTAAAGCATCCATAGGATTGTGCATTTAAAAAATTGAAACTAGAACTGTAGTCTAACTACTGGCTTGTGGTCTACATTTAATGCCAGTTGGTCTGCATATAGAGAGTTACTATGCACACAACTAAGAATGTGGGAGGGGAAACCTATAGGATAATTTACAGTATGCATAGTAGCATGCAGTAAGAGCAAAATTGGGAGTTTAGGCATTGTTACTAAGGGTTCCTCAGTTATGGAAACTAGGTCATCTGCAAATGCTTGCAATTTATAGCTTTCATCTCTAATTCTAGTACCTTTAATGTCCATATCGTCCCTGATATTTCTGTTTAACACTTCTAGGATCAATATAAACAACAGTGGTGATAGCGGGCCTCCTTGTCTTGTACCCTTTTGTATATCTATAATATTTGTACATTCTCCATTGATTATAATCCTAGCAGACTGCTTTTGATAGATGCTTAATATTGCATTAATGAACTTTTCACCAAACTCCATTTGAACTAGTTGTTGCTTCATAAATTGCCAATTAACATTGTCAAAAGCCTTCTGTGCATCCATGAATAACAGTGCCATTGGTTTTTCCATATATATCTCATAATACTCTAAGATGTCCAAGATAGTTCTCATATTATTCCTCATTTGTCTTTTAGGTAAAAAACCATTTTGATCTGAGTGAATAAAGTCTGTTAAATACTTCTTCAATCTTTCTGCCATTATGGATGCAAAAATTTTGCAATCCACATTTAATAGTGATATAGGTCTATAGTTTTGAATCTGCATCAAGTCCGTGTCTTCTTTTGGTATTAGTGTAATATTTGCCTGTCCAAGTATTTGGTGTTTTAGCATTTAACAATGCTGCATTACATATATCCTTAAGAAGCATAGCGAAAATTCCTTCAAAGGATTTATAAAACTCTGCTAGTAGCCCGTCCGGCCTGGAGTTTTGTCATTCTTTTGCCTCTTAATTGCTTGTATTACTTCTGTGATTGTTACTGCTTGATTCAATACTTTTTGATATTTCTCTGGAAACTCTGGCAGGTCTCCCTTTTGGATATATTCATTTACTTTCTCAATTGAAATCTCATCATTCTGATATAGCTTTGCAAAGAAATCTTCCGCTATTTTCTTAATATGTATACTTTGTACTTGCAGTCATCCTTCTCCATTCTTTAATCTACTTATTAGTCTCTTCTCTCTTTCCTTCTTTACTTTATAAGCTAACCATCTCTCTGGTTTATTAGCATTTTCAAAGAAGTTATGTTTGGTCAATTTCATTTGCTTAGTGAGTTCATTGTATCCAAGAGGTTTAGTTTATGTTTTAGAATATTCATTTGTACTTTTTTGGATGGATCTTCCTGTAGTTCTTGTTCACATTTCATCAATTCCTCTTCTATTTTAGCTCATTCCTGCTTTTTCCTTTTATTTATTTTTGCTGAGTATGTTATTATCAGCCCCCTGACATAGGCTTTGGCTGTATCCCAGACATTTTGCAAAGAGGTTTCTTCAGTTTTATTTATTTGAAAGAATATTTGCATTTCCTTATTCATCTCTTCTATGAATTTTTTATCCTTTAATAAGGCTTTGTTTAACCTCCATCTGGGCGTTTTACTGTCCCTTTCAATGTTATAGTTACACGGTTATGATCTGTCCAAACATTTGCCTGTATTTGCCTTTACTATTTGACTTCCCGACTAGATTTCTGCAACGCCCTCTACGTGGGGCTGCCCTTGAAGACAGTCTGGATACTTCAGTTGGTGCAAAATAGAGCTGCCAGGTTTCTGAAGGGGACTGGGCATTATTCTCACATAACCCCAGTTCTCCGTCAGCATCACTGGCTCCCCATTGAAGTCCGGGCCCAATTCAAGGTGTTGGTTTTGACTTATAAAGCCCTAAATGGCTTGGGACCTGTATACCTAATGGAACGCTTACGCCCTTATATGCCCTCCTGCCCTCTGAGATCTGAAACAGAGGCCCTCCTCCAGGAACCCTCAGTGAAGGAGATTAAGAGGGTGAGTACCTGGAGGAGGGCTTTCTCGGCGGTGGTGCCCCAATTATGGAATGCACTCCCCAGAGAGGTCTGCCTGGCGCCGTCGTTATTTGTTTTTCGGCGCCAGGCCAAGACCTTTTTATTCAAATTGTATTTTAATTGTTAATTTGTCTATTTGGTTTATAGTCTATTATGTATTTATCTATTGTTTAGTTAATGGTTATTATTTATTTATAGTTTAATTATGTTTATTTATATGTTGCGGTTTATTGTTTATGATTTTGTGTATCTAATTTGGACTATATTTTAGGTTTGCTGAGATGCACTGGGGGAGGGGGGGATTGATAAATAGGTTTTTAAAGCATTATTGTATTTTATATGTTGTAAGCCGCCCCGAGGCTTTGTTGCAATGGGGCGGCATATAAATGTTTTAATAAATAAATAATAAATAAATATTTCAGCTTCTAGCAGGTCTGGTACTAAGTCTGGGGTTATCCAAATCATATCAATTCTAGACCATGATCTATCTGTATTCAAATAGAACGTATATTTAGCAGAGGTTGGGTTTTTATGTCTCCAGACATCTACCAATCTAAATTCTTTAATCATATTAAAACAAGACTTCGGAAGTATCCTCCTGCCTTTTCTGTCCTTAATCTCACTCTTATGATCCATTTTCTTGTCCACAATTGCATTAAAGTCTCCCATTACACACATGGTCTGGTAGTCCAATTGTGAGAATAAAGCATGTTGTTTTTGGTAAAACATTTCCTGATGATCATTTGGGGCATAAACCACCACTAAAAGCACCTTTTAAAGTTTCATTGTGATTTCAACCATCAGAATCCTACCATCCTCATCAGCTAATATATATTTAGGGTCTAATTTTTCCTTGATGTATAATGCTAAATCTAGTAAGAGCAACATTAAGTACATCTGTAATGTGTGCAATGTTTCCAAGTGGTGTATGTCAGCCAGGCCAAAAGGTCTGCTGTCCATATGGAGCCCATACCATCTTGTATCCCCCTCCAATGGTGCAGTTGTAGTTCTAAGGGAAAAAAAGAACATTCAAATGAAGCTTACTGGAGGGGGTTGCAGAGCTTGTACTTGCATCATAATTTTAGGAGATAAAATTAGAATAAAAAGCTTTTGTTAAGAATAGATCTGCCAAGAATTGCAGTAAATTTTGAGTATTGAAGAGGATTAACAAATAATACTGCAAAGTTGTACTCAGTTTTAATATGTAATTTGTGTTCTTTCAAATTGCTATCTTGGTGACCTCAATGAAACAGGCTTCTCATTTTCAACTTTCTTGTTGTCGTTGTTGTTTTAAAGTAAAGGCAATTTGGCATATTACAGGATTTTTTAAAATACTGTCTAGCATTCTCTAACACTTCCTGTCTCAGCATAGCCTTCAAATATTTTGAATGCATCCATTGGTATCCTCAGCAGTCAATTGCCCTTTTGTTGTTTGGTTTTTAAAGATGCAAAGGCCACCCTTACTTTGCTCCATATCCCAAGCTTCATTGCCAGCTGAGAAGTGTTTGTTACACAGTTTAAACAAAACAGAAAATCTATATTACTGAAGTGGCATTACATAAGCATTTATACTACAGATGGGAAGCCTCTGGCCCTTGGGACAAATTTGGCTCTCCATCCAGCCTGCAAAGGCCTCTGGAAGGGTCCCTTTCTGAAGCCCCATCCTCTTCGAGGGAGAAGGAGCACAGGAACAGCTCTAGAATGAGTCATGGCCTTACAGAGTACTCCTCATGGCCCAGCTGGCCCTCTTAGCTTTCCCCAGTGAAGACAGGCAAAGGGGAAGCAAAGCTGGCTCTGGACTGAGGAGCTGCTCCTTCAGGCAGTGGCTCAGTTGTCATTTCCTGCCCTGCCCTTCCCTTCCCCAAACATGGAAAGTGAGTGGCAGGTGAAACTAGTTCTGGACTGAGGCAGTACCCCAAATTGCTCTCAAAAGAAAGGCTCATTTGGCTTTGCCTATTCCACAGGTTTTTGATTTTGATGTGTGGGTGAAGCTGTATGTGTGAGAGAATAAGCAAGCATGTTAGGGCTACAAAGCCAGCAGTGGGAATGGTCCCACCCATTACTGGGCTTGAGGCCCTAACATGCTTGCATAAAGCCTATTTGGTCTTCAGGTGAAAAGTTTCCTATGTTTGATTTACACTGCTGCTGTTATGTACCATCAGTATGCATGATGTTTGATATATCATGAAAAGAGAGATCCCTGCCTGAGGAGGTCACAATCTAACTCTCAGCACAGGAGTAACAGTGGAAGGGAAGCCAGGGGTACCAGAAAAGCAATTATTTCTTAGGCTGAGTTACTACATGGCACAGGAATTAAAGAGTTGTGCCAAGAAAATGGTGGTTTTTGAGAGAGCCAGTTTCAAGCAAATGAGACAACAAAAGAGAAAGGGTGAGGCTTTCTGTGGTTGCAGGAGACCTTCAGATTGTGGTGAGGATGGAGCTGGAGGAGTTAAGATCATGGGCAGGAAGATATCAAACTAAAAGAGCAGAGTGACTAGGAAGGAAAGACCACAAGGGGCTTTTAAAGTGTTAAGTATTATTTCTGGATCCAAGAGAAGACAAGAAGCTACTGTAGGCATTTAAGGTGGGGCCACATGTGATCAGAGTGATGAGATACGAATGATTTTGGTAGCAAATTGCTGAATTGATGCTACGTAACCCAGAGTAGGCAATGAAAGATCAGAAGAGCAGGTCACAAAAGAGTCTAGTCAGAAAATAATCACAGCATGAGAAAAGTGCTGAAAATGTGAAGTCAGAGACTATGGGCAACCAGGACAAGGGGTTGATGGTAACATTTGTCAATGAACCTCCTTAGGTGCATAAGGGAGAATACCCAGATTCCTGGGTGGCCTGTTGGGGCTGTTCTCAGTAGGCTATGTGGATCCAGGAGATGGGATGATTCCCCAAAGGGCCTATTTATGTGTGCAAGTGAAAAATGTGACATTAGATATTACACAGGCTTGTAAAAGTTTTTGAGAGGTTCTGGTTGATCAGGTTAGATCAGTCCTTTCCATGACAACTCATTAAATAATTGGAATAATTAGGTCAGGTTAGGCCTTTGGAGGGAGTGGTGGTGGTGCAGTGATTTAAGCTGCTGGGCTGGTTGACTGAAAGTCAACAGTTCAGATCTGCACAACCTGGTGAGCTCTCATTGCTTGTCCCAGCTCCTGCCAACCTTGCAGTTTGAAATCATACAAATGCAAGTAGATAAAAAGGTACCACTTCGGTGAGAAGGTAACAGTGTTCTATGCACTTCATTGTTTAGTCATGCTGGCCACATGGCCACGGAAACTGTCTGCAGACAAACAGCTGGCTCCCTTGGCTAGGAAATGGAGATGAGCACCATCCCCTAGAGTTAGATGTAACAGGACTTTACATTTTCATGGGGAAACCTTTACCTTTGCCTTTTTTAGGCCTTTGGAGGAAAGATGGCATAAATATTTAAGAATATAACTAACAAATAGAAAAAGGGGGAGTGGGTAGTACTGTTTGTTTTCAGAAAAGCTACACAGGGTTTTGCTTTCTCATAATTTGTCTTGAAAAAATAGCATGAATTTCCCTTTGTTTAGAAGTAGCAACACAATTGTTAAAGTTGTAATTTTGATAACCCACAAATATTTTGACTTGGTGTTGTTCACTAATCTTTAGAATGGTTTCCAGGAACAAAGATTTGTGTACTACCTTATGCTAATCAACTAATCTACAGAGACTTTGGAAGCAAAAATAAATGGATAGGCTTTAGAGCAGTGAACTAAACGGAAGATGTACTTAATGTGGCTATTTTAAAGATTGTTCATCAAATGTGGTGAGGCAACTAGCTTCTTGCAAAATGTATATATGTCTACCTATCCCATCCCCTTTCTGTAAAATATACAAAAGGAAGAAAACTATCAAATGGCTTTGGTATATGCCCAGAGGCTGTTGTAAATGCATTTGAACCTTTCAAGGTGCTTCCAGCATAGTTTTTGTCTAAGCAAGGAGAGTTCTTAGACACCCTTTCCTGCCAGCAGTTTGTAATAGAAACAGGAAAGTGAAAAATGTTGATTAGGAACATAAGCAGCCATTAAAGACAGACCCTTTATACATTGTAAAAATTCAGCCACTGTGCTTCCTTCAACAAATAAGGAAGTGCAAAAACCACATAGTAATTGCACATTAGAAGTGAGACACGATTTTATAATGGCAAGCATCAGGAAATACCAGTAGAGCACTGAAGCTGAAAGAAAAATGGGGGAAAACTAGAGCTTGTGTGCCCTGTTGCTGATGTTTGGATTATTGTTGCCATCTGGGTTTAGTGCACGGAAGACTGGTTTTGATACTAATTCCGGTAGCTTGAGACCAAAAATAATTAAGTATTATCGGGGGCAGAGAGGATGATGGATTATGAGGCTTTAAGGAAAAGCTTGGATTTTTGTTGTTGTTTTTTTGGTTTGGTTTGGCTCGGTTTGCCCCTCCTAAAATGTAGGACAAATAGTAAACGACTTGACTTCCTGAGATTAAGAGGCTCGTGAAAGAAGAAATGCTGCATCTTTGCTTATCTGTGTATGTAGCTTGCAGGAAAAAATGCATTTTGCAAAACTGGGCTACTGAACATCTCTCGAATAATCTCCTTTAAACACGATTAATACCTATGCAAATAAAACGTTCCCCCCCCCCGCCTTTCTTTGGCCGTTTAAAACTCTCGTGCAATGCGCTTTCCCCCGAGGGTCATTATTATAAAATGCTCGTCTGAAAAGACCCCATCATTCTGAAGCTCAGGTTTTCCGCGGATTTTGTCGCATATTTTGCCCTCGCCCATCAGTTGTCGCACGCAGTGGAATGACCGCGGTTGCAATTTAAATTTCCCCCCCTTTCTTTAAAAAGAGACGATTTCCGCATTGTAATTTTAAAAACGGGGTGGGGTTGAGGAGGAGGAAGATGCAAAGCAAAATGGTTTAATAGGCCTTTCTACAGGACACCTCCCCTCCCCCTCGTTCTCCTTCTTTTTCTTTGTATATGCAGCTGCATTTACAGAGTGTAGGGCTGAAAGGAAATTGTAGAGGAAGAGATGCCGGCGCGGCGGGGCGGGAGACGGCCGCTAAGCCTGGTTTCTACGTGCCAGATGTTAGGCCTGCCCCTGCGTCTGTTAGGCTGCCTCCGTGTGGTCATGCTCAGGCCCTGTGTGAATTGAGGAGATCTGATGAGTTAGCTGGTTGCTATGGCGAGGAGCCGTGTCACGTGGCCCGGGAGCTGCTCCTGGCGCTTTGACGTCACCGGCCAGCGAGGAAAGGGGAGGGGTGGCGGCGGCGGCGCGGAGGAGAGCCGAGCCGAGCCGAACGCGACAGAATCTGTAGCGAGCGAGCCGAGGGAGCGACGAGCCTGCCCAGCTATTCCATACTCTCCGCACCCTCACCCGCTTTAGGGCTGCTTGCCTTTGGGAGCGCTCCAATGCCTGGACCTACCCAAGCGCTGTCCCCAAATGGAGAGAACAACAACGACATCATCCAGGATAACGGCACCACCATCATCCCTTTCAGGAAACACACGGTGCGAGGGGAGCGCTCGTACAGGTAACCACCCTCGCTTCTCTCTCTGCCTCTGTGCTTGGGCGTGCGCCTACGTGTGCGCATACATACACAGGCTTGGGGAACTGCAGCAGAGCGGGGTGGGGAGGGGGAGGGGGAGGGGGAGGGGGTTGCGAGGTATTGCATAACAAAAACAGCGGTGCTTTAAACCTAATCTGGCGTGTCTCCTGTCCTAAGCGTGCAGCGTGGTCTAGCTGCTTGAACGAGCGCTTTGCATTGTCCGGATGGAAAACATTTAGTGAATACTCCTCCTGCGGCTGACCCACATCTCTCATCCTTTTGCTTTTCTTTTTTAACTATAGATAATACTACAAGCCTTCTGGTGGGGGTGGGATGTTTTTGTATGTAAATATATAATAATTAAAATAATAGCAACGATCAGGCAATACTGTGCTGGTTTGCTTTTCTTTTTCATTTTTTGGAGGGGGAAGGAGGCATTTGGGAGACAGCAGAAGGGGATGTCTGTGGGAGAGAAGAAAGGGCACAGTCTTGTGATGGTGGTGGTGGTGTGCTGATTTGGAGTGTGGAAGGAAAGGAAGGGAAAATGGAACCCTCTAGATTAAACTGCAGCCTGTGATGTTAAACCACCAGATTGATGGAGCTTTGTAAGAGGTGGACACCCTGATTGGTGGAAAGCTTGACAGCAGAGGTTAGGGTGTCAGAAATACAATTTTAAAAATCCTCCAAATCTTGGGTTTGGGCATAAGGTGGGCTCTGCGGCACCTTCGAAAAAGATACAACTCGTTGCTTACGTGGACCATGACCTTCCTGTCTTTTTGCTTTCTAATGTATACATTTTCATTGTATTCCTTATTTGGAGGATGGTGGCTGTTTTCTTTGTCACAATTTTAAGTGTTTTTGGCAACAGCTTACTATATACCTTTAGCAGCAGGAATCCTTTTTCTTTTCTGAATGAGCATTTCTGACAATATGTTCCCCTAGATAAGCTCATTAACATTGCTTGCATCAGTCGGTAAGGCTAACAATATAATTAAGAACAGAACTAGTTTTGATGGGGTTTTCTCAGATGTGCATGCTAAAAGAAAATTAGATAGCTGAGGAAATAGAGCTTCTTTAATATCCATTCTCCCCTTTCCCCTCCCCCACACCAGAATCATACTCTCCCCATTTTTTTTAGAGAGAGAGAGAGAGAGAGAGGGAGAGAGAGAGGGCGGTACTCATGCGTGGAGCAAGCTGCAGGAAATGAAACTGTCCCTAAAACCATTATAAAAATATTTGGCTACATTGTACTGTATAGTGAAATGTAGAACTGCAATAAAAAGAAATGAGTATATTTGCTCAGCTGAGTACTGGGTGGCCTGTGAATATTCTTTATTGCTCAGTTAGCCAGCTCAACCTAAAGTGACCTGACTATGGATCCATCTCTTCTTGAGTAGGTAGGGTCACATCAATGTTTTAAAGACCAAATTAGTGATTTTTTTGTGGGATCCAAGTGGTTTCTTTTTCCAAAAACCAACAGATGTGCAAACTGCTTAAATACACAACATGCTTAGATTCATACAGATTTGTCTCCTTTCCTTGATCATGCTTTAAAAGTAGCATATTTTTTCAGGAATAATTAAAATATAGAATTAGGATTTTATACCAAGGACCTCTTAGTACTTTTAAATTTACTAATTAAAACCTTCTTGATAAGCTGAATGCCTTCATTTCTATACAGAGAAAATCTTGGAGAAACTGACATCTTGTTTACTAAAATGTGCAAACTGATAAATGTTTAATGTTGATGTCTCTCTCTCATTAGTATATCTTGAGAGCAGCCTTTTTTGTTTGTTTATAAGCTGATACTAAATTGTACTGATCAATCTGTTACAAAAAGTAAATTGTTTTCCACTGAGAAGAAACGCTTCACGTACCTAATGAACATCTCATATGGATTAAAAGAAAAGACTGTTGTACCCAGTTACAAAGGGATTTTTTATCACTGCGGTTTCATTAATAAAAATTGAATGCAAAATGCTACAAAAACTGTTCTGAAGACCAGGATGAGGAACCTCTTTCAGACTGGGGGACACATTCTATTTAATGAAGCTCTCGGGCTGCATTCCAGTGGTGGGCAGAGCTGAAGGCAAAGAGGACAGGCTGTGGCCCAAAGAGGTAAAGCGAAAAATGCAAACCATACTAGCATATTGTAGCTTAAAGCTCTTATTGTCAGTAATTAAGAAAGGCATTTCAGTTTTCCAGAATGAGGAAAAAGCTACTCAAAGGTTGGGAGACCACCAAAGAAGTGGTGGGTTGGAGGGGGAGTGGAGTGATCACCTGGGGATGCCCACAGTGTCAGATCTGGCTATTGTGTTTAAGGGTCTCCACTCCTGTTGTAGGACTGCTTTGCTGGATAGTGTGGAATGGAAACTAATATATAAATTATGAGTCACTACAGATGTTCACTTTTAGAAGCCCGATAATACATACTCTGACCTTCCTCATTTAACAGTGTAGGATTGTCTTATGTCAGCATAATTTAGCTTATGGAGCAGTGTGCTTATCTCCTGCCTCACTAATACAAGCTTTAAGGGATTTGGGGGTTCGTATAGTGCTTAGAACTGCCTCCGATACAGTAACCGGAACTGAATGATGGGTGTGGTATTCCTGACTCTGACATGTACTAACTGTATGACTTTATATAAAACAGTTCACTTCTCTCTCTATCTGGGTAGAAATTTTTTTTTTAATTCAAACCCAAAATCCATGAATAATCCAGGCATTGGGATCAGAAAGTGGTAGATCAGTCAGTTCATATTTCACCATGGTACATTCTTAGCAGCCACCATGAAATTGTCATTACTTCAGATGGTCTAGTTCTCTTGAAGTCTGCCAAGATCAACTGAGATGGAAACCTCTATATAAAAGTGAGCAAATATAGTAGCAATTTGTGATGCAGCAGAACAGCAACTAGTATTATGCCATATTATTTCCTCTATACTGACTTCCAAAAGAAAATTGATGCTTGAGTCTGTTTTATGCAACTGTGCTCTAGTTTTATTTTCAAAGCAATCTTGTGCATGTATGACAAGTTTGCAAAGAATTGCAGCCTGCATCACCTTCAATGATTCTGATTATATTGAGGAAAACAGAATTGTCTAAAATGGTTTAAAGGAAGTAAAATAATTATGAAACAAGCAATTATTTAAGTTAGTTTCCAGTCTTTTAATTTCTACATTTTCTGAACAAGTATATATGTTAATTGGTTGCAAAAGTAATTAAAATATCAGTTTTCAACTACAATACAATTAGTTTGCAACTACCCAAAACACAATGTTAGTTATGCAGCTCATGGACCTCTTTGGATTACAGAATATATATTTGCTTAGACAGCAGAACACAACCCTCCATATCACAGTTGTTTTAAGTACATGTGCATGTACACTAATGCTACAAGCCTATACACCAGTTTTCCCCAGTTTAGTACTTTTCAAATGAGTTGGACTATGCATCTCTAAGAGTAAGTCCCATTGAATTTAGGCATACTTCTAAGTAGATATTGTAGAGTAAGTCTCAGTTCAGTTCAATGATGGGTTGTGAGAACAGACACTAGTTGTGTGTGGGGTAGCTTCCATTTCATCCTTAGCTTTAACCATAGTTTGCTTTGATATATCTGAATTGGGAAAACATTATTAGGGTTTGTCCCTCAAATGAGAATCAGAAACCTCCATATCCCCTGGTTTAGAGTATAAGTGCTACTCATGTTTTGCCAATTCAGACATCACAGCAATTTGTATTTATCAGTAAACAGGAAACTAAGAAAGGACTTTTTTCTCAAGTTATGGAAGCTTCTGTGGCTTTTCTCTATCCTCCCTCTTCCAAACTACAACTTGAACCAAAATAGTGTGAATTTAATGTAGGTAGGGGTACAATTCTGTGCATGTTTAGACAGAAGGTATCCTGCAACTCCCAGTTGAATGCAGAATGCTGGGAGCTGTAGAGCTGTCCTCCATATAAGCATACATAGGATTGTTCCTTAAGAACTCTTACTTGATAAGTAGATAGGACTTTCCAGAAATTTTGATGGCATTCTTTAACACTAGTGTAAAACATTTAAGACGAAGGAAGAAACAGTAAGCCCTGAATGCTTTGTTCATAAATGGGTGAATGAAATATGCCAGTGAGCCAGTGTGACATAGTGGTTAAAAGCATGGAACTGGGACTCAGAGGATCTGGGTTCTAGTCCCCGCTCGGCCATGGAGCCAACTGGGTGACTCTGGGCCAGTCACAGACTCTCAGCCCAGCCTACCTCACAGGGTTGTTGTTGTGGGGATAAGATGGAGGAGGAGATATAAGCTGCCTTGAGCCCTTTGTAGGAAAAAGGCAGGATATAAATCCAAAAATAAATAAATAAATAAAATATGTGAAGGCAAGAATCTCGTTCCAATTTTGAGTAAATGACACATCTTGTATATATTCTAAAACAACATTCAGTTAACTTGAGTTTGCAAATACATTTTGTCTATTATATTTTGTCAGTAACTGTATAGGATTTTTTCCTTTCTAATGATGATTTTCATTTCATAGCCTGCACAATTATCAGTGGTTATGGATCTTGTGTAATAAGTGCTCACTGAGACAGATTTTGAAGAAGAGCTGTGTGTCTTGTTTTAACAACTTTGCATGTCCTAAAAATGAAGGTGATGGCACTTGGTTCTTTGCAGTATGCCTTTATGAAAGTTCAATAACCACAATTCATTCCTGTATGCAAGGTAATATTGTATTGGATTAGCCTCTGTTGATATAATCTTTAAAAACTGATCTCCATATTTAATCTAGATAGCTCCATTTTCAGCAGAGATAACCATTTTCTCCATTTTCAGCAGAGATTAAAACAACATGTTGCATGTTATTTTTATCTGGTAATCACTTTTCACATGGACCAGAGCTGATGGATAAAGAATATTCCCTGAACAGATGTCCAGATACAACTAAGTCAAGCCAGTATTTCTGCTTTGCTCAGATCCATTGTCCTTCTCAAAGTCCTCTGGAACTTTAAGGTTAAGGCAGCAGAGATAAGCATTGCATATACTGTTTCTTTCTGTGTGTGCTTGCACATATGAGATAAGATGGCATCTCTCATCAGGTTCTCTGGTATATACTTATCTCATGTGAACGGGGCAATGCAGGAGTTGCGAAACAGCAAGAATAACTTCAGTGGGACTTATTTCCTAGTAATTGTGTGGTAGGATTGCAGCCAGTGAACGTCAAGAAAATTGTATCTTTTCAAAGTTGTGTGTGTCTTGAATGCTGTATTTCTCCTGAATTTGCACTTTAACTGTTGCCTTTCACATACTTGGAATGAAATAATGCCATTGTGGAATGATTTTGGCATAGTTTGTATCTAATAAATAAAGAGTTCCTTGTGGTCAGTTTTCCTCAGCAAAAGTTCACACCAAAGTTTTTAGATCATCTTCAAGGATGACTCATTATGGAGTACATGGCAGTAACTCATGTGTGAGTTTACTAGAGCATGGATATATATGGCCAGTCCCCAGTGATCAACAATAGTGGGTCAGCCAGTTTATCAGCATTAGGGCACAATTCTATGCAAATTAAGGCAGAAAAATGTCCCATAATTCCCAAGTCATTTTTTCTTGTCTAAACTTTCATCCTTAGCTGACAAAAAGTCTCCCTAGCTAGTGTCATAGCCCCAAAAACTGACCTTTCTATAGGGATTGTGACCCTAATCAGAAGATACCTGGATAGTGTTCCTAATATTTCTTTTACTTATGTTTGCATTCCCCCCTCCTCCACTTTAATAACATTTTATTCTCTACTGAGAATATGGAACTAATGATAATAAATGGATAATTGAGAAGGTGACCTCTTTCCTCATCACGCATACGTAGTGGTATAACACTGCCCACCCAATACTTAAAGCTTGATAATTCCTTATTAGCACAACAGAAGTGACACAGGAATAGGCAAGTTGGTGCTGTCCAAATGCTTTGAACTACAATTCCAGTAAGTCCCAGGTGAAATGGTCAGCCACTGACCATTGGAGAGTTATATTCCAAAGCTATAAAATAGCAGTTGTCTGACCTTGGTGACTTGCACAATCTTCATTCCAGTAGCTGTCACTATTCACCATTTGTCTTCATCACAAGGAAATGTAAAATTTATCGGTTGCAGGATGTAGCATTTATAGGAAATTTTGCAGTAGTGTCATGCTGCATAGAAGATGTCTCATTTAAGCTTTAGGCTCAATTCTATGCTTGTTTTTTGTCAAATTCATGTTATTCATAGTTGCTGTCATAGCTGTAGAAAGTGAAGTACAAACTGAAACCTATAAAATTAAATTTGCACTTTTGCAGAAATGTTTAAACTTGATTATGCATGAAGCAACAGAGCATAGAAACATAGAAATATAGAAAAAGAGCGAGTCAGAAGGGGCCTCCCGGGCCATCTAGTCTGACCTCCGGCACCAGCCGGCTCTGCTCATGACATGCCCACCATGTGCATGTCCAGCCTGTCTTTGAACACCCTCACCGATGGGGCCTCAACGACCTCCCGTGGAAGCCCATTCCACGCCCTCGGGGTCCTAACTGTCAGGAAGTACTTCCTGGCATCCAAATTGAACCTTGGCTCCCTGAGCTTTGCTCCATTGGAGCGCGTCCTGCCTTCCTCTGCAGGGGAGAACAGGGGAGAAATGTTTAAACTTGATTATGCATGAAGCAACAGAGCATTTTAACTGTTAACAGTTTTAATTTAACTATAGTTAATACCCTGATCCTAAGTATATTACTTAGAAGTTAACTTTGCTTACTTCCTCTGAACACTCAGTAAACTATCATCTGTGTTGTGTAACTAAGAATAACTTTTAAATAAATCTACTTAGAGGTATTTTAAATCTTGTTGCAATAAGCAGTCCAGGTAAAAGAAAATGCGTAATAGTAGTTTAAGATTAGGATTTTAGTGGGAGTGCGATACTGCAATCAATGTAATTTTTCACTAACTGACAAAATACGCTGCTTTTTAATGAGAAACACAAAAGTTTTGTATTACTACTGCCTCCTGTTTCTACTAAAATACTGGTACTCCTTGATCTTTATCATATGACTAGTTTTTTCTGTGCTTATGTTTATTCATGTTCAAGGGTAGAAATTGCAAATTTACAAAATTTTACTCCATTGAAATGAATGTAGGTTGTGTAGAGTAGTACTGGATGTATTGTTCTATGGACTGAGCTTTTTCTTCACATTTTATGTATGTTTTTGTCTTCACCATTTCCTAAGGTTAGGAGAGATCTCAACTACTTCATTCTTTTTGTTTTAATGAAAAAACATATCATACAGAACCATTTCTAAATATTTTAATTCAGTTATGTACCTTCTTGGTCCCAGTCCCAAGGAATTAAAATGGAGTTCTTCATTATCTCTGTTCATCCTTTTATTTTAAAAGTATAAGTTAAAGATCATAGATTTCAGTGGGTTGCTGTTTCCAGAGCATTTGTGTTGTTAGGTGGTATAGTAAAGTCAAGAAAGAGTTTTGCTGGATCTTAAAGACTATCAAAAGTATTATGGCATAGGCTGTAGTATAGTCTACTTCATCAGTTGCCTGTAATGTTATTCTGATTTGGTAGGTATATATACACATTATGTTCTTGGTATGCATGTAAAAATTGTAAGCAGTGAGGTTAGCAAGCAATGAAACACAAAAAGTACAAAAGTATTCTGCCACTTGGCAGAAGGTGATTGTTGAACTGGAAAACTATAAATTTTTCTATCAGTGCTCAGAGACTAGACTTGCTTTCATAATATAGAAACAAGTTCCTGACTTAAAGCAGGGATCCATTCATCTCCTGGGCCTTATAATAAAAGTAGAGAGCTTTTTCTTAACACATTTGTAGCTGTTATTTCCTATTTCCCCACACTTCACCCTCCCTTGTACCCTTAGGCTAGAAGCCTTTTCTGACACATTGGGACCTGATTCATTTCACTACCTGTATGGTCCCAGCCAATGTTATGACCTGCTCCTAGTGAGATGGACAGTCATTTCTGCTTCAGGTTCTGATTAGGTGCTTGCTATAAACTGTGAGAGTCATCACAACACTGAAGATGGACCATAACACTACCCATTAAACAGAAGAACTTCACAGTTGATCTGACTTTTCTATTTAGAATAATCAACACCTTCTCTCTGATACTGTTCAGGATTGCTGAAAGGTCTAATTGCTACCGTGCATTTATCTGGGCTCGAAGGACTGAAGGAGTCAGGAAAACGTCTTCCTGAAGTTCTGATGTGTACAGTTAGGATGTTGTTGTTCAGGAGTTAATGATATGCATGAAGTGATTTCAAATATTATTATTTATATCCTGCCTTTTTTCCTTTCAAGGGACTCAAGGTGGCTCACATAATTTCCCTCTCAATCTTATCCTCACAGCAACAGTCCTTTGCAGACTGTCAGGTCCTTCTGAACTTGATAGAATTGTTAGTAAATTCTGGGAGCCTAAATAAGAATCCTGCAGTTTTTTGTGTTGAAGAATACCTAACCATCACCACCACCACCACCATGACGTTCACAATTGAGTTAAGTAAGCAGTAATACTGGTGCAGAACTCCTGGTTTAGTTATCAACCAAAGAACTGAATCCCATTTTGGAGAAGTTTGAGGGATAGTGTTTCCAGTGGTAGGTTTGGCCAAATGGGAAAGGAGAGGCAGAAGGATATGGCCAAAAAACACAGAAGGCCTGGGCCAACATATTATAAAGTTCTTACTATTAGAAGCTAAGACTTAGGAGAGGCACTAAAAATATACAAAAGCTGGAAAACTGCTAAGTAAGGAAAAGGTCCAAATAAAGGAGTATGGGAATCTGAGGGAACCTAGGAGGGCAATATTTTTCCTCTAATCCTGAAAATTCTGCACACCTGTGCTATATCAATAAACCCATGCAATCAAAATGTTTGGATGCAGTACCTTGACCTTTCAGGATATAGGTGAAGACATTGCTTTTGTTTTTCTCTGTCAGTGTATTTTGCTTTTGTCTAAGTATCCTGTTGGATGCATTGCTCTGTGTAAAGTCAAGAACATTTTGAAGAAGGTTGGAAATAGAGCCTAGATAGGGTTGTCATTCAGAGATGAGACAAATATTCTAAAATAGAGTGCCCCCCTCTTGGAAAAAAAATAGGGTTGCTTGATTATTATCACAAGTATCAAAGAATAGCTTCTCCCCTTTCGCCTTGCTGTGCAATAGCCTTGATCTGCTACTCCACTTCTTGCCTTTATGCTAAGTGCCACCTTGCTGGGTAAGTAGCAAAAATACTGCCAGTCTTAATTTCTTCACTTCATCTGAACTGTACAAATACAGCTACTTTATTTGTGTAAGCCATCCTGAGGCTGTCACAAAGGACGGCATACAAATGTCTTGAATGAATGAATGAATGAATGCTTTAACTGTACAGCACCCTCCCCCAGCCTGTTCCCTTAACTCAGACCTAGCCAAAAAGACAAATAGTCAAGAATACTAGGAGTTGTAATCCAAAGCATCTGGAGAGCACCATATTGACAGTCATGTAAGTGGCAAACATGTAATCAAGTTGCAAAAGAGTTTTTCATTTTAAGAGATTTCTTCCTCTGGAATCTTTAGATTGCAGTACATAGATGTTGAAAACTTCAGTTTGCAAAAACAAAAAAAGGGCAAAGCTTCACATTTGTTGAACTCAGTTTCCACAACAGTGCAAAGAGTTTCCGTACTGTGCATTATATTGTTGCTTTTTTCCAATCTCAGTCTTTTGGAGCCAGGAAAAACAGGAAAGCCCGGGAGGGGGGGAGGGGGGATTTGGTAAAAGTTCAGGGGTTTTCTCCCTCTTGACCAAATTAGCTGAAGTTTATTGTGGCTAAATTTGTTGGAAAGCATTTAAGTATCTTGTTTGTTACTTACAAACTTTATCAAGGAATCTGTGTAAATCATTTACATTGTCAGCTAGCAATGCTGTATCATTTGTGTATCAGACATTATTGATACATTGTAGTAATGGTATCATTAACTTTGGTTCTATTATTTGAATCGGGGTGCTTCTTGAAAGATATTCTTGGAGTACCAGTTAAAAAATAGTAGTGAAGGTATACATCCTTATACTTTTCATATTTCTGTATCTTCTGTATCTTCTGTCATCTGATCTTTACCTTTCACTACACCTTTTTTTTTTCTTGCCAGACACTCTCCTACCCTTTTCTCTTATTTGGAGCTACCTTTTCTTTTTAAACTGATTTTCATTGCACTCATTTTCAGCATTTGTGAACTGCGAATAATTTCGTGTTTAACTTACTTGTAAAATGAATGAATAAAGACGTCTACAATCATGTCATACTTTTTTCTATAAAATTAAATTCAAAATACTTACAGATAAGTTTTAAAATAATTATATAACTTTGTCAACAGAAGCATATCATTAACCCTTTCTAAAAATACAGAATCAAAAATAAAGTAAGAACAATCTAACAGTACATCAACAGAAAAAAGACACCCATAGGCAGCTTCACCCTGCTCTAAAAGTTTTCTAAATAATTAAGGTTTTTTACTTTCTCCTTGAATGCATATACCTCCCAGCTGGAGTGGGCATCACTGAAAGACCTTGCTTTTGACAAATCTCTCCTGTGCTTCCCTCAGGACCTCAGCACAGGACTCTGGATTGAGTCTTTGAGGACTGTACACAAAGGAAGCCAATTCCAGAATCCTTATTCCAAGCTGTGTAGGTATTTATTAGTAAGAACTAGAACCCTGAATTTGAAACAGTTTGGAAAGCTTACAGGCAACCAGTACAGATTGCTCACTCATCTCTGGGATTCTTTGCATTATGTCTGATCCCAGCCAGAAATCTGCTGGCAGTGTTTTGCATCAACTGAAGTTTCCAAGTATGAAAAGCATTTTATTGTTGTTAAGATATGTGATAATCCCTGTTTTAAAGGCTATTTATGAAATAAGAGAGAGAGAAGTGTTTGGTTGTAGTGCTGTGGTCTAGAACCTGAATCTATTCTTCTTAGAGCATGGAATTAATTTTTAAACCTTTTATTTTACAGAGACAATTGCCACTCTTACCTTCATTTAATAAATAGTATATTCTGTTTACATTGTTTAAGTACCGAGACACTGTCAAGGGCAGGATACAAAAATTTCAAATAAATAAGTATTCATACATATTGTAAGAAATGGTAAGTATTTATTATTAGAAGGGAGCTATTGATATAAAAAGAATGTTGAGAAGATTTCCCTGTCATATTGACCTAAATGTTCTGCATTTCATTGTTAGTAAAATCATTGTCATCTTTCTGCTTGAATCCTGAGGATCATGGCAGTTGTTGAATTGCTGTTAACATGCCCTTCTTGATAAGATGCTTGAACAGGCAATAGCTGCATTTCTAGGAGTTCTTAGATGAGTCTCATAATCTGGATCCATTTCAGTCTGGTTTCAGGCCTGGTTTTACTATAGAGGTTGTCTTGGTCAAGCTGACACACAGCAGGAGGACAGAAATGTGACTCTGCTAATTTTACTGGATCTCTCAATGGATTTTGATAACTATTACCTTCTAGGTAGGCTCTCTGGTTTGGGAGTTAAAGGTGTGTTGTTATGGAGGGATAGTACTAGAAGGTGCTTCTGTAGGACTCCTGTTTAGCTCCGTGGTAGGATTGAATATTGTCTCTATGCTTTAACATTTGTATTAAACAGCTGGAAAAGGTAATTCATGCATTTGGGGTGAGTTACTGTTGGGATGCTGATGTTTCTCTTTTCAGCAGATTCAGTTGAGGCACTAGTTCAGATGGTGAACTAGTGCTTAGATTGAGCAATGTGTTGGATATAAACCAATCAAGTCAAACTCAGGCTTGACAAGATGCAGATTCTTGGTGATTTGTCTATTCAATGACAATGTTCTTTGTATATAGGATGGGATTTCCTCAAAGGACTAACTTCATAGACTGGAAATATTCTAGTTTTATAACTGGAAGCCAGGATACCTTTTTATGTCAAACAGTGTCTGTCATCAGTTTTGGCTGGTGCACCAGCTGTAGCCTCTTCTCTGCAGAGATAGTCTGGGTACAGTTAGCCATCCTCTGGTAGTGCCTCTGGTTGACTATTGCAATGCCTTTGAAGACCATCTGGAAACGACAGTTCAAATTACAGCATGCTGACTGAGACTTATTAGTGCGGTTGTATCTCACTGGTATTGAAAGAATGTTGCTGGCTCTCTTATGGTTTCTGAGCTTCCCTTCAAAGTGTTGTACAGTTTAAAATCCCAGTACTTAAAGCTATGCCCTTTTGTACAGCAACCTGACCATGTACTGAGGTCATTCTTGGAGACTACTTCAGGTACCTCTCACCAATGTTGTCCATTTGTTGTCTAGCCAAGATCTTTTTATTCTGCTAGGCTTCTTACCATATGTAAAGTTTACTTTTAAAAAATAACATGGTGAGATCTTTTTTGTTTTTGTATTTTATTTTGTCTTTGTAAACTGCCCTTGATTCTCTGCTGAATTTGGCACATACGTTTTTGAAAATAACAGCAGGGTGAGTGGAGGGGAGAGTACCAAATTGGAGATTGCTTGAAGTACAATGTTTTGGCCTTGAATTCCCTTACAAAGCATCAGGCTATACTGCAATATATGTATCATTTTTATCTTCAAAAGGTAGGTTAGGCTGAGTGAGTGACTTGTGATAGGGAATTTGTGAACTGCACAGATAAACTGACTTTCAGAACTATATATCCTGCTTGAATACATGCATGCACAAATATTTGCTATCGACCCTGGACCCAAGAAGGAACTGGGATGCCAGTGGCAGTTTTAAAATACAGCCACTATTTTAAAGATCTGCAACATATATATGCATATGCATATATAAAACTTGGATAGGAAAAAGCCCAATACAGACTCAAACAAAGTCTTTCCAGTCCACTGACTCAACAAATGGACTGAGACCTAAAGAACTGCAATAGTCATATGTCTGACTTCTTTATAGATTCCCAGATGTGATGAAGAGAATAAGGGATCCCTTCCTTCCATAGATAGGACAGTTTACAAAAATAAACTGCCCTGTCCCAGAATATATCCCAAAGCTTAAGTCTCAGTAAGTTGACCTTTGAATCACATCAGTCATTATGTGGTGATGTGGTGATTTATTTATTTATTTAACACATTTGTATGCCGCCCCCTTGCAAAAAAAGCCTTGGGGCGGCTAACAACAATAATAAACACAGTTACAATAAAAAATAATACACTATTTAAAATACACTATGTGATGCCATGAACTATTTTCCATTTCTATTACTGGAACCCACAAGCCGTGACAAACTGGTGATATCTGTAGGTTGACTGGCTTCAATTGCCTCCTACTGTTGCAGACCTCCCATTAACTCTATTAAGGACAAGGTCCGCAGCTTGGGGGTACTCCTCGACACGGAGCTGTCGTTGCAGGCCCAGGTGACAGCAGCGGCAAGGAGTGCCTTCCTTCAGTTACGTCTGGTACATCAGCTTCGTCCCTTCCTAGATCATGACTGCCTTACAACAGTGACACACGCGTTTGTGACTTCTTGTCTGGATTTCTGCAATGCTCTCTACGTGGGGCTACCCTTGAAGACGGTCCGGATACTTCAGCTGGTTCAAAATAGAGCTGCCAGGTTGTTGACGGGGGCTGGCCGTTATTCTCATATAACCCCAGTCCTCCGTCAGCTCCACTGGCTCCCAGTTGAAGTTCGGGCCAAATTCAAGGTTTTGGTGTTAACCTATAAAGCCCTAAATGGCTTGGGACCCGGATACCTAATGGACCACCTGCGCCCTTATACGGGAGCCTCCTGTGAAGGAGGTGAAGTGGGTAAGTACCTGGAGGAGGGCTTTTTCAGCGGTGACGCCCCAATTATGGAATGCGCTCCCTGGAGAGGTTCGCCTGGCGCCGTCATTATATGCTTTTCGGCGCCAGGCGAAGACCTTTTTATTTAAGTCTTATTTTAATTGTTAGTGTTGGGTTTGGTTTGGTTGATTTGTTTATATGTTTATGTTGAATTAATGTTGTATTTGGTGGTAGGTTTGATTTATTTATTGGGTTTATTATTTATTGGGTTTATTAGGGTTTAATTTAAGGTTATTTTGTTTGCCGAGATGCACTGAGGGTAAGGGGTGGGGGAGGGATAAATTCATATTGTTTATTTAACTATTGTATTTTAATCTTGTTGTAAGCCGCCCCGAGGCTTCAGTGCGATGGGGCAGCCTATAAATATTTAAATAAATAAATAAATAAACTCTGTCACAAAGTAATAGAAGAGAAAGGTATGTGCAAAAACCATTACACAAAAGGCTGTGAAACCCCTAAAGACAATCAGGAGCTGGGAAGTGCATTTTCCCCTTCCCTTCTAAATATTAAAAGCAGTATTATACTATGTCAGTCTGAAAGCCTGAGACTTGGAGCTGACCTATGAAAGGAGAAAAAATTGCAGGGTGAGCTGAGAGGATCCAAGCTATTTGCTGGTGTCAAAATATTGTACCTAATTTGATTCACTGTGTAAAACCTAAGAACCAGTGTGATGTAGCATTTATAGTATTGGACTGAGACATGGGAGATCTGAGTTCTATTTCCACTCAGCTTTAAAGCTCAGACTTTGGGCAAGTCACTGACTCTCAGCCTTACTTACCTCACAAGACAGACAAAATCGAGAGGAAGAGAAGTATGTATGCTGCTTTGAGTTCCTGGTAGGAAAAATGGTGGGACATATATAAAATCTAACAAATAAAAATCCAACCCTTAGAAAAGCCCACCCAGTCACAAGAGGGAAAGGGAGTGTGTTTGGCTATGAGTTTTATCCCTTCTTCTAACAATCTGATGTTAGCCTTGAGCCAATTTAACTAATTGCTAGAGGAGAGGAGAAGTATTGTCAGAATTAGAATATCTTGCCTAACTTGAATCACTGTGTAAAACTGGACTACTTTCAGCCAGTGAGGCTTAAGTGTTCAAGAAGTTGTTCAGAGTTTTCATACTCTTGATTTTTACCCCTGGATATTATTTCAGTAGATATAGAAATACTCTCCCCCTTGGAGGTAGTGTCTGCATATTTTTGTGGTAAACAAAATACAATGGAGGGCATATGTGTGGTAATAAAATTAATTTTAAAAGGAACTCATTGTGAAATCTTGTCTACTCCAAATGTTTGAACAGTGTTCTGCTGAATCTCTGGTTTGCTAAGCTGACAGTTGGTTGCTGAATATGACCAATTGGTAAATCACTGCAGTTCTTCCTGCTTAAGGGGTGGGGTGTTCAGAAATTGAAAGTATGACAATTTCATTGTAGGACAGGGAGACCCAAGTTCTAAAATTTTGTCTAAAGTGGGGTAAGCAATGTGTGACCTTTCAGAGGTTTTGAGTTACACCTCCCATGATCCATCACCAACAGCTGTCTAGAACATGACCGATAGGAACATATTTTATTTATTTATTTATTTATTTATTTAGGATATTTGTATGCCGTCCTTTGCGAGAGTTTTAGGCCAGAAGTTCCTCAGATCTGGAACAAACTGTGGTTATAAGTTGTTCTGCCCCCTTCCTGCAATCCTATCCATGGAATGTAGTTTAGGCTGCTTTTGGTATTCTCCCATTTGTCCTTGCTTTGGTTTTTACTGTGTCAGGGGCCTCCTCCCTATTTGGAGTAGTTAGAATTTTGAATAAATTCCATGAGTGCCAACACCAAATTGCTGACAAGGGTGTTGCTCACTTACAAAATGGTTGTTGTGGTGGATGTAGCCAGTAACAAAACACTCATTTCACATAAAGCCAAAGTGTTATGGCTGAAGGGTAAGTCACTTGGCCAAGTTCATGAGCACATGGCAGGTTGTGGGAACTGAGCACTAGAAAAGAGCTTCACTCCTTTCACCACTTTTAGTCCTTAGTGATGTACAAGTGTGAAGGAAAATGGTGATTTTTAAAAAGATTCTGAATGCATTGGGTGTGAGAGACGGAGGGAGGGGTGCGTTTATACCAGTCTTCTTGAAACTGGTGCCCTCCAGATGTCATGAACTATAATTCCCATTATCCCCATTCTGCATGGTTATTGCTAGCTGAGAATGATGAAAGCAAACCCACACGGTACCAGGATGGGAAGGTTGGTACATGGTATTAAAAACTGTGTTTTCAAAGTATATGTGTTTTTAGCAGATTCAGTCTCCTATTAAGCATTGCACCATTTATGCTTGTTTTCCTTCCACCTTTACTGCTGTTTTGGGAGGGAATTCAAGGTAATGTCTTGAAAGATTGTTTCTGGTGAAATACCATTGATGGGCCAATTTCAAAAGGACACAACTTCTCCCTCTTGAAAACTAAGGATGCCATAGGTTTGATACAAAAGGTGGTTTTGTTTGTTTGTTTGTTTTAGTTTTGTTTTTTGATGTGCTCAGGATTTTTGCCAAGTTAGGGGCCTTCAGAAGATCTCTTTTCACCATTTTAAAGATGCCCATTTTAAAGGAAAGGTTATACTGTGGTGCTCCTTCCATCTCTAAAATGAATGAATGAATGAATGAATGAAATTGCTCAAGAAACTGCCATATATATCTTTCATATTACTAACACAGTGGGGTTTTGCATTCAAAAACACATTCAGTCACTAATCTTATATCTGCCTCTCTGATTTTGCAGTTGGGGAATGGCGGTCAACGTGTATTCTACCTCTATTACCCAAGAGACTATGAGCAGACATGATATCATTGCATGGGTGAATGACATAGTAGCTTTAAACTACACAAAAGTTGAACAACTGTGTTCAGGTAAGACACAACTTTGGAGATCTGTATTTATCAGTGACATTGTAGTAACATATCAAAACATATTTGAACATTTTCTTTGTATCAGCCATATGTATTTCTATTTCAGCTTCTGTCTTGTTTCTTTGAAATATGTCATTAACTGCCTAAATATCATGTTTTGCACAATTGACTTTTCTGTAATGTATAGAACTTGGAGGTGGGAAAGGGATCATAAATTCACATAGTCTCTTTCCATTGCCATATTGATTTGTAGTGTAAGATGTGTTACACTAGAACAGGGGTTGGCAACCTTTAACACTCAGAGAGCCATTTGGACCCGTTTCCCACACAAAAGAAAACACCAGAAGCCGCAAAACCCTTTTGGCATCTAAAATGAAGATAACACTGCATATATCGTTTTCTACCTTAATGCTATGTATATCTTCATTGTGATTTAGCTGCAGCTCTTGTTCAGTCACTAAAAACTGTTATTTTTAATCTTACATTATAAACTAGGATTCCTTTCATATATTTTGAATAGGAGAACAGCTTTCTGCAGAGTCAAAGTCAATGCTAAAGGGCTGCATGCATTAAACAACAAACCCCATAAGTTTGTCAGCAGGAAAAGCAAATGAATCTACCCACTTATCATTAAACGTTTGGTTTTCTTCAGAAACGTTTCTTTTCTTCGATTTATCCCTGGTTGGCCTAGTGAGGGAAGTTGCAGATATAGATGTGTTTAGTGACTGATTAGCAGATAAACAGTCAAGTGCTTTGAATTGTGACAGGTCCCAAGTGCAGCTTTTATCATTCAGAGGAAGGAGATTACATTTGGACAAAGAGAATCTTTTCAGCAGTGTTCGTGTAACATGAGAGCCTGCAGGAAGCTTGTTCCATTCTTTCCCTGCAATGTCGCAATTTACTTGACCTGCTAGCACAGCGTTCCTGAGTGGATGCCTCATCATCACCTATTGGTATTTTGTAACTTGGAGCCTTGGTTGCAGATCGGCGGCTGTGCCGCATATTTTGGGCAATGGAGCCACCGCAGAGGGATTCAAGAGCCACGTGTGGCTTCGGAGCCGCGGATTGCTGACCCCTGCACTAGAAGACTTCACATGTTGATTTCATTCACAAGAAGGTTTATGATTGGTTGACTGATAGAGGGGTTTAGGTTTTCCCAAGAATCTTGAGAATTTCAGGGCTCATAAATGGTGGTGTCTGATCATTTGGACTTGATTTACAGTGGCTGTGTACCAGACCCCTTTCTGCAACTGTCATGACTAATAATTTATTCAGTGTTCCATATCAACCGTAATATCTAAAAACTTCTAACCATCTTTGATGGGTAGAGTTGCTTGGCTGGTATGGTTAGCAGCTACTCTTAATATGGTCCAGCTCTCTGCAAGAAACATCATGTTTGTGGCTAAACGATTTTCAGTGACCTTTGTGGATAGAAATTTTTAGACTTTCTCTGACAGGCTCGGGAACAACCATGGTAGCTGTTGCACCTAAGCGAATAAGGGAGTTTTTGAAGGGAGTCTTTAAAATGGTCAGGTTATGAAAATTGATACCTTTTGTGTTAAATTAAAAGTTAAATCCATCTCACAAGCATCCTTCATGCAGCAGCAAGTTCCTTTTTGTGAAGTAGTTTGGAGAATAACTTTAAAACATTGAAATAAGTCAGGCATGTAAGGAGCTGTGATACTATAACACTTTTTGATGCAAGCTTAAATTAATAAAATCTACCAAGACATTCAAGTTGCCTTGCAGTCATTTTAGTGGACACATAAGGATAGTTACATGGAATGAGATGAAACACAATGTTTTTGTACTGCTTAAGGTCTTCCTAATGTATACATAACCGATCACTTATTTTCCTTCATGTGTGACATTTCCTGAAACTGCTTATATTATAATATGTTAATAGACACTTTTAATAAACTGGGCAGATGGGGCATCCTAGGAGAATAGAAATATAGTGAAAAGTAGTATTCGCTTTATATGTGTTCTCTGGTGGTTGCAAGGAAAAGAAAGTATCAGTTCTCATGTTGTGGGTTCAGTTTGTTTATGATTACTGTTTATCATGGTGTCTGTTGAGGCAGGCTCTGAAAGCAGAACACCTCGACATGGGAGTGTTGAGGAAGCAGGAACAAAGTAAATAACTCACTCTAAACCATATGATTTCCCTGACTTATTTGGAGGTTTAAGCCACTGCTTACTTTCTGAACTTTGATTGGCATAAGCCATGGTTTGCTTATGCCATTATCAGTGATGTCTGAATTGGGCCATTGTTGTTAGCATTCACCAGCCAGATAATATCAGTGAACTTTTAAAACAGTTTGTTTTCTGGGTATAAAATTAGTGTGTGGCACAATATGAATGGGCTGTTACAGAAATTGTGAATTAATGAATGTAGTTGGATAATTTCAAATGAGGTGCAGTGTATTGCAGATGATGCCATGTGGTGTCCTCTACTAGCTTTGATGGGATGTTATAGGTTCTGGTAAGTGGAGAAGATGCTTTGGCTTTGGAAGGAACAGTTGTGTTCAAGGACCCTTGAAACTGAGCCTTCTTGTGGCTCTGTTGGATGTGAATGTTTCTGTACCCTGCAACAGAGATTTGTTGCTAGATCATAGTCTAGTTGGCAAGAATGTCTGGCTGTTAGTTCAGTCTCAGATATATTGTTTGGTTTTTATCTTGCTCAATAAAGTTGAAAATAGAATCTCTTTCAATTAAACACTTGGGTCTGCATCTTTGGATCATAAGGTGATGCCTCCATGGTCTTTTAGGTGCTTGACACAATGAGTTAGGTGCCTTTCTATTATTCTTGGTGGGGTCTTTTTCATTGTCTTTTAATGTTATTTTATGCTATTTTAAAATAATTTTAATTCTTGTTAATGTTTTTATTTATTGGGTTTTTATTGGGGGGTTTTTGTACTTCATTGTAAACCACTCAGAGAGCTTTAGCTATGGCTGGTATATCACTGAAATAAATATGATGACAATGACGACGACGACGATGAACCCATTAATTTGATGAGGATTTGTCACTTTGATAGACTTTCTATGCATATAAATACATAATGACAAGCCAGTACTTCTGACTTTAAAAACCACGATGTGAACAAGTAGCATGCTCATGCATGGACCCTTCTTTTTCCTGCTTAACCCCTCCCTGTGCGTAAGTTATTAAACAGAGCAGGCCCAGGGTGTGGGGGAGCGGGATAGCTTGGATTTATGTCTACACCTAGGATTATGGTATATTGCCCTAGAAAACCAGAATAATAAAGCAGCTTTTAACTCAGTTTGCTTATGAGTCCTGGCATGTTTGGGTGCCGTAAACAATAATCCCAGTTTCAAATGGCATCCTGCATTATCTACCCACTCATGTAGTGGTGGTAGTAATAGTGGTAAGAGTTCAAGGTTGCAACACAATATTAAACCCACACACACACATACACACACACGAATGGAGGGGTATACTAGGAGCAGATAGCTTGCACGTATGAGCATGGCTTCCTTCATATTGTAGCTTAGTAAACCAGTATTTGGGCTCATTGTCACATATGAATGCAGCTAGTATTCTGGAATTACAGTCAGCTGAAGTGTATTTTCCTGTTGCACATTGTAAAAATCAAAACATTAGGGTATGAAGTCAGACTTCAGAGTTCACCTCCATGTTTCTGCAGGACTCACCATTTTGGACCCAGCTATATCTGGAGTGATAGAATAATTCGGTCACATCTGATTCAGAGATATGATATAAAAACTTGTCCCCAGTGGAAACTTTTAAAAAGGAGTCAAGGCCAGAGTACTAAATTTATCTAGAGATGGATCGAGTTGATTATATGCTTTTTGGTGCCAGGTCAAGATCTTTTTATTTAACCAATATTTTAAAGTTAGTTTATTTTAATGCTATATTTATTTATTTAATCCATTTTAACTATGTTATTTTATACTGTCATGGTATAGCCAATTTATTTATTTGTTTAGGATTGGTAGGTTTTGATGTTTGTAGGTATGTACCGTAGGATTGGTATGTACCGTATTTTTCGCTCTATAAGACACAGTTTTTTCCCCTTAAAAGTAAGGGGAAATGTCTGTGCGTCTTATAGAGTGAATGTGTGTGTGCCTGACGCCCGGGACGCTGCCGGCCCTCCTGCACCACCAGGCTGGCATGTGCTCCGCGTGGCCTGCTCCACCCCGCACTTCGGGAACTGATCACCCCCACCGGGAAGCTCCACGCCGCCGCTGCCCCATGCCGCCACGCGCCACTGCCCCGCACCGCCGCTGTGCAAGCTGATTTCCTCTTGTAATATGAGCTTCCATAATGAAGCCTAAATATCTGGTGATACTGACTTCAAGGGGGCTTCCTTTGCTGGTGGGGCCACATTTCCTGTAACTCCATTGGGCACGAGCACTGCCATCCCGCGCCGATGCAGCCCCGCACCGCCACCCTGCCCCCACGCCACTGCCCCTGCAGGCACAGATGACACTTTAGAAGCACAATCCTTTTATTAAAGTTTAACAGGTTAAGAAACAGTATACATTGAAGCAGTGTTCTCTTTGAGATGTGAGAGAAGCAATTGACAATGTAAAGAGCTGGATCCAAACTTAAACTTCCCCTCCTTCCATTCCTTTCAGAAAGAATTCAGCCCTGAAGGTGACCCCTGCTGCGTGAGGGCTAGACAGCAGGAATGCTGGACACTTCTGAATTGGTCCACTTGTTTAGCCTGTCATATCCTGTTGGTGCCAAGGACACCCCTTCCATCTCCTCCCCACCACTCTGAAATGTCTCCCTCCTTTTCCAAAGAGGGCTGGTTCTCTCTCTTTGCCCTGAGCATCTTCAGTAAATAACCTATAAATCACCAACTCATCTACTCAGCTCTGCCTCTTCCTCCTCAGAATCAATTGATGACTTTCTTATACAATATGTACGTCATGTCCCTAAGATCACTCCCTAGCCATGTACCAGCACTCTAGGACAATTTTTAAAAAGGGATCTGGAAAATTATATGCTGCTTTGCTTTCTGTTGGTTCTGCGTAAATTGGTTGAAAGTGTTATTCAGGATAGATTCAGTTAGCATATAGAAGAACTAGCCCTGCTTCAAAAGAAGCAATATGGCTTCTGCAGGGGTAAGCCTGTCTTGCTAATCCAGTAGAATTCTTTGAGAGTGTCACTACTACACGTGGACAGAGCAATCAAATAGACATTGTTTTCCTCCAAAAGCCTTTTGATAAAATCCATCAACAGACTCTTGAGAAAACCTGGCAGTGATGGAATAAGGGCTGTGTGTGCACACACATGCTGTCCTATGGATCAGTAACTGATTAAAGAATTGAAAGCCAACATTGAGAATGCATGGTATTCTCACAAGATTCTGCATTAGGATCAGTGCTTTTCAACCTGTTCATAAATGATCTGGAATTAGAAGTGAGCAATAAAGTAGCCAAGTTTGCTGATGATACTAAAATAAAACATTTAAAAGGGATTGTGAGGCATTCCAGTGGGATCTCTCCGAGCTGGGAAAAAGGGCATCAGAACGGCAAATGCTGTTCAGTGTAAGCAAGTGTAAAGTTAGCATGCTGGGGGAAAAGAATCTCATCTTCAAGTATAAGCTGATGGAATCTGAACTAGTGCTGACAGATCAAGAAAGGGGTCTTGAGAATGTGGTGGACAGCTTGATGAAGATGTCAAATGTTAGGAGGGAATGCCATAATTAGGAAAGGAATTGAAAATCAAATTTCCAAGATCATATTCCTCTTATACAAATCTTTAATATGACCATACTTAAAGTATTGTGTACAGTGCTGGCCACCACATCTGAAAAATGGCATTGTTGGAAAAAGTGCAAAGAAGGGCAACTAAAACAATCAACGGATTGGAGCAGCTCCCCTATCAGACTTTGTTACAACAACCAGGATTGCTTCTCTTAGGAAAATGATGAGTAATGGGAAGCATGGCAAAGATGTTCAAAATTCTGCATGGTGTGAAAAAGTGGAAAGTGGGACATTTTCCTCCTCTCTGAAAGAAAAAAAGGGTTAATCCCCATGAAAACACCCATCACTCCTTTGTTCTGGGAAAAAAAAAAAAAAGATTCAACAGCAGAAGTGTAGTGAGCTTGAAATACCTTTTGGGAATGGAAGGGAAGTTCCCCACAATTCAGCTTTGTCTTTCAAGGGTTGGGCCTTTTATTACCTCATGGATAATTAACTGGGACTTCTAAATGCTTAACAAAAACAATGTGGATATAAAGTTCCCTTCCCAATTGACGATACAAGAAACACAATTATTAAAGTGATCTCTGCAACTGTGCAAATGTTAGATTTTCATGCCCTTGGCCCAGAGGAAGAAATGACACACAAGAGACCACTGAGTGAGCATTTCTCTCGACTCAAAAGGATGCGTAGATGCAGCCCGAGTTTCTTAAGCATCACTTTTAAATATGAAAAAAAGAGAGAAAAGTTGGAGGATTGAATGTAGGTCTCTCCTCATTGCTCACCTTCTCTGTCTAAGATAGAGGCAAGAAAAACCAGAGAGAGCAGGTATGCTGGGGGTGTGCAATCAAAAGACTATTTACAGTTTATTCAGACCTACAGGAAATACATGTGGCATTGCAGGGACTGCAGAGATGGATTCTATACAAGTTGTTTTCATCCCCTAACAGTTACATGCAGTCTGCGGGGGATGGGGGGGGTCATGCATACAGTATGCTAGAGGCACATGAGAGTAAAGCAACTGGGATTAAGACATCCCTACATATCCCATTCTATTATAGTTTATTAAATAGTTTAGTAAACCATTTGATTCAGAATATTTTTTTTCTTGTTTTCCTCCTCTAAAAACCAGGTGCGTCTTATGGTCAGGTGCGTCTTATAGAGTGAAAAATACAGTACATCCAGACACCCCACAAATTTTAACTCAATGATGCTCCAGGACAATTACAGTAAAATGGCAGCTTCTTTTGTTATCCTTCATTTTGCTTTGCTTTCAGGTTTTGTTTTCATCTGGTAAAACAGTATTCTAGGTCTCAACTATTGAGTAGAATGGGAAACATTTCACTGTAGGAAAGAATATGTTGAATCATTTTAGTCTCAGTCATTCATTGCAATGCATACTTCAAATATTGGCTGATTCATACATAATGCTAAACCATGCTGCATTTTTTCATTTAAAAGAGTGTTCTTTGAAGCATTTCCAGTGTTCATGCAATGTAACAGTAACTCCCATAAAATATCTGCATTTTAAAAAGACTTCAAAGAGCAAGAGGATGTGGGAAGTATTGCAATATTCAGGGGCATTTTCTTAGGGTTAACTGTGAACTATACAACAAGTCAGATTAATGGATTGAATAAAATGTTACAGTGTTGTGAAATTTAGAAATGGGTTGCCAACCAATCAGAAGAAAAATGCCCTGGTGGTGTTTGGTTTCCCGTTTCTGGAAAAAAAAGAAAAGAAATCAGTTATTCTATCCCTGTCCAGTCTTCCTTTTTAAAATAAGTTTTAATTTTTAAAAATTACCATATGCATTTATACTGGGTCAGGAAGAGTCTGCATGTGTGAGTGTGCATGCATATGTATACATAGTTCTGTACTGATTTCATTAAGTAGCCTTAAACCTGCTGCATGCTCCTAAACTGCTTGGGTGAGGGCAAAAGGGACCCATCCCTGAAGACCCTAGGGCAAGAGGGCCTTCATTAGTGAATTGCTGTTTGCTCTGTGCCAACCATGTTTAGAGCTTGATGGTCTGAGCTCATGAAAACTGAAAGCAATATCAATGTCTATTACCTTAGGTTGCAATCTGGAACAAGTTTGGGGTACAAACAGAATCAAGACTGGAAATCTGCTTATGATGGGTTGTGATTCCCTAATTTCTGCCCATAGTCATTTGAGGAGAGGGTGCTTGCATGTTTGATCGTCCACGATTCAGTATTGTATAAACTATGTGCAATACACATTACATGTATACGGTGTGAACATGTACAGTATGTGAGAAATGCAGATAGCCATCTTGTATTGCATTACATGCAACTGTTGGTAGTAAGCAGGAATCTGAATAGCAGATTGTTTATTTCTTGCTTTGTGCCACCTGCAAAATTGGAAGAAGAGGATGGATAGACAGGCTGGTATGAGGAGAAACCACACTGTACTGTGTCTCTGAGACTTGAGCATGTCCCTACTGCTAGCTTACCTACTTTATGAGAAGGAGATAAGTGACTATGGCCCAGTTTAAGCAGCAATGGAGAATGTGTGTGAATACACATCAGCAGATGAATAAATAAATAATCTCTGCTTGTGTTTTTCTGTGGGTCACAACAATGTGGTAACTGTTGAGGATGTGCAGAGCAAAATATCTTCCATACTCTCAAGCAGGATACCATGGCTAGAAACTTTGAACAAATTATCTTGAGTGCATTGTGACTGCTAGTGTCATGCCCACATGCTTAAGCCACATAATGGGTGGTTTTTCCTATTCTGTTTACTGATGATGATGAAATCTGGTATAATGTAAGCCAGGGTGTCCACCATGAAGCCAATGTGCAGGGGTGGGCAGGGTGAGGGAGAATTGCGAGTTTATGGCACTTCTCTGAGGCATGGAAGCTATGAACAATTGTTCATTATTTATTATGAAGCCAGAGACAATTGTCTAGATGGGGCTGTTGGGCACAATACCTTGCTGTAATATAGCAAGCATAGATAGAAGAAACCAATCCCTAAACTGCATGTTTTAGCTGAAGATCTTCATATGTTTGTAAACTTGCAAGGAAATGGGGCTAAGCAAATGCAGCTGATCAGCTGAGATCTAAATAAGAATGGAAATGTTTTTCCAGCATCTTATGTTCTAATCTGTGCCTCCATTTTCACTGAAAATTCAAATAGAGTAAAGCTTTTTCATTTGAGGATTTCCCACTGAAGCGCTTCTAAACTTCATAAATATGCACAGAACCCAGCCCTTTTGCCTGGAGACTGAAAATTCATTTCATGATGAGAATATGAACACACCCAGAGCTAAGGATTTTAGAACTTTCGAGTGTATGGAAAGAGTTTGCAGCTTTCATTTGCACAAGGGCAGTGTTAGTAGAGCTACAGGCTAAATTTAGATACCACAGAAGTGAGATCATCAGGCAAATAACTATTAATACAAGTTGTCAGAAAGCACAGGGGATCCTATGCTGCAATCAGTGTACTTTGTGAGGACAAGTGCACTCTTAGGACTGAAGAGAATATGGGTACTGCAGTTTCTCAGAGTAGCTATATTTGCTTAGCTTAGGCATCCTGGGTGTCTCCTTTAAAAGGAATGAATGATATTATGCCAGCTAACATGTAACTTGTCTACATAAAAAAAGTTACACTGTAGTTTTCTAAACTGAGAGCAAAATATTGAAGTAACACCCATTGTGACTACATAAGTATGGATCATGGAGTGAGTGACTCAGGATACATTACTGTCAGGACTAAGGCTTGGAACCAGTGCTGTATGAATGGAAGTCTATGTCCACCGTGGGACTGTCTCCTCTCCTGTTCTCCCCTGCACATCCCACATACTCAGTTCTGATTCAAAGCATCTTGCAACTCTCTTGAAGGTGTGAGCCAAATTGTGGAGGGGAGGGGAAGTCTGTTCTGCAAGTAGCCTCCCTGACACTGGTAAAACAACATTGCTGAATACAGCTACACAGTTTGGGCTGGCAGAGTAGCAAAATAATAATTCTTGCAAATTGTGAAATAAACTTTTAAGACAAAGAATAATGCAGACAGATACTGTCTAATCGCTGATGTGTTGTATTCCATAAAAATAAACAGTTCCGTTGTATTTTGGACTGCATGTACATTCAAAGTGTGTTGGAACTGTTTATTTTTGTGGAATAAAAAAATCTGTTTTGTGTACTCCCTTGTTTTTTTTTTTTTCCTATTTCTTTTGGCATCTTTTGTGGGGTTCCCCATTCTAATGATGCACCTGTTCCTCCTTGCTCCCTCAGACAGCACTGATGACAGATCCTGGAGCAAAGTCCCATATAAGTTTAGATCCAATCACATCCCAATTATTGTTTTGTAGTGGTGCTTAAGTTAATTTGATTATAGTTTGCAGTAGGAATGCTGCTGCAATTTGGATCAACCTGTATTGGATTGTAGATTTGTGATATTGTTTGAGTGGAATTGCAACTCAAACTAGGCATTCCAGAATCTTTCAGTGGATCCAGAATATTCTGGAAAATGCTGAAACCTTATCAGGTCACAGCAATTATGTGCAGAAGCTTCCTCAGAGACACCTGAGTGCTGCTGTCTGCTTTGAGCATGGTGTACTGGAGGACTCTGCACCTATAAGACGTTCTTAGCATTTCTGCCTTTCTAGTTGATAGGCTGATGCTTTTTCCTCAAGTAAATTGCATATTCTTGTTTCTTGGGGTATAGACGCAAACTATCAGAAGATTTAAAATATCTCACAATTAATAATTTTAGCAATGAAAAGGCAGACTCCACAACTGTAGCATGAATTCATGGAATGGAAAGAATATACATAATCAGAACAGCATTCTTACTATACCTGTGGAATAGAGACTATGAGACATGATTGTTTAATGGCTTACACTTGATATCTTGAGAGTTCTTGAAAATTTAGATAATGGCAGCTATTATATGGATAGCTCTTCTGCCTAGGCTATGTTGGATGCTTGGTCAAATTGCCATATAAAACTAGAATTATTCTACTGTATGGGCCTGCTTGCAATTGTTGCCATTCATCTGCAAATCATTGAGTCATTTTTATTTCCAGTTAATATACTACCTGGTCATAACTTCTATAACCTTCTGCAGGGTTGTGGATTTGGTGCTACTTTTTCAGCTATTGCCATTGCAGTATCTCCAACAACAAGAGTGTAACCCAAAGCATTACAGCCTGGCTGTTACTCTTAATTCTCCTAGGACCATTTCCAGGAATAGCCAGTACAGAGGAACCCAGTCAAAGTACAAGTGTAGCTGTACAGGAGAGAGAAGGGGAGGGAAGGAGACTCACCAGGTTCATTTTGGATAACAAAGCCCAAGGGTGCTTGCCTAGAAGAAGTGGATCAGATCTGACTCGCCTCCAGGTTCAAAGTATAGACCAAAAATAGGAAGGGGCAGGACCAAATCCCTGTCCCTCTTTTAGCTCTTTGTGCTCCAGATTTCCATCTCCCAGGGCCTTTCATCCTTCAGACACTGAGGGGGAGATCCCAGGAAGGCATCAGAGAGAGAAGGTGACACTTCCACATCTTTTCCCAAGAGGACACATCATTCCTCCACCACCTCCACCCCAAACTGGAACTATTTTGTTCTGTTGCTGAATTTCTGTTGCTGAAGTGGAAAGGACAGATAGGAATATGAAAATATGCCTCTGTTGCATATGTAGAGGAGAGGAAGTCCCTTTCTTGAGTGTCTTCTGTATGAATCTTAAAGATTCCTTCCATTAAACTATCCCCTAAAGTTGGGGACATAACTTAAGGGAGGTAAGTGTAACCAACCCTGGCTGCTGAATTTGTGAGTATATTGAACTGGCTTATACCACCAGAAATTTGGTGGTGTCAGAACATGTAGTAGCCCACCCAGTAAGGAAAATTACTCCTTAAGCCTTCTGGAGGAGGATCCTACCAGAGAAAAGCAATGGACTCATCATGTGATCACTGGTGTAAACTTTCATCAGAAACTATGAAATCAACTTATTTTCTACTGCAGATGTTACCTTTTCTAGATGCGTTCTCTAGATGGTATTCCTGTCTTAGCAGGAGGCCAGCTCATAGGACCTGTTGGTCAACCAGGGATGCACTTCTTTTTCACATCCTCCAACCAGCTGCCCTCTTGCACTCAAGGAGAGAAATGGAAATTCTTTATTCACCAGTGAATTTCTGTTCTCCACAAATAAAAGAGTCTGGCTGTGCTTGCCCTTGTTCTACATTTCCTGGCTTGGCAAACTTCTCCAGCATTGCTTCTGCAGCCTAAAGGTCATTTGAGGAAGTTAGTCAATTACTCCCAATAGGACACAGATACATTGGAAAAACTGACTAGAGAGCCTGGGCAGAGACTCGGCCTCCTCTGGAAAAACCAAGAGACTGTCTTTCTGGCCCTGGAGGCAGAGTCTTCCCCAAACTAGCAGGCCCTTACTTAGTAAGAACAAAAAATTACCAGTGAGTTTTTAAGATATGCAGTAGAGATATTGGTGGTTTGTGGGGTTCATTTTACACATCAAGCTATGTGTTGTCTTTCTACTTTCCTACATAGTTTCTTACTCTTGAGAGCTACTCTGTATTTTTCCATAATGGAGTTCTAGCACTGAAAATCAGGGCTACCATATTGTTTAAGACATTGAGCTGAATCACATGTACCAATAGGGCACGAGTGGGAAAGAACATGTACACTGCCTTCTTCATGCCTGACGGTTTCACTTTGATTCAAAATCACATGATCAGATCCTTCATAATTAATTGAAGGACTAATCAACCCAGCCGTTAACCCATTGTAGGTTGTTGATTAAAAGTGGAAGAGGCTGGTGCTCTATGGGCAATGTGCCCACTTTCTCCTATTTGTCCCCAACAGCCTCTGGTTTGGTCAACCTGTGGACTCTCAGGTTGTGCAAATAGGTGAGTTGTGACTGCCATCGAAGATAATGTTGAGGAACCTAAGAATTAATCCTTGAAGACTTGATTTTTTGGTCTCGTTTGTACAAATCCAGTCACAAGGCTTGTGAAATGCCAATGGAGTTCTTGTAGTGTCAACTACCATGCACTTTGGACATGGGTGGAGAAGAATGGAGGTGGAATAGTTCCCCACATATCTGCCTAGTCCAACTTAGATTTTAAAAGGGGTTAATCAACATCCAGCACTACTACTTTCTGCAGTGTCTCTTCAGTTCTCCTTCAGTTACAGACATTGAAGAGAGTGGATAGTCCTTCCTCTGCTGGTATGATAGAGCAGTTTTCCCCAGCTTGGCACCCTCCAGATGTTTTAGACCTTAACACCAGCCAGCATGACTTATATTCAGGAGTTCTGGATGTTGTAGTGCTAAATAGCTGGAGGGATTGGGTTGAATAATGCTGGAAAACAGGGTAAAAAGGGTCTGCAGTACATGTCCCATAAACATTCTTGCCAGGGGTAAAGCTGCTTGCAAAACGTCCTCCTGGGTTCAGTTCCCGTTGAAGATGCCATGACAGGAAACAGTTCAGAGAACTTGGAGAATGATTGCCAGTCAGAGGAGACAGCATTAAGCTCAGTGTAGCTGTAGGACAGCTTTGTACGGCAGATGAATCTTTAAAAAATAAGACTGGAGGAGGAGAGGGGAAATCTATTGAGCTGAATTTAAATGAACAGAATGTTCTTGTTCAAAATGTATATTGTAGTAAAATATCTACAAAGCAAAACCAAATGTTTGACCTAAAGTAGCTTTCAAAAATACAAGAATGTTAACAAGTTTTTTTCCTGCAGTTTTGGACAGCTGTAGCTGTCTACTTTGTTCTGCAGTTATTTCTGTTCTTGCCAAAAAGTTACATCATGCATACTTATTACAAGATGCTGCAGTTGTGGTCCCATCTGTGAATTTATAGTCGAGCATGTTCATCACTGCTATTGAGCTAATGCAATGATTCTGTCTAGAATTATCTAGACATTTTTGAGATTTTTTGGAGCAAATAGCTTTATGTAGTAAAATACATTGCAAACCCAGAGAAGAATGACATATTTGTGAGGGAATGAAATATGGTAAAGGAAAAACAAAATAATTTATATTAACAAGTTATATTTTAAAATTGTCCATACAGAGAAACAACCTCTTTTATAGGAAGATAGTGACTCCTGTCCAAAAAATGGTCAGGGCATAGTTTGGGCTGTGCACTCACATTCATATTCATAACCTCAGGTCCACCCATTAGTAAGAAGACAAACTATGTAAGTTGCAACAACATTTGGCTGGTGGAAGGATTTGGTTTTATTCCCTTATCCAAATGGAGAATCATTTTTCCCTGGTGCTGATTGCACTGCTAACCTGTTCAGCAATACATATTGTTCAGGAATACATGTCCCTCATGAGTTTACAGCTTTCTCTCCCATTTTAGAATCCTTTTGAGTTTGTGGACATGGGTCCAAAACTAGAAGAATAATGCATGTTCAAAAATCAGTTGTCTAGGATTGATCCTAGGTGTGGACCCCTTTATCTCACCCCTCAACATGAATGGACAGGGAGCCACTTGCAAAAGTTATTGTAGCAAGTCACATACAGTAGTACCTGGCCAGCCTGATTTCCCTGAAAAGAATAACATCAGCAGAAGGTACAGCAGATGTTATTCTGTTTGCTCATGAGCTAACAAGGCAGACTCGTATGAAGACTTTGCTGCTCAGTACAAGAAGGCTGAAGATCTGAGGAGGTGAGGGACATAGGTGGTGGGGCTAGTATGTGCCTCTCCAGCCCTTTTCCCAGCTTTATTCTTCAGGTATGAAGTGGTAGCAGATTTCATTACTATATATTGTGATATTTTATCAAGAGAATGGGTATCCTGCGCAAACCATCCCCCCCCCACACACACATTCTGTATCAATAAAAGCTGAATTCAACTTTAGTGCCAGATTCCCATTCTTGAAGCTTCATGCTAGTAGTGGCACACAAAGAGCCCCAAATTGGTAGTGGGAACCTTATTTTCATGCACAGACCAGTGGTGTGTATTCAGTTTCACATGAGTGTGTGTGTATGTGTAGACCAGAGCTTATGGCTGGGTTTTGATGGCAAGCGATGGTTCCCGTATGTCCCAGCTTTAATATGCAACCGTTACTTGTGTCATATGAACCCGGTAAGTGTTAAACATCTTTTTTATAACCATAAAACCAGATGGTGCATCATGCAAAGGTATTTTAACCCTTGCATAACCCATGTTTGCTGGGTCCACATGGTGCAATAATCCCCAGTTTCAAAATGGCAGCCATATTCAGAACAGCAGTGATGCATGTCCTGCAGCTACACTATAGGTTATACAACCCATGCTGAACTGTTGTATTATGTGAAGAGCCCCCAGTTCCAGAGCAGCTCCTTCTTCCTATTCTTGCAGAGGCAAAGAGGGAGCTTCTCCAGAAGAGGCCACCTTAGCATGGCTCTTATCTTACCCATTAAAAAAGGAGGTACATGCAGAACCTTCCAGAGCCTTGAAACATGCATAGCTTTACCCTAGGATAGGAAGTCCATTTTGACACCTTTGAGGACTTAATGCGATTTTTCTAGCTATATGGCTGGGAGTGGAAGCACATCCATAACCTGCTGAGGAAAGAATAACTAAGCCTCCCTTCCTTGTGCATTATATTCTAGTAAGAGCCCGCCAATCAAAAGAAAGCAAAATGTGTAGCTGCATAGAACATAGAACATCCAGCTTGGCCACTGAGCAATCCTGCTGTCCTATTAACAGTCACTTTTTCTATGTATTAAACCCAGGAATCTCAGCTGAATTCTTTCCTTGATACAAGATGCTGGGCTTTTCTTGATTTGTGTAAATATACATTCCCCAATATTTAATACAGTTTGTCCAGCTGATTTCCTTTTTTTCATTTTCCTTATCTCTTCTTCTCCATAGTTTTGGGCCTCTTCTTCTGTGTCCTGTTAGTTGCTGTAGAAATGTCAGAAACATTTTGTGCTTGATGCTGTGCTGAAATACCATTTCATGACTGACTGAAACAGAATCTTTCATTGAAAGAATGAACCAGGCAATTCACTCAAATCCACAATTCAGCACTTGAGATCTGAATAGTATATTGGTGATGGTATTCATTTTGATGATAACCACATTGCAGTCAGGTCCCTGGCAGAAAATGGAAGAACCAGTTCAATTATTTAAAATAATTTATATTATATTATAATTCAATTATATTATTTTAAATAATTGAACAGTTATTGAATAGTTGATTTGAATTAGCAATATTTGGCTTGTTGTGCTATCTTTTCTGTAGAAAATAGCCTATTGTGAGGTCACTTTATAGACCACACCAGATTCTGCTTTTTCTTATGAAAAGAATAATGTAATGTGTTAAAAAGGGAGGGTGAATTTGCCATGTCTGTGCTATAAAAGGCAGTGGTGTGATCTGTTATAGAATTTCTGCACTCTAATTGGGTCAAAAGAAGTTATCACTCATGCATGTAGCCAACACAGCCACATTTGCCAATACACCCAGCTTCTGGATATTGAAGACATTGATGACTAAATCAATACCCCAGGGGAAATTAAGCACATCAAGCAGTAAAGGAAATACTGAACTGTTTTCAGAAAGATTTTTAAAGCATGTTTTATAATGTTGAAAGCTTTGATCATGATTCTCTTCAGTAAAATCTGTTTACCATTGGTGTACTTGAGAACCAGTGTGGTGTCAGAGAACTTGTGTGGTGGTGATTAGAATGGTAGACTTGGGACATGGGAAATCTGGTTTCTAATCCCCACTCACCATGAACCTTACGTGGTGACTTTGGCCAGTCTCAGCCCAACCAGCCTCACAAGGTTGTTGTGAGGATGAAAATTGCGTGAAGGAAAACTAAAACCCCTTGGGTTTCTTACAAGAAGGAAAAGGTAGGATATAAATACAATGTAATAATAATAAACTCTCGTTCTTATACAGGAATTGAATGGTATCAGTAAAGGAAAGAGTACTTTTAACCATGCGCAGGGTTCTGTGAACTTCCTACTGAAATAATCTATTATCTGCACATTGTTAATATTGGTAATGGCTTCCATATGAGAGGACATGAACCTGACTTCCAGTGAATTTGAGCTGTGCTTCCTCTTAGCTAAAAATTTACACTGTCCACATAGCATTATTCCTTGATTTCAAGTAGATTTTTTTAAGAGAAAGAGATACAGTGCCATACCAGAAATAATAAATACATCAAAGTTGTTAAACACATGATCCTAGTAGCATTTGGGGCTTAATTTTAAGCAAGAGTCCAGCAGACTTTAGGGTCTATCCCATTCTTAGTCCAGGTCACAGAGAAGGCCTTCCCCATGTCCCAACCACCTGTTCCTTTATCGCCATCAGGACATGAAGAACCTCTGGCAGATCTTGGGGAGCCACAGTGTTCCCTTAAACTATGCATCCAGTCAGTTCTATAATAACACAATCCAGCTGCATTGTAACTCTCCTGCCAACATAAATAACATTTTAGAGGGGGCATATCTGCAGTCAGATTTTGGCTCATTTTTGTGGATACCAAAAAGTCAGTTTCCAAAACAGCTACCTTCTAATTACATTATTCTGCCACTGGTTCCCCTCCCATGACATATAGTTAAAATTGTTACTAAATGTCTTAGTGGGGTACACTTACCAATCCCATAATGTGGATCATTTTACTTCTAACATCTTGTTCCTTTTTACTAGTTTCTTCATGTGATGACATATGTTCCAAATTTTGTGTTAATCCCTGTCTCTTGCTGAATAAATTAACCTGAAATGTTAATTTCTGGAACAAAGACCTGGTTTAAAGAACATTAGGCTTTAAAGGAGGAAATGTATAGAATAAATAGTGTTTAAAATCCAGCTACAAGCCCTTCTCTCCCTTTTCTTCCCTCTTCTGTCTCTGTACTCTATTTCCAGTGGTTTTATATGGAAAAATATAATGAAATGGTTTTATGATATGAAAGAAGTATGCCAAGGAGATAGGGGAACATAATATTGTCCACTGACGGTGAAACTGATCAGTATTAAGGGATAAAGTATGGTGGCTAGGTTTGTGGGTGCTAATTGATTTACTGCTGATTATGGGCAAGTATACTGCGCTGTAGTTCTTTTTAACTTTGCAGATGCAAACATAATGTTGGCAAACGTACAGGACGTTCTGATATCCACATGTGTATAGATTGTGTTGCAGATAATAGTCTCTTTGGGATGAAACATGTATGGATGTGTTCAGAAGTATCTCCACTGAACTCAGGAGGCTTTACTTCCATGTAGTAGTGCATAGGATCTTAATTACCTTTTTGTTGAACAGTACCTTGGCAAAAGGGGCTGAGGGAGAGAGTATCAGGGCTACCATGTCAGAAGGGCAAATGCTAGCTAAACATTCTGATGCAGGTTTCTAACAGATTATGCCCCTAGAAATGTCATGAATTATATGGTTAAACACAAGGGTAGCCACCCTTGGCATACAACCTTGCTTATTTTACTATAGTTTTAGGAATCACTGGTAAATTATTTGTGCATATCTTCAGTTCCTGCTGAATTCATGGAAATTGTGCAATAGCAGATAGAGTAACCCCTCTTTTTATAGCCTCATTCATACTGAAAGCAACTAGTATTATAACTGCAACTTATTTATTGTACTATAAGTTTAAACATTTCACCATGGAGCAATCATATATGGGGGGGAAAGTATAATAAAGCTTTAACAAAGAAACTTCAGGGTAGAACTGTTGATAGCCATTCTGTGTTTATTCTGTATCTGCCACTCCAGGCAGATAAAGTAGAATAACCATGTTTTTAAAAATATGACTGGCAGGTATGGGGGAGCCTGAGAACTACTGGATATGCAGGGGACCTCTTTCCCTCCATGATGGTTCCAACTAAAGTAGCCCCTCTGCCCTCCAAAGCCACTGTTTGCATCTTGAGGAAGATTTTAGTTGGCATTAATAACAAGGGAGGTTTGTGGGGGTGCTTTGTCAGGACCACAGTGTTCTGGAAGGGGTAAATTAGCCTCTCTCACCTCTTACAGTCATGATGCTGTCTTGGATAAGGTGTTATGTATATATTTAAAATTGTGAGTGTTAACTGTATTCATCCAATTAAGGTCATATCTAGCACGGCCCTGAGAATAGAAAATTGTAGCTGAAGTGGTTCTCATATGCTTGAGTGGGCACAGAAGCAACATAATCAGACATAATCATGAAAGAAGGGCCCATACAGTAAATATCAGTTCATTATAGGCCATTGGTGTGTTTGAAACTACTGACTGTACATTGGAATTGGCTTTCTTGCACCAGTTCTTGATGCCATAGCAGTCTTCTAAACTGGATTGTGCTGTTGGCCTTGGAAAATTATTTCCAGTAAGTCTGGGCACATGAACTGCATATAATAGGTAAAAGATTAATTATTTCCACCCCAGTGCTACTTTGTTCATAAATCTTGCCAGATGTTTCAGAAGTTGTATTCCTTTGTATCTCAAGCAGTAGAACTAAATTTTGATGAAGCAGCAGAGCCTGATTGAGAAGCACAAAGTATCAGCCTAATTCTGCCTCTTTATCAGGGTCTTTTTCTAGTTGACTGCTATCGCTGCCTCTCTGTTCCTTTGCATGCCTGATTTTACTTGGCTTTAGGTAGTTGTTAGTTAGACTTTCTGATTTTGGCAGTCACTTGACACTTGAATTGATGGCCATTGCCTGGGTTCTGTAAGCTTTGATGCACTTTTAACTTGTGAATGTTGGAGCCACACTGTGAACCAGTGTTCCTTAACCCTGGAGCCCTCCAGATAGGTTGGACTACATGCTGACTGGGCATGATGGGAGTTGTATCCCAACATATTTTGAAGGTTGGCAAAGGCTCTCATCAACAAAATATAACCTAGCATCCTAGTTCATCATGTTAAATAGGAATCTCTTCTTATGTATACATGTGAATGGTTTAAAACAAAAAGTGCCATGCCAAAAAAAAAAAAAAAAAATCAAGAGAACAAAAATCTACTTGAGTATATTTAAAGGTCAGTATGCATTAATTGTTGTTCTTTCCAGCAATATTTCTCATATTACAGTTTTCTAATGATCATAAACAGTCACATAACTGTGAAAAAATATAAATTCGTAGCACTATGTACCTGCAGCAGATAGTAAGCTTGGTTGCTATGTCCTCTATAACTAATAATTCATTATCTCAACTTCTTGCATTATGATTACTATATTTGTGTTCTCTTGTTTTAGGGGCAGCTTATTGCCAGTTCATGGATATGTTGTTTCCAGGATGTATTAGCTTGAAAAAAGTAAAATTTCAAGCAAAGCTGGAGCATGAATACATCCATAACTTCAAACTTCTTCAAGCATCATTTAAAAGAATGAATGTGGATAAGGTAAATATGGACCATTTTAGAATAAAAATGTGGTACAACTGGAAGCTACATTTCACAAACGTATGTTCTTGTTCAAAACGCTTCATTTTTTAAAGCCATTTTATCCTCCCTATCAGTACTTGTGCTATCTGAGTGGCTATCACATTAGGTTAACATTTAACTCCACACAACAGACTAACCTTGCATTTTTAACCTACACCCAGAAGTACCTCTAGTTGCATTATGAATTAAGTGTCCCTGAACAGTAACATCAGAGAATGAACACCATCACTATTAGATGCTAGATATTTGGAATATAGTTCTAGGGTGATGGCCTTAAGATCTTGCCCCCTCTAATGGAGCAGTCCTAAATGCCATCTGGGAAGGTGGAGAGCAGCAGAACCAACACCTTATTTAGAGCCCTGCTGGATCTTATTGGTTGAGCATATGGAAAGAAGTTTGACTTTTCAGGGGTTTATTTGCCTCATATGGAAAGCAATAACAAGGAATTAATTGCAGCTTCTTGGCTGGTAAAGTTCCAGAGGGCAAGGGATCGGGTCTATCTATGACCTTCTCCAATACTTTCTTAGAGTGCCTTTTTGTGCCCCCTCTGTGTATGGAAGGCTTTCATTTGGTCATCCCACTACACTAGAGGAAACCACCTGCAGACTTTTCCCTGTTTCCACAGAGACCTTGGTCTGAATCATCCTATGGACCCTCATCCACCTTTCCAGGAATAATAGGATTGTATTCTTAGTATGGGTGTAGAATTCATTTGGTATGCAGTTAATGTAAAGTTTGCATTTCTCAAACTAAAATATGTGAACAGAAATGTAGTTGTACTTCAGTATTTGCAGTATCAAGCTGTCTGTGTACCCCAGTGAACCCTATTTCAGCATTTGGCTAACCTGGGTTAAGTTTCTGATACATTAAATACTATTTTAAACAGTATTCCATTCAATATTCATTGTTGACCTACTCTAGTTCCCTAGTGTAGCTACTGATAGCGTGGAAGTAATTTGCAGGGGAAGGAGCACATTTTTGAATGCTTACTTGATATATTTGTACATTAAACATTATACAAGGCTTTCATTTCATATATCTGAATCTGTTAAGATTGCTTATGTGATATTTAATGGCTTGCTGATTTGTTTGTCATATTACTATATGTGACAAAAAGGAATTGTTTTGTGCTCAGTAAATTTAACTATTTAATGTTTTATTGATACTTACAGAATAGCTGCAGAGACCTAAGCATGTTCAATTAAATGTTGAATGGTACTGGCTACAGTACTGCAAGGTACATCTGTGTAAATGGCTGAGGACAAAATCAGATGATGGTATGCAATTTTAATATGAACTAAATGATGCAAATCAGCTAAGCTCCAGAATTCTGTTGGGAGGTATAATGCAGAGTAAATTAACTGGCAACCTAGATAACCAGCCAGTATTTGTGCGTATTACTAATAAACATCTTCCCTTGTTCAATAATTTTATCTTTGTGGCTTAGGAACACAGTATTTAATGGAGTGCCTCTCCCAGATATAATCTACTCAGACACTACATTCAAGATCTGCATTGGCATTTGAAGATGTTGCTGTGCTAATGCTAAAATGCTTTAGTTGTTATCAAAGAGTACAATCCTGTTCATGTTTAGATAGGAAAAATACTACAGTTCTCAGCATTCTTCAGCCAGCTTGACTGGCCAAGGAATGCTGAGAGTTGTCAGCATTTATTTATTTATCTATTTTCGAATGTGCATGTTATCCACTAATTCAGCTGGATTCTCTAGGCACAGTTAAAAAAAAAAAAATCAAACCAGTTAAAATCACAATAAAAAGTTAAAAATAAATATCATAATTACACCCAGTAAGCAGAACAACAGATGTTAAAATAAATAGTGAATTTCAAGACTGTTCTTAGAAGTATTCAGAAAAAAGAAACCTCTTTGCCTGGGGCCAAAATGAAGACAGAGTTGGTGCCAGCTGAATTTCTTTGGAGAACCTGTTCCATAGTTCAGGCTCCCCAAAGAAAGCCACTGAGAAGGCCCTTCTTCTATTTACCATTCCCTTTATATCCTTAAGGGACAGCTGTTTCAGAAGGCTCTCCTGCCCAAATCTTAATAGGCAGGTAAGTATATATGGGAACAGATGGTCCTTTAGGTAGCCAGATCCTAAGCCATTCAGGACTTTATATGTCAAAACAAGCACCTCAGCCCAAACCTCGTGATGATCTCTCTCAGCAGTTTCATGTAAGTGTTAAACAGAATGGGGGATAGTATAGAGCATTGCAGAATCCCATGGTGTAACCATTACGAGACAGAACAACTATCCCTCAGCACCACCTTCTGGACATGATCAACCGGGTAGGAACGGAACCATTGCAAGGCACTGTCCCCGACTCCCATCCTGACCAAACTCTTTGGAAGGACACCATGGTCGATGTTATTGAAAGCCACTGAGAAGTTCAGGAGAATCAGCATGGTCAGACTCCCCGTCTCTCTCATCCTACAGGGCAACCAAGGCAGTCTCTGTCCCAAGCCTGAAACCTGATTGAAAAGGATCTAAATTTTCTGCCTAAACATACACAGGGTTGCTCCTTAAATCATTTATCTAACTTCCTATGTTGAATACAGGTGATTCCAGTGGAAAAGTTAGTAAAGGGGCGCTTCCAAGACAACCTGGATTTCATACAGTGGTTTAAGAAATTCTTTGATGCCAACTATGATGGAAAAGAGTATGATCCAGTGGAGGCTCGGCAAGGCCAAGATGCTATTCCACCACCTGATCCTGGAGAACAAATCTTTAATTTGCCCAAAAAATCACATCATGCAAACTCCCCTACAGCAGGTGAGCCATTATTGACCTTTACTACAGAATGTTCTTCTACAGTAGTAATTTTTTAGTAGTACATTGCCAGTGCAATCACCTTCCTATCAGAATTGCCTGAAATATGGGATCTTTTTATACTTATCATTCACAGTGTTCTGTCATGGCTGCAGTCCTTTACCTGCTTATATGACAGTAAAACCAATTGAAGTCATTGTGATCTACTTTTGAGTAATCTTGCTGTAAATGTTTTAAAACTAACACAAGTATGTGTGTACAATGATATCCCCTAGTAATCCATAAAGTCTCAGGTTCTAACAATGCATGAAAGGACATGTAGATAGATTTCTTTCATTGGCAACTGCAGTAAATCCATCCTGCTGCTGCTGCTCTTCAGAATATTTCACTTTCAATACACTCCTTCCCTTCACACACAACTAGTTGTGGGTTGTACCTAGCATTGCTGAATATACCATTCTGCTTCTGGTATATATAGTAGTAGGCATGCTGTTGTGGAGGACATACTTGTTTTGTTTAATCACGAAGGCATGTCCTCTCTTCACAACCCCATGGACAACATTCCTCCAGACTCTCCTGTCCTCCACCATCCCCTGGAGTCCACCAAAGCCCACACCCACTGCCCCAGTGACCCCATCTAGCCATCTCAGCCTATGCTGTCCCCTCTTCTTTGCCTTCAATCGTTCTCAGCTTCTCCAGTGACTCCTTCCTTCTCATTATGTGGCTAAATTATTTGAGTTTCATCTTCAGTATCTGACTTTCTAAAGAGCAGTTGTAAAGTCGTCTCTTCGGTTGTTGGAAAAGAGTGTTTGCTATGACCTCTTGACAAAATTCTGCTAGCCTTTTCCCTGCCTCATTTTGTACATGCCTGTTATTACAATTTTCTTTTGACTTTCTACTTTAGCATTCCAATTCCCCATGATATTAAGTACATCATTTTTGGAGTTATTTCTAGAAGGTGTTGTAGGTCTTCATAGAACTGGTCAACTTCAGTCTGTTCAGCATTAGTGGTTGTGTCATGTGACTACTGTGATGTTAAATAGTTTTCCTTAGATTCAAAGTGTGAATTATACTTTGCATCAATTTGGGGCTCTGATGCCACAGTTAATAGGATTCTGCCATGATGGTAGTGTGTCTGTTTTATTTCTCACTTAATTGTTTGCTCTTTATTTCCAAAAATGACAAAATACAATCTTAAAAATGAAGGATTTTTAAAGAGAATAGTCTGTTTAAAATGATGTAAATATTTTGCCCTACCTTTAGTTCTTTTTTAGACCTACTAGGGTACTAAATCATTGGTAATAAATCCCCTAGAGCCCTTCTGTACTTAAGAGCAAATTCTTAGCTACTGTTCTTGTAGAAAGGCATAGGCAATATTAAGGAATGGGATGAGTGGTTTTCTCTTATTTCTTTTTCAAGTTCATCTTTACAGGAAACTGCTGGCATAATCTAGTTTTATGGTGATTGGAATGTTTCCAAATCCTAAGTGCTGGCCTAAGAGTAAGAAGTAAATCAATCTCTCTCTCTCGCTCTCTCTGAAGGTTTTAAAAAATACTAGTATATGCCATTAGATTTACAATGGTGGTATAGTGGCAGTGACTAGGAAAGCCAGAAAAATAGCAAAAGGTGTCAGCCCCAAGAAGTACTTTATTTTGGCAATAGTTAAGTAAGCAGGTAGTTTTGTACTTGCTTAAGGTGTGGCCTGGCAAGCATACACATAATGAATTTGTTACTTGCTGGAGTGCCAGTTTTCCTTTAAATGTTATTCAAAGTTCCTAGATTAGCCTTCTCCAATTTGCTTTCCTCCTTCATGGATCACTGCCTTGTCGTGGCGAAGGGGCTTGCGTAGCTCAATGAAGCTATGAGCTATGCCGTGCAGGGTCACCCAAGACGGACAGGTCATAGCAGAGAGCTCTGACAAAACGTGATCCACTGGAGAAGGAAATGGCAACCCACTCCAGTATCTTTGCCATGAAAACTCCATGGACATGAAAACCAAAAGGCAAAACGATATGACACCGGAAGATGAGCCCCTCAGGTCGGAAGGTGTCCAATATGCTACTGGGGAAGAGCGGAGGGCTAGTACTAGTAGCGCCAGAAAGAATGAAGCGACTGGGTCAAAGCCGAAAGGACACTCAGTTGCCGATGTATCTGGAGGTGAAAGGAAAGTCCGATGCTGCAAAGATCTTTACTCCATAGGAACCTGGAATGTAAGATCCATGAATCAAGGCAAGCTGGATGTGGTCAAACAAGAGATGACAAGACTGAACATCGACATCTTAGGAATCAGTGAACTAAAATGGACAGGCATGGGTGAATTTAGTTCAGATGACCATCAGGTATACTACTGCGGGCAAGAATCTCTCAGAAGAAATGGAGTAGCCTTCATAGTCAATAAAAGAGTAGGAAAAGCAGTACTGGGATACAATCTCCAAAATGACAGAATGATCTCAGTTCGAATCCAAGGCAAACCATTCAACATCACAATAGTCCAAGTCTATGCCCCAACCACTGGTGCTGAAGAGGCTGAAGTTGACCAGTTCTATGAAGGCCTACAACACCTGCTAGAATTAACTCCAAAAAATGATGTCCTTATCATCATGGGGGATTGGAATGCTAAAGTAGGAAACCAAAAGATAACTGGAATAACAGGCAAGTTTGGCCTTGGAATACAAAATGAAGCAGGGCATAGGCTGGTAGAATTTTGTCAAGAGAATACAATGGTCATAACAAACACTCTTTTCCAACAACCCAAGAGACGTCTCTACACATGGACATCACCAGACGGTCAACACAGAAATCAGATTGACTATGTGCTCTGCAGCCAAAGATGGAGAAGTTCTATACAGTCAGTAAAAACTAGACCAGGAGCTGACTGTGGCTCAGATCATGAGCTTCTGGTGGCAAAATTTAGGCTTAAGTTGAAGAAAGTAGGGAAAAGCACTAGGCCACTCAGGTATGACCTAAATCATATCCCTGATGAATATACAGTAGAGGTGACAAATAGATTTAAGGAATTAGATCTGATAGACAGAGTGCCTGAAGAACTATGGACGGAGGTTCGCAACATTGTACAAGAGGCAGCAACTAAAACCATCCCAAAGAAAAAGAAATGCAAGAAAGCAAAATGGCTGTCTGAGGAAGCTTTACAAATAGCTGAGGAAAGAAGGGAAGCGAAAGGAAAGGGAGAAAGAGAAAGATACAAACAATTGAATGCAGAATTCCAGAGAACAGCTAGAAGAGATAAGAATGCCTTCCTAAATGAACAGTGCAAAGAAATAGAAGAAAACAATAGAATAGGGAGGACCAGAGATCTCTTCAAGAAAATTAGAGATATGAAGGGAACATTTCATGCGAAAATGGGCATAATAAAGGACCAAAATGACAGGGACCTAACAGAGGCAGAAGAGATTAAGAAGAGGTGGCAAGATTACACAGAAGAACTATACAAGAAAGAGCTTAACATCCCTGATAACCACGATGGGGTGGTCACTGACCTCGAGCCAGACATCCTGGAATGTGAAGTGAAATGGGCCTTAGGAAGTCTGAGCAACAACAAAGCTAGTGGAGGTGACAGCATTCCAGCTGAGCTATTCAAAATCCTGAAAGAAGATGCAGTTAAAGTGCTACACTCAATATGCCAGCAAATTTGGAAAACTCAACAGTGGCCACAGGATTGGAAAAGGTCAGTTTACATTCCGATCCCCAAGAAGGGCAATGCCAAAGAATGGTCAAACTACCGCACCATTGCACTCATTTCACATGCTAGCAAAGTGATGCTCAAAATCCTACAAGCTAGGCTCCAGCAGTATGTGGACCGAGAACTACCAGAAGTACAGGCAGGATTTCGAAGAGGGAGAGGAACTAGAGATCAAATTGCCAACATACGCTGGATCATGGAGAAAGCCAGGGAGTTCCAGAAAAAGATCTACTTCTGCTTCATTGACTACGCTAAAGCCTTTGATTGTGTGGATCACAACAAATTGTGGCAAGTTCTTAAAGAGATGGGAGTACCAGACCATCTTATTTGTCTCTTGAGAAACCTATATGCAGGTCAAGAAGCAACAGTGAGAACCGGACACGGAACCACTGATTGGTTCAAAATTGAGAAAGGAGTTCGGCAAGGCTGTATACTGTCACCCTGCCTATTTAACTTATATGCAGAGCACATCATGAGAAAGGCAGGGCTAGATGAATCACCAGTTGGAATCAAGATTGCTGGGAGAAATATCAACAACCTCAGATATGCAGATGATACCACTCTCATGGCAGAAAGTGAAGAGGAACTAAAGAGCCTCTTGATGCGGGTGAAGGGGGAGAGCGCAAAAGTTGGCTTGAAACTCAACATTAAGAAAACTAAGATCATGGCATCTGGTCCTCTGACTTCCTGGCAAATAGATGGGGAAGAAATGGAGGTAGTGAGAGATTTTATTTTCCTGGGCTCCAAGATCACCGCAGACGGGGACTGCAGCCAAGAAATTAAAAGACGCTTGCTTCTGGGGAGGAAAGCTATGGCAAATCTAGATAGCATACTAAAAAGCAGAGACATCACCCTGCCAACAAAAGTGCGTATAGTCAAGGCTATGGTTTTCCCAGTTGCAATGTATGGCTGTGAAAGCTGGACAATAAGGAAGGCTGAGCGCAAAAGGATTGAGGCCTTTGAGTTGTGGTGCTGGAGAAGACTCCTGCGAGTCCCTTGGACTGCAAGGCGATCAAACCGGTCAGTCCTAGAGGAGATCAACCCTGACTGCTCTTTAGAAGGCCAGATAGTGAAGATGAAACTCAAATACTTTGGCCACCTAATGAGAAGGAAGGACTCCCTAGAGAAGAGTCTAATGCTGGGAACAATAGATGGCAAAAGAAGAAGGGGACGGCAGAGGATGAGGTGGCTGGATGGAGTCACTGAGGTGGTTGGTGTGAGCTTGAGTGGACTCCGGGGGATGGTGGAGGACAGGAGGGCCTGGAGGAATGTTGTCCATGGGGTCGCGATGGGTCGGACTCGACTTCGCGACTAACAACAACAACAAATTTGCTTTCTTCCAGGTAAGGTAGATTACAACTCACAAGTCATACTGGCTGGGGCTAATGGGAGTTGTAATTCTATATATATCTGAAGGACACCAAGTTGAATAAGTCTGATCTAAGAATTCTGAAATTATAATTCAGCACGGTATGACATTATCAGCTTCCAATTATAGAATGATTTAATGGACACATCCAATGGAGTAATAACATGAACAGGAGGTGCCTATGTTCAGACAAGGGGGCTCTAGTTTATTCCACTTTCCCGCTTCTCATTGCAATCTTCCCCATGTCATCTGCTATAATGTACCAAATTCTTAGCGGTGGCTCCTTGGAGACACTGAAGCCTCAAGTATGAAGAGGGATTAGGAAAAGTTTGGAGCCTTTGCTGTTAGGAAAGGATTGCTCTTTGGAAACTTGCTGTTTGGATCCAGGTCAAAAATTGTTTCTCCTACTTTTGGCTTCAACTGTCAGCAGAGTCCTAAAGTCATACTGTGCTGTAGAACATGTTCTATTTGGACTAAAGTGACAGGAAGGGTCTGAACATGAAAACAGTCTGTCTTGGGAGAGTGACCATTTCTATGAGACTCCAATAGCTTTCATTGGATCCCTAAACTAGTGATGATCAGCTTTTAATAATGGAGCAAAAGAAAAACAAAGAAATGGAAGAAAGTGCATTGGGGAGAAATGCAGGCAAGGGCTATGTAATCGAAACAAGAAAGCCCATCAGTGCTTGCTATTACTCATGCAAGGGCATGAAATAGCAAAACAAATATTCCTTCATGTGCTGATAGTTGTGGAGGGAAAGGGAGTTATTTCACTTCTTGGTTTAAACCTTACCTTGTGCCTTTGCTTTCTCTGGAAGGAGACTTGGAGCAGTGGATGGTCCAATTTTAGAGGGCCCTTGGGCAAGACATCCTCAGTAGCTTACTCCCTAAGTAAGTCTGTCTCGTTGGCTTAGTTGTTATGCTGCTGTTCCTCCTTTTACTTGCTACTACCTGTTTACTTTCCAGCCAAAGAGTCAGTGTACAAATAGCAGCATCTATTATTCCAACTTCAGGTTGCAATGGTGAAAGGGAGGAGCAAGTCCAGAGGGCTCTTGTCAATATGCTCCCAATTGGGTGTGGGCCCTCAGGAGGTTTCTGATCATGCCAACATTGATGCTGGTCTTATCTTGCACCTCCATGCCTTTTTAGTCTCTGCTGTTCAGCAGTCTTCCATTTAAACCTTCCCACCTATGGAGCAAACAGAACAGGAGGAGGAGGAGGGGATGATAACAGTGACAATGGCAATGATTTTGTTGCATTTATATCCCACTTTTTCCCCTTCTCTTGTGAGAAACCCTTTCATTTTATCCTATCCTGTGAGGTAGGTTGGATTGAGAATAAGTGATGGGTCCAAAGTCAGCCAGTGAGCTTCATGACTAAGTGGGGACTAGGACTAGGCTCTCCCAGGTCTCCAGTCCTACATTTGAACCACCAAATTACACTGGCTTTCTAAAATGCCCTTTTAATTCTCCCACATATCTTGACTGACTTCTCCTGCGCTCTGTACCTGCTGCAGCTAGCTGTCATTCTGAGTTCAGCTATCAATATTAGAAGTCTCTGAGAGCAGTTAGTTTCAGGCAGCTTGAAGTAAATTTGGAGGCAAGGGGCATTTAGCATGAAGTGATACCCCATTAAACCCATTGCTTTCCATTCACCAGTGATGCAATGGCAAATTGCACTCATGGCAGTTCTCATAGCACTGCTCCCAGGAGCGAACCAAAAAGCAGGCAGCTCTTCAAATTTTCATCACCATCAGGAGTGGGTCTTTTGTAAAGCTTAAAGACCAGGCTGTCATGAGCTGCTTCCTCCCTTTTTCTTTTGGGTTATCAAACTCAAGACAATCCCTTGAAGTGCAACTATTTTATTGAAATTTAACAGATAACAGAACAGTATGAACTTTAGCCTTCTACCGGAGTTGAGGGAGAAGTATCTGCCCATGTAAAAAGTTGAATCCAAACTGGCAGTGTTCCCTTTGTCCCTCCCTTTCAGTAAAGTTTCTGACCCCCCCCTCTCAGGTTTGTCTTGCTTCTAAGAACCTACAGCTAAGAACCTTCAGAAGGTGACCTTGAAACTTCAAAGTCCTCTCCCCACCCATCCCTCCTCCATCACCTCAGAATCCGAAGACAAATCTATCAGTCTGTAATGAGCAAGGGATGGGCTCCCTCTCTATAAGTCCACCTGAGAATATTTTGCATTAAAACAGGATTAACACAAAACTATATATTGATGTCCAGAAATTCATTCTAACTCCTAATATGGTGTGAGGATTACAATTAACTCAAGGAAAACTGGATTTCTATGGGGTAACGGATGACAGTAGTGTCCCTGCTATTTTTTTAAAAAAAGTCAGTACACCATCCCTGTGAGCTGTGCTTCCACAACACCCCATAACTTATTTGAAGTTATGATTAATCATTTGGTAACATTGCACCTGTTTGAAGTATACACAGATTTTATTTAGCATGATTCTTTGCAAGCTGCTGTTTAGTTGTTAATAATTGTGGAACCGTTTCCCAACAGAGGAATGCTTTGTCTCTTTGCTGCTTGTTTTTTGAAGTCCAATATATTCCAGAATATCTTTTGGGGATACTATTTTTAACTGGAATGCAACCATGACTGCTCCTGCTTTAAATAAATTTGGCTGAAATTGTAGTTTTAACTGATATTTTACTGTGTTTATGTCTCTTTGGATTTTGAGCTGCCTTGATTTTGTGAAATATAAGAGGAATGGAAATAAATGTGATAGGGATAAATGAATAAATTGTTGAAAGTGCATTTGAGAATGTCAAATAATTTTGGTTACAATATTTGGTTTTAATTCTGTGTTAAGGCATTTCAAATAGTCTTGTACATATTCTCAGCTAAATGCCACATACGTGTCCTGGGACACCCTATAATTCTTTGTGTGTGTGCATGTGTGGTGTGTGTGTGTACACAATAAGCTGATTTGGCTGTGACCTTTCTGTTAGTATGTCAGTGGTGTTACTAAAGGTAAATCCTAGTTGAGTAAGGAATAAAGAATGGCCTTTTTAGATCATGATAACTCCAGGATTACCTGTGTCAGACTATATATACTTTTAAAAGCAGATCTGAGAAAGCAATGTTTGCTTAATATTGCCATCTACAAGATAAGCAATTATTAATTTTACGGTAGCTTCTTTTAAGAAACTTTGTCATTTGTATGGGCCAGTTATGAAGGATGAACGTTTGTTTGAACATAGGTTCTCCTCTTAAAGGCAACACTCCAATCCCTTTCAGTTTATTATTGCTATTATAAAGTCATATTTGAAGAACAGGACTTGTTGGGCTTTTGGAGTAATCTAGCAAATATCTCTTTGCAGGCAAATAGATTAACCCACGAATTTCCTCCAGACATCTGTGCATGACCGTAGTTAAAACATAGTGCAGGGTTCTCATGCAACAACTACCCATGAATCAATAATAGCCCATGATTCAACTCACAGGGCTTGTTCACATGTAATAACAGACTTGTATATGGGATGTTACTGGAATGTAGGTTGTTGCTAAAACCTGGGTTGCTGTTAAGTACATATCCTGCACTATGGTTTGAGTATGGGTTGTTCACCATGAAGAAGTCAGAGTTCACAACCTAGCAATAAATGATATTTCTCTTCTTGGGTTTTTATGGTCAATAACCCATAGTTAAACAATAGTGCAGGGTTTGTACATAACAACCTGATTCAGCAACAAACCAGTGATAACCTGTATTCAGCCTATAGTCTTAGTTGTCATTATGCAGAAGCCACACCAATGTCTTTCTATTTAACTTTTATTACAGATTTGTAAGGTACATATTTAATGCATTTGACTTGGACACTGGGACAAGTCAGCTGTTCAGAGAAACACATGTTGCAGCATCATTCCTGTGTTTCAACTGCTGGAAGCTTTCTGTGCATGGAAAAAGCTAACTTCTTCAACCTTGATATTTTACTCAGTGGGAGGGTGGAAATGGGTGTGGGGAATTTATGTCTGTCTCCTTTTCATACGGATTACACTGACATGAAAGATAAAGGGATGATTGACAAGGAGTGTGGATATGTAGTAACTATAATATGGACTTCTATTTTTGTTCATTGCCAGTGGAAAGTAGTGGAGGTGGGAGAATACTGGGTGAGATTTACTGTATTTTTTGCTCTCTAAGACACACCTGACCATAAGACGCACCTAGTTTTTAGAGGAGAAAACAAAAAAAAAAATCTGAATCAAATGGTTTACTAAACTATTTAATAAGCTATAACAGAATACAGTAATACCCTATCTCAACCTTGTAAAGTGAACAGCAGTCAACAGTGGCATTAAGAACCATCATCACTGTCATTAACATTAACATGACTTGTACCAACCACTAGTCAACGTAACTCAGGGTATCAGCCCCAGCCAGCATAGCCTGTGAAGAGGGACTGTGGGAGTTGTGCAGCAAACATCTGGAGGGCCACGTGTTGCTGGGGGGGGGGGGTGCCAGAGGTTCCATGGCATCACTTTAGTCTCACTGAACTCCATGATTCTAGGCAACATTGAGGGAAGCCCTCTGGTCTTGCTGAATGGCTATTCCAGCCAGCAGCCTGGGCAGCAAGGTGGTGGGCAGATGGCATCCCAGAGAACTGGGACTTCAGTGGAATGATTTGGGGCTAAAAAGATCCTATCTTGAGATGGTTTGAGCTGACTTCATGGGTGAGGCTTTTCTAGTTGACCGGCAACCCCCCTCCCCCCCCCAAAAAAAAGCATAGGCCAGCATGCTGCTTCGATTTCTCTTTTTGCAACTGATTCCATGCTGCCACCCATGCTTACCCATGCATCAGTGTGGTTTTAGGGCCTGGAAGGAGAAGCTGCTAATAGTGGCAGCTAGAAGAGCTCATTTTTCATCTGTCCTGAAAGCATCACACTGACTGCCGGAGAGCTACCAAGCTCAGCTTAAGAGCCAGCATTTAGCATATAAATGATTTAAGACCCAGATACCTGAAGGAGCATCTCCTATGTTACCAGCCAGTTATGCATTTCACTCTGTAGGCATGTAGGCATGTCATGAGTGAAACCAGCTGGAGCCGGGGGTCAGACTAAATGCCCCAGGAGACCCCTTCTCTCTTGCTCTGTTTCTATGTTTCTGTAGGAGACACTCTGCTCGCTGTCCTTATCAACAAGAAGGGAAGAGGGTGTGGAAACAAGAAGGGGCATTTTTGCTAGAGACATTTATGGAGTTCCCTCCCAGGGAAGGTGGGGCCAGGTGGGGCTGGCAGGGAGAGGAAGGGGACATGTGCAGAGCCCTGACACTTCACCCTTCCCCTTCGCCAACATACACTTCCAGTTATCTTTCCACAGTCACTGTTCAAAGCTTACCCACAGTCACACATTTTGGACAAGAAAACATCTGTGCCGGGTGGCGGGGGGGTGCTGTTTTGATGAGGGAGGAAAACATAACCTGCCGAGGGGCTCAGCATCTCTCTCTTCCCCTCTTTAAAGCTGCTTTGTACCAGTTCCACACCAAGCCATGTTCTAAAATATGGCTCTGCTGTTGTCACATCAAGCAAAGAGATGGAGATCACTTGGGGAAGGTGCAGAGAAAAAGAAATGAGGATCATTTAAAGGGTTTGAAATCAAGGTCAGTGGGGAGGGGTGGGTTGATGGGAAGTGGCAGTTTGCTTTAAATAAGAACTACAGAGGACTAATCATATAAGCAGTTCTCAAGTACTTACATGTCTGCTATTCAGCTGATAGAAATCAGTTATTAACTATTTCCCAAGGGGACAAAAATCTGCATGGCAGGAATTGTGCTGCAAATGATAGGATTTTTTTTAAGGATAGACTCAGCTGAATCGGAACATCTTCCTTTTAATCATTGTCACCATCATCTTGTGGAAAAAGCAGGCAAAAAAGAGGGAGAACCAGTGTTTTTCATTCCACTTTTTGTTCTCCCCTTACTAGTGCGTTTTCCCTGCTACTGGTGGCAATGAAAGATAAATTATTGGCCAGCTTCAGAGCTGCTGTACATTTTCCCCAATTCTAAAGGTGAATCAGGGGGACCATCATTTTATTTCAGGGGTGCAGAGCTTTCTTAACTCCCAGGCTCAAATAGCCACACTCCAGTTTGGAGAGCTTGTGCGGCTACAAGCCAGTGGTTGCTCGGACAGAAAGCAAAAGAGGCAGGGTCAAAACCAAAACTGCCAGTTTTTACTTCTAATAACTAAGCCTCCGAAGTGGCAGTTCAGTCTTTAAAAGGGGGTGGTGAAGACTGTTCAAAATCCAGGAAGCTACCATCAGATCGGCCGTGGTCTTCCGGGCGGCACGCGGCGGCGATGGGGGCACGGGGCGTGGCGGCAGCAGGGGGGTGCGGCAGTGGCGGGGGGGCACGGCAGCGCATGGTGGCACACGGCGAGGGGGCACGGTGGCAGGGGGGGTGCGGCAGATCTTCCCAGTGGGGGAGATCAGCTCCTGGGCGGTGGGAGTGGGCAGTTCCCGGAGTGGGGGGCGGAGCAGGGCTCACCAAGCGCGTGCCGGCCGGCCTGGTGGTGCCACATGGTGCATGTGGGCCGGCAGCGTCCCGGGCGTCGGGCCCACACACATTCGCTCTATAAGACGCACAGACACTTCCCCTTACTTTGGGGGGGGGGGGATGCGTCTTATAGAGCGAAAAATATGGTAAAATGGCCCAGTGCTGGGGCTTTTGTGCAGTCCATAGAGCATTACCATTTCCCATCCTATGACGATAAATTTTTCCAAAATAAGAATAGCTCTTTGTTTTGAAAATGTATTGCTGTGTGATTGCGTGTCTATGGTGTAGACCATACAACAAAGCCACCCAGTTTCTCACAGACTGGCTTGAAGCATATTAGAAGCATTAACTTTTCACAGCTTTATGAATGAAGAATTACAGAAATTCTCTTATCCCTAAGGGGCAATTGTTGTGACAAGTCATTACGGGTCAAGGATAATGCAGCTTAGAAATTGTAGCATAAATAGTTCCTTAGGACTAATCTCTTCAATCTGATGTTGCTTGGATAGCAGAATTAGCTTGCTACAAAAGTGCTGGCTTGTGACTGATAATGGCTAATTTTTATCACTCCCAGAACTGCAGAACCCAATGAAAATTGAGATATAACTCATAAGCAAGAGATGTATTTTAATTTTTATATCTTTTTAAATTGCTAGAAACATTTTCCAAGGGAAATTAGTTAAGATCACCTATATAGCTATATTCATAGGAACTGGATACCAGTCATTTCAACTGACCAGCATCAAATGCCAAACCAAATTTACATCTCCCTGTCTTAGTGGCTGGTGAAAATACAAACAGGAAAGGACCTGGCCTCTGCTCACAGTTTGTAGATAAAAGTGACGGAGCATATATGTGAACACCCATAATGTAATGTGGGTCAATTTTATTTCTTTTTTGTGCTGCAAAGTGCGTTATATTAAACAATTTCTGTTTTTTCTTAGAGTTTTATAAGGAATGTTCCTTCTTGGTCAGTTTGCCAACAAGGGCCACCAAACAGCTGTCTAGTTCTGTATTAGTTTCCCCCAAAAGCTACCAGATGCCTTTGAGAAGGAGGGCATATGAAGGCAATTATCCCCTTCCATTGTGGTGGTTATTCTCAGTTACTGTAGGTGAAAAATGTTTATGTAAATCCCTCTTCCATTTATCCTGATTATATCCATGGCTGCTGGAGTGCTACTGCATAGTTGCCTATTATAAAATGATCATGGAAAATGTACTGGGGCACTTGCTTATATATTATAAACTAGTACTTGAAGTTTTAGTGCTTGCACCCTCTCTAGCCAATATTTCTCTTGTGGTTGTGATTTTTGGTGGTGCTGGTGGTTTTTGTTTGCTTTTTTGTTTTGTGTTGTTTTGGTTTTGGTAGTCAGTTTGTATGCAAGCTATAATGTAGCTGTTTCAAACTACTGGAGCCAAGCATGAACACTTAATTGTCTTTGGCTTATTTACTTCATACTCCATTAACAGCAGTTCTTTGCAACTGCATTCTTTCAAGCACTGATTATAAGCAATATGTTGGGTTTTGTTTTTTTTTAAGTCTCCAGATTTTGCTTTTAGTTATTACTGGTAGCTGATGGTAGTGATGGAGAAAAACACCAAAATTCCATTTTTCTATGTCTTACTTTCCATACTAAAATGTAATAGAGTCAATTTAAAACAAGTGATTATGCAATCAGTACCTAATTTACAGTTTTGCAGTCAGATCCTCTCTCTGCAGCTTTTTAGAATTATCTGGGGCATATTAGATTCTGACCCTAAAGACAGTGAAGACCCATTGAAGCCTGCAGTAACACATTTGCTAGCCACTTCCAAGATAAAATATCTTGTATCCACCTGGACTTAGATGCCAGCATTACAGTGGATAAATCAGGTGAGATATCCAAAGCACAATCTGGTCGAGTTTTCATAGATGAGTTCCAGTTAGAATAGCTTGAAGCTTGAAAAGCTGCTTGAATAGGATCATGCCACAACCTAAAAGGGTTATGCGGAGTTTGTAAGTGTGTTGCCATCAGGTCTTCTTCTTTTCATCTTCATTAGGTGAGGCTGTGGATGTACTAAAGCACTATCTGGCTGTGACAATGGTTTGGATGAGAGCTAATAAACTGAAGGTCAATCTGGACAAGCCCAGGATGCTGTGAATGGATGAATCTTTGACTCTTCTGGTGGAGAATGTGCATGTGTTCTGGATAGGGTGCATAGCCCTTGAAGGAGTAGCTTCATAGCTCTAGGAATTGCTTGTTATTTGAGGCTGAAACACAGCAGTCAGACTAACAACCAGAACCAGAAGGTTTAAATGTACAAGACCAATTCTGTTTCCTATCCCAGCTGAGGCCTGCTTGGGAGCACAGTACCTGATGAAATGCCTCTGTTGACCTGAATTTATCTGAATGCTATGATCAATATCTGAGGCCTGACTCAAGTGCCATCTTTGAGGGAACAACAGAAAAAGATATAAATAAACAGAGAAATAAAATATAAATGTAGCTAAGTCCCACTGATTCAATTTAAATTTGTGAATGAATAAATAATGGAGACTGCAAGCCTCAATATTTGTATTGATTTAACAAGCTGCAAATTTGAGAATCCCAGTTCTAGTCCATTGCTAGTGCTTAGACTTTCAAATCAGCAAATACATTAAATATGATCAAATACTTTATAGTTTGATTTTATATTCTGCTGCTTGAACAATTGGCTTTAGGCCAGTTGCACCAAGGCCAGTAGCAAACTGATTCTTCAATTAGGTTTTAATAGAAATATTTTTTCATATCTTCCTCCAGTTCCTTTGCAGTTGGCATTCTCAACAGATTCTACCACATTACTGCTTTAAAAATGCATGAAGTTGCAATTATACATTCATTCATTAACATCTAATAAAAAGGATTGAAAAAAGAGAGAAAGAGAAAACTAATCTTTCTTATAGATATACTTTCAGCTACTTGGTTTGTTGCTTTGTTTTTCTCCCACACTTAATTATGTTAGTTTATTCATTCCTTGTTTAGAAAGTTACTTCTGCTTCCACAGTGCTTCTCTTTTGTTTCAGCAGATCCAGATCATACAAGATCGGTACAAGAGATATGTAGATACATGGAAATAGGCTTCCCAATTTAGCTAAAAGCTTTTTTTTCCCCATGACAGATTTACAAAGTGGGCTGGATGAACTCTAGATCTCAGGGCCTTGAGAAAGGGTTCTGTTCCTGAATATTGAGAACAGCCTTCACGAACCTGGTACAATCTGGTTGTTTTGGACTACAACTCTCATCAGCCCCAGCCAACATGACCAGTGCCCAAGGATTATAGGAGTTGTAGTTCAGAATATCTTCACAATATCACCTTGGGAAATGCTAATCTACTTCATAAAGATCTGATCTGGCCAGATTTCAGAGAAATACAATTGAAAAGCTTAAGTCACAAAAGTAGGAGGGGAGGAGGAAGGTATATTTTATATGGAGGGAGAAAAAGTCAATATGGAAAGCAAATATTGATAAAATTCCTTTTGAAGTTTTATGCTGTTGTGACATGGCCCATAGCTTTTCCCTCCCTCCCTCCCTCCCTCTGCCTGCCTGCCTGCCTGCCTGCCTGCCTTTCTCACCCCCACCCCCCAACCTCAACCTCTGGAAACAGCAAGAGAGGAAGCTGTGTCCTCAAACAAAAATTTAAATTGCTTTAAAGCTCACTTTATTATGCCCAATATGTTTAAGAAAGGACCTGCCTTCCTTGGGGGGCTGCATCTTTTCAATGCTTCCCCACTTTTAAAATGGTAATTTTGCAGTGTGGGCAATCTGTTGAATTTTCAAGAGAGAATAGTAACTTGTTAGCAGCCTTATAATTCAGTCAAATTTTAATTTAGATCTTAAGAGAGGCACTGTGGTGTAGTGGTTAAGAGTATGGGACTGGGATGCAGAAGATCTGGGTTCTAGTCCCCACTCAGCCGTGTTGCTCACTGGGTGACTTGGGGCCAGTCACAGATGTTAAGCCTAACCTACTTCATAGGGTGGCTGTTGTGAGGGTAAGAATGAGAGGAGCAGAGTTATGTAGGCCATCTTGAGTTCCTTGGAAGGAATAAAGTGGAATATAAATATAAGTTAAATATGTAATAAAATATAATAAATATTTTGTTGATATTAAATGGATGGAATTTCTTTACACTTTCCCTGCCTAAGTCCAGTTTTTCAGGAGATGATAAAAATTTACCTAAATAATTTAGGAGGTTTTCATCTGATCTTTTATCCCCTATTGTCAGTCTGTGGTTTGGCTCACTTGCACAAGGCAGCTGGAACTTAGTAGCACTTTTTAGATTCAGGAATCTTGTTTGTATGTGAAATCTTTTTCATAGCAATTTAGTCTTCAGCAATGGCTTGAAACTTAATGGCAGCAAATTCATTTCAGGATTGACATATTGCAAAGGATAATCTTCACTTTTTAATTGTATGTGCAAGTATTTTCTCAGAAGTAAGCCTCACTGTGTTCACTCGGGTATCCTCCCTAGAACATGTGTATGTAATTGCATAAAGTTTTGATCTGCTGAATCATCTGTATGAATTCAAAAGTGACACGAAGTAATCATCTTGCTTCTTTATTCTTTTGGGTGGTTAAGCTACATCTTCTAGAAACAGCACAGCTAGAAAACATGGTTACATCCTTGTAAACTTGGGTGATTTTAATGTGAATATTAAACCTTTTCTGTTTCAATATGAGTAAACATTTTACCCAGCAAACAGACCAACTACTCTTTCAAAACCCTTTCTAATATACCTTTTTCAGGTGCTGCCAAATCTAGTCCAGCTTCAAAACCAGGCTCAACACCATCTCGCCCATCATCAGCAAAAAAAACACCTCCAAGCAGCTCAACATCTAAGTCTGATAAAGATTTGGAGACACAGGTCATACAGCTCAGTGAACAGGTAACATGCTTAAGCTACCAGATGGGAAACTGCTCTTTGTCCTGAGGGCTTCAGTAAAATCTGTTCAGATGCTAAACAAGCAATGATGGCGAAGTGTGTTTTCTGATCTCCTGGTAGTTTTATCAAGCTGCCTCGGCACATGCATCATGCAACGTGGCAAGTGTCCCAGAATGATCAATTTCTAGCCCAGGAGGAGTTGTTTTGATGTAGGCTCCAGTTCTCGGGGTTCTACAGTGGGTGAAGAGAGGGGGCAGATGATAGATCTTCAGAGGTTTTTGCCTTCATGGCCAGCGGTCAGGAATATTGGGAATTGACATCCAAAACATCTAGAGAGCTACTTTCTGCCCTCAACTGATCTAAAAGTGGAGAGTGGGAGTGCCCTTTCCTCCTCCTCCCACCAGACTTTGCAGGTGTTGCACAACACCTTTGAAAAGGAGCAGATGTGTGGTATTGGTGCAAGCTTAACCAGGTGATGCATATTTCCTCCAGCATAATTATCTGATTATGATGATATGATTCACTCTTATGCCGATGCAGAAGGCATTAATGATGATACATAGACAAAGTGCTTTGTAGATTTTTCAACACATGTTTCAGTTTGTTTGTTTGTTTGTTTGTTTATGACACTTGCCCTCATAGCCCAAGGGCTCTCTAGGCAGCTCACCAAACAACAACAAATGACATAAAGAATAAAATCAAACAACATAAAAGCTAGTGCATCCAAATATCATAAAAACTAATCATAACAATAAAGGGATTCTATAAGGTAAAAACTGTACATCCTTGAAGCAGACACTGGCTTGAGTGGCCTTCCTGGCTAATCTAAAAATTGTCATCATCAGCTTCCCTTCTCTCCAGGCATGTCTCCAACAACAAAGATCAATGGAATGTCTGGTTGGGCATCACTGAATGAAGGGCAACTGCAGTGTCCAATCCTCTTCCTACCTTTCCTGCTCCAGTGCAGAACAGGCCAGTGATGGATTTCTTGCCTGTTTGTCAGTGCATGGCCAGAGTTCTCCAGAGTTTTCAACATGCACTTGCCAAACAAGCCCTTCACTTCACTTCACATTGAAATGGAGGAAGTGGTAGAGATCTCACAAGGGCTAGGATTATTTTTGCCACCCTCTGTTGTTGAAAAGAAAGCTGGCTGCTCATCTTGCCCACCACAGGGTGACACCACTGTTGATATGGCAAGTTGTTGACCATTTCCTTCCATGATATACAGCAGCAATACTGGAAGGCACTGTCTAATGTAAAGGTAGCTTTTTCTTTCTTTTCTTTTCTTTTTTTTTTGCAAATTTTTTATTAAGATTTTAAACTAAACACTAAAAAAAATTATCATCAAATACATCGGACGTACTGGGTCAGCCCCCTATAACATATCTTTTAAATATTCTATAATCATATTCAAATCAATTTAGAAAAATTTAAAGACATCTTTAAATCTAAGCCAAGTCCCGTTTCTCCAGCCAATCGTAAAAAAGGTCCCAAGTTTGATAGAAGTCAGTATCTTCTTTCTCCTTCAATAATAGAGTCAATCTGTCCATTTCTGCACAGTCCAGAATCTTTTTTAAAATCAGTTCCTCAGTGGGTAGTTCCTCACTCTTCCAGTATTGAGCAAGCGCAATCTTCGCTGCTGTGATTACCGTATTTTTCGCTCTATAAGACGCACCTGACCATAAGACGCACCTAGTTTTTAGAGGAGGAAAACAAGAAAAAAAAATATTCTGAATCAAATGGTTTACTAAACTATTTAATAAACTATAACAGAATGGGATGTGTTGGGATGTCTTAATCCCAGTTGCTTTACTCTCATGTGCCTCTAGCATACTGTATGCATGATCCCCCGCAGACTGCATGTAACTGTTAGGGGATGAAAACAACTTGTATAGAATCCATCTCTGCAGTCCCTGCAATGCCACATGTATTTCCTGTAGGTCTGAATAAACTGTAAATAGTCTTTTGATTGCACACCCCCAGCATACCTGCTCTCTCTGGTTTTTCTTGCCTCTATCTTAGACACCTAATGAGAGACCTAAATTCAATCCTCCAACTTTTCTCTCTCTTTTTTTTTCATATTTAAAAGTGATGCTTAAGAAACTCGGGCTGCATCTACGCATCCTTTTGAGTCGAGAGAAATGCTCACTCAGTGGTCTCTTGTGTGTCATTTCTTCCTCTGGACCAAGGGCATGAAAATCTAACATTTGCACAGTTGCAGAGATCACTATAATAATTGTGTTTCTTGTATCCTCAATTGGAAAGGGAACTTTATATCCACATTGTTTTTGTTAAGCATTTAGAAGTCCCAGTTAATTATCCATGAGGTATTAAAAGGCCCAACCCTTGAAAGACAAAGCTGAATTGTGGGGAACTTCCCTTCCATTCCCAAAAGGTATTTCAAGCTCACTACACTTCTGCTGTTGAATCTTTTTTTTTTTTTTTTGCCAGAACAAAGGAGTGATGGGTGTTTTCATGGGGATTAACCCTTTTTTTTTCAGAGAGGAGGAAAATGCTCCACTTTCCACTTTTTCACACCATGCAGAATTTTGAACATCTTTGCCATGCTTCCCATTACTCATCATTTTCCTAAGAGAAGCAATCCTGGTTGTTGTAACAAAGTCTGACAGGGGAGCTGCTCCAATCCGTTGATTGTTTTAGTTGCCCTTCTTTGCACTTTTTCCAACAATGCCATTTTTCAGGTGTGGTGGCCAGCACTGTACACAATACTTTAAGTATGGTCATATTAAAGATTTGTATAAGAGGAATATGATCTTGGAAATTTGATTTTCAATTCCTTTCCTAATTATGGCATTCCCTCCTAACATTTGACATCTTCATCAAGCTGTCCACCACATTCTCAAGACCCCTTTCTTGGTCTGTCAGCACTAGTTCAGATTCCATCAGCTTATACTTGAAGATGAGATTCTTTTCCCCCAGCATGCTAACTTTACACTTGCTTACACTGAACAGCATTTGCCGTTCTGATGCCCTTTTTCCCAGCTCGGAGAGATCCCACTGGAATGCCTCACAATCCCTTTTAAATGTTTTATTTTAGTATCATCAGCAAACTTGGCTACTTTATTGCTCACTTCTAATTCCAGATCATTTATGAACAGGTTGAAAAGCACTGATCCTAATGCAGAATCTTGTGAGAATACCATGCATTCTCAATGTTGGCTTTCAATTCTTTAATCAGTTACTGATCCATAGGACAACATGTGTGTGCACACACAGCCCTTATTCCATCACTGCCAGGTTTTCTCAAGAGTCTGTTGATGGATTTTATCAAAAGGCTTTTGGAAGAAACAATGTCTATTTGATTGCTCAGTCCATGTGTAGTAGTGACACTCTCAAAGAATTCTACTGGATTAGCAAGGCAGGATTACCCCTGCAGAAGCCATATTGCTTCTTTTGAAGCAGGGCTAGTTCTTCTATATGCTAACTGAATCTATCCTGAATAACACTTTCAACCAATTTACGCAGAACCAACAGAAAGCAAAGCAGCATATAATTTTCCAGATCCCTTTTTAAAAATTGTCCTAGAGTGCTGGTACATGGCTAGAGAGTGATCTTAGGGACATGATGTACATATTGTATAGCAATGTCATCAATTGATGCTGAGGAGGAAGAGGCAGAGCTGAGTAGATGAGTTGGCGATTTATAGGTTATTTACTGAAGATGCTCAGGGCAAAGAGAGAGAACCAGCCCTCTTTGGAAAAGAAGGGAGACATTTCAGAGTGGTGGGGAGGAGATGGAAGGGGTGTCCTTGGCACCAACAGGATATGACAGGCTAAACAAGTGGACCAATTCAGAAGTGTCCAGCATTCCTGCTGTCTAGCCCTCATGCAGCAGGGGCCACCTTCATGGCTGAATTCTTTCTGAAAGGAATGGAAGGAGGGGAAGCTTAAGTTTGGATCCAGCTCTTTACATTGTCAATTGCTTCTCTCACATCTCAAAGAGAACGCTGCTTCAATGTATACTGTTTCTTAACCTGTTAAACTTTAATAAAAGGATTGTGCTTCTAAAGTGTCATCTGTGCCTGCGGGGGCAGTGGCGTGGGGGCAGGGTGGCGGTGCGGGGCTGCATTGGCGCGGAATGGCAATGCGGGGCATCAGCAGCGACTTTAGAAGGATTGTGCTGTGCCTGCATCTGCGGTGGCGCGGGGCGGCGGTGCGCGGTGGTGGCGGTGCGGAGCTTCCCGGTGGGGGTGATCAGTTCCCGGAGTGCGGGGTGGAGCAGGGCGCACCGAACACGTGCCGGCCTGCTGGTGCCACGTGGTACAGGCGGGCCGGCAGCGTCCCAGGCGTCGGGCACACACACATTCACTCTATAAGATGCACAGACATTTCCCCTTTTGAGGGATGAAAAAGTGCGTCTTATAGAGCAAAAAATACGGTAAATGTGGTATCAAATACATTTCTTGTTTGCTAATATTTTCCGGTACAATGCCTAACAAAAAAATTTCAGGTTTAAAAGCTAAGGGTTTTTGTAGCATTTCCTCAAGCCATTTATGTATTTTAATCCAATACTTTTTCACATATTCACAAGTCTACCACATATGGTAAAAAGTACCCACATCATGTTTACATTTCCAACATCTGTTTGACATATTTGGCAACATCTTAGCTAACCGATTTGGCGACAAATACCATCTATAAAACATTTTATATAAATTTTCTTTATACAAAGTTGCTAAAGTTACCTTAATATTTCTCTCCCATAACTTTTGCCACTTTTCTAATTCAATATTATATCCAAAATTTTGTGCCTATGTTATCATAGTTTCCTTAACCTGTTCCCCTTCCATTTTCCTGTCAAGTAGGAACTCATAAATTCTTTTAATCATTTTCTCATTTGTTTTTAACATCACTTGATCAAAGGCTGTTAGGTCTTTATAAAACCCCCATATTTTACAATCTTTAGCATATCTTGATTGCATCTGCACCTTATAACACTACGAGATATTGAGTCCCTGTTCTTGTATTTCTCGATCTAGGTTCAGGCCTCCATCCTTATCTAAAATATCATTATATCTTATGATCCCTTCAAAATTCAATACATTTGGATACACAAAAGGTTCCATAGGTGAAAGCCATCTTGGTAACTTATAAAGGTAGCTTTTTCTATAGTCACCCAGCAAGCTCACAGCTAAACGCAACCGATGGCTTGCACTTTCTGTTCTTAATAACTGTTCTATGCGAGTCCTCCTTAAAAGTGACACTCCAGTTGTATGGGATACCATCCTTATAGAGATTCAACCAGTGCCTGCCTTATGGTCTCCCAGGCTTTTAAAAAACCTCTGGTGATTTACTGGTTTAGTGTTTTTAGCCACTTTTTATGATCTATGTACATTTCATATGTCCATTTTTGTGCTTCCTTCTCTTTTACACTGCAGACTATTTTATTATTTTATTATAAGTTGTATTAAGGGCACCACCCAGACATAACTATGGTAAATACATATTTGCTGAAACATCCACATAGTGCAAATTATGTTTCTGATAAAATATAGTTTGCCACCAAACCTCAGGAGCAATGTAAATGTTGGCCACCTATTTGGATGCCTTTAAAAGAGGATTGGACAGATTCATGGATAAGAAGGCTTTCAGTAGTTACTAGCTGATGGCTATATGTTGTCTGAAGCATCAGAGACATTACAGTTGTGTACACCAGTTACTGGGGAGTGTGGGCAGAAGGATAGTGTTCTGTTCGTGTCTCCTGCTTGTGAGTTTTCCATGGGCAGCTGGCTGGCCTCTGTGTGAACAGAATTCAGGACTAGATGGACCCTTGGTCTGATCCAGTGTGTCTCTTCATATTCTTAAGAGTGACTTCCAGTTCTGTCTTGGTGGTAAACTATGACTTTCAGTAATCATAATGTTCCCAGTTTGGGTGTCATGGCAAATTAGGAAGGGGGAGGGATTGCAGCACATAAGGGGGAGTGGGGAGGAAACATGTGCAAGTCTGAAAAAAGGCCCTTAAAGGTAAACCTGTAGAAGCAGCCAAGCCTCTGCTCTTTTAATTCAATATAAATATATTTTTGCTGTGGAACATTGACCCCTAAGATGTAATGCTGCTCCTGTGGAACATTGTCTGGCAGCCTGATAAGGAAGTCATGTTCTTCTAGCCAGAAGAGCATGTAGTTCACCTCCTGCCCAACATCAAGATCTATTATCCCTTAATCCTCTAAGATGTTCCTTCATTCAGATGACAAAATGAGAACAAACACTCGGCATACTTGATGTGTCTTTCAGTGGAAGGAAATGCCTTTAGTGAACTTGTTACTAATATTCTCCATAAAGCAATATGGAGAACCATAGCTAAGCCAGTATTAGATACAAATATGTAGTTACAGGTTTCTGTTCCTTTTCCTTGCTTGTTGCCTTGCTCACTAGTTCAACACCAGTGTCCATTCTCTTTCTCTGGATGTTAATCTTGCCTTGCTTAGGATAGTGATTGAAGGCTGGTTGTTGGACATACCATAGGATTGGAAGGCTCTGATACGGCATATACCACAAAAACATTATTTAAACTGAGTCTTAGATGGCATTTAAGAGCACTGATAATGCATTATATGGAAGCATCAAGGCATTGAGGACACCCATTTTTCAGGATGAAAGTATACATCTGTTTCTCTTTCTGTTGAAAATGTTTGAGTATTCAGTCTGCCTTGTGATCATGCAGGCTGTCATATATGCAGCATGCAATTTTCGTATGTTTAAAAGTGCTGTATTTTTTCAGGTACATTCATTAAAACTTGCACTCGAAGGTGTGGAGAAGGAAAGGGATTTCTATTTTGGAAAGTTAAGGGAAATCGAGCTTCTCTGTCAAGAACATGGGCAGGAAAATAATGACCTTGTCCAGCGGTTAATGGAAGTTCTCTATGCTTCAGAAGAACATGTGAGTCCAAAATAATTTGCTGTTTTTAATTGCAAGGAAGTGTATACCATGTGTCTTAAACTAAAATAGGTAGCATTGGTACACTAATAATGATGGCAAACTATATCACACTAAATAGATTTTTTTTCAGTTAACTGAAACATATATTTTTCACTTTAAAGATGGAACTTAACAGTTTCCCATCAATATTGTGGATTTTATTTTTCAAATTTTGTTGAGGATGAAAGTTATTGTTGCTGTGTTTCAGGATTTATTTATTGTTTATAGCCCAGAGTACCATTCTGCTCCTTGCTGAACTGTATAGCTGAGGGTCAAACTGTTGTCAGGAGAGTTTTCTTTCCACAGGGTCAAAAAATGTGAGAATTTTATATATCCTTTTGTTATGTCTGGGGTAATCACATTACTGTTCTTCACATTACTGTACAGGAATGAACCCTGCAATTTTCATGGTTACATGCTTATCTTTTGAGAGCCTTTAAATTCCACAGCAACCACAGAACCTTATGGTTCACAGGGCTAGCCCAATGTTTCTTGACAGTTCTGAGACATAGACTTAACAGCGCTGTAGAAACTGGGTTAGGAAGAAGGGAAGAATTGCCACTGCTTGTATGCTTACTTGCATGTTGTTCATGTACTCAAACAGAATCAGTCGAATGAGTGACAATCTTTACAGAACTGTCAAAACAAGCACTGGTGCAAAATAAACTTTGTCCATCTACTTCAGGTTGTCTATTCTGTAGATATTCTGGAAATTTTAGATAGTCAGTGTATTCAAGTAAAATGGAGTCCATGTTTTGAGGGAGAATTTTTAATTCTTTAATATGCTGAACTTGTAAAAATAGTGTAAAAAGAGGCCAGGTTAAATTATCATGTTTGTCCTCATCTCAAAATGATACTGGGTAAAAACATCAGTTGTTTTTCCAGAGTTGAAGTTTTTGATTTTTATAAGTTTACATGATGTTCCATGAATGTGAGGAGCTTGCCTAGTTTCTAAGGGCATATACTTTCCTATATAATGTTCCAAGTTCAACCAGTGGTGCATCCAAACCAGTGTTTCCCTGTCTACTGTTCATGTTTATGCCTGACAGACCATACATGAAGTAATGAATGGCTTGCATAAGAACCAAAAAGCTGTTTCTGCGAGCATGGTGATATTTCTTGGATTTACCACTACCATAAATCTATGTATTCATATGCCACCAGTTTCTGCAATGAAGTAATTCTGTCTGAGATCATGCTGCCAACATGGTGCTGTCACATAGCCAGTTGGGTGTCGGCAGGAAGCATCGTTCTCACTTTTGCTTTGAATGAGAAGGAATGCACCCTCTCTTTGCCCAAGTAACTGGGCAGTGCTCCCTTTCTGTCTATACACTGCAGTAAGCATTTCATTGCCTGTCACCACAAAATACCATGGGAAGGCAGTAAGAATTGTCTGGTTGCCCTGGGAATGCAAAGGACATGTTCTTCCCACCTGTGCCCCCCCCCCCACAAACACACACCATATAGACAGCATTCCCAGTTATAACAAGCATAACAATCCCTAGTACTGTACCCTTAAAATTTGCTGGAAACAGGACCTTATTAACAGGAACAGAACCTTTAATAAAAAGCAGTGGTTCAGCTGTATTCTGGATGCTAGAAATATAGGACAGACATTAACTGTGTAGTAATTTTTTCAGGGAAATGATTATTTTCAACAAGACTGGCATTTGACCTGGCATTGGTGGAGGCAAGTAGGTCACAAATAAATATATATATTCCATGTTCCGTCCCTGTGTCTTAACTCTGTACCCAACTTCACAAGCGTCTATTTACAATTTAAGGACTATTCACATTTTTAACAAGGAAACAGAAAGCAATCTTTCTTCCATCAGAACATTCTTCAGAGATTGCAGCAATGCTTACAATTCCTTTGTTGTTAGCTATGGTTTTCCCACTTAGTAATAGCAGCCACAGGAGTTGATACTAGAATTCAAAATGCTTCTTAAGGGAAGATAAACTATTATATCAAAATAAATAATGCCTTCATTGAAAATGTGATGAACTTGATAGCCATAAAGTGCAATCCTTTGCACATTAAGACAGAAAATAAGAGCTACAACTTCCAGTCAACTTTTTTCCTGTCTAGGTATGCATAGGAGTATGCTTTTGAACTCTGCGTCAGATAAGTAGAAATATAACTGATTCAAATGGGTAAAATATGCTGAAGAACATCTGAAATTCAGATCCCATCATTTCCAGCATCCTGCTTTTATATCTCTCTTCCAACACAAATTCCTGGAATCTACATGAGTAATGCTGGACCTCTTACATAATTTGCCATTTAAACTGCCCTACTAGTGAAGGCTTCTTCAATAGTTCAGAAATGTCTGATTAACAATTCAACTAACAACTTACATTTTCAACAGGATATAGGTAATGAATCTCACATCAGTATTTTCAATATGTTATTGGTTAAGGTTTATTCCATGAATTAATGGATTTATTAATTTTTGTCTCTACATTAAACTTATAGGAGAGCCACACAGAAGAACATGAAGGTGAAGAACAGGTTCATGAACAGCCCCAGCAGCAGGAAGAATACTGATTGCCTGGCACTCTTTTAATGTTATGTGAGAACTTTCTTCTGAAGAAGGAACGTGTGTGGCCTCAGACTTGAAACCAATCACTCTCAGTCTGCCATTAACATAAATGTACCATAGTGAGTGTCAGCCAGCTGCTGCATTCTGTACCCATCCTTTGCCAAGATGTGTTTGCAGAAGTCTTCTTATCAGAGTATGCACCTGAGAAGGTCTCTGGGCTTTGTTCCCAATTTCTGCCACTGCAACTTCACTATTTGGCTGCTTGAGATTTGTTCAGCTTTTTAAAATATATATAATATATTTATTTTTCCTTTTGTCTTAAGTATGATACATTTGTAATTTGTTTAAAACTATTTATATGGGCATCTCTTATGATAAAGTGCTATTCTGTTTGCTTTCTCACATGTCATGGTAATTTGATCCACTTGGGCGTAAACTGGGTCAGTCTGTGTGAGGTGGGAAAATCAACTGAAGTGATAGCCAAAATATATTTCTTCCCTTTCCTTATGACACATAAGGAAGCAAATTTTTCCTAATTAAGAAGAAAAGCAAAACACCATGAACTATAATCCTTCCAATGTTGTACACCAAAGCATGTTAGAAAACTGCAGTCTTTTATTTCTGGAAGATGCATATATACCTGTCTAACTCTTAACACTGAGAGCTTTGTGACATTGTCCCTGCTGCTAGAAATGTTTTTCCTGTTTCAATTCCATATTCAGTGTCTGTCAGTTAGGAGTCTATAAAAGTCTTCACTACTATATTGGTACCTTCCCATGTCACTTGGACTTAGACTACTTAAGGAAATGGAGATTATGAGGATTTGCCATTTTCCTTTTGTGAATGTGGTGGATAAACACATTTTATTGTAGGATTGGGCATGCCAAAATATTTACAAGCACAATCATGCATAGTTTTCTTTTCCCAAAGTCATTTTATACATCCATCTTTGAAATGTATTGTTCAGTGATGACCTTTCCGCACAGATGCTAATGCCAGTTTTCAAGCATGCTCGGTCATAAAGATACATTAACACAATATAAGAGCAGATCTTTTGTCTATCTGTCTGACTACTGAATGAATTGGCAGGGCACAGAAGCAAATTGTTCGTTTTGAGAAACATGTATTGCCACCTGTTTTAATATTACCCTTCTTGCTGAACTTGCACTTAGATGATGAAATTTTATAATAGAGCTATAGCAAATCTTTACATTCCTAATTTCTTAACATACTTTCTTGGTCTAGTTATAACTCTGGTTGGTTTTGGGGAGGATGGTCATTCTTTTTCCCCAGTGGTTTTCCTAGTTTGCTGTTTCACTCCTGAATTTTGGCTGCTTATCTGACTAGGCAAGTACACTAACAGGAATCTAATAAAAAACAAGAACAGCAGCCATTACTGAAGGCCGCGGCTACTGAAGGTTTCCATACAGCCTTGCAAACAAAGCTATTTCATCAAGAATTAGTGGTGATTTCCTACTTTCATGTACACATACAAGATTCCCTTGCATCTTTAAAGAAATTGTCTATTCTTGTAGAAGCCTCCTGCAAAAGAATGACCCTTATTTAGTGGCAGCTCAGGTAGTGTTTATAATTAATTCTTTTAAATGTTCAAACTTTTTTATTTTGTTATTTTCTTAACCCACTTAGCTCAACAAAATTATAGCCAGGTGGAAATTGTTTACATAGCTTACCCCTATCATATACCACCTCATTACTGTGAAAATTCAAATAACTTGACCATAGGTAGTTAACTTCTTGCATATTGATAACAGAAGTGATTTGGCTTCACATAAAGGCTTTATGCATAAAAAATTACAAAACACAGTTGCTTTCAGACAGATTAGTATCATGTCATGATACAGCAGAGAAAGAAGGTGTAGTTGGTTTTAAAATTACCATGATTGTTATTACTAGGTACACTGTCTCCAATATGCCCACTGCAATCACAGGGAATGTCCAACAGTTAAAAAAAATTATGAACCAGCCTTTAAGCACCGCTTCATCACCACTGATTGTATTTGTGTTTCTTTTTCCTCTTGTGCAGATCTTCAGAACACTTCCTTTGAAAGCGCTTTCTGGGCGTCTTTGTTCTTAGATAGTTCCCATCAAAGCTTCTTTGCCCCTTGGTCTTGTCACTTCAAAGTGTGTGTGTTTGTGCGAGTGTGAGTGAAGGAAGGGTTATATATCTGGTTTTCATCTGTTCTTTTTGCATAACTGATTTGTGCATTGGTTTCCCTCAACCATTTTTTTGTTCTGTTGGGAGAAAGGAAGTGGCTGGCCTAGGAGACTGGAAGATGAGAAAGCAAAGAAGGGTGTGCATGTGCAAAGCAGAAGTAGGCAACTTGTGGCCGTCCAGATACTTTGCCCTACAACTCCTGAGATTCTGTATAACGATGAACTATCCTGAAATCTTGTATAATGGGATGGCATACAAAAGCTTTTACTAAATAATAACTCCCATGATTTCTCACCATTGGCTATGGTGGCTAGGGCTGATGGAAGTTGTAGACCAGAATATCTGAAGGGATACAAGTTGTTCATCCCAGTGTAAATCCTAATCTGCTAGTTGTGCTGAGGGGAATGAGAGACTCTGGAAAGGGAGAGCAGACTCCCCCTCCAGTCTATGGTGAGTAACCCTGTTATTCCGTTACAGTTTTAATATGCATCTGTAATTACTTTTACTAAATAGCACACCATAAAGCTTTGGTTATATATTAAATGTAAACTGAAAGGAATGTAAACATATGTATTAATTATAAATAGATAAGTAATGACATAATAGATGCAAAAAGTCTTATTCAGCTGTATTAATCATTTTGCGTTACCACCAGTTGTCGCATGATAGACTCTTTTTTGTCTCTGAATATGTGAATAACTTGACTTGCGTTTATCTTTTTACTTATTTAATAAAAAAAAAGTATATGTTACAATCTGTTTATCTCAATAGACCTTCATGAGATCATTGGGTGTTTTGATTTCTGAAAGGTACCATTCAGGCATTTTGAGCTTAGTCAAAGCCAGCCACTTAATAATCAAAAGCTAGTTAGTTACACAATGGATGTAACACATTTCCTTTCCTGCAGCCCATCTTGGGACAAAACAAATGGCAATAAAGAGATGCTTCTTGCAGAGCACTGAATCTACTGTGACGGTAGTTTTTTTAAAGCCCAAGGGTGCAATCCTGTGCAATCCTATGCACACTTAGATGGTACAACTCTCAGCAAATTGTAAGGCTTTTTACTGTCTAAACTTGCATTCAATTGCACTCTTAAGAATCTGAATCCAAATAAAGCTCTAGAAATAGTATAATGCAGTTACAGATTTGCAAAAGCCGTTCCTTCCATATAGGGAGCCCATGTGCAGATCTGTGCTGTGTGTGGAGATGGGGGAAAGTTTACAGGGAACTATCTCTAACAAGAAAAAATGTTATTGTGTATACTGATGCTCAGTAGTAGTTGCTATATCCAAGATCAATTTGCATTATATCCACTGCAAAATCACATTGTCTGATGCCCCCCATCTTGGCAGCATTCATCTAAGCTGTCTAATTGTTGCATTGCAAAGATCCCAAACTTTACAGGTTGCATCATCTGTGTTCAAAGCAGGTTTCCCAAAAATGTACAAAAAGCAGACTCTGACTCGGCATGAACATTACAAACTTAAAGCATCCATAGTGACTTGTCTAAGCTGCAAGTACATTGGGCATGGCTTGTCATGTCATCCAAACCCAGACAACATGGCTTGTTTGAGGGGAATATAACATTTAGCTCAACAATAGGCTGCCACAGCTTATTTGCACGGTGATAATTTTGCATACCCAGATGTATTGAGTAGGGTTGCATAATAAGGGATGGAAATAAACCACTGTAGTGCCCCCATGCATGTTGTAAATTACTTTAATTCTCCTGAGTGGATGTGATCATAAATAAACCAACCTTGAATCTTAGAAGGAAACATGGGTTCTGGGGTTTATTTGTTGTGTGCTGAAGGTGGGTACAAGTGGTTTGGAAAACACTGGCAACATGCAATCAGTGTGTACAGGACACCAAAATAAGCTAGGTGGACAATTTGTCTTTCTCAATTCTGCAAACACAGCTGGTGTGTTGTGTGATGGGACTGATTAAGTTAAAGAATTGTGAAAGGAATTTGTGGTTAAATATATACAGGAATGAGGTCTTGGGAATTTTCCTTCTTCTCTCAAAAAATATACGGTGCAGCAATAATTGTTTCATGTGGGTTATCTGGTTATTCTTGTTTCAATACAGTTTCAAAGTAGGTTGAAGGAAAGTGAGAACTTAGCATTAGAAACCTGTGCATACTTATCTCAGAAAAGATTTCACTGGAAATTTAAAATTGCATTCAGCTGTTCTCTGGATTGGGATGCCACCAGGTAAAACAATAGAGTTTAAAATCGATTGCCTTGCCCCATTAGTGAACACCAAACTTTTCAGGAATTTTCTCTGTCCAATTACTGAAACATTTGTTATTGGACAGATTATAATTAATTAATCACTAACTAGGTTCTTGATGGAAATATGCTGAATGGCTTGTTTTAAGAGTTCTTATCTATAGATGATGACTGTTTTAATGACTGTTGGACAGAAGAAACTATTTAAAATATCTGAAGAATATGGAGTATTTATTTATTTATTTATTTATTTATTTAAATATTTGTATGCCGCCCCTTGCAGCAGCCTCGGGGCGGCTCACAACAGCTAAAAACATATACAATATTAAAAACTGGCCCATCAATTAGCAGTTGATTAGTCATACCATAAATAAAAAATGCACTTAATCATGGTTAATATTGTTGATCCATGTCATCAGGTTGTCCCATTCTTCAAAGTCCTGGTAAGCTCTTGTAAATTCAAGACTCTGGTGTCCTTTATGCAGTCAATTCCTCTCATATTTCATCTTGCTCTTCTTCTCCCTTTTCCTTTCCTTAGCATTATTGAATTCTCCAATGAGTTTTTCCTTCTCTTAAACACAAAAATACAACAGCTTCAGTTTCATCATGTTTTCTTCCAGGGCAGCTTCTAGCTTGATTTGCTCTAGGACCCACTTGTTCATCCTTATGTCAATCCAGGGTATTTGTAAAGCTCTCCTCCAGCACAATGTTTCAAACATATCAATTTTCTTCCTGTCAGCTTTCTTCACTGGCCAGCTTTCATATTCATACATAGTGATTGAAAATACAGGAGTTTGGATGATCTTAACTTTGGTGTCCAGTAAAATGTGCTTACACTTGATTTTTTCTTGTTTCTTCATTGCTGCCTTTCAAGTCTTGGTCTTCTAACTTCTTGGCTGCAGTCTCCCTTTGAATTGATGATTGGGGTCTTTGTTCTGGTCAGAGGCTTGACAATCGTGACAAAGCAAAAAAAGCCACTCAGTTGTTTCTTCTGAAATAGTCTTCATCCTTTAAGCCAACCTCTTTCATTCCTTTTATTGCTTTCCTGGAGCACGATATCTGGCATCTTCCTTTGGTTGCTAACTGTTGCCTTCAGTGATTCCAACCAGTCTTCTTGTTCTGCTGCTGCTTTGTCTTTTTCAAGCCTTTTGCCTGAACCTGCCACACTAACTGAACTGACCTGCCATCTTAAACTGACAGGTCATTTATTTATTTATATTTTGCTGCCCTATAGCTGAAGCTCTCTGGGCAGTATACACAAATAATAAAATTGTTTATTAACTAGCCTGCTAAAACCTGGCCTTCTTTAGTTTCCTGTCTGGTATATAAACTGTGGGTTTCCTCTGGAACTGTGGTAACAGACAGTAGACAGTCCCATATGTAAAGTAACAGGCTTCAGTTTAAGCCTTTTTACCTGTCACTATATTGCATTCCACACATGTAACACATTCTGGGTTTTACATGCCCATAAATTCAAAATTAGTTAATGTAGGCAGGTGGATTTCAGTACATTAATTACATCAGAGGAAACTCAGTAGTGCAAATTAGAGACTCCTAGTGACACAAACTCAAATCTTACAACTGCATTTAAAAGTACAGTGTATGGATACCAAGTTATTTTCTGCTATATAAATAATTACATGAATGGAAGACTATTTCCTCAGCTCAGAGATTATGTAAAATGTATAAGTATTTATATAACTCTGTAGTTCACTCTTCTGTATATTTGATCGAGTCACTAATATTCCCATTAAACAATGTTTTAACACCCTGTTTTGAAATATAGCTATGAAATGGTGGAAATATATGTCCATTTCTTTTTAAATGTAGCAGCACAAATTGATTGCTGCTATGGTCAGTGTGAATTAACATTGCCTGTCTCGAGAGCTCTATATAGCTCGTTTTGATCTTCCATTATCAATATTTGCATACTGGTTTCTATTATGGCACAATTAGCAAATCAGATTTAAAGGACTTTAGCAGATACAGCCATTATGTTGCACTAAACCAACATTCCTTAACATATTGCTCTTCACATTTTAGACTGCAAGTCTCAGTATTCCTGACTATTGGCCATGCTGATTGAAACTTAGAGGGGCTAAATTTACCCCGTTTCAGTAGACTGCACTTAACCTTTGAGATCATACTTCTAAGATTCCTGCCAACACTTTATAATGAAGCATGCAATATTATAGCATAGTTAACCTTGTCCAGATGTTCTGAACTACAACACCTAGAAGCCTCAGTTTGCATGAACAAAACTTGGGAATTATGGAGATTGTTGTCCAAAACATCTGGTGGACACCAAGTTGCCTATTGCTGGCCTAGAGGTATGAGCACATGATCTTTTGCATAAAGATGCAAAATGGGTGCAGTATAAATCCAAGGAACAACAGTGAATTGCTTAAACCGTACATAGATAATACTGGTTATCTCGCAGTGCAATCCTATGACTGTATATTCAAAAGTGAGTCCTGTGAACTTGAATGGGACTTCCAGTAATTGTGAATAGAATTGTAGTCACAGTTTCAAGCAGGATTCACCTATTTTCTCAAAAATACTCTGTACTGGATCATCTCCTATTACAGTTTACTACTTGGGCCTGGAAAGAGAACATTCCTAATGTAACAGTGTTCTAGCCATTAAGAAGGAATATTGTGATTATAAATTCTCCAAAGTTAGCCTGTACATGTGAGAAACAGTGAAATACAGTCATCTTCAGATACGAATTCTTTTGAAAAATAAGGTGGGAAGGATGTACTGTGGACAGTGTCACTCAGTACCTCAAAGAGAGCATAGTGTCAAACAAGAAACTTCAAGAGGGAAAGACACATCCACAAAAATCAATAGGTAGCTGACAACACCATCCCACAAAAGTAAGGTAGAACTGAGGTCATACTACTCTTAGGGTGATCATTTGTTTGGTTGCTTGTTTGCTTATTCTCTAATGTAGAGAATAACATTTAATGCACATTTGCTATGTTACTTAAATAACTATAAATAATATAATTAGTCTATTAATTAGTCTGTTTCTATGCCAGATTAATATCTACTATTTCAAAAATCAAACTGATTAATGGGGATCTGTTTTTTCATTGAGTTATTAGAAAAACATTAAGAATGTTTACCAGGTTGTTACAAAATTATCTTTATTTCCACTCTAGCCAGATGAAAGCAACTGGTTAATTTCTCTGTCATTCTAAAATGAGAACCTTGGGCATTTTCCCATGATCTAGTGATCTTAGTTCTCACAACTCCCAACAGTACTGCCATCAATTCTTCATAACACAGCCCTACATCCTCACCACTTAACAATGAAAACAATAATAAAATTTCATTAGGAGTTATCTTTTCTTGTGTTACCCTACTCATCCACTGTATTACTTTGTCCCAAGAAGATTTGATCTTCCAATAAAATATCGACATGTTCAAGTGAACTCCTTAAACCACAGTTTCAACAACACATCTCAGATAACTTGTTAATTTTCTGTATTTAGTGGGGTGTAAATGCCATTTATGCACTGTTTTAAATATCATTTTAGATCTAGCTAATACAGACTTACAGGATGATCTTAAAATGAAGAATGAAATTGGGGAGACATCCAAAGCAAAAAGTGTGATAGTAATAAGTGACTTAAATTAACCTTACACAGGCTGGATAAATGTGTGTTCACTGACAACACAGAGGTACAATTTCCTGATAAACTCTACAGCTGTGCCCCAGTACACCTGGTCATGAAACTGACAAGAAAGGAGATAAACCTGGACTTAATTCTAAGTGCTTCTTAGGACAGGATGAGAAACATAAGTTCTATGGTACCTACTGGAAATTGTAACTAGAAATTGTAACATTCGTTATATTTCATGAATGTACATGGAATAATATGGCTGCTTATATTGGAGCTAGGCTATGGGAAAAAGTTGCATCCATAGTAATTACAGAATGTACATTTAAAGAGGTTCAATATTTCTTTGCACAGAAATACCAGCAAGTATTTTAATGCACTCCCTGTGTGATTTGGCTTGCTTTAATTTTGCCTTTTTTGCCTAAACTTGTGATGATGAACTACTGTATTTTTCCATCTATAAGACACCCACATGTATAGGATGCCACCCACTTTTCTTACCCAAAATTCAGAAATCAATATTTTAAACATTAAATAGAAGACATTTTTATTTAGTGATTAGGCAACATTTACATACCAGCACTATGATATTATGCTTCACACTTGTTGTTGTTGTTAGTCGCGAAGTCGTGTCCGACCCATTGCGACCCCATGGACAACATTCCTCCAGGCCCTCCTGTCCTCCACCATCCCCCGGAGTCCACTCAAGCTCACACCAACTGCCTCTGTGACTGCATCCAGCCACCTCATCCTCTGCCGTCCCCTTCTTCTTTTGCCATCTATTGTTCCCAGCATTAGGCTCTTCTCCAGGGAGTCCTTCCTTCTCATTAGGCGGCCAAAGTATTTGAGTTTCATCTTCAGGATCTGGCCTTCTAAAGAGCTGTCAGGGTTGATCTCCACTAGGACCGACCGGTTTGATCGCCTTGCGGTCCAAGGGACTCGCAGGAGTCTTCTCCAGCACCACAACTCAAAGGCCTCAATCCTTTTGCGCTCGGCCTTCCTCATGGTCCAGCTTTCACAGCCATACATTGCAACTGGGAAAACCATAGCCTTGATTATCCGCACTTTTGTTGGCAGGGTGATGTCTCTGCTTTTTAGTATGCTGTCTAGATTTGCCATAGCTTTCCTCCCCAGGAGCAAGCGTCTTTTAATTTCTTGGCTGCAGTCCCTGTCTGCGGTGATCTTGGAGCCCAGGAAAATAAAATCTGTCACTACCTCCATTTCTTCCCCATCTGTTTGCCAGGAAGTGAGAGGACTGGATGCCATGATCTTAGTTTTCTTAATGTTGAGTTTCAAGCCAACTTTTGCACTCTCCTCCTTCACCCGCATCAAGAGGCTCTTTAGTTCCTCTTCACTTTCTGCCATGAGAGTGGTATCATCTGCATATCTGAGGTTGTTGATATTTCTCCCAGCAATCTTAATTCCAACTGGTGATTCATCTAGCCCTGCCTTTCTCATGATGTGCTCTGCGTATAAGTTAAATAGGCAGGGCGACAGTATACAGCCTGGCCGAACTCCTTTCTCAATTTTGTACCAATCAGTGGTTCCTTGTCCAGTTCTCACTGTTGCTTCTTGACCTGCATATAGGTTTCTCAAGAGACAAATAAGATGCTCTGGTACTCCCATCTCTTTAAGAACTTGCCACAACTTGTTGTGAGCCACACAATCAAAGGCTTTAGTGTAGTCAATGAAGCAGAAGTAGATGTTTTTCTGGAACTCCCTAGCTTTCTCCATGATCCAGCATATGTTGGCAATTTGATCTCTAGTTCCTCTCCCTCTTCGGAATCCTGCCTGTACTTCTGGTAGTTCTCGGTCCACATACTGCTGGAGCCTAGCTTGTAGGATTTTGAGCATCACTTTGCTAGCATGTGAAATGAGTGCAATGGTGCGGTAGTTTGAACATTCTTTGGCATTGCCCTTCTTGGGGATCGGAATGTAAACTGACCTTTTCCAATCCTGTGGCCACTGTTGAGTTTTCCAAATTTGCTGGCATATTGAGTGTAGCACTTTAACTGCATCATCTTTCAGGATTTTGAATAGCTCAGCTGGAATACTGTCACCTCCACTAGCTTTGTTGTTGCTCAGACTTCCTAAGGCCCATTTGACTTCACATTCCAGGATGTCTGGCTCAAGCTCAGTGACCACCCCATCGTGGTTATCAGGGATGTTAAGCTCTTTCTTGTATAGTTCTTCTGTGTAATCTTGCCACCTCTTCTTAATCTCTTCTGCCTCTGTTAGGTCCCTGCCATTTTGGTCCTTTATCATGCCCATCTTTGCATGAAATGTTCCCTTCATATCTCTAATTTTCTTGAAGAGATCTCTGGTCCTCCCTATTCTATTGTTTTCTTCTATTTCTTTGCACTGTTCATTTAGGAAGGCATTCTTATCTCTTCTAGCTGTTCTCTGGAATTCTGCATTCAATTGTTTGTATCTTTCTCTTTCTCCCTTGCCTTTTGCTTCCCTTCTTTCCTCAGCTATTTGTAAAGCTTCCTCAGACAGCCATTTTGCTTTCTTGCATTTCTTTTTCTTTGGGATGGTTTTAGTTGCTGCCTCTTGTACAATGTTGGGAACCTCCGTCCATAGTTCTTCAGGCACTCTGTCTATCAGATCTAATTCCTTAAATCTATTTGTCACCTCTACTGTATATTCATCAGGGATATGATTTAGATCATACCTGAGTGGCCTAGTGCTTTTCCCTACTTTCTTCAACTTAAGCCTAAATTTTGCCACCAGAAGCTCATGATCTGAGCCACAGTCAGCTCCTGGTCTAGTTTTTACTGACTGTATAGAACTTCTCCATCTTTGGCTGCAGAGCACATAGTCAATCTGATTTCTGTGTTGACCGTCTGGTGATGTCCATGTGTAGAGTCATCTCTTGGGTTGTTGGAAAAGAGTGTTTGCTATGACCATTGTATTCTCTTGACAAAATTCCACCAGCTTGTGCCCTGCTTCATTTTGTACTCCAAGGCCAAACTTGCCTGTTATTCCAGCTATCTTTTGGCTTCCTACTTTAGCATTCCAATCCCCTATGATGATAAGGACATCATTTTTTGGAGTTAATTCTAGAAGGTGTTGTAGGCCTTCATAGAGCTGGTCAACTTCAGCCTCTTCAGCACCAGAGGTTGGGGCATAGACTTGGACTATTGTGATGTTGAATGGTTTGCCTTGGATTCCAACTGAGATCATTCTGTCATTTTGGAGATTGGATCCCAGTACTGCTTTTCCTACTCTTTTATTGACTATGAAGGCTACTCCATTTCTTCTGAGGGACTCTTGCCCACAGTAGTATACCTGATGGTCATCTGAACAAAATTCACCCATGCCTGTCCATTTTAGTTCACTGATTCCTAAGATGTCGATGTTCAGTCTTGCCATCTCTTGTTTGACCACATCCAGCTTGCCTTGATTCATGGATCTGACATTCCAGGTTCCTGTGGAGTAAAGATCTTTGCAGCATCGGACTTTCCTTTCACCTCCAGATACATCGGCAACTGAGTGTCCTTTTGGCTTTGACCCAGTTGCTTCATTCTTTCTGGCGCTACTAGTACTAGCCCTCCGCTCTTCCCCAGTAGCATATTGGACACCTTCCGACCTGAGGGGCTCATCTTCCGGCGTCATATCGTTTTGCCTTTTGGTACTGTCCATGGGGTTTTCATGGCAAAGATACTAGAGTGGGTTGCCATTTCCTTCTCCAGTGGATCACGTTTTGTCAGAGCTCTCTGCTTTGACCTGTCCATCTTGGGTGACCCTGCACGGCATAGCTCATAGCTTCATTGAGCTACTCAAGCCCCTTCGCCACGACAAGGCAGTGATCCATGAAGGAGGCTTCACACTTAGTTCTGAAGAAATCACTTTATTCAGCCTCTATTGCATCACTGGTTTCTTCTTCATCACTTTTAGTTTCAAACATCAGTTTCTTCAACATCTGTTGCATCACTGCTTCTGCTGAGTCCCGCTCCCTGCACTGGCTACATACTCTGTGCAGCTTCAGCTAACGTCAGTTACATAAGGCTCATGATTGGAGGAAACCTATTAGCCTGTCTCTGCAATGGGGAGTTTCCCTTATGAGGTCAGTTTGCAGAGATAAGATATCAGCAATTTCACAAGCGCGGTTCTCCTCTCAGCCCCTCGTGTATAAGACGCCACTCCAATTTTAGATAAATATTTTTAAGAAAAAGTATTGTCTTATACACGGAAAAATATGGTAATTTGACAAGAGTTTACAATATGGAATAAAATGGGAGAATCAAGAGTTCTTGGGGGAAAACAGTGACCTTCTTGCATAAAATATGCCACCAATATATGTACATAATATAAAGACTTGGTCACCAAAATCTTAACCCAAATTTTACCAAAAGTGAAAGAAATTCTGGGAACTTTTTCAGGAAGATTGAGAGAGCAAATTAGAGTAACAGCAAATAGAATCAAGAGGGTGGTGGCTTGTAGCAAGGATAGCCAACTTGCACTATCCAGATGTTTTGGCCTACAACTTCTATCATCCCTCATGGATTGTTAGGGCTGATAGGAGTTGTGAACTTAGGGAATGAGCTATAGAATGACATGGGAAGACATATCTTAAATATTTAAAGTACTTGGTGAATACTGTTGCTTTGCTGTGAACATCTCCCCCAACTTTTTGAGGTTTTGCTTCACATTTCTATATCTGTAGTACACAAATAATGGAATTCAGTAGCATTGATACTGTGACCTCTGCATTCATTCTTCTAATCCCTTTTTCAAGGAAAAGATGTAGCTGTTGAAATAATTGCATAACTGTTTCACCTAAAAGAGTAACAATGAAGGGCACCTTGATGAGTAGTTGGAATATAGACACTCATCACTATCTTCTCCTAATCATGAACTTTAGATAACTAAAGATAGCATCCTCATTCTGATTTCCCTTTGCACTGTCATGCATTTGTGACTCACGGAAGTTAGTTGTTCTTCTCATCACAAGGGTTATAATTGACCCAAATAAATCTAATAATTGTGATATTGTGCATTGCTGGCACTGCTGCTGCTATTTCACATGTATAGCAATGATTATTTTCTTTTAGAGGAAGCTGTTATATGCAGCACCACATGCAGCCTTTTAGGAAGGTATTTATGATGTACATGGCAAATGGTAAATCATTACAAAAAAGCAATCAGCAAAGATTATGCCAGTGATAGGTTGAAAACAACCTCTGTTTCTGTAGCAGTTTTATCCTCTTGAGAACCTGTAGTTCTCAGCAGCATTCAATGAAAGCTTTATTTTTATTTCATTGAACTAGATACACAAAGAAATTGTTAAAAAGATTTAAACACAAGGGATGGATCAAGGACTTCTTTGTAGCAATTGTAGGTGCAGACAGGCAGCACAAGTTAACTGACTCAAATGGCATGAAAATTATTAAGTTTCTCAAACTGTGGAAACTAGGTAGAAACAACCTAGTAAGTAGTAAGAAGTTCTAGTTACTGGAATATTAGAAAAATCAGAAAACAGGCTGGAAGTCATACATCCTAGAAAGGGAAGCAAATTCTATTTTTTGTTCAGATCCTCTGGGATGGAATGGGAACAGTTTTGATGGCAGTCATCCTTTTAGAATGTGGGTTGCCTTTATTAATATTTCTATAAAGTATGTTTTACCACATTCCATAGTGGATGTGAGCCGCAGTAACAAAAACAGTAAATGCAACAAGTAATCCAGGTGTTGCTGCATAGACTGTGAGACCTAGTGGAACCATAAACTGGTGAAGTACTTCAGATCTTGCATTAGTCGTCTGGAAATTTATCATTCTGCACTTCAAGAAATAAACTCAGGTCTATTTTGGGACAGTGGCAAAGTTAAGATTTACCACCTATCTTTTGTTTCTTTATTGACTAGATTTACCAAGTTAGTTTAATGACATGTGATTTCAACCCTAATACATAGGTCAAAAATGTGTGCTTGACTAGTGCTGGGCACAATCTGTGGATACTACCAGATGGAGCTTTTAATTATGCAATCAAGGAATTTTATGGGGCAGGGAGCAGATGCTGTCATCTTCCATTTATAACCCTGGTCCAGATCTTTTTCTCCTAAACAGATTCTCTCCATTAAGAAATGAATGGATAACATATCACTAAATTGATAAAAGATGGGACAATGACTAAAGAAAGATATCATTATCTGAATGTGTTGTTGCTCAAGCTATCTCCAACTTATGTCAACCCTATGAATGAATGTCCTCCAAAATGTTCTGTCCTTGACAGCCCTGATCAGCTCTTGTCTGAATACCCAGTGAAAATACTGTAATGAACCATGGGAAGTGCATACAAAAATGTGTTCCCAGAAGCATCCCAAAAATATGTGGAAAAGGAAAAGACAGAACAGCTCCACAGTTTCTTTTGATTAGTAGCACTAGGAGCTCTCCATCTGGAAGCATCCACCACACATGAAGCCTTCATACATTTTTGCTGCCTCTGCCCTCCCACACTTTTGGGAGGAGCACCCCTTTACAATACTGGCATAGAAAGTTAAGGACTACTTTATACTGCTCCATTAATTCTTCCAGTGCTATTTTAAGATAGATTCTATCCATCTCACTGTGTTGGTTAAGGCGAATTTAAAACTAGTATTTTCAGTTTGTTTCATTGATTTTATTTCTGTGTGTAGGGGACAGTATTTAGATTTATCAAAACTTTTGGTAAAACTGGTATGTTCTCATCTGGAGAGAATTAGCATTTGTGGGTTAAGAAACAGCCTGCTCATGAGCTCAGGTGCAGACAGCTATTTATTATTTTGCTGTTCTAGGATGAATGTAATTCCGGTAGTAGTGCCAGACTGGTGACACCTGAAGTACCAAAGTAAAGAGAGATAGGAACTGCCAAAGAACCCCAAGGGCAACAGAGAAATGGTTCACACAAGGCTAGATGTCAGTGAGGAAGAGGTTTGTGTCCCTGCTGCTGAAGCTGCCAAGGAAATAGACCCTTGCACTGGTCCAGATCTGCATAGATAATGGAGTAAAATTATGGATCCAGATGCACATTTGAAGACTTATCCTGTTTGAAAGTAAAATCTCTGCTTAAGCATATGAAACTCAGGATTGTGGCTAAAGTGCTAGAATTGTAGGGTAAAGAAATTGCCATGATAACCAGCCTCTTAGGAGTATAAGACTTTAAATAAATAAAGACCCAGAAGAGACATAGTAAGAGTGTGCCCTTTTGGTTCATGAAAAGTGAAGAAATTTTGTAACTTTCCCAATACAGCAGTAGTTATTTAAGTTGGGACCTTGAAACATGCATCTTACTAGGAAAAAGAATAAGTGTAAATTGCTGCTTAAAAAGGAACATCTGCTAGAATTTCCTCTGGTAAGCATCTCACCATTATTGGCTAAAATATGTCTGGATATTATCAGGAACAGGAAATTCCAGAGCACGTTTTTCTCTTCAAGGAACAGAGCCTAAACTGTTTGACCAAAGCTACCACTCAAGATGAAAATCCTACTGCCATAAATTCTGTCACTCTTAGGACAAAGCATTGCTACACACAGAGTCTGAAATGGAACACCGTGAACTAAAGCATCTGCAAAGCATAATAGGTATGTAAAACCAGTAATATTTAAAAGTCCCTTCTGGTTTTAGAAGCTACATTTAAGTGTAAAGTAATAATCTAGGAAAGATTTACCTATAGCTACTAACATGTCATAGCTTCCCTTGTGTCTTCATCTTTAAATAGTTGAAATCTTGTGCATTCAGATTGTGTGTTATTTTTATGAAGAAGATTCTTTTGCTTATGTAATTAACATTTGCCATTGTCATCTTGAGATTAAGCATGGATTGAAAGCTCTGTTGTCTTTTGAAATTTATTCTTTTGAGTGGATCCAGGATCTGCCTTCTCTGAGAGACAGAATTATGCATGGAAAGTCTCTGCCCAATTTTGAGAGATCCTGCTCCCTTCCACATCACAGTTCACCATTTTCAACAAAGTCTTTTAAATCGGCATAGCATTGCCAGGAGGCTGCTGGAGCTGCCCTGGGAAGGAAAAGCAGGGAAATCCACTTCCAACAGTACTGTTGATCCAGTGTATTTCTAGATCCAATCATTTGTTTAATTTATGCACCACTCCCCACTAAAGTGCCTTACAATAAAAAAAAGTTCAAAATAATAGTATCCAAATCAAAAGGCTGTGTCCAGTAAACAAAGCATAATAACCTTCCATAAAATATCTGGATCTGCCTTATAAATGCAAGCAGGGTGATACCAAGTCCATTCCACAATGGAGGACCTCTAGCCACACCTCAAAGTAGAAGTGCCCCAAAAATACCCTTTCCTTACAGGTCTTAAAACATGAGAACATATATCATTCAGATATCCAAGACCTAGACTACTTGCAGTTCAAATAGTTAATGCTATTGCTTTAATTTTGGTCTGCAAGTCACTGAGAGGCTGTTTTTGGATATGTATTTGCCTTCTTACATGTCTATCATATATGCATGAAGCCAATCATATTTTAGACAATTACATGAGAATCACATTTGTAATAACTGGGTCACCCAAGCTGTCTTATGATTAACAGTTCTCAAGCTGCAATTCTATAATGCCATTTGATTCAGTGCAGTTTCTTCCTAAGTACACATTTATAGGTTTGCTTTGAATCTATATTCTTGTCTATGAGATGAATCTAGATGTATCCACTGAAATCAAGTCAATGCCCATGGATTTCAGTGGCTTACCCCAGGTATAATTAAGTCTTTACCCAATGACTTAAATCACATACCAGTTTCTACTCCCATAATAGTTTCTGCACAGTTTATACCATTTTTCTGCTTCTCTACGGTTTTCTATAACTTCTACTTTCCACTTTGATTATCTTCACATGCTGAGGAAAAAGCTGACTGTCGCATAGAACTCTGAAACAGCTTATATAGGGAGAAGTAGAACCAGTTAACATTTGGCATTCTAGAAAAATTTTATCCTGAAGAGTAGATTGCTCATTAGCATAGAATAGATTCAGTAGCCTTTCTTTATAGCAATCTTATATTTCTCGAGTGCCTGTCCTCCTTTTCCAAAATGATAGCACTCATACACAAAGAAAGGTTTGGAGGAATCCTCTGCAGAGGAGCTAGTATGCCCAGAGGCAGGGCATCCAAAAGCAGCACATGTCAGATGAACAGGGCCCTTAGGAGAGATGGTTTCTCTATGCAAGGGGAGAAGTGCTCTGCCCCAAGACAGAGGCTGACTGGCAACTGTGTCCCCAAAATCAGTGGTATCTCAAGACAGGGAAGAAAAAAGTTCCCATTTGCAAAGTAAGACTCCTCATGAACAAAGAACTACTTGTGGGTAAGGCCTTCCTCATAGGAACAGCTGCCAGAAATTTCTAATAAGCTGCAGCTGAGACCTCAGTGGGACACTTACCGTATTTTTCGCTCTATAAGACGCACTTCCCCCCCCCCTCAAAAGTAAGGGGAAATGTCTGTGCGTCTTACAGAGCAAATGTGCCTGACATCCGGGACGCTGCCCGCCCGCCGGCACCACCAGGCCAGCATGTGCTCGGCGTGCCCTGCTCACCTCGCACTCCGGGAACTGATCACCCCCACCGGGAAGCTCCATGCCGCCGTCGCCCCACTGCCCCGCTGCTCTGCACCGCCGCCACCGTGCCGCCCCACGCCACCGCCGCGCACCATCGCTCTGCACCACTGCTGCTCGAGCACTGCCATCCCGCGCCGATCCCCCCCCCCCCACACCACTGCCGCGGCAGGCACAGATGACGCTTTAGAAGCACAATCCTTCTAAAGCCTCGGCCGCCCGCACTGTCATCCTGCACTGCCATCTCGCGCCGATCCGCCACCCCCCCCCCCATGCCACTGCTGCAGCTGGCACAGATGACGCTTTAGAAGCACAATCCTTTTATTAAAGTTTAACAGGTTAAGAAACAGTATACATTGAAGCAGCGTTCTCTTTGAGATGTGAGAGAAGCAATTGACAATGTAAAGAGCTGGATCCAAACTTAAGCTTCCCCTCCTTCCATTCCTTTCAGAAAGAATTCAGCCCTGAAGGTGGCCCCTGCTGCGGGAGGGCTAGACAGCAGGAATGCTGGACACTTCTGAATTGGTCCACTTGTTTAGCCTGTCATATCCTGTTGGTGCCAAGGACACCCCTTCCATCTCCTCCCCACCACTCTGAAATGTCTCCCTCCTTTTCCAAAGAGGGCTGGTTCTCTCTCTTTGCCCTGAGCATCTTCAGTAAATAACCTATAAATCGCCAACTCATCTATTCAGCTCTGCCTCTTCCTCCTCAGAATCAATTGATGACTTTCTTATACAATTTGTACATCATGTCCCTAAGATCACTCTCTAGCCATGTACCAGCACTCTAGGACAATTTTTAAAAAGGGATCTGGAAAATTATATGCTGCTTTGCTTTCTGTTGGTTTTGCATAAATTGGTTGAAAGTGTTATTCAGGATAGATTCAGTTAGCATATAGAAGAACTAGCCCTGCTTTAAAAGAAGCAATATGGCTTCTGCAGGGGTAAGCCTGCCTTGCTAATCCAGTAGAATTCTTTGAGAGTGTCACTACTACACATGGACTGAGCAATCAAATAGATGTTGTTTCTTCCAAAAGCCTTTTGATAAAATCCATCAACAGACTCTTGAGAAAACCTGGCAGTGATGGAATAAGGGCTGTGTGTGCACACACATGCTGTCCTATGGATCAGTAACTGATTACAGAATTGAAAGCCAACATTGAGAATGCATAGTATTCTCACAAGATTCTGCATTAGGATCAGTGCTTTTCAACCTGTTCATAAATGATCTGGAATTAGAAGTGAGCAATAAAGTAGCCAAGTTTGCTGATGATACTAAAATAAAACATTTAAAAGGGATTGTGAGGCATTCCAGTGGGATCTCTCCGAGCTGGGAAAAAGGGCATCAGAACGGCAAATGCTGTTCAGTGTAAGCAAGTGTAAAGTTAGCATGCTGGGGGAAAAGAATCTCATCTTCAAGTATAAGCTGATGGAATCTGAACTAGTGCTGACAGACCAAGAAAGGGGTCTTGAGAATGTGGTGGACAGCTTGATGAAGATGTCAAATGTTAGGAGGGAATGCCATAATTAGGAAAGGAATTGAAAATCAAATTTCCAAGATCATATTCCTCTTATACAAATCTTTAATATGACCATACTTAAAGTATTGTGTACAGTGCTGGCCACCACACCTGAAAAATGGCATTGTTGGAAAAAGTGCAAAGAAGGGCAACTAAAACAATCAAGGGATTGGAGCAGCTCCCCTATCAGACTTTGTTACAACAACCAGGATTGCTTCTCTTAGGAAAATGATGAGTAATGGGAAGCATGGCAAAGATGTTCAAAATTATGCATGGTGTGAAAAAGTGGAAAGTGGGACATTTTCCTCCTCTCTGAAAAAAAAAAGGGGGTTAATCCCCATGAAAATACCCATCACTCCTTTGTTCTGAGAAAAAAAAAAAAGATTCAACAGCAGAAGTGTCCTGAGCTTGAAATACCTTTTGGGAATGGAAGGGAAGTTCCCCACAATTCAGCTTTGTCTTTCAAGGGTAGGGCCTTTTAATACCTCATGGATAATTAACTGGGACTTCTAAATGCGTAACAAAAACAATGTGGATATAAAGTTCCCTTCCCAATTGACGATACAAGAAACACAATTATTATAGTGATCTCTGCAACTGTGCAAATGTTAGATTTTCATGCCCTTGGCCCAGAGGAAGAAATGACACACAAGAGACCACTGAGTGAGCATTTCTCTCAACTCAAAAGGATGCATAGATGCAGCCCGAGTTTCTTAAGCATCACTTTTAAATATGAAAAAAAAGAGAGAGAGAGAAAAGTTGGAGGATTGAATGTAGGTCTCTCCTCATTGCTCACCTTCTCTGTCTAAGATAGAGGCAAGAAAAACCAGAGAGAGCAGGTATGCTGGGGGTGTGCAATCAAAAGACTATTTACAGTTTATTCAGACCTACAGGAAATACATGTGGCATTGAAGGGACTGCAGAGATGGATTCTATACAAGTTGTTTTCACCCCCTAACAGTTTCATGCAGTCTGTGGGGGATGGGGGGGGTCATGCACACAGTATGCTAGAGGCACATGAGAGTAAAGCAACTGGGATTAAGAGATCCCAACACATCCCATAGTTTATTAAATAGTTTAGTAAACCATTTGATTCAGAATATTTTTTTTCTTGTTTTCCTCCTCTAAAGACTAGGTGCATCCTATGGTCAGGTGCGTCTTATAGAGCAAAAAAATATGGTATAAGCCCCAGTTCCTGGCTTGTAACACAGTATTTTCAGCTCCCAGGATCTTGAGCCCTTGTTTCTCCTTGGATGGATTTTTTCTGCTACTGATTCCTGGTAAGACCTTGTTTTTGGCTTGCCCTTTTTGCCTGGACTGGAAGTACTGTGTTTTCACCTTTTGTTTGTTTTCTGACTTTACTAAATGGAGCTGAGCCTAATTTGCCTTAGAGTTGAGTACAGCTGAGCCACACAAGGGCACTAAGGTATTGTATTAGTGCTACTAGTTTCTGTGAGGGAACTCTGTTGTTCACAGAAGTAAATATGGGGTAGAACATTTGGGGTGGCCCATAAAGAGGGGGGATATCTAGGGCAGTGCAACTAGGACTAAGCATGCTTAGTAAGCATGAAATGCTGTTGTGGGGGTTGAAAAACAGGAGTGTCAGAATGGCATTGCATATCCTGAACAGAGAATGGAAATGTTTTGTTATAAGTTCTGCTTTTTATATGTCAAAGATAGTTTATGCTGTCAGGGCAGTAACAAGTACTAAAATTTCAGCATCACTGCACTAATTTAATGACATTGCTGTTAGGGTCTGTTATGTGCCTTATCTTGCCTAATCATCACTGCATGGGTCAGGAGCGCATAACTCAAATTATTTCTAAAGCCACTTCTATATTTTTAGTAGTTCAAGAGGCTGCATTACCATGTTAACACCATTGCTAGCATTAACTGTTTAACACATTGTATTGATTTTCTGTACCTACAGCATGAGGTCTGCTTTCTTACTCTTCATATTAATATAGATCAGTTAACTTTTCTTCAAATACCCCCAAATGTTCTTGTTCCCTGCCTGTAAGTCATGCCCCAGAACTGTTCTTTTCTTCAGCAATCTCCTTTCTTCTTTCCACAGCTTTTTCCACACCACTGTGGTTGTCTTTGTCCCTTCCATTACCCATTTTTCTTTCTCCACCTCTCATGTCTATTTCCAGTTCTTCTTCCCTGCCCCCACTTCACCATTGCCCTTCCTTCAGGGAACCAGGTGCTCTCCAGATATTTTTGGACTACAATCTCTGTAATCCCAAAACCACAGAACAAATGGTATGAGTTTATGTAGCAGTCCAAAGTATCTGGAGTGGGTTTTTGTCTTTCTGCACTTTTCCTCCTATATCCTTCTGTCTATATGTGGTGGCAACAGGGCACAAGATGTTCACTAGCTCAGCTGTCCATGCACCTGGGGCACTCTTGGGTGCTAGCAGGCCATGCAGCATGCATAGAACAGATTTGAAAGACTGCATCAACTCCACCATGTGCCTCTGAATCCATTGGGGAGAAAAATACAAAGGCACAGGCTCTCTCACATCCCCTAGTGGGTTTGGGCAGGCCTTAAATGTTTCCACAAATATACTGCAAAGAGACTATGAACTGTGAATGTTTCTAAAATCTTTTCAGATGGGAGGGACACAAGCAAAAGTGAGTAGGCAACAGTTGGTTTATTGTCTCCAATATTATCACCTTTCTCCTTTAAAAAGCCTTGGATGTCGTTTTTCACATTGTAATTGCTTCCTAATCTACTTCCCTAAAAGCAGTCAGCAGCTTCATTATATATAACATCTGGATCTTCTGCAAAAAGAAGTATATCAAGTATTTTGAATATCTTCCTGTATATGTTCATACTTTCTCCTCTCTGCATTGCCTGTAGTTGATCTGCACTGTAGTTAGGCTTTCCTTTCAAGAGCCCTTTGCAAATAAAAGCTTGATGCACATACAGCGCTTAAACATCTGGATTGCATTACAGTAGAGATGAGACAAAACAATGATGCTTGAGGTTAAATCTAAACTTCCTGTTGCAATCCTCAAATTTGTTAGAAACCAAGAGGAGCACAAATAGTCTTAAACTAAAATTAGCAGTCACAGTTCATTTTATTCTTTAAATGAAGTGTAATCATTGGCCAGGAATAACACAGTGAAGGCAGCCACCTTTTGCCTTCTACAAAGTGAGATTTGTTTCAATGCTTATTTGTTAGGAGGGCAGGTGAGGTATTGACCCTTTCCTCCAGTAAGAGGTTTTCCTATGCATTGTAGTATGAAGTAGGATATCAATGTAAGGCAAATGGTGCCTGGCAGATGCCACAGCTTAAGCAAGCAACTGTAACTTGTTTAACCCATGGTGCATATGAAAGCCAGTATTTCTTGTGAGGAAAATCTGGGAAGATCATCCTGCAGCTCTGTGACTTTCTGTTGAATTGTATTACCTTTCTGAGTCTCTAGCAGGCACTTGGGGGAGGACAATTGGCTCCCTTTTCTGGGCTGCTTATCCTTTGGAAGCTTCTCAGCTCTTGTATAGTTTTATCCTATTCTAAAAGGTTTAGAAGTGTCTCCTAAGGCTTAGCTACTGACAACTGAAGCATAAAGCTAAAATATGATGGTGTTTTTGAAATACTGGCACTGCCTACCTGAGAGCTGTTCTGAAATTGAATTGGTCCTTGGGTTGAAAGAGGTTCCCTGCACTTGATTTACCATAATATGCTTTACATAAATATTAGATGATGCTGATGAGAGATTTAATTGACTTTAAAGTGGGCTATACCATGTCAGATTGCAGATAGTACTCGGAATGTCTATATGCCCTGCCCACCTTTTGTAAAAAGCTCCCTTCAGATAAAACACTAGCATCTGAAAGGCACAGACAGTTCTAGGCTAGTCCTCTCCCTAACTTGCTTTCATGAGAAATATATTTGCACTGCCCTTCATTATAATTATAGAATACTTAGTTTAAAAATACACAGGATGATTTAATCTGAAGAAAATAACATCTGGAGCAGATTTGCTTCAGAAGTTCATCCAGATGCATTTGAACCACAGACCTCAATGCTGCTATCAAACACTTGTAAAAATTCCATTGATGCCTTGTGCATTTGAGTTCCAGCAATTAGGTAAAGCGGGTTAAAAACCAATTCATGAAAGTACTGAGTTTCTAGAAGTGCAAAAAACTAGAAAAATGGTGCTTGAATACTTTTACCAAGCATTGATTGCAGCTAAGGGATAGTGACTTTCAAATGCTCAGTAGTGACTAATGCCATCAAATAGCTAAGGGATGTCCAATTAGTACTTAATGGTTCCTGTGGGAAACAATAGTATGAAAGCCTTTTAATCCTGCTCTGGTTTCCTACCTCAACCTCACAAAGCCACAATGATCACAAACTGATAATTTAACCTATGAAGGGGGAAAATGTTTTATAGGACCAATAATACAGCAAATAAAGTCTGGGAACAGGTTCACCCAAATCCCTTTGCCTTTGTCTACAACCCACTAGCATTGTCATCTGTGAAAGCAGCACTTAACTGGATGGGAGTTGCTTGACTTTCAGCAGACTGTGAACAGGAGAAATGTTTTATCTGCAAATGTATTCAGCTGGCTTGACATTAGCCATGCAGAGAAAGTATTTACAGCTGAATGGGTAGTTTCAGTCTTACAGTGGCCTTCCTGGCATTTGGTTGTCCACTTTTTACCTTCCTGAAATTGTATTTTCAAGATCTATTGCTTTACCTTGGTTTTTCTAGAACAAACTTCCCTCTCCCCCATTCTATTTAATGTGCCATGATGTTCTTGGTGCTTGTAGGACCTGTCACTTTCATCTAGATGCAGCATGTGGTCAATTTCAAGATGCTTTTTAATAGTGAAATATAACAATGTATGTTTCACAAACAATTTGATGACCAAATGTATTCTTTAAAATGAAGAACAAAACACCCTGGGGCAGGGGGTCTTTGTATGTGGAACTTCAATTAGCTTTCCTTCAGTCTATAATGCCAATGCAAAACCAATATTATATTCTAAGTTTTGTTGGCACAATGTACTTAGGTTTTAACTCTGTAGTCCGTGGGAGATCCAGATCTTCTCCAAGGGCAGAGAGGTCTGCCTTTGGACAAGTCTTCTTATTTTGGCTATTCCACCCCCGGCCCTATGGAAACAACTGCAATGCTGGTGTTCCTCATGATGGATCTCTTGCACTGTAAGAGATTACAGTGGGGTGGATTGGGCCTCTCTAATACAGGTGGATTTACAGCAGCCCTGAAAATTGGCATATATTTCCCTCCTGTGAAAGAGAAAAAGTAAGCACAAACATACACCCTGGAACTGGATGGACAGGAAGAACTGCTTCTCCTCCCTTCTGGAGGGGAGGGCTTTGGATGTGACTGTTCATCCACCTTCAGCTCAGCAGTTCATGTCTAAAAGGATTGCAGTTCCACTTCCTCACACTTGCTCTGTCTGGCACTAGTAACATGCAGATGTGGTGGAAATTGGAGGAGGCTTAAAAGTACTTCAGTCTTATGTGAGGAAAATTCGTATAGCACAATCTTATGAATGCTTACTCAAAAGTAACTCATGTCCAATGGGGAATATTTCCATGCTTAAATTGTGGCCATGCAATCTTATGTTTTCCTACTCTGCAGTAAGCCCTTCTGACTGTGTACAGGTTAGTAGCATTATTTTCTCCCTGCATTCAATTTGCTGAGTAATGCAAGGCATTATCATACAATGACTAATAAGTTCATTAATATGACAGTATCTATATGTGAGTTATGGCTGCGTCTGAAGAACTGATGCACAATTCCTTCACCATGTGCCTAAAATATCTGTCAATCCATAAATTACCATCAAGCTTAGAATTCAGCTCGCTGTATACTATAAGAATCAGTACTAGGTCAGGTGAAGGTGGCAAATAAGAATGATTCTGAATTTACAAAAATGACAGTGGAAGGAATTACTAGGGGCTACACTATATTTGGAAAACTGATGCTAAATATTACTTCTGAATATTTATAGCATCAAGAAAAACATTGCACCCTGACCAGCCTAGGGTTTGATTTCTTAAAAGTATGCTTCTAATGAAACTGTTTGAACTACAGTAAACATTAATCCAGTTATGGTCATTATATGTGGTGGGATTTCTCTGTAAAATCACCCCATCCATAAGATGACTTCTTCAAAGGTAGGAACACTTCCTTGGTTCTTGAACAAATCTAAGCATTGTTCAGATATTAAGGTGAACATGTGAAAGGGACCTCGGGGTACTGGTTGACAGCAGGCTAAACATGAGTCAGCAGTGTGATGCAGTGGTCAAGAGGGCGAATGCCACCCTTGGTTGCATAGCCAGAAGTGTGGCTTCTAGATCAAGAGAGGTATTACTACCACTCTACACGACTCTGGTGCGTCCGCAACTGGAGTATTGTGTTCAGTTTTGGGCCCCTCATTACAGAAAGGATATAGCCAGGTTGGAGTCAGTGCAGCGTAGGGCCACAAGGATGGTGGCTGGTTTGCAGGGGATGCCGTATGAGGCAAGACTGAGGGAACTGGGTCTCTTCAGCTTGGAGAAGAGGAGACTCAGAGGGGATATGTTGGCAACATACAGGTATGTGAGGGGGTGTCACATGGAGATGGGGAGAGGCCTGTTCTCCCCTGCAGAGGAAGGCAGGACGCGCTCCAATGGAGCAAAGCTCAGGGAGCCAAGGTTCCATTTGGATGCGAGGAAGCACTTCCGGACAGTCAGGACCCCGAGGGCATGGAATGGGCTTCCACAAGAGGTTGTTGAGGCCCCATCGGTGAGGGTGTTCAAAGACAGGCTGGACATGCACATGGTGGGCATGTCGTGAGCGGAGCCGGCTGGTGCCGGAGGTCAGACTAGATGGCCCGGGAGGCCCCTTCTGACTCGCTCTGTTTCTATGTTTCTATGTGACGCTTAAAGGGAGTAGAGACCCAGAAGCCTATTTTTAGCTGAATGCAAATGAAGAGAGGAAGATAGGCTTCCTGTGATTTTTAAAGCTTTAACCAACTTCCTAAAACTCTTAACAGGCTGAGAGATGTGAAGTGATGCTTCCTCCATGGCAGCTAGTACAAGAACAGTTGTTACTTTTCTTTTTATGCTGGTAGCCATGCCTCTTAATGACAAGAATAAAACTACTTGGCAAAAGAAAGTTGTGCTTCATGTACTAGCAGAGAACCTATGGAAATGGGGCAGTATATAAATATTAAGAGAAAGTGCATGAAAATGCTGCTATGCCACTCCTGACCAAGTATTTTTTTCTTAGAATCTGTGCTGTACTTATCAGTAAAGAGCCACACCCATGTTACACTGGCCAGATTCATAGGGGTAGCTTAAACAATGAGCACAGCAGGGGCCCTAAGAAAACCTCTCCCCGCCCCCCTCTCCTCAGTCCTTCTGCAGACATCCTTGGGGCACTGGAACTGAGATTGTTGACAGCACTCACTCCAACTGCTGTTGTCATTGCTGCATCTTCTTTGATTTGTAACACACCATTTTTTGCTTTCAAGGAATTCAAGGCAGCTTACATAATTCTCCTACTCTCAGTCTTACCTTCACAGCAACACAACCCTGGAACTTGGGCAACATGCATTCTTCTTCGTGGTCTCTGTGCATCACATATAATGGGTACTGTGCCTGCACAGAGCCTGTTGCCGGCCAGAATACCAAAGCTGCAACAGTTTTTGGCGGGAATTCCGCACCCCTCCCTCTTGGTGCTATATAAGGCAGAGCGCCCACCATTTTCCTCAGTCTTCTTTCGACCGCGAATCGCATTGCCTCGAGCCATTACCTTGTCTTCTCGTATGTGTTTGTTCTAAATCGTTTTTTCTCCCAGTTGCATCCAAGTTACTTCTCCTTGTTTCCAGTTAATTCTTTCCTCTTTCTATATAATATATATATATATATATATATATACACACACACTATATAGAGTTAGTATATTTCTTCTCTTACCTTGCTATCCCTTTGGCAATGGCTCAGTGTGTGGCGTTTCAAAAGTGTTCAAAATGCAGGGCTAAAATGTCCCTGGCGGACCTTCACAAACTCTGCCTCCTTTGTTTAGGAGAAGGGCATCGCACGGATAAGTGCAGACATTGCCTGGCCTTTACCAAACAGGCCAGGAAAAATTGAGAGAACAGGCTGAGAGAGATCCTCTGGGATCAAGTTTTGCAGGCCTCTGATGAGCTTGCTGCTCAATCTATGTTGGCTGGGCCTTCCATGGTAACCTCCCCTCGACCATCCGGGGGAGCGGCTTCTGAGGAGTTCTCTTGCTCCTCCCACTCCTTGCGCAAACAAAAGGAGAAATGGAAGCATTCCGACCATGGGGATCCGTCGATCCTGAAAAAGGTCAAAAAGGACAAGTCGGGCAAGGCCACTAAGAAGCGCAGATCCACTCCGGAACCGTGAAGGGACTTGGACCCAACCATCTTACCAATCCCGACGGCACCTTCGGTCCCGACAACCTCAGCACCGACACCAAGAGAAATGATGCAAGTTACGCCACTGGGATCTCCACAGAGAGTTGAGCGATTATGCTACATCCACCCGAACTGATCGTTCATGGGTCGATGTCCAATGGGGAGATCCGTGATTCCCCCCCGAAGTCCTTGCCGCGCTGCCAACCGGCCCATTCACTGACCCCAATGCCATCCTCCCCAGAGGCTTCCAGGAGGACTACGGTGATCGAACCCGACAGACAACGGCATTCATCGGGACAATCCACTAGGTCATGGGTTCTGATCCCGTATGAAGGACCAGACGCATCTCAGCCTCAATACTGGGGGCCACCCCCATTCGGCTACTACATGCCTAGGGATGATGCCCGTCGGTCCCGACAATCTAGAGAGAGGGCTCCATCTACCTTGGCCCCAATGACCTCCTGCCATCCTCCTTCTCCAGCACATTCATCCTCTAGTCTGACCTATCCATATGATTCTGAATCAGAGGACTCCGATGACTGTTCTACATCTCTGGCTGCAGTCATCTCCACCCAAGGACCTGGGTCGCCAGAGGAGTCCCCCTACACTACCTTCGGGGAGCTTACTCACAAGAGCTTTGCAGATAGAGGTTGAGTATGAACCAAATACAAATAAGGACAACTTCTATGACATTGTCCGCAAAGAACAGTCACCGGCAATCACCATTCCATTGATTACAACTTTGTGGGAGGCTATGGAAGAGACATGGACCTTCCCCAACCAACCTTAGTCAACCTCGTGGAGGTATGAGTCCATGTACAAGGTCAGAGAACAGAACATCCCCTTCCTTCTGCGACACCCAAAGCTCAATTCGATTGTGGTCGAATCATCTCAAGGGCGGGACAATAGAGAACACTCGGCCCCCAAGGATAGAGAAGGGCGGAAAATCGACCTCATGGCGAGGCGAATTTACGCAGCAATGGGACTGGGCCTGAGAATTTCAAATTACGAAGCAACGATGGCAAGGTATCAGTACTTTCTGATGCAGCGACTGAACTCGATTACCTCGTCCATCCCAGAACAACAAAGTGATCTTGCCCATGTTTTCATTCGAGAGGCAATGCAGCTGGTGATACAGCAGCTCACCACAGCCCGCCATCATGTTGACTGCGATTCTTGTGCCCTAGTGGGCTCGGTTGCTCTCCAGAGGCATGCCTGGCTACGTTCATGCAACTTCCCAGAAGAAACTAAGAAATGGATTGAAGGAATGCCGTTCGACGGTTTGGGCCTCTTCCATGATCGGACGGACCACAAGCTCGAGCATATCTATAATGCTTGAGCCACTGCCAGGAAAATAGAAATCCCTGGCTCAAACCGTCGTAAGTGGCAGCAACCTAGATATCATAGATACCAGCCATACCATCAGTACCAGCCGCGCCAGCAACAGTTTTCTCAGTGGCAACAGCGAAACCCCTTGCAACTGGCTGCCCAATATTAACAGGGCCGCTGTCGCCAGCCTGCTGATAAGAGGCAGCGTTGACGGGCACCACGAACCCATTTTCTCTCTCCTTCTACAACCCTCCCCCCTCCCTACAGGAGCTGGCTACAAAGCCAACTCCCTCTTTGGGAGACCATCACATCTGACAAATGGGTCCTCTCCATAGTTGAATCTGGATAAAGAATCGAGTTTGATGTCGTTCCTCCTCCGGGACCGATCTCATACACTGCACCATCAAAAATCCTTAGAGAAGAAGTATCTCAATTACTCCAGAAGGGAGCAATCCACCAAATTTTGCACTCTGATGGTCTCTGTGGTTTCTACTCGAGATATTTCACGGTACCGAAGAGAGATGGTGGCTTATGCCCCATACTCGATCTAAGAGGCATTAACACCTTTATCACGACTAGAAAATTCCGTATGACCACCCTACAAAACATTCTCCCCCTGCTAGAGAGAGATGATTGGTTCGCGTCTATTGACTTGAAGGATGCCTATTTTCATATCGTCATCCATCTGTGTTTTAGGAGGTTTCTCCAATTCACGGTCGGTCCTGACATTTTTGAATATAATGTACTCCCTTTCAGACTTGCCACAGCCCCTAGGGTATTCACAAAATGCATGGCTCCGATATGTGCTCACCTTTGCCAATGAGGACTCCAAATCTACCCATATTTGGACGATTGGCTTATAGTTTCTTCTTCTCGGGACCGACTTGTAGCAGATGTTCACGCCACATGCGCTCTTCTGGAAGACTTGGGACTCCTTAATACTGAGAAATCCTGTCTCACTCATTCACAGGTCATCAAGTTTATAGGGGCACAACTCAATTTGGTTCAAGCCCGGGCATATTTACCATGAACCTGTATGGACAGACTTTCCTCAATAGCCCGTCGGGTCCAAAGAAGCGGACGGGTTCAGACATTACTCATACAAAAACTGTTGGGCCATATGGCATCCACAATCGTTGTAGTTCCCAGTGCCAGACTTTGAATGCGGCCACTTCAGCTGTGGTTCAACGTGGCCTTTCAGCCCGTCCACAATTCGCCAAGACGGCTTCTTCTTCTGCCCACTTCAATTCACCAGATGCTAACTTGGTGGACCTGGAAAATCTCACGGTCGGCGTCCCATTTCACCAGCGACAGCCTTCCATCTCGCTCCACACTGATGCGTCCCTCACAGGATGGGGAGCACACTGCTCCAACATACAGACACAAGGCACCTGGCAAGCACATGAGAGAGTAAATCACATCAACTTCCTCGAGTTAACTGGTGGTGTTCAAAGCTCTACGATCGTTCGAGCCCATGCTTCGAAACCGGTCGGTACAGGTAGCCTCCGACAACACGGTTACCGTATTTTCCCTGAACAAACAAGGCGGTATGAAATCGTTACCGCTAGCTCAGCTATCCATGCAGATATGGGATTGGTGTATCCCCAGGGGGATTTCGCTAACAGCAATCCATCTTGCAAGGTTTCACAACCAGGAGGCAGACACCCTGAGCAGGAAAATGTCGTCAACCCACGAGTGGGAACTGGACGATCAAGTGTGCAGAGATCATTTTACCTGGTGGGGTACTCTGACTCTAGACCTGTTTGCGACAGCGTTGAATTCGAAGTGCATGACCTACTGTTCCAGGGCGGAAATCGGTCTGAACTCATTAGGGGATGCATTAATGGTAAGTTCGTCAGATTCATTCCTGTACGCTTATCCACCAATCCTGTTGATCATTCACACTCTGGAGAAAGCTGCTCGGGACAGGGTGCACCTGATTCTCATTACTCTGTGGTGGCCCCGCCAGCCCTGGTTCTCAACCGCTCTCAGGCTGTCAAGACATATGTTCTGTCGCCTGCCACAAATTCCTCACCTGATTTCACAGGGGAAGGGGACAATCCTTCACCCCGACCTCAATACCCTCAATCTTACTGCGTGGCACCTGCGTTAGTTGTGGTCAATCCCAACTTGCTTCCACAAAACTCCTCGGTCCCGACACCAGAACGTCAATCGGTACTGGGAGAACCTGCCCGATTAGCTTCCGATGCTACATCACGATGAGAGCTCAACTTTATCATACAATCTGCCCTTTGACCGTCCACTCGCCGATCATATGAGGCGAAATTGAAACGCTTTATCGCGTTTGCAGAAAGGAATCATTTTAACCCAGAATTAGCTTCCATTGATAATATCCTCTACTTTCTGCTCTCTCTACATCAGTTGGGACTTAAACCTATGTTGATTAAAGTCTATATTGCAGCTATATCACACTTCCATGGTTCCCTTTCAGGTTCATCTGTGTTCTCCCATGCACTCATCCAGCGATTCCTTAAGGGACTACAAAACCTCCAATCTGACCATCGGTACCGACTTGGAGTCTGTCTGTAGTCCTCCATGCACTCACTAGAGCTCCCTTTGAACCTCTCGCAACGATGGACCTGAGACTGCTATCTTGGAAAGTAGCCTTCTTGGTCGCCATAACATCAGCGAGAAGGGCAAGTGAACTATCTGCCCTTCTCGTGGATCCACCTTATCTTAATTTCCATAAGGAGAAAGTAGTGCTCCGTACCGATCTGGCATTTCTCCCCAAGGTGGCCACACCATTCCACATCAACCAGGGCATTGTGCTTCCAGTATTCTTCCCATCCCCGTCCACACCAATAGAGAAATCTCTTCACTCCCTGGATGTGCGCTGATGTTTAGCTTTCTATTGGTCACGTACAGAAAGCTTCAGAAAGACTAAATGTCTGTTCATCAGGTACTCTGACCCTGATAAAGGCGCACTTCTTTCTGCACAGAGACTATCAAAATGGATAGTCTAGACTATTGAACTGGCCTATAAACTGGCGAAAATGGACCTTCCTGTGATACCCAGGGGACATTCCACTAGGGCCATGGCAGCCTTGTCAGCCTTCTTGTCAGGTGTTCCACTGCTGGATATCTGTAAAGCGGCTACATGGACAACTCCCTGTACCTTTACCGAACACTACAGGCTTGATGCCGGGCCAGGCAGGACTGCTCCTTTGGACAGGCCGTCCTATCATCCCTCCTTCACTGACGACAATGACCCACCTCCGGTGAGTGAAGCTTATTAATCACTCATTATGTGTGATGCACAGAGACCACAAAGAAGAAAGTCAGGTTACTTACCTGTAACTGTCGTTCTTTGAGTGGTCATCTGTGCAGTCACACAACCAGCCCTCTGGCCCCACTCAGTGTCGAGGAACGGGACAGTAGTCTTTCTAGCGACTTCTCTGATGAGTGGTATGCTCCACTAGGGGGCGATTTACCAGTCTCCAGAGACTGAGGAAAATGGCGGGCGCTTCGCCTTATATAGCACCAAGGCGGAGGGGTGCGGGGTTCCTGCCAAAAACCGTTGCAGCTTGGGTATTCTGACTGGCATCAGGCTCTGCGCAGGCACAGTACCCATTATGTGTGACTGACAGATGACCACTCGAAGAATGACAGTTACAGGTAAGCAACCTGACTTTTTTCTTGGCCTCTTCTAGAGGAGGCCTAGCAGAGCATAGCTTGGCTCCCTGCATCCAGGGCTCCCTGAGTGGTTGCAGGGCAGCAGAACACTGATGATGATAATCTTGACAGAGGTGGTTTGTGCAACCCTCTTCTGATAAGAGCCTGTGTGGCAGAGTGGGACTGGGATCCAGGTGACCTGGATTCTGGTTCCCACTCAGCCATGGAGCTCATTGGGTGACTTTGGGCCATTCACAGACTCAGTCCAACCTACCTCACAGGGTTTTTGTTGTGGGGATAAGACATAACAGGAGGAGGAGAATTATGTAAGCCACTTTGAGTTCTTTCAAAGGAAAAAAGACAGGTTATTAAAGGTTATCAGTGGTGTGTTTGTATGCTTTTCTATTCAGAAATAAATCCTACTTAGTTAACGTGGGCTCATTCCCAGGTAAAAGCATCTAGGATTGTAGCCTAAAGTCTGACCGTATTGTCAGACAGTTTTGTGACACTCAAACCAAAAACAGAAAGACAAGAACATCAGCTACAAAGCAATTGAAACTATTGATACAGACATCACAATGCTATAGGTTTTTACCATTGCTTACCATTACCATAGATGGCAAAAGAAGAAGGGGACGGCAGAGGATGAAGTGGCTGGATGGAGTCACTGAAGCAGTTGGTGTGAGCTTGAGTGGACTCCTGGGGATGGTGGAGGACAGGAGAGCCTGGAGGAATGTTGTCCATGGGGTCGTGATGGGTCGGACTCGACTTCGCGACTAACAACAACAACAACAACAAACCATTGCTTACCTATAAGAAGGATTGTTAGAATATCTGTGAGACAGCAGCCAAATATGAAAGGCCTGTGCGAAACTTTTACCCCAAACGTAGCAGTCGGGAAGTAGGAGCCTATCAGAAGCTAAAGGGAAAAGAAAAAGAGAAGAGGTTTCATTTTATATTGAGAAACATTTGAAGAATTTAACCTCAGGTTATTCTATTCTTGCTTTAATGTAAGGGTAAAATTATTTGGCTCTTTCAGCTATAGCAAAACCTAATCCAAGCTACACAAGTGATTCCTTGGTGAGAAATTCTGTCTGAGATGATGGTCATATTGTTCTAAGACTGGGGGTTGAGGTAGATGATCTCCTGGAGTTGATGGGAGATCTGATGGAAGAGCAGTACATACTGCTCAATCTGTGTATAAACACAAATGTCACAAGCTGCCAGTAAGTCTGAGTGACCTCATTCCAAAAGAAACCCAAGGCAAGTTTTGCACCCTTGAGAGAAGCAGAGCACCAAGGAATTTTCATCCCTTGGAGAACTAGAGCACGCTTAATAACTTGTAATTGGAAGTACGCCCCACTGAAATCAATGGATTGGCTCCAAAAGGGTCCTTCTGTAGATAGAAAGAGCTTAGATCCACCTCAGGTTTTCATGGAAAGGTGTATGTGTGTTATATATTTTCATCAGTTCCTCTTCCAGTGCCCCATTGCATCCACATCCTGTTCTGTTTTCTAACAATCCAGAGAAGATTTTCAGGGGGCCTATGGGCAGCTGAGGCCTGACAGAGAACACAGTCCATGGGAGGAAATAGTCTCATACTAGTCTAGACCCTAACCCAATAAGAAAAACTGTCAAGTGAATGTGTTTATCCTTGGTTGGGAAAGCCATCTATATTGCTTGAAAAATAGGCCTTTCTAGTTGTTAATATCAGTATTATTAACTAGTAAAATTTAAAAACCTATCCTTGCAATGTTTAATCAAACTATGTTCTCCCATGTTCAGCACAGCAGAGTGATTTTTTTAAAAAGAAATGGTTGCTATCAGGTCCTTATAAAACTTGATAAGCGGAAAGAAGGCATGTCACCCTTTTAGAGAGCATAAGCAATACAAATACCATTAACAGGTAGAGCAGGAATCAAGCATGTCATTTTAACAATAAAAGGAAAATCAACACCCAATTGATACAAGGCATTGTCTCTATTGTTTTTATTTATTTATTAACATATTTGTATGCCGCCCCCTTGCAAAAAAGCCTCAGGGCGGCTAACAGCATGACAAACAATCTAAAACCAATATACAATATTAAAACTGGCCCATCTCAAAGTCAAAATTTAAAATATATAAATATAATAAATAACAAAATTAATAATTCAACAATTAAAATATTTCTTAAATAAAAAGGTCTTCGCCTGGCGCCGAAAAGCAAATAATGACGGCGCCAGGTGCCGGGTTCTTCAGTCATACCCCAAAATGAAATGCAAATACTGAAGGGCTGTAACTCTCATTAGGAGGAGTTAATTTACAGGCCCTATGAAGACAAACCTTCATCTAACACACCAGACACTCAAGGTAATTTAATTGCACACTGTCAACAGTTTTTGTTAATGATGTACCATTGTTACAGTGTTTACTTTAAAAATAATGCAATTGAAGGGCAGTTGTATCATTCCACCATACTCAGAAGCACCAGTTATCTAGGTGTTATCTACTGGCATGCACTTTAATTCATGTTTCTGAAGTTTTCATCCACTGTAGTTGACTAAGAGTGGTTTGACTGAAAAGTGTTTATATCCTCCAATGTAAACATCTGCCAGGAGAAGGTTAAGATAATCAGATTTTTTTCTTGCAAGGTTGTAGTTAGATATTACAGGAGATGCATGATGCTGCCAAAAACATCAGCCCTGTATCTCCTACATCTCTCAATCCCATAATATAAAATGTAATAAGATTGCTGTGCTCCAGGTTTCCTAACTCCCATTGCATTAGTAAGTCACTTGCAGGGAAACTCTTAGTATGGTAATATCAGGCCACATGTTTTGTATTGCTAAATGTTACTGTGGGAGAGAGGAGGCAGCTGTATGCTTTGGCATCACCATATGTCTCCTGTAACAACTAGTTCCAGTTGCCCAAAAGTTACAGAGTCAAGAAGTTAATGGAACAGGTTGTGTAAAAGAATGGCTCAGTGTGAAATTAGCAAAATTAACATAGGTGGGTGACCTGAGAAAATTCTGCTGAGTCAGCCACTGTAGCAAAATATAGCATGGAGCAAAGTAATTTAAAGCAAGTACCTGGAACTACTGCATTACAGTGGATTGTTGAAGTGCCAACAATATACCCAATACGTGGTAGCAGACACTAGGGCAGGATCAATCTGCCCCCTTTGCCAAGCAATGATTGCTAGTGGAGTTATGTTGCCACAAACAAGGGCACATGTAGCTGCTGATCCACATGGCATTTGTGTTGTCTTTGCATCCAGAGATACTACACTAGAGGAAGGTATTTTGCTGATACATGGCATCAGGAATTCCACCAATTTCAGAATCTCATAAAGTACAGTTTTTCTTGGTAGAAAGATGGGGTTCAAATCCAATAAACATTTTTATTTAATGCAAACACTAAACATTATTTTAGAATTCTTAGGTCTCAGAAAGAGACCTGCTGATTTTATTGTGGTTTCAAAATTTTTACTTCTCATTAAAATAAAAGCACAAAGCTATAAATATTCTAATTAATCTTCTTTGTGAGCTTTACAAGAAACTCTCTAGAGATCCTATTCTCTAAAAGGATGAAATACATAACCTGGAAAATTAGTACTCTAATCTTCAAAGAAACAACAGCAAGTAAAACTTGCTCCTGAATATGAGAGTAAGGCACCAACCAGTCAATTCTTGGCCTAATTCTAGCACCTTAGCTTGAAGTGAACATCCTCCCATTTAAGCGCTCTCTCCCCCTCTCTCTCCTTCATGTGTGTTTGCAATTGAATGAATGTAGGAGTAATGGCAGTCCTAGATACTACTTCAGTGCAGCTGCCAATTTCCACTTGTTCCACTGCACTCACAGGACTACCTGGTCATAGTGCTAGTGCTTCCTGGAGCAACTTCAGGAACAGCAGTTTCTGGAGGGACAGGATAGCAAAGCTCCACCAACTGTTCCATTCCAGCAAAGACAATCTAGGCTTGTTTTCAGTTGCTTTAGCAATCATTAGCTTCTTGCTGTTTTAATGGTGGGACTTATTAGGGTAGCAGTGTGTATACACAGAGACACACACAGAGATAGAAAAAACAAATGGTATACGAAGCTGAGCATTTCTGAATGGCTTCATAAGAAGAGCTAAGGAGCTGTTCAACTTGGGAGCAGGCAGACTGGCAGAACAAGTCATCAGGGATTCAATGCTGAACTAGGAAATGAATCCTGAAATTTCTTGGGAATAAATTTCTGAATTCTTGACTGTGAGGAAATAGTCAAAGCATTTGATCTAACCATGTCATCTTGCTGAGGGAACTGCTTCAGTAAATGGAGCTATCTTTCCCAGCCCAGTTTCTTCTATCGAGTCTCTTCTGGAAACTGGAGCAGGTATTTTTCCCTTAACAGGTGACTTGTTAATCATTCTCGCCTAGGTATGTGAGACTCAGTTGTCTTTCTTGGGATAGCTGTGAGAATAGGATATGATTCTTCCTCATTTGAAACTCTGGGTTTGTAAATGCCTGGATGTGTGATTATTTTATAACTTGGTTCCCATCCCACTGAGAGGCAGAGGTGCATGAGGCATACCTCGGTGACTTATGTGGGGTATGTTTGGCACCTGTGTAGGTTAGGTAATTTAAAGGCTTAGTTTTCTGTTTTATGAAATCTCAGTTCTCTTTTCTTCTCCATTAAAGCTGTTTTAATTTTAAAAAATCTCTTCTCCCTCTTGTTTGGATGGGAACTGGAAGATTGAAGTTTCTGAGCAGAGCCCGAGGGAGATAATTTTCTTTCTTGATATTTCTTAAACACACAGGAACATCACCAAAGCATTATCTTTGATCCCTGGGAAGGAGGTTCAGCTAAGCTTCAACTCTAACAGTGACTCTCATTCTATATTGTGCACCCTCAAAATCTGCTCTGGGAGCTAGAAACTCTCTGGAACAGATTTTTCAGCAGCAAAGAATGTGTGAGGAAGTCTCGCTGCACTAAGCAGCCTTCCACTAGTATGATGTTAAATTTAACCTGAATGATTTTTATATATTGATATATAAAGGGCAATTTATTTTGTTCTATCCATCCCAAAGAGAGGACCATATTGAATATAGATGGTAAGAAGTGAGAAGCTACTTAATAAAGTATGGTAATTGTAGGGTTTCACTATTATGGTTATATCTCAGTCATTCCACTAGGGCACAGAGTTCCCATTCATAGAAGAAGCTTCTGACCAAACTTAGGGAATCCCTCTTCTTCTTGGTCTCTGTGCATCACACATAATGGGGGGTTCTGAGCCTGCGCAGTGCCTGTTGCCGGGTAGAATACCAAAGCTTCAACGAATTTTGGTGGGAACTCCACACCCTTCCCCCATGATGCTATATAGGGCGGAGTGCCCGCCATTTTCCCCAGTCGTCTTTAGACTGCTGATGGCACAGATCCTCTGTGTTCTCCCACATGCTTATCCGTCACTTCCTCAAAGGACTACAGAATCTCTGCCCACCAACCCGGCCGTTGGTACCGACCTGGAGCCTGTCAGTGGTTCTCCAGGGGCTTACCAGAGCCCTCTTAGAACCTCTAGCTATAAATGATTTGAGGTTGCTATCATGGAAGGTGGCCTTCCTAGTCGCCATTACTTCCGCGAGGAGAGCGAGCTAGCGCTCTGTCCTGCACGTAGACCCACCTTACCTCATTTTCCATAAGGAGAAGATAATCCTGTGTTCTTCTTCGTGGCCTCTGTGCATCACACATATGGGTGCTGTGCCTGTGCAGTGCCTTAGGCCGGAAGATTGATAGCTAAAGATTTTTGGTGGGAAAACGCTCCACTCCCCTCCCCCATGGCCTGTATAGAGCGGAGCGTCCACCATTTTGTTCAGTTTTTGTGACCGCTGTTCATCGTGCCTAGTGCTGCTTGCGCTCTCGCCTTGACTATTTTCCTTACCTTTTTCGCCGATTTTGTCTTGTTCATTCGTTAGTTCTTCTTATTGCTATTATCCAAGTTGATTCCCCCCTTGTTCTTGTCACTACTTCTTCCTCATTCAATCCTCACTTTTCTCTCCTGTTATTAAAAAAAACCAAACAAACAAACCAAAAATATATACTTACCCTCTATACTGTCTTCTCTTTTTCTATTTCTGGCATGATGGCCCTTCGGGCGGCGTTCCGCAAATGCGCGGATTGTGGATCAAAAATGTCACCCGCTGATCCGCACGATCTATGCCTCCTCTGCCTTGGGGAGGGGCATAGAACAGACAAGTGCTCCCACTGCCTGGCCTTCTCCAAGCAGGCCAGGAAGAACCGGGAGAACCGTCTGAGGAGGCTCTTGTGGGATAGGACCCTTCTACAATCGGACCCTGTGTCTTCCTGAGCTGTTCCAACCATGGCTGCAGCCCCATGCCCAGATCCACCTGCTCCGCTGGGCTCAGCCTCAAAGGCCCCTTGGGCACGCACTTCGGATGAAGTGGCGTCTGCTTCACATGATCAACCTGACTCTGCTTCTAAGAAAAAAATGGAGAAGCAGAAGCACGCAGAGTTGGTGAAGCCGTATGGACATAAAAAAACCAGACGCAATAAGATGGAGAAACCCAAGAAGCCCAAGGATCCAGAACGGTCTAAGCACTGTGACTCGGGCTCTTCTGTCCTGTTGGTACCAACAGCCTGCACAGTACCGACCCCACCGGGACCAACTCTGCAAGAGGCTATGCAGGTGACCCCTCCGGGATCCCCAAGATGCCCGACGGAGCCAATTCAGGAGCCACTCCCTATACCACTGAGGGAGTCTAGCTCCGATGGGAAAATCCAGGATTCCCCTCCAAGGGCCAGATCTCCGACGCCAATGCTGGCCGCCGGTCGCGACATGGAGACCCAAATGTCTCCTCGCCATGGAAGGAGCAGGTCCTCCGAGTGGAGCGCTCCAGGATGGTACCCCAGGCATAGCTGGCCCGAACATCACTCAGTGGGCCGCTACCCTTGTCCTGGTAGCTTCTCCCCTCGGGACCGTCAGCCAACAATGTTGGCTCCGAGGCATCCGACTGCGTATGGGCGCAGAGAGAGCTCAGCCTCAATGTCACCGGCTGAGTCCTCCTCCATACCTCCATATTTTGACCTGGAATCGAACTCGGAACTAGACTTGACTTCTCCTGATAATGTTGTGACAGCACAAGGGCCATCATCTCCGGACGAATCATATTCATCCTTTGCGGAACTCATGACACGCCTGGTCCAGTCACTCGACATAGACGCCATCCAGCAGCCCGGACCGACGGCCGATAAATTCTATGATGTCGTCCGTGGTGAACACTTGGCGTCGATAGTGCTCCCTCTGATTATCACTCTGTGGCAAGCCATGGCCCAGCCTTGGGACCTGCCCAACCAACCACAGGCGACATCCCACAGATTTGAGGCAATGTACCGAGTTCGGGAGGAGGACATTCCATTCCTCCTTAGACACCCACGCCTGAACTCGGTAATGGTTGAGTCCTCCCAGGGAAGGGAGTCCAGAGGCCATACTGCCCCATGGGATAAAGAGGGCCGAAAAATAGACAGCATTGCACGGAAGGTCTATGTGGCAGCGGGCTTAGGAATTCGGATCTCTAATTATGAGACCACCCTCGCCCGCTATCAGTACTTCATCATGGAAAGACTTAATAACGTGCTGACAGCCCTCCCAGATGCGCAAGCAGCCTTGGCAAAAGTATTGCTTCAAGAAGCAATGCATGTGGCGGTGCAACAACTGTCAACGGCATGCCACCATGTTGATTCAGATTCTCAGGCACTGGTGGGAGTGGTATCTCTACGTCGACACGCATGGCTGAGGAGTTCCAACTTTCTGGATGAAACTAAGCGCCGCATTGAAGAGATGCCGTTCGACGGTACCGGCCTCTTCCATTCTCGGACCGACCGGAAATTAAAGTAAATCCATGAATCCAGAATGACTGCGCAACGCATGGAACTCCAGCTGCAAACAAAACGTAAGTGGTCCTGGACCTGACCTAGCTACTGTCCCCAGTACCAACAAAGACATCAGCCTCAATTTAGGCAACAGCCGCAGCATCGACGCCAGCAGCCTGCTCAACGTTACCAGCCAACCCGCCACCGTTATGACTCCGACAAACAACATTGTTGATGGGACGGGCGAACCATTCCTTTTTCCTCCAACCCACCCACCCCACTCTCATTCGGGGATTGACTTAACAGTTGACTCCCCATTTGGGAGTCCATTACATCTGACCGGTGGGTGCTATCTATCATTCAGCACAGATACCATATTGAATTCGATACTATTTCTCCCTCGACGCTGATCTGCTTCACTTCTCCCTCACCGACTCTTCTTGGTGAGATACGCCAATTACTTGCTAAAGGAGCAATTCGTCGTCTAACTCAAGAGGATGGAATGTTTGGATTCTATTCAAGATACTTTACAGTTCCGAAGCGGGACGGTGGTCTCCGCCCAATCCTTGACTTGAGGGGTGTCAACAAGTTCATTACCCCACGTAATTTCCAGATGACCACCCTACAGAACATCTTACCGCTGCTGAGGGAAGAGGACTGGTTCGCCGCACTGGATCTAAGAGATGCCTATTTCCACATTTCAATTCATCCTGCATAGAGGCGTTTTCTCAGATTTGCTGTCGACTCCGACGTTTATGAGTTTTCTGTGTTACCATTTGGATTGGCCACGGCACCTCGCGTGTTTACAAAATGCATGGCTCCTGTGTGTGCCTTCCTTCGTCTACAGGGGATTCAAATTTACCCGTACTTAGACGATTGGCTTTTAGTTTCGCAATCGAAACGGGATCTTCTCTCAGCCATTCAACTACGTGCTCCCTGTTACGCGATCTTGGACTGTGTATTAATCTTGAGAAATCTTCACTTGCCCCCACACAGGTCATCACATTCATCGGAGTGCGTCTTGATTCTATCCAGACATGAGCATTCCTCCCGTTGGACCGTCAACAGTCTCTGATGCGATGTGGCAACACGGTTTTACGACACAAAACTACATCCTCCAAGAATATACAGAGACTCTTAGGGCACATGGCAGCATCGATCATGGTTGTCCCGTATGCTCGACTTCATCTCAGACCTCTGCAACTGTTTTTCAACGGAGCATTCCGACCTCAACAAGATAGTCAGTCAAAGCATCTTCGCATCCCATCGTCCGTCCTTCAGACTCTCCGCTGGTGGCTGATACCACAGAACTTGAATATGGGAGTTCCTTTTCAACCCTGATGTTCAACTATCTCCATCGGTACCGATGCATCCCTCAAGGGCTGGGGAGAGGTCTGCAGTGCCATAAAGACGCAAGGCATATGGAACCGACAGGAGTCCAGATATCACATCAACTTCTTGGAACTCCTAGCAGTGTTGAAAGCGCTTCGGTCCTTCGAGGGCATCCTTCGGAATTGAGTAGTCCAGGTCATGTCGGACAACATCGTCACGGTGTTCTACCGCAACAAACAAGGTGGAATGAGATCCCAGAAGCTGGCGCAGTTGTCCATGCAAATTTGGGACTGGAGCATCCAGAGGAATATCAACTTGGTAGCGGTCCATCTGGCCAGTACCAACAATGTGGAAGCCGATTTGCTCAGCAGACAGATGTCAGTTTCCCACGAATGGGAACTAAGTCCTCAAGCGTACACCACCATGTTCCATCGGTGGAGTTACCCAGAGATAGATCTCTTCGCCACCTGCCAGAACAAAGTGTGCCACACCTACTGCTCCAGAGCAGGATGCGGCACGGACTCTCTCGGGGACGCTTTTATGATCAGTTGGAGCAATTGCCACTTCTATGCTTTTCCACCGATCCCGCTCATAATGCGGAAAGTCTCGAAAATCCTTCATGAGAGGGCAACGGGTCTACTGATCACACCGTGGTGGCCACGACAACCGTGGTTTCCCACTCTGCTTCATCTCTCCCAAAGAGAGTATCTTCATTTCCCGACAACTCTGGATCTTCTCACTCAGAGAAATGGCACAATCCGACATCCGGACCCAGCTTCGCTGAAATTGACAGCATGGAGGATCCCATGATGACTGCAACTGTGTCGAATCTGATGACCTCAAGCCATATGCAATGTCTGCCATCAGAGCGTATCAACACTGATGATTCACACCTGTCGAATTCGAGTCTGCTCTACACGTACCCAATAAATACACTACCGGGACAAGTGACCATCCCTCCAGACATTCAGCAGGTGATTGACTCTGCTCTAAAATCTTCTACGCAGAGATCCTATACAACTAAATGGCAACGTTTTTCAACTTTTGCCAACTCTCATTCTTTTCCTCTGCATTTGGCATCGATACCTCAGATCCTAGAATTCCTAATGGAACTATATCGCTCCGGTTTGAAACCATCTTCAATAAAAGTCTACATGGCAGCAATTGCCCATTTTCATGGCACATTCCATGGACTATCTCTGTTTTCGCAGCCACTTTTAAAGAGATTCCTCAAAGGGCTCTACAATATCAATCCTACAATTAAACCAACAATTCCTACTTGGAGTTTGTCTGTTTTTCAAGCGCTAACAAGGCCTTCATTTAAGCCTATGGCTACTGCAGACTTACGCCTCGTCTCTTGGAAAACAGCATTTCTGGTAGCGGTGACATCGGCTCGAAGGGCTAGTGAGCTTTGCACCCTTCGTGTGGACCCTCCGTATCTGAACTTTCACAGAGATAAGGTAGTCCTCCTGATGGACCCAGACTTTCTCCCAAAGGTCTCTACTCCTTTTTACCTTCAACAAGACATAGTGCTTCCAGCATTTTTCTCATCGCCGTCGAATCCGTTGGAAAGATCCCTACACAGCTTAGATGTTCGACGAAGCCTCGCCTTTTATAGATCACGGACTGAGTCTCTCAGACGTTCTCAGAAACTCTTCATCAAGTACTCGGAGCGAGACCAAGGTCTGCCCATAACTTCTCAAAGAATGTCAAAATGGATCGTCCAAACGATTACACTGGCATACCAGCTATCTAAAATTGATTTGCCAGTAACTCCGACAGCTCATTCTACCAAGGCTGTCGCCACCTCCTCAGCTTTTGCTTCGGGAGTACCTGTGGATGAGATATGCAGAGCTGCTACTTGGGCAACACCATGTACGTTTGCCAAGCACTACCAACTTGATGTTCGTGCAAGATGTGATGCTTCCTTCGGTAGAGCAGTTCTCTCCTCTATCCTGCATTGACGACACCTTCCCAGTCTTCCTATACGGGTAAGCTTGTTAATCTACCCATAAGTGTGATGCACAGAGGCCACGAAGAAGAAAAGCAGGTTGCTTACCTGTAACTGATGTTCTTTGAGTGGCCATCTGTGCAGTCACACAACCCACCCTCTGGTCCCGCTTGGTGTCGGTGAGTGGGACTTTTTTTCTCGGTACCGATGAGTGAAAAACTTTTTTCTTAGGTACCGATGACAGAAATTTTTTCCTTGATACCAGTCTTATAAACTGGTCTCAGTACCAATTTAGTAGTAAATTGCCATTATATGGGGATCTATCTGCTATACAGAATCTTCCCCACACGAGGGCGAACGTTCGGTCTCCAAGACTGAACAAAATGGCGGACGCTCCGCTCTATATAGGCCATGGGGGAGGGGAGCAGAGCGTTTTCCCGCCAAAAATCATTAGCTATCAATCTTCCGGCCTAAGGCACTGCACAGGCACAGCACCCATATGTGTGACTGCACAGATGGCCACTCGAAGAACATTGGTTACAGGTAAGCAACCTGCTTATTCCAGCATTCCTCCCTAAAGTCACTACAACCTTTCATGTCAATCAGGACATCGTTCTGCCAGCGTTCTTCCCTACTCCATCCACCCCGATAGAGAAATCCCTTCACTCTCTCAATGTGTGCCGATGCCTGGCCTTTTAGCAATCACGCACAGAGAGTTTTTGAAAGACTAAGCGCCTCTTCATTAAATACTCCAATCCCGACAAGGGTGCTGCCATCTCCACTCAGAGGCTTTCGAAATGGATCATTCAAACCATCGAACTGGCATACCAGCTAGCCAAACTGGGCCTCCCCATCGCCCCGAAGGGGCATTCTACCAGGGCTGTGGCTGCCTCCTTGGCTTTTTCAGAGGGCGTTCCACTACGGGACATTTGCAAGGTGCTGTCACATGGATGACTTCTTGCACTTTTACCAGGCATTACAGACTCAACATTCGAGCCGGACAGGACTGCTCCTTCGCCAGACCATCCTCTCATCCATCCTCCTCTGATGACACTGACCCACCTCCAGTCAGCTTGCTAATCACCCATTGTGTGTGATGCACAAAGACCACGAAGAAGAAAGCCAGGTTGCTTACCTGTAACTGTCGTTCTTCGAGTGGTCATCTGTGCAGTCACACAACCCGCCCACCAGCCCCACTCAGGACAGTAGCCTGCCTCTAGCAACTCCTTGAGTCCACACACCTCGCTAGGGGGCAATCTGCCAGTCTCCATAGACTGGGGGAAATGGCAGGCACTCTGCCCTATATAGCACCATGGGGGAGGGGTGCGGCGTTCCTGCCAAAATCCGTTGAAGCTTTGGTATTCTACCTAGCAACAGGCACTGCGCAGGTGCAGTACCCCCCATTATGTGTGACTGCACAGATGACCACTCGAAGAACGACAGTTACAGGTAAGCAACCTGGCTTTCTTTCACATCTCCCTATACCACACCTCATCCTATTCAAAAGAGTGCTTAATTCTGTGCATTTTGAGGGGGCTACCAAGAGAAGGCTCCTTCATGGATCACTTCCTTGTCATGGTGAGGGGGCTTGCGTAGCTCAATGAAGCTATGAGCTATGCTGTGCAGGGCCACCCAAGGTGGACAGGTCATAGCAGAGAGTTCTGACAAAATGTGATCCACTGGAGAAGGAAATGGCAACCCAGCCACTCAGGTATGATCTAAATCATATCCCTGATGAATATACAGTAGAGGTGACAAATAGATTTAAGGAATTACATCTGATAGAGTGCCTGAAGAACTATGGATGGAGGTTTGCAACATTGTACAGGAGGTAGCAACTAAAACCAAAGAAAAAGAAATGCAAGAAAGCAAAATGGCTGACTGAGGAAGCTTTACAAATAGCTGAGGAAAGAAGGGAAGGGAGAAAGAGAGAGATACACCCAATTGAATGCAGAATTCCAGAGAATAGCTAGAAGAGATAAGAATGCCTTCTTAAATGAACAGTGCAAAGAAATAGAAGAAAACAATAGAATAGGGAGGACCAGAGATCTCTTCAAGAAAATTGGAGATATGAAGCGAACGTTTCATGCAAAGATGGGCATGATAAAGGACCAAAATGTCAGGGACCTAACAGAGGCAGAAGAGATTAAGAAGAGGTGGCAAGATTACACAGAAGAACTGTACAAGAAAGACCTTAACATCCCCGATAACCATGATGGGGTGGTCACTGACCTTGAGCCAGACATCCTGGAATGTGAAGTCAAATGGACCTTAGGAAGTCTGAGCAACAACAAAGCTAGTGGAGGTGACAGTATTCTAGCTGAGCTATTCAAAATCCTGAAAGACGATGCAGTAAAAGTGCTACACTCAATATGTCAGCAAATTTGGAAAACTCAACAGTGGCCACAGGATTGGAAAAGGTCAGTTTACATTCCAATCCCAAAGAAGGGCAATGCCAAAGAATGTCCAAACTACTGCACCATTGCACTCATTTCACATGCTAGCAAAGTGATGCTCAAAATCCTACAAGCTAGGCTCCAGCAGTATGTGGACCAAGAACTACCAGAAGTACAGGCAGGATTTCAAAGAGGGAGAGGAACTAGAGATCAAATTGCCAAAATATGCTGGATCATGGAGAAAGCTAGGGAGTTCCAGAAAAACATTTACTTCTGCTTCATTGACTATGCTAAAGCCTTTGATTGTGTGGCTCACAACAAATTGTGTCAAGTTCTTACGGAGATGGGAGTACCTGACCATCTTATTTGTCTCTTGAGAAACCTATATGCGGGTCAGGAAGCAACAGTGAGAACTGGACACGGAACCACTGTTTGGTTCAAAATTGAGAAAGGAGTTCAGCAAGGCTGTATACTGTCACCCTGCCTATTTAACTAATATGCAGAGCACATCATGAGAAAGGCAGGGCTAGATGAATCAACAGTTGGAATTAAGATTGCTGGAAGAAATATCAACAACCTCAGATATGCAGATGATACCACTCTCCTGGCAGAAAGTGAAGAGGAACTAAAGAGACTCCTGATGCGGGTGAAGGAGGAGAGTGCAAACGTTGGCTTAAAACTCAACAATTAAGAAAACTAAGATCATGGCATCCGGTCCTCTCACTTCCTGGCAATTAGATGTGGAAAAAATGGAGGTAGTGACAGATTTTATTTTCCTGGGCTCCAAGATCACCGCAGATGGGGACTGCAGCCAAGAAATTAAAAGACACTTGCTCCTGGGGAGGAGAGCTATGGCAAATCTAGACAGCATACTAAAAAGTAGAGACATCACCCTGCCAACAAAAGTGTGTATAGTCAAGGCTATGGTTTTCCCAGTTGCAATGTATGGGTGTGAAAGCTGGACCATAAGAAGAATTGGGGCGTTTGAATTGTGGTGCTGGAGGAAACTCCTGCAAGTCCCTTGTACTGCAAGGCACAATCAAACCAGTCAGTTCTGGAGGAGATCAACCCTGACTGCTCTTTAGAAGGCCAGATACTGAAGATGAAACTCAGATACTTTGGCCTCCTCATGAGAAGGAAGCACTCCCTGGAGAAGAGCCTAATGCTGGGAACAATAGATGGCAAAAGAAGAAGGGGACGGCAGAGGATGAGGTGGCTAGATGGAGTCACTGAAGCAGTTGGTGTGTGCTTAAGTGGACTCCGGGGGATGGTGGAGGACAGGAAGGCCTGGACGAATGTTGTCCATGGGGTCGCAATGGGTCGGACACGATTTTGTGACCAACAACAACAACCAAGAGAAGGAGTGAATTCTCTTCAATCCATCAATTCCCTTTCTCCATTTTGATTTTGAATGTAAACTTTGCCAGTCTAAGATGAACAGTATGAAAAGTAAAAACAATGTAGTAAAAATATTTGATGTTTACAAGAATTTCTGATTACTATCACCTCAAAATCTTTATATCTGGGGCAACAAACCAGTGGGAGTTACATTGCTCATGGTGCTTCTCTATACTGCAGTAATTATGATAGCATTTGGCTACTGACCAAATTTAGCAATTCTAGCATATACTACCTGGGGTGATAACATTTTCAGATACAATAGTTTTAGAGTGCTACAAATCAAATGAAGCTAAATGACATTCTTCTTTTATCCTTGCCGGAGGCATTTCTTTTCCCCTTAGAAGGCAGTGGACTTTTCATTGTTACTAGAATCTTTGAGTGTGCTTTTCCCAATCTACTGCAGAACAGTTTTGTATAACACATAATAGAGACAATTTCTTATTTAAATTTCTAGGCAAATACTCTTGCCTCAGGCAATATTTTCATTTTCCTTCAATATGCTTTAATTCTATTTTAAAATAGAGTTTTATTTTAAAAATCATATACACTTACCACTTGGTGTATCATATCACCATGGAAGAAAAAACTGCTGTGTTATATTTTTATAATGTTATATTTTTCCTAGTGTGAAAACATAAAATTTAATAAGGTAACACTTAAGGATATGTACATGATGACAACAGAATTTCCAGCTTTTCCATTATCACACGAACAGATGGAATAAAATGAGAGAACACAGATTGACCATGGATTAGATGACTGGATTCCCTCAAACAACTCTCCAAAAGACTGGACCAAGTCCTGCAAGCATGCTTTCCATCTATGGAATCTATAAAGGAACAGGAAAGTGCCTACAGAAGTTGGAAGCTGCAAGGCAAATAACACAATTGTTATATACACTGTCCCTTTTTGTGGCAGTGTATCCTCCTCCTATCCGTATTTGTGTTGACTATAAAGCAAAAGGGCTTATTCCAGTTTTCATTCTCAAGTACAAGCACTGTGACATTTTCACAGAAGGTAATTCAATGTTGAACCAATTTCACTAAAGAGCAAAGGTGATGGTTTACTGTCAATATTAGGATTTGATTATATTTTTACCAAATGTTGGCATACTCTGGATAGGATCTAGAGGAAATTAGTTATGCTGTAGTCTCACTGAAATAATAGGAAAAGTTAGTATGACTAATCATCCTGAGAATCATATCTATTTTACAGAATGTGATTATATCTGAGTATATCTCTGAGTTAAGGGCAATGGAAAAAAACCTGCAGAACAACTGGAGCACAGGTGGACAGAATCTAGTCTCAAATTCAGGCATAAGAACTCACTACTGAGCTGTTCTGTGGTGGTTACAGACAAAGAAGCAGTTTTTCTATTCTGCCATGGCATCTTTTATGTCATCCACCTGATGATTTAGGGTCTTTTGGGTTCTGGTGCAGTGGGACACCTTATATAAGTCTTGGTATTATGCAAAACACATTAAGGCCAAATAACTTGTATCTGTCACAGGATTAGGCACTTAAAGAGCTGAGGCACTTTAATTTATAGAAGTGTAAAGAACATCATATGAGTGAGAGCCAGTGTGGTGTAGTGGTTAAGAGCATGGGACTGGGACTCAGAGGATCTGGGTTCTAGTCCCTGCTCAGCCATGGAGCCAACTGGGTGACTTTGGGCCAGTCCTAGACTCTCAGCCCAACCTACCTCACAGGGTTGTTGTTGTGGGGATAAGATGGAGGAGGAGAGATGATGTAAGCTGCCTTGAACCCTTTGTAGGAAAAAGGCAGGATATAAATTGCAATATAAATAAATAAAAATGAATATTGTTCAGTGACTTTCCATCCTTAAGGCCTGAAGATTCAGAGAAGCTGTTTGATAAAATTCAGCCAACCACATGTTTGCTCAACCCTTCCCTTTACATCTAGTAGGAAGTGTGTGATCAGTTGTGTCTGAAAGGTTACACACATCTCCATTTCTGAGGAATTAATCCCAGTCTTACTAAAGGAGGTGATCATATGACCACTTTTCTGTTAATCTGTTTTTATTGTACTTTCAAACAGTAATAAAAACATTAAAGAACTTGAATTCAACAATACAAGCTCTTGAGGAGCAACTGATTTCATCTACCCATACTGAATAATTAGTGAGACTACATTAAGCTGATTGACACCCTACACTAACCCCCAAGCTTAGCATGACATCTGAATTTAGAAATCTGGTTTTCAGTATGTATTTTTTGTTTGTTGGTTTAGAAATGAACCACCTGGATAAATGATGGGTAGTAATAGGATTATATTGGGTAGTTTCTTGTAATGTCCAAATATGCCTGGTCAATTTTATTACGGATTGTTGGGAACACCTACAGAGGTATCTGGCAAGAGTCATTGCTACTCCTTGCAATTTTGCTAGTACCGTAATCATTCTCCCTCATCCCATCTCAGCATCCTCTGCCTCACAATGTTGGTTTTTTTTTTCTTCAAGAAAACTCCACTGTTGGGAGTTTTGAACAATTTTTATTGCTCTACCTGAGTTTTGCAGTTTTCCCCTCCGTCTTACTGCTCTGTCATGACATTTGTATATTTTTCATGTTCCACTTCATTCATCCACCTTGAATTTATATCTTTAATTACTCTGTCCTGAATGTTTTATCTGTCTGTTACATTTCTATACTACCCTATAGCTGAAGCTCTTTGGGTAGTTCACATCTATTAAAACCATTTGCAATACAAAAATTTAAAATGTAATACCAGATATAAACCAGAACTAAAAAACTAAAATGCCTGCAAAAATAAAAAGGTTTTCAGCTGGTGCCCAAAAGGGCAGGGACCTGATAAGCCAATCCGAGAGGCTCATTCCACAACCAAAGTGCCACAGAAGAAAAGGCCCTCTCCTTAGTAGTGCCCATTTCACTCCCTTTTGTGGGATCTCTAAAAAAGGGCTGCTGAAGATAATCCTAGGGTCTGGGTTATCAGAGTATGGATAACTAGGCTATCTTTGTCCAGGTAAGGATGCAGTTGGTATATCACCCTAGGCTGACAGAAAGTGCTCTGTGTACCAAGTCCACCTGAGCCTCTAATGACAATGTTGGATCTAAGAGCACCACCAAAACATGAATCTTATTTTTAGCGGGAGTACAACCAAAACAGATGAAAAGTCACTTAAATGGACATACTACTCACTAACACTACCTTCATCTTGTCTGCATTGAGTCTCAGGTTCTTGGTTCTCATCAAGTCCATTGCTATGCCCAGCTACTGATTGAGAATGCCCACTGCCTCAGTTGGATTTGATGAAGAGAGATAGAGATGCAAGCCATCTGTATACTGGAGGAGCCTTCATTCCTATTTCTGAATAACCTCCCACAGCAGCTGCATGTAGATGATAAACAGCCTTGTGACATCCTTTAGCTTTACTGCTAAAGGACAGAGGAATAATCCCCCAGCACCTGAGTGCCCTTCTATGCCAAGATATGGCTGGTGGTTTCTCTTTTCAGTAGTAGCCCTTACACCACCATTATGGATCCTCTCGCAACTTTGTTTTGGTTCTAGTGCCAAGCAAATATCTTTTTATTCTCTCAGTAGTCCTCTGCCTATTTATGCTACTGTGCTATGTTTTTAAGGGCACCATGCTAGGCATGTGTTTTTAAAAGGGGATTTACAAATCCTAGCATAACTTAGCCAGAACAGTTTTGTTTTTAATTTTGGATTATATGGCTATGAAATGTATTTGTGTTTTCATTGAGAACCCTGAAAAAACCCCTTCTCCATGGCTGCTTTTCTGATCTTGGAGGGCAGCCAGCATGGCTCTTCCCATTCGAGCTGCAAAGGGCAAGAGAGAAGGGGCTCTGCTTCAAGCGTGGAGCGCTTTCTCTGACCTTGGTTCTGGAAATCCTCCCTCTCTTATTTATTTAAAACTTTTAAATTTATTTAAAGCTAGATGTAACAAATGTCCTAAGTCTATCCAGTGAGCTGAGATGTGAACAAGCAACTACAGCCAAACTCAAACACACTGTTCCCTAAAAACCATAGTTCTATAGCTGGAACGTATTGTGCCTTCTGATACCTTTACAAACAATTTGTAAATGCTATATATTGCTATATGAATTTACATTTACTAGTCACTCATTGGAATCAATACTGTGGTAGGTGGATTTCAGGCTTTTGGGAGCTACAGTGTATTTTATTGGAGTCTGGAAAAAAAAAGTAGGTGTTCATACTCCTAGCATTATACAAAGTTCCTTTCATTTTCAATATGAGAACTAGTTCACTCCACTCTTGGTTTTCTTCATACTACTGGACCAATTTGTTTATGCTGCACCACCACCACCAAGAAATCCATTTTCTTCCTGTTTCTCAGAAGCTGTAAGCTCCAGTCTGTGAGGCTGAGGCTGCTTGTATTCATAAGCCATCTGCGTGTATGATCTCATATTGTTCAGGCTTCCTCAACAATTGGGCTGAACAAGTTTTCTGCCTCCTCCTACTAAAAGCTTCAGCAAACTTTTGAGTAAGCCTGTGACTGGCTGTTAGTTCTGTGAATGGTTTGAAGATATGAAGCAGGGGTGGGGTTCAGTTGCCCATTGGCTCTGTTTTCATGTTGGGTTTCAATTGGTTCCGTTTGACCTTGTCCTACTGAAGGCCCATTCTTTGTTATTAATAGACAGGTTTTAGCCAGTTCTATTATTTTGCTTTGTTAAGTACTGTTTCCAAATATTGCTCTGTTTGCTTTATGGTAGCCCTTTTCTTTTTCTCTTTTTGTAAATTAACTTACCACCTATCATAATAGAAATACTGCATGCATGTAGTTGAGCCTTGGTAGTAACTCCAGCTCCAAAGCTTTCCTCTTGGCTATTGCTACAGTTGCAGGTCTCAAGCTTAGAGATTTGAAAGAGAGGATGCCACTTGTTGTATAAGACTTAAGGGTTTCTTATAAAGTCTGATATTCTCCTGGCTCAGTCTGAGTTAGTCAAAAGAGATGTTAACAGCCTACGTTTCTGGGCTGGTGTTTGACCAGTGCCACCTTTTGTCCCTGTCAACACTGCCAAGAATTAAGCACATAGACCCTTTCCCCACTTCACCCCATTGTTAAACTATTTGGAGTCAGAACAAACCCATTCATACCCAAAGTACTTGGTTATTTGTATTTTTAAACATTCTTCAAAACTAAAAAAAATGTGCTTCATTCTTAGGGGAACTTTGTGGTCAGGTCTGTACCTGTAGCAGAGTTTGAAAATACACACAGTCTGTTGAAGGCAGTCACAGACTAGTTATTCTCCCAGTGGCAACATATTTATGATGTTCCATGAGAAGCAAGACTGAAGTTTCTTACCTACTTGTCTGCTTGGATACATGCCTTCCTCTGTATCAATTCACACAGAAAAGAAAAAACATTGGTTGGGGCTCCTCATACTGATTTAGTATGATATTGCCTGCCAATACATATTGCCTGCAAATCATCCTGTTCTTTTTCCTGCATACTGGACGAGAATATATAGTATATGTGTTATACCATAATAAAACATGTTGATAGTTAAATCTAGGTCCCTATATAGTAATGGGTTCTGCCATTTTGTTAGGAATTTTTCCTTGTAGAAACATGCAATGGAATACTATTACTATTATTAGCCAAAAGCTTAAACCTCCTGTACCCTGAGAATCTTGAGAACTGCTTTGCTCTAACACATGACCAGACCCATGAATGCTTATTTTCATTCCTGTGCTTTGGCCAGCAAATCCCCCACAGGGTTTCTTTAGTTTGAACCAAATACAAAATGTGTGCATGCTCACAAGCAGCTTCAACATATAAAGTGTCAGATATATAATCTGGCAGATCTCTTTGTAGCTAGAAGCACTGCATTTTTTTCTTTGAAGTTCCATTCGTTCAAAGTATTCTTTTCGAAGTTAGTGTGCGTAGGATCTTCATTGTTGCATCCCTAGCAATAGGGAGAAGAGGAAAATGACTGCTACATGGATGGAAAGACATCAAAAAATCTTTTCAAGAATGGAGATGAGTTTGAATGAATCTAAGAGGTGGGCAGTTCATTAGCATTCGGTGGATTTATGGGACTTCCATTTACGTAGGCCAGCTATCTATTGACTTCCAAGCTACTACTACCTATTATGACTCTGAATCGCTTGAAAAAGAATAAACACTTCAGTCACTTTCCCCAGACATCAAACGCTGCTGCGGCAGCCTTGAAATTCCTAAACGACTTGAAGGTAAACTAGACGAATTTCCTTCCTTCCATCCCAGGGATCGCCCCGGGCGCCGGGACAGTAACTGAGCCAAACAGCCGAGCAGCAGACTTGCAGGCTGCCATTGCCTACCGTGCGCGCGCCCAGATCGTCACTCTCCAAAGGGGCAGAGAGCGAGGAGGGCAGCAGCTGAGAGCGCGAGGCTTTTGTCCCCGAAAACGATTACCTTGTTGGGCAGTCCTTACGCTTTCAGCGGAGAGGGAAAAGCACAAGACACGACAGCGAGGAGGAGGGAGAACTGATACTTCACTCAGTCTGCTGAGCGAGTCTTGCCCTTAGCCAGTCTCCGAGTGCTTGTCGCTGCGTGCCCGTGAATCATCGCCAGTTTCGACCAATGATTTAGTAGAAAAGTGAGATGAGGACGCCAACTCTGTTTCAATAGAGGAATCAATGGCATCCAGAAATTGCACTGAATCCTTACCATGCCTTTCGCGTGGAGGATGCTATCCCTTGGACAATCTTTCTCTGTCTTACTGTTTGAAAGGTTTGTCCCCTTTTGAAAGCTCTCCTAGTTCTGCAGAACATCTTGAGACTTGCTGAGTTTCTTGTTACCCTACAGGAGCCCAGGCAGGGTCTGTGAACTCACTGCTAAGGCAAGGTCCCAACTCTGCTAAGCCTTTGGCTTACATTCAAGCAAACATGAGGAGCACTGTGCTGGACTGACACTGCAAGGTCTTAAGTGAAGAGACAGGGCCAAGGTGTACAGTATTTCCCCCCACCCTTTATATGTTTTAACCTCTCACATATTCTCCTGAATGTCTGAACAGGGTTTCTATTATCATTACATTCAGTCAGAATAGCATATTTACCTCTCATCTGTCATGATGTTTTTAATTTATATTTTTATTTGCCCCATTTTTATTCTGTTTTTCAGATATTTTTCCTAAATTGGCTGACATCAGTAAAAAGCAGCTATGCCCCATCATAATGTTTACAAACTAAATTGACAAAATGTGGAAAATAATGGGAACAGAAGAAAAACAAACACATGAGAGATTAATTTCAAGCATTTTCATTAAAAGACAGTGAATTATAAGTGGAGATATAAATAAATACACAGCAGAACAGGTTGTTTTTTCCTTGCTGACAACATGTTTGAATAGCAGTTGGTGGCTCTTGTTCTGTGAGCTGATGAATGGAACCTAAGAATTTGAGTTGTATTCCTCCAACCTCCCACTGGTCCTAGGTCCTCTGGCTGATGGCTGCAGGTAGACTGCTGCTCTTCTGCTCTCCAGAGGGCAAACTCAACTCCAAGTATCCTTTATTTTTCTAAACAAGTATCTCTCATCTAATGAACTTTAAGAAAACCCCAAATCTATGGAAACAGACTCCATGTTTTCCTTTCTGCTATTTACCAAAAAAAAAAAAAAAAGATTGACAAGAATAAAAGAGAATCCCAGTCCTAAATTTCATTCTAGTAACTTCCTTGCTTTTCAGATATCTCTTATTTACTGTGTTTTGAGTTCCTCGCTCTTTCATAGCCTATGCTGGAGCAGTTCTGAGCAGAGGCCAATCATTCTGGCTGACCAAACTCTCAATTTCATAAGGTCCTGCTGCAACTGATGGCTCAAGGATAAGGGTGTTCTCATCCTGTTCAAGCAAATGCAAATAAAACTATTCAGATTTTGCTAGATTGACACTAGAATCTGAACTGAGGGGGTTGGGTTATATGGGTATGTACAGCCTCATCCTTTCACTTAAGTCTTCATACATTCTTCTGAATGTCTGGACAGGCCTGCTATCATCATCTAAGTCAATTAATACAGTCGTATTTACATTTCAAAAACATGACTTCAGGAGAAAGGATTCAGAGTAGAAAACCCTTGACACTAGAGCATCCCTACTTGCCTACATGCACAGCCTTGGAGATCTGAACTCATTCAAAGAAATTAGGTGTTCTTTGATCATTTGTTTATTTAATCTCAAGCTCCATTCCTGACCCTTCATATGCAATGTCATATCTAGTTTGTTATTAACTCTGTTGTTTTTGTACCATTATGTTGTCTCTGATTTATGGCAACCCTATGAATGAAAGCTCTCCAAAATGTTCCATTCTTCACAGCCCAGCTCAGCTTTTGTAAATTTGAGGCTGTAATTTCCTTTATGCTGCCAATCCATCTTCTATTTGGTCTACCTCCTCTTCTTGCACCTCTGACTTTCCCTAGTGTAATTGAACTCTCCAGTGAGGCTTGCTTTTCTCGTGATGTACCTAAAGTACAATACCCTTGGTTTTGTTATTGCTGCTTCTACAGACAGTTCTTTTTAATTTCAACAGGGAATTTAATCTGAACTGAGAGACAGACACTAAACTGTTTGGAGAATTAAAGACAACACCAATAACTTGAATTGGGCTAGGACAGCAACTTGCAACCAGTACAGGAATTTCAATGAAGTTGTAATGTGATCTTGATACCCTGCACCACTTACTGCAAAATGCACAAAATGAATCTTCTGAACAGTCTTCAAGACTAATCCCACAGAAGACACTTTTTTTTCCTTTCAGAGAAAATCCTGCTTCATTTGATTTAGGACTCACTTGTTTGTCTTTCTGTCAGTCAATAGTATTCATTAAGCTCTCCTCCATTTTTTTCCTGTCAGCTGTTTTCACAGTCCAGCTTTCACACCCTACACAGTGACAGGGAATACACCAGTGCGGATGATCCTGTCCTTCCTCTCCAGTGAAACATCCTTTACACTTAATGATCTTTTTTGCTTCCTCCACTGAATGATGGCTACTTTGATAGATTTTCTACAAACTCTGATATTATTTGGTTAGATTTTGCATTATAGCTCCTTACTTGCCTGAACAACACCTTGCCTCAGTACAAGAGTCAGTCCATTTCTTCTGAGTTTTGCATTTCTGGAGTAAAACATTTAGCATTTGACTGAACGTGCCCTATTCCAGTCCACTTTAGTTATTTCATCCCAAATATTGTGATGTTTAAGCATTCCATATCTTGCTTTACTGTTTCTAGCTTGCCTTGATTCATCCTTCTTGCATTCCATGTTCACTTTCAGGGGTGGCCAAAGTTGCACAATGGAAGAGGCACATACGGTAAATGTCAGATGTTTGAGAGCTGCAAGACATTAACAAATGTATTTATTATGACCAGACAAACATTGCTACAATTATCAGGGTAGTTACTGCTAGTAGAGCTCCTGTGAGTCTCCATCTTGGCTGTGAGCCATTGAAAATCTGGCTGATATGTTGTCAAGGCTGTATGAATTAGCTCTGTTTGACTTCATAATTGAAGTAGAGTACTGCTTCCACTCATTTAGTTCCTCCTCTTTTTCCACTGTGTCTATTATTCTTCTACTTTTTGCCATTTAAATCACATGGTACACATGGAAGAACATCACAGAAACATACCCTTGAATTGGAGGCAAAGAGAACGGAAGCAGGCTCTATGATTATTCTTACTTAATGAAAGACTGGTTTGTGTTGCATGCTTCAGGAAACTCTCAAGGAGGTGGGGGATCTCTCTGTCTCCTGCCCTGGCCACCTCCTCCTCAAGTTTGCTAAGGCACTCTGCCTATATCACATCAACAGACTTGTTTGCTCCTTCCCTCCAATTCAGGAGGGCCCCACAGTTCCCCTCATCCAATCTCCACAAAGAATCTACTCCTCTCCTCTTTTCCTCACCTATGAACATGTTGATAGGGCAAAGGTCCTTCCTGCTGAACTGCTCTTGAGGGGAACTGAGAAGAAGCTTTCCCCAACATAAGGCAGATTTAAACTGAAAGAGAGCAAACCCTCTCTCCTGCTCCCACCCTAACTCTCTTCCTAAGCCCCATAGATCAGATATACACTCACTGCTCCCTCATGAGACCTTTCTATTTGTGAACAGCAGTCCACAGTCCCTCTGCCCAGATTTTTCCTCCTGTGCTCTTCAGTACATTGCTGCCACCATGTTAGGATCTGGTGCAGCACAGACTGTGTTAATGGAGCAGTGAAGGAGGCAGGAAATCTGGAGTGGCGAGTTGCTGCCAAGGGAGGGATGTGTGGGAGAAGTTGAGGCTTCTGTGATGAGCCTTCAGCCTTGCCTTTTGGGCCAGGAAGAATTGCTGCCTTGGGAAGAAGGTTCTAAGCTGTTCCACTGGGCCACTTCCTGCCTATTTTGGCATGCATACCTAGTTCTTTTAATGGACAGGGAGAACCCAATGCCTGCTTGTGTACCAAATTGCCTTAACTAAGATGCCCTCAATCTGGTTCTTTCCTCCTTTGGAGATTCCCTCAAGCAAATGGGTTTCAGGTTTCCCATCTGTCCTATAATTTTTATAAGGTCAGGCTTTTTCAGCCCCTCTGTGAGCCATAAAATAAAGAGCTATTATTTCTTTAATGTTGGATTTTTTTATAACAAGGTTTTCAGGGTATGTATTACTCAGAAATGGTTTACCATTCCCTTCTTCTGAACAGTATCAACTAGGGTTAGCTTGCTTTTCACTCCCACTGTCTGTGAAAGAAGCTTATCAGTATAACCTTCAGCTATCACTGCTGCTGTGCAGTAGATGTCCTTCAGAAGTTTCTCTTGCCAACATCGGAGATACCAATTTTCTTCCACTGATGTGCCCATTTCTCCTGAAGAGGGTGGATGCATCTTACTCTGGTGTCTCTGCTTTGACCTTGTGTGAGACTGATTTGCTAGGTCAAAGAGTGGCCTCCTGGTGGCATTGCTTGCTCTCTCTCTCTCTCTCTCCCCCCTCCTCGCTCTCTCAAGCCCCCCACATCACATTAACAAGGGGATTATGTTGCTTAAATCAGTGCAATTTAAAATTGTGTTGCTGGATTATGCCCAGTGATATTTATAACCATATTGATAGGTTCAAGATTGCATATTTAATAAGTAAATAAGTTTATTATTGTAACCACAGGTCATAACATAAAAGTACCATAAAATGATAAAGTAGTAAAAGTATAAAATAAGCTACTGCAAAATAGAGCCGATGCTACAACTGAGAGCAGAATTGCATATTTGCCCTGAATGCCAAGATTCATTAATGAACATATTCAACACTGACTTCCTCTAGATTATCTTCTTGAATGGCACAATCATTTTTTAAATAGTATTAATGTCTGTGCCAATTTCCCATTTTAGAAACACAGAAACAGAGCGAGTCAGAAGGGGCCTCGCGGGCCATCTAGTCTGACCTCCGGCACCAGCCGGCTCCGCTCATGACATGCCCAGCCTACCTTTGAACACCCTCACTGATGGGGCCTCAATGACCTCCCGTGGAAGCCCATTCCACGTCCTCGGGGTCCTAACTGTCAGGAAGTGCTTCCAGGCATCCAAATTGAACCTTGGCTCCCTGAGCTTTGCTCCATTGGAGCGCGTCGTGCCTTCCTCTGCAGGGGAGAACAGGCCTCTCCCCATCTCCATGTGACACCCCCTCACATACCTGTATGTTGCCAACATATCCCCTCTGAGTCTCCTCTTCTCCAAGCTGAAGAGACCCAGTTCCCTCAGTCTTGCCTCATACGGCATCCCCTGCAAACCAGCCACCATCCTTGTGGCCCTACGCTGCACTGACTCCAACCTGGCTATATCCTTTCTGTAATGAGGGGCCCAAAACTGAACACAATACTCCAGTTGCGGGCGCACCAGAGTCGTGTAGAGTGGTAGTAATACCTCTCTTGATCTAGAAGCCACACTTCTGGCTATGCAACCAAGGGTGGCATTCGCCCTCTTGACCACCGCATCACACTGCTGACTCATGTTTAGCCTGCGGTCAACCAGTACCCCAAGGTCCCTTTCACAAGTGCTGCTCTCCAGCCACTTGTCACCTAACCTGTACTTATGACAGCTATTCTTATGCCCCAAGTGCAAGACCTTGCACTTATTCACATTGAACGCCATCCTGTTGTCTCCTGCCCACTTCCATAGTCTGTCCAGATCCTTTTGGATCTGGTGTATCTGCTCCTCAGTTGTGGCCACTGCTCCAGTTTTAGTGTCGTCTGCGAATTTGATCAGCAGACTGTTCACCCCTTCTTCCATGTCATTAATGAAAAGATTAAACAGGATCGGCTTGTCACTGGCTGCCATCCCGACGATTCCCTGCTAATGGTTACCTTCTGCTTTCGGTCAGTCAACCATGCCCTAATCCACCGAACAGTGCTTTGGTGTATCCCAAAACTCCTCAGTTTCTCCACCAGGATATCATGGGGCACTTTGTCAAAGGCCTTGCTGAAATCCAGGTATACCACATCCACTGCATCCCCTCCATCTAGCCATCTTGAAACCTTGTCATAGAATTCCACAAGGTTTGTCTGGCAGGACCTGTTTTTGCGGAAGCCGTGTTGTGTGGCTGTCAGCCTCCCTTTCCTATCTAGCATCACTAGATCTCTCTCTATTATGAGCCTTTCCATTGTTTTTCCTACAATGGACATAAGGCTAACCGGTCTATAATTCCTCATGTCCTTCCTGCTACCCTTTTTGAAAATTGGGACCACCGATGCCACCCTCCAGTCCTCTGGAACTTCACCCGTTCTCCACGAGGCCTCAAAAATGGAGGCCAGCGGGCGTGAGAGAACCCCTGCCAACTCTCTAAGTGCTCTCAGGTGTAACTCGTCAGGGCCTGGCGCCTTTGTAATGTCCAATGCCCTGAGGAGCCCCTCGACTTCAAGGGGGGTGACTCTAATCTCTGCCCCTAAGTCCCCAGCCTCATCTAATCTCCTATACGGATATCCCCCGTCCTGCTTTGGGGAGAACACAGAGGCAAAATAGTCATTTAGCATCTGTGCCTGTTCCCTCATGTCAGTCACTGGATCTCCTTCCTCCTTATTTAGTGGTCCCACCACTTGTCTCCCCTTCCTTTTCCTATTTACAGGCTGAAAGAAGCTTTTTTTGTTGCTCTTGATATTCTTGCCAAGTCTCAGCTCATAATCAGCCTTAGCCTTGTGAAGAATCCTTCTGCAACGGGCCTCCTCCTCCCGGTATACCCTTTTGTCTGTTTCCCCCAGTACCCATTTCCTATGGAGGCTCCTCGTTCATCTAATCCCCCTAACCACCTCCTTACGCATCCATGGCAGCACTCTCCTCTGCCTCCCCACCTTACTGACTAGAAGTATCGGCAGGGCTTGCGCCTGCAAAACCTCCCTTTTGAGTGCCATCCACCCCTCCTCAACTCGCTTACCTTCCAGTAACCTATCCCAGGAGACTTTCCCCAGTCTGGCCTTCAGTTGGCCAAAGTTGGCCCTCTTGAAGTTCCAGCTTCTAGTGCTCGCCCTGCTGCACGGTCCCAGTTATTGAGAAGCATAGGAAAAGGATGATTTCCTGATTTCAAATGTCATGTAGTGATTTTCAAGTCTGGGTTCAGTATTTTTCAAATACTTTGGAAACTCAAAGAAGCAGCATGAAGCATTCAAATAATCTGAAATACAGTAATCATTTTAACTGTGCCATTGGTTATGTTGATGCTGTAATTCTAATTTACAGCACTATCCTATGCATATTTACAGAGTAAAGCCTACTTTGTTCAGTGAGGCTTACTCTCAGGTAAGTATACATAAAATTACAGAATAATAACTTCAGCTGTTTTGTAATGGAAAAGCAACATTAAACTTGTTTCCGGATAGAAGGTTTCTAGCACTAGCAGTAGAAGCCATTATGTAGTCGTTGCATCTTTTATTTCTTAATAGGCTTTCAGTTAAACAGGGAGAGAAGAGGTGATGGGAAAATCCAAGAGTGTTACAAGTAAATGCTGGGCATACACTTCCCTCGCAAGCCTGGGTAAACGAGGTCTCATCTAGTAGCACCCCACTTTACATAAGTAACAATTGCTTTTAACAGGTTCATGTCGTACCGAGATCAAGTCACCTGTAAGGTAGGCAAGGCTGAGAGATAACTGGCGCAATATCACCCAGTGAGAAATCCTAATGACATACGTGAAGTTTCATTCACCTACTAAATGCATACACATTGCTTCAGGATAGAAGAGTCATGAGCACCTGCCACACAGAACTACCTTCGAGCAGGGAAAGAACCTACATACAAATGAACTCATCAAAGCATTTCATACTGACGTCTCTAAGGCGATGCTACTGCCTCCATTGAACACAGCGACAAAAGACCCATTAACTGCAGCTCAGAAACGCATCCACTAAAAACGCATGCGCAGCACCGAAGACAGCCTGCATCCTTTAACGCAAGGGAGCCCCCGTGAGGCGGTATTGAGCAAGGAACAACGCCCATCGGCCTCTTTTACTTGCGTCACACAGGCTTTGCTGCCTTTCCCCCAATCAAAGGCTTAGCCGATGAAACGGCGCCAAGCTGGAAGGGCGGGGGCGTGGCTTGAATGCTGCTGCAAAACTTTTTTTTTCCTTGCTGCCTGGGGGCTTGTCTGGTTTAATTTTCTCCCCTCCCCTCCCGCAAGCCAGAGGTCTTTTCTACACGCACGTGACAAGTGGAAGGCCTGTCCTGAGAGGAAGAGAGATGCCTGTCAGGAAGGTACCGCAATGGGCTCGTGGGAACGCATGGAGTATGTAGCACTTGTGAGCGTAGTATCGACGCAGGGAGAGAGTTAATGTTTGCAATTAAGGTTCTCGAGTTTCTTCTGACGTATCCCAGATATTGGCGTGGGTGGGAGGGGAGCTAGTTTAAGGCCACCCAGAGTGCGGAAAATGAAGTCTGCACGTTTCCAAAGGTACCTCTTCGCTATTCCAAATATCCTGGCTCAAATTGAAATCTGAATGCTGCTATTTTGAGTGGGAGTGGTGCCTAACGTGTCTTAGGTGTGTATAGGGAGAAAGAAATGATCTAACGGTGGCGAGCGCATGACTTTATTTTATATAGCGTGGAGAAACTTAACTAATCATTTAGGTGTCAATATAATCCAGTATGCTCTTGAGAAATTCAGTGTGGTCATGCAATCCTTAGAAGGAATCGATGTATTTCAGTGACTGTTCTCTGTTTTAATTTGAAATGTCCATATACTTACGAAGGCTTGGGAGGCAAGGCTATGTGTTCTATGATAAAGCTTGCTTGGACACATTGTCTGTACTAAGTATTAATGTGGTATTAAACTCAATTTAATCTGTGAAGAACACAGATGACAAATCTCAAACTATATGAAATCTCTGGGAGAAGTAATCCAGAGATTTGGAGTAAGGTGCCACCAATGCCTTAATGATCCACAGTTCTATTCCTCGTTCCTAAGGATTAATATCAAGGAAGCAGCTAATACCCTAGAAGGAGCTGGATGAAGGTGAACAAATTGAGGGGGAACTTGTACAAGCTGTAATAAGAGAACTATTCAATCTATTCTGAAAGGGATTGTGCTACCTGTGAAAAATTAGGAATGTAGAACTATTCCTAGTTTCAGAGATTGAATCAGTCCAAATCATAAATAGACTATCACAACAACTATGGAAAACAAAACAATGGCCTACAGCTCAATACACATTCTAGTCCCCCCCAAAAAGGAGATGCTAAGTGCAGCAATTATAAAAAGTAGTGATGCTCAAAGTGTTGTATCAGAGAATTTTACTTTATATGAAGGAGGAAATCTTTGATATTCAAGCTGAATTCAAAATGGAAAAGGTACCTGAGATTGGTACCTGAGTATACATTGGCTACTGGAGGGCAGCAAAGAATTTCAGAAGATATATGCATTATAGACTATAACACGGCCTGTGACTCCTCATGAAAGTGAATTAAGAAAGTGCAAAAGTGGGACTGCAGCTGACCATTAAGGAAACAAAAATCAGGACTGCAGTAGAATCACACAACTTTAACATCAGCAATGAAGAAACTGAAATTTAAAAGCCTTGCAGGGTATCAAGACCACATTACACCTTTATTGGAATTCCCATACTGGTAGCAATTTGCTTTCTTGGCTCACTTTGAGGTTTTGGTTTTGCCCTTCAAGGCTCAAAACAGCTTTGTACTTGTTTCTCTAGTCTGGTTATGAAACTATCTGCTTATTACAATCTGCAGGAGAGGCTTTTGTCAGGATATTGCCATTGCCAGTGGACTGTTTCTTGGGAATACAAGAAATGTACTGTGTTGTTTTCAAAAACTGTGGAATGTGTGTGCTTGAGATTTGATTCCACCCGTTCCCTCACATTTGGTTTTGAAAGCAGATGTTAAAACACATATCTTTAATCTAGTGATACAGGTATTTGGAAAAACATCCTCTGCCTATTAGGGGAACTTGTAAAGGAAAGATTCAGTTTGCAGCAGATATTTCTGATGCTCAACAAGCTTTCCTCAGTTTAGGCCATCTGGATGTTTTGGATGATGACAGTTGGCCATGCTGGTTGGGGCTTGATGGGAGCTATCAGCCAATACATCTGGAAGGGGCACCAAGATCAGGAAGTTTGTCCCATGGAATGATCTAGTTTATAATACTTATTTTACTTTTTACATATTTTACCTTGCATTTACATCACATTTTCCTAGTATGGCACAAATATTAAGACTTAAAAATTTACGAGGGAAAATGAAAGCACTGTGATTCACATATTAAGCTTTATATAATTTTGTATTAAAATGCACACAAAAAACCTAAAGACAGTATCATGGAGTCACAATACATTATTCGCACTGAAAAATAAAAGAAACTCCTACACACTGTTGACACATTAATTAACTTTATAAATCCAAAGAATTGTCATGTTATGCTTTTCATCTTCAACTTTGCAGTTGCCAGATTTTTCTACATATTCTGATTGACATTCATTCATTGTTACCAACAAACATAGAAAACAGAACATTTTACTGTGAACATTTTTAACAGGAAAAAGCATTGGAAAATATCCACCTCACATAATTACTTCTGACATTGAAAAAAAAAGGCACCTTGTTTCATAATTCTAAGTGTTTGATCTCTCTTTCAACCCCACTAGTTCTCAGCCTGACTCCAGTTGGTAAAGTTAAAAAAATTAGGTAGTTCTTGCAAGCAAGAGGACTGCCAACACCTGAATAGTTTAGGCAGCTTTGTAGAGTCAAGACAGATAATAGGTATTTGAATTTGAAATGCAGCGTTATCTCAATTATAGTTTTATTGTTTACCTTGAGGTCAAGTGTTGCATGCAGAAATGGTAATGGAAACTAGAAGTCTTGGAACAATTTTCTGATTTGTGTTACTTCTATAGTTGTGAACTTTTTGCTTTGTATATTTACATTCATTATTTTATTTATTTTTGTTTATTAATTAAAAGCTTTTGTATGCCGTCCTATTATACAAGATCTCAGGACAGCTTCATTAAATCAGGGGTGGGCAGAAAGATTTCCAAATGATTTGGACCTCAACTCCCAGAAGCCTCTACCAGCGTGATCAATGGTTAGGGATGCTAGGAATGGAAGTCCTAGACATATGGAGGTCTGCTTTCTGTCCATTCCTGCATTAAGCTACAAAAATGCATTAATGAAATAAATGATATTTTTCTTTGTAGAGAAAGCAAAAATGGTGCACAGAACGTGCATCTTTTCCAGATGAGAGGTGTGTAGAAGAAGGGAATAAAAGTGCTGAGGCAGCTGTGACTGTAGCTTCAGTTTCAGGTGCATGGCTTCGTTGTGGAGATGGATTTAAGACAGCTTCTTCAATAGAGGTAAAATGTATATTCTTGTGGGAGAGTTCAGAACTGCATACTGGTTTCAAAGAGATGTTAAGGAGATATGTACTAAGGCTGCCACAGAATTCTGGTTGCTTAATCATTTGTCCTTTAAACAGATTAAGTGATACCTAGCTAATACAATTAGGTATGGTAGTTTTGATTTTTAGACTTTGAGAAAGGATTCCCAGATAGATGGACTCCAAGACAGTCTAGATGTTTCATCAGTGAAGCCTTGCTCTAGACTGATCAGAAGCCGTTCTAGTCTTGGTTTCACCTGAAGCTTAGAGCACTCACCATCCCTCTTTGCTTCAGAGTGGTGGGAGAAGGAGGGAGGTTGAGGTAAGTTATTATTATAGGTAGCTATTTCTCCTGCTGTGGTTGAAGCTTTCTAACCAACTGTGTTAATGCTCTATAGTAGCCTTGAGGCCAACAAATTTTACTTAATAATATTTGGTTATACCTTTCTACTTCTGTGGTTTGGATTCCTGTTCCAGACTGCAGTGTTTGGTTAATCCTTACACTGACTCAGGCCATTGCTTATAAAACAAGACTCTAAGAAAAGTGATTTAACCTTGATTAAGAGGTAAAACTAGGCCATGAAATTTCTCCTTGTCCCAAACATTTATTCTCTAGCAAAAATCCATTGACCAACACTGCATACATACAAGGGCCTTAAGTATACTTAAACATACAAGCATCCAAGTCTGCCAGTTCTTAACACTGGCTGACCATACTAGTTGGCTTAGTTTGGTTATAAGAAAACCCTTAGCATTAACTAGGGTTACAGTACTATTTAATGTTTAAACATATTTACTAAAATGTTATCAGTCCAGGCAGAAGGCATAGTTAAGGCTGATGAGGAAAGGGCAGGGAAATTTGTTAGTGAGTAGAGGTGTTGTACATAATCTTATAGCTTGTTTCCAATCTCTTCTGTGAAACCGATTGTTCACAATAAAGTGTTGTTAGTGAAACTTACATGGAAACTATTCATGCTTTATTATAAACTGATTTTTGTGAAGTATATATAGTAATTAGGACTGCAAGCTTTAAACTGATTGTTTACTTGACTAATTGATGGAGTCCAATGTTAATTAGCAAAGGCAAATTTTAATTGGTTTAAAAATTGGTTTTAATAAGATTTTATTCATTATTTAAAGGATCTTTTGCATCTAACTATGGGTAGAACCCTTTGTTCATTAATTAATGGATTAATCCATTAATTAATGGATGATCTTTAAATGCTATAATTATTACAAGAATAATGTGAGATTTGTGTAAATATCTTTGTGAGCATCTTGTGGAAGCATCCCTAAACTAAGCATTGAATGCACTACTAATTTGAAGTACTATTTTATAAAAAGCCTGAAGCATTTTGCATTAATGCCTGCTTATTACCACTTTCTTCCACATGCAGAATACATCCTCTTTTTATGGTTCCTCTCAAGTTATGCCAACTCCATATGAACCCTCATAGTTCAAAGTAATTTCAGATTCCTGGCATCTGATCAGTATAAAATTTCTTAACTAAAACTTATAACCAGTAACCATACTTTTTGCTCTTGTTAATTGCAGCCATAAGCAAAACATTTCACACAGATTCAGAGTGCTGCCTTCTTGTTTATCAGTCCAGTATTCTTACTAACCCGATTAGGCTTTCATGTAGCCATCATCCAAAAGAAGAAAAAAAATGTTCTAAAAGTTCATTGCCCATTGCTGCAATTGCTGACAGATATTTAACAATTCAAATTCTAAAATAGTGTTTAATATTGTCAGGGCATTAGAATTGTATTTCCAGTTCTGATTGTTACATAACAAGTAAGAATGGGAAACCTACAGTCCTCCTGAAATTTTGACCTACAAAAACCCTATAAGCTCTAGCTAACATAATCAGAGGTGAGGGATGGTTTGACTTACAGGCTAAAGCATCTGGAAGGTTACATCCCTCCTCTACACGAAAGCAACTTAAATGACAGCACACATCCCATGACCTGAAGACTGCTGCTGCATTTTTAACACATTGCAAATGACAGAAGAAAACTAAGAGGAAATGTTACAAGAGGAAATGCGAGGAAGAGAGCCAGTGTGGTGTAGTGGTTAAGAGCGTGGGACTGGGACTCAGATGATCTGGGTTCTAGTCCCTGCTCAGCCATGGAGCCAACTGGGTGACTTTGGGCCAGTCACAGACTCTCAGCCCAACCTACCTCACAGAGTTGTTGTTGTGGTGATAAGATGGAGGAGGAGGAGGATGTAAGCTGCCTTGAGCCCTTTATAGGAAAAAGGCAGGATATAAATTGAAAAATGAATGAATGAATGAATGAATGTAGAAGTAAACACACCTTGCTGTTTACTATGACAGAGGCATTAAAATACTATAAAGAGTTATTAAATACATTGTTAACACTTCTGTTTCAATGCTCTCTTAATCATATATATTGTAACACATGGAGAAAAATAACTTGAATGGAGATACTCATTTTCAATATTAAGAAAATCAGAACAGAAGCCTATCTGCAACAATATTCTGTTTCCATAGTGACCAACCAGATGCCAGTGGGCAGTGTGAAGAAGGATATAAATGCTATGGAACTTGGAGGTGGTAGGTCGTCATTATGAGCAGTAGCTTTTAACAAAGGAGATGGAGTTATTTACCCATGGAAGTTTGACTGTCCTTTCTTAGTACATTTAGGCAGAGGGTAAAAACTGTTCAGTTTGGGCATAATTTTTGTGGTGTTGGCAGCTGTTTGTGGTTCTGCTAACTTCTGTTGTATGTTGCTGTTTTTGTTTCCTTTTTTGGCACTGTTGCTCCAATAAAAATTCTTTTGTTTTGTTGCATATTGCTCTACATGTTTTAAAAATATGATTGCAAGCCTTTCTGGGGTCTCCTGTTAGCAGATGTAACTTATAATTTATGTATAGCATAATACAGTACATGTCTACTTAGTAAAGTCCATCAATATGACTTATTTCTATCAGGTAAGTAGATATAGTTTTGATGCTTCAATTAAGGTAAATGTCATGCATGCAAATGAATATTTTTCATGTTCATTATTCATTGTGTATTCATTTTCTCTTTAAAATAGATGGAAGGATCTTCAGAAAAAAGAACTGGAGTTAAGAAATGCATTGCATCATTTATCAGCTCAATTGAAGGTATGACTAGCATTGTATCATTTCCTATTAACAGTACGGGGGGGGGAGGGTTGTTTGTGTTATTCAGAATGCTTTGTGTTTAGTAGAGTTTCATAACTTCTTTCTTAGTTGTAGCCTAATCTGAGTTATAATTAACCTTGTAAAATAAATTCTACATAGCTTCATCAGGATAAACATAACCTGGTGAACACTTTTTAAAACTTCAAAACTTTCTGAGTACATGGTAGAGAGAGCAGTCCAATCAGTGGACCTGTTCGCAAGCTTGAGATTCATGTGGATATTCAGTGAGAACAGTTTGCTTGGATTATAAACCTACACTTATTCACTATGAAGTAAGTTTCACTGAATGAAGTTAGGCTTACTTTCAAATAAACATGTATAGGATTGTGCTGTCAGTTACCTTGTGGTATAACACTAGTATCTTAAGGAAAAAGAAGGTGAAAACAGCATGTGTGATCTACATCAGAACCTGTCCATAAACATGCACCCATTCTGAAAGGGACAGCATTGGCACACTCAGGCTTGCACTTAAATATCCAATAAATCTTTTTAGATGTCTTATTAAGAGTTCTACCATCAGTGCAGTTCTTCAAACAAAAACATTGAGAGAACAGTGTATATTGAATGTTGGCTGTGTACAAAGTTTTGCAGTTGCCTTGTTACTGGAGATATGGAACAGATGTTCCTGGAACAGATAATTTAAAAGGAGTGATACAGTTTCAAAAGTAAAACTGAATGACTATGCATATTTGAATAGAATTTTGAGCTGTATCCGTATATTGTTGTATTGACGCTTTAAGATCCTAAAATGTTCGATCACATGATGATGGAGAGTGTATGCATGTGAAATAATACCTGACAATGTGCCAAGCACAACTAGGATTTATTGGAGTTTGTTTTTTGCATGGTGAGAATGAGTCTGAGGCCTTGTTGCATGTAGAATGCCCTGTGTGAACCAAGTCATATTGCTAGGACAGATGTGTGTCCAGATTTAAATGTGTATGAGTCGTATGTTACATATTGTTTGAAATGTGTCCAATGCTGCCCATGTGGCTAAGATTTGTCCTCTTCACTGACAGAAAAGTCCATGCTTGACTGTCAGCATTACTGTGAACTGGCCCTGTAGTTCTTTAATGCAGCAATTTCAAAATTACTTGCAAATTGCTGTGTCTGCTAAAATTGCTTTTATCTTATTTTTTTGAAATCTTGATCTCACAGGTGCATGGCATATGTAAGAAATGGTGAACACTGATTTAAATCTGGTCTCTAACATGAATTTAGTAGCTGGCTTTTGTCAAGCTTTGTTTCAATGCTCCACCTTCAATATAGGAATAATATTGGATTATTACATTGTAGCAATGTATATGAACCACTTTTATCTCTCAAAGTAACAATATAAATAGTTAATATTTTTCTGTTGTGTAGGGAACAACCTATTCTAATGGTAAACATAATCTGAAATGGTTGAGTCTTCATGTAAAAACAAAATGTCTAGTGGCTCTGCTAGGATGTAATGATAAATCATGTTTTATCAAAATGGGAATGAATCTACCTTCTCCCCTATGCTCCAGCATCATGCACTCCCACCTTGGCTCCCACCTTGGAAATAACAGAAACAAATGCAAACTCCCACATTGTGAAGAGGAGTTTGCATTTGTTTCTGTTATTTCTAACTATAGTCCTTGGATCTGGATAACATGTCACAATAACTCTATTTTTTCGTTGTTTTAAACAATTGAATCTGATTTGTTTGAACAAATCAGGTTTAAGAGTAACCAATGTTGATGGTTCAGATCACATGGTAAATTGTGGTTAATTTAAAAAAAAAGTTTCCAAGCGCCTTATGGTGTTGCTGGAGAAAGATGGAGGAATGTGCAAACCTAGGAGGAGGTTATCAAAAATTGGTTTATGTTAAATTATCCAAATACAGCTTGTTTCACACATTTCTTAAATGGGAGTTAAAGTGCTACTAGGACACTGAAAAATAGTGGTGATAATAATTACTGGGATTTTGCTGCTCTAAAAATGCCATATTTGCTTGTTGTTTTGAGTGGGGCTAGTTTTAGGCATTTGTTCAAGTACAGGTACAATCCTGTTATTAATTAATTAATTAATTAAAACATTTATATGCCGCCCTATCGCAACAAAGCCTCGGGGCGGCTTACAACATAAATTAAAATACAATAAACCAATAAAACATATTCATTTATCCCGTCCCCCTCAGTGCATCTCATCAGTTATGATGATCATATGATCCTGAACTTACAAGCTTATGAGCATCCTGTGGAGGCATAGTGCATGGCTGTTCTTCTACCCCTCCTAAGCAAACCAGGAGAAAGCTTTCTCATTAAAAGCTTTTTTTGTGTTAAAGCTGACCATCTACGGTGACGTTGTAAAACAAAAAAGGGTGTTTCAGATGTCAGTAAGAGAAGCAAGCAGAGTTAGAGTACTGGCTATGAGGGAAATGTGGTTGATTCCATACTGACTATCCCTCCTTTCTTCCAAACTAAGAAGAGAAAACCACACTTTCAAGATGAGTTCTCTTGTTTCAGGGCCAATCCCTTGAAGTGTTTGAAACATCTCAACTGGTATGCTATCTCCCCATTGCCATTTGATTAATGATGCTGAGTCTGCCTCCCTCCCCATTAGTATGCACACTAAACTTTCCACAGAATTTGAAATTGTCAATTCTCAGTGGCTTCCTGACTTACCTCTAGATCCATTTCGATTGGCCTTGGCATTTCGATTCTGGCTCTACCTTTTTGTCTGAATCAGGATCTATCTGATTCCATACCCCTTGAAGGCTCTTTTATAAGAGGAGTGGACCCAGTCTCTGCAGGGAGGAGTGATGGATGGGACCTTCTCTTCCCCATCTACTCACCCTGTACTTTTTTGTACTGCACCAGTTGCGAGAGTGAAGGAGGTCAGAGCTCTGATTTCCTTCAAGACTGGAACATTGTCTCCAGCCTTGTATATGGGAATCTGAGGCATTTTGCTCCCTCAAACACTGTTTGGGACCATAGTAGTGCATTCTCCATTTCCTTTCATATCAGTTTTAAAAGGTAATTTCATAGATTTGGAGCAGTTAGTGATTAAGTTTTAAACATTGTTTAAAGGTGGGATTCATGTTGAATTTTGGCATTTTAACATGGTGGCATATGCATTACAACACAACTGTAGGGAACATGTTGCTTCTGGAACACTCTGATGTTGTACTGTGTTAGACATTTACATATTCTGTCCACAGGAAAATCTAAAAGCGAGAGCACAAGTGAATTCACTGACATAGTGTGGAGCTCCAGTGGGAGTGACATCTCAGATGATGAAAATAAGACTTCAGAGCTTCCTCATCTAAAAAAGGAAAAATATAGAAAATATGATTTGATCTTTAAGGATGGATATAATGAAGGTGAGACTTTACATGTGTCTTCTATGCACTAGATCAAGATTATTTTTTTCTGTAAAAATTGGAAAAAATCATAGAATATGTAATTCTCTGGGAATTCAAAAGCAACAATTTCCAGCTTGTGGTTGGCCACTTTGTGAACAGAATGCTGATCTACATGGAACCTTGTTCTGATCAAGTGTGGTGTTCTTATGGGCACTGTTAATCCCCATAGATCTCTGGTCAACTCCAAAGTCTGTCCAAAGTCATGCCTTTTTTTCCCTCCAAGTTTGAAGTATCTAAGTGTCACTGGATCCAGGGATAGTTGCATGTACTTCTGATCATAGGACTCAGTATGGATATGATTGTACTGCTCCAATATCTGCCTGGGGTTTGCCTAGCTTTGCTACCCATTACTTGTGATCCATACCTTGCAGTCCCCGTTTCCTCTGCTGTTACCAAACACCTTATTTCTAGGGGAGAGGTTTTCTGTTTTGCAGACAGATAAATATTTAACAGTAGTTATATAAGTTTAGGAATTTGATAGATGACAATTCTAATAAAATAATAAAACTATATAAACCAAATAGGAATAAATGTGGCCAGTGTGTGATAAAGCACAGTGTTACTGTGACTAGATCAGAAACAGTTGCATTTCCTAGTTTCTGGCTTCTCTCTTCTTTTTTCTGGCTTGAACACTGTTCTATCTGCTCCTCTCCCTTCTTTACCACATGGTTACTTTCCTTGAACTTCCTTCTTATCTTCTCCATTTCTCTCTGCTGCTGCTGCCTCCTCCAACCATTTTTTTCTTCTTTTCCTTCTCTCCCAGCAGTTACGGTTATGTCAAGGTTGTATTTCACTTTCTCTTTTCTCAGATCAATACCTCCCAGTTTATATCACAAGCCCTTAAGGGGCAGGTGTTACACTACCTTGCAAGCCCTGCGTGAAAAGATTTTCCTGTGCGAAGCATCCTTTGCTTTCTTCAAGCTCAGAATCTCAGGGATCTGTGTGCTTGGCAGGCAGAAGTTGCTATGACCAGTATGCATTGTGGCCAAGCATAGTGGCCTGTTCCCCTTGTAGCCAAGCTAAGTGTGAAGAATGTACCTTGAGATTTAGCTAGCTTTTCCTTTTTGTCCCTTAAGTCCCATTGCCTCTCTTCATGTCATTTTGACAACTAAAGAGCTGATATTACAACATTGGAAAGATAAATGACAACCTCCTGTATCAATGGATTAAAGACTTAAACATGATTTCACGTCCTGGATGGGTAGCATCTAAGTATCACCCATATTTGTGAGCCTCCCTGAGGCTTTGTTGCGATGGGAGCGGCATAGAAATGTTTTAAATAATAAATAAATAAATAAATATTTAAGTGCCATTTGCAAAAAGATACATTTATAGATATTTAGTCTGCTTTTCTTAACGCTTATGCCTAATTGCTTTATTGATTGCTATATTTTCATAAATATGAGTGTAACTTGTGAGTATATTTCATATGCACTTCTGTGATTAATTTCAATTTAACCAAGAAGATTATATTTTCCCTTCCCTTTTTAACTTTTTTTGTTGAAATTCATGATTAAAAGTTTTAAAAGATCCCTTTGCCTCACTCCATGTTTGTTTTCTTTAAGTCAGGCCTCAAGGAGGCACTGTGTTTCCAGCATTCTACAAATTGTATTGCTGATCTTTATCCTGCATTTGTTTAAGGCTATGGCTTCCTTAAAAATGATATTATTAGTGGTATCAGTTTCTCTATCTCCTTTATCCAAATGACTTTAGGTATACTGGCTTTTGAATGGATGGTGGCATGTGGTCTTCAGTCCCATCCAGACAAAGGCCAAAACCCACATTCAAAGGTTGATAGAATACCTGCAGCATTTCTGATTAATTGATGCCAATGAGGAAATGAAACCCTTTATGTTTCTTCTCTCCTGAAAGCAAGTCAATATACCCACTCTGATTTCGTTTCTCTCTTTTTCTCCTGATATCATTCTAAATCTATCCATTCTGCCCATTGTGTGATGCCTCTTGAAACAGCACAGGCTTCCCAAAGCTTACCTTGTCATTTCCTTGGTGCCCTCAAAACTCTTTATTTGGCAAATTACAACTCTCCACTTCCATCTTCTCCTGCTTTATCCTGGTTATTGAGAAGAGACTGTGAAATCTTTACTTTGGTGTTCAGTCTTAATCTGTCAGTGAACTAATTTTCCATCATCCATCTACTGTTGACCAAAGATTTTGTACATGTTAGCAAAGACCATAATAAACATGGTTTATGTTTTTGGAAATGCCATATATTTTCTTAAAATTCTGGAATTACTTAAGAATCATGAGATGAAAGTATGGGTCCTCTTAAAGTTTCTGTTAAAACAAGCATATGAAGTTACTAGAGTTGCACAGTCCCTTTTTGAATTTGGGGAGCATAATATCTAAAGAGGACAAATGGCTGTTACTCATAATAGCCAAGAAAGCAACCTTGGGATTTAAAATAGAGATTGATAACTTGATGTCTCTCAGATGTTAAACTTCCAACACCCAGAAGCCCAAACCAGCATAGGCAACAGTGAGGACTGATGGAAATTGTAGTCTAGCAACATCTGGAGGACCACATGCTACCCACCTGTTTAGTAGTCTTACTAAAGCTTACACAATTTTTGTGGCCTTTGAACTGGCTTAGATGTCTTATTATTCTAATATGAGTTTTTGAGTTAAATCCCTCTGGTTAGTTAAACTATCAAAGCAATTAGGACTGAGGTTGGCTTGCTTTGAAACTGGAAGTCTCTGGTTTTCTACATCATTATGACAAGCAAACTTTCATGTAAACTCAGGAGGCCTTGGTTGTATGGGAGAAGAGGAGACGGGCAGGGCAATGCTTGAGCCTCACTTTCCTCAGCTTTGTTCCTGCTTGTGCATGTAGTGCAACAACCTTGCATAGTGTTTTGTGTGAACCAGGTAAATATTTGAAGATATCCTTATTTTTCTCTTTTGTAATTCCTTCATGTGATCTTGTTGATGATCTTGTCAGAAACACTAGATGGCCATCTTTCCTTAGCAGAGTATTTCAGCATTTGTTTATTAGTTCAGTAAATGTTACACTAGTCTAACTGGGTCAGGCACAACTTTTTGTAATTTCCTGCTGTTCTTAGTGAAATGGAAGTAATGCTTATTTTCCAGATTATTGTCTATTGTTTATGTGAAAACATCAGCTTGCATTGCTAAAGATGCTGTCAGCTATTTCTGTATAGGTTTAATAAATCTGAAAGATACATGTTAAAAAGAGTATTGGATCACTGTATTGTGTTCTACAGCCTTGTTATATATTATTTGCTCTTTCTGCTCTTTCTGCCAATTTTGCAGATTGGCAATTGTTCCAGTTTTCATTTTAAACTTTTAAGAACATATCTGTTATTATCACATTTAAAATTGCATTATTTTATGTTGTTGAATTAAGAGCTCTTCAAAATTAGTAGTATCATTACTACCACCATTTTTCCAGCAGCTTAATATACAGAAATTTGGTACCACGGAGTTAAGAAGTTGCAAACATTTCTGCAGGTCATACCCTTAACAGTATAGAACAAACATGGGTAGGGGAGTTGGAAATCTTAGCTCTATGTGGCTTATTTTTTACCCATTTTAGGAGGTACCTTATTTTGTAAGATGTAAGGAGCAGTTTCAGCAGCCACTAGTGCTCACAAGAAACCACTGAACTAGTAAGCTTCAGTGTTGTATTTGGTCAGGCATCTTTGAAGATCAAAATAATGCATTATGTCTCTGTGTACTATTTGCTGGGGAACATGGGCAGGAAGGTGCTCATGTCCTACCTGTGGCTTTCCTACAGATAACTGCTTGGTCATTGTGTGAACAAGCTGCTGTACTAGATTAACCATTGATTAAATATGGTACTTACTGTTTTCTTGATAAAGTTTTGTGGTGATTTTAGCATTTTGCTGCTCCTAGTAATTCTATTTTTTCTTTTTCCATTAAGGCGAACCACAGTTCATTGATTGGGAGGACGATAGCAATTATGAGGATGATGTTGAACAGTGCAATGGATCAAAAACTGAGGTTCCTTTAGAAATATCAGTCAATGATTCTTGTAGAAGCAGCAGGTTTATGTCTGATGAAGAGAAGGAAGATGAACCTTCAAAGGTACAAAGCAGTTTTTGATTTGCAAATCTTTTAAGTTATCAGCATGAAGCCATTTGATAATTTTGCTTCCTTCATTTGCTGAAATGGGCTGAAAGTTGTCAAAATAATTAGTGCTTCAGGTTAACATGAGTGCAATTTTTCTAAATCTGTCTTGATGTAGTTTTCCTTTGAGAATGCAGTGATTTCTGGATATGTTTTTGTTAAAATCTGCAGCTAATATATTTTTAGGTTAAAGTATGGTGAAAAAATGAGCCTCTGTTTTGATCTGTGGATTTTGTTCTCAATATAAACTTAGTCCTTATTAAAATGGGTTAAATTTTAATGAATGTTTTATTCTCTGTGTCTACTTAAAATATTTTTATATAGCTTTCTATCATTTTTGGTTCTCAACACTTCAGTTTTAACTCCATGGCAGCCCCACTAGATCTTTTTTAAGGATATTAAATTTAATACTTGCAAACTGAATGGTAAGTTCTGAACATACAGTATTAATTGGTTGGAGCCATTTACTGGAATTCTAGATTGTAAGCTTTCAGTTTTCCTTCAAGGTATTCATAAATTGGAAGATTTCCAGTAGAGGGAGTCAAGAACCAATTTGGGCATTTTGGCCTTTATTTAAGAATTGAAAAACGTGTTTAAAGTTTGACTCTTAAAATCTTATGTACCGTATTTTTCGCTCTATAAGACGCTCCTGACCATAAGACGCACCTAGTTTTTAGAGGAGGAAAACAAGAAAAAAATATTCTGAATCAAATGGGCACATAATCACAGGCACATTCCCCATCACTTCCCCATGGGCTGCACATCTGACAGACTTACTGCACACACATATTTGCTCTATAAGACACACAGACATTTCCCCTTACTTTTGAGGGGGGGAAAAGTGAGTCTTATAGAGCAAAAAATACGGTAATTTAATGAATTGCATGCTGTATTGTGGCATTTAAGTAATTTAAACATGTTGCATTGGCCAATTGCGTGCTTCGGGGTCTCTTCCTCATGAACCCCAATGATAAAGTAAATAAAGGATATCTGACAGATATGGGCAGACTCTTTTAGATTAAGCATTTTAGAGTGCACAAATGTGATGCATTGATATTTCAAGAGCTAGTGAAGTATCTGAAATCCATATTCAAAAGCAAGCTTATACTAGAAGTGGATGTAGCTTTTGAGTAATATATTAAGGTAAAATCCAGTGGAGGTGTCTATAAACCTCTGAACTTGGAGAATTATGGGCATCCTAAGCAGAGTGGGAAAAGCATGTAGGTAACGTTCACATCTTTGCTTCTCCACCCCCACTTTTCCAAGTCAGCTTGATGGCCATTTTTGACTGTTGGGGTGCTGTGTATGAGAAGGGAAGGAAGTACCACAAGGATATCTTGCCTGTTTCCTGGTCCCAGACTCCTCCCCTCCTTAACTTTCTTTTCTCCTTCACTGAGGTTGTTTTTTTGACCTTGAAGAAGAAGGAGAGGATAATCTAGGATATGATAATCTAAGTGCAGGTCCCAGCTCTGAGGACATAGCTCTTCTCTGGGATCTGGGAATCTGAAGAATTTATGCCCTCCTTAGACACTGTCCAGGGTCCATGGGATTGCTGTGTTACTCATTTAAAATAACCAAACCATATATTCCTTTGTTGGAATGCAAGAAGTTAGGGTAAAAGAAAATGTTTTAGTTTCATCTTCTTAGTTACTAATATTTTAATCCTGAATTTTCAGCTCTCCTTATTAAAGGTCATATGCCTGTCTCAATAAAGTTGATTATCCATCTGTATTTATACATGGAATGTGTAAACACTTTCATAATTTTACTCTTCCCCCCTTAGATGTTAGTAATCATATTATGCAAGGTTTGCTTAATTTAGTTTTCTGGTGTATGGAATCATTAATGGAAGTACTACAATTTTGAGAGACCCTTTTCTTCTGTTAGTTGAAATACTGCCACATGGAAAACTATTCTTTGGCAAGATGAGAGCTAAATGTTTTTGCTTATTTTTATAATGCAAATTATAAATTATACTGTTTTTTGGGAACAGTAGTATAGGTTTCTGTGCCAATATATCTTACATTTGGCTTATTTGGTGCAGAATATAGGGCATTTTATTGTATACTTAAAATTACTACTCTCAGATAAACAATTATGGAACAGAACAATATCATCTGAAAGAGGGAAACTCTGCCCTGAGATTTTTTATGATTCCTTGATGGAGAGTGATTTTTGAAATATGTTAGGATAGTGTATAAAATAGGACAATAAATACAGAGATTTTGGTAGTGTTTGCTTTGACTTCATTGGTGTACTGTTACAGTGCAGCTAAGAAGTCTATTTGTTCCTCTTCAGTATATATACTTTTGTTTTCTCTTTGTGTTTTCTCTAACAGTGTACAAGCAGAATTCCACTTCCTTTCCTTCCTCTGAACCCGCACCTGCCAATCTGCTGAAGTAGATTTTGGTGGTGCACAGGAGGAGGGGGTATTCTGTGTTAGTGGACTGATGCTGTTGGATTTCATCTTCTGTTGTTAGGAATTGAATGTCAATGTTGTGTCTAATGCAGGGTGAGCCCAGAAATACAATCCAACTCTTCCTCAGCATACTAGGCTGGTTCACAGTAAGCCATAATTTGGAACAAGGGGAAAAAGCCCTGTGCATGTGTGCTCCTTCCTCCTTTTCTGTGCATTCCTTAACAAATTATTTGCTGGTTTGTAGGAAAATTGTAAACCTTCTTCAGGTGTTCATAAATGAAAGGACCTGTAAAAGAAAAGGGAGTACGTGAAGCTAAGCCTTGCTTGTGTAGCAACAAACCATGGCATTGCATATGAGCTTGATAAAGAGACAGTCTACTTTGAGGAACATACAAATATGTATATAGTGTTACAGAAAGGTTGGTATGGCAGACTTTATGAATGTTAAAGGAAACCAACAAGTAATGTGCTTAGGGAAATTTGACCACTAGGTACTGAGTGAATTAAATTGTCTCCTAATTTGTTTGGGAAGAGAAACTTTGGAAAGGGAGACCTAATCTTTTGCTGTTCCTATCTTGTGTCAAGAATGTATAGATGGAGGAAAAGCAGAATTGTGAGATTTTTTTTTTCTGCCAAGCATGATACCACCAAGATGCTAGAATCCACTCTTTTTTGTACTTTTCAGTCTTTTGATTTTTCAACTTTGATTTGGATGGATTTACTTACCTTGTACCTAAGATATAGTAGTACAAAGCAAAATAAAATCAGTTTCTCAGATATCTTAATGGACTGATCTTATGTGGGAATTTCCATGGTGATGATTTGTATGGAACATCAAACGTCACTTTGGGAACTGACTCATGTTGCATGAGAGATAACTACCATCCTAATTACTGGACTGCTTACATATTTTACATACTTTATTGTACTCTTAAGGGCCTGAGGCACATCATGGTTCTATGAGTATCCTTCAGGCTTGTTTTAGAAGTTTACTACAAGGAAGTATTTTAAAATGTGTGTAGAAAAGTAGTTAATTCAAAAACAAATTAACCAATCAAAATATTTACTGTTGTGCTGATGAGAATAAAATTGACAATGTAAAGAGCTGGACACATGGACTGAGCAGTCAAATAGACATTGTTTCTTCCAAAAGCCTTTTGATAAAATCCATCAACAGACTCTTGAGAAAACCTGGCAGTGATGGAATAAGGGCTGTGTGTGCACACACATGTTGTCCTATGGATCAGTAACTGATTACAGAATTGAAAGCCAACATTGAGAATGCATAGTATTCTCACAAGATTCTGCATTAGGATCAGTGCTTTTCAACCTGTTCATAAATGATCTGGAATTAGAAGTGAGCAATAAAGTAGCCAAGTTTGCTGATGATAGTAAAATAAAACATTGAAAAGGGATTGTGAGGAATTCCAGTGGGATCTCTCTGAGCTGGGAAAAAGGGCATCAGAACGGCAAATGCTTTCAGTGTAAGCAAGTGTAAAGTTAGCATGCTGGGGGGAAAGAATCTCATCTTCAAGTATAAGCTGATGGAATCTGAACTAGTGCTGATAGACCAAGAAAGGGTCTTGAGAATGTGGGGGACAGCTTGATGAAAATGTCAAATGTTAGGAGGAAATGCCATAATTAGGAAAGGAATTGAAAATCAAATTTCCAAGATCATATTCCTCTTACACAAATCTTTAATATGACCATACTTAAAGTATTGTGTACAGTGCTGGCCACCACACCTGAAAAATGACATTGTTGGAAAAAGTGCAAAGAAGGGCAACTAAAACAATCAAGGGATTGGAGCAGCTCCCCTATCAGACTTTGTTACAACAACCAGGATTGCTTCTCTTAGGAAAATGATGAGTAAGCATGGCAAAGATGTTCAAAATTATGCATGGTGTGAAAAAGTGGAAAGTGGGACATTTTCCTCCTCTCTGAAAAAAAAGGGTTAATCCCCATGAAAACACCCATCACTCCTTTGTTCTGAAAAAAAAAAAAAAAAAGATTCAACAGCAGAAGTGTAGTGAGCTTGAAATACCTTTTGGGAATGGAAGGGAAGTTCCCCACAATTCAGCTTTGTCTTTCAAGGGTTGGGCCTTTTAATACCTCATGGATAATTAACTGGGACTTCTAAATGCTTAACAAAAACAATGTGGATATAAAGTTCCCTTTCCAATTGAGGATTCAAGAAACACAATTATTATAGTGATCTCTGCAACTGTGCAAATGTTAGATTTTCATGCCCTTGGTCCAGAGGAAGAAATGACACACAAGAGACCACTGAGTGAACATTTCTCTCAACTCAAAAGGATGCGTAGATGCAGCCTGAGTTTCTTAAGTATCACTTTTAAATGTGAAAAAAAAAGAGAAAAGTTGGAGGATTGAATGTAGGTCTCTCCTCATTGCTCACCTTCTCTGTCTAAGATAGAGGCAAGAAAAACCAGAGAGAGCAGGTATGCTGGGGGTGTGCAATCAAAAGAATTTTGTTGTTAGTCGCAAAGTCGTGTGCGACCCATCGCGACCCCATGGACAACATTCCTCCAGGCCCTCCTATCCTCTACCATCCCCCGGAGTCCACTCAAGCTCACACCAACCGCCTCTGTGACTCCATCCAGCCACCTCATCCTCTGCCGTCCCCTTCTTCTTTTGCCATCTACTCTTCCCAGCATTAGGCTCTTCTCCAGGGAGTCCTTCCTTCTCATTAGGTGGCCAAAGTATTTGAGTTTCATTTTCACTATCTGGCCTTCTAAAGAGCAGTCAGGGTTGATCTCCTCTAGGACTGACCGGTTTGATCACCTTGCGGTCCAAGGGACTCGCAGGAGTCTTCTCCAGCACCACAACTCAAAGGCCTCAATCCTTTTGCGCTCGGCCTTCCTTATGGTCCAGCTTTCACAGCCATACATTGCAACTGGGAAAACCATAGCCTTGACTATACGCACTTTTGTTGGCAGGGTGATATCTCTGCTTTTTAGTATGCTGTCTAGATTTGCCATAGCTTTCCTCCCCAGGAGCAAGCTTCTTTTAATTTCTTGGCTGCAGTCCCCATCTGCGGTGATCTTGGAGCCCAGGAAAATAAAATCTGTCACTACCTCCATTTCTTCCCCATCTATTTGCCAGGAAGTGAGAGGACCGGATGCCATGATCTTAGTTTTCTTAAAAATATTCAAAAGAATATTTACAGTTTATTCAGACCTGCAGGAAATACATGTGGCATTAAAGGGACTGCAGAGATGGATTCTATACAAGATGTTTTCATCCCCTAACAGTTACATGCACAGTCTGTGGGGGATGGGGGGGTCATGCACACAGTATGCTAGAGGCACATGAGAGTAAAGCAACTGGGATTAAGAGATCCCAACACATCCCATAGTTTATTAAATAGTTCAGTAAACCATTTGATTCAGAATATTTTTTTTCTTGTTTTCCTCCTCTGAAAACTAGGTGCGTCTTATGGTCAGGTGCGTCTTATAGAGCGAAAAATACGGTAAGACTTAAATAAAAAGGTCTTTGCCTGGCGCCGAAAAGCATATAGCGACAGCACCAGGCGAACCTCTCCAGGGAGCGCATTCCACAGTTGGGGCACCACCGCCAAGAAAGCCCTCCTCCGGGTACTCACCCACTTGACCTCCCTCATGGAGGGCTCCCGGCGGAGGGCAGCCATTGCAGATCTTAGGGGGTGGGAGGGCATGTAAGGGCGCAGGCGGTCCATTAGGTATCCGGGTCCCAAGCCATTTAGGGCTTTATAGGTCAACACCAGCACCTTGAATTGGGCCCGGACTTCAATAGGGAGCCAGTGGAGCTGATGGAGGACCGGGGTTATATGAGAATAATGCCCAGTCCCTGTCAGCAACCTGGCAGCTCTATTTTGTACCAACTGAAGTATCCGGGCCATCTTCAAGGGCAGCCCCACATAGAGGGCGTTGCAGAAATCTAGTCAAGAAGTCACCAACACGTGTGTCCCTGTCGCCAGGCAGTCATAGTCCAGGAAGGGACGCAGCTGATATACCAGCCGAAGCTGTAGGAAAGCACTCCTTGCCGCTGCTGTCACCTGGGCCTGTAACGACAGCTCCGGGTCGATGAGTACCCCCAAGCTGCGGACCTTGTCCTTCAGAGGGAGTGCTACCCCATCCAGGACAAGGCCCAAGTCCCCCACTCTGAGACCTGAACCACCCACCAACAGGACCTCCGTCTTGTCTGGATTGAGCTTCAGTTTATTGGCCCTCATCCAGCCCATTACCTCGGCCAGGCACCGGTTCAGCACAGGCACCGCCTCACCTGGATCGGTAGAGAACGAGAGGTAGAACTGGGTATCATCAGCGTACTGATGATTCTGCAGCCCACACCTCCTGATGACCTCCCCCAGCGGTTTCATGTAGATGTTAAATAGCATGGGGGACAGAATGGACCCCTGCGGTACCCCATGGCATAGCTGCCATGGCGCAGAGCCATAGTCCCCTAGCACTACCTTCTGGAATCAGCCGTTGAGATAGGAGCGGAACCACCACCAAGCGGTGCCTCCAACTCCCAATCCCGCAAGCCTATCCAGTAGGATACCATGGTCGATGGTATCGAAAGCCGCTGAGAGGTCCAGGAGAACCAACAGGGATGCACTCCCCCTGTCTCTCTCCCTGCACAGGTCATCATACAGGGCGACCAAGGCAGATTCAGTGCCATACCTGGGTCTGAAACCAGACTGAAATGGGTCCAGATAATCAGTCTCCTCCAAGAGTGCTTGGAGTTGTCCCGCCACCACCCGCTCTAGTACCTTGCCCAGAAACGGAATGTTGGCCACCGGTCTATAATTGGTGGCCACCTCTGGATCCAGGGATGCCTTCTTTAGGACAGGCCGGACTACCGCCTCCTTTAGGAGTGCAGGCACCCGGCCGTCTCTTAAAGGTGTTGACCACCTCCCGGATCATTAAAGAAGGTAAATTCAGCCTCTCCAGTCTTTAGTTATATCATGAGACTTATCTGTTGACTTGTACTGTATTTTGGTTTTTTATGCTCAGAGTAAACTTTCCTCCAGGTTCACGGATCTTCTGTGTTTGGATTCTCTTCCCATTATAGGAGGTGAACTTTTATCTTTCCAGCCCTCTATTATTAATCTTTTAATCAAGAGGGTATGAACATGCATTACCTTTAACAAAACAGGGAAAGAGTGTGGGACTTGGTCTCAGGAAATCTAGGTTCTAGTCCTTACTCAGCCATGGAGTTCACTGGGTGACTTTGGGCCAGTCACAGACTTTCAATCTAACCTACCTCATAGGGTTGTTTGAGAGCAGGAGAAGAAATATATAAGCTGTCTTAAGTTTCTTGAAAGGAAAAAAAAAGGCAGGCATTTAATCCCCTGACACATCACTTGGGGTGACTTTTTGGAGAAAATGCCTCTGGCTATAAAATGCAAAATTCCAAAAAAAATTGTTCTGCCTGGAATGTTCCCTAACGGGGTTGCAGTGAGGATAAGGGTGGCTTTCAGCCATGAGCAAGCACAGGTTATGTTTTACTTCTTCCTGAGGCTATGCAAACTGAGAAATGGCTCTGGCCTTTTGGCTCTGGCCTCTTGGCAGAGCGGCAGAGGCACAGGCTGGGAGAGAGTGCTGAGTGGCCAGGGGACTGGCACAGGCAAGGTAGGAGCTGGGCAGGTGGGAGCAGAGGTCCAGGAGCAGCAAAGAGGGAGGGGGCAGGGCCAGAGAGCTAGAGCAGCCAGGGGGAAGCAGGGGGCGGGGCCACTGGCCTGAGGGACTGAGAGGGCCAAGCTCGGGTGCGGCGCGTCAAGGGCGTCGTCCCTTGTCGGCGTCCCTTAGCTGCGGTCCGGACGGTCCAGAGACTCCCTTCCCTGAGACACAGAGGGTTGTTTGTTTGTTTGATTGTTTGTTTTTTTTGTTTTGTTTGTGTGTTTTTGTTTTGTTTTGTTTGCGCTTTGCTTTGCTTTGTTGTGCTTTGTTTTTCTTCCAATTTAAATTTAAGTTTATTTCATCTTTGTGTGTGGGTGCAAGTGGGTTTTTGTCTGGGAGAACTGGGCGAGTGAGAAGAACTGCAGGACTAACAAGGCAGGGGATCAAGGTAAGGTCTCGGAAGGGTTACAGATGGCAGACCAGGAGATGGCCTTGGCGGGAGTCACGGGTGTTGCTGTCCGCTGTGAGAGCTGCGACATGTTCGCCCTTCTCCCCAAGGAGAGGCAGGGATACACTTGCCCTCGGTGCAAGATGGTGACCCTGCTAGAAGAGGAGGTGAGGTGCCTGAGGGCTGAGAGAGCTCTCCGGGCCGCCCCGGAGCAGCCCCCCTCTGGACAGAGGGCTGAGGGAGAGACCACGGGAGGAGCAGCTGCGGAGACATGGAGGTATGTCACCCACAGGAGGAGGAGGCCAGCACAGCCTCCTCCTTCTCCTGGCACCAATCTGGAGCTGGGAAACAGGTTCTCTCCACTTGGGGAGGCTGGGGCTGACGAGGCCTCGGGGGGACCCCCTGGGACATCAGGCAGCAAGGGGGCCACTGCAGGAGAGGCGAGGACCAGGGCACGTGATTGTTGTTGGGGACTCCCTGCTGAGGGGCACTGAGGCGGCGGTGTGCCGCCCCAGCCTGGAAACAAGGGAGGTTTGCTGCCTGCCGGACGCATGCATCTGGCATGTGAAGGACAGCGTCTTGTTCGCTCTGGGGGTCACCAGCCGCTCCTGGTGATCCATGTGGGCACAAACGACGTGGCCAGGCAGGGGGTGGTCAGGATCACCAGGGCTTTTGAGGACTTGGGGAAGAAACTCAGGGAACTGAAGGCCCAAGTGGCCTTCTCGTCAATCTTACCTGTCCGGGGATTTGGGCCAGGAAGGGACAGGAGGGCCTCTGAGGTGAACGACTGGCTTAGGGTGTGGTGCCAGAAGGAACGCTTCGGGTTCCTCAACCACGGCACTCGTTTTCTTGCCAATGGACTTCTGGCAAGGGACGGGTTACACCTCACGAGGATGGGGAAAATGTCCTTTGGAGATGTTCTAGAGAGCTTCATCCAGAAGACTTTAAACTGAGCCAGTGGGGGGTGGGTTCAGGCCCCCCAGTAACGTATCTGCACTGGACAAGTGTGGGGGGAGGATCGGGGCTCTGGGAGCAGGGCTTTAGAGATACTGCAGGGACTGACAGGACTTCTACAGAGAGGGGCCAGGTACCAGGGAGGATGGGAGGAAGGAGGATGCTGGGAACTCCAAAGAAAGGAAGCGGTGGAAAGGAGTTGAGGTGCATGTACACCAATGCTAGGAGCATGGGTAATAAGCAGGAAGAGCTTGAAGCTCTCCTGGGAATAGGAGGATATGATCTGGTGGGAATCACAGAAACTTGGTGGGATGAAAGGCAAGTCTGGAATGTAAACATAGAAGGGTATCACCTTTTTAGAAAGGACAGGAAGGGAAAGAGAGGTGGGGGCGTGGCTTTATACGTCAGGGAAGGGATAGGATGCAGTGAGATAGAATGCAGCACAGATGGGGATTCGGTAGAGGCAGTCTGGGTGAAACGTAGGGGTTTTGAGAGGGAAAGAGACCTGACAGTGGGGGTATGTTATCGCCCTCCAGGTCAACTTCAGACCCTGGATGATGTCCTGACAGGACAGATTCTAAGGATATCTCAGGGGAGAGACACAGTAATTATGGGGGATTTCAATCTCCCGGATATTACTTGGGAGACTCACTCGGCGGTGACAGCCAGGTCACGTCGCTTCCTAGAAGCTCTAGAGGGTGGGTTTTTCACACAGAGGGTCCGAGAGGCAACGAGGGGGGGAAACATCCTGGACTTGGTCTTGACCAGTAGGGAGGAGCTGATAGATGAAGTACAGATTAGGGGAGCTCTGGATGCGAGTGATCACTCCATCCTTTGCTTTGAGATCAGGGGACTGGGGCCGTGCAGCAGGGCGAGCACTAGAAGCTGGGACTTCAAGAGGGCCAACTTTGGCCAACTGAAGGCCAGACAGGGGAAAGTCTCCTGGGATAGGTTACTGGAAGGTAAGCGAGTTGAGGAGGGGTGGATGGCACTCAAAAGGGAGGTTTTGCAGGCGCAAGCCTTGACGATACCTCTAGTCAGTAAGGTGGGGAGGCGGAGGAGAGTGCCTCCATGGATGCGAAAGGAGGTGGTTAGGGGGATTAGATGAAAGAGGAGCCTCCATAGGAAATGGGTACTGGGGGAACTAGACAAAAGGGTATACCGAGAGGAGGAGGCCCGTTGCAGAAGGATTCTTTGCAAGGCTAAGGCTGATTACGAGCTGAGACTTGCCAAGAATATCAAGAGCAACAAAAAGGGCTTCTTCCAGCATGTAAATAGGAAAAGAAAGGGGAGACAAGTGGTGGGACCACTAAATAAGGAGGAAGGAGATCCAGTGACTGACATGAGGGAACAGGCACAGATGCTAAATGACTATTTTGCCTCTGTGTTCTCCCCAAAGCAGGACGGGGGATATCCGTATAGGAGATTAGATGAGGCTGGGGACTTAGGGGCAGAGATTAGAGTCACCCCCCTTGAAGTTGAGGGGCTCCTCAGGGCATTGGACATTACAAAGGCGCCAGGCCCTGACGGGTTACACCCGAGAGCACTTAGAGAGTTGGCAGGGGTTCTCTCACGCCCGCTGGCCTCCATTTTTGAGGCCTCGTGGAGAACGGGTGAAGTTCCAGAGGACTGGAGGGTGGCATCGGTGGTCCCAATTTTCAAAAAGGGTAGTAGGAAGGACATGGGGAATTATAGACCGGTTAGCCTTACGTCCATTGTAGGAAAAACAATGGAAAGGCTCATAATAGAGAGAGATCTAGTGATGCTAGATAGGGAAGGGAGGCTGACAGCCACACAACACGGCTTCCGCAAAAACAGGTCCTGCCAGACAAACCTTGTGGAATTCTATGACAAGGTTTCAAGATGGCTAGATGGAGGGGATGCAGTGGATGTGGTATACCTGGATTTCAGCAAGGCCTTTGACAAAGTGCCCTATGATATCCTGGTGGAGAAACTGAGGAGTTTTGGGATACACCAAAGCACTGTTCGGTGGATTAGGGCAAGGATGGTGGCTGGTTTGCAGGGGATGCCGTATGAGGCAAGACTGAGGGAACTGGGTCTCTTCAGCTTGGAGAAGAGGAGACTCAGAGGGGATATGTTGGCAACATACAGGTATGTGAGGGGATGTCACATGGAGATGGGGAGAGGCCTGTTCTCCCCTGCAGAGGAAGGCAGGACACGCTCCAATGGAGCAAAGCTCAGGGAGCCAAGGTTCAATTTGGATGCCAGGAAGCACTTCCTGACAGTTAGGACCCTGAGGGCGTGGAATGGGCTTCCACGGGAGGTCGTTGAGACCCCATCGGTGAGGGTGTTCAAAGACAGGCTGGACATGCACATGGTGGGCATGTCATGAGCAGAGCTGGCTGGTGCCGGAGGTCAGACTAGATGGCCCGGGAGGCCCCTTCTGACTCGTTCTGTTTCTATGATTCTATGTTTCTAAATCTGTGTAGCAGATTTGGGCTATTTTATTTGTATGAGAATGGTTTGGTGTACTAACTTAAAAGCTATCATAGTACAGCTTTCCCTCAATGAATTTTCATTTTGTTTGTTGGAAGTTTTGGCTTAGAATCTTATGTTTCAAAAGAGATCAAGATTATTTGAACTGATCCTTGCTTTATGTCTCTTTTGGAGGCCTTTGCTTCTGGAGCTTCTGGGGTGAATTTGGCACCAACTGGTATATAAATGTGAAAGGTAGAAAGTTTAGGGACATTTCAGATGAGGCACTTTGTGATAATGTCACCAAAGAATGAGTCAGTAGGTGTATGTATGTGTAAATTACAATACTGAATGTCTGAGGTACTAAAGTCATCCCACGTCCCATATACGCATTAGCAATGCTTAGTATTTATCATTTCTGTAGCCTGTTTTGTTAGCCCATTGTGGAGGAAGAGGAAAGGGTAGTGGGAGGGAGAGCGAACTTATATTGCATGGTTAAATCCATGCGGTAAGTACAGTATTTGATTGTGCAGCTCTTCATGTTTTAAGATTGATTTTTATATATTATTATGCGGATGCTGTATCTTATTTATTTATTGCCCTGAGACACTGTAAAGGGCGGGATATAAAAGCTTTAAATAAATAACTGTATGACACACAGCTGATTTAGATTTCATAATAAACTATGGCATTTCAAAATGCAGCTCTCAGAAAGCTTTCATGATACCCTCTTTTCTCCTCCAGTGTGGTCTGTGGCTTTATCTTAATTATAGTGCAAAGTTGACTTATTTCCAGCAAACCATAGTTGTGATTTAGGTTCTGGATAGTGTTAAACTGCAGTTAATAATAACATTAATAAAACAGAGGAAAAGCTTCCTGCCTCCTTTTAGCTACCATGGAGGAAGAGAGAGGAGAGGGAGAGTGTGCACTCAAAGGCTTGCTGCAACTTATCCCATTATGATTAACACTAGTTTATCTTAGCATTCCAGCTGTCCAACCCAAAGCAAACTTGGCTAAAACAAATAATTTTTCATCCTTTTTCTTCTGTTTAGCACACTTGTTTTAAGAGGAGTTGTGTATTATAGGCTGCATTATAGAGATTGTAGTGACTAGATTGTACTGCTGTGAAAAAGGATAGGAAGTTTTGTCAATTGTCAAAATTAGTTGGTAACATCTGTTGCCTTTTCTGTGTTTCTTTTGTCTGAGTCATTCCAGTCTCATTTGTTTTCTTTTTCCAATAGACATCTTTGTTTTGATGTTGGCATGTCAATAACTCAGATCTTGGCTACTTTATTACAGAGATTTTGTGGAGAAAAAACTTCCATTTTTTTGGAAACTTTGTGCCATGGCTTTTTCTTTACACTACTGAAAATAAAACTGATAGAAATTATTGGAACAAAAACATGTGTTTTACTGATAAATCTGTTTACAAGTTTTATCTATCTTCGGGTAAGATAAACATTTCATTAATTGTGGTCTGCAGGTGGCGCAGTGGTTTAAACCGCTGTGCTGCTGGGCTGGTTGATCAAAAGGTCGCTGGTTCGAATCTGCACACGGGGTGAGCTCTCGTGCACTGTCCCAGCTCCTGCCAACCTTGCAGTTCGAAAGCATGCAAATGCAAGTAGATAAAAAGGTACCACTTCGGTGGGCAGGTAACAGCGTTCCGTGCACTTCGGTGTTTAGTCATGCCGGCCACATGACCGCGGAGACTGTCTGCAGACAAACGCTGGCTCCCTCGGCTAGGAAACGGAGATGAGCACCGCCCCCTAGAGTCAGGCATGCCTGGACATAACGTCAAGGGGAAACCTTTACCTTTACCTTTAATCTTCTGTTAAGTTCATAATGGGCATTTCTTAATTGGTTTTGAGTTACTTATTAGAATATATTTTATTTGGTTCATTCCTGAGTGAAAATTGACACCTTGGAGACAGATTATGTTGAAGTGCTTTCAAATGTTTTGTGAAATGGTTCCTCATCCTTATTTTTCAGAATATATCATCACAGGGATAGAGTTCCTACTTGGTGGATGAACAAACTATACAAGACAGGACAAAACTGGATGGTGGGTTGAGAGAGGAACAAGGCCTAATAATTAAGTAGTAAGGATAACTGGAAGGCAAAGTAATAAAATTAAAGTAAGAGAATCAAACAAAATCTCCAATGTAAACACAAATGTTTTTATTCTTTGCTGCCCCCCTCCCCCAGCCTTCAACCAATAATGCTTAAAAGAGCTTTTTCCAACCTGATACCCTCCAGAAGGTTTGGACTTCATGTTCCATCAGTCCCACATAGCATGAGCAGAGGTCAGATGCTGGAAGTTGTAGCCTGGTGGATGCCATATTGTGGAAAGCTAACTTATATCACCTTGAGGTGACAATTCTAGGAAAATGAATCAAGTATTATTATCTGATTTATGGTTCCTTAAGCTTCAGAACAGGTGCAGTAACAGTGTATCTGCTTTGTCTGCATGTATCTACCTGTGCATAATCAGCTTTCTTGAATCTGTGTTAATTAGGCATTTTTTCTGGAGGTGGAATAAGCCTCCTTGGAGATCATAGTTGTAACATAGAGCAAGTTCATGCTTTTCTTCAGTACAATAGAGTTAAAAGCTTTTCAGTCTTGGAATTCTTAAAAAATATGAGAAGTTAATTTATGTCTCAGTTCGTTAGAGACTTATTCAATCCAAGGGCTCAGAATAAGTACTTAGAAGAGATATATTCCAGGAACTCAAGAACTCTGCAACTACAACTGTGAGGTAAGGGATTTAGTTTTTGCTGATGGAAAAAGCTGTTTTCCCCCCATTCCTTTTGTCAATAAGTTTATGAAATGGAAGAGAGTTCAAAAGCATTGTCAAATATTTATTTATTTATTTCAGAGTTATAAACTGCTTTCCACAAATGTATCAAAGTGGGGAACATAAGCTATAGAAGCATAACAGCAATAAATATAATAATAAAAACCGAGCGGCCTGACACCGCCGCTGCCGACGAGCCGCCCACCCCGCCGTCGGAGGAGGCTGCGCCGCGCCGCGCCTCGCCGGAGCCGGAGCCCACGCCAACCCACCGTCGCCGTCGCTCCGGAGGCCGCCGGAGACCGGGAGGCCCCGCCGCGCCGCTCCACCGCGCCGCGGACCACCGGGCAGCCGCCGCGACTCCCGCCGGCTCCCACCGGCTCCCCAGCCCTGCTCCGCACCCGCCCCCTCGCGCGGTGAGTGGCAGGCACGCCGAGGTGGGCGGGCCGGGGCGAGCCGGGGCCGGCAGCCGGGGCCGGAAGCGGAGGCCGCGGGGCCATTAAGGCCACGGTCCCGCCCGGGGCCGGTAGCCTCGGGCCGGCGGCCGAAGGGCGACGGCCTAAGGGCGGTCGTCGCCGCCGTTAGGGCCGTTGGGGCCTTGCGGGCTGGGCTGGCCAGGAACCTTGGACCTTGGACTTCGGCTGTGCTGACACTTTCCTTGGCCATGAGGCTGAATGGGTAAGAGGGTGGGGTTTTTAGAGTCTATGTTTTAATCATTTTAGCGGCCCATCTCAGGTAAGTTGTTTAGATGATACCTGGGGAGTGCGGGGGCGCCGCCATCAGGGTGGTGGTGGGCAATGGTCGGTATGGTCGCAATGGGGGTCTAACGTTCCCGCCTAGGAGAAGGTGGGACAGATGGTTAACATCTGTCCCTCCTTCTGGTTATTCCCCCAACCGGCGGGTACCAGGGAGTCTTGTCAGCTGCCCCACAGGCCTAACGGTGCTGCTACTCAATGCCAGGTCGGTCCATAATAAGGCAAACACTATCTGCGACTTGATAGTCGATGAAAGGGCCGACCTGGCTTGTATCACCGAGACCTGGGCGGGCGAGAGGGGAGATGTCTCCCTGGTATACATCGGAATTACGGGCGATGAAGCGGGTTGGGAGACGGCTAGAGCGCAGGTGGAGGAAATCACGTGATGAGTCCAACCGAACACATCTTAGAGCACACTATCGAGCCTATGCTGTGGCGGTGAGGGCGGTGAAGAAGCGATTCTTCTCCGCGTCCATTGCCTCCTCGCAATGCCGTCTGGCGGAGATTTTTCGGGTGGTGCCGGGGTTGACAAAACCTGGCCCCGATAAAGATCTGGTGCCACCCTCGAAAGCCCGCTGTGACGAGTTCTCCACGCATTTCCAGGAGAAAGTTGCTCTGATTCGTCACGAGCTGGACTCCACTCTTGATACAGATTCTTTTGGGGAGGGACCAACCATGCCTGCTTGTCCCTCGTTATTGGATGAATTTCAGTTTTTGCGGCCCGATGATGTGGACAAGGTGCTTGGATCGGTACGCTCAACCATCTGTTTACTGGACCCGTGCCCATCTTGGCTATTAAAGATCGCCAAGGACGGGATTGAACCCTGGATCTTGGAGGTGGTCAATGCCTCTTTGAGAGACGGCCGGGTGCCGGCCCCCTTAAAGGAGGCGGTAGTCCGGCCAGTCCTAAAGAAGGCTTCCCTGGATCCAGAGGTGGTCGCCAATTATAGACCGGTGGCCAACATCCCGTTTCTGGGTAAGGTGCTGGAGCGGGTGGTGGCGGGACAACTCCAGGCACTCTTGGAGGAAACTGATTATCTGGACCCATTTCAGTCCGGCTTCAGACCCGGCTTTGGCACTGAATCCGCCTTGGTCGCCCTGTACGATGACCTATGCAGGGAGAGGGACAGGGGGAGTGCGTCCCTGTTAGTCCTCCTTGACATCTCAGCGGCTTTCGATACTATCGACCATGGTATCCTTCTGGAGAGGCTGGCGGGATTGGGGGTTGGAGGCACTGCTCTGCAGTGGTTCCACTCCTATCTCAATGGCCGATACCAGAAGGTGGTGCTGGGGGACTATGGCTCTGCGCCATGGCAGCTATGCCATGGGGTTCCGCAGGGTTCCATTCTGTCCCCCTTGCTTTTTAACATCTACATGAAACCGCTGGGGGAGGTCATCAGGAGGTGTGGGCTGTGGAATCATCAGTACGCGGATGATACCCAGCTCTACCTCTCATTTTCCACCGATCCAGGTGAGGCGGTAGCTGTGCTGAACCGGTGCCTGGCCGAGGTAATGGGCTGGATGAGGGCCAATAAACTGAGGCTCAATCCAGACAAGACGGAGGTCCTGTTGGTAGGTGGGTCGGGCTACAGTGTAGGGGACCTGACCCTAGTCTTGAATGGGGTTGCACTCCCTCTGAAAGACAGGGTCCGCAGCTTGGGAGTGCTCCTCAACCCGGAGCTGACCTTGACTGCTCAAGTGTCAGCAGTGGCGAGGAGCGCCTTCCAACAGCTTCGGCTGATACATCAGCTGCGTCCCTTCCTGGAGCTCGATTGCCTGGCGACGGTGACACATGCGTTGGTGACTTCCCGGTTGGATTATTGTAACGCGCTCTACGTGGGGCTTCCCTTGAAGACGGTCCGGATTCTTCAATTGGTGCAAAATAGAGCTGCCAGGGTACTGACGGGGACTGGGCGTGGTTCTCACATCACCCCAGTTCTCCGTCAGCTCCACTGGCTTCCCATTGAAGTCCGGGCCCAATTCAAGGTGTTGGTTCTTACCTATAAGGCCCTAAACGGCTTGGGCCCTGGTTACCTAAAGGAGCGCCTGCGACCATATATGCCCTCCCGCCCCTTACGATCTGCGGCAGAGGCTCTCCTCTGGGAACCCTCCGTGTGTGATATTAGAAGGGTGAGTACCCGGAGGAGGGCCTTCTCGGCGGTGGCACCCCATCTATGGAATGCGCTCCCCAGAGAGGCTCGCCTGGCGCCGTCGTTATTTGCTTTTCGGTGCCAGGCGAAGACCTTTTTATTTAGATAATATTTTAATTAATAATATGGTTAATTTATGTTTAATTTATGTTTAGGTTATGTTTAATTTAAGATTAATTTAAATTTGTTATTTATATTTTTGTTATATGTTTTTATATTTAACCTGAGATGGGCCAGTTTTTAAATATTTTTAAAGATTGTATATGTTTTTAGTATTATTTTTGTTTCGGTATTGTGAGCCGCCCCGAGGCTGCTGCAAGGGGCGGCATATAAATATTTAAATAAATAAATAAATAAATAAATAAACATAGTACAAATTTATTAGCAATGAAACCGCACACTTTACTGTGTGCTACAAACTGTAGATGACTGGGTCATACCTTGAGGAAAGCCTGTGTAACGAGGCACATTTGAAGAAAATATCTGAATGTCAGAACTGTGGGTGCCTGCCTAATGTATATTGGTAAGGTGTTCCAGAGGGTGCATGTGGCAATACCAAATGATTCTGAGGTGAACCCTTGGAAGACTTTAGAGATTGGGCAAGGATAAAAGGGGTTAGGTGGTCCCTAAATAAAACAAGGGAACTAATGCAAGCTTCTCACATAAGCCTGGTTGCTCTTTCATGGTTGAACCCAAGCAATTCACTTTCTCAATTGAATTCAGTGGTAATATTTGCATTGACTTTAATGGACATTTAACCCACGGTTGCTAGCTTAATTTTTCGCTAAAGTTCAACAACTTAAAAATAATAAAAGTTAGAAAATAAGGTGCACCAGTATTTCACATGTGGTGGTGTTTGTTTTCGCCGTCCATCCTGTCACACTTTTCTGATGTGGCTATGACTGTTCTCTCTGTTGTGTAAAATTAAAGGAATTATTGTAGGACACTGTGTCATGATTGCATGGAGAGAAATTTGTGTCAAACTGATGACTTAATACCTGATTAGAGTTTATCTGCCTGTATTCAGTTGAAAATGTTTTCTACTGGTAACCTTTAATGATGTACCTAGTACCTTACTTTTTGTATCAAAGTAGGAAGTTCAGAATGAACTGGCAGGGAAGGTATATAAATATGGTCTGTCTTTGAAACTGGGAATTTCAATATTGATTTTGAGTCTAGCTTGTCTGGTCCTGCCCATGGTGCTTCTCATGTTGACCATGGAAGCCATGGGCCTGTCCCAGTTGGTCTCTGGACCCACACAAACTGCTGGGCACACACTTGATGCTATATTCAGCTCTAAACAAGTGGATTTGAAGGCTGAGGTTTCTGTACCCTAAGTCTTGGCTTGGTCAGATCTTTTCTTGGTCAAGGCTAAGATCACGGTGCCTTTTCAATAGTATTAGCATTATGATATTGGACAGTTCATCCTGTCACCTCATGCATGTGAAGATTAAGCCTAATTATAGCAGAACAAACTCTGTCTTTAGTAGGGAATGTGTTTGTATTGATAACAACACTAAACTGCTAGGGTTGGCCAATCTACTGTTACTCCTTTGTTCAATTTTAAGATTCTGAACAGCCAGAAATGTATCATTTTGTTTAATTTTTGTTTGTTTGCTTTTGTTTAGACTGTATGCAGGTATAGACAGCCTGGTTCATACTAGATATTTTGGACTAAAAATCCCATAAACCATGGCTAGCATGACCTACAGTGGGGAATTATCGGGGTTCTAGTAAAAACATCTATGCAGATTTGGTAGTATATGTTTTGGACTTGGGCTATTTGGGCAACATACATGATGTCAGAGATATACCAGTCTTTAATGTAAGGGGATGTGTGTCTGTCTGTCAGTGTCATAATTTCTTCAAGATCAAGAAGCATGGCATGCATTCTATGGAAAGTTTATGAGTACCTTTAGGTTATTTGTTATTCAGTACACATTTATTTTAATTAATGAAAATGTGTTCATGTGTTTGAAGCCTGTGATACCACCTTATGTTTTTCCTAAGGTGGCAGATTTTTGTAAGCAGCACATAGTTTTGGTATCACTATCGTTTGATGCCAGGTAGGAGTAGTCTGAAGGATGAAGTTGTATGGCTGCCATCCCTCTGATGTGTAGCAAACTACCTCCACCCCCTGCCCAAGAATGGAAGAACAGATTCCTCGCAGAAAGCTTTGGGGAAAACCATGGCATGGCTGTGTCAGGGTTGCTGGATGGGCACAGTGATATAGCTCCCTTACTTTACTGAAAGGCTTGCCAGATTAAATGTTACATTTGCTCCTATGTAATAAGGAATATAGGCAGTCCCTGGGTTATGAATGAGTTCTGTTTGTAAGAAAGTCTTTAAGTTGAAGTTGTATGTAAGTTGGTTCATGTATGTATGACAGGCATTTACCATGAGTAAACCAAATGTTTGTGTTAGTATATGTATATATTTTACCTTTCTATGCATATGAAACACTTAAACACTTCCATATTTACTAAAACACAATACAATGCAGTACAGTAGGACCCCCTTATTCACAGGGGATAGGTTCCAAGCCCCCCAGTGGATGCCTGAATAGTACGGAAAATTATACAGCTGGCCTGCACATTTGCAGGGGTTAGGGGCACAGGACCACCATGAAAGTAGAAAAACTGAATATCTCTAACTCCTTCCCCCTTACTCAAACTCATCAGTGCCGCCTCTTTGCATGAAGGAAATGCCTGAGAGATTTCTCTTTCCAGATGGGTGGGGCAAGAAGGCATACTTTGGAGGGCTTCCTTGTCTCCCCTTTCAGTTCCTCTCTTTATGATGTTGATTTTCCATAGTAGGCGGCAGAAGTCCAAAAGTTCTCACATTAGTTACTATGAACCATTTGTCTTTAACTCAGATTTTTAAATTAGTAAGCTCTAGGCAGTTAAAATTAATTAATCAAATCCCCATTTTAATAAAGTCATCCTTTGATTTTAATGGCATGGCTACCATGTATAGGATGCTGCAAATCCCTTCCTTATGGTATTAGATATAATGTTTACATCCTCAAATATGTGCATGTCAGTGTGGCAGTTGCTGACATTGGTCTGAAGGTGTTGCATGTGTTTTAGGCTCATGGCTTGCTTGAGGGAAGAATGTTGCTAGTTCCTTCAGGGAAAGTATGCTGTATATAATAGGCCTGTGTTGCTTCTTTCTTCTGTGAGAATCTTCTTAATCTGCTGGAAGACTTCTGTAATGTTTGCTAGCTTTGGAGGGTTTTAAGAAGATTGAGATTCCAGAAACCTGGTCACTTGAGGCCTGTGCATCTGTTTTCTTTCCATTTCTGAGATGGGTGAAGTTCTTTTCTTAGATGCATATCTTTATAATTTTACGCCTGTTTTATTTCACAAGGGAGAGGCCAGCTACATATTTGTGCTTTTTTCATGCTGCTGCTGGCCTTTGCTTAGAGGGAACATAGCTAAACAGCATATGATAAAGAGGGGCCAGGTGGTAAAACTGTACTGATATTAGAGGTTACTATGTTGGGTGGAACAAGCTGGAACAAGAGGAAGGATACAAACAATTGCTTGCATTCCATTGATATTTGTGTTACTTATGTGGTGGGTGCTCACACATTGTCGTAATGGATTTTTCAAATGTGAAAATGTCTGATTCTTGCTAAGCTAAAGAAGTGTACACTTGCAGTTATGCTATCTACAAAATCAAGAATAGCAGCCATGTCTGTGTGCAAACCACTGTGGTGTGGTCTGGAATCACTTACAAGTGCAGTGTCTCTTTCTTCCATGGGATTAATTTGTTTTGTTGCTTGGAGACTGTGTCTTCTCTTATCTTCTAATGTAGACTTTCACATAGCATGGCTGAGAATATATTCTAGTTGTTAACCCACACTAAAGAGCAGTTGTATGAATAGCTGAGGTGATGAAGCCACTGTGTAGTTATTTTGGGTGGTGGGTGGAAAAAAGCATGATAACCATTCATTTGCATGCTGTGAAATATGGCAAGAAGATAGCTCTTCACTCCATGCAAAGTACATGGAATCTGGGTTGAAACAAAAAGGAAGTTAGCAGACATTTCAGTAACCCGATACTTTGAACAAATTGGTGACCACATCCACAGTCTCCAATTAAATTATTAATATGAATGTATCCTAAAGATTGAGCTTGGGGAGCTCATAGTAGGGTGTAAGCTTTTCCTAGGAGCTACCTGTTTTTTCATTTTGTTTGTTTGTTTGCTTTTTGGAAGGACCACCTTCCATTTTGAGAGCCATGGTCTTATACTACTATCACTGGACAGGTAAAGGTGTGTCATAAAGAAAACATGTTTTCCATGCAGAACTTGTCAGTTGTATTTACAATTCCTTTCTTATCAGGGCATTCCAAGCAAATAGTTTTTGTGAATAATGTGAAAAATTACTGAGTAGGGCTTGTATAGACTTGGGGTTTTTTTAAAATCTTGTGTAATTTAGGCTTATAAACTTGGCACATATGTGAGCTCAAGCTAGTATCTATCTTATACCTTTATGAATACTAGTGTAGGCAAACCTCTTCTTTGCTCACTTCACTGATCTTAGGTGTTCCCTTCTTTTGATATTGTATACATCTGAGTACGTAGTGTTTAGGGGTCTATTCCCAATAGAATTATGCATGCATGAGATATCTTTTTACACTCACCATCAGATAGGTTAACTTATGTACTGTCTCTTATTCAAAAGGGGGACTTGATAAGCTAAGTAGTTTTCCCAAGTTGCATTGAACAACCTTATTCATTAATTAAATTAGTTATTCAAGCTCCTGGTATCATTCTGCACATCCTGATTCAGACATGTGTATTTTCCATCCCCTAAGACACTCTCCTTCATGGATCGCTGCCTTGTCGTGGCGAAGGGGCTTGCGTAGCTCAATGAAGCTATGAGCTATGCCGTGCAGGGTCACCCAAGATGGACAGGTCATAGCAGAGAGCTCTGACAAAACGTGATCCACTGGAGAAGGAAATGGCAACCCACTCCAGTATCTTTGCCATGAAAACCTCATGGACAGTACCAAAAGGCAAAAAGATATGACGCCGGAAGATGAGCCCCTCAGGTCGGAAGGTGTCCAATATGCTACTGGGGAAGAGCAGAGGGCTAGTACTAGTAGCGCCAGAAAGAATGAAGCGACTGGGTCAAAGACGAAAGGACACTCAGTTGCTGATGTATCTGGAGGTGAAAGGAAAGTCCGATGCTGCAAAGATCTATACTCCATAGGAACCTGGAATGTCAGATCCATGAATCAAGGCAAGCTGGATGTGGTCAAACAAGAGATGACAAGACTGAACATCGACATCTTAGGAATCAGTGAACTAAAGTGGACAGGCATGGGTGAATTTAGTTCAGATGACCATCAGGTATACTACTGCGGGCAAGAATCCCTCAGAAGAAATGGAGTAGTCTTCATAGTCAATAAAAGAGTAGGAAAAGCAGTACTGGGATACAATCTCCAAAATGACAGGATGCTCTCAGTTCGAATCCAAGGCAAACCATTCAACATCACAATAGTCCAAGTCTATGCCCCAACCACTGGTGCTGAAGAGGCTGAAGTTGACCAGTTCTATGAAGGCCTACAACACCTTCTAGAATTAACACCAAAAACTGATGTCCGTATCATCATGGGGGATTGGCATGCTAAAGTAGGAAGCCAAAAGATAACCAGAAGAACAGGCAAGTTTGGCCTTGGAGTACAAAATGAAGCAGGGCACAGGCTGGTAGAATTTTGTCAAGAGAATACGATGGTCATAGCAAACACTCTTTTCCAACAACCCAAGAGACGACTCTACACATGGACATCACCAGACGGTCAACACAGAATTCAGATTGACTATGTGCTCTGCAGCCAAAGATGGAGAAGCTCTATACAGTCAGTAAAAACTAGACCAGGAGCTGACTGTGGCTCAGATCATGAGCTTCTGGTTGCAAAATTTAGACTTAAGTTGAAGAAAGTAGGGAAAAGCACTAGGCCACTCAGGTATGACCTAAATCATATCCCTGATGAATATACAGTAGAGGTGACAAACAGTTTTAAGGAATTAGATCTGAGAGACAGAGTGCCTGAAGAACTATGGACGGAGGTCACAACATTGTACAAGAGTTAGCAACTAAAACCATCTCAAAGAAAAAGAAATGCAAGAAAGCAAAATGGCTGACTGAGGAAGCTTTAAAAATAGCTGAGGAAAGAAGGGAAGCAAAAGGCAAGGGAGAAAGGGAAAGATACACCCAATTGAATGCAGAATTCCAAAGAATAGCTAGAAGAGATAAGAATGCCTTCTTAAATGAACAGTGCAAACAAATAGAAGAAAACAATAGAATAGGGAGGACCAGAGATCTCTTCAAGAAAATTAGAGATATGAAGGGAACATTTCATGCAAAGATGGGCATGATAAAGGACCAAAATGGCAGGGACCTAACAGAGACAGAAGAGATTAAGAAGAGGTGGCAAGATTCCACAGAAGAACTATACAAGAAAGAGCTTAACATCCCTGGTAACTACGATGGGATGGTCACTGACCTCGAGCCAGACATCCTGGAATGTGAAGTCAAATGGGCTTTAGGAAGTCTGAGCAACAACAAAGCTAGTGGAGGTGACAGAATTCCAGCTGAGCTATTCAAAATCCTGAAAGACGATGCAGTAAAAGTGCTACACTCAATATGCCAGCTAATTTGGAAAACTCAACAGTGGCCACAGGATTGGAAAAGGTCAGTTTACATTCCAATCCCAAAGAAGGGCAATGCCAAAGAATGTTCAAACTACCGCACCATTGCACTCATTTCACATGCTAGCAAAGTGATGCTCAAAATCCTACAAGCTAGGCTCCAGCAGTATGTGGACCGAGAACTACTGGAAGTACAGACAGGATTTCGAAGAGGGAGAGGAACTAGAGATCAAAATGCCAACATACGCTGGATCATGGAGAAAGCCAGGGAGTTCCAGAAAAACATCTACTTCTGCTTCATTGACTACGCTAAAGCCTTTGATTGTGTGGCTCACAACAAATTGTGTCAAGTTCTTACGGAGATGGGAGTACCTGACCATCTTATTTGTCTCTTGAGAAACCTATATGCGGGTCAGGAAGCAACAGTGAGAACTGGACACGGAACCACTGATTGGTTCAAAATTGAGAAAGGAGTTCGGCAAGGCTGTATACTGTTGCCCTGCCTATTTAACTTATATGCAGAGCACATCATGAGAAAGGCGGGGCTAGATGAATCACCAGTTGGAATCAAGATTGCTGGGAGAAATATCAACAACCTCAGATATGCAGATGATACCACTCTCATGGCAGAAAGTGAAGAGGAACTAAAGAGCCTCTTGATGCGGGTGAAGGAGGAGAGTGCAAAAGTTGGCCTGAAACTCAACATCAAGAAAACTAAGATCATGGCATCCGGTCCTCTCACTTCCTGGCAAATAGATGTGGAAGAAATTGAGGTAGTGACAGATTTTATTTTCCTGTGCTCCAAGATCACCGCAGATGGTGACTGCAGCCAAGAAATTAAAAGACGCTTGCTCCTGGGGAGGAGAGCTACGGCAAATCTAGACAGCATACTAAAAAGCAGAGACATCACCCTGCCAACAACAGTGCGTATAGTCAAGGCTATGGTTTTCCCAGTTGCAATGTATGGCTGTGAAAACTGGACCATAAGGAAGGCTGAGCACTGCAGAATTGAGGCCTTTGAGTTGTGGTGCTGGAGGAGATTCCTGTGAGTCCCTTGGACCGCAAGGCGATCAAACCGGTCAATCCTAGAGGAGATCAACCCTGACTGCTCTTTAGAAGGCCAGATCCTGAAGATGAAACTCAAATACTTTGGCCACCTAATGAGAAGGAAGGACTCCCTAGAGAAGAGTCTAATGCTGGGAACAATAGATGGCAAAAGAAGAAGGGGACGGCAGAGGATGAGGTGGCTAGATGGAGTCACTGAAGCAGTTGGTGTGAGCTTGAGTGGACTCCGGGGGATGGTGGAGGACAGGAAGGCCTGGAGGAATGTTGTCCATGGGGTCGCGATGGGTCGGACATGACTTCGCGACTAACAACAACCATAAGACAGTCGCTACCCCTTGACTAAGTCATAATTCATCTCTTCTGAGTAACTTCTTAATTTATTGTCTTGTCCTTACCTGGTTCACCATCTCTCTTCTCTGCTGTGGTAACTGTGCTTGCAACAACAGACCTCCCCCCTCCCCACCCAAATATTCACTTCAGTCTCTTCTATTTAGGTCATTGTTAATTCCTTTTGGTCCTTCCTATTCTGATGATAGAAGCATCAGAATCTAGAACAGAAACTAACATTCTGCCTAGTAAGCTAGAGTCTTAGAATAATGGAGCTTTGAAAGAGAGAGGAGAACTCTGGAGGCTGACTTTTTAATGTAACAAGTATAAGACTGCTGTCATGAGTACTTGAGCCTATTTTACCAAGATGCACAAGCGGTGCAGTTCTGTACATCATTGCTCAAAAAAAAGGTCCTCCAAATTCAGAAGAATTTACTTGAGACTTTGTTAGTAAATTTGTATAAAATTATGTTAGAAGAGTAGCATGTAGCTCCCAAGCTCTCTGTGTTTGCCTCTGACCCTAACCCCTTCCCCACCAAAGTACTTGGTGGTTCCTGGTTTTTGTGCAATTTTCCCCATTCTAAAATGCTGAGAGCCTTTAAGACTTAGTTGGTTACAGTAAGAGCTTTACTAATCTTGATCTCACCCCCTTTGTCTTCAGACCCCACATATCACTAGAATATGGCCCCCAAGAGCTTCTCAGGAATGGAATTCATCTTAAACACCAAAAGTTTTTATATTCCTGATCTAAATTCAGGGCATATGCATGCTTACATTTCATCTACGATGGCTCAACGAGCGGCGTTCCGGAAATGTGTGGACTGCGGGTCTAAAATGTCGCCCGCTGATCCACATGACCTATGCCTCTTCTGTCTCGGAGAGGGGCATAGGACGGAGAAGTGTTCCCACTGCCTAGCCTTCTCTAAGCAGGCTAGGAAGAATAGGGAAAATCGGCTCAGGAGGCAGCTTTGGGACCGCACCCTCTTGCAGTCTGACCCGCTGGTCTCCCACCCTGCTACGGCTGTAGCTGTGGCCTCTCGACCAGCTCCTCCTGCCTCGACTTCCGCGGCCCCGTCCACCAAGGCTGCCCCGGTACGCGCTTCGCACAAACTGCCTCTGCCCCGACGAAGAAATCCGAGAAGCGGAAACATGCAGAGCCCGAAAAAGGCCATAAAAAGTCCAAGTGGGACAAAGTCAAGAAGCCAAAGAAGGCTAAGGGCCAGGATTGACCCAGACATTGGGATTCTGGCTCTTCTGTCCCATCGGTACCATCGGCACTAGCGCTACCAACATCACCAGGACCCGCCTTGCAGGAGGCGGTGAGGGTGACCCCTCCAGGATTGGCCCGGCACATGCAGCCTGCTCCAGAGCCGACAGCTGTACCGATAAGGGAGCCCAACTCCAACGGGGAAATTCTGGATTCCCCACCGAGGCCAAGGTCCCCAGCACCAATGCCTCCAGCAGGTTGCGATGTGGAGACTCAGATATCCCCATGCCGTCGGCACAGCGGGTCTCCTGATTGGAGCTCCCCTGAATGGTTTTCTAGACCAAGCTGGTTCGACTACCACTCCGAGGGTCGGTACCCAGCTCCGGAAGGCCCTCGACCCAGGGATCGCCTGCTGCCGTTAGGCCCGAGGCGCCCATCGACTTACCTGTCCAGGGAGAGCACAGTGTCAAGGTCACCGGCGGGATCCTCATCCTCAGCAGCTCCCTATTATGCCATGGATTCGGCCAGATCTGACATGGAATCCACGTCCCCCGACGCAGTCGTGACGGCGCAAGGTCCCGGGTCTCCGGATGAATCATATTCTTCATTCAGGGAGTTGATGGCACGCTTGGTCCAGGCGTTAGACATCGACGCCATGCAGCATCCTGGGCCTAGCACAGATAAGATTTACGATGTGGTTCGCGGTGAGCGTTCAGCTAATATCGTCCTCCCGCTCATCACCACCCTTAAACAGGCCATGACCCAGTCCTGGGACCTCCCTAACCAGCCTCAACCAACGGTATGGAGATTTGAGGGTATGTATCGGGTCCGGGAAGAGGATATTCCGTTTCTCCGTCACCTTCGCCCGAACTTTGTTATGGTGGAGTCTTCCCAGGGATGGGAATCCAGGGGCCACATGGCGCCAAAAGACAGGGAGGGCCGAAAAATTGATACTGCGGCACGGAAGGTGTACGCTGCATCGGGCCTGGGTATCTCCAACTACGAAACTACCCTGGCCCGATACCAATACTTCTTAATGGACCGCCTCAACAATGTGGCGGCTGCCCTCCCGCATGACCAAGCTGACGTGGCCAAGCTCCTCATCAAGGAGACAATGCACGTGGCCATACAGCAGCTCTTGACGGTGCACCACCATGTTGATACGAATTCGAGAGCTGTGATGGGTGCAGTCTCCCTCCGTCGACACACGTGGCTAAGGAACTCCAACTTTCCGGAAGAGACAAAACGCTGGCTAGAGGACATGCCTTTTGACTACACTGGTCTCTTCCATGCAGCGACGGACTGGAAGCTTAAGCGCCTCCACGAGTCACGGATGACCGCGCGTCGGATGGAGCTCCAGCCACCACAACGACGTAAGTGGTCCTGGACCCGGCCACCATACCGTCCCCCCTACCAAGGTCAAAGACAACAACAGCCTTTCCGGCAGCAGCAGCAGCAACAGCGCCGAAGGCAACAACTGGCCCAGCGATAACAACAGGCCTGCCACTGTTTTGATGCGGACAGGCGCCATCGTTGACAGGACGGGTGAACCTCTCCTCTCTCCTCCACCCCACCCACTCTGCTCTCATCTGGGTACCGGCTGAAAAGCCGACTCCCCATTTGAGAGTCCATCACATCTGACCGGTGGGTGTTATCCATTCTTCAGCACGGATACCATATTGAATTTGATGTCGTTCCTCCTTCGACTCCGATCCGAGCTGCCTCGTCCTCACCAACTCTTATAGATGAGGTACAGCAATTATTGGCGAAAGGTGCGATCCGCCATGTTTCTCAAGGTGAAGGACTACACGGTTTTTACTCAAGATACTTTACGGTTCCGAAGCAGGATGGTGGACTCTGACCTATCCTTGATTTAAGGGGTCTAAATAAATGTATTACCCCACGCAAGTTTCAGATGACCACCTTGCAGAATATTCTACCATTGCTGAGGAGAGGGGACTGGTTTGCCACATTGGATTTGAAAGACGCATATTTCCACGTTTCTATCCATCCTTCTCATAGGCGTTTTCTCCGCTTTGCCATTGGGTCCGAGGTGTATGAATTCTTGGCGCTCCCGTTTGATCTCATACCGCACCTCGAGTTTTCACCAAGTGTATGGCTCTGGTTTGTGCCTTTCTATGGCTACAGGGGATACAGATTTACCCGCATTTAGATGACTGGCTTTTGGTATTGCAGTCGGAACAGGAGCTTCTTCGGGCTATCCGATCTACGTGTTCTCTGCTAACCCGCCTTGGACTATGTATCAATGTTGAGAAATCTTCTCTCGTTCCTACACGGGTCATCACCTTTATCGGAGCTCACCTGGATTCGATACGGACCTGTGCATTTCTGCCATCGGACCAACTGAGGACTCTTGTGCACTATGTTCGCATGCTTCTTCAAACCCGAACTGCATATGCCAAGCGCATGCAGAAGCTGTTAGGACACATGGCAGCATCCGTGACGGTTGTGCCATATGCAAAATTACGCCTCAGACCCCTTCAGCTGTTCTTTATCAGAATGTTTCATCCACAATGGGACAGTCAATCGAAGATTCTTCAGATCCCATCCTCTGTCCTCCATGCACTCTGTTGGTGGCCGGTATTATTTATTTATTTAGCACATTTCTATGCCGCCCCATCACTGAAGCCTCGGGGCAGCTCACATACATAAAAAAATAATAATAATAATTCAAAATTAACAATGCAACACTAAATAACTCAATAAATATAAAAATAATCTGAGTCGTCCTGGCCAAAAATTAAAACTAATACAAATATTAACAATTAAAATAGTGTTTGAATAAAAAGATCTTTGCCTGGCACCGGAAAACAAATAACGCCGCCGCCAGGCAGACCTCTCTGGGGAGCGCGTTCCATAGGTTGGGTGCCACCGCAGAGAAAGCCCTCCTCTAAGTAGTCACCCTCCTAATTTCCTTCATGGAGGGTTCTCAGAGAAGGGCCTCTCCCGCCGATCTCAAGGGGCAGGCGGGCGGGCAAGTACGGACGTAAGCGCTCCTTCAGGTAAACAGGGCCCAAGCCGTTTAAGGCCTTATAGGTCATAACCAATACCTTGAATTGGGCCCGGACTTCAATGGGGAGCCAGTGTAGCTGACGGAGAACTGGGGTCATATGAGCATAACACCCAGTCCCCCTCAGCAACCTGGCAGTTCTATTTTGAACCAATTGAAGTATCCGGACCGTTTTCAAGGGCAGCCCCACGTAGAGATCGTTGCAGAAGTCAAGCCGGGAAGTCACCAACTCATGTATCACTGTCGCTAAGTAGTCATTCTCCAGGTAAGGGCGCAGCTGATAGATCAGCCGAAGCTGAAAGAAAGCGCTCCTCACCACTGCTGTCACCTGAGCTTCCAAAGAAAGCTCTGGGTCGAGGAGCACTCCCAAGCTCTGGACTTTGTCCCTAGGGGGAAGTGCAACCCCATTCAGGACTAAGTTCAATTCACCTTCCCCGAAGCCTGATCCACCAACCAACAGGACCTCCGTCTTGTCTGGATTGAGCTTCAGTTTATTGGCCCTCATCCAGCCCATTACCTCGGCCAGGCACCAGTTCAGCACAGCCACTGCCTCACCTGGATCGGTGGAGAACAAGAGGTAGAGCTGGGTATCATCAGCGTACTGATGACTCTGTAGCCCACACCTCCTGATGACCTCTTCCACTGGTTTCATGTAGATATTAAACAGCAAAGGGGACAAAATGGAACCCTGAGGTACTCCATGGCATAGCTGCCATGGCTCAGAGCCATAGTCCCCTAGCACCGCCTTCTGGAATCGGCCATTGAGATAGGAGTGGAACCACTGCAAAGCAGTCCCCTGACCCCCAATCCCTCTAGCCTATCCAGAAGGATACCATGGTCGATGGTATCGAAAGCCGCTGAGAGGTCCAGGAGAACCAACAGGGATGCACTCCCCCTGTCCCTCTCCCTACACAGGTCATCATACAGAGCATCCAAGGCAGATTCAGTGCCGTACCCGGGTCTGAAGCCAGACTGAAATGGGTTCAGACACTCAGTTTCATCCAAGAGTTCTTGGAGTTGTCCCTCCACCACCCGCTCCAATACCTTGCCCAGAAACGGAATATTGGCCACCGGTCTATAATTAGAGGCCATACCTGGATCCAGTGACGCCTTCTTCAGGACCGGTCGGACTCCCGCCTCTTTCAAGAGACTAGGTACCCAATCCTCCCTCAGAGAAGCGTTAACCAATTCCAGGATCCAGGTTCCAATCCCATGCTTGGCGTTGTTAATTAGCCAAGATGGGCAAGGGTCCAATAAGCAAGTGGTGGGACGTACTCGTCTAAGCACCTTGTCCACATCATCAGGCCGCAATAACTGAAATTCATCCATTAATTGTGGACCAGACGGCAGCGTTGGAGTCTCCCCAGAAGCCTTTGAATCATTTGTGGAGTTGAGCTCGAGACGAATATGAGCGATTTTCTCCCTGAAATGTTGGGCAAACTCGTCACAGCGGGCCTTCGAGGGTGGAATCAGATCTTTCTTCGGGCCAGGATAAACCAGGCCTTGTACCACCCGAAACAGCTCTGCCGGACGGCATTTTGAGGAGGCAATGGAAGTGGAAAAGAATCTCTTTTTCGCCGCCTTCATCGCCACAGCATAGGCCCGATAATGGGCACTTAACTGTGTTCGGTCAGATTCATCCCGTGATCTCCTCCACCTACTCTCTAGATGTCTCCCTGCCTGCTTCATCGCCCGCAACTCACATGTATACCAAGGGGAAAAGTGGGCTCTGCCTGGCGGGAGAGGACGCTTGGGAGCAATCGTGTCAACAGCCCTGGTCATTTCCCCATTCCATAGCTCGACCAGAGCCTTGACAGGACCACCAGTCTTGTCAGCCGGAAACTCCCCCAAGGGCTTCAGGAATCCATCTGGATTCATCCGGCTCCGGGGGGCAGACCCACACAATCGGTTCTGCACCCTTACAGAGGGAGAGGCCGCTCTCAAGCACAAACCTCACGAGGAAGTGATCTGACCATGAAAGGGGTGTCAAACATAAGTTTCTCACCCTCAGACCACTCTCTTCCTGCCCCATCGAGAAAACCAGGTCCAGAGTGTATCCACGTTCATGGGTTGGGCCATTGACATGTTAAGACAGCCCCATGGCCGTCATGGAGGCCATGAAGTCCTGAGCCGCCCTGGTAAGATCAGTCTCGGTATGGAGATTGAAGTCCCCCAGGACCAACATCCTGGGGATCTTCAACACCAGGTCCGAGACGACCTCCGTCAGCTCAGGTAGGTAGACTGTTGGGCAGAAGGGTGTATGGTACACCAACAGATTTCCCAATCTGTCTCGGTCGCCCAACACCAAGTAGAGGCACTCTAGCCCCGGCCTTGGAGGGACAGGAAGTCCCGTGAGGGAGATGGAGGCTCGGTAAACCAAAGCAACCCCCTCTCCCCTCTGGGCGAGAGTGGTGCTGAATCAGATACCCAGGCGAGCACATTTGGGAAAGGGCGACATCCCCTCCCTCTCCCGCCCAGGTCTCCGTTATGCAGACCAGGTTGGCCCCCTCATCCACAGTCAGGTCATGGATGAGGGCAGATTTATTGTGGCATTGAGCAACAGCACCTGGCATTGAGCAACAGCACCGTCAGGCCCGGGGGGGCAGTTGACAAGACTCCCTGGAACTTTCTGGGTGGGAGTAAAACCAGAAGGAGGGATAGGTATCAGCCATCTCTCCCTCCTCCTTCTATACAGACACATTAGACTCCCATCGCTGTAACGTCCCTTGCCTGTAACAACCCCAATGGCAGCGCCCACGCGCTCCCCAGGTAGCTCATCCATCAACGAGGCCAGGGACGACTCCTTAAAACATGTAAAACATTAAAACAATAGCTACCCCTTCCACCTCTCCCCACCGCAATAATTTTCTTCCCACCAGGCCCCTGTCCAGCCACAAACAGCGGCGACCGCCCTTTGGCCGTCATCCTTTGGCCACCAGGCCCCGGGCCCGTGCCCCGCCTGTCCCAGCGCGTCTGCCACTCACGCCGAGGGGGCGGGACTGGAGCAGGGACGTTGGGGCCGGTGCGGTGATGGGCGAGCAGCTGCGGTGCGGTCAAAGGCACGTGGCACGGCGGGGCGGTGGTGGCGGGCGTCTGCTCCTCCTCCTCTTCCTCCCGGCGATTCCTGGGCCGTCCCAGGTGCCGCTGGCGTGTTAAAGGCTCCTGCGCCCCGCCCGTCCCGGCACATCTGCCACTCACACTGAGAGGGCAGGACTGGAGCAGGGACGTCGGGGCCGGTGCGGTGTTGGGCGAGCAGCTGCGGCGCGGTCGAAGGCGCATGGCACAGCGGGGTGGTGGTGGAGGGTGTCCGCTCCGCCTCCTCCTCCTGGCAATTCCCGGGCCGTCACGGGCGCCGCTGGCGTATTAAAGGCCGGTACCTTCCATGAGTGTCAGGACCCCCTTTCAGCAACAACGTCCATTAATATCGCTCGGCACCGACGTGTGTCTACACGGATGGGGCACCACATGCAGCAATATGACGACGCAAGCCCGATGGAACAGTCAGGAGGCCAGCAATCATATCAACTTTCTGGAGTTGCTGGACATCTTCAAGGCGATTCGTACATTCGAAGATGTCCTCCACGACCGTATAGTTCAGATCACGTCGGACAATACTGCCACGGTGTTTTATATAAACAAACAGGGCAGAACGAAATCCCACAAGTTAGCCAACTTGTCCATCGAGATCTGGGACTGGTGCATCCCCAGGGGGATCCATCTGGTAGCAGTACATCTGACGGGTACCAATAACGTAGAAGTGGACATACTAAGTAGGTGACTGTCGAATTCCCACGAGTGGGAACTAAAACCCCAGATACGCGAAGACATTTTTCGTTGATGGGGTTTCCCAGCTGTGGACCTGTTCGCTACCAACAAGAACAGAGTGTGCGAGAGTTATTGCTCGAGGGCAGGGATTGGTCAGAACTCTCTAGGAGACGCGTTCATGCTGAACTGGACTGCTCACAATTTTTATGCCTACCCTCCCATACCTCTAATAATGAGAATAGTATCGAAAGTCCTCTACGAGAAGTCGACAGGACTAGTCATCGCACCATGGTGGCCACGACAACCTTGGTTCCCTACCCTACTCTGGCTTTCTCGGGGACATTTTCTGCACCTTCTGAAAGTCCCAGACCTCATTACACAGCAGAATGGGACTATCCGTCATCTGGATCTGGACTTGCTCAAACTAACAGCGTAACCTTTCCTGGCACATCGGACCTGACCAGGGTATATCCGACGGTTTCCTTGACCATGTTGGTCCCGACGAGCTCAGACACGGCTTTGCATCCAACACACGTCTTTCGGAACCAGTTGTTGTCGGAACCATTGCCCCCTGCTCCTGCGTTGTCACGCAGTTCATCGGATCCAACATTTCTTCCTTCAGAAATCCAACTTATCATTGACTCAGCTCTAAAACCCTCCACACAGAGATCCTATATGGCTAAGTGGCAACGTTTCTCTTCATTCACGCATTCTCATGGTTTTCAACCACTCTCGGCATCTATTTTGGAAATTTTACAATTCCTCATGTCCTTACATCGTTCCGGGCTGAAGCCCTCATCTAGCAAGGTCTACATGGCAGCGATCGCCCATTTTCGCGGCACTCTTCAAGGACTGGCACTGTTCTCGCAGCCACTTATAAAAAGATTCCTGAAGGGACTCTACAACATTAATCCGATTGTTAAACCTATGGTTCCGACTTTGAGTTTATCTGTTGTTCTGCAAGCTCTTACAAGGCCCCTGTTTGAACCCATGGCCACATTGGACCTACGTCTTGTGTCATGGAAAACTGCATTTCTGGTAGCAGTGATTTCAGCTAGAAGGGCTAGAGAACTTTGTGCCCTTCGTGTGGACCCTCCATACCTCAACTTTCATAGAGACAAGGTTGTATTGAGGATGGATCCGACCTTCCTCCTGAAGGTCTCCACTCCTTTTCATATCCATCAGGATATTACGTTACCAGCATTCTTCTCATCACCATCGAACCCGCTTGAACGCGCTCTTCACAGCTTAGATGTACGAAGATGCCTCGCTTTCTACAGATCTCTGACTGAGTCTATACGGTGTTCACACAAACTGTTAAGTAATCGGAGCCAGACCAGGGGTCCCCCAAAACCCCTCAACGACTCTCAAAATGGATTGTGCAGACTATCACCTTCGCTTATCAGTTGTCGAACATTGATTTACCCGTGACTCCTACAGCCCACTCCACAAGGGCGGTGGCAACTTTGTCTGCTTTTGCCTCGAGGGTACTTTTGGATGAGATATGCAAAGCAGCTATTTGGGCTACACCAAGCACGTTTGCCAGACACTACCGACTTGATGTTCGTGCGAGATGAGATGCATCTTTCGGTAGAGCAGTGCTTTCCTCTGTCCTTCAGTAGTGACACTTTCCCAGCCTTCCTTTTCGGGTAAGCTCGTTAATCTACCCATATGTGTGATGCACAAAGGCCACGAAGAAGTAAGGCAGGTTGCTTACCTGTAACTGATGTACTTCGAGTGGCCATCTGTGCAGTCACACAACCCACCTGCTGGCCCCGCTCGGTGCTGGTGAATGGAATTTGTTGTTTGGTACCAGTAAATTAATTTTTTCTGCTCCGTACCGTGTGTTACAAAATGTTTTTTCTCTTGGTACCGTGGCTTATATTTCCTCTTGGTACCGTGTTACTACCTAGTTCTCCTAGTGTTTTTTCATTCTTTTTTCACTAGGGGACGAATGTTCAGTCTTCGAGACTGAACAAAATGGTGGGCGCTCTGCTCTATATAGGCTATAGGGGGGAGGGGGAGCGGAGCGCTTCCCACCAAAAAAACGTTAGCTGTCAATCTTCCGGCCATAGGCACTGCGCAGGCACAGCACCCATATGTGTGACTACACAGATGACCACTCGAAGAACATCAGTTACAGGTAAGCAACCTGCCTTTATGGATGTCTGATCTAACCTTCCTGCAGCTCCTGTTGAAACTGAACCTACTCTCTTGAGAGGATTGCACCTGAATATATGTACCCTGTGTCTTCCATCCTTAGATGTGGGCCTTCCTGAAGGATTGCTCTCAATACTGGATGCAGGACTGAAGCCTTCTATTACGAGATTGTACGATGCAGTGTGGAAGTCTTTCTTTTCCTTTGCATCACAAGAAGGATTCAGTGCACAAAGAGCAAGTTCTCCTATTTCTCTACTTTCTGTTTCAACATGAATTGAAAACATTGTACATCCGTGGCTACCTGGCAGCAATGCCAGCCTTCTATGAACCAATCCAGGGCTTATCAATTTTTCTCACTCCTCATCTTCGTATTTTTTCTGGGGGCTCAAGAACATTGCTTCTCCAACTTGTTCCTGCCAAAACTGTTCCAGCTGTGAAGCTTCCCAACAACAGGTTCTGTGCAGATGCAGAGCCCATATGTGTGAATGCACATTTAGGTTTTTGAAGACCACTTGAAGAATAACAGTTCAGGTAAGCAGTCTTCTTTTGTGTGTGCACTTTTTCCATGCTCATACTATTACTGGTGGGCTTGAGTTAAGATTTCATTGGATCTGTGCTTTGTATCCCTGATAACCTTTGTTGTAATGCCTTCAACATTTGAAGCAGTAATAGTCTTTGGTACAGTTTGTTGCTTGGGTAGGGTGTATTACACTTGGTCAGTCTTCAGTACTGATAATAATAATGGACTTTGAATGAAATCTCTTTTTTTTTTTTATAAGATTTTATTAAGATTTAAACTACAAATTAAAAACATCAGTCATCAAATACATTGGACAAGCTGGGTCAGCCCCCCATAACATATCTTTTAGCATTCTATGATCATAATCAAATCAATTTATAAAAGTTTAAAGACATCTTTAAATCTAAGCCAAGTCCCGTTTCTCTAGCCAGTCATAAAAAAAGTCCCAAGTTTGATCAAAGTCAGTGTCTTCCTTCTCCTTCAGTGATAGAATCCATCTATCCATTTCTGCACAATCCAGAATCTTTTTCAAAATCAGTTCCTCAGTGGGTAGTTCCTCACTCTTCCAGTATTGAGCAAGCGCGATCCTCGTCACTGTGATTAAATGTAGTATCAAATACATTTCTTGTTTACTAATATTTTCCGGTACAATGCCTAACAAGAAAATTTCAGGTTTAAAAGCTAAAGATTTTTGTAGCATTTTCTCAAGCTATCTATGTATTTTAATCCAATACTTTTTCACATATTCACAGGTCCACCACATATGATAAAATGTACCCACACCATGTTTACATTTCCAACATCTGTTTGACATATTTGGAAACATCTTAGCTAATCGATTTGGCGACAAATACCATCTATAGAACATTTTATATAAATTTTCTTTATACAAGGTTGCTAAGGTTACCTTAATATTTCTCTCCCACAGCTTTTGCCACTTTTCTAATTCAATATTATATCCAAAGTTTTGTGCCCATGTTATCATAGTGTCCTTGACCTGTTCCCCTTCCATTTTCCTGTCAAGCAGAAACTCATAGATTCTTGACATTGAATGAAATCTCAATGGCTCTTAAAGCAATGCTGTAGGCTAATTTAATACATATTTAACCTATTGTGCCTTCATTTCTCTCAGGAAGGCAAAGCATGGTGATACAACATCTGCATACAATCTGAAGCTAGGATGGGGAGAGAAGCACCCTCCCCAAATTTTTAAATCAAGCATAATTTGTTACTTTTAAGAACAGGAAAGAGAGATTGGGTAGAAAGTGATTTTATACCCTTTTCTCTTTCTGGCAGCCTTCTGGAAGGGTTTGCCCTGAGGGTCAAGGGATCCTGTTGAATGGGGTGACCTGTGGCATGGTAAGTTGGAGAGGAAGAGGGAAAACTCAAAATAAGGAAGAGAGGCATTCTGTGAATGGTGTTTCTAATCAGAATGTGTTTTGCTACCTGATTTTTAAGTGATCTTTTGACTTTCTCTTAACCTCCCCATGCTAAATCTCATTCCATTCAACAGGTGACCCAGGGATACTGTTTTGGGAAAATGGCCTTAAGATCTAGCAGGGAAAGGAAGAATAGCATGAATATACAGCCTCATGCTGCATAATTAAAAACTAATCCTTATTTCATATTGAATAATCTTTGGGATATAATGTATCTTAAATAGAAAATAATCTTTAGATAGATTTTTCCTCAAAAAGTATTTTATTAAAAAATCCAATTTAAATAAATCCAATTTAAATCAAAACCTATTTGAATAAAAATCTGATTTTGTATTTTTTAAAATCATTGATTTTTATCCTCCCTGATATAAACTGTGAAATTATCATGCAGAAATGAAAGAACTTAATCTCTAGTTTTAGAAAAATAGCTTAAAATCATTGCCCTGTAATATAAGGTAGCAATACATTTCAATACATACATTTCATTTATTAATACAATGCAGTTAATAAATGGATCAAGGATAGGCACTACTGCATCCCTGAATACTTTTTTTGGCTTTGCTTACAGAGCCCTATCAATGCCACTTCTTTAAAATTAACACATTTTTAACTGGCAATTGGATTTGATGTGAAATAGGCTTCTAGTGATGCTGAAAACTACTCTGTATGGGCCAGTACCATGGCGGTTTCATACATTCATTCATTACTTCTTTTCCCACATCTGCCTGTTTGTATTACTTTGTTTCAGAAATCAGTTTTCTGTAGGAAATTTAAGCAGACTGCCTTCTAGCACTCCATTATATATGGTATAACCTCCCATTCACAAGAGTGAAAATAAATGTTCTAAGTCAAACAATGTCTCAAACAATTCAAAGACAGGGTTACATGGAACAATTTCTGCATCAGGTTACAGGAACTAAAGCAAAGTTCAGTGTAATGTGAAGCTATGCATCAGTCGACTGCTCTCTCTCTCTCTCTCTCTCTCTCTCTGTGTGTGTGTGTGTGTGTGTGTGTGTGAACATGTGTGTGCCTTGATTTTGAGCTGTACAAATGGTGAGATGGTAACTGCGTAGCTAGGTTTACCTGGGAAAATAAAGCAAATAAGTAAAAATAAGTCACTTGATTGCAGTCTTGTTGTATGCTTTGCGTTTTTGTAGTATGGTAAAGTCAGTCCTAGAAATTTGCTAATGGCCAGCTTGATAATATACGTCCAGAATGTGGGGTAAAAAAAGGAACATACATGTACATGCAGGCATAATTTACAGAGGTCATCTTGGGCAAAATGCCATCCTAATTCACAGTGTTCAGTAGGGCTTACTTCCAGGGAAGTGTTCCCAAGATTGCACTACTAATGTCCTCTTCCCAAGCACCTCCAATCACATTTCTTCACTAGTCAAATAGCAGTGCAATACCATGAAATAAGGTAGAGCTTATTACCAATGATGTTTGTCTGTTCTCTTCCTTTGTTAATGGTTGGGATCATGAGACAAAGTAAAGCTTGAATTCATGGCCATCTGGATATTTCTAACTGAATCCTCCTATTTGGATCTCTTGTTTGGGGGAAAATATGTTGTATATATTCAGGAATGAGTTCTTTGAGCTATAGAAGCATACATGGAACCAAATTAGCAGTAAGTATAGCAATGTAGCTTTCTAATTTTTAAGTTTACGCTGTTGACATGGTCTGTTCTTGCAAAGGAATACCATAATTATATCCTGTAATGTGGATAAAGAAACTCTTTAAAACAATGATTTTATGGAAAGTTTGAGTGCATTCTTCTAATTTTCCAATTCATTTAAAAATTAGTTTCGCCCTGTCCATGCTATCAATCTCTTCTATTTAAGAGATTACAAGCTACTTTGTACTTTATTGCAAAGAGTAGTAGCTGGCATGATTGTGGCAAATGTGTCACATCCTCCGCCTTTCAACTCTGCCCTCCTTAGTGATTATAGCAGTCTCTTACTGTTTCCCACTAACCAACAAGGAGTGGCTCTGGAAACCTCAAAAACTTGTTGATCTGGTTTTCAAGCAAACATTCAGACTTTCTTGAACCTGACTGGGAATGCTTTGATATTACTGGTATCAGGGCAGGATTTCAGAACCTATTGTAGGTATAATCTGCTTCCCTCATGACTTGCCTCAGATCATGCTGCATGCATTTTGGGAACAAGTTCACATGTAGTTCATAATACAGTATTTCCAAACCACCTTTTATTTATCTTTCTTAAACTGTTTAATACTGGTGAAGAGAATTTAAACAAAAAACTTTACTTATACAAGGGAGTATTTGTTTGCAGACTTCTAATTGCTTCACGCCTTTGGAATTTGCACTATTCTGTAGGAAGCTGTCTAGCTGAGTAATAGCTACTTGGACTAGCTGTGGATGTTAAGGGTCTCTGACAAGTGATCATTCATGATACTTGCTACCTGTTCCTTTTAATATTAAATATGTCAAGGACTGAATCTTAGACTTTCTGCTTGCAACATAAATGCTTTTAATGCATGTTGTGTCATTTGTTACTCTTGGGAGTAATTGAAGGAACATACTGCCCTAACCAAGGCAATAGAGCCATGCACCTAGCTAACCTAGTGCACTATTTTGTTGACCAGAAAGCAATGCTATAGAGGCTGATCATCTTTCACCCATTATAAGATATAGGCAGCTATAATTCAGTGGTGTAGGGGGAGGGGTGGACAGGCACACCTGCTGGATTTATATTATGTTCTGAGTATAGCAGAGATACATATTCTTTTTGACCCAATGCAACGTCTAGTGTCAGATGCCGGGCTGGGGGTTGTTTGGAGATATGCCCTCCAAACATATGTGCTCTCAACCTTTACACCCATATGTGCACACTCCCTCTCTCTGTTAGTGCCCATAATATCTCTTTCTCTCTCTCTCTCTCTCTCTCTCTCTCTCTCTCTCTCTCTCTCTCTCTCTCTCTGCCCCACTTCTGCACATATACTCTCCATTCTCCTATACACAGACACAGAGAGAGAGAGATCTCAGGGAGAGGTGGTTTAAACCTCCCCTTCTTGCCTATTGAAATGAGGAGTCTCTGTGGTTGGCAACAACTATTTGTGCCTCCCAGTCTGCAGTGATCTGCAGAGTGATCACTATTTCCCTACCAATAATAGCAGAGGGAAAACAGTGATCTGGCTGTTGGGGTCACTGAGAATTTAGAGGGGTATATCCTATAAGTATGTTATGTCTCCCCCACCACAATCCAGCTTGTAAGTTTGCTGCAAGGAGAAGAATAGAAAGGGGTTGTAATGGGAGGGCCCAAAGTTGCAAGTTGGGCACCTCTGATGTGTAATGTCGCAATATGCAGTTGTCTACACTTGGCTTTTATTTCCTTTAGAATCAAGATTTCAGGCATGGCATAGTCACTTTCCTGCAGGGTTCTTGTATCTGCCACTTTATACATTAAGTCTTTTCCTTGTTAGTGAATCAAGTCAAGGATAGCTGTTCCTCTAGTTTGTTTGTGTGTTTAAAGTTTTTAATAGACTGTTCTATATTAGATGCTCTCAGATTGGTGTACAGTGATTGAAAACATAACACCAATAGCTGTTTTTCCTCCACTTTCTCTAGGAGGAAGTTATCACCAACACATGTTAAGAATTTCTTGGAGGGGTCATGTTTGGCAGATGTGCACAGTTTTAATATTAGTATTTTTGTAAATCACATAGTACATCTAACTTGATAATGAGGGCTGAATTGTTACTTTTCTTTGCCAAGAAACCTTCATTCTGTGTTCAAAGTATGGTAATGTGCAAAAAAAAAATCACATTATATAGCAATATGTAACTTTTACAAACAAATTAACCACTCTTGCCTGTGTAGATATACTCAGAAATAAATCCCACTAAGTCTAATGGGGCTTACTCCCACTAACTGTGTAGGATTCCAGATCAAGATAATGAGAGCCAGTGTGGTATAAAGAGTATGTGTCTGGGAGTCAGGCAATCTGGGTTCTAGATCCCTTGCAGCCATGGAACCAAATGGGTGACTTGGGGCCAGTTACAAACTCTCAGCCCAACCTACCTCACAGGGTTATTGTTGTGGAGTTTTGTTTATTATAATACATTAAGACTGAGAACAAGAGGAAGAAGATGATGTAAACTGGTTTGTGTTCTTCAAAAAAGAAAGAGGTGGGATATAAAGCTAATCAATCAGTGTCATACTATTTATTCTGTTTATACTTACTTTTGTATAATTCTGACAGAAGTAGAGAAAATCTCAGACCAGAATTCTTTATCAAAAATACAAATTAATTGAATTATGTTAATATAGTTTATATTATATAAAATGAAACAATGAAATTTAAAGTATAAAATAATATGTATCATATAAAATAATATAATATAGAGTTTTTGGCTATTGGGTGGTATAATAAATAAATAAAACTGGCCAATGCATTTATATGCATTTGTACACAATTTTCAAATGTTAATATATTATTTTGTAGATATTGTAGAACTTAGTCGCACTAACAAAAGGCCAAAAAGGTCATCAGAGAGCAAAACTGAGTGAGTGTATGGAGGAGGGAAACTTGGAGCTTGGCACAAGGTGCTGGGAAATAAATGTGGGGAAATCCCGTATGAGGAAATAGGGGAGGAGGTAATAATCAGCTTATTTACATGAAAGAAGTACATTGAGTTCAAAGTAAATTATTCAGATTTTGATGGTCTTCCTTCTTGCTTGCTGTTAATTTCATGACAGAGTTAACAGAATTCATTTATGAATGACATAACTGTATAACACACTATCATGCATTGAAAAATATGTGAAATGCTTGCAGTATAGTTGCTGCATTAAGGTTTTGAGAGGAAGTCACTCATGGATTGTTGCAAGTTTTAAAGGTTTTTACTCCTCTTAGAAGCTAAAAGGTGAATCGGAATTTTCCAGGTATAGTACTGAGGGAAAGCAGGACTGGGAAGGTGTGTGGGCTTGGGTTTGAAGAGGGATTGAGGATGAGGATGAGGTGAGAAAGGCTCAGTCCAGAGAACCAAGTGTGTACATTTACTTGGTTGTAGGGAGGGAATGGGAGATAGAATACTTTTTAAAAACTTCAGCAAACAAACATTCAGATTACTGGTTCTGGCAGTCTATTTACTATCTCTTTATTACTCTTTTTTATTAATATGAAATGTTAGACTTAGATTCTCTCCAGCATGGCTTTCAGCACATTTTTGTGTTTGTGCCAAGAACACTGTGTTCTGTTAAGTCATTCAGTGACGTTGCATGCTGGCCTGCAGCCAAAGAGGGTCAAGTTCATTCAAATAAGTTTCAGCGTAGGCTCACACTGAGTGAAGAATGTCAGTCGTGTTTTTGCATGATATGCGCCTCTGTCATGGCAAATTCTGCAAAGAAATGAAGTGATTCATGTGATTTTTAGCAAATTAATATAAAATAATTGTGAGGGTAATTACTTAGAAAATGAACTGAATCAGCTCATACAGCTTAACAATCTTTTGCTCCTTTGTGCCTTTTTTGTGTTCTGTTGAAGGCTCAGTGTTTTGTCTGATCTTGTGAGGAAAATCGATCTGGTACCAGTCTTGGCCATTATTGTCCACAAATCCAGATCATCTTAGGCATATGGATAAGGGCTATATAAAAGCCTGACATAAGTGCATTTATTTCTAAAGACGACTGCTCTGTTCTCTTTGAAAGATCCTTCCTCAAGAGTGCACTGTGTTAATGTGAAAAAAAACTTTTGCTGTTTCCTTGCTGTGTGTTCCCTTAGTGAACTGCTGTTGGTTCTCCTTTGCATAGCTTTTCCTTCCTGTAACTCTGCCACAAATCACATTGCATCCATGCCTCTCCCCCTTCCTCTCTTCCAGTAACTGCGCTGTTAGCAACAGTTTGGGAACCACTGGCAAAATAATATGCTTGAGAAGCCCATAAAACAACTAGCAACAGGACAATAGTTACAAGAGACATAATCAGGCTGTCACTAAACTGTCTGCAGAATAACTTGATATTTAAAGCAGAAATAAAATCCATTCACCTCCACCTTTTATCTCCCAGCTTTGTATTATTTGTTAATAAAATACCTGGAACAGGTCCATTTTTAGAGTAGGGATGTGCTTGCCTGAGAGAATGTAGAACAGAATTAAGTAGATAATCGACAGAAATCTTCTGTTTTGTCTGATTTCATTACCAACTTGTTTTTGGAGTTATGTATCAGCTCTAAGTCTTGGCTCACTTAATGCTTAGTTTTTAAAGGAGAGAAACAGAATTTACCAGGTTCCCATGGTTTAACACCCACTCTTGAACAGCTACATGTCAGAGCTTGCTCCCTTATCTTAACTGTGGGAGAGTAAAGGCTGATCAACTTTATGCTCATCACTAGGTGTCACTCGGTTTCAATTATTTCCTGTATCACATAGGGAAATGTAGGAGATTTTGCTTTGCTTTCGTCATTCCTGTTGGGGGAGAAAAAAAATGAGATTTTTATTGTTTTTTTCCCTCAGCAATAAAAGTGTTGGGGGTATTTATATGCTAAGCTTGCTTACTTTAATAGTGTTTGCAATTCTTTAGGTTCTTTATTTTAAAGTAGCATATACATCCTGACACATGCTTGCAACTTACTACATTGGTCTAATTCTCACAAACACCTGATAAGATAATAAATCTGTAAATAAACTGTACCATTTTTGATTGTACATGTAGTCTTCTATGATGGAATGCTCTTCCATGAAGAAAATATTTTCTACAAATGCTGATGAGAATATATTACTTTCAAATGCCACTTTTTAACCATAGTTTTCTATGTACAGTAATTATACCATTTTATTTTTTTATTTTTTGCATGGAGGAAGAGTCAGACATGCAATTCCTCATCTATAGTCTGACAGTGGTACAATCCAGACAGAGTTGGATCCAGAGGATCTCCTGCCTTTAATGAAAGGTAGAGCTTCCATTGATCCAACCCTCAGGTTTTCCTAATTGTACCCCACCCCGGAAAAAAATTTGTGACAGCAAGACCATTGTTTGTTTGTTTGTTTGTTTGTTGGTATGTTTTGATTTTACTTTATCTGCGAGGTAGTTGGTTTATTGCTTAAAGCACTGGAGTCCAATCAAGATTTTCACTGATTCCTCATTGAGCACTAGCTATGTTGGCTGTGCATTTTAATAGTTCAGGAATTAGCATTGTAGAGCTGTCATTGCCTTTGCTGCCCACTCCAGTTTTTGGGTCCTGCTGGAATCTGCAATCAGTTTGCAGTTATTGATAGTATTCCAATCTGTGCCCTAGAAAACACTGCTCAGAAGCACAACCAACAGGATAGATTTGTTTTTTGTTGTGGCTGGTCTTTTTTGGGAAATACTGATAAAGAGTAACAGACTTTCTGTCCTCTATACCTTGTCTAACCCCAGCACTTCCAAAGTAGCTTCAAATTTGTAAAGCTATGGTTTTTGTATGCCAGACGATGAGCACATGCCTACATTTTTTTAAAATAGAAGCTTAATATAGGAATTACATTTACTAAACCAGAAGTCTGCAGTGCTAAAGAAGTCTGTTTTAGCACTTTGATACTTTGAATGGGACTAGTAGAGTGGGGTGAAAGAGTCTGGCCTCTCCCACCAATGTTCCTTTATTTCTGCAACACATTATAGTGCTATCCTGAGATAGTAAGGAGTAATGTTGCTCTAGGAAAAGAATTCTTTGAACGGTTTTATATATATTTGCCTTTGCAAGTAATGGCATACACTTAAGGGCAGAAACAATCTTAGCTTAGGAATCATTAGTTTTCCTGGACTCCACAGCATTTCTTTAGAATGAAACTGGAAGCATGATGGTACAATGACTCTGTTTTTTTTCCTGGTAGAGATGGATCTTGGAAGGAGAGATAGATCTAGAAAGTGATCCTGTGGGACCTTTGATACCTCATAACCTTTGGGATCTTTGGGGTATCTCAAGTTTTGGGGCACCACAAGTTTCTATTCTGAGTGCCATGCTTTGGGTAGAAAGGCAGGACTCTAAAAAAATGAATAATATGTTGTCCTTTCAGGTTGTTTAAAATCTGCTGGGAGAAATTACCCTGAAAGTGTCATTAATACACTTGATGACATCTCTTTTTTCTATCTGCTACTCTCTGGAAGGCTATGGAAATTAAAAAAAAAAAGTCTCTGGAGTCAGTTTTGGTATGGGGAAAAAGCATACTAGCTGAACGTTAAACCAAATAGGATGGCGGTATCATGAGAAATCTAATTTGGATGGAAGTTTAAAACTGGTTTGAATGGAATTGTACTTTGTCCAGTACACAGTTTGGGTCATCTTATGTATGGAAGTACAGGTGGCATTGGTGACTAAGAACAACCTTAGGCTTCAACCCTGTCTGAAGAAACCAGACCATGTCTTAGTTATACATCTTCTGGTTACATGGATGGTTGCAATGCACTTTGTGTGAGGCTGCCTTTAAAGATGTCTTGAAAACTTCAACTATTACAGAATACAGCTGCTGGAATGCTTGTACAAGCCAGGCGTTGTGAACATATTCCATCCATAGAGTGCCAGTTATATTGGATGCCTATTCATTTCCAAGTTCAGTGTTTAAGTAGTATTGTGGGCATTTAAAGTCATAAAAGCCTAATGACATTAGATCATCCTCATAGCATGGCCAAACCTAGAGTGGTTCCAGTCAAGACACATAGAAAAGATATTGCTGCCTCTTCTCAGTTACAGTTTGATGGCTAGCCTCTCTTAGGTTTCCAGGAACTAGTGCAGAATTGGCATTTGCTAACATTTCAATTGAACACACAAGGAAACTAACAGGGTATTAACACTCATTGGCCCAGTGCACACATAATGACTGCTCGTGGTTTACTTAAGCAATAAGGACTATGAAAGATTAAGTGTGTTGCCTCCTGACCACCACTTCAGTGGTCCTTTTCTGGGAACCCAACCAGATAAGGTGGTGCAGCTGTTACTGAAGGCCTTACTTGTGGCAGTCCAGCTCCTCAGAGAGGCTTGCCTGGGGCTTTTAAAGACCATCTTGTTTCCCAACTCAGTGATTAAAAAATTCATTAAAATCATAAAGGTGTTTGAGGAGCCATTCATCAGTAGTTGTCCTCTTGAGTCATTGATCTGCTTCACTTATTAATTCATGGTTTATTGAAGCCATGGATTGTTGAATTCTGGAAAAAAATGGACTGCTTGGACCATTTCAGAATGTAGATCTATATTGGAATCTTTATCAACATATGTAGATTAATTCCTTAAACTACTTTGTTTATAATATTGAGTCCTATATAACTTCCCATTTTCTTAACTTCACTGATATTATATCTGATAATATGCAGGATATTTGGCCTATGACAATGGATGTGGTCTCACTTTATGCAAATATTCCACAGCATGATACTGTGTTTATAGCATTATGAATGGGCTTCACATAACAGAGAGGATTGAAACCCTTCTTTTACATTATTTTTGTGTTCATTCTCAGAACATTGTCTTATTTTTTCTTTCACTTTCAGGATAATTTTTGTTATTAAGCTTCTAAATTTAGCATATGTGTTTTGTGCATGTAAATTTATTTTGTCTATTTATCTTTTTTGTTGTTTTGCTTTGGTTGTTGAAGTATATTTCCTTTGATGTTTTCTTCTAGTTACTAGGAATCACTGTCAGGCTACTGGGGGCAGTCAAACTACTGTTTAATACAACATCATTTTTTTAAAGTCTCAGTTCATGTTAACTGTACCTCCCCCCTCTAAAACTTTTCCTTTTCCTCAAAAGTTGCAATAAACTGAGCTGAATAGCTGAGCATTACTTTTCAGTATAGTTGAATAGGTATGACAGATTTAAGTACAGTTGTCTGATCACAGCTCTACAAGTAAGGTTAATCATCTCCCTAAACTCTAGAGGTTCATTTTTTAAGAAGTTCCACTGTAATTGATATATTTATTTATTACATTTTAACCACCCAATAGCCTGTTATTTGGGCAGTGTACAAATTAAAAACATGTAATAAAAGTTAAGATGCATAAAATGAAACAGTGACAATTATATGACTTAAACAGATAAAAACAATATAAAACCAGTAATAACACATAAAACCAGAAGTAAAATCAGTAGCATGGATCGAATAGTGCATAGATCTAAAACCAAGAAAAACCATTTCTAAAATGTCTGGGAAAAAGTTTTTCACAAGGCACTGAAAGATTGCACTAGGTAAACCTTTCTGTGGACAGCATTCTCCAGAGAAGAGGTTGCCACTAAAAAGTTTTTCTTGTAACCACATACCTCACCATGTATGGTAAGGGTAGTTGGAGGAGAACCTCATGTAAATGTGAATGTAGATACTCCTTCAGGTAACCTGGCCCCAAGCTATTTCTTAATTGTCAAATTTCATCCAAAATATGTGGCCATATTTGTGGTGAACAATATTTTTTGTCTTCTGATTTATTCAGATTATGAAATGTCTTATTTTATTGCAGCTCTGTAAATTGTAATCCTTTTTAATGATCTGCTGTCTTTCATGTATGGGCTAGAATTTATCTACAAAAAAAATCTCCTTTGAATGTTTTTTTCCTGTAGCAAATAGAGAAAGGTCACTTACTGAAAAAAGAATGATATGATCAAAATGTTCACTGGCAGGCAGATAAAGGGCATGAAGCCAAAAGAAAAAAAGTGGGCTTCATGTGTTTTTGGGTTGCCGTTCATACCAGATAAATATTAATCTTGTGTTTTCTAAAAAGATTTGGCAGATTTTAATTCAAGGCTAAAGAAAGTTTGGAAGAGAAAAAAAAAAAGGTTAAAGTTGTAAAAACTGTTCATAATTTTAGGGAGATAGTACTGTTCATAATTTTACTAGAGTAGAAGAAATGAATCTGGTGATGTCCTAGCTAGCACAGAATTAGTTAGATAACACTTCTTATTTCAATATGTGCAGGTGTTTCTGTGAAATTATCAGACGTCAAGTAATTTCTTATGTTAGAAATTACCATATGTTAAGCAGTTTCTAAGCTTGATTACCCAAATGTAAATCCTACTAAATTAAAAGAAATGTCCTCCTGGTAAAATATGCTTGAGATAGCAATACAATCCTAAACTGGATCTAATCCAGTAGTGTATGCTCTGACAGGCAGAAGCTCTCCACCATTTTGGGCACAGGGTGTTCCCATCAAAAACAATTATATGTATGCCACACATGTGTCCCATGTACAGATGCTCTTATGGAGACACACACACACACATATTCTCTCCCATGCATAGATTGTCCACCTAGAATCTGAATTGAGGGTTAATAACTGAAATAAGAGTCTCATTTAGACTTGTGATTGCTTGTTTCTTAAAGCTGCTGATTATCAAGACTGCTTTTCTGGTAGCTGTTACATCTATGAGGTGAGTCTTCGCAGTTGAGGACATTGTCTTCTGATTTAACTGTTAGGTTTGTGAGGACGCCTCCTTTGTGTCAAATGTAACTTAAGGCACAGGAACTCCCTTCCTTCTTTTTGCCCTAATCTCTCCAGCTACAGGGCTCAACCTGGCATAAAATAGATGTCCAATGGGAAATGAAGTTTTATATAAGCAGAACTTTAGGGGGTATGGAAAAACAAGACACTATTTGGGACTTTTCAGAGATAGTCCATGGGAACAAAAGTTTCTGCTTCTGCCATCTCAGCATGAAAGGAATATATTGCTCAGGCCTAATAGGATAGCAGCATATACTCCTTTAGTGAGGTGATAGTTTCTGCTACCTTGAGGAGGTATTCTCCATTAACATTGCATGCCTTCATTTGTCTGTTATCCTTCTGATGGCAGGCAAATACCACTTTATTCAAGAAGTGCATTTTGGCCCTTAAGTCTGTTTGTGGGTTTGGATCTTTGGGTTGGTTGTTTTTATTTTGCAGTTATTATGCTTGTGTTGTATTTTAGTGTTTTTAGTGTTTTTATTGCTTTAATCGTCATGTAGGCATAAAGTAACCCCAGTCAGTGTGACAGTAACCAGTGGATTTGTCCAGATGTGGACCTAAGTTTCTTGTAAGTGCTTTTTGTTTGCATCTTATACCACAAGTGCATTTTAAAGAACAAATGAACAAAAGTGTTCAATGTGAACATGATTCAAACACATTTTTATTTCTGTGTGTGTTCCCAACTTCCCACTTTGACATCTGAAGTGTTCTGGAACATTTACTTCTGTTCTACAACTTCCCTTTTGAGGTGAATTTGCAATATCCTTTGAAGGGACAACTTTCTCTTTAAATCCAAAGTCGTCTTTTAACTTTTATGCTGCTATGATTTCAGTGCTTTAAAAGGTATGCAGAACATAGAGGAGAAAAGGGCTGCTTTCATGTCCTGCTTTTGTGGGCTTCTCAAAAATATTATTTGGCAACGAGAAATAATAACTTCGGTGAAACAATGCCACAGGCTGATATAGCAGGGCTCTGAGGGTCAGCACTGTGCTTGAATGTCATCACTTGCTGAATTGAGGAAGTGTAAAAGGAAATGGCTTTGCCTTGCATCCTGAGTAATGAGAAGTAGATCAAACTGTCCTGTCCTGGCATATACTCCAAATGTGCTCAAGCAGTTTGGTAGTGTAGTAGATGTGGAGAAGTACTGGTAACAGGAAATTTTTCATTTTTGTTTTTTTAGGGTGGAGGGTGGAGGAGAGAAGGAAAAATCCCTAGAAGCTATTTATAGAAAACATTACAAACTACTTACAGTAACTTTCAAGTTCAAAGCTGCTTCAGTTAATCCTCATAACTTCTTATGGTAAATATGTGTTTTACGTAATGGAGAACTAAAGCCAGGACTTGCTTATCATTTACTTGGAGTGTGCTGTGGATGCACAGGGATTGAAATGCTTCAGGCTTGGTTTTCAGATACAGTGCAAATCAATTGTACAGTTATAAAGTCTGCTGAAGCTGCTTGTTTTCTGCAAACTGCTTAGCTGCTTCATGTTAGTCAACCTAGTAGAGGCCATGATTTGAAAAATGCAATAGTAGACACATTTGTGGTGGGTTTTTTTAATACATAATTCAAATGTCAACCTTAATTTCATTATAGAAACATATGATGTAAATGCAGAGCTCTGTGGGATTTCTGTGAATACACCAGTACATATTCTGACCCACCTTGTTTGGTGCAGAGCAGTGAATTGTATTGAAGCTAGGATATGAAGGTAATTTGGGACAGTGGGTCAGGAAGTGCTTAGAAGGTGAGCATCATGAAAATCTTCTGGAAAAGACATGCTCTTTCCTTCTCCTCATTATTGAGGCAATAATGACTCCTTCGAAAAGGTTCTCTGCAAAATTTTGTGTAGTTTTATGTTTTTTGTTTTGTTTTTCTTTTGCTAAGGCATATTGAAAAAAAGAACCCTAAAAGTGAATTTTATTTCCAGCTAACATAAAAGTATGGAGCTTTAACTTTCACATGTTTTGCTCAATTTGTGCCATAGAAGCTATAAATGGGCAGAAAGTCGTTCTTAATCTATTGAAATTATTTGTGGGATCATGACAAAGATTCAGAATACCGAGTGCAACATGTGTAACATGCGTGGAATTAACCTTGTTTTTTGATGTCACTTAAGAATATTCCATGACTGTTACATTTCCATATGTAGCTGGTTCTCCTCATTCATGGGGTTTAGGGGCACAGAACCCCATGAAAGTTGAAAAGTCGTGGATATCTCCACCCCTGTCATACCTTAATTCTTAATACTGTTGACCATACATGTACTGGATTGCTTCTCTCTCTCAGACCTTGGTCTGATCCACCAGGGCTCCTCTTCTTCATTTATTACATTCTTATGTTCTTTTTATATACATACATACATATATATATATATATATATATATATATAATATAACTGTTAATACAGATTCTTGTGGGGAGGGGCCAACCGTGCCGGCTTGTCCCACATTGATGGATGAATTTCAGTTTTTGCGGCCTGATGATGTGGACAAGGTGCTTGGATCGGTACGCTCAACCACCTGTTTACTGGACCCATGCCCATCTTGGCTATTAAAGAGAGCCAAGGACGGGATCGTGCCCTGGGTCTTGGAGGTGGTCAACGCCTCTTTAAGAGATGGCCAGGTGCCTGCCCCTTTAAAGGATGCGGTAGTCCGGCCAGTCCTAAAGAAGGCTTCTCTGGATCCAGAGGTGGTCGCCAACTATAGACCGGTGGCCAACATCCAGTTTTTGGGCAAGGTGCTGGAGCGGGTGGTGGCGGGACAACTCCAAGCACTCTTGGAGGAAACTGATTATCTAGACCCATTTCAGTCCAGTTTCAGACCCGGCTTTGGCACTGAATCTGCCTTGGTCGCCCTGTACGATGACCTGTGCAGGGAGAGAGACGGGGGGAGTGCGTCCCTGTTGGTTCTTCGGGACCTCTCGGCAGCTTTCGATACCATCGACCATGGTATCCTTCTGGATAGGCTGGCGGGGTTGGGAGTTGGAGGTACTGCTTTGCAGTGGTTCCACTCCTACTTCAATGGCCGATTCCAAAAGGTGGTGCTGGGGGACTATGGCTCTGCGCCATGGCAGCTATGCCATGGGGTTCCACAGGGTACCATTTTGTCCCCCTTGCTCTTCAAAATCTACATGAAACCACTGGGAGAGGTCATCAGGAGGTGTGGGCTGCGGAATCATCAGTACGTTGATGATATCCAGCTCTACCTCTCGTTCTCCACCGATTCAGGTGAGGCAGTGGCTGTGCTGACCAGTGCCTGGCCGAGGTAATGGGCTGGATGAGGGCCAATAAACTGAGGCTCAATCCTGACAAGACGGAGGTCCTGTTAGTGGGTGGTTCGGGCTACGGCAGGGGGACCTGACCCTAGTCTTAAATGGGGTTGCACTCCCTCTGAAAGACAGGGTCCGCAGCTTGGGAGTGCTCCTCGACCCGGAGCTCACCTTGGTAGCCCAAGTGTCAGTGGTGGCGAGGAGCGCTTTCCATCAGCTTCGGCTGATCCATCAGCTGCGTCCCTTCCTGGAGTTCGACTGCCTGGTGACGGTGACACATGCGTTGGTGACTTCCCGGTTAGATTTCTGTAACGTGCTCTACTTGGGGCTACCCTTGAAGACGATCCGGATACTGCAATTGGTGCAAAATAGAGCTACCAGGGTGCTGACGGGGACTGGGCGTGGTTCTCATATCACCCCAGTTCTCCGTCAGCTACATTGGTTTCCCATTGAAGTCCGGGCCCAATTCAAGGTGTTGGTTTTTACCTATAAAGCCCTTAACAGCTTGGGTCCTGGCTACCTAAAGGAGCGCCTGTGACCATATATGCCCTCCCACCCCTTATGATCTGCGGCAGATGTTCTCCTCTGGGAACCCTCTGTGAGGGAAGTGAAGAGGGTGAGTACCCGGAGGAGAGCTTTCTCTGCGGTGGCACCCCACCTATGGAATGCACTCCCCAGAGAGGCTCGCCTGGCGCCGTTATTATTTGCTTTTCAGTGCCTGGCGAAGACCTTTTTATTTAAGAAATATTGTAATTGTTAATTTATTAATTTATTAATTTAATTGTAAATTTTAAAGTTGATTTAGATTGTTTATAGTTTTTATTTGTGACTAGGAGATGGGCCAATTTTAAATTGTTTATGGTTTTGGATTTTTGGTTTGTTTGGTTTGTTTTTTACATGTTGTTAGCCGCCCCAAGGCTAGTTGGCAAGGGGCGGCATAGAAATTTGTAAAATAAATAAAATAAAATAATATATATATATATTTATATATATTAAAATTTTTAAACTAACATTAAAAAAAAACATCAAACATCACAAACATTGGATTCACTGGGTCAACCTCCTACTACATATTTTTTAACATTCTAATATCAAATTCCAATTAATTTATCATAGTTTGAAAAACATCTCTAAATTTACGCCAAGTTCCGTTTCTCCAGCCTCTTTCTCCTTCAATGATAAAGTCTGTCTATCCATTTCTGCACAGTCCAAGATCTTTTTTACAATCAGTCCATCGTTGGGCAGCTCCTCACTTTTCCAATATTGAGCAAATGCAATCTTCGCTGCTGTAATTAGAAGCAACATCAAATTGATTTCCTGTCTGTTAACATCTTCTGGTATAATGCCTAACAAGAAAACTTTGAGTTTAAAAGCAAAAGGTTTTTGTAATATTTCCTCCATCCATCTATGTATTTTAATCCAGTACTTTTTTGTGTTGTCACAAGTCCACCACATATGATAAAAAGTGCCCACTTTATGTTTACATTTCCAACATCTATTTGACATATTTGGAAACGTCTTACCTAGTTGACGTGGTGACAAATACCATCTATAGAACATTTTATATAAGTTTTCTTTATACGAAGTTGCTAAAGTTACTTTAATGTTTCTTTCCCATAGTTTTTGCCACTTTTCTAGTTCAACATTAAATCCAAAGTTTTGTGCCCATGTTATCATAGTTTCCTTAACCTGTTCCCCTTCCATTTTTCTGTCAAGTAAAAAATCATATAGTCTTTTAATCATTTTCTCATCTGTTTCAAGCATCACTTGATCAAATTCTATTAGGACTCTATAGAACCCCCATGTTTTACAATCCTTGGCGTATCTTGATTGCATCTGCACCTTATACCACCAGGAGATATTAAGTCCCTGTTCTTGTATTTCTTGCTCCAGTTTCAGGCACCATCCTTATCCAGGATATCGCCATATCTTATGATCTTTTCAAAGTTCAATACATTTGGATATACAAAAGCTTCCATAGGTGAAAGCCAGCTTGGTAATTTATTATACAGTTTTAGCTTTTCCCTCACTGACAGTAAAGATCTTCTAATAAAATGACTCAGGAAGGACCCATGTGACTTAGCTTCTTTGTCGTGGCCTCTGTGCATCACACCTATGGGTACTGTGCCTGCGCAGTGCCTTTGGCTGGAGATTGCAAGCTAACGGTTTTTGGCGGGAAATGGTCCTCCCCCCTCCCCCCTCAGGGTATAAATAGTGGAGAGTCCGCCATTTTGTTCAGTCTTTGTGACCGCCGTTCACTGTGCCTCGTGCCGCTTTCGCTCTCACTTTGACTATCTCCTTGTTAGCTCCTTCAGTATCGCTCCCAGTTTTTATATCCTTTTTCTTGTAGTTCTTAGCGTAGTTCATAGTTGTTTCTTAATAGTTCTCTTGTTCGATCTTCTTGCTTATTCTTTCTATAAACAAAATATATATATACACACACACACACACACACACACACACACACACCCTCTGCACTTCTTTCTTCTTTTCTGCGATGGCGCAGCGAGCGGCTTTCCGCAAGCGCACAGAGTGTGGGTCAAAAGTGTCGCCGGCTGACCCACACGACCTATGCCTCCTCTGCCTGGAAGAGGGGCATAGGACAGATAAATGCGCACACTGTCTGGCTTTTTCCAAACAAGCCAGAATAAACCAAGAAAACTGCCTGCGTAGGCTTCTATGGAATCGGGCTCTCATGCAGTCCGACCCCCTTGTGACTGCTCCGAAGCCGGCCTCCTCTTCTGTGGCCTCGCAAAAATGCCCTTCGGACGAAGGTGTGTCATCTGCTGTGGCTCCTCCCACTTCTCCAAAAAAGAAGGCGGAGAAACGAAAGCATACCGACTCTGCGAAGTCGACAGGCCACAAGAAGGCTAAAAAAGATAAGCTCCCAAAGCCTTCTAAACGCCTGAAGGAATCCGAGCGCCCACGACACCAGGACTCAGGCTCGTCGGCGCCATCGGTACCGGGCCCAACTTCGGTACCGACGCCACCCGACGCACTGCTCCAGGAGGCCATGAGGGTTACCCCACAAGGGTCCCCGCGGCATATGGCGGACCGCCCCTCTGACCCACTTCCGACTCTTCCAAGGGATTCGATCTCGGATGGGGAGATCCAAGACTCCCCTCTGTGGGCAAGGTCCCCCACACCGATGCCCCCTACTATAGGGGATGTAGTCATCATTCGACCTATTGGTTCTGGCCTGAGCCTTCCTGCACGGGATACTACCCGGCACCTCAGAGCCGATCTTCACCCCCTCGGGACCGACCATGTCCGAGGGATCCGAAGCAGGTCTCGCTGATGCCTTCTTGGCATGACAGCAGCCACTCCCAGTCACCGGCTGACTCCTCCTCATTGGCACTGCCTTATTACGTGGCTGACTCTGATGATTCAGAGGTGGATTTGACCTCTCCTGACGCTGTTATCACCGCCCAAGACCCCGCTTCACCGGATGAGTCCCACGGCTCATTCGCGGAGTTGATGGCGAGGCTCGTGCAAGCCCTGGACATTGATGCCGTCCAACGTCCGGGCCCATCAACGGACAGGTTTTACGACGTCGTCCGGGGAGAACAATTCACCTCAATTGTCCTCCCGCTTATTACAACACTCAAGCAGGCGATGACCCAGCCTTGGGACTTGGCCTCCCACCCTCAACCTACATCTCGGAGGTACAAGAGGATGTATCGGGTTCGGGAGGAGGACATCCCCTTCCTTCTCAGGCATCCTAAGCCGAACTTGATCGTCGTCCAGTCCTCCCAGGGTAGGGAGGCCAGAGGCCACACTGCGCTGCAGGACAAAGAAGGGAGGAAGATCGACTCCCTGGCCAGAAGGGTGTATGCGGCTTCAGAACTGGGACTCCGCATCTCCAATTACGAGGCGACGTTGGCGCGATATCAATACTTTCTTATGTAGTGCCTTCACTACGTCGCCTCGACCCTACCAGACCACCAAGGAGATGTGGCCAAAGTCTTGATAACGGAGGCCATGTAAGTGGCTGTTCAACAGTTGTCCACGGCAAGACACCACATGGACACTAACTCAAGGGCCCTTGTTGGTGCGGTCTCCCTGCGGAGGCACGCTTGGCTTTGAAGCTGCCACTTCCCTGACGAGACCAAGTGCCAGATTGAAGAAATGCTCTTTGATGGGTCCGGGCTCTTCCATTTGTGTACGGACCACAAACTTTAAAAACTGCACGAATCCCGTATGACAGAGCGTCGGATGGAGTTACCACCTCAAACTAGACGTAAGTGGCAATGGACCTGCCCTACCTACAGGCAATCCTTTCAATCCAGGCAGCAGCCCCATCAGAGGCAACAGCAACAACAGCGCCGCCGTCAACAGCCCCAGCAGCGCTATCAACAGGCCCGCCGCCGATTCAATACGGACAGGCACCAGCGTTGACAGGACGGGTGGACCTATCTTCTTTCTTTCCCAGTACCCTCCCCTCTCTCATATGGGGGTCGGCTGCAAGGCCCATTCCCCATTTGGGATTCCTTCACATCTGATCAGTGGGTATTGTCTATCATACAGCATGGCTACCAGATAGAACTTGACACCGTCCCTCCATTGAGCCTGTTAAGGCCTACATCATGCTCATCGGTTTTGCTTGACGAAATACAACAACTTCTTCATAAGGGTACGATTTCGTCAATTATCCCCATTTGACGGAATTCACGGATTCTACTCCAGATATTTTACAGTCCCGAAACGGGATGGTGGTCTCCGTCCAATTTTGAACTTGCGCTCTTTCAACCGTTTTATCTAAACTAAAAAGTTCTGGATGACCACTCTTCAAAATATTCTGCCATTGCTCAGGAAAGAGGACTGGTTCATCTCACTGGATCTAAAGGACACATATTTTCATATCTCGATCCACCCGAGTTATAGACGCTTCCTTTGTTTTGCCGTCGCATCCAATCTATATGAATTCACGGTTCTACCATCCGGACTGGCCACTGCTCCTAGAGTGTTTACCAAGTGTATGGCCCCGGTCTGTGCCTACCTTCGCCTTCAGGGCATTCATATCTACCCGTACCTGGATGATTGGCTCCTGGTTTCTCAATCTAGAGATGGACTTCTCCACTCCATTCACACGACGTGCACCTTGTTGAATGACCTGGGCCTATGTATTAATACAGAAAAATCTTCTCTCATTCCAACACAGATACTTACCTTCATCGGAGTGCGCTTGGATTCGACAATGGAAAAGGCTTTCCTTCCTTGCGACAGACAAGATATGCTCATTCGACATGTCCTTCGGATGTGACGCGACGGGACTGTACCGACAAAATCAGTTCAAAGACTACTTGGTCACATGGCAGCGTCAGTAGCTGTGGTGCCTCATGCCAGGCTTTGTCTATGCCCTTTACAGCTGCTTTTCAACAAGCTGTTCCACCCACAGAGACAATACCATGGCAGTCTTTTATCTGAACAAACAGGGAGGAATGAAGTCTCCAAGCCTGGCCAGGCTTGCGATTCAGATTTGGGACTGGTGCATCCCTTGGGATATCACTCTTGTAGCGGTACATCTGGCTGGTGTAGACAATATCCAAGCATATTTCCTCAGCTGATATATGCTAGTCTCCCATGAATGGGAACTAAACCCCTAGATACGCAACCAGTTTTTTCACCGCTGGGGGTTCCCAGATGTGGACTTATTCGCCACCCTACAGAACAAGGTGTGCGACTCATTCTGTTCGAGGGCAGGGATCGGACTCGGATCCCTAGGGGACGCCTTCATGTTATCTTGGAGCAACTTACATTTTTATGCTTTCCCATCAATTCTACTAATAATGATAGTGCGAGCCAAGATAGTAGCCAAGTCGTAGCCAAGATAGTGTGATAGGGAACATCGGGGATACTAATTACCCCTTGGTGGCCACGCCAGCCTTGGTTCACTACACTTCTCATAATCTTGCAAGGGGAATACTGTCCTCTTCCATTACTTCCATACCTCATAACCCAGCAAAGAGGTACGCTTCGGCACCCGGATCTGAGGTCCTTGAATCAGACAGCTTGGCGAATCCGATAGCCCTTGCTGTCTCATCTGTACCGTCAGCCACTTCTGTTACTTTGAATATACCGTTTTTTGAATCCCATGTTCCTAGCGCTGCTTCTTCGTAGGCTCCGACTGTATTCTCGGCTCCAACTGCCAATTCATTGAATCCGACAACCTTGGATCCGTCCATCCAGTACATCTTAGACTCTGCCTTAAAGCCGTCTACGCCGAAGTCTTATGCAGCTAAATGGAAACGTTTTTCCAGCTTTGCTGAGTCTCATTCTTTTTCTCCAATGGACTCGTCTATACCTCAGATCCTGCAGTTCCTACTGGAACTCCATTGCTCCCGGCTAAAACCATCTTCAATTAAAGTGTATACGGCAGCGGTTGCCTATCATCGCGGTCTAGTTGACGGATCGCCCATCTTCTCTCAGCCAGTTGTTAAGAGATTCCTTAAAGGCCTTCACAACCTTAATCCCATAATAAGACCAGTGATGCCTACTTGGAGCCTCTCTGTGGTCCTTCAGGCTCTAACAAGGGCTCCCTTTGAGCCTTTGGCAACGGTTGATTTGCGATTGGTATCCTGGAAGACAGCCTTCCTTGTTGAGGTCACCTCAGCACGAAGGGCCAGCGAGCTCTGTGCGCTCCGAATAGACCCTCCGTATTTGAACTTCCACAAAGAAAAGGTTGTTTTAAGACTTGACCCCTCCTTTCTCCCAAAAGTTTCTATGTCTTTTCATTTGGGGCAGGACATTGTTTTACCGGCCTTTTTTCTGTCACCAGCAACTCCTCTCGAGCGGTCGTTACATACCCTCGACGTCCGCTGCTGCTTGGCTTTTTATAGATCCAGGACGGAGTCTTTTCGGCACATGAATAGACTTTTTGTTAAATATTCTACATTAGACCAAGGTGCTCCGATCTCACCTCAGAGGCTATCTAAATGGATAGTTCATACTATCACTTTGTCGTACCAACTTGCCAAGCTCGATTTACCTATGATTCCTTGAAGTCACTCAACTAGGGCTGTCGCTGCCTCTTCTGCTTTTGCTTTGGGCGTCCCACTAGATGATGTGTGTCAGGCTGCTACTTGGGTGAATCCTTGCACGTTTGCAAGACATTATTGTCTCGATGTTCGGGCTCGACAAGAGTGTTCCTTTGGAAGAGCTGTCCTCTCATCGGTTCTGCACTAAAGACACCTTCCCTCATCCTTAATGGTAAGCTTGTTAGTCTACCCATAGGTGTGATGCACAGAGGCCACGATGAAGAAAAGCAGGTTGCTTACCTGTAACTGATGTTCTTCGAGTGGCCATCTGTGCAGTCACACAACTCACCCTCTGGCCCCGCTCACTTTCAGTGAGTGGATGCTCTCGTCGGTACCGATTCTTATTTTTAGTTGGTACCTATACTCCTCATCCTGTTTATTCTCGTTAGCCTTAGGGGGTGCAAAGACTGAATAAAATGGCGGATGCTCCGCTATTTATACCCTGAGGAGGGAGGGGAGTGGACCGTTTCCTGCCAAAAACCGTTAGCTTGCAATCTCTGGCCAAAGGCACTGCGCAGGCGCAGTACCCATATGTGTGACTGCACAGATGACACTCGAAGAACATCAGTTACAGGTAAGCAACCTGCTTTTTTTCATACCACATATAAGCATGCCATCCCATCTGCAAGTCATGACCTTCAAAATTCTCTTATTTCGCAACGTTACCCATTCTTTTAGCCAAGTTAAAACTGATGCTTGATAATACAACATCCAATCAGGAAGACCAAAACCTCCATTCCTTTTAGTTTCCTGAAGCATTTTTAATTTAATCCTTGGTTTCTTTTTTCTCCAGATAAATCTCGAGATATGAAAGTTTAAGTCATCAAAGAATTTTTTATCAATTTTTATGGGAATCATTTGAAACAGAATCAAAAGTTTAGGTAATGTATTCATTTTGACAAGTGCTATTCTTCTCATCAAAGATTATTGTAAATTGGCCCATTTTTCCAAAAAGTCCTTAATATCCTTCAATAATTTATCATAATTATCTTCTTTCAAGGTAGTACATTTAGCTGTAAGATAGATTTCCAAGTATTTAACCTTTTTAATAATCTGCAAATCTACTTGTTCCTGGAGTCTTTCTTTTTGTTCTCGCGTAAGGTTTTTAACTAACAATTTCGTCTTTTCTCTATCTATTTTCATTCCCGTAACCTCACCATATTTTTCAATCCATTGTAGAAGTCTGGGCATTGTTGAGAAAGGTTCCTCCATTATAAAAACCAGATCATCCGCAAATGCTTGCAATTTATACCTTTCGTCCCTAATTCTAGTTCCTTTGATGTCCTCGTCATCCCTAACACATCTATTCAGTACCTCTAAAATCATAATGAACAAAAGGGGTGACAGAGGACATCCTTGTCTTGTGCCCTTTTGAATCTCTATAGGGTTTGAAAGATCTCCATTAATTAAGATCCTGGCCGATTGCTTTTGATAAATACTTGATATCGCATTCATAAATCTTTCACCAAACTCCATTTGAGTCATCTGTTGTTTCATAAACTGCCAATTAACATTATCAAAGGCTTTTTGGGCATCTAAAAACAATAAAGCCATTGGTTTTTCGGTATGTATCTGATAATATTCTAAAATAACTAAGATAGTTCTCAGGTTATTCTTCATTTGTCTTTTTGGCAAAAAGCCATTCTGGTCTGGATGGATAAAGTCTATTAATAACTTCTTTAATCTTTCTGCGAGTATGGAAGCAAAAATTTTGTAATATACATTTAATAGTGGTATAGGTTGGTAATTTTGAATCTGTGGTATATCCATATCTTCTTTTGGTATTAATGTGATATTTGCCTCGGTCCAAGTAGTCGGTATTTTAGCATTTAACAATGCTTCATTACATATGTCTTTTAAGAGTGTAGCAAAAATTGCTTTGAAAGTTTTGTAAAACTCGGCTGGTAGTCCATCTGGGCCAGGAGTTTTGTAATTCTTTTGTCGCTTGATTGCTTTTATTACTTCCATGATTGTGACTTCTTGGTTTAATAATTTTTGATATTTCTCTGGTAGTTTTGGTAACTCTTCCTTTTGAATATATTCTTTAACTTTCTCGATTGAAATCTTTTTCTGATAAAGCTTTGTAAAAAAGTCTTCCACTATTTTCTTGATTTGTGCACTCTGTGAATGTAGCTGTCCTTCTCTGTCTTTCAATTTCACGATCAATCTCTTCTCTTTTTCTTTCTTAATTTTATGTGCTAACCATCTCCCTGGTTTATTATTTTTGAAGAAATTCTGTTTGGTCAATTTTATTTGTTTAGTAAGCTCCTTTACATTCTTACTTTCTTATTCCATATCCTCCCTTTCACTTACCAGGGCCTTCTCTTTGCACCAAGGAAGTGCCAGAGAACTTCCCTACTCTGGATGGCAGGGCAAGAAGACATGTTCGGAGGTCTTTCCTCTCACCCATTTCACTTTCTCTGTCTCTGATGGTTATGATTTTCTGCAGTAGGATGCAAAACTCTAAAAGTTCTTGCATTGTTACTATGAACCATTTCTTTAATTTAAAATTAATAGGCTTCATGGAAGTTCATTTGTAAATACAGATGTTCATAACTTGGACCTTTATAACCGGGGGACTGCCTGTAATACAGTATGCATGTGTACTGTGTTTGGTAATCTGGTTCCAATTACAAAATATTTTGCATAAAATGACCATAAGACTGCTGCACTTGCGATTACTGTGGATAAAAGTTTTTTGCAAACTATAACAAGGTATAAACTAGAGCTTTAATATGTAGGAGAGCACAAGGTAAGCTGCATGAATTGGTCTAGCTATACCAAGTTCACTTATTAAATAGTGGCATGTGTTTTAATTCAGTAACTTTATTTCTAGTTGTTAGTTTTAGAGGAGTTTGTGTAGTTTAGTCAAATCCAGTGGCAAACACATTAAGCTAGAACTGCCAATCTTATTGCTGAAATAAAAATGAATGATCATCTAGCCAGGAGGTCACTGATATATTTTAATTACGTTGATCCAGGTATTATAAAAACTTGTTTTAGCAGAGACAGGTTGGAACAGCTTGCAGTTGGGGCTGAGTGAGTATAACCAGTAAAACCTGTTTTGCTTTATAAAATATGTTTATGATCAGAGTTAAAGACTATGACCTATTTAACTTTAAGAAGACAACCTCCCTTATATTGTCTTTCTTATATCCGATATCCCTTGCTCTCTTCTACCCCAGTATTACATTTTTAGAACAGTAGAATTTTCCTGAAATCAGTAGATTATTCTGAATGTTGTTGCAAGATAAGGTGGGCCTCGTATATCTCCCAGAAAGTAACCAATTAAATATTCCTCTTTCTCCTCCCTACTCTCCAAACACTATAGGTATTCAAAAGATTGCTGAATACTCTGGGGGATTTTTCCACAGTACAGGTCTGGTGATCTTGTTCAGACCCTAATATTGATAAGGTATGATGAGATGCTACAGGCTGTTTTGCTTGCTTTGAAATGGCCTCTCTGTTGCCTAGGAACCCAGTGCTTCCCCGGGTTGCTTTGTAGAAACTGGGCCAAGGATCTGGATGCATTGGTGGACTATATGAGGCTCACTGAGTTGAGTTTGAATTCTTATGAGATGTAGATGCTGCAGACAGAGATCAGAAATTAAGGTAGTTGCTTGCTCTGGATGGGAATTAGGAAAGCCTTTTGTTCTCAGATTGCCTCTGAAGTATTAGGTTCATAGCATGGGGGTGCCCAAAATCCATAATTGTCAGAGGACAAGTGACCTCCACCATGATGAATGTTCTGTTTAGGTGATTTGCCTGCTGCGGATATTTCTTGGCCACAGAGATCTATGCTCGGTATTGTCAAGTTTACATAATTGTAAGAGTTGCATTTGAGTCTGCCCTGGAAAAGATTGCTAGTTAAAAAATAAATGATTAGACTGCTGAGTGGGAAAAATATTACACAAATATTGTAGGAGTTGTACTGGCTGCTAATAAGATGTTATGCTACGTTCAAAATATCTGTGCTAAGAAATGGAGTTGGCCATACTATAGGATCTGGATACCTGATAGAGCACCTTTTCACTCACAGATTGACTCAGATATTAGGATTCAGTAGTAAAGCCCTCTTGATGATGTGGTATTTGTTTGGGGTTTGATATGTGACAGCCTGGAAGAGAGTTTCTCAATATAGGCACTACAATGTAGCGATCTCTCATACACGGTATGTTGGTGGTGACTGTGCATTGTGACATGAAAATAATCCTGCTATCAACAATATTCCTTAAGGCAGTTTTCCTGTGGCTTTACTGGTTCTTTTCAGGGATGACTATTTGCTCATCGTCTCCCTGGGGTTTTCCCCTAATTTATTCAAATAGGCACTTTGTACTTTTTTAATTATTGTTGAGAGGGCTAGCTTATTCTAAAATTCAGTCATAGGATTGATCACAGCAGCTTTTCAAGAAACAAAGCAAATGGCTGTCTCCTGACAGCTTCTAGTTGCAAGGAGCCTGTTGCACAATTTTAAAGGGGTTTGAGTAACTGAGATAACTGGAGGAGCATAGCTGCTAAAATCAGGAAGTCCTTGCGTTGAACCTTGGCCTTGAAATCACTAGGTGGCCCAGAGAACCATTCCTTTCTCAGCATTCTTACCCATAGTATGGGATTTATAATATTGAATTATACCAGTATTTTGTTACTGTGTTAACCACTGGATTCTTTAATCCCTAAGCAACCAACTAGTCTGAGTTTGTACATGCTATACAACCTGCTAAAGTGCCAGTTATTGTCTTGCTTCTAAAGTAGAAACAGGTGCACTTGTAGAAAGTATGCGCACATGTTACCACAGCTCATTGGATGTTAAACTAATGCATTGTTGTTACATGTGATCCAGTTTATGCCTTTTGTAAGATCAGGAATGTGAAGCATTTTGAACTTTTGAAAACACTAAAAAACAGCAACAACTAAAACTCTAAGCTGCTGCTGCTAATTCAATTTGTGGTGCTCATTTATAATTCAAAGGATGTGATAAGAATTGGAATATAAGAATTGGAATTGCGTGATAAGAATTGGAGTATATATCTTGTCCAAAGAAAGACTTATAGAAATAATAACTAATGGATTTTATTTCATATTACTTTGTGGCTCTTGAAATACTTTGGAATAAGAAGTATGACTAGATTTTATTGCCAGTTATAATTGACTTGACATTGCTTGAAGAGGTATTGCTGACGTGTTTTTCCTGTGATGTTACCCTCACATCCAATGTCCAGTGGATTCCTGTTTATAACAAAAGCACACAGGCTGGAGCTGTGTCAATCCATATTATTGGCATTAGGCTTTTTTTTTTTTTAATTAAAAATGGTGAGGAGTCCTCAGCCTTCACATAGAGATAATTATCGTATGCCCAATGTGATAAGGCACTAAGATATTCTTATCTGATAATGATTCATAACATTAAAATTTTAACCACATTTCAAAAGTTGCTAATCGCTGTTCTGAAAAGATGAGGTGGTGGCCCTTACTTCATTCTAATCTGATGAACCTTAATCTAATTCAAGTTCCACTGCCTTTACATTATTTTTCTCTACTATTTGTCCTGGTGGCACAAAATATTACTGCACAGTGCCTGTAACACTGGCCTTAACAGGAATGTATTTGTTCATAGTAGTTGCGTTAGAGAATTGTGGCTTTCTCTGATTGAGGATGCGAGGAGATGAATTGAGAGATGCAGCCCATGTGGATTACTATGCTGTACTTTGGGACTGAAAAGGGCAGTTGCTTTTTGTGTGCATTCCCAGACTACATTGATCTGAACTCAGAGGACGGCATGGGGAGGTTAGAATGTGGGCCAGTTCTAGACAGTGAAATGAGAGAAGCTGAGGCACTTACCCCAAGGCCAAACTCCCCAGATGCTCTGAGAATAACCAAGATGTACAGTTATTGGGGAGAGGCTTGGAACAAGGGAGTTTCTCAGAGAGAGAAAAGCAGCTATGGCTATTAACCCCATGATATGATGTTGGGAGAGGAGGGCTGAAGTTGGCATGCAGAGAGTCAGCATGCTCATTTCCAAAAGGCCCCTCTGGGAAGGACGGAGCCCAAACATAATCAAAAGGAGAGTTCCTAGAAGTTACTACTAGATTGGGTTCAATAAATGGCTCTGTACATGCTCAGAGATTTATTCTGGTCTGGAAAGCACTTTGACGAATAAAGAGCTTTTTGCAAAGAAATTTCTGTGACTTTGAATGTGTAAAACCTGGCTCACAACACTGTATTATGTAGAACACTGATCTAGATTTCTTATCTTTGCACAGACTATGGGTAAATTAATATGTCTCAATATCACTAATATTGAAGTTGAAAACATGTATACTTAGGAGTTAAATACCAATGTTTTCAGCAGAGGTTTTATTCTAAGTATTACGTAGAATAATACATATTATTCAATACGTATTATTGAATACATATTCAATAGTTTTGTCAGACATATAATACTGAAAAAAAATTCTTAAAAATCATGCATTCAGTTATTTGGCTAGAAATACTATATAGGAAAATATTTTGTTACTAATTACATGCTTTAGCCATCAGTAGTAATCATTAATGAAGTTTTGGAAAACTTTCATGATTTGACAGTATATTTGGTATGTGATACACTTACATCTGTATGTGTTAAACAACTCACATGTTGCCCATAGGAGACACTTAAAATGTCAGTATTTCTGTTACACTGTTGCTATATCAATGCAACAGACTGCAGGAAGACTAGGAAGAATATGTCCCCTTTCTTCGTCGTGGCCTCTGTGCATCACACATATGGGGGTACTGCGCCTGCGCAGTGCCTGAGGCCAGAGATTGCAAGCTAACGGTTTTGGCGGGACGCTCCGCTCCCTCCCCTCGAGTATAAATAGCGGAGCGTCCGCCATTTTGTTCAGTCTTTGCAACCGCCGTTCGCTGTGCCTCGTGCCGCTTCATCTTCGCTCTGACCGTTTTTTCGACTAGCTTCTCCTTGCAAGTTGTTATCTCTCACTCTATTATCCTTCTCTCGTCCCAGTTTGCTCTTCTCCTTCGATTTTCGTTCCTATTTTTCAAAAAAAAAAATTAATAAAAATATATACTTACCCTCTATACTGTCTTCTTCTCTCTTCTGTTTCTGCGATGGCACAGCGGGCGGCTTTCCGCAAGTGCGCAGAGTGTGGGTCGAAAATGTCTCCGACCGACCCGCACGACCTATGCCTCCTTTGCCTGGGAGAAGGGCATAGGACCGACAAGTGCGCACACTGTCTGGCTTTTTCTAAGCAAGCCAGAAAGAACCGCGAGAATCGGTTGAAGAGGCTTCTTTGGGACCGGGCTCTTATGCAGTCGGACCCTCTTGTGACTGCCACGAAGCCCACCTCTTCCTCTATGGCTCCACAGAAGCGCCCTTCGGACGAAGGTGCGTCCTCTACTGCGCTTCCCCCTGCTTCTCCAAAGAAAAAATCGGAGAAAAGGAAGCATTCCGACTCTTCCAAGTCGACGGGCCATAAGAAGGCTAAGAGGGATAAGCCTCCAAAGTCATCCCAGCATTCGAAGGGGCTCGAGTGCCCACGACACCGGGACTCGGGTTCGTCGGCTCCCTCGGTACCGGGACCGGTTACCGTACCGACACCTCCCGATCCTTTGATCCAGGAGGCTATGAGGGTTACCCCACAAGGGTCCCCTCGACGAATGCCAGACCAGCCTGAGCCTGCTCAACCGCTACAAAGAGGCTCGATATCTGAAGGGGAAATACGAGACTCTCCCCCACGGGCTCGGTCTCCAACACCGATGCCTCAGGCCTTAGCGGACATCAATCCCTCTCCACCTCGACGTCAACGGAGCCGATCGGCCGATCGACTTATGGAGGGTTGGCATCGTCCGCTTTACCAGAGCTGGCATGAACCCAGGTCGGTTGGCTACTATCCAGAGCCTCGGGGCCGACTCTCGCCTCCTCGCCATCCACCACAGGCGAGTTATCCGAGGAGAGCTTCGACGCCATCTCAGCGAGACAGCAGCCACTCTCTCTCGCCGGCTGAATCTTCCTCTTCAGCCCCACCATATTATAGGGCTGACTCTGATGACTCGGAGGTAGACTCGACCTCCCCTGACGCCGTCATCACATCCCAAGATCCTGCTTCGCCTGACGAGTCCCACGTCTCGTTTTCGGATCTGATGGCCCGACTCGTCCACGCCCTGGACATCGATGCAATCCAACGTCCAGGGCCATCCACGGACAGGTTCTATGACGTCGTCCGGGGAGAGCAGTCCACCTCGATTGTCCTTCCTCTGATTACCACTCTCAGAGAGGCGATGATTCAGCCATGGGACCTGGCCTCCCACCCACAACCTACGTCCAGGAGATACGAGGCGATGTATCGGGTTCGGGAGGAGGATATCCCCTTCCTCCTCCGACACCCCAAACCGAATTCCATCGTCGTCGAATCCTCCCAGGGTAGGGAGGCCAGGGGCCATACTACGCCTAAGGATAAAGAAGGCAGAAAAATTGACTCTCTGGCTAGAAGAGTCTACTCGGCATCAGGACTAGGACTACGTATTTCCAACTACGAGGCGACGTTGGCGCGATATCAATATTTCCTGATGCAACGCCTTCTCAACGTCGCCTCGACCCTGCCGGACCACCAGGGAGAGGTCGCGAAAGTCCTAATAAAGGAGGCCATGCAAGTGGCCGTCCAACAATTGTCTACAGCTAGACACCATATGGACACAACCTCTAGAGCTCTCGTCGGTGCCGTCTCCTTGCGCAGGCATGCTTGGCTTCGAAGCTGCCATTTTCCTGACGAAACCAAGCGCAGAATCGAGGAGATGCCATTCGACGGGTCCGGGCTATTTCACTCTCGCACGGACCACAAGCTCAAGAAGCTCCATGAGTCTCGGATGACGGCGCGCCGAATGGAGTTACCAACTCAAACGAGACGTAAGTGGCCATGGTCCCGCCCTACTTACCGCCAATCCTTCCAGTCTCGACAACAACCTCAGCAGAGACAGCCACAACAACAACGCCGCCGATAGCAGCCGCAAAACCGCTACCAACAATCCCGTCGGAGATTCGATACCGAGAGACGCCAGCGTTGACGGGACGCGCGGACCAATTCCTTTTTCCAATCAATACCCACCCCCCTCTCATTTGGGAGTCGGTTGCAGGGCCGACTTCCCATTTGGGAGTCCATTACATCTGACCGGTGGGTATTGTCTATTATACAGTACGGCTATCGAATAGAATTCGACGTCGTTCCTCCATCGAGTCCGGTACGGTCTACCCAGGCTTCTCCAATCCTACTTGATGAAATACGACAACTTCTTCGTAAAGGAGCGATTCGTCAATTGTCTTCCTTTGATGGAATTCATGGATTCTATTCCAGATATTTTACGGTTCCCAAGAGGGACGGTGGTCTTCGACCTATTTTGGACTTACGTTTCCTGAATCGTTTTATCCAGGCAAGGAAGTTCAGAATGACCACCCTTCAAAATATCTTGCCGTTACTACGGAAAGAGGATTGGTTCGCCTCATTAGATCTGAAGGACGCCTATTTCCATATCTCGATTCATCCGAGTTATAGACGTTTCCTTCGCTTCGCTGTCGCATCTACTCTGTATGAATTCATGGTTTTGCCCTTCGGACTCGCCACCGCTCCAAGGGTTTTCACCAAGTGTATGGCGCCAGTCTGCGCATTTCTGCGTCTACAAGGTATCCATATTTATCCATACCTGGACGATTGGCTGCTGGTTTCCCCATCTAGGGACGGGCTCCTCGAATCCATCCGCATAACCTGCTGCTTGCTGGACGATCTGGGCCTATGTATTAATACGGAGAAATCTTCTCTTATCCCAACGCAGGTTCTCACCTTCATCGGAGCGCGCTTGGATTCGACGCTGGAAAAGGCCTTCCTTCCACACGACAGACAAGACGCAATTATTCGACATGTCACTCGGATGCGACACGACGGAGCGGTCCCTGCGAGATCTGTTCAGAGACTGCTCGGCCATATGGCGGCGGCAGTGCCAGTGGTGCCACATGCCAGGCTGCGCCTCCGTCCTTTACAGCTAATTTTCAACAAGCTGTTTCGTCCTCAGAGAGACTCCCAGTCGAAACCGATTCGGATCCCATCCTCGGTTCTTTCTTCTCTTCTGTGGTGGACAAGGCGACCCAGTTTGGCTGTCGGAGTTCCTTTTCGCCCACTGTCTCCATCGATAACAGTAACTACCGACGCTTCCCTCTCGGGTTGGGGAGCAGTATGCAATCATCTACGCACCCAGGGCACGTGGAGTCATCTCGAATCCACGAAGCACATCAACTTCCTCGAACTTCTGGCGGTCTTCAATGCCATACGCTCCTTCGAGGACCTCCTCCTTATCGGGTTGTTCAGATTACGTCGGACAATACCACGACCGTCTTCTATCTGAACAAGCAAGGGGGAACAAAGTCCCCGACCCTGGCCAAACTTACCCTGGAAATTTGGGACTGGTGCATCCCTCGAGGTATCACTTTGATAGTAGTACATCTGGCTGGTGTACACAATATCTAGGCAGATCTCCTCAGCAGACGAATGCTTGTCTCCCACGAGTGGGAACTACATCCTCGGACTCGAGACCAGCTCTTTCATCGCTGGGGGTTCCCAGACGTGGACCTATTCGCCACTCACGGGAACAAGGCTTGCGAACAGTTCTGCTCGAGGGCGGGGATCGGGTTCGGATCCCTAGGGGATGCCTTTATGCTGACATGGACCAATCTCCATTTTTATGCCTTCCCACCGATTCCTCTGATAATGAAGACGGTTGCGAAAATAGCACGGGACCGACCGTCCGGAATTTTGATTACCCCTTGGTGGCCGCGCCAACCATGGTTTGCCACCCTACTGACTATCTCTTGCGGAGAGTACCAGCCTCTCCCCCTGCTTCCGTACCTCATCACCCAACAAGACGGGACTCTTCGTCACCCCGATCTCGGATCCTTGAAACTGACGGCCTGGCGAATCCGATAGGATCTTCCTCTTCGTCGGTACCGGCCACCGCTCATACGGTACCGATTGATGTCCCAGGACCTCATGAAGTTGCCTTGTCGGCCTCAGCTACGTCGCCGGCTCCGACAGGCGTTTCGTCGGATCCGACCCCGCTGGACCCTTCCATCCAGCATATTATCGACTCTGCTTTGAGACCCTCCACACAGAGGTCTTATGCGGCGAAATGGAAGCGCTTCTCCACTTTCGCCAAATCCCATTCGTTCTCTCCGATGCAATCTTCTATACCTCATATCCTTTCCTTCCTTCTCGAACTTCATCGTTCTGGACTTAAACCTTCCTCAGTAAAAGTTTACACGGCAGCGATCGCCCATCATCGGGGATTCGTGGATGGCTCTCCCATTTTTTCTCACCTGCTAGTTAAGAGGTTCCTTAAAGGACTTCATAACCTTAACCCTGTCATACGTCCGGTGATGCCTACTTGGAGCCTCTCAGTTGTTCTTCACGCTCTGACCAGAGCTCCCTTCGAGCCATTGGCGACTGCTGATCTACGCCTGCTATCATGGAAGACGGCTTTTCTTGTTGCAATTACTTCAGCCCGAAGGGCCAGTGAGCTCGGTGCCCTGCGCATAGACCCTCCGTACCTGAATTTTTTCAAGGATAAAGTAGTTTTGAGACTTGACCCCTCCTTTCTTCCAAAGGTGGCAACTCCATTTCATTTAGGACAGGATATTATCCTGCCTGCCTTCTTCCCGTCACCCACAACCCCCCTCGAACGCTCACTGCACTCTCTGGACGTTCGTCGTTGCCTCGCCTTTTACAGATCTAGAACAGAGTCCATCCGACGTACGAATTGTCTCTTCGTCAAATATGCTGCTGTTGACCAGGGCTCCCCGATATCTTCACAGAGACTTTCAAAATGGATAGTCCAGACTATTACTTTGTCATATCAGCTTGCCAAGCTTGATCTTCCTGTTATGCCTCGGGCTCATTCTACAAGAGCTATCGCTGCTTCCTCTGCTTTTGCTTCGGGCGTCCCACTCGACGATGTCTGTCGTGCGGCTACTTGGGCGAATCCGTGCACGTTTGCCAGGCATTACCGCCTCGACGTCCGAGCCCGACGAGACTGCTCCTTCGGAAGGACTGTACTCTCATCGATACTTCATTGAGGACACCTCCCCTCCGCCTTACTGGTAAGCTTGTTAGTCTACCCATATGTGTGATGCACAGAGGCCACGACGAAGAAGGACAGGTTGCTTACCTGTAACTGGAGTTCTTCGAGTGGCCATCTGTGCAGTCACACAACCCACCCGCCGGCCCCGCTCGGTGTCGGTGAGTGGTTACTCGTCTCGGTACCGACAAATTCTTATCGGTCGGTACCTCTCCTGCGCACCACCTTACTCTAGTTATCCGCATGGGGGCACACGTTCGGTCGCAAAGACTGAACAAAATGGCGGACGCTCCGCTATTTATACTCGAGGGGAGGGAGCGGAGCATCCCGCCAAAACCGTTAGCTTGCAATCTCCGGCCTCAGGCACTGCGCAGGCGCAGTACCCCCATATGTGTGACTGCACAGATGGCCACTCGAAGAACTCCAGTTACAGGTAAGCAACCTGTCCTTATTGTAACAATTTCTCTATTTGAGATAGAGTTCAGCTAACACAGAAAAAATGTCATTGTCACATTCCATGCAGAATGGTAGCTCCTGGACTTTTTTTAAATCTGTGTGTGTCTGTGGGAGAGCATGTGAGAGAACTACAGTTCTCTTTTGTGGCATAAAGAAGCACTTTTGCATGTTAAAAAAATTAGAAATATTGTATATATTAGAAGCATTATTGTAAAGGAACGCCTTGGTCTTGCTGCTCTGAGAAAAATTAAGGAACAAGTGATTTATCAGTCTAATGTTTGTTTATGATGGTTAACTCTGTCTATACATTTAATCTTTCACACATTTTTATCATTTGCATTCTGACTATTCAGTTGTCTGTCTGTTGTTTCATATGTTGAAGAAAACAGGTGTGACTCCCACACTACTGTAAACATAAACAACTGAGATTGAAAATTTGGGTGTGTGCTACACTTGAATTTCTTCTTTATACCAGCTACTATGAGATCTTCCCAGATGGATTCTATAGTGTTTAATTTAATACTTGAGAAATGGGAAACAACTGTAAAGGCAAACTGAAACGTATAACTAAGATCTTGATTTGAAATCCTCCTCCTCCTCATTACATTTCTAACCTGCCCCACAGCCAATGCTCTCTTATGTAATAGTTCATTTCATTTAATGGCTTTATGCAAGCTTTCTTGCACATTACAGAGTCTTTTTAGCAGATGTAGTCTATACTGTATTCCTAGGCATGCTTATATAGGAGTAAGTCTCATTGAACTGACTAGGACTTACATCCATTACACTTTTAAGGCATTATCATAAATTTTCTGAAAGACTCCTCCAGTGCTGAAGTGCTCTGAATATCCTATACCTTATGGGCAAAGAGATGGCGGAAGTGATATTCTCTTCTCCATCCTTCTTGTGCTTTCCCCTGCACCCTGTGGATTTTTGAGCCTGTTTAGAGAGGTTATGCTTCTGGAACATCATGAATGGACATGCTAGTGATAAAGTATGCTGCCTAAAGCTACAGCATAACCTTTTAGATCATGGGTCCTCAAACTACGGCCCGGGGGCTGGAGCCGGCCTGCCGTGCCCATTTGGACTCACCATGCCCGTGTGTGCACCCACTACCACTCACTTTGCCTCGCTTGCGGAGAGGCAGCAGTTTGCTCTTTCGGAGAAAATGATTTCCAAGCGAGCAAGCCGCTGCCTTGTGTGCCCGCCTCACGGTGCATGCCCACCCCCGCCTGTGCCCCACCTCCCCTCACTGCATGCCCTGCCCCAGCACATGTGCTCGCATGTGCCGGCCTGTGCGTACTGCTGGCACCACCTTTTTGGCCCTCTGCCAGCACCGACAGCTTTCAACTGGCCCCCTGGTGGAAAAGTTTGAGGACCCCTGTTTTAGATGAACTCACCCTAATTCTGGGTCAGGTTTATCTGAGATTTTCTATCATTTAGGTGCTAGCTGCCCTATTATGGCCCCCAACTCCTAGATGTATCATAGAGACAGCATGACTCTGCAACTATGGTAGGCAAAGTATCAGTCTTGTAGAAACTTGCTTTGTTTTATCATAGAATTCCAGCTTCTACTAACAGGTGTCAGGTATGAAAGTCACCCACTTAAATTGAAACAATTCATAGCTCAAGAATTTGTTTTGAGCATAGAACTGAACTCAAAATTCTTCCATACAAAAATCCCACCATCCCAAGCTTCCAGCAGTATAATTTTATCTGTGCAAGTCATTGTAGTGCTGGAACTCATTGCTGATCTGCAAATCATCTAGAGATCTACCAGTAGGTCTGCTTATCCTGCTCTACATAATAGAAGAAAGCACCTTAAAAAGAATTGCCTCAATAGCTCAGAGCATCTCTGTGTTCCATAGGTCAACTAGGGCATCAGCAGGCCTGTTAGACATTGAAGGAGAATTCCCAAGAGATTTCTAGCAAATTAACTGATGATTCTTAAGGATCCATTATCCTTGCAGAGGCTTGAAATTGCTATAAGTATAAGCTGGGTTAGATAGATAGATGTCCAAAAGGGGGGTTCAGTAGGGTGAATCTGGAAAGAAACTGTAGAATGTGGTATTATACTTAGATTGCTATTTAATAAGTATTAAAATATTGTACCATTTTAGCCTTCTTTAGATCTTTAAGAGACTGTGTCATAAGTTCCTATTACTTTCTCCATTTTGAGGATTCATTCAACTGCCTCCTGTGCTGTTAAGCATAACAAGAATCTAGAATATTTAGACAGAAAGTGGAACATATTGGAAAGACAAATGAGTTAAATCACAAAATCATGCCCACTTCCTATGTTTTCATGTGTCAAAGATGTCACTCCAAGTTCACTTAGAACTTAGTATTGGTTCAAGGTGACTTACACGGAAATGTGAAAAACTAAACAGTTTTAAATTTGTCTCAGTATGTTGAAATACAAGATTAACTCATGGTGATGTGTGCAATGTGGAAACCTAAGTAGGTACAAACATATTCGTATGTATGCATACATATGTTGGATAAGGTGTACTTCACCCTTCTAGATGTGTACTTCAGAACAAATGGAATTCCTTTGTAAGTATATTTGGCTTACACTGATAGTATTTTACAGACAATGCAGCTTGATGGGTCATTGCTAAAGAAAGTGATAGACAAAAACAGCGCAGGAGACTTTCTTTTGCTGCTGATTTATGCTTTAAACAGTGATAGTGTACTGAACCAAATCCTTCTAATTCTGCATGATGGAAAATGCGGTTCATTTAATAAGGATAAATGAAGCAAACTAAGCTTTAGTTTCTGGTTGTACTCATGCTGAATTGTTATCTTAAAATTTAAAGCAAGTAACAAGGAGCAGGGTTGGAGGGAATGCTTTAGGTTGTAAACACCATTAAATGTCTGTGCTTATTTACATATGTTCTCAACTTCCAATGCTTTATTTAAATGTGAGGTCCATAAATTTAGAAATGTAATTCATTACTGGTTTGTTTGTTTTTTTGTTAACAGGATAGCAAGGTGGTAGGATAGAACAGTGGTTCCCAACCTTTTCTATGTCCTGCACCTCTAGAGAATGTTTGATGCATGTTCACACTCCCTACAAAAGTAGTATCACATTTGAAGATGAAGAATTCATACTTTTAATTTTGGAACTACAAATTGAACCACATACAATAGTGTGGGTGAACAAATTGAATTAAAAAATAAGCTTTTAACTAAGTGCATAAAATTTGAATATAAATTGAGCAGTTAGAAAAAATGTAAACAGTAAAATGAATCCCAATTGTGAACATAAAATTCAATTATTTCTTTGTTCCTGCTTCTCATTCATGTTTTTGTCAAAATGTGGAATCTTGCTGAATTTTCTTGCAGGTCTGCCTGTGCATTCAGATGATTCCTAGATTTTGTTGTGATTGACAAAAGAGAACTGAATCCAAATGTAAACAAAATAATAATAAATACCTTTATTATTGGGATAATTTCTGGTGAAGAAGGCATGATTTGCCAATTTTGGCAAATTGTGACACAGTCTTTCTTTTTGTTGCACCCCCTGAAATGCCATCTTGCACCCCTTGGTGGTGTGGGCACCCCATGTTGGGAACCCCTGAGATAGAAGGTACTTATAATTAAAGAAACATAGGAAGGGCATGTTTTCCTACAACACACAATCTCCAAACCCAAGGATACTGGCTAATACCTCAGTGCAGTTTCATGTATGCTCAGATCAAGTGTGCATGTAGAGATCTTTGCCTACCACTGGAATGAATGTGGGAGTTTTATATTCTTATTGGAACACTTACATTTATTCCGAGTGGGTGACTGCAAGTTTTTTTTTTAATAGATATGTTCTTGTTTAAAGTATTGAAGACAGTGGGCCAAACTGCATGCTACCTGTGTATCTAGTAGCCCCTTTTGCATGAAAAGTCTCTTGGGAGAATTTGAATACAGACGTATGTGAAACCATAAAGTTGCTTGGGGGCAAGACAATTTAGAAAGGTGAAAGGTTATGCTCCTTTTCCCTATCTACTACTCTCCTCCTTATTGTCCCTTTCTCGTTTTAATGCAAGGAAAAGCCTATTTGCTTACCGTTACTCATGTGTATAATGTGAAGTTCGGCCCTCATATTTCCATTCTCTCTCTTGTGAGGTCCTTGCTGAATGTGCAGAATTTTCATTAGATGGAAGATAAACAGTACATAAATTTGTTACTCATATAATGCATTTAATACCTTAATAAATACACCTTTTAAGCCTCGAAGGCATATTTGGAGATTCTTTAATTTAACGTTATGAGGCAAATACTTATTATGAATGTTCTACTGGTTTAATGTCATACTTTCAATTATTTATAGTAATAAAATATGGAAAAGAAGGTGGGATGTATGTTTAGATAATAGACCAATACTTTCCATTAGTAAGAGACAGAGACACTGTATGTGGCTAAGGATCAAGGCTGCAGGCCTGTAGAATTACCTCAAACCTAGGTGCATACTTCATTCAGGTCAGTGATGGCAGGAACAGGTAGTCACAAGGAATCCCTGCTTGACCTGGAATGTTATCACCTCTAGCCCTACACTCAATTGCTAGCTTGGGATGTCTTAAAGGGACAGAGCCCCAATTTACTATCTTAGACACTAGGCCAGTGTCTTGTCATGATGTCATGATGTGCAATCTCAGACACTGGCTTGGTTCACACAAAATGAGAAGCCATCCTGGATGAATTTTCCCCTGAGGCTCCTTGTCATGGGCGTTGGCTGCCATTTGGAATGTTCACTGTGCAGCAGGGACCATGCTGTAGTTTCTCATTATGTGCAAATGGGTTGGATGGACAAGCCATCCACAGCCCTAAAAACAGCCCAGGGTTCTGAGTGGCTTTTCAACCACTTAACAACGCACTATCACTGAGTTCATAGATAATGAAATGCTGTTGCAGTGGTGGCTTGGATCATTAACTTGGGGGCCCATATGATGTGTATGTGATGTGTAGTCCTATTTTGAAATTCCTGTTTATTTGCACTGATTATGAAATACATTCATATGGCATAATTTGCATACAATTTGGGCTGGGCTGGATGTGGACAAACAAGCTTAATCTTATTCTGGACAAAACCTGAGTATTCTTGGTCAGAAAGGCAATCAACCCAGTTCTGTTCTTGATGGGTTTACACTCCCATCAAAACTCCAGATTTCCACTGTGTAGGAGTGCTCCTGGTTGCCTCGTGGTGGCTTCAGTTCAGCTTAGGTTGTCAATTGTTCCTGTTTCTAGAGATGATAGACCTTGCTACAGAAACTCATTTCTGAGTTACATCTAGACTGTATTACTATGATGAACAGTCCTTGTAGCTGCTTTTAACAGCCCTTTGGAAGTGGTGGTTTTTTGTTTTTGTTTTTTGGTACAAAATGCTTTTTCAACAGTACTTATCAGTGTCAGGTTCCCAGTGGAGTGGAGTAGCAAGTGAAGTGTTGTTTAGGAAGGCTGAGCCCTTGAGCCCTCCTGCACAGCCTGTCAATTCAGGGCTTCTTTAACCCTGAATTGATGTTATGTGTGAACCAGGTGTGTTGCCAATGGTTATATCTTTGTTTTCCATTCAGTTTTGGATTTATCTGCTGCCTCAAACTTTTGACAGGAGAAGAATTGTAGCTTAGCTGTAGAACAAATACTTTGTCTAAGAATGTCTAAGGTTCACTATCTGGCACTCACAGTGTTGAAAAAGTCCCATATGTGGAAAACCTTGGAGAACCATTCTACTGGGCTAGGAGGTCAATGTTAAGACTTGATTTTTGATACTACTGATTGTTTGTTAGCTCAGTTTAGAATTATATGAACTACCTTGAACACTGTAATTTTTTAAAATCAGAAAAATGGGTAATAGTATTTCCACTTTGCATAATCTCTTTAGTCATTTGCAGACTTAATTTTCTATATGTAGAAAATTTTTTGTAAGCTGTCCTGAGACACTAGTGGCAGATGAGGTAGAAAAGCTTTTAATAAATAAATAATAATAAATATGTATTGACAATGTATTACTGTGTATTGCTAATCCTGCTTGTCAGAATTTTATGACAATTTATTTATGTTATGTTTTTGCTGATTAGTACTGAGTCAGCTTTGTATTTAAATATACATTTTAATGTTTTCTTCTATGCAGGCAATCCCTATAGACATTTCAGAATATTCATCAGACAGTGAAAATCTGGAAGAATGCCCAGTAAAAACTGAAGCTGGTAACTTAAAATTTTCTAAGAAGTTTCAGTTCAGTTTGGGAGCAAGGAATGAAACAGATGCAGGAAAATTAGTAAGTGATTGGTTAAAATCTGCTCAGACTCTCCTGCAGACACCTAGGAAAAAGGCAGACAAGAGTCTGAGGAGTCCTGAAGATTCTGCAAAGAAAAGAAAATTGTTAAGGTATGTATCTGATCTTTTAGATGTAATGTGCCATTAATATTAACTAGTGTTTCTTCAACCTTGGTAAAATCAATGTCATGTATAAGACAAATAAAATCTGTTTTGAAAATTCCATTTGCGAATGACAAATTTGCATGGGAATCCCAAAAGAACTGTAATATTAAGGCTAATTTTGCCTTTAGTAGTCTGATAAATCTAAATAAATATTTTGTAGGCTGTAGAAACAAATTCTGGATACAGGAATGCCTTATCTGTGTGGAAAGTAGAGGGGAGTGTAAACCTAAGAGTGCTGTTGAATAAAATTGAGTGTTTCGAATGCAGTTTCTTTCACCTTGGTAGGACAGGAAGACCTATCCGAAAAAGCTCTAAGGAGCATTTGGCTGATATAAAATATAATGAAAAATGTGCCAGACCTTGGTCCCCTCAAGTGATGAAGAAACATGTTAGCTCAGTGGCTGCAGTGAAGATCTCTGTGCTAACAATTGAACACAGCCTTCAAAGGAGAAAGATTAAGGGAGCAATATTTACTGATCAGCAAAAACCTGATATCAGTGTAAAAGATGAGATCAGACAAATCATGATGTATATTAATGAAACCTGACTGACTGTGGATTATAGTTTCTTGTTTCTGATTGGTCCTGGTTCAGTTTTTTAGCAGGACTCCCACAATAAATTGATATACAATTTTTTAAACTGAATGCTCTACTGGGTATCATTTGGCTTGTTTGGAGCACTGGAGAATGTGTATCACATTGCCTATCAGTTGTTATGATTACACTATATGCATTTTAAAGGCCCCTTTAAAACATTTTAAAACTGTTAGATCCCACATATCCTTAATGTAGATTTTATGGATTGTATAGTCCAAATTATGTATGGACTAAGTTGATTTTTTAAATTTAAATTGGATTTTTTTAATATTAAATGCTTTTCAGGAAAAATCTATCTAAAGATATTTTTCTATTTAAGATACATTAAGTCCAAAGGTTATTCACCATGAAATAAAGGTTAGTTTTTAATTATGTAGCATGAGGCTGTATATTCATGTAATGTTTAATTTTTTGGTAAGTGAATTCAATTAATCCATTCACAATGTCTTCCAAAGGTTTTTGTAAGATTATTGGGCAACTTTTCTTTCTAGAAGATACTATCACATATGCTTGGTTTAACAGTTCTCAGGACTGAATTTAATCTTCTCAAGAACAGTTCTCAAGAACATGCCTCTTCTTCACAGCAAAAATGTTATAAGAGTTGAGAAAAAGACCTTAATCCCATTGTTCCTTTGCAAATTCATGTATATTGAAGCAGCCCATTACCTCTTAAATGCTAAAGTTTCAAAAAATTCAATGAATAGAACATTGTTGGGATTGGAAGAGGCTAAGTGTGAGGAGGGAGGGGCAAACAGTACAAACGAAGGGGAACTCTTTTGAGCACAATACTCCATAAGTCTTTGGATCTTTTGTGTATAGCCTGAGGTTTGTTACGCTATTCTTTTCCTGGAGGAAAAAACGTATAATGGCAGCAGGCTGTAAAAGAGACCCAGTTTGGGAGTATTTTAATGAAGTTTCTCTACTTATTTGTAAGGCAAACATGCATGCAAATTATGTAGAAAACCATGATTTAAATCGATTTGATTTAAATCAAATCAACCCTGTAAAATATCAGTATATGAATAAGTAAAAACCAATACCTTATCCACCGTAGTTAGTCTCAACCACTATTGCATTTCAATGTGCAATTAAAGATTATTAAACATAGGTGATAAGTACATTTAAACAGATGAACTATTTGACATATCATCACTGTTTTCATTTTTGGTATCCATTCTTGTCTACAATTGCTCAGTTTTGTCTCTGTTCTGTTTTGCATTCCACATTCTAGTCTGTCTGGTCCCTTTCTCATTTTATGAGGAAGGAAAAATGTGTGTGTGCATACACTTGTGCACAGTCATTTTTGAGAGTTTGCCCATAATGGAATGGTATATTGAAAAATGGAATGCTTCTCCTATGTGCAAGAATCAGCAGCCTGAGCTCATGTGTTATTCATGAACGGCTGTTACACTTATCTGTAGTACAGATAACTAGCCATGCAGAATAGTTGGCTGATTGGTTTTAGTGCAAGAGTCGGCAACTCATGTTATACCTTACCTCTGGCTATTCTGGGTAGGGATGATGGGGGTTGTAGCCTGTTGTTGGATTGCAAGTTGCTTATATTGTGGTATATTGTGACATTAGGAGTCTAGTACCTAAGAACCTGGAATGCACTTACTGTGTATACTTAGTATACTGTTTACAAGAATGAACTTTAATCTAAATTTAATGTTTCTCAAATTACTGTTGAAATTACAAATTAGATTTTGAGTCATTATATGTATTTTGTAAAGTTATTCTTCACTGGAAACTTTAGGAAAATGATGCAAAGGGCTGAATACAGCATTGAATGTCAGTTGTGCTAGTCTAATTTTCCCCAGTGTTGCATTATTCATCTGACTATGCTGACTGTGGGATGCTGGGAGTTATTTTACAATATCTTTGGAGGGAACCAGGTGGGAAAGCTGTGCTAGATGATACACTTAATCCTGCAGTTCTTATATTTATTCAAAGTTAGCTTCTTTGCTTATGTTTCAAGAGGAAAGGTCGTGTAACTTCTTCCTGTACACAGAAGAAAGGGTGCTAAATATCAAGGAGGCAGAGCAATTGCTATAGTGTGTATACATTTTCTTCATTTTGTAAGTTTCAAAATGCTTTTGACTGGAAATAACTGGTTAAGATATTCTACAGGATTATAAAATACTCCAGACTCTTTGGTCTTTTTATTACTACAAAAGGACAAATAAATCACTTACTTTTATTGCCTCCTTGTTTCTTCTGACTTGGGCTGTTTACTTGAAAACAAACTTGCTGAAATTATATCAGTTTTTTTAATGCAGCATTCATGCTGCCAATTTTTAATGCTTAAGTGTAATATCTTGGAAAATGGGAGGGTGTGTAAAACAAATCAGCACTTTTAACGAAGTTAAAGTTTCAAGACATTTTAGAATGTGCTGATGAGAGGAGGAAAGATTTCTTTTTTGAATGCTGAAGTGTCACCCTTCCTCAACCTGGTGTTCCCCAGATGTTTTATACTACAGCACTTATCATATCTAGCTATTGGCCGTGTTGGCTGGCAACAATAAGAGTTGCACTCTGACACATCTAGAGGAGAGCAGGTTGGGAAAGACTTAGACTGATGTACTTCTGTTACAGAAAAACAAAACATAGATGCATACTTTACAGATTGATTTAAGAAAATCAATTTAAGAAAATTACTAAGGTAGTTAATAAAATGAAATGCTTATACAACAGCATAATAAAGCAATCCAGCCTTCTTAAATGGGCTGCTCTCCAGATACTTTGGACTGCAACTCCCATCCCTGATTATTGGCTGACTTGGGGCTGCTGGGAGTTAAAGTCAGAAACATCTGGAGGCACCACACTGAGGGGTATCTAATGTAAACATTAAAATACAAAATCCATATCATGGTGGACTTCTACTAGGCCAAATCTAAGGTCACAAAATGCTGTGCAAGCTTTTGAGTTCTCCAGAATTCTTCATCAGCCAAGATGTTAAACAAAGAAAACAAAAAGAGGAAAGGAAAGAAGTGACTGATGTTTAAACCATGGAGTCTGCAATTGATTAAAGTCCTGGAAGGATGGAAAGTGAGAGATGGCTGCAGACATTCAAATGAGGCAGTTTTAAAAGCTGAGATAGTTTTAGGTTGTACCTGTTCTAGGGTTGCTTGGAAAAATAAACAATGGTTGCATTTAAGTTGGCCTAATAAGTATTACCTGAATATGAATTATTTATTTGACCAACATAGCTACTGTCCCTTTTTTTGTGACCATGAAATATATCACATAGTAGTAAAATATCAGGTATCCAGCTCAATTCAGCATCACTAAAGTCAAATGTATCTCATCTGTTTTATAAAAGTTTCTAGGCTTGCACACTGGAAAGTCTGATTAGAAGAGATCTATAACCCTGGGATTTAGGAGGGAAGGCCTTGCTAAGGTTCTCCCCAGCCACCCTCCTAACAGATAGACTGAAATCATAATAAAGCCTAAATGGTGCATACATTTGGCAATTTCATTCATTCATTCATTCTTTTATTTATTTATTTAGACAGCTTATATGCCGCCCCCTTCGCATAAGCCTCGGGGTGGCTTACAATCATTAAAAGTTAGTTCAAAACCAACTTTAGGCAAAATATGCTGTTCATATTTAACAAGGACAATTTTGTAGCTGAATTGTAGATAAGTTGCTATATTACCCTCAGTGTATTTGCTTTGCATGATATTCCCCTTGCAAATACTCAACTATTTCCTCCATGTACAATTTTCAGACCACTGAAAGTACACATTTGACCCAGCTTATGAAATGAATCATGAGGTCAAGTATGTGTGAGAAGTATTTTCAGACACACTCCTTGCCATGGTCACACATCTTCCAGTAATATACTGTATTTTAGGCCAGTGGCTAAAAGTACACTCAACTGGAAGTGGCTGATATTATTCTATTGAGTTGGAAAGTTGCTCTGATCCAAAGAGACCCTTTTACTCTTTTCAAAATTTGTATGCTTTTTATTCTGGAAATAAACCGGAAAATGTATATGAAAACCACTTATAATAATCAAGGTTCTGGGATATAATCATGTCCTATGTAGCTGTAATTTTGCCATGTCTCTGTAGCGCTAAATAGATCAGAAAATATAGTATATCTGTTTTGTGATATTTTCAAGAAAAGAAGTTAAATATTGATATAATTAAATAATCCTTTGTTCTTTGTAGGGGAGGGCTAGCGGAGAGATTGAATAGACTACAGAACCGAGAGAGGACTGCAATTAGCTTTTGGAGGCATCAGTGTATTTCTGATTATAAAAGTTTTTCAGGTAAGAACCATAAGTGGAAATTTGGCATGTGTATTTCCTATGAAAACCATTTTGGTTAAAATATATTTTGTTGTTTTTAGTTTAACTAAAGACCTATGGCTAGAATAGTGAGGTGCAGTTAGAAAAGTTTGTTTATAAGACTGTACTGATTGGTGTCACTCAGGTTCTTCAGTGCAAGCAAAGGTTGTATCTGGTTTGCAATACTTGTAGAGTACAATGATTACAGTCATGCTACAGAAACTTATTTAGTATTTATGGGGCACTTTCCCTAACTTAAAAAAAAAAATCTCCAGAGTCATGTGATCATGATCATGATGCTTTCAAAGTATTAGGTTAGCAGTCCTAGTCTCAAAGTCTAAGGGTAAAAAATCCATCCCATATTTTGGCTGCATTCAGGTAATATATGATGACATTGAAGGTAATTAATAGCAAGCTGCGTACTCGTTCCTCCTCAGTTGATTCTTCAACTATGATTGCTGTTGCAGTAAAATCATTTTCTAAAGGTTGACTTTGAATTCTGTAGCTTGCACATGCATATAGCTTCTTTAGTTAATGGCCATAACGTACTTTTCTTACATGTTAAAAACAGATTGTATTTGTAGTTGTATTTCTGTTGCCAGTCATTTACTATTATCCAATTAATAGATTCTTTCTGTATTCCATTGAAGCATTTTTAAATAAAAATGTTTCATTGAAGTCTAGCTGCAATTCATTTGCCATTTCATCCTATTTGGGATTTTATTTGCTGTATCTCTTACAATAGTTAAAAAACATGTAACGATTCACAGAGTTGTTTTTGACATCTGCACATTTCTTGATTCTGTACTCTTGCTCAAGGCAAGCATCCAAAAAACAGATGTGCTCAGAGATCAATGAGATAGGATTGGACCATCTTAACTTTTGAGTGTTGTTAAATCCCTTTAGAAACACGATAGTGCACAATTGCATAGAATATGATGTCACTGATAAAAGAATAGAGACAAATTTCCTGATGATGGTAACTACTAGGCTGTGGCTTTATTTGAGATTTGGAAAAACATTTCCAGGATGGAGAACAATTACCAGATAGGGGACTTGTATGTTTTCTCCTGCAGGGAAAATAAGATTTTGCACTGGGGGAAAAGGGATTTCAACTGGAAACATGACATAGAGAAAAAAAGTTAAATGCTCCCCCTCTTCTCCCAGGCATTTTCAACAATATTTGGAACCCTGTTGAGCCATATTAAACTTGTAGAAAAATGACAGGAGATCCACTCATGGATATACAAATGTCACATAGTTGCACACTTAAATAATGGCTGTTAACAAGACCTCTTTATGGAGGAAGAAAACCAACTGGTTTTTGACTGAGTTCGGGCTTTGCAGTTGTTTAGCTCATAGCCCTATGCTTCTTGATAAGCAGTTTTCTGTATTTGGGACCTTCAGGTGAGGACAGTGGCTACAAGCACTCTTCACTAGTTCTACTTAGTTGTTCAGATTTGGATGTAGCCATCGTACATGGCTTTATGATATACTGCAATGTACTTTGTGGGATCTGCTTGAATATGAATGGAAGCTTCAGCTAGTATAGAAGGAAATATTTTGAAGATCCTGTTTGGGCAATTAATTACTACTTGCTTATAATCAATTGTTGTTACATGCCATGAAGTTTTTTTCCCCAGCTGATGGTGATCCTGTGAATGAATGCCTTCCAAATTGCTGTCTCCTTCCTTAGTTCTTGTAAACTGAAGACTGTGGCTACCTGTATGAAATTGGGCCATCTCATATTTAGTTAGTTTAACATTATTGTCTTCTCCAGTGAGTCTTGCCTTCTCAGGATGTGTCCAAAGTATGATAGCTTCAGTTTTCCATTTTTGTTTTTTCGGGAAAGTTCTGGCTGGATTTGATTTAGTTATGATGAGTCGGTCCTTGTAAATACAGCAGGACCCCCATCTCCATGGTCTCAGTTACCACAGTTTCACTTACTAAGGTTTACCATTGGCTCTCCACATTCATGGGGGTTAGGGGTGCAAGACCCCGATGAAAGTGGAAAAACTGCAAATATATCTCTTGGGAACTATCCAGTATGTTTGGGGATACCATACTGTTTGTCTCAGTACCTGCCAGCCTTACCTATTTTGCCTCTCAGTGGGTGTGAAGATTCTAGAGATATTCTCAGTTTTTACCTAGACATATAAATAGGTTTTCTCTAGAGATTTTTTTTTCACTTTTGCAAGGGTCCTGTACCCCTACCCTTCATGAACACCGTATTCACTGCTATCCACTTTTTCAAGCATCCACTGGGGGGCTTGGAACCTATTCCCTGCAGATATGGGGGCACTGCTATATACTGTATACCTTGTCTATCTTGCTTTACGTTTTAAAATGTTACCCTACCTGAGTTTTTAGGACAGCCTTTAACAACTTGGTGCCTTCTGGATATCTTGGACTATAAGTAGCACCATTCCCAGGCAGCATGGCTAATTGTTGCAGTCCAAAGCATTGGGAGGCACCTGGCTGATTTGGAGTGCTTGTAGGATATAGAAGTTCTATAAGAATATAAAGGGAATCTAAATGTACAATTTGTATCTGTCTTTATTGCAGACGATGTAGGGCAGAAATTGGCTATTTCAGGAAGGGAATCTGTGGATATGAGACAAACAATATTATCAAGAACTAAAGTTCAAGAGCTTATTGACAAATTGAAAATAAATAGTCCATATGGTACCAGTCTGAGAGTTCTTAACTCAAATGTGGAATTACTCATCATGAAAAATGGTGATGATCCTAAGATTGATCTCTATGTCAGAAGATTGGAGAGTGGCTGGTGCAAAATCAATGTTTAAAAAAGGAGTCATAAAATTACAGGCTGTTAACAGCTGATTGGGTGGCTAGAGTTATTAAAGATAATTCATATAACATAGGTGCACAAGTTGTGGTCTTCCAGCATAGCCAATGGTAAAAGATACTGGGAGTTGTTGGTCACAGAGTTTCTCCTATGGGTGGAATATGAATACATAATATATAATATATTCTTCGTCGTGGCCTCTGTGCATCAAACATATGGGTGCTGTGCCTGCGCAGTGCCTAAGGCCGGAAGATTGAAAGCTAACAGTTTTTGGCAGGAAGCTCTGCTCCCCTCCCCCTCACTAGTATATTTAGAGCAGAGCATCTGCCATTTTACTCAGTCTTTGCAACTGCTGTTCGTCGTGCCTCGTGCCGCTATCGCTCTTGCCTAGACTTTCAGTTTCTCACCTCATGGTTCTTGTTCGTGTTCGTGTTCTTGTTCTGGTTCTTGTTCATTCTTCTCCTATTCCAAGTTTTGTGTACCCAAGTTTTATAATTCTTCTCGATTCTATCGCTCTCGTTCTATTAATGTCACCAGCAGACCCGCATGACCTGTGCCTCCTCTGCTTAGGAGAAGGGCACAGGACAGATAAATGTGGGCATTGTCTGGCTTTTACAAAACAGGTCAGGAAGAATAGGGAAAATCGTCTCAGGAAGCTGCTCTGGGACCAAGCTCTCTTAATCAGACCAGCTGGTCTTGAAGTCTGCTTCTGATTCGGCCCTTGCCTGACGACCGGCCCCTGCTCTGGCAGCTCCTTCGCGACGCCCTGCTTCTGCCTCAACCACGGCCCCTTCGCGCCATTCAGATGAGGGCATGACTTCTGTGGCTTAACAGCCTGCTTCGCCCCCAAGAAACAGTGGGAGAAGCACAAGCACACCAACTCCGAGAAACCTTCTGGTCACAAGAAGGCTAGGAGGGATAAACCAGATAAATCGGCTCGAAAGGCTAAGAAGCCTGAGCATGACAAGCCCCGTGATTCCGGTTCGTCGGCACCCTTGGTCCCGATTGTCATCTCGGTACTGACCCCAACGGGTCCGACGCTTCAGGCCGCCATGCAGGTTACCCCTTCGGGTTCCCTTCAGTGTGTAGTCCGGGCAGAGAGCGAATCCCCTCAACATCTTGAGGCTCCACCTCGAATCCATCTTGGATGGAGAGATTTGCGATTCTCCCCCGAGGGCTAGGTTGCCTACACCTATGCCTCCAACAGGACCTGACACCGAGACTGCCATGTCTCCTCCAAGAGAGCGGAGCTGTTCTGATGACTGGGACCCTCGTTTCCCATACTATTCGGGATGGGGTGATTATCACTTCTTTGGATATTATCCAGCCCAGAATCGTCCATCCTCATCAATTCCGTAAGAGAGCCGAGGGGCCAGAGCTGATCCTTGTCGCTGAGAGGTTCCTCATCTAGTGACACAGGGCATTACCATGTCGACTCGGACAAGTCCGAAGCAGATTCTACATTCCCTGACATCGCTGTTACTTCTTAGGGCCCAGGATCACCTGAGGAGCCCCACATCTCCTTTGTGGAGCTGACGTCCTGGCTTGTTCAGTCGCTGGAGATCAAGGTGCAACAATAGCCTGGTCCCAGCACCGACAAGTTTTATGATGTGGTCAGGGGTGACCAGTCCACCACCATTGCATTGCCGTTGATAACAACCCTGTGCCAGGCGATGGTCCAGCCCTGGACATGCTTGCCAGTCCTCATCCAACATCTAGAAGGTACAATGGTATGTACCAGGTTCAAGAACAGGACATTCCTTTTCTCCTTCGATACCCAAAACCAAACTCGGTCGTGGCGGAGTCCTCTCAGGGCAGAGAGGCTAGAGGTCACATGGCACCATGCGACAAGGAAGGGAGGAAGATCGACTCCCTTGCAGTCCGAGTCTATGCAGCTTCTGGGCTCAGCCTGCGTATTTCAAATTATGAAGCAACCTTGGTGCGCTATCAATACTTTATAATGCAGCGCCTTGATAACATGATCTCTGCCCTTCCTGACAATCAAGGGGAGCTCGCGAAGGTCTTCATAAAAGAGGCAATGCAGGTTGCTATCCAGCCACTCTCCACCGCAAGGCATCACGTCGATACCAACTCGAGAGCCCTAGTAGGTGCCATCTCGCTCCAGAGACATGCTTGGTTGCAAAACTGCAATTTTCCGAAGGAGATGAAAAGGAGAATCGAAGAGATGCCTTTCAACGGTTCCGGCCTGTTCAACTCAAGAATGAACCACAAGCTGAAGTCCATACATGAGTCGAGGATGACAGCTTGTAGTATGGAAATGCAGCCGCAGCAGCAACATAAGTGGTCATGGCCCTGCCCATCCTACCAACAACACTACCAGTCCAGGCAGCAGTATTAACAACAGCAACAGTGCCGCAAACAACAACCCCAGCAGCGCTTCCAGCAGGGCTGTCGCCGATTTGATGCAGACAAACGTCACCATTGATGTGTTTGGTGAACCATTCCTCTCCTCCCACTCCCACCTTTCCCCCTCTCATTTGGGGATCGGCTGGAAAGCCGACTTCCCATTTGGGAGTCCATCACATCTGATTGGTGGGTGTTATCCATCATACAGCACAGATACTGAATAGAATTCGACATCGTTCCTCCATCGAGTCCAATCCGGTTTACACCATGCTCGCAGGTATTGTTGAACGAAGTTCATCAGCTTCTTCACAAAGGAGCGATTCGTCAGCTATCTCGATTTGAAGGACTCCACGGATTCTATTTGAGATATTTTATGGTCCGTAAATGGGATGGTGGTCTCCACCCTATATTGGACTTATGAAACGTAAATAAATTTATCACACCAAAGAAATTTAGAATGACTACTCTTCAAAATATTCTGCTGTTGCTGAAAATTGGTTTGCCTCGCTGGATTTGAGGGATGCCTACTTTCTATTCATCCGTGTCATAGGCGTTTCCTCCAATTTGCTGTTGCCTCAGAAATATTCGAATTAAACGTGTTCCCCTTTGGCTGGCTACCGCTCCACTGGTCTTTACAAAATGTATGGCTCTGGTCTGCACACATCTGCGGGTCATCGGTATTCAAATATACCCTTACTTGGACAACTGGTTGTTAGTCTCCCAGACCAGAGAAGGTCTTCTGTCATCCATTCGCACACCTTGTATCCTACTGAATGACCTTGGACTTTGTATTAACCTAGAGAAATCCTCTCTTATTCCTGCGCAGATAATCAACTTCATCGGTGCCCGCTTGGATTCCACGGTGGCAAGGGCATTTCTCCCTCAGGACTGACAACACAGCCTTGGTTTACTCATTCATCGAATTTGACGGGACAGAATAGTTCCTGCCCGCTCGATCCAAAGACTCTTGGGACATATGGCCACGTCAGTGGCCACAGTTCCACATGCTAGGCTTCGTCTTCGACCTCTACAACTTTGTCTCAACAAGATGTTTCGACCACATCAGAACTCGCCTACGAAACTAATCCAGCTTCCGTCCTCTGTCCTACAATCCTTGATATGGTGGACAGTTCCAGCCAATTTGAATGCAGGGGTTTCATTTCGACCCCCACAACCTACGGTGACTCTTTGTACCGAAGCATCCCTGGTCAGCTGGGGAGCAATGTGTTCTACTCTTCGAACCCAGGGTGCTTGGGACCAACAGGAGTCCACAAAGCATATTACCTTCCTCAAGCTGTTCGCAATCTTCAAAGCTCTATGATCCTTCGAGGACATGCTCCGACATCAAGTCGTTCAGATAACTTCAGACAATATCGCAGCAGTGTTCTACGTGAACAAGCAGGGTGGAACAAAGTCAGCCGCTTTGGCCCGACTTGTGATGCAAATATGGGACTGGTGCATCCCGAGGGACATTACTCTCATAGCAGTTCATCTAGCCGGTACAGACAATGTTGAGGCAGATTTGCTGAACAGACAGATGTCAGCATCCCACGAATGCGACCAACTCTTTCGTCATTGGGGGCATCCTGACATGGACTTGTTCACTACCCGACAGAGCAGGGTATGTGAAAATTTCTGCTCCAGAGCAGGAATCGGACTTGGATCAGCAGGGGATGCCTTCATGATCCCATGGAACGAGATGAATTTCTACGCTTTCCCTCCGATCCCACTTATAATGAAAGTGGTATCGAAGATTGTTCACGACGAAGCCACAGGACTGTTGATCACTCCATGGTGGCCACAGCAACCATGGTTTTCCATGCTTCTCTGCATGTCTCACAGCGAATTCCTTCATCTTCCATCCGTCCCGTATTTAATAACACAACAAGAAGGGATGGTACACCACCCAGATTTGGCATTGCTGAAACTTACAGCCTGGTGGATTCGATGAACGTTGATACTGACTCGATACTGGCAGCATCTAGCTCCTCCGGGGATCAATCTCACGGACCCGATATTCAAACTACCACCTCAGAACCGTTGGCTCCTGCTGCCCTGTCGGGTTCACTGGACTTTACATCGGGATCGACAGTCCTTCATTCGGAAATTCAGAGGATTCTTGAATATGCATTGAGACTGTCAACCCGAAGATCCTATTCAGCGAAGTGGCGGAGATTCTCTTCCTTTGCTGAGTCTCGTTCTTTCACTCCACATTCGGTATCAATAGCAGATATCCTTCAGTTTCTTCTAGAACTATACCATTCAGGACTCAAGCCATCATCTATAAAGGTGTACATGGCTGCAATTTCTTACTACTGTGGCACAATACGTGGATCATCCACTTTTTCACAACCACTGATAAAAAGATTCCTTAATGGACTTCAAAATCTGCATCCAGCAATCAGGCCTGTCATGCCTACTTGGAGTCTTTCAGTGGTGCTTCAGGTGCTCACTAGCGCCCCATTTGAACCCATAGCAACTATAGATTTGCGACTTGTTTCATTTATTTATTTATTCATTTAGCAAACTTATATGCCACCCTATTAGCCTAAGCTTTGGGGTGGCTTACAAATAAATAAAGAATTAATACAGTAAAATACAGATGGAGACATCCTGGCCAAAATTGTTAAAATCAATAAATAGAATCAACAATTAAAATAACGTTTGAATAAAAAGGTCTTGGCCTGGCGCCGAAAAGCAAATAATGACGGCGCCAGGCGGACCTCTCTGGGAAGCACATTCCATAGGTTGGGCACCACTGCAGAGGGCTTCTGGAGAAAAGCCTCTGCCGCCGATCTCAAGGGGCAAAAGGGCATGTATGGACGTAAGCGCTCCTTTAGGTAACCAGGATCCAAGCCGTTAAGGGCTTTATAGGTGATAACCAACACCTTGAATTGGGCCCGGACTTCAATGGGGAGCCAGTGAAGCTGATGAAGGACTGGAGTTATGTGAGCACAACGCCCAGTCCCCATCAGCAACCTGGCAACTCTGTTTTGCACCAATTGAAATTGGTGCCACCTGGCCACTGCCTCACCTGGATTGGTGGAAAACGAGAGGTAGAGCTGGGTATCATCAGCGTACTGATGATTCCGCAGCCCACACCTCCTAATGACCTCTCCTAGCAGTTTCATGTAGTTGTTAAATAGCAAGGGGGACAAAATGGAACCCTGCGGAACTCCATGGCATAACTGCCATGGCACAGAACCATAGTCCCCCAGCACCACCTTCTGCAAAGCAGTGTCTCCAACCCCCAATCCCACTAGACTATCCAGAAGGATACCATGGTTGATGGTATCGAAAGCCACTGAGAGGTCCAGGAGAACCAACAGGGATGCACTCCCCCTGTCTCTCTCCCTGCACTGGTCATCATACAGGGCAACCAAGGCAGATTGAGTACTGTACCCGGGTCTGAAGCCGGACTGAAATGGGTCCAGATAATCAGTTTCATCCAAGGATGCTTGGAGTAGTCCCGCCACCACCTGCTCCAACGCCTTGCTCAAAAACAGAATGTTTCATGGAAAACAGCCTTTCTTGTAGCAGTCATATTGGCTTGAAGAGCTAGTGAATTGTGTGCTCTCAGAGTAGATCCTCCATATTTAAATTTCCGTAGGGATAAGGTGGTTCTATGCATGGTTCCTTCTTTTCTACCGAAGGTGGCTACTCCTTTTCATATGAATCAGGAGATTGTATTACCTGCCTTCTTCCCTTCACCATCGAATCCAATTGAGAGATCATTATATGCGCTTGATGTAAGGCAATGTTTAGCTTTCTACAGATCGAGGACTGAATCTATCTGACGTTCCAATTGGCTTTTTGTAAAATATTCTGAGCAGGATAAAGGATCTTCGGTTACTTCTCAAAGGCTTTCTAAATGGATAGTCCAAACCATTGTACTGTCTTATCAGCTAGCCAAGACAGACTTACCTGTTGTTCCGAGAGGTCACTCCACAAGAGCAGTAGCCGCTTCTTCAGCTTTTGCAGCAGGAATTCCACTTCAGGATGTCTGCAAGGCTGCAACTTGGGTTGCTCCATGTACTTTTGCCAGACATTACTGCCTGGACGTATGTGCAAGACAACATTGTTCTTTTGGAAGAGTGGTTCTCAGCTGTTCATCAGTAACGACACCTACCCTCCTCCGATCATGGTAAACTTGCTAGTCACCCATATGTGTGATGCACAAAGGCCACGACGAAGAAAAGCAGGTTGCTTACCTGTAACTGATGTTCTTTGAGTGGCCATCTGTGCAGTCACACAACCCACCCGCTGGCCTTGCTTGGTGTCGGTGAGTGGATTTCCTCGGTACCAACGATACTTGCTGTAATGCATTTCTCCCCCACAAGGGGGCGAACGATCGGTCTTCAAAGACTGAGTAAAATGGCGGACGCTCCGCTCTATATATACTAGTGAGGGGGAGGGGAGCAGAGCTTCCCGTCAAAAACCGTTAGCTTTCAATCTTCTGGCCTTAGGCACTGCGCAGGCACAGCACCCATTTGTGTGACTGCACAGATGGCCACTCGAAGAACATCAGTTATAGGTAAGCAACCTGCTTTTGTTCATCCTCATACAGAAGGATAAGACTTGCTGAAGAAGAATCAACACTGGGAAAGGATTAAAGCCTGTTATCTTTTTCCCAGATTTAGCAGTCATCTGCTCAATGATTCAGACTCTTGTGAGTGTTTTTGCTTGATTATATGTTTTTACATGTGACATGGGATTTCTCCCCTCCCCTCCCTTCCCTTGTGTAAACATAAAATAGATCAATATTATCTTCAAAGTCAGCCCTTTGTATAAGCATTACAGTAGAGGAAATAAAATATAACTTCTGCAGTTGGCATAATGCATTCATCACCATGGCCCATTCTAACATCTCCAGGAATAGGTACAGGAGTCTTAGCTGTGCAAAAATACTCCTGGGCATTGCTGAAACCTGAGTATCCCCCTCCCCACCCTGCCCCTATCCAGTCCATTTTGTACATCAGACTCTGAACTTGAAGTTAGAGGGAAAAGAGAGACAGAATTGGGTGTTATCATAAGAAATTCCTGATGTTTTATTTCCATTGTTTCATGTATATGTCTATGTTACATTGCTTGGGGGATAAGGTGGAACTCTAAGGGACATCGTAGGCCAGTTTCTACAGTACCACCATATAAAAGGAGTAGTCAGTGCAAAACAATCCTAGTGAACCCCAGGTTGAGAAAGGCATGGTCAACAATAACAAAAGGTCATACAGACCACATGAGGGCCCTAGGCTCCTGTCACAGATCATTTACAAAGGTGACAAACAGTCGGCGGCCCATAACCAGGGCTGAAGGAAGATTGAAATACATCTAGAGAAATCTGCCTCATTCAAGAACAATGCATGTTCCAACACTTTCCCCCAATATTAAATATTGAAGATGGACTGGAAATTATCTAGTACATTGGGGTTCAGGTGGTGGTTGTGGTTTTAAACAAGACCCTTACCACCTCCCCTTTAGATATAATGGAATCACATCCTTTTGTAAAGGGGCATTAACTGCTACTCTATAATCCCAGCTTTTATAAGAGAGTAAGGGCAGAGATCCATGAACCTTGTTCACTTCCTCAACATGTACAGATTAAAAAGTATCTATCATACTTGAACAATCATAATTTAAAGTTACATCCCAAGGATCTGTACCAACTGTGACACTGAAGTCAGCACAAATATGAACAGTTTCATCTGCAAATTGTTATGCAAACTAATCCCAATGTCATACTGAGTATTTAATGTTTTCTTGGGACAGAATGTAATTGATCTTTGATTACTGTGAAACTGTTCTTGGATAACCCTGCAAATGTAGTGGCAGCAGAAAAGAAATTCTTTTTTATTCTTTTGCATCTATCACTGCCACAAAGTTGGTGGCAGTGATAGATGTAGCGGATGCATTCCAGCTTTGCTATCAACATTGTCCTTGCAATCATCCCATTTGTTTTTCATCTAGTTCCACTCAGCAGGAGAGGGTGCCCAGAGCTATTGTGACAAGCCCTTCCTGGATCTTTTCTCCATTCCAGCGATCAGCCAATCTTTGACAGAATTGCCTGTTGTATGATAGGAAAATCCACAAGAGCTGTATAAGAAATTGTGCTCCTGGGCAGATTGCTTTAACTGGGCCTCAATTCCTCCCAAGGCTGCAAGATCCAATATGTCTAAAGGCACTAAGTAGTGATCTATCCACAACCGTGGAAATATAAAAAGTTCATCCATAGGCACAGTACCATCATTTTACCTAGCACAGGAAATTAGATTATGGCTGAATGAGTGGATTCAGACACCAACTGGGGCAGAAAATCACCAACTGATTTTCATGGATGCCTTCAAGTTCTGAGGTACCCCCAACAGAGTGGCTTTATTATGTTTGGTGAAGTACCGGCAGCACAACAAGCTAGGAAAGCTTCGGTAGCACCCCACAAACCACATTCACCAGCAGCTTTGATGGCGACAGCTATGCCTGGCATTCCAGTCTAGTGTCTTCACTTTGCTGGAACAGTGCTTGGAAATAGTAGGGTGCTTGGACCACTCTGGGAGCCAGGATTCTTCTCTTGTGATAGCAGCCTTAGACATAAGGAGCACACAGGCTGTGCATGGGCATCACCATCAGGATGATCACCCGGAGAAGGCCAGATCTCCCATCCTCCTTGCTGCTCCTGACATTCCTAAGGACTCTCAAGTCCTGCTGCCCCCCACCCCCTCCCCAGCTGTGGCCAGTTGGAAAACTGTCCTAGGCCAATGCACACACATGCTCCTGTGGGAAACTCTTCTTAACAGGACACACTGCCGCAGTCCCTGACATGGGTGTTTGTGCGCCCAGGCACAATGGATACGAGGGATGATGTGGATCAAACTCCTTAACCCCCAGGGTTTTCTTTCCAGAGCACAGTATCCTCCCTCCATTCTTCACAGCAGTCCCCAGAAGATGCTGCCCACCCCTGCAGGAGGCTGCACGCCTACTTCTGGACAAGGGATGGACTGGGAATGTTCATTGACTTCTGGGGCAGCACAGGAGCAGATGCGCAACATTCACTATGAGAATCTTTTGCACTGGTTCTCTGAGCCCCAGGAGGTAGAACCCAGTCCACTTCTGGGAAGTGACTGCACCACCTACAGAGGGAACAAACATGCAACCATCTGCCTCTTGGCAAACATGCCCATCCATGTTCCTGCTCCTCTGTGTCCTGCAGTTCCTTCTGCCTGGCATATGGGGGCAAATCCATGCCCCACATGACAGATTTTCTGGAGCATTTGCAAAAAGTTTCTTTTCCATTTTAGGAATGGGGGGAGGGGTGCAGTCTGTCTCAAATTGCTTCCAAGGATGATGGAAGAGAAGCACTCATGTCATTCCACCAGAATCTGCAGGCTTTGGCAGCAGTTTGGATGCATGCAGTGTATAGGTAACTGAGCCCCAGTGGCTGGTGAAGACAGCTGGGTTGTTTTTTTTTTCATAATTTTTTTATTAAATTTTAAACCAATACTAAAAACATCAGTCATCACAAACATCAGAACTACTGGGTCAGCCCCTTACTACATATCTTTTAACATTCTGTAATCACATTCAGATCCATTTATGAAATCTTAAAAACATTTTTAGATCTAAACCAAGTCCTTTTTCTCCAGCCAATAAAAAAAAGAGGTTCTAAATTGGATAGAACTCACTATCTTCTTTCTCCTTCTGCGGTAAAGTCAGTCCATCCATTTCTTACAAAGTCCCATTTTTTCTTGACCAATATTAAAAGAAAGACTCTCCAAATTTGGTAAAAGTTAACATCTTCTTTCTTCTTCAGTAGTAGCTTCAATCTAACCAACTCTACACAATTCAAGATCTTTTCATTTTTCTAATATTAAACAGATAAACTCCTCATAATAGTTACAAATACAATCAAATACATTTTTTGCTTACTAGTGTTCCAATCCAATATCTACTAAAAAGGAAAGTGAAAGAGAAGAAAGTTCCAAGCTTAAAAAAGAACTAAAGGCTTTTAACCTGATTTATGTTCACATGTCTAACATCCATTTAGCATCTTTAAAGACATCTTATCTAATCTGTTTGACGATGACAATTGCCTATGATATCTTTTAAACAAATTTTCTTTGAGCTAATTTATTAAAGTTTCATCTAGCTTACACTTCACTTAGTCACATACAATTAACTCCTTATAAGACTCCAGCTCCTTACAATCTTTAATATATCTTGCTTATAAGACTGCTGGGTTTTTGTGGGACCAGAGGAGAGCCTGCTGCATAAGTGATAGCCTGGATGCTGGGGACATGTCTGTTCTGCTGGACACTGCAGCTAGTGGGGAGGACATGGCCTGTTCTCACTGATGCCCTCCAGCTGCAGGGAAGATGCGAGCCTGGCAATGTGTGTGAGTTCTGAGCACAAGGGAGCATGTACACATAGTGAGGGAGAGGGCATAGGTGAGTGTGAGGGTGAATATGTTTGCATGTGGCTGGGGGTGGGGTGGGGGAGTGTTTCTACAGTGCTACTCTAGACCCTCAGTACTAGAGTAGTGAGTAGACAGTTATTTCACTGAGCCTACCCTCACTGAAATGAAACCCTTGAATGGTGTGAACATAAGTGATTGGTAGTGATTCGTAAAGAATCTGGTTTGAAACCTCTGGTAGAGTCCTGACTTTCCAAGCATCTGTAGTATTTTCCATTACTCTCCTCAAGTACTTCATAGAATAATAATGCCTCTTCTTGTAGGTGAGGATTTTGAAAGTATTTCAAATGGCAGAAAAAGGAGAATAAGCATATTAGGGGCTTGTCAATATTAATTGATATGCCAGCTGCATGCACAATGCATAAGTGTTACTGGAACAGAGCTCCTTTGATGTGGTGTTTTAAAACCGCTCTTGGCTGTACTTTCAACCTACTTGGGAACCCTGGTACATTATACTCAAGCATTTCTTTTGAGGCTTAAATTTAAATTTCAAGTGTGGCTTCTGAACTATGCCCAAGTTCACAGATTTTGCTGATCACAGAAGCTTTTTCTGTGTGCATAATCAAGCAACAAACTTACTGATGTTGGCATTTTTACTGCTAAAATAATTTTTCTGTCATTCTTAAATGATTTAAGAAGCAAAGGACCTGCTTATCTTGCTTTGGGCTACTGACCCTACTTTCTGGTTTAGGTAATATTTTCTTTGTTTAGGTAAATAATCTATTTTGAAAACTTGGTTGGGTCAGTTTTACCCCTTCTTCCAGAATGACTGAGAAACACTTAGGTTCACAAAATATATGTTACATTATTTATGTAAAAGATTACAAAGTCATCTTTTAGGTAGAACTCTTAGAAGAAGACAAAACTGTGATAAGAGCAATAAAAAAGAGATGATAAAATTAAAGTGACAGTTAAAACCAAAGCAGTATCTTATACACAGTAGCCCCAGTAGTGTCCTAACTCAAGTGAATTTTTAGGCCCCCTTGAAGTTCTTTAATAATAGGGCTCAGTGGACATAAATTAGAATAGAGTTTCATAGGCAGAGGTCCCTTATGGAGAAGGCCCTTTTCTTACTCCTGCCGCTTTACTTTTCCAGGCAGGTGCACAGGTATGGTTTTGGTTGCTGATCTCAGTTTGTCTTGGTAAACACAATTGGTAAAATCAGTTAATCCAGATCCAATGGCTATTTAGCTTTTCTTTTTTCCACTAGGAAGATTATCAAGGTCTTCTTCCCACCTACTGTTTGCCTGCTGAGTTGCATTTTTCATATGGGAATTTAGGCCCCTGCCTTATACAAGGCTACTGCCTTACACTTTGTCAATTCCAGTCTTCCCCAAATTGGTGCCTTCCAGATGCATTGGACTACAAGTACCAACATATGCATGGGAATGACAAGATCTTAATTATTGTAACATTATTTATTTAAAATATCCCTGTGTCATTTTTCAGGGCAACAGCCCCCACTCCCAGAATGGCTAATTGAACTGTGACAGATCTGCAGGGAACACAGTAAGGGAAGACTGGTCTATTCTAGGGTGTCTGACACACCTACCTGTACATTTTACTGAAGAAGTCAGTGACTGGACCTGATACTGTCTGCATGCAAACCACATGCTTTACTTATTGTGCTATGGCCACATTGGATCAAATATAATTCTGGCTAACTGTGGGGTAAATTCAGAGTGTACAACACTAAAGTATTTATTTGAAAGCATCTTGCAGTGAATGAATAGGGTGCTCAATTAACAGCTGAAAAGATTAAAGGAGATACATTGATTTTTGTGTATTGAAGACCTATGGATGTTTTAAAGTGTAAGCTTGCTTATTTTCTAGTCACTTCTTTTTATCTGCATCCATACAAATGTTAGGAAGAAAATAGGTCTGTATATCTTCTTTATCTCTTAATATCTCATTGAGAACTTTTATGTGTTTCATTGTTTAATTTCCAGGTGTTAAATCTGGTGTACTAATTGTAAAGATCTTAGAAATGCATGAAGAATGCACCCACTGCATAGCTGTCTGTCATCAGTTGCAACCAGTCTGTGCTGCTAGTTCTTCCACAGAAGAAATTCTTAACATTCAGTCTAGACTCAAAGTTCTATTTGCAAAAGAAACGACATCTCTTCTCAAGGCTGTGCCACAGGATGTCATATATATCCATCCTCCTTGGTAAGTACAAAGAACAGACTCAGCCAGTTAGAATTTATGTGCCTCCTGTATCAGAACAGCTCATCACATAATTTAGATGAGATCCAAGTTCTCAAAAGATACTTAGGCTATGCTACATGGTTTTCAAGGTGTAAATAATTATTTAACAATTAACATTATTTTAAGCCACATATGTAAAAGCATAATGGAATGAGATTTTAGCAGTGTATCAATCTGACTGTGTTGGTCTTTCGGGTGATCAACATGAAATCATAACTCTTTAAGTTAAGGACGTCAACTCTTCAGCTGTTGTTTTTTCCACAGCCTAATGGGGCAGGATGGCGTGAGTTGGGGGAGCTCCAAGCAAGCACAAATCAAAGAAATTCTGTTATACTTTTGGAATTTGTGTATCTTTAGTTCTTCTGTTTATTACACTGATAAAGGAAAGTTCCCTGGATCAGCAGTTCATCAGTCAGATGAGGAACAACAAGGGATACTTTTCCTACAGAACCCTTTGATAGAATGCATACATTTAAAAAGTTATAGATATTCAAGCAGACAATTTGGAGAAAAAACAACATCAGACAAATCCTTACCATCAGAAAGAGAGTAAGTCCTCTTTTACATTCTTCCTTTGAAGTTTTTGCAAAAGGAGAAGGGATAGAGCTCTGATAAGGGAAGGATGCTTAACCACCCCACAATAAAATTCAACATAATTCAAAGTCACTGACTGCAAGAACACTGCTGGAAAATAAATGTAATTGTACAATCTGTAGATGATTACTTCTTCAAAGACCCTAGAATTGGAGATTATAAACTATTCTGAAGGACAAAAAATGAAGCAACTTTGGTTAGCTTGCTTCTAACATCTTCAGTCCCAGTACAGTGGAGAACTGACACCTTACTTCTTAAAACAGAAAGTTTCTTTAATAAATGGTTTGGATTTGGAGCAATCATGAGCTTGCTGTCAATTCTTTCTCTCACCCTTCCATAGTATTGTAGTAAGTGCCTGACAGAAATTTTGGGACTGAGTTTTTCAATACAAGTTAGGTTCAGGACCCCCATTCTCTGTGAAATAGATCCTTTGCTTGTGGTGATAATTCTAATTTATAGATTTTTTTAACAATAGGTAACATGTTACCTTTTTGGCTTTTCATACACCCTTTCAGTGAGTATTTTCAGTGTCAATTAAGTTACTATGGCTTCACTAAAAAAGCACTCTTTTTGTTATTACGATTTCTTGTAGCATTGGAAACTACGAATTTGTTGTGGGAAGAAAGCGAAGGAAGGGTGCCATATAATACACTAGAAATTGAGAATAGTGATTTATGGGATGATGATACTAAGAAAGCAGATTCACTTGTTTTTAGTGCTGTATGTGTACTGGTGTGTATCCAGTGTATAGAAGAACTGTGGCACAATACAGGCTATTTGAAATATCATATTCTCTCTTATGAGACTGCCCATACCCTAAGATCTTCTGGGGAGATCCTTCTCTTCGTTCCACCACCTTCATAGGCTTACTTGGTGGAAATGTGAAAGAGGGCCTTCTTAGTGATGGCCTCAAGGTTCTGGAACTCCCTCCACAGTGAGGCTAGATTGGAATACTTCCTATTGAGTTTTTTGAGGCAGTCAAAAACATTTTGTGTTCTAGCAGGCTTTTGGGAATAGTCTGAACCTGTGAGATTGCATTGAGCTAGTCTTTTTCTATATATTCTTAGCATTTTTAATTTTGCTATTAATTAATATTTATAGGACAAATATTAGATACCCCACAATACTGGATTTAATGGGGAGTGGAGAGAAGAAAGCCATTCCTGAAGCAAACTTATATTGAAGGTTTGCAAAAAGTCATGTGGGAGACACAGTGGAGACCTAACTTGAATTTTTGGGACTTGCTGCAAAATGCTTTGTTTGAATGAGAATGTATGGTAAGACTTGAAAGTTGTTGTTTTCCAACTGTTCCTATCCAACCTGACAGAGTTGGAGTAGTTTTGCCAGGAAAAACAGGCAAACATTGCAAGTTTGAAATGCACTAAGCTTACAGAGTCTTATCCAAAAAGACTTACAGCTGTAATCGCTGCCAAAGATGCTCCCACTGAATATTGACTCAAGGGAGTGAATACTTCTGTAACCAACAAGTGTCAGTTGTTTTTAAACTTCTGTGGCAGAATAAAATATTTTGCAACTTCACAGGGTTGTGTACTTCAGGTGGTAAAAGCGCCAATTCAATCCTTTTAAATTCCAGTTTGTAAGACAATAACATGTAGAGAAGTCAAAACATACATAAGAGATACTTCTGCAAAACACTGCATGTGTTATGTGTTAACATCACAGAATGAAGAGTCTTGGTACACATTGGCTGAGTTCGCACGTAATGCTAATGGTCACCGCATGGCATAGTATCCCACTTTCTGTCCTGTGTACACACATTTGCCTAGTAACTTGGGTAGTTTCCACATGCCTCTATCTCCCCTCTAAATGGTAGCACATACACCATCATCCCCCTGCCTGCCTATCCCCATTGGCCAATGTGTTCTCAGCCAGCTGCTGCATTTTTCTCCCAGCTGCTCCATGGAGCCAATATCTGCTGTTGTTATCCACCCTGCTTCTGCCACACTCCATGCCCATGCATAAGCATGCACACTCACCTATACCTCCACCTCCCTTGCTATGCATGTGCCCAATCCTCCCATCCATGTGCAGAATTTGCACACACTGTGAGGGTCGCTTTCCCCAAGCAGCTCAGTGCATGGATGGTAGCAGCGTAAGCATGCTCTCCAGTGTCCACTGTGAGGTCCCATCTACTTTGCTGTCACACGCATCTCGCATGGTGCCTTATGGTGGCATGAGCAAGGCACCTCATGAATCAGAAATGCAGTGGGCTGTGAAGCATCTTGTGAGGCAGGCAAGGTGAATTGGGGCATCATGGAAGGCATCAGAGAGTGTGCAAATGGCATGGAAGAAAGAGAGTACAGAGACAGCCAATCAGCTCCCTGCTTCTAGTTACTTAGCAGTTGCTAGGCAGAACTGTCCAAAGGAAAATGGTGGCTGCAGTGGGCACTGCCACTCTGGCTGCTTTTGCCAAACTTGCTGGTAGACACAAGGAAACTCCAGAAAAACATGGAAAGTGAAGCCACACACAATGGGAAACAATGATGAAGTAGGAAAATGATAGAACAGACTGTTGCTTTTCCACGGGGATTCATATTGACCAAATGTGCCAAACCTCACCATGCGTCCTGTATAACAAACCATCTCCAGCAGGGTTTGTCATTATGTTTGAACTCAGGCCTTGTTAACTATGCTTTGGTCAAAATTACCAGGGAACAATGATAAGTGCTATCATAGAGATAATTGGGTCAATTTAGTTGTCTGGTATATGGTTCAATTCTACATGCTGCAATCCTAAAATTGTGCTTTTGAGCATGTTGAAGGCAGAAAAATGCCCAGTAGAGAAACACAGAATGGATGAAATTAAAAGTCTGAATATTGCAGTTGAACCCCAAGACTCCCAACTATTATCCAAAAGATTTGTATCCATAGTAATATGAAGTGGGATAATGCAGAGTCTGATTTTGTCTTTATGTCTAGATGGTGCATTTTTGTGGACATGTTTAACGTCATCAAAAAGAGCAAGTTGCTTGCTCATTAATTAATGTTAACTTGAGGGATATGTAGATCTCTTTGGAGAGCTTTGTGCTATGGGGCTGCCCATGAGGTACGGCACTCTTACAAAGTCTTTTATTAATCCCATATGATATTTATATATGTTGTTTTGTTTTAGCCACTATGCAAGCTTTTTTGCTTCAAGCATGACAAAATTATGGATTGTCCATACTTGTGTTTTTTCCATCACTACTGTTTTGTGAATATGAAGTCTCTGGTTTATGGGTATAATGCTTATATATAAGTATAGCTTCTGTGTAGGGAGTATGTCACTTTTATTTTGCAAGCAGCCTAGCATGTTGGTGCTAAATATATTTGAAGTTCAGTAATAGTTGTAACTTTATGTATGTGTAAAAGATGTGTGAAAATATGAAATAGTTAAAGGAGAAGCTTGTTCATAAAGTTTTCAGATGAACAGAATGAAATTGATTTAAAACTTTTTATTCTTAGGACAAAATAAACCAGTTTGTATAGCACAACAATCCACTGTGGGTGATCAGAGGTTTCTTTAGGGTGGCTTATTTTTTGTATGAGAACCCACCTTGAGAACCCATGTCTTGCTTTACAGTTTTTTGAAACCCCTGGTAATGTGTTGGGTCACCTGAACCTGGCAGAGAGGCATTGTTGTGGTGTGTTGGGAACAGCTACAGAGCCTCCTAAATAAAGCAGAAAACTCCCTGCTGCTTTTCACAGTCTCATTAGTACTGCTGCCATCTGCCCCCATCTCTTTTTAATACCCTCTGACCTGTGCTTCTAAAGAAAGGGCACTGGAGAATAACCTGAATGTTTTCACAATTTTGTTTTCTTTTGAGTTGTTAATACTGGTCTTGTGTGAGAGCACAGGAGTGAATGACTGCTGCTTTGAAGTTTGAACATTCCCACCCACGTTACTGTTCTGCTTTCAAATGTGCACAATTTTACCCTTTATGTTACTACTTTGCCTTGATATTTGTGTATGTTTATCAACCCTGCTAACTGTTCCTTTGTATGCTTATGTGATAACTAATAATGAAGGGGAGTAACAAGCAAGGTGGTGAAAAGCAATTGGAAAGAAAGTGCTTTGCCGGTGGTGCTCTATTGCTTTATTGTAACATGAAAATGCTTTATTGTAACATGAAACAACCTTTATACATACACACACCAAAAAGAAAAAAAAAGTGCCAAAATGGAGGACATTAACCAAGGTTTGATGAGTATTAGAGAGGTATTGAGCTCTTGTGGAAGTCCTTGGAAAAATCTAAAGCTGGTATACTTGTTCCCACATTCCTAAGGCTTCAGAAAATTAATTCTGATTAGTGTTCTGAGACTGGCAGTGTAGGGCCCTTCAGTAGCTGACAGCTCTGACAGCTTAGTTAAAGAAAGGTTGCTAATGTAGGTACGGAGGCAAAAGGAACTGTGCTCGTGAAGGTACCTGTGATATATGCTATAGCTGGCAGGAGGGCTGGGGGAATGAACAGTGAAACAACCCATGGTAAACCTAATCATCTGTACCTGTGGTTGTTTATTGGCACTATGGCTTGGCACAATGTGAAAACCCATGCAATATATGAGACATACATGATAAACTAAACTTTTTTTTAGTACCATGTATGTTTTCAAATGAGCAATCAATCATGTCTTAAGTATTTTAATTCTTTTAAAAATGGAGAGAAGTCTATTGAACTTTTTTTAAATGTGGAGAAATCCACTTAATCCATTGTTACAATGATATATCAAGGAGAATATTCCAGACTTGAAGATTTCCAGCTGTTATAAAAGAGGAAATTCCAAGGATACTGGAATGACAGAAATGGCTAATGCAATTTTGTCCTTTTGACGTCAGACAAAGGATAGCAGACAGTTTTGTTGAAGTGAGTAAAAAATGTATAGTAAGGAATTCACTTCAGGCCTGATACAGAATTTTCAATTATATATTGGTAGTTTCTAAAACATTCCCATGTGTGTTTAATCCTATTCTGTATTCCATATTTTATTTTAATGAGGAAGCGGTGCAGCTAAAAACTGGCCCTGTTAAAAGATAATTCTGCTTTATAAATTTGTGTATAGAAACACACTAAAATCCTTTTAATGCTTTTGATCAGCCAGGAGTAAATGCATAAACAATAATTGTTGATTTTTATTTTGCTGGAAAGACAAGTGACCTGTCTACTACCTGAAAAAGTTCTTCATTTGTAAAAAATAATAAAAATGCAGTTTTCTGTCTATTTAAAAGGTCAAGTATTATTGCAATGACAACTTAAGAAAAACCAACATTGGTATACAGAAATTTGTCTAGGAATAAACATTGGTGAAAGGGAAGAAGAGTGGATTTTGCTAAAGGGCAAACCTTTTTGGTTGAAACGAATAGACTCTCTTTGGGAACAGTCATAGGTCTGTATTTTATTACTCAGTGGCTTCAGACCAAGTAATAAAAAATAAACCTATAAATTTTTGCAGAGGGCTCGTGACAGTGCAGGTATTCTTAACTGAAGGGAAGATCAGAAGACTATACTAACCGAAATACGTCTAGCTGAATGGTCCAAAATTGTTATGTAATGCATTTGGGGGCACAAAGGCTGTGATCTACCTGCATGAACTTGCCGTAGAAATGACAGCTTCAGTTCTTGGATGAATTAAGTGAAGCTTTATTAGTAGGGAAAGAAAAGCCTCAGTACTTTTATTATGTATTTATTAATGTATTATATGTATATCACACCTTATTTCCTTTCAAGGAACTCCAGGTGGCTAACATAATTCTCCTTCTTCTCTCAATCTTATCCTTAAATTACAACTCTGTGAATTAATTTGGGTTGAGAGTCTGTGATTCGCCCAAAATCACCCAGTAAATTCCATGACTAAGTGGAGTCATGACTAGAATCCAGGTCTCCTGAGTTCCAGTCCCATGTTCTTAACCACTATACCTCATTGGCTGTTTTATAAAAGATACAGACAAAAGCACATTGGAATAGGATTTCCAGTTCTGAACATTCATATTTTAGATACATTTAGCCTCAGGTATGAAGTCCACCAAGTAAAACCTAGTTAATATATTGCTATGATGTGTATGGTGAGGCACTTGCGTGAAACACTGCCCATGCTTTGGACACTTTTTATGGCATTTATGATTTTTAATTGTGCACTTAGTCTACATTTGCATATCAAGTTAAAAATAATGCTATCCTGAGACGGTTTTGCACTGGATATACAATAAGAAGAAACTTATTTCCTGAAACATTTGGTGGTTTCGGGCCTAGGAACGGGGGACCTGACCCTAGTCTTGAATGGGGTTGCACTCCCTCTGAAGGACAGGGTCCGCAGCTTGGGAGTCCTCCTCGACCCGGAGCTGACCTTGATAGCTCAAGTGTCAGCAGTGGCGAGGAGTGCCTTCCATCAGCTTCGGCTGATCCATCAGCTGCGTCCCTTCCTGGAGCTCGACTGCTTGGCAACGGTGACTCACGCGTTGGTGACTTCCCGGCTAGATTACTGTAATGCGCTCTACGTGGGGCTACCCCTGAAGACGGTCCGGATACTTCAATTGGTACAAAACAGAGCTGCCAGAGTACTGACGGGGACGGGGCGTGGTGTTCACATCACCCCTGTTCTCCGGCAGCTTCACTGGCTTCCCATTGAAGTCCGGGCCCAATTCAAGGTGTTGGTTCTTACCTATAAAGCCCTTAACGGCTTGGGTCCCGGTTACCTAAAGGAGCGCTTGCGTCCATATACACCCTCCCACCCCTTACGATCTGCTGCTGAGGCTCTCCTCCGGGAACCCTCCGTGAAAGATATTAGGAGGGTGAGTACCCGGAGGAGGGCTTTCTCGGCGGTGGCGCCCCACCTGTGGAATGCGCTCCCCAGAGAGGCTCGCCTGGCGCCGTCTTTATTTGCTTTTCGGCGCCAGGTGAAGACCTTTTTATTTAAACAATATTTTAATTGCTAATTTATTTATTATTTATTAATTTAATTTGTATTTGGATAGGTTGTTTTAATTTTGACTTGGAGATGGGCCAATTTTTAATGTTAGTTTTAATTGTTAATATTTGGAAATTTTAACATTATGTTTTAATCTTTTGGTTGTGAGCCGCCCCGAGGCTTGTGGCAAGGGGCGGCCTATAAATTTCCAAACAAACAAACAAACAAACAAACATTCCATATTCACAGCAGGAAGCTCCTTGCAGACTTTACATCCTTGTGAGGGGCATCAGTCAACATATGTCAAAGTGTCTGATATATGAGAACTTTTGATGAATAACTGTCCTACGTGATCGTTTGTATATACCAAGGTCAGCTTTCAATGTACTGCAACATTGCAACAAATGGGTAGGCAAGGTGGTGCCTGTAGGCACCCGTGTGATGTTGACATCTTTCCTGATGCCTGCCAAGGTGCTCTGCCTCTCAGGTTTGTTTTGCTTAAAAAAAGATGAAAGAATGTATGAGTGTGTGGTGGTGATGGGGGGGATGGAAATGCATGTAGGATGGACCGAGTTGTTGGCTGTGTGTGAGTCATTGAAGAGATGAACTGGCCAAGAGACAAAGAAAAAAGTTTGCTTTCTGTGAAATCGGCTTATGTGTATCAGTGTGTTCAAAGGAGTTGTTTAGCTCAGATCCTACCTTTGGTTAGGTTATTTTTTCTTCGTGATTAGCTATGTTCCATGGCAACCATTGCATGGTGGTCCCAGGACAGTTTCTCAAATTGCCAGATGTATCTCTGGGCCCAAAAGGTTTGGCTATCTTTTCTATCACATGACCAAGAAATAGAACTCACTCTGACACTATGCAGATGGAAGCATGGGGATAGCTATAACTGGATTCCATGTACACAGGACACAGTAAAGGGGCTGCAAATTACAATGAAAATGAGATGTACGTGTGTTGGAGAATCTGCCTCTTTCTCAGACAGTGGACTTACCAAGCAGAAGTGACATACTTAATCCTTAAAGTAATGAACCAGGATGAACTAGGCTGGGTCAGGGAAAGTTGATAGGCAGGAACAATGCAGAAGTCAGTGTAGCCTTTTGACTACGTTCAGTTGGCCTCTTTTAACCCCTAGAAAACCCTTTGTTGAGCTACAGCCCACCAGGTGTGTTGGGTTATAATTTCAAGTCATCCTCAGTCAGATGGCACCAAGCTGAAGAAAGGTATCCCAGAGTCTTGATGCCATGTCCTCTAGCTGCAGTATGGTACATCTAGAAAAATGCATTTCAAGGAATGGAAAGACAGTTGCTCTGACCTTGTTGAGAATTTGAAAGTTTAGAGTGGTGTGTATGTATTGTATTCACCCCCATGATCTCTTTTCATTTGCTGCTGTTGCTTTGTTGTTGTCATCGTCGTCTCCTGCTCCTGGTCCTTCTATTGGTATGCTATTATATATGAGATGTCAATATTTAAGGAACTAAGCCACATAGTACAATAGTATGCAACGCTATGTATAACATTTTATACAAAACCTTGTTGCCTTGTCCGAAACTTATTTTCATAGAGCATACCAATTTTCTACCACCTTTGTGGTCATTAGGAGATTTCTCTGCTAGTTCTTGCAATGCAAGTTGTTTTGCCCATTACCAGCCAAGTTGAAATTCTGAAGTGATAGGTTGCTAAATAATGTTTTCTCACTTTAAGAGTATTTACTTCTGGGAATCTGGGAATTTATACTCTTATGCCAAATGTTCCTATTAGTGATTTGAAGGGAAACGAATCTCATGCCGAACTTGGGCCACGGAAAGTTGGATGTGACTACATGACCACAAGTCCCTGGAATTGGACTCAGGAGAGTCATGGGATTTTGAGGCATCATTTTGAACAAACTTCTTCCCTGTAGCATACACATGGAAAAATTTGCTATGATAAATTGTTTAGCCTAACTCTACATCCTTTTGCAACCCCTCCTTCCTGCATACTGACTTCTTTGGCAGTGAGAAAAGTTGTTGTTCCTAATAATTGAAACTGTTGTAGCAGACAGTACAAATTTTTTTTAAAGCACTCCAGTTTGAAGGGAGTAGAACAGCTTTGCTAAAGGCAAAATAATTTAATATTTTATAGATAACAAGTTCAAACAAATGCCTTACTTGAATTAAAACTGCAGATTGGTGCAATTTATGTAATTCAAGAATGTTAATATCCTCTTAATTTTTTAATATTTAAAGGAATAAGGAAGGGAAGGAATCCAAAAACTGTCCCCCCCTTCCCCGAATGTAATACCAGTTTGTTTACTAGCATGGTGAAAGCATAAATTTCCTGGTCAATGTATCCCTTAACTGCAACTATATAGTGCCTGAGAATAAAAAAGTAGTTACTTTTAAAATAATTAAACACATTTTTGCTTCTAGAATGTAGTTAGAAGGAGAGACATAATATTTGCTGGAGATAGAAAATGTTTGTGTAGATATACCTTTGTTCATGCTTGTACCTTTTTCCTTTTTTACCCTTGCCTCCATAGCCAACACATGAAAAGTCAGAAGTAATTTGTAAAATGTATCCTTTCAGGACTGGAAAAGTGTAGAATCAAATATGCTATGGCATTGCAGAACTTAGTGTATAAGATTTGGTATCTTGTATTGATGTTGGGGTTGCCCCAAGTGCTGTTGGTATTATATGTGAATGCCATTGTTTATCTAATTGTGGATTATGCGATTTGTGATTAAAATTAAAAGGAAACATATCTAATGTTGAGTAAGGAGACCCTCTAGTGTAGAAGTTAATATCATGAAGGCTGGATGGGATGACATGAACAGCTGTACATGGCATAAACCCACTTGAGAAATTCTGGCTGAGTCATGGTTTGCTGTTAACTTACATAAGCCTCCTTTCTCCTTGTCCCTTCCCTCTTAGAAGCACAGAAATAATGCACAGCTCTTTTATGCATGCATTTAATTTTGTTAGGGCAGCTGCTCAAAGTTCAAGGTTGTGTTAAAAATATTATTTAAAATACAGTATGCGTTACTAATTCAGACCCCCCCCGGGGGGGGCTTTGTTTGTTTTGGGCATTTAACACCACAAGTAATCTAACATGAAGCAGTTTTCAATGTGATTCAGTCCAGGCTACAGCTGCTTTCTCATTCAATTAGTTCTACTAGAGACTGGAATTTCCAGACAGTTCTGAACATTGGGAGGTGAAATGCTGTACTGACGTCAGGAGCTGCTCCTGGGAATGTTTTGCATTCCTCTTCCTGGCAATGGTCAGGTGGCTTCCAGCAAGAAGGAAGGAGCAGCCTCTTCCAAAAAGGAGGAAAAAAGGAGGGGGAAAACAGCTTATAATAAAAGTATTGTGGAGGAGGCACTTTTATTGTAAGCCAGATTTGAAATTGGAACCAGATGCTTTGCATTTGAAAGCTGCATAAATGTTAAATGCCTCTATTAGCGACTGCAATGGTTGAAGTATTTGGCTGTCTACCACATTTTAATCGTGTTGCTCTGTACTGAAGTGGTGATGGGGGAAACATTTGAGAAAAACAGATTTTTTTGTTACTGAGGTTTAAATGTCTTCTTTTAGAGGACAATGACAATATGAAAAAAATAACCCTGTTCCTAAGTTGAAGCAGTATGCAGTATGGGACAGCCAATGAAGGATACATTTCTTAAGATACCCTTAATTTTTCTAAAATAAGAACTTTATCATGAAATGAGAGATGCAGTTGCATTAAAGAATACACACATGTCTGTATGGATATGTATAAGTATCCATAGAGTGGCTATGTATAAGCATCATAACTCAATGCATTTGCAAAGTTGGCATCTGCTGTATGTTGCATCATCTAAGAAGCTGCTTGTTTAATTAAAGCTGGATGTTAGTGAGGTATTTGGATTATAATGGCAGGTTTCTATTTTAGAACATGGAAAAATATGGAAGGATCACTGCTAAGAATTCTCTGTAAATGATCATATATTATTTGCAGGGACTGAGAAGGATTGTCCCCTTGCTTGTTTTCTCTTGCCTTGGTTTGTGAGAGCTGTGTTGATTTGATCTGTTCTTTCTCCTTCCCAGTTACAGGTGTGGTACCTGCTTGCTCATTATGTGAGCAGTTTCTAGTGTATAATGAGCAATGCTGAAGTTCATGCTCCTCAACCTATTTTGAATGATAGTAATAATGTCACTTTTTAAAAAAATGTAAAAAGGTGCAGTGCTATGGCTGCTAGATACTGTTTTGACAAGTAACATTGGATAATTCCAAGTTCTGCCTCTAACCTCAGCAGAGAAAAGCCCCAGATGAACTGACTTCAACAAGAACATCTCTGACCAACCAGTACTATGCTAGTTCTCCCCCCGGGGTGCACCAGTGTGATAACCGGCAGAGCAGCAGAGGCACAGGCTGGGAGAGAGCGCTGGGTGGCCAGGGGACTGGCACAGGCAAGGTAGGAGCTGGGCAGGTGGGAGCAGAGGTCCAGGAGCAGCAGAGAGGGAGGGGTGGGCCAGAGAGCGAGAGCAGCCAGGGGGAAGCAGGGGGCAGGGCCGCTGGCCTGAGGGGCTGAGAGGGCCCAGCTCGGGCGGCGTCCCTTGTCTGTGTCCCTGAGCTGCGGTCCGGGCGGTCCAGGGACTCCCTTCCCTGAGACACAGAGGTTGTTTGTTTGTTTGTTTGTTTTTTGTTTTGTTTGTGTGTTTTTGTTTTGTTTGGTTTGGTTTGCACTTTGCTTTGCTTTGTTGTGCTTTGTTTTTTTTTCTTCCAATTTAAATTTAAGTTTATTTTCTCCTTGTGTGTGTGTGCAAGTGGGGTTTTTGCCTGGGAGAACTGGAAGAGTGAGAGGAACTGCAGGACTAACAAGACAGGGGACCAAGGTAAGGTCTCGGAAGGGTTACAGATGGCAGACCAGGAGAAGGCCTTGGCGGGAGTCACGGGTGTTGCTGTCCGCTGCGAGAGCTGCGACATGTTCGCCCTTCTCCCTCAGGAGAGGCAGGGATACACTTGCCCTCGGTGCAAGATGGTGACCCTGCTAGAGGAGGAGGTGAGGTGCCTGAGGGCCGAGAGAGCTCTTCAGGCCCCCCCGCAGCAGCCCCCCTCTCGACAGAGGGCTGAGGGAGAGACCACGGGAGGAGCAGCTGCGGAGACATGGAGGTATGTCACCCACAGGAGGAGGAGGCCAGCACGGCCTCCTCCTTCTCCTGGCACCGATCTGGAGCTGGGAAACAGGTTCTCTCCGCTTGGGGAGGCTGGGGCTGAGGAGACCTCGGGGGACCAGCAGGACCCCCAGCCTGGGACATCAGGAGGCATGGGGGCCGCTGCAGGAGAGGCGAGGACCAGGGCACAGCTGCCCACCAGCACCGAGAAGGTACGGCGGCGGGTGATAGTTGTTGGGGACTCCCTGCTGAGGGGCACTGAGGCGGCGGTGTGCCGCCCCAGCCTTGAGACAAGGGAGGTTTGCTGCCTGCCGGGCGCACGCATCCAGCACGTGAAGGACAGAGTGGAGCGTCTTGTTCGCTCCAGGGGTCACCAGCCACTCCTGGTGATCCATGTGGGCACAAACGACGTGGCCAGGCAGGGGGTGGTCGGGATCACCAGGGACTTTTCGGCCTTGGGGAAGAAACTCAGGGAGCTGAAGGCCCAAGTGGCCTTCTCGTCAATCTTACCTGTCCGGGGATTTGGGCCAGGAAGGGACAGGAGGGCCTCTGAGGTGAACGACTGGCTTAGGGTGTGGTGCCAGAAGGAACGCTTCGGGTTCCTCAACCACGGCACTCGTTTTCTTGCCAATGGACTTCTGGCAAGGGATGGGTTACACCTCACGAGGATGGGGAAAAGGTCCTTTGGAGATGCTCTAGCGAGCTTCATCCGGAAGACTTTAAACTGAGCCAGTGGGGGGTGGGTTCAGGCCCCCCAGTAACGTGTCTGCACTGGACAAGTGTGCGGGGAGGATCGGGGCTCTGGGAGCAGGGCTTTAGAGATACTGCAGGGACTGACAGGACTTCTACAGAGAGGGGCCAGGTACCAGGGAGGATGGGAGGAAGGAGGATGCTGGGCACTCCGAGGAAAGGAAGCAGTGGGAAGGAGTTGAGGTGCATGTACACCAATGCTAGGAGCATGGGTAATAAGCAGGAAGAGCTTGAAGCTCTCCTGGGAATAGGAGGATATGATCTGGTGGGAATCACAGAAACTTGGTGGGATGAAAGGCAAGTCTGGAATGTGAACATAGAAGGGTATCACCTTTTTAGAAAGGACAGGAAGGGAAAGAGAGGTGGGGGTGTGGCTTTATATGTCAGGGAAGGGATAGGATGCAGTGAGATAGAATGCAGCACAGATGGGGATTCGGTAGAGGCAGTCTGGGTGAAACTTAGGGGTTTTGACAGAGAAAGAGACCTGACAGTGGGGGTATGTTATTGCCCTCCAGGTCAACTTGAGATCCTGGATGATGTCCTGACAGGCCAGATTCTAAGGATATCTCGGGGGAGAGACACAGTAATTATGGGAGATTTCAATCTCCCAGATATTACTTGGGAGACTGACTCGGCGGTGACAGCCAGGTCACGTCACTTCTTAGAAGCTCTAGAGGGTGGGTTTTTCACACAGAGGGTCCGAGAGGCGACGAGGGGGGGAAACATCCTGGACTTGGTCTTGACCAATAGGGAGGAGCTGATAGATGAAGTACAGATTAGGGGAGCTCTGGATGCGAGTGATCACTCCATCCTTTGCTTTGAGATCAGAGGACTGGGGCCGTGCAGCAGGGCGAGCACTAAAAGCTGGGACTTAAAGAGGGCCAACTTTGGCCAACTGAAGGCCAGGCTGGGGAAAGTCTCCTGGGATAGGTTACTGGAAGGTAAGCGAGTAGAGGAGGGGTGGATGGCACTCAAAAGGGAGGTTTTGCAGGCGCAAGCCCTGACAATACCTCTAGTCAGTAAGGTGGGGAGGCGGAGGAGAGTGCCGCCATGGATGCGAAAGGAGGTGGTTAGGGGGATTAGACGAAAGAGGAGCCTCCATAGGAAATGGGTACTGGGGGAAATAGACAAAAGGGTATACCAGGAGGAGGAGGCCCGTTGCAGAAGGATTCTTCGCAAGGCTAAGGCTGATTATGAGCTGAGACTTGGCAAGAATATCAAGAGCAACAAAAAGGGCTTCTTCCAGCATGTAAATAGGAAAAGGAAGGGGAGACAGGTGGTGGGACCACTAAATAAGGAGGAAGGAGATCCAGTGACTGACGTGGGGGAGCGGGCACGGATGCTGGATGAGTATTTTGCCTCTGTGTTCTCCCCAAAGCGGGACGGGGGATATCCGTATGGGACATTGGATGGGGCTGGGGACTTGGGGGCGGGGATTGGAGTCACCCCCCTTGAGGTCGAGGGGCTCCTCAGGGCATTGGACATTACAAAGGCGCCAGGCCCTGACGGGTTACACCCGAGAGTACTTAGAGAGTTGGCAGGGGTTCTCTCACGCCCGCTGGCCTCCATTTTTGAGGCCTCGTGGAGAACAGGTGAAGTTCCAGAGGACTGGAGGGTGGCATCGGTGGTCCCAATTTTCAAAAAGGGTAGTAGGAAGGACATGGGGAATTATAGACCGATTAGCCTTACGTCCATTGTAGGAAAAACAATGGAAAGGCTCATAATAGAGAGAGATCTAGTGATGCTAGATAGGGAAGGGAGGCTGACAGCCACACAACATGGCTTCCGCAGAAACAGGTCCTGCCAGACAAACCTTGTGGAATTCTATGACAAGGTTTCAAGATGGCTAGATGGAGGGGATGCAGTGGATGTGGTATACCTGGATTTCAGCAAGGCCTTTGACAAAGTGCCCCATGATATCCTGGTGGAGAAACTGAGGAGTTTTGGGATACACCAAAGCACTGTCCGGTGGATTAGGGCATGGTTGACTGACCGAAAGCAGAAGGTAACCATTAGCGGGGAATCGTTGGGATGGCAGCCAGTGACAAGCGGGGTCCCCCAGGGCTCTGTCCTGGGGCCGATCCTGTTTAATCTTTTCATTAACGACATGGAAGAAGGGGTGAACAGTCTGCTGATCAAATTCGCAGACGACACTAAAACTGGAGCAGTGGCCACAACTGAGGAGCAGATACACCAGATCCAAAATGATCTGGACAGACTATGGAAGTGGGCAGGAGACAACAGGATGGCGTTCAATGTGGAGAAGTGCAAGGTCTTGCACTTGGGGCATAGGAATAGCTGTCATAAGTACAGGTTAGGGGACAAGTGGCTGGAGAGCAGCACTTGTGAAAGGGACCTCGGGGTACTGGTTGACCGCAGGCTAAACATGAGTCAGCAGTGCGATGCGGTGGTCAAGAGGGCGAATGCCACCCTTGGTTGCATAGCCAGAAGTGTGGCTTCTAGATCAAGAGAGGTATTACTACCACTCTACATGACTCTGGTGCGCCCGCAACTGGAGTATTGTGTTCAGTTTTGGGCCCCTCATTACAGAAAGGATATAGCCAGGTTGGAGTCAGTGCAGCGTAGGGCCACAAGGATGGTGGCTGGTTTGCAGGGGATGGGGTATGAGGCGAGACTGAGGGAACTGGGTCTCTTCAGCTTGGAGAAGAGGAGACTCAGAGGGGATATGTTGGCAACATACAGGTATGTGAGGGGGTGTCACATGGAGATGGGGAGAGGCCTGTTCTCCCCTGCAGAGGAAAGCAGGACGCGCTCCAATGGAGCAAAGCTCAGGGAGCCAAGGTTCAATTTGGATGCCAGGAAGCACTTCCTGACAGTTAGGACCCCGAGGGCGTGGAATGGGCTTCCACGGGAGGTCGTTGAGGCCCCATCGGTGAGGGTGTTCAAAGATAGGCTGGACATGTACCTGGTGGGCATGTCATGAGCGGAGCCGGCTGGTGCCGGAGGTCAGACTAGATGGCCCAGGAGGCCCCTTCTGACTCGCTCTGTTTCTATGTTTCTATGTTTCTAACCCACTAGCAGCTGCAGGTGCCAGAACATCTACTGTGTGTAAAACATTGTAGACTCCCTGGCAATAAATGCCATACACCAACCAACCCACCAACCAACCTTGGAGACATACTTCAAGGTTACTTGGAGCTGAGTATCCTCCTTCCATCCTCACAGTTAGCACAGTTCTTTCTGTAGCAGCTGTGGCTCCAAAGTTGCAAGACCGACCTTCGAGTCAGCATTGGGGGGTGGGGAGTGAAATACTGCTGCTCTACTAGGAATCTTAGTGGTGCTTCTGGCTGTTCAACTCTTGAGCAGGGTTAGTTTCTTACTTTATTGGATGATGGCTTATAAACTGAAATTTAATTCAAATAAGCCAGAGATACTGTTTGTAGGTTGTTTGTGTAGTTAAGTGGTGTGCAGCTTGTTTTGGAGGAGATTTCATGCTCCCTAAAGGAGCAAGATCATAATTTGAAGGTGTTCTTGGATCCCCGGAGAGGTTCGCCTGGCGCCGTCGTTATATGCTTTTCGGCGCCAGGCGAAGACCTTTTTATTTAAGTCATATTTTAATTGTTAATGGTTTATTGTATTATGTTGTGTGCTGTTATATATGTTTAATGTTTATTTTGGTTTGGTTTGGGTTTGTTGCGGTTATTATGTTTGGTGGGTTGTTTATTTATTTGGGGTGTTGGGGTATTTAATTTATTTATATTTAGTTTGGCCCAGATGCACCGAGGGAGGGGGTGGGATATAATATTTTAATATTTGTACTTTGCTGTTTTAATATGTTGTAAGCTGCCCCGAGGCTTTGTTGCGATGGGGCAGCCTATAATTTTTTTAATAAATAAAATAAATAAATTTGTCACTATTGCTTAGAGTCAGAGGTGGCCTTGGTGGTTCATTGTGCCCTTTATTTGTTTAGCATGATATGTCAACTGTTGTCCTACCTGGAAAAAGATAACCTAGCACATAAAAAATAAACAATAAAATCCTGTTTTGTCAACTTCCTGTTTGGGCTGTTGCAGTGAGTTATATGTGGTTTGAAAATGGTCTGGAAACTTCCCTTAGCCCAAAGCCGGTGGGAAAATTATTAATTGAGACTGCCAATATGATCATATTACGTTGGCAGTCTGCAGTGTTTGCCACTCTGTTTCAGGTAACCTTTAAATGGGCCCAGGTTACCTGAAGGGGCTATATTGCCTCTTCCCATATTTACTTATGAGAGCCCTAAAGTTATTGTTTGTCCTCCAAATTCCAATGATAAATGATTTGAAGATACGGCTGCAAGATAGAGAGCCTTTTAAATGGTGGCCCCATCTGTGAAATGCCTTCCCAAGGTCTTTTTAGTGCCAGTTGAAGACATTTATATCCTCCCACACATTTTAAGAACTCTTTTAGAGCTTTGAAGTGTTTTATTGCTGCTTCTGTTTTTACTGCCTTCATTACATGCAGTACTGTTTTTATCCCAATGTTAGTTTTATCTTGGTTTTACTATGTTCTGATGCTATCATTGTTGTGTTGATTTTTTTTCCATTTGCATGTGCTCTATCTAAAGAACTTTGGTTTGGTTGGTCTAAAAGTGTAACAAATAGATCCAAATTGTTCAGAGACATCAGGAAACTTATAATCATATTGTTGATTGCAGGAAGCATATGATGGGGGAGTGAATCAATTAAGACATTTGTTTGGTGGATACAGTAGGAATTTATACCATGGCTGGGTTTACACATAGTGATAAACCATGGTGGAAGCCATTGTGGCATTCATATTAACTGACTGGGAGAAAATCGGCAGATAGGATGTTTTAAAGGGGTTTTAAATGGGGTTTTTAGATTATTAATTTTAGTTCGGTGCATCTCGGCTGATTATGTTTATGTCGTTGCCTGGGGAGCGTGTGGGCGCCACCATAGGGGTGGTGATGGGCAGGGGACGGTACAGCGGTGGGAGTCTAACGTGTCCGCATAGAAGAAGGAGGGACAGATGGTTAACACCTGTCCCTCTTTCTGGTTATTCTCCCAGCCGGCAGGTTCCTGGTAGTCTTGTCAACTGCCCCCTGGGCCTGTCGGTGCTGCTGCTCAATGCCAGGTTGGTCCACAATAAATCTGCCCTCATCCACGACTTGATTGTGGATGAGGGGGTCGACCTGGCTTGTATTACCGAGACCTGGGCGGGTGAGGGGTGGGACATCTCCCTCTCACAGCTGTGCCCGCCCGGGTACCTGCTTCAGCACCGCCCACGCCCAGAGGGGAGGGGAGGGGGGTTGCTCTGGTTTATCGGGCTTCTATTTCCCTTGTGGGGCTTCCTGTTCTCTCGAGGCCAGGGCTGGAGTGCCTCCACTTGGTGTTGGGCGACCGAGACTGATTGGGGATTCTGTTGGTGTACCAAGCACCCTTCTGCCCAACAGACTCCCTGCCTGAGCTGATGGAAGTCGTCTCGGACCTGGTGTTGAAGACTCCCAGGGTGTTGGTCCTGGGGGACTTCAATCTCCATGCCGAGGTGGCTCTTACCAGGGCGGCTCAGGACTTCATGGCCTCCATGACGGCCATGGGGCTGTCTCAACACGTCATTGGCCCGACCCATGAACGTGGACACACTCTGGACCTGGACCGATTGTGTGGGTCCGTCCTCGGAGCAGGATGGCTCCTGAAGGATTCCTGAATGCTCTGGGGGATTTTCCGGTTGATAAGGCTGGTGATCCTGTTGATGCCCTGGTTGAATTGTGGAATGAGGAGATGACCAGGGCTATTGACATGATTGCTCCCAAGCGTCCTCTTCCGCCTGGCGGAGCCCGTTCATCTCCATGGTATACGATTGAGTTATGGGCGATGAAGCAGGCTGGGAGAGGTCTAGAGGGCAGGTGGAGGAGATCACGACGAGTATCTGACAGAACACAATTATGTGCACATTATTGTGCCTTTGCTGTGGCGGTGAGGATGGCGAAGAAGAAATTCTTCTCCATTTCCATTGCCTCCTCACAATGCCGTCCGGTGGAGCTCTTTCGAGTGGTGCAGGGCCTAGTACATCCAGGCCCTAAGAAAGATCTGGTGCTGTCCTCGAAGGCCCGCTGTGACGAGTTTGCCAAGCATTTTCGGGAGAAAATCAGTCAGATACGCTACGAGCTCGACTCTACTTTGGAATCAGATTCTGCTGGGGAGTTGCCATCAACACTGTCTGGTCCACAATTAATGGATGAATTTCAGTTGCTGCGGCCTGATGATGTGGACAAGGTGCTTAGACAAATACACCCTCCCACTTGCTTACTAGACCCATGCCCTTCCTGGCTACTTAAGACAGCCAAGGACGGGATTGGGCCCTGGATCCGGGAGGTGTTCAACGCCTCTTTAAGAGACGGCCGGGTACCTGCACTCCTAAAGGAGGCGGTAGTCCGGCCAGTCCTAAAGAAGGCATCCATGGATCCAGAGGTGGCTGCCAATTATAGACCGGTGGCCAACATCCCGTTCCTGGGCAAGGTACTAGAGCGGGTGGTGGCAGGATAACTCCAAGCACTCTTGGATGAGACGGATTATCTGGACCCATTTCAGTCCAGTTTCAGACCCGGGTACAGCACTGAATCTGCCTTGGTCACCCTGTACGATGACCTGTGCAAGGAGAGAGACGGAGGTGGGGGGGGAATGCGTCCCTGTTGGTTCTCCTGGACCTCTCAGTGGTTTTTGATACCATCGACCATGATATCCTTCTGGCTAGGCTTGCGGGATTGGGAGTTGGAGGCACCGCTTGGTGGTGGTTCCACTCCTATCTCAACGGCCGATTTCAGAAGGTGGTGCTGGGGGACTATGGCTCTGCGCTATGGCAGCTATGCCATGGTGTACCACATGGGTCCATTTTGTCCCCCTTGCTATTTAACATCTACATGAAACCGTTGGGAGAGGTCATTAGGAGGTGTAGGCTGCGGAATCATCAGTACGCTGATGATACCCAGCTCGACCTCTCGTTTTCCACCGATCCAGGTGAGGCGGCTGTGCTGAACCGGTGCCTGGCCGAGGTAATGGGCTGGATGAGGGCCAATAAACTGAAGCTCAATCCAGACAAGACGGAGGTCCTATTGGTGGGCGGTTCGGGACTTGGAATGGGGGACTTGGGCCTTGTCCTGGATGGGGTTGCACTCCCTCTAAAGGACAAGGTCTTCAGCTCGGGAGTACTCCTCGACCCGGAACTGTCGTTACAGGCCCAGGTGACTGCAGCGGCAAGGAGTGCTTTCTTACAGCTTCAGCTGATATATCAGCTGCGTCCTTTCCTGGACTATGACTGCCTAGCGACAGTGACACACACACTGGTGACTTCCCGACTAGACTTCTGCAATGCACTTTACGTGGGGCTGCCCTTGAAGACGGTCCGGATACTTCAATTGGTGCAAAATAGAGCTGCCAGGTTGCTGACGGGGACTGGGCGTTATTCTCACATAACCCCAGTTCTCTGTCAGCTCCACTGGCTCCTGATTGAAGTCCGGGCCCAATTCGAGGTGTTGGTTTTGACCTATAAAGCCCTAAACGGCTTTGGACCTGGATACCTAATGGAGCGCCTACGCCCATATATGCCCTTCCGCCCTCTGAGATCCACAACAGAGGCCCGTCCTTCAGAAACCCTCAGTGAATGAAATTAAGAGGGTGAGTACTCGAAGGAGGGTTTTCTCTGCGGTGGCGCCCCAATTATGGAATGCGCTCCCCAGAGAGGTCCGCCTGGTGCCGTCATTATTTGTTTTTTGGCGCCAGGCGAAGACCTTTTTATTTAAATCGTATTTTAATTGTTAAATTGTCTATTTGTTTTTAGTTCATTGGTATGTATTTATTTATTGTTTAGTTAATGGCTATAATTTGTTTATAGTTTAATTGTGTTTATTTATTTAACCGTGTAGTTTATTGTTTATAATTTGTTTATATTTAATTTAGGATGGTATTTTGGGTTTGCCGAGAGGCACCGGGGGGGGGGGAGGGGTGGAAAGGTTTTAAATATATTGTTGTATTTTTATATGCTGTGAGCCGCCCCGAGGCTTTGTTGCGATGGGGCGACATAGAAATATTTAAATAAATAAACAAATATTTTCTAAACATAGTTTGGGACTTTCCACATGGAATATTTGATTTTCTTAGAACCACAGAGAGGTTCTAAGATGTTCCAGAAACCCACTCATACCTTTGGAATATTGCCAGCAGTGGAGAAGGATGCCATGTTGCCTTCAGCACCTGCGGCCTTAGAGATGACTGTTTGGTGCTCATCTTTGATTGCTACAGTTTTAGCAAACATTGCTCACAAGCTTTTGTGTGGCTTTATATCCTGGCTTCCTGGGCAGAAGCATCAATTTTTTCTGTGCAAAGTCACCCCTATACAGGAAGAACACATGGTTGCACATGTCTTCAACTGGCACCTACAGAGCTCTTAATACAAAGAGTGTATGTCCCATGCTCTGCTTTCCATCCTCTGCCCAGCTCCACCCCCTGGTCCAGGACATTCTCTGGGACTGTCAACAAGCCCTAATGTTGAGAAAGAAAGAGGCTGCTATCCTTGACACAGTTTCCAGGGTCAGGGTGGCACTGACTCTTTAGATGATGGCTGGGAAAGCTAGGAATGAGTGTGGAAATCAAGATGGCAGAGGAGGGTGAGGTTGTCTCAAGGATGCCATCTCCAGGTGTTCAGGCAGACCATGGGAGCAGACAGTATTTGGAAGTGAAGGGAGGGGCAAGAGAGAATGACCAGGATGAGCCTGGTTTGGTTCCTGACCCCATGACATGGTGTCAGGGCTAGAAGGGCTACCCAATTAGATGGCCTGCATAGATCTCAGTCTAGCCCTCTTCCAGATGTGCACACTCAGAGGGTGGAGCCCAGGGCTGCTGGAAACAAGGGTTCTCAGGTGTCATTTCTAGTTTGAGTTCAACAAATCACTTTGTTCCTACACAGAAACACACCTTCCTTGTGGCTATAATTTGTAAGTTGTGAATGGGGAATTCAGAGCACTTTTGCAAAGAGACTATTTGAAATGGATAAGGGAAAAACCCTGATTCCAATATCCACTGTCATCTCACCATCCTCCAGGCATGAACTCATCCAGCACTAACAATCATAGATACATAGTGGGAAAAAAGTGAGTCAGAAGCGACCTCCTGGGCCATCTAGTCTGATCCCCAGCTCCAGCCGACTCTGCTCATGTAATCCCCAACAACCTGGGCGCTCCCTGTAGTGACCATGAGGGGCCAGAGGGGACATGTCCCACAGGGAGCAATATGGACTGAGTTCATCAGAGAATTGTACTGTAAGCTGTAACTGGAATCAGGTGGCATGGATGTGGCCTTTGAAATGGCCTTTTCCCCTGGCAACTGTCTGCAGCCAAGGAACATCAGTGGGTACAGCATACCCACATTGAACGTGATCCAAGGGTTCACTAGCCTGGGGCAGCCCCCAGAGGAGGCGAGTATGGAAATGATTGCAAAGGTTTCATTTTTTGGCAGTGGGATTCCTCCACAGAACTCAGGAGAAACTGCTTCTAACAGGCATAGTCAGGACTATGGATGACCTGGCCTTTGGTATATTCCCAGAATGGGACACTGGTAGAAAGGGCCTGGAACAAGAAGAGGAAACACAGCTTCACCCCTGGACATGGAGGAACTGGGCTTGCAGGCAAGACAGCCAGAGGAAACCAAGCTGGCCAAATGCACAGCAGCTGCCTGTCTGTGCAACAAGTGCTAAACAGAGTACAGCTGGCAGGGAACTCATAATAAATAAAACAAGATAAGATCACAATAGTCAATTGCAGCAAAACCAACACATTTTATGACACATTAAAGACTAACACATATATAAAGGTAAAGGCAAAGGTTTCCCCTTGACATTAAAGTCCAGTCATGTCTGACTTTAGGGGGTGGTGCTCATCTCCGTTTCCTAGCCGAGGGAGCCAGTTTTTGTTCACAGACAGTCTCCGTGGTCATGTGGCTGACATGACTAAACACCAAAGTGCACGGTACCTTTTTATCTACCTGCATTTGCATGCTTTCAAACTGCAAGGTTGGCAGGAGCTGGGATGGAGCAATGGGAACTCACCCCGTTGTGCAGATTTGAACCGGCAACCTTTCGATCAACCAGCCCAGCAGCACAGCAGTTTAAACCACTGCTCCACCAGCACCTCAACGCATATATTTTTGGACATATATTTCCATGGACCACTTCTCCAGTTGAATGGAGTGTTATGGAGAGCTTAAGGATTATACACATTACGTATGAAGCATATGCAAGGTATAGCATGGACAGAAAGAGTTGTAAACACTGATGTCAGAAGGAGATTAAATACAGAAAATCATGACAGTGATAATCACAATGGTAATTCACACTGGTGCTGATAACACAAACAGCCTTGCCTTTGCTAAGCCAATTAACACTTATAGCCGTGTGATGAAAGTGAGGAAAAACATCATCCCAGTGCATGCCTCTGGCAGTAGAATTAAACCTGTTGATGAATTCCAACTCAGTCTCTCACATTAATCTCCCTTTGGGCAGTTGACGGTCAGTAAAAGAATATAATGGAATTTTTTAATGTATCTATTTCTGATACCAGGTTTGTTTCATTCTTTTCTGGAGAGACTGGCCTCTGTAGAATTCCAAAGGGCTTTGCTGTAGAAAGGTGGCATATATCACAGTGGAAGATAAGCAAATGAATAAACTCATAATGCAATGTATGATGTTATTAGGTCCTCTAATAATATTCTAGAGCAGATACAGGAAATGGGCTGGCATCTGGATTTGTTGCAGTGACTGGTTCCTGTGTTTATATCCTTGCTGTATGGCCTGTTATCACTAGTGTGTAACTTTCTAAGTTAAGGGACTGTCCATAAGTAAGTATAGGCCCACCATCCAAGGTCTGTGAACCCTGATGCTGGGAATAATTGACGGCAAAAGGAGAAGGGGACGACAGAGGATGAGATGGCTAGATGGGGTCACTGGGGCAGTGGGTGTGGGCTTTGGTGGACTCCAGGGGATGGTGGAGGACAGGAGAGCCTGGAGGAATGTTGTCCACAGAGTTGTGATGGGTCGGGTACGACTTTGCAACTAAACAACAACAAACCAAGGCCTAAGAAGTCTCTTTGTCCATCTGGAGTGTCCATCATTGAGATAAGTTTGACTGATTTTAACTGGAAAGTTAACCAAGTGCAACAAGTATGTTCTGCTGATTTCTCTTCTGCATCTGTCATGTAGTAGATTATTCCAATCTAATATCAGTCTATTTTTTCACTGGGTTCACTATGTTCCCTGGGTATTGTTGTCTGAGGAATGCCTGATTTAGAGCCTTGTCTGATGAATCTGTTGTATCACAAGGCTTCTCTGTAACCGGTAAATCTTGTGGTATGTTCTGGGTTGAAGTCTGTAAGTATATCCAGCAGTTAGGTTTCTTCTGCTTATGTTTTGTCTGAACTGATCAAGGCTTCAATTGATGATGGGGTGGAGACCATAGTAAAACTTTCTAGGGTCTGCTGGCAGTGAATTCAGATAACAGTAATGCCATCATTTCATCTAGCTGGAGGCTTTCAAGGACAGCAACTTAAAAAGTGTTGTTCTAGGTTGGCCACCTAGATGTTGGCATACTGTGAGGCCATGCAAATGCCCATGGTACTGTCATTGATATGAAGATAAATGTTCTCACTAAAACTGAAATAAATAAATTGTAAATTGGATTGAGTAGTTGTAGTACCATCAGTGATTATATTTCTACTGAACTGTAGTTCATTTTTATGAGGGATATTGGTGTAAAGGACCCCTGTGTCTACTCTAGCTAAAATAGTGTTTTGTAGGAGATTGGATTAACTGTGTTACTGCTAACTTGTAGCAAACAGTAGAGTACAGTATGTTGAAATGAGATTTCTCAAGAAAAGTGATACAAAAGCCTTTCCCCTAGTGTTTTGTTTTGCTTCTTTTATTAGTGGTGATTTGAATTCTGTATGTAAGTGGAAATTTTAAGGTGGTTATTGCAGAAGCTTGGAGTGATTCCTTCATGGCAATGGGACTATTTTATCTTTAAGATATTAGTATAAGGCAGGATCAGTATATTATACCAGAGATGATGTAACATGTTTGAATTATATATAGGTTGGAGAATGGTAATTGGGTGTGTACTGGATCACCAGGCAAAGCTTGAAGAAAATGGGAAGATAAAAGAGCATGGCAATTTACAGTGTCCAGGGTTCAGAGTTATTATCCTGTTGCTTAAAGCTAAGACTTGACTTCACAAATAATGGTTTGGATCTAGGCATAGTCATACATAGAGCAGATCTGTAGAAATCAATGAGATTTAAACAGAGCTGGAAATTGTGAATGAATTTTAGATACCAGTACAAGACAAGACAATAAAAAGTCAAGATTTCCAGACTGGAACTTGAAAACTTGATTAGTGTATTTCAATATTCTTTAACTTCCCCAAGCTCCTTTTGGCAAAGGAGAGAAAGAGACATTGGTACATATATTTTCCATTTTATGATTTCTTTCATTTGAGCAGTTGTATAAATATTCTTCTGAATGAGAGAGTGGCTCCAGTGCAAAGGCAAACAAAGCTCCTGTACCTTAATTGTTATGTAAGAGAATTTTGGCCAGTGTAGCTTCTTATACAATGATAAGAAAAGACTTTACCTGCTGAAATTGCCTTTGTGCTGCTCTTAACTTTTCTGCATTGCTTTGTATTTGTCTACTCTACAGAATGAAATTCACATTGTACCATGGAACAGCTTCCCTGGTGTCTTAGAATGGAAGTTTCACAGAACCTAATAGAGTTCTTGCTATTAATTCCTGTGTTAATTGAAGCATTATTTTTATAACAAAAAGAATCACTGAAAGAAGCATAGTTGGTAGCTACCGAAAATAATAATAATAATAATTCAATGCTTATGTGGTTCCATTGAAATGTGCAAATCTCTGTGTGTTTCCTGGTATATACTGAATTGGATCTGCAGTTTCCTGCTATAGGGGAGGAGTTTACACTGAGGAATTTCCAGAAATGCTGAGAAGTGCTGACTCATAGTACACAAGCAAGGGATCCAGCTGAGGTTAGTTTCAGGGAGGTTTGGGAGTTCTTGGCTGAAGCAAGTGAAAAGTATTGCAGTAACATACAGTTTTATTTTTAGTAAGTGGTGGGGAGGCTAAGTTGCTTAGTATAAAATGCCTGCTGACCAACATTTCACAGTTTGTGATACTTACTTGATCTATTTTTAGAATTTTGAAAGCAACTTGTTCTGTTAAAATTTCCATTCTTTACTATTTTTCTCCAGACATTTTCAAAGCCTTTGTAAAAGACCATTTAACACTAGCTTGTGCTGGTTTTAAAGATGTACAGTGCTTGGCATAATAGTTAAGAGTGTTGGACTAGTACTCAGGAGATTCAGGTTCTAGTTCCCACTCAAACCATGGGTGATTTTGGCTCAGTCACTGACTTGCAGCCTAACCTATTTCACAGGGTCTTCACATTGTGAAGTAAAAGGGAGAGGAGCATTGACATTTTGATAAAAAACTACATTTTAAATAAAATTTTAAAGAAGAATTTGTTTGGCTTGAAATAACATGATCTCCATTCTTGGATAATTGACTTTAAAAATCTTGCTGCAATTATACAAATGCAAATATGCAATTATATATATGTAGACCATGTGATGTAATTTTCTATATAGAAGGTTTAAAAGAAAAATTACATGATTCAGCCCCTTGGCGAATAGTATTGCAGCTTGTTTTTAACAGGAATGCTATTTTTATCTTAAAAACAAAACTACAAAAATGCATGGGCTCCATACCTGCAGATTACTTATATTAGACTATACCCATTGAAATCAAATGAATATAAAAGGGCTATGACTAACCTAAGTCCCACTGATTTCCATGAGCCATTCCTATTGTACATTGAAAGGATGTCTAGCAGCATTGACATAAATGTCAACCTGGCCATTATAACATACTGATTTGCCTCATCGCACCAGTGTTTATCAACATGATCACCTTGCTTCCAGTTACCTTTAGTAGTATTTCCCTTTTGCCTGTTTTGTCTGGGCTTTGGAAGAGCACTACATGTACCTTTTAAACGGAGGATTTTTTTCTTAAGTGCAAAGCACAAGACTTAGATGATATGATTTTCCAAGAAGAAATAGAGGACAACCTGTATCAAACTACTCACTTTACAGCTGGCATTTTGTAACAAAAATAGTCTGTTAAGTCATGATGTTTATTTTATGATCAAACTTAGAAATCTTGTTTTATCAACTGTTAACTCTCTCCTATACCTCCCCATTGGATAACTGTCAGAACTGAGGATGCTGACATCTAAAGATCAAATGTGGTGGAAATATACTACAGAAGGGTTCCATTAGTAGTTCTCTGTGGAAACATGCATTTCCATAGAGACATTCCATAGAGAAACACACATTTCTCTTGAGGAAATACACATTTATCATATATATGGAAAGAAAGGCAGCCAGTATTATCCACACAGATTAAATATTTGAACTGGTATAGTCTAGGAAAGCCCGTGCTTCAAAGGGTTTTCTTCTCTGGCATTCTGCATTCTTTACAAGACTATGTGATATGTTGAATATAGAAAGAACATACTGTCTCATCAGTGTTCAGTGTGGTGTTTAGAATTTGTTCTACAGTTCAGTGAGGAGAAGCATAACTCATAAGCCAAATGTCAGAAATGATTTTTAGATGTGTCTCCTTCCTTTGATGGGTACAGTTTGTATTTGGAGAGCTTCATGGTTTGTAATGAAATACAGGTCAAATACCTCTTTTTTATAACTGATGTAGCAAACACCACAATGTAGTCATATTTATCTGGGCTGTGCTTGCAGACCTAGTTTAGAAATGCATGACATTCCTGTTCTGTTTAGAAGTGAAAAGCCAGGATGAACAGGAACATTCCAGTGTTAATAAATCTTTCATTCTGGGAAACTTTTTCTGTGTGTCATATTTGTTTTGCAGAAGGAGGCTCACGTTGCTATAGCAGGCATAGCAAGTAATGTGTTGATTTGTGGTAGCGGTGTTTTGGTTGTTGTTTTAAAGGATTAAAAAAATCCTTAGAACCCGCCAGATGTGCTATTCCATCATGTATATATAGAAGAAAGCATTGTTCTTTTAAACCTTTTATGATTATGGCCACAGTACAGTATCTTAAATCAAGCCTTGAGTCTTAATTGCCATCAATAACAATAGTGTTTCATTTATGCCTGGCACCATTCACACTATGAACAGTTGCATGAATGGCTTCTTAATAGCAAATTGCTGTTATGTGGGCTCAGTCTGGCTTAGAACCATGGGGTGACTTAACTTCTTTCCCCACTCCTGCTCCTGCTATTTATTTGTTCACAGCTATCAAAGCTTTCAAAATTTATTTGCATTGGAGGGAATGGGAGCCTCATCTCACTCTAATTGCAAGCATAGGCAAGTCAAACTGGACTGGAACTATTTTGAGGGTAAAGAGTTAAAGTTCCTTCATAGCAACTCCTAACTATGTGGCTTGCTAACTGCAGTGTAGATAGTTTCCCTATTCTGCTCTGGATGCTATAGATGGAATAGATAAGGTTTGTAGAGAAGGAGATTTTCTTTCACCTGTAGATCTAAGAACACACAAGACAAGTAATTCTGAGAAGGAAGCCAGAAAAACAGAGCTCTTTCTCTGAAGGAGCCACCTCTAGAAATATTTAGTTCACTGGGAGGGGCCAACAGTAATGAAAAAGGCTACCTCATTTCAAACCCTGCCTTTTTCAAAACTGGTCTTGTCCTTTTTTCAAGCAAGAAGCAGCAGCCTTCCCAGAAGTTCTGCCCCACATGTCGGGATCACCAGATGAGTCATATAACCCTTCTATGATCTTATCAAGCCACTGTAGACCAATGGGAAGAGGCTTAGAGCCCTGCCATATGTGGGCTGGAATGGCAGTACAGGGGTCATGGCCAACCCTAATGTGATTGGCCAAATGAGGTCATATGACCCCTCTATGAATTCACCCCACCATGATGGATTACTGGGGTAAGATTTTGGAGAATGAATGTATGAACTTGCCATGCCATCATGGACCAATACAAGGAAGTTTCAGAGCCCTGCTGTACATAGGGAGCAGAAGTCATTTTCAGTCTTCCCTCACATTGGCCTGTGGGATCATGTGACTTTTCTATTAAATCATCACAGCAGAATGGATGCATAAGAAATGGTTTTAGAACCCTAACTTACAAAAAAGCTATATTCCTGAGTTGGCCTTGTAGGGATCCAAGACTGTGTACAGTTGCACACCCCCAACTCAAAGACCAATAGGAAGAGTTTTAGGTCCAGAAACATCCTTCCCCATCAGCCAACCAGAAGTGGTGCAGATTATAGTGACATTATGCCTAGACACATTTTCTGCATTAATGTCAAGCACCCTTGAATACAGTGGTACCTCGGCTCATGAACGCCTCAGTTCATGATCAGATCGGGTCGTGAACAAAAATTGCATAAAAATTTAGACTCGTGTCACAAACTCCGCATTGGGTGGTAACTGCGATCATGGTCCTCTCCCCCCCCCCCCGAGTGGGGAGGTGGCCACGATTGCGGGCACACTCGTGCAGGAAGGACAGGCACGGTGGTTGTGCTCAGGGAGGTGGAGTGGGGAGATGGCTGCGATGGCTGAGATCGCACCCGTCTTTCCTGCATGAGCATGCCCGTGCTTGTGCCCATCTTTCCTGCATGAGCGCAACCGCGATCTTGGCCCTTTCTCCTCCCCCCCCAGCATGATTGTGCCCTCTTCCCCCCCCCCGAGTGCAGTCGCAATCACGCCTGTCTCCCCCTTCACCCTGAGCGCACCGAGATGATGGGTGTGTGCAGGGATGACGGGCACAATCGCGGTCATGCTGGGGGGTGGGGTAGAATGGGCGTGATCTTTGCTGTTCTTTGTCACCTTGCCTCAAATTTTTCTGATTAAAAAAATAGTTGCAGAATGGATTAACCTTATTTACATTGAACCTTATCGGGAAATTTGACTTGGCTCACAACCAATTTGGGTCATGACCAGAGTGCTGGAACAGATTAAGTTCGTGAGCCAAGGTACCACTGTACTGAATCTCAGAAAGGCTGTTGTAGATAAGAGCTGAGTAATGCCTGCATACTTTCAAAAAGAACCACAAAAGCAGAACCTGCTGCAACTTCTGATAGTCTTAGGAAGAGTCTGCTGTAACACTGAACAAACCTGTACCCATTTTTACAGTTGCAGGGAAATCTGAGGAGGCTATCACAGTACAAGCTATAAGTAGCATGCTAAAACAGAGTATAATGTGTTCCATGGCAAGTTCTGCTTGTAGTTTTTGTAAAAAGTTTCAAGAGCTTTCACTACCTGAGTTCTCCCTGGATTCAAAATATCTTCAGAAGAGAATCTGGCACATGCAGAAGGCTCTTAAGTATTGACCATATTATGAAGTTTTGGTGGGAGAAATCCATAGGAATGGATAGGTCAGACTTGACCCTGGCAAGAAGCTAATAGCAGTTGTGACTAAAGTATATAAAGGAGAAGGGATGCCAGAATGGATTATGGCCTACCCTGTACAGGGAGTTATAGTAATCTGCTGAAGCAACAGTATCCTGAAGGACTGACAGTTTCATAGTTTCACCAGGCACTGCAAAACATGTACTTGAGCTTATGTAGATGCTGTCACAGGCAGGGAGATTCTGAAGGCTATAGCTAAGTTTAATCATGGGTTCTTGTTCCATGAAAAGCCTCCCTCAAAACAATTGCTTATGAAAATCCCAGTGTTTTTAGTATTCCATAATTCTGAAAAACAGAATTTTGTTATTTGGAAGTCTCCATTCTGTTCAAACAATTGGAAAACTGTTCCAGTTCATTCATTGCACTTAGGGTCTGCTTGGATCCACATTCCCCCAATGTGTTCATGTATGTACATGGTCTTGTATGTGTACATGCACACACCATGTTAGACAAGATTTTGTCTATTTTCATTGGTATTACCTCTGATGTTTTTGCCCATTTTTGCCCATTCTTTGCTGCTAATACATTTCCCAGATGTATTTAGTGGCTCTTGCTGCAGTTATTTTTGTGAGATAAATGTTTGCATTGTTCAGAATTGGCTGATTGGTTAGCTTTGTTTGCTTCCTGGGTTGTCATTAAATGGAAACTTGCTGGTAAAAAAGAAAATCTCTCTTTAAGGAATAACTGAGCTTTGCTTTAAAGCAGGATTCCTGTTACAGTTGTGATGAAAAGCTGCCCCGAGGCTAGTTGGCAAGGGGCGGCATAGAAATCTGTTAAATAAAACAAACAAATAAATAAATAAAAGTTTCCCTCCCATATGTGGTTGAATGCCATTCTGGTGTATTTTCTTAAATACTCAATCCAGTCATTGTGCTTGCAGTTGGCTACTTTCCCTTTCCAAAGTTCCAGAGCAGGCTAAAATGAGCAATTCCCTGTGAACATAGTACCCTGGGCAAAGATCAGGGAAAGAACAGGGGAAAACCCAGGGAGGTGAGTGAGTTCATTTGCATTCTTTACCAGAGGGTAGCTCATAGTCCATTACATGACACTCTCTTAAAATTTCAGCTGCTCATAAAACTCTTGAGTGGCATATCAAAATGTATGAAAACTGACTTTTAAAATGCTCTTTTTCAGTTATTAGGTTAGCTTTATAGAGATATAAGGTTAAGCCTTGTGCCTTTTGAGCCTTTCAATATGTTTTAAAGCATATTTTCATCTTCCAAGATCCAGTGACCTAACTAGATATGATACCAGTTATGCAGCTTGTCCTAGTATGTGGAATTTTTAAATAATAAATTCTTCATTCTCTCTGTGACTGACACTTATGGCACTTATGCACAGAACAGTAATTTAGAACATTCTAGAGCTGAGCAGAGTTTTAGGTGGGAGCTACACCCACCTTTGTGCACACTTCAAGCATAATTCCTGCTTGACATTCAGTTCCTTTTGTCCACTGCAGTGACTTACAGCATATGGAATGTCTTCTTGTCTCATGGCCTTTCACTGCAAAACAGTATCTGCCATCTCCTAGAACAGGGTCTTGCTTGGTTGCTTGCTTTGTTTCTTCACTACTTTCTCTCGAGTTTCTTGTTTTTCATTCTTGAAGTTGCTTCTCTTGGGGACACAACCTCAAGGCTTTCTTCAGAAAGGGTCCCCACAGTGCTGAGAAGATACCACTAGCTATTAGCCATTCCCTTTGTATCCTGAGGACTCTGTAGCCTCTTGATTATAAATATAATAAAACATTAATTGATTAATAATCTGCCTTGCTCCATCTCCCTTAAAGACTAGACCTTCTTATTATGAAACAGGAAAGATCTCACCATGAAACCAAGGAAAGACATTTCAGTCTTGCAGCTCTTTATCTCACAGCCTGAAGATTGGATAGTCTCACCAAGTCTCCAAAGAGATATCAGGATTAATGGCTGTTTCCCATAAATTCAGGGGACTGCAGGTGGCGCAGTGGTTTAAACCGCTGTGCTGCTGGGCTGGTTGATCGAAAGGTTGCCAGTTCGAATCTGCACATGGGGTGAGCTCCTGTGCTCTGTCCCAGCTCCTGCCAACCTTGCAGTTCGAAAGTATGCAAAATGCAAGTAGATAAAAGGGTACCACTTTGGTGGGCAGGTAACAGTGTTCCTTGCACTTCGGTGTTTAGTCATGCTGGCCACATGACCATGGAGACTGTCTGCAGACAAACGCTGGCTCCCTTGGCTAGGAAACGGAGATGAGCACTGCCCCCTAGAGTCAGGCATGACTGGACGTAACGTCAAGGGGAAACCTTTACCTTTACCTTTTACCCATAAATTCTCTACTATGGACTAGTGGAAGATGTTTCTTGAGCTAAAGAGACAAAGGTGTGAATCCTGGGATCATTTTTGCCTACTTGAGTTCCTTCTTAATAGCATAATTAAGGTTCTAGCATTATAATTCCTGAAAAAATACTTTGTTCATACACAGCTAATTCTGGCAAGGTTGAGGGTTCGCCCTTTCTGCATATTGGAGATCAAGCACTTCCTCACTACACTTCCCAACCTCTACATATAAAAATAAAAGAAAAGCCATGTACCAGCGCTCCATCCAATCTAGCACTCTCTTCACACAGTGGCAAACTATCTACCTACAGGGTCCCTCAAGCAGGATGGGTAAAAGAGTTTTGCCTGTCCAGGCTCCTCAGTAAATAGTGTGTGCAGGCATAGCCGCTGATAGGCTTCAGCTCCATAAATTTATCCAATCCCCTTTTAAAGCCGTGCAGATCAGTGGCCATCAGCACTTCCTGTAGCATCGAATTCCATACTAATTATTGGCTGTCTGAAAATGTACTTTTTTCATCTGTCCTGAAATTTCTGCAAGTGAGCTTCATGGGATGATGCTGGGTTCTATTTTTATGGGAGAGAGATAACGTTCTCCATACTACGTCTAACTTAAATATCTCTAGCTAAATGGTCCCATTCCTGATGGAGAAGTTGTTCCAATCCCTTGATCATTTTAGTTGCTCTTCCCTGTACTTTTTCTAGACACTAATGCCATTTTTCAGGCATGGTGCTTAGAACTATACACAATATTCTAAGATTCACACCACAGATTTGTATAAGGGCAGTATTATTTTGGCAATTTTATTTTCAATCCCTTTCCTCATTATGCCTAACATGGAGTTTGCTTTTTTTCAGAGCAACTGTGCACACTGGGTCAGCATTTTCATAAAGCTGTCCAGCACCACCCCAAGATCCCTTTCTTGATCAGTGACTGCTGGTTCGGATCCCATCGCCCATAATTTAAATTACAATGTTTTGTCTCAACATCCATGAATTTACACTTACTTACATTGAATTGCATTTGCAATTTTGATGCCTATTCTTCCAGGTTGAAGAGATTCCTTTGGAATTTCTCGCATTCCCTTTTGGTTTTAACTGCCCCCCCCCCCAAATAGTTTGGTGTCTGCAGCAAAATGGGCATGTAATTAATTCCTGATAATTGATGAATAGGTTAAAAAGCAGTGGTCCTAATACAGAACCTAGTGGGACATCACTAGTTACATCCCCCCCCCATTGAAAAAAATCACCATTTATCCCTATACTCTGCTTTTACTGTTCTTCAACCAGTTACAGATCCTTAAGAAGACCCCCCCCCACCCCCCACCCCCACATCTTATTCCATGAGTGTAAAGTTTGCTCAGGAATTTTTGGTGAGAGACTTTATCAGAAGCCTTTTGGAATCCAAGTAAACAGCATTGACTGGATCACCACTCTTCACGTAATGATTGCACTTTCAAAGAACTCTAATAGGTTAGTGAGATAGAACATACCTTTGCAGAAGCCATGTCAAACCTATCCCAGCAGGTCATGTCCTCCTTATGTGCTTGTCGATTCTACCTTTAATAATGTTTTCAGCCATTTTACTCAGAGCAGATGTTAAGCTAGCCAGCCTGTAATATGGATTCAGATTCCCCAACTTCTCTTTAAAAAAATGTGTTATATTGTCCACTCTCTAGTCCTCTGGTACAGAGGCTGATCTTAGGACTTGTTACATATTTTAGTAAGGAGGTCAGAAATTTCATATTTAAGCTCTTTAATAATTCTTGGAAGGATACCATCTGACATTGGTGATTTATTAAGTTTCACTTTGTCAATAAGTTTGAGCATTTCATGCTTTGTCACCCAGGCTTTAAAAGACAAGGGAAGGCAGTATATATCTCAACACTATCAAAAGCCATTGTGCAGGCTGAGCTAGGTGAAGAGATGCTTGTAAAGATAAAATGAAGACTAGCTTCAGTGTGGACTAAGTGCAGGCTGAGGCTTTTAGGACTAAAGATAAGCTCACAAACTAAAGCTCAGAAATAAGAGTAATCCCAAGTTTGAGAGTCCATGTTATCACTTAAATTTACAGCACACACAAAGGAACTCAGCCCTCTAACCCCCAACCCTTCACAAATCACCTACTGTTTGTCTGTTGTCCCCTCTAACAATCATCCCTAACCCCAACCCTAGCCCTGTGCTCTCCATTGAATAAAACACAGGCACTCCACAGGGGCAGAGGGGGCAGTTAGCTTGCATTGCCAATCACTGGAAGCTAGGTCAGGCCAGGAGTTCAGTCATACATGCTCTTGCATTGAGAAAAGGCACCAGCAGTTTGGCTAACCCACCTAGAGCTATATGGGGCGATCCAACTCTCAGAACACAAGGAGCCCCAAGGATGAAGCATCTCCACCCTGGTGATGAAGCATCTGCCCACAGGCAAGTTAAACATTTGTTCACCCACAGAGTTCACCCACAGGAGGGTATGACATGACTCATCCACAAGGAAGCAGGGACAGTTCAGAAGGACCTACTGAATTGGATCTTATGTCCAAGAGGGAATAAGAGTCCTGCAGACTTGGTAATTTAAAATGCACAGACTCCTGAACAAAAGCACTATGTGTGAGAATACCTGGCTGCAAAATTAATTTAGTCACCAAAATATGCTATTGACCTCCAGACCATAATGCTCAGTGGTCTTAAGACAGAGAAAGAAATCAAGGAAGCCTTGACCAGAGAAAGGGCTGTAATACTAGAAGACTCCAACATCATATTGCCAAGTTTTGTTCAATATCCAATGTCTTCAGAGACCAAGCTTCTCTTGCTAGATGCAGAGGACTCTTGTTCTGCTTCGCATGCATGACACTGTTCCAATCTTTAGTTGCTCATATGCCACCTCGGCCCAAGAAAAGGACACCCACAACTGAGCTGAGTGAGTCATATCAATCATATTTCTCACTTATTTGCTCACAAGCCTTACAATTTCACTACATGTCCACAGCCACTCAAACTAGGCATAATCTCGGGGATATTCCATTTTCCCAGCTATGCGTGTTCACTTGTCATGAATATGGATGCAACCTTTGGCAGGGTGGTTCTTCCTACAATTTTGGCATGATAGCTCCCTTCCCTGGTACTTTTCTTGCCTATCTGTCATGATCAGTGTGAGTCAGTGAGACTACAAAGTATGCCAGGTTGTTTACCTGTCACTGTTGCTCTTCAAGTGGTCATTTGTGAACTCACTTAACCCACCTTGCTTCTTGCTGTTATGTTTGTTTCTTAATTTTTCCTTGTGCTGTGGCACACTTGGAGCTCAGTAGCACACAGGACCTATATCCAGAGTGTGCTCAGAGGAAGTGGGCAGGGTTCCCAAATTCCACTCAGTTCTGGAATGTTCTAAATTACTGTTTTTCACAGTAAACTAATTTGAATTCATGGGTAACCAGCCAAAGAACCACATTTACAGGTAAACAACCTATCCTTACAGTATGACCTACAATCTGAATTGAGACCTTAGCAGGGGTAGTAGGGTGCTTTAACTTTTGATTCTCTGATGCGATAATGACCTAGATTGACACCCTTGTACTTATAACCTGAAAGTTTAATTCCTAATGCAAATGATTGAAGGGCTGTGATCCAGTTCAGGACTGCAACAAGGGGAAAAGTGTTAAAGTATCCCTATCACATGCACCAAAGATCACGTTCAGAATATGGGAAATGCACTTGCAATTTAAGTTCTGAACATCCTGCTACATGACTTGACATTCCATTTAGGTAGGTCCTAAGAATGTGCATTTTACAGTGTGTGTGACCAGAGAATTTAGGTCTGCATGAACCAATAAACTGTAACAATTTGCTTTTGCTTTGGCTTTGGGTTTGCTTCAGGCAGCTATGGGCAGCTTGTGGCCCTCAAACACTTTTGTCTTACCAGTTCTAGCCAACATAACCAATGCTGAAGGATGATGGGGATGGGGATAGAATGCCAAAACTTATGGAGGGTCACCTAGAATTAGTATTGGGTGCTTCCTGGAATCTGTGTAACAAGTTTGTTTGTTTGTTTATATATATAGGGCTCTTTATTCAATCTATGTTTAGCTTTTCTAGGTAAACAGTCTGCAAATCACTACTCCTGTTTTGAGCAGGTTTCAGACAAAATGGATGTTTAAAAGAGGAGGCTAGTAGAGAATTGCCCCCAGATTTATACAAAGTATAATAAATAAGTTTATAAAAGGGTGAATGGTTTTTCATCTTTTCTTTAGAAATGACTAAGCAGAATTTTCTCTACTTTTGTCCACATCCTTTATCCATTTTGTGTGATGTACTAACAGGTGGCTAAGTGACCAGAGCTACAAAGAAGGTGTTTAGAGCTCTGTAAATACTGTCATTTGGCACCAATGAAGCACATAATGTAGCCCAGTGAGTCATATATATTACTTATGCATCTTAAATAGGCATAAATAATTATCTGATGCCATATTATCTTGAAAGAGTGACTCTTGAAGCCTCTATAGCTGATCTTCAAGAAAAATAGCTGTGATTTAGGATAATTCTATAGTGATATAGGTTTAGATATTCTGGTGGATTTTATTGCTTTTATTGAAGTAACCATTTTAGAATATTAGGCAGTTACTTTAGAGAAAAAATAATTCCAGGGAATTTTAAAAAGATTTCAATTTCTCCCTTTAAAACTGATTACTATAAACTGACAAGGATATTGGGAATATTTTGCCATTAGCATCAATAGCACAATTTGTACTTGGACTTATTTTTCAAAATTATTTCACTTTGCTAAGGCTTATGGTGGTGTGAGGGAAACAGAATGAGAATGACCTTTCCTCTTGGGATGTGTGTGCATGTGTGTATTTTGCTGGGTATTTTTAAAAATCTAGGAAACATGATCTCTCTTCCTCTCTCTTTCTTCTCACTTATATTACACTGTTTTAATTTGTATTTTGAGTATCATTATTTTAAAAACACTGTTTCCATGTGATTACAAATGTAACTTATATCCGGTAGTTATATTACCAATACTGTGATTAAAAGCATGCTGCTTCAATACGTCATTTATTTGAAACAGCAGTATGAGTTCTGGTGCTTGACTGCTGATTTAAGACTGCTTTTATGTAATTTCTGAAGACTACACAGGCAGAACCAAAAACAATTTTGACATATTCAGTAGTTGAACAAATTCTTAACAACACTGAAACCTAATTTTACACATGTATGGAATCTCTTCTGGAGCGTGTACCCATATGAGTTTCTATATTGTATCACCTGCAAAACTACAAAGGCTCATAAAAGCAGAAAAGTTTGTAAGTTTTTAAAAAAGATTTGTATCTGCTATTTGAGGAACTGATTACATTTGTGGCTATAGTGGATTTCAATAGTATTGCAGAGGTCCATCAGCATTATCGCCATGAGACATTGTGAAAGGTGGGATATAAAAGCTATAAATAAATAAATAATGTTGTTGTTACATGCCATCAAGTCTTCTCTGACCTTATGAATGAATAGCCTCCAGAATGTACTGGCCCTGACAGTTCTGCTCAGCTATTGTAAACTCAAGGCTGTGGCTTCCTTCATGAAATTTATTCATGAAATCTCAGTTGGTCTTCATCTATTTCTGCTTTGAACCTTCCCTAGCATTATTGTCCTTTCCAGTGAGTCTTTCCTTCTCATTAAGTGCCTGAAGTAGGACAGTTTCAATTTTGTCACTTTTGCTTTCAGGGAAAATACTGGCTTGATTTGATCTAGGATGCACATGTTTGTCTTTCTGTGAGTCCAGGTAATTTACAAAGTTCTCCCCCATGTTTCAAATATATCCATTTTCTTCCTGCCACCTTTCTTCATTGTGCAGCTTTCACACTCATACATAGTGATTAGGAATACAGTAGTAGGGATGATCATTACCTTGGTCTCCAGTGAAACTTCCTTACACTTGATGACCTTTTTTCATGGCTGCCCTTCAGTCTTCCAACTTCGTGACTGTAGTGTCCTTTGTATTATGACTGAGCTAAGGTATGAAAAAACTTTCATATGTTCAGTGTCTTCATTGCTGACATTAAAGTTGTATAATTGTTCCGTAGTTATGATTGTCCTTTTGCACTTTCTTTTTTTTAAATAAGTTTTATTTGAAATTATAATCCTAAAAAAACAAAAGAAAAACTAAAAACAACATCAGTCATCAAAAACGTTGGGCCTGCTGGGTCAACTCCCACACCCTTCTTTTTCCATTTATGATAACTTAAAAACATATTTAAATCTGTACGAAGTCCCATTTCTCTAGCCAATAATAAAAAGAGTCCCAAGTTTGATAGAAGTCAGTATCTTCCTTCTCCTTCAATGATAAAGTCAATCTATCCATTTCTGCACAGTCCAGGATCTTTTTTAGAATCAGTTCATTGGTGGGTAGTTCTTCACTTTTCCAGTGTTGAGCAAATGCAATCCTCACTGCAGTGATTACATGTAAAATCAAATACATTTCTTGTTTACTAATGTCCACCAGTATAATGTCTAATAAAAAAACTTCAGGTTTAAAAACTAAAGGTTTTTGTAACATTTCCTCAAGCCATTTATGTATTTTAATCCAATACTTCTTCACATTATCGCAAGTTCACCACATATGATAAAAAGTACCCAGTTTATGTTTACATTTCCAACATCCATTTGGCATATTTGGAAACATCTTAGCTAATCTATTTAGCCACAGATACCATTCCTTTTGCACTTTCTTCTTTCACTTTCATCAGGAGTCATTTCAATTCATTGCTGCTCTCTTTCAATAATAGGGTATCATCTGCATATCTTAATTTATTGATACATTTTCTGCCAAGTTTCACTCCTATTTCCTCTGATTCTAATCCAGTTTTCCTTTTGTTATGTTATGCATATAGATTGAATAGATAGGACAATTAAATATACCCTTGTCTGATACATTTGCCTATAGGAAACCATTCTGTTTCTCCATATTCTGTTCTTACAGTACCTTCTTTTCCATGATACAGGTGGACAATCAGGAAAATAAAGTGCTGAGACATACCTATTTCTTTCAGAACCATCTGTAGCTTCTTGTGATCTTGTGATAAAGCTTTTCTCTAGTCTGTAAATCATAGATTGAAATTCTTTGGTGAACTCCTGTATCAATATATCCTTTTTTAATACAGTAGTCAAATCATCTGAGGTCCACAGCTGTCGTGCAGGAGGTCACGACAGAGACTACTCCTCATGAGGAGGAAGTAGCTGTAATAACTAGAGTCCAGGAGAACCGACCCCAGCCAGATATAGATGCTAATCAGCTTCTATCTGAGGACATCACCAATCCACAAGCCTCTACCCAGACGACTGGCTCTTTAAATCAAACAGTCTGCGAGGAGTGGGGAGACACCTCTTCCTCCTCAGAGGGGGAACTGACGGGGTCGGAAGCAGAAGGACAAATGGGATATGTGGATATGAAAAATGCCAATCAGTGACGTTTGATAAAATCGTATCAAATCAGGATGCAGAGGGAACAGCGGAGGCGGGAGGCACGGCTGGAGGGAGAGGAGATGACGTAACAAGAGAGAAGAGAATGCCATTCAGAGGCGAACATCTGACGGGCAATGACATTTCTTAAGTAGCTACTCATAAATCTTGTAAATAACTAGCAATAAATAGATTTAGTTTTATTGCCCTTGTCAGTGTGGTCAATTACAGCCTAAGTCCCGGAGCCTGGGAGGCTCCCCCTTGACAACAGCAGACATTATTTCACAGAAATAGCTGCAGTTATGTCATTTTTGTTTTTTTACTCTAGATTAAGCACAGGTCCTCTTACAATGTACACAATCTAAGTTTTTGCTGTTTGTATTTGATTATGATTCCCTCCTCCATCTTTAGATATAAAGATCTCATTTTCAAGAACTCAGCTTTGACCCTGTAGCTGCTTTTGGACACAGTCATATGCATGTTTAGATAGACAAAGAAGTTCTAATCTTCCCAGCATTTGCCATCTAGCAAGGATTGTTCCCTGAGTTGCTTTTCTGCCCCCATAATTAACTGGGCTGCAGTAGACAGAGGCTGTAAAATATTCATAGCCAAAACCATCTCAGAGGAAGTGTATGGTTCAACACAAGAGCAGAAACCTTTTCCCCCACTGTTGTGAGGATTTCCATATCTTTTTTTCCCATTTGCAAGGAGCATAAGACCTTGGAAAAGAGAAACTGTCTGACCCTGGTGATTTTGGAGGGGCTGCCAGGCAAGTCACAGAGAAGGGAAATTGTTTGGTTATATATTGGCTTTTGCCTTTTGGCTCTAGCCTCTTGGCAGAGTGGCAGAGCAGCAGAGGCACAGGCTGGGAGAGAGCGCTGAGTGGCCAGGGGACTGCCGAAGGCAAGGTAGGAGTTGGGCAGGTGGGAGCAGAGGTCCAGGAGCAGCAAAGAGGGAGGGGGCAGGGCCAGAGAGCTAGAGCAGCCAGGGGGAAGCAGGGGGCGGGGCCACTGGCCTGAGGGACTGAGAGGGCCCAGCTCGGGTGCGGCGCGTCAAGGGCGTCGTCCCTTGTCTGCGTCCCTGAGCTGCGGTCCGGACGGTCCAGGGACTCCCTTCCCTGAGACACAGAGGGTTGTTTGTTTGATTGTTTTTTGTTTTGTTTTGTTTTGTTTGTGTGTTTTTGTTTTGTTTTGTTTTGTTTTGTTTGAGCTTTGCTTTGCTTTGTTGTGCTTTGTTTTTTCTTCCAATTTAAATTTAAGTTTATTTTCTCCTTGTGTGTGTGTGCAAGTGGGGTTTTTGCCTGGGAGAACTGGGCGAGTGAGAAGAACTGCAGGACTAACAAGGCAGGGGACCAAGGTAAGGTCTCGGAAGGGTTACAGATGGCAGACCAGGAGATGGCCTTGGCAGGAGTCACGAGTGTTGCTGTCCGCTGTGAGAGCTGCGACATGTTCGCCCTTCTCCCCCAGGAGAGGCAGGGATACACTTGCCCTTGGTGCAAGATGGTGACCCTGCTAGAGGAGGAGGTGAGGTGCCTGAGGGCCGAGAGAGCTCTCCGGGCCCCCCCGGAGCAGCCCCCCTCTGGACAGAGGGCTGAGGGAGAGACCACGGGAGGAGCAGCTGCGGAGACATGGAGGTATGTCACCCACAGGAGGAGGAGGCCAGCACGGCCTCCTCCTTCTCCTGGCACCAATCTGGAGCTGGGAAACAGGTTCTCTCCACTTGGGGAGGCTGGGGCTGAGGAGGCCTCAGGGGACCAGCAGGACCCCCAGCCTGGGACATCAGGAGGCAAGGGAGCCACTGCAGGAGAGGCGAGGACCAGGGCACGGCTGCCCACCAGCACCGAGAAGGTACGGCGGCGGGTGATAGTTGTTGGGGACTCCCTGCTGAGGGGCACTGAGGCGGCGGTGTGCCGCCCCAGCCTTGAGACAAGGGAGGTTTGCTGCCTGCCGGGCGCACGCATCCAGCACGTGAAGGACAGAGTGGAGCGTCTTGTTCGCTCTGGGGGTCACCAGCCACTCCTGGTGATCCATGTGGGCACAAACGACGTGGCCAGGCAGGGGGTGGTCGGGATCACCAGGGACTTTTTGGCCTTGGGGAAGAAACTCAGGGAGCTGAAGGCCCAAGTGGCCTACCCGTCAATCTTACCTGTCCGAGGATTTGGGCCAGGAAGGGACAGGAGGGCCTCTGAGGTGAACGACTGGCTTAGGGTGTGGTGCCAGAAGGAACGCTTCAGGTTCCTCGACCACGGCACTTGTTTTCTTGCCAATGGACTTCTGGCAAGGGATGGGTTATACCTCACGAGGATGGGGAAAAGGTCCTTTGGAGATGCTCTAGCGAGCTTCATCCGGAAGACTTTAAACTGAGCCAGTGGGGGGTGGGTTCAGGCCCTCCAGTAACATGTCTGCACTGGACAAGTGTGCGGGGAGGATCGGGGCTCTGGGAGCAGGGCTTTAGAGATACTGCAGGGACTGACAGGACTTCTACAGAGAGGGGCCAGGTACCAGGGAGGATGGGAGGAAGGAGGATGCTGGGCACTCCAAGGAAAGGAAGCGGTGGGAAGGAGTTGAGGTGCATGTACACCAATGCTAGGAGCATGGGTAATAAGCAGGAAGAGCTTGAAGCTCTCCTGGGAATAGGAGGATACGATCTGGTGGGAATCACAGAAACTTGGTGGGATGAAAGGCAAGTCTGCAATGTAAACATAGAAGGGTATCACCTTTTTAGAAAGGACAGGAAGGGAAAGAGAGGTGGGGGTGTGGCTTTATATGTCAGGGAAGGGATAGGATGCAGTGAGATAGAATGCAACACAGATGGGGAATGCAGCACAGAGGCAGTCTGGGTGAAACTTAGGGGTTTTGACAGAGAAAGAGACCTGACAGTGGGGGTATGTTATCGCCCTCCAGGTCAACTTGAGACCCTGGATGATGTCCTGACAGGCCAGATTCTAAGGATATCTCGGAGAGACACAGTAATTATGGGGGATTTCAATCTCCCAGATATTACTTGGGAGACTCACTCGTCGGTGACAGCCAGGTCACGTCGCTTCCTAGAAGCTCTAGAGGGTAGGTTTTTCACGCACAGGGTCCGAGAGGCGACGAGGGGGGGGAACATCCTGGACTTGGTCTTGACCAATAGGGAGGAGCTGATAGATGAAGTACAGATTAGGGGAGCTCTGGATGCGAGTGATCACACCATCCTTTGCTTTGAGATCAGGGGACTGGGGCCGTGCAGCAGGGCAAGCACTAGAAGCTGGGACTTCAAGAGGGCCAACTTTGGCCAACTGAAGGCCAGGCTGGGGAAAGTCTCCTGGGATAGGTTACTGGAAGGTAAGCGAGTTGAGGGGTGGATGGCACTCAAAAGGGAGGTTTTGCAGGCGCGAGCCCTGACGATACCTCTAGTCAGTAAGGTGGGGAGGTGGAGGAGAATGCCGCCATGGATGCGAAAGGGGGATTAGGGGGGATTAGACGAAAGAGGAGCCTCCATAGGAAATGGGTACTGGGGGAAATAGACAAAAGGGTATACCGGGAGGAGGAGGCCCGTTGCAGACGGATTCTTCGCAAGGCTAAGGCTGATTATGAGCTGAGACTTGCCAAGAATATCAAGAGCAACAAAAAGGGCTTCTTTCAGCATGTAAATAGGAAGAGGAAGGGGAGACAAGTGGTGGGACCACTAAATAAGGAGGAAGGTGATCCAGTGACTGACATGAGGGAACAGGCACAGATGCTAAATGACTATTTTGCCTCTGTGTTCTCCCCAAAGCAGGACGGGGGATATCCGTATAGGAGATTAGATGAGACTGGGGATTTAGGGGCAGAGATTAGAGTCACTCCCCTTGAAGTCGAGGGGCTCCTCAGGGCATTGGACATTACAAAGGCGCCAGGCTCTGACGGGTTACACCCGAGAGTACTTAGAGAGTTGGCAGGGGTTCTCTCACGCCCGCTGGCCTCCATTTTTGAGGCCTCGTGGAGAACGGGTGAAGTTCCAGAGGACTGGAGGGTGGCATCGGTGGTCCCAATTTTCAAAAAGGGTAGCAGGAAGGACATGGGGAATTATAGACCGGTTAGCCTTATGTCCATTGTAGGAAAAACAATGGAAAGGCTCCTAATAGAGAGAGATCTAGTGATGCTAGATAGGGAAGGGAGGCTGAAAGCCACACAACACGGCTTCCGCAAAAACAGGTCCTGCCAGACAAACCTTGTGGAATTCTATGACAAGGTTTCAAGATGGCTAGATGGAGGGGATGCAGTGGATGTGGTATACCTGGTTTTCAGCAAGGCCTTTGACAAAGTGCCCCATGATATCCTGGTGGAGAAACTGAGGAGTTTTGGGATAGACCAAAGCACTGTCTGGTGGATTAGGGCATGGTTGACTGACCGAAAGCAGAAGGTAACCATTAGCGGGGAATCGTCGGGATGGCAGCCAGTGACAAGCGGGGTCCCCCAGGGCTCTGTCCTGGGGCCGATCCTGTTTAATCTTTTCATTAACAACATGGAAGAAGGGGTGAACAGTCTGCTGATCAAATTCGCAGACGACACTAAAACTGGAGCAGTGGCCACAACTGAGGATCAGATAGACCAGATCCAAAAGGATCTGGACAGACTATGGAAGTGGGCAGGAGACAACAGGATGGCGTTCAGCGTGGATAAGTGCAAGGTCTTGCACTTGGGGCATAAGAATAGGTGTCATAAGTACATGTTAGGTGACAAGTGGCTGGAGAGCAGCAGTTGTGAAAGGGACCTCGGGGTACTGGTTGACCGCAGGCTAAACATGAGTCAGCAGTGTGATGCGGTGGTCAAGAGGGCGAATGCCACCCTTGGTTGCATAGCCAGAACTGTGGCTTCTAGATCAAGAGAGGTATTACTACCACTCTAGACGACCCTGGTGCGCCCGCAACTGGAGTATTGTGTTCAGTTTTGGGCCCCTCATTACAGAAAGGATATAGCCAGGTTGGAGTCAGTGCAGCGTAGGGCCACAAGGATGGTGGCTGGTTTGCAGGGGATGGGGTATGAGGCGAGACTGAGGGAACTGGGTCTCTTCAGCTTGGAGAAGAGGAGACTCAGAGGGGATATGTTGGCGACATACAGGTATGTGAGGGGGTGTCACATGGAGATGGGGAGAGGCCTGTTCTCCCCTGCAGAGGAAGGCAGGACGCGCTCCAATGGAGCAAAGCTCAGGGAGCCAAGGTTCAATTTGGATGCCAGGAAGCACTTCCTGACAGTTAGGACCCCGAGGGCGTGGAATGGGCTTCCACGGGAGGTCGTTGAGGCCCCATCGGTGAGGGTGTTCAAAGATAGACTGGACATGCACATGGTGGGCATGTCATGAGCGGAGCCGGCTGGTGCCGGAGGTCAGACTAGATGGCCCAGGAGGCCCCTTCTGACTCGCTCTGTTTCTATGTTTCTATGTTTCTATGTAAATTGGTCAAAATGAAATCATTTATAATTTTCAAATTTACATTTCATTAATATTTGTGTTAGTGAACTATCTACACCTCTTGTTTCTCTGCATGTAATTCTAAATTTCATCTCTTGAGCAGAACACAAATATTCCAATACAAAATAAAAACTTCTTAAAGGGGCAGAACTAAAAGGCACAGGCAAATTCATGGGTTTTCATCTTTTGAAAGGAAAGGTGAAAGGTACTGAAAAGAAAACAAAGTTGATGCTGTGTAAGCCTTCTGGAATACAGGAAATTCTAGAAACAAGGCACTACATCTGACAAAAGCCCTCTTTCTGATCACCACCAACCTTACTTCTTCTGATGGAGTGGATTATGAGAAAGATCTCAGATGAAGATCTAAATACTCTGGCAATTTCATGTGGGAGGAGATCCTTTAATGTGGGGTTCCCAATTTTTGAGAATCTCTTCATTTTGTCTGATGAGTGTCAACTAATGGTGTGCCTCTAGCTCTGAGATGGATGCTGGAAGATTCCTCTTGTTCAGACACCTGAACAATTTCATGACTGAATAGATTGGCTAAGTGGCAACACATGTTCTATAGATGACCTCAGCCAAATCAACTGTATTGCAATGCTAGTGTTAGGTGTCATGACCTTTCATTTAAGCAGAGACTTGAAGCCGCTTTCAGAACAGAGGTTCTGTCTCTTGGACCCATGCAAGATGGTATCAGTATGGTCTAGCTGAGTGGGCCACTCCAGGCTGAGTATAACATTTACTTACTTATTTATTGGAATGTATGCTGCACCCCTTATCCTTAAGTATCTCTGGGTGGCTCACATGCCCTATAACATGCCCCATGTCCTCTTCCCAGAGGGAAAAGACATGAGGTAGAGGAGTGTGGTCCCCAGTGGCTCACAATGCCTTCAGAAATCAGATAATGTGAGGATTCCCCACCCATGTTACCAGTAGGGGGGGGGTCCTACCTCAGCATCAGGGTGGGCTATGCACTCTGAAATCTCACAGCCAATTGGAGGCTGGGTGGAGAAAGGGCTATCTGGTCCACCACTGGATTTTGAATGCATGTCCCTGGCATAGCAAACCTGCCATATTGCCACTTTGACGTAGCATCAGGTCATCCTTAACCTGTGTTGTTTCAGTCGTGTTAACAGCTTTTTTAGTCTTGGAATCATTGTCATTATGCCACTGCTAAAAGCATAATGAGTATCACAATAAATTAAAATATGTAGCTGTATTCATGGGTTCAAACTTTTTCAGTGCTTGGAAATTATGTCAGAAAATACATGATTTTGGAAATGTGAATTCAAAATTATTATACTGAGATTGTAGTTGTCATGTTAGTTTTACACTATATGTATTGTATTAGCAAGTTGTAATCCACCCAGAAAACCTTTGTTACTGAATGATTAAAAATGTAAGGAATAAAGGAGAAATAGTATAGTGGTTCATCGAGCACTTGGACAGTCAAGTGACAGACAAACAAGTGAACCAGCCATTAGATTAGAATTACCACGGAATTTTAAGTTGCTTTCTGGTCTCTTAATGAAAGATCCTGGAAAGGCCCAACTAAATTATCAAAACAGAAAATAGTTGCACTGATTATTTCTGACTATTAAAAATTGAATTACTTATCTTTCCCTTTAATAGTGAGTTTGGATTATGTTGTGCTGATCAGGTTTGAACTGAAAGAGGGCCATCCAAAATAAGGTAGTGATTGTTATATTACCCTAAATTCAGAAGAGTATACTGTTAAGAACTAGAAGGCAAGTCAGCCCCTAATTCCTGTGAGCTCCCGGAAGCCGTAGAATGTTAAAGATACTGAAATAAGTACTGCTAGAGTCACTTTTCTCACTGTGTAGCATATGAATACTGGGTTCACACTGAATGATATAGACAGAAACTATTATCTTTACAGGTGCCTTCTGTTTGGGATGTATGGATAAGTATATTTCTGCCTGATTACAGCAATGTGCTAAAATCGTGAATTTCTTGTGTTTCGCCTTTGGACAGCTATTTCTTCCTGCCCTGGGGAAGAGGAAGTATTGGGTTTGTTTAACCAGGGTGCCCCTAATGCATTAGGGTCAGGAGATATGCATTAAAAACAACAACTACTACCCTACATCCTCTTTCCCAGCTACTCAGCACCAAAGTGTTTATGCTAACTGGCAGGTAGCCTCTTGCATGCATATTGTAGCATAGCAGAGGTAAGGTTACATGAGGGAGGGAGAAGCATGCAGATAGTTTTTGGGAACCCCAAGTGTCTATATAAGGCTTCCTCTGCAATCTGGGTAGAATCCAGATCAGGAACATTACTGTTAAAGACTGAGAATACATTGCAATATTTTATAACAGGTTCCTTCTTCTTCGTGGCCTCTGTGCATCACACATATGGGTACTGCGCCTGCGCAGTGCCTGTAGCCGGAATGATTGAAAGCTAATGGATTTTAGCGGGAAAAACCCCCGCTCTGCTCCCCCTCCCCTATCGCCTATAAATAGCGGAGTGTCCGCCATTTTAGTCAGTCTCTCCGACCGCCGTTCGCTGTGCCTAGTGCCATCTAACGCTCTCGGTTGACTTTCCTTCTTGTCGTTGTTCCTTGCCGTTTCTCCATTTTTCACTCTTCACTCGTTATTACACTCGTTGCACTATTCTCGTTGTCATTTTTCACTTACTCATTTGTTCTCACTCCCTTTCCTGCAAAAAAAACAAAAACAAAAACAAAAAATATATACTTACCCTCTTTCTATACTTTCTTCTTTTCCTCTTGGCACTATGGCGCAGCGTGCGGCCTTTAGGAAGTGTGTGGACTGCGGGCCGAAGATGTCACCTGCAGACCCTCATGATTTGTGCCTGCTTTGCTTGGGCGAGGGCCATTGGGTGGATAAGTGCTCCCACTGCCTTGCTTTTTCGAAGCAAGCGCGTAAAAACAGGGAGAACCGGCTCAAGCGCCTGTTATGGGACCGAGCCCTCATGCAGACTGAGCCCCTGCCGTCGGGCTCCCGTCCATCTGCTTCTGCCCCACCATCTGTGGCTTCCTCCTTGAGGCCCTCCGGGCCGCCTCCTTCAGCTTCGGCCGAAGCTGTGCCCCCCGGCTCCTCCATCTGCTAAAAAGGGTGATAAGCGCAAGCATGTGGAACCAAGCAAGTCGTCGGGGCACAAGAAGTCCAAGCAGGACAAGACTAAAAAGCCCAAGCATGATCGTCCCCGCCATCGGGACTCGGCTTCATCATCGGTCCCGTTGGTTCCGACCGCTCTTTCAGTTCCGATGCCTCTGGGACCGGCACTCCAGGAGGCTATGCGGGTGACCCCGCCGGGTTCGCCCAGGCGCATGCAGGCCTCGCAGCTGGCCCCACCGCCACCACGAGAGCTGAGTTCTGACGGGGAGATCGCCGACTCCCCTCCACCTGCATGGTCCCCCACTCCGATGCCGGTGGGATGTGACGCGGGCACTCAGATATCGCCCTGCCGTTCACGTAGCCGCTCTTCAGGCCGCAGTTCTCCGGCTTGGTACCGCGAGTACCACTACCAGGAGCGTCAATCTCAGGGCCGCTTTCCACCACCGTTGCCTGGTGATTCCCTTGGGCACTTAGCGACCTCGTCCCGAAGACGCCCTTCCACTTATCCATCCAGGGCCAGCTCCGCTTCTCGCTCTCTGGCTGAATCCTCCTCATCCCCGCATCCGTACTACGAACCTGACTCCGATGGATCGGGCATGGATTCGACTTCCCCGGGTGTGGCGGTGGCACCGCAGGGACCTGATTCGCCCAACGAATCGTATTCCTCCTTTGGGGAGTTGATGTCCCGGTTGGTCCAGTCGCTGGACATCGATGCAGTTCAGCGTCCTGGGCCAACCATGGACAAATTCTATGATGTCGTCCGTGGGGAGCGCTTCGCGTCGATCATCCTTCCTCTAATCACTACGCTGCGCCACTCCATGACTCAGCCGTGGGACCTTCCCAACCAGCAACAGGCCACTACCCGTCGCTTCGAGGGCATGTACCGTGTCCAGGAGGAGGACATCCCGTTCCTGCTCCGCCATCCCCGCCCAAACTCGGTGATAGTGGAGTCGTTGCAGGGACGGGAGTCCAGGGGCCATACAACCCCCAAGGACAAGGAAGGCTGTAAAATCGACGCTATCGCCAGGAAGATTTATGCTGCGTCAGGGCTTGGCATCAGAATCTCGAACTATGAAGCCACCCTGGCGAGATACCAGTATTTTATTATGGAGCGTTTGCAGAATCTCCTGGCACACCTTCCTCCGGACCAAGCAGAACCGGCGAAAATTCTTCTTAAGGAGTCCATGCATGTTGCCGTGCAGCAATTGTCTACCGCTCGCCACCACGTCGATACCGACTCCAGGGCACTCATGGGAGCTGTGTCCCTCCGGCGGCATGCATGGCTCCGTAGCTCAAATTTCCCGGAGGACACCAAATGGCGTATCGAGGATATGCCGTTCGACGGCACGGGCTTATTCCACACGGGCATCGACAGAAAGCTTAAACGCTTGTATGAATCCCGCATCACCGCGCAACGGATGGAACAACAGCCAGCCTTCCGTCGTAAGTGGTCATGGTCTCGCCCCTCATACCGTGCACCGTACCAATTCCCGAGGCAAACTCAGCAATACCGCCAGCCGCCCCAGCAGCGTCGCAGGCAACCACAAGGTCCTCAGTACCAACAGGCCCGGCGGCGATACAACACCGATAGACGCCGCCGCTGAAGTTGCGGGCGAACCCTTCTCCTCTCCAGCAACCCATCCACCCCACTCTCGATTGGGAGTCGGCTGAGAAGCCGTCTTCCCATTTGGGAGGCCATTACATCTGACCGGTGGGTGTTGTCGATACTTCAGCATGGATACCGTATCGAGTTCGATGCCATCTCTCACTCGACTCCGATTCGTACAACCTCAGCTTCGCAAACTCTTGTTGAGGAGCTACATCTCCTACTTGCTAAGCATGTGATTCGTAGAGTCTCTTCTAGTGAAGGCCTGCATGGATTCTATTCCAAATACTTTATGGTTCCGAAGCGGGATGGTGGACTCTGACCCATTCTTGATCTGCGGGGACTTAACAAATTTATTACTCCTCGTAAATTTCGGATGACCACTTTACAACAGATTCTACTGCTGCTGAGGAGAGGGGACTGGTTTGCCTCCTTGGACTTGCAGGATGCATATTTTCATATATTAATACATCCTGCGTACTGATGTTTCCTACGCTTCTGCATTGACGATACAATCTATGAGTTCCTTGCCCTTCCATTTGGACTGGCTACGGCCCCACGGGTTTTCACCAAGTGTATGGCCCCGGTCTGCGCCTTTCTCAGGCTTCAAGGGGTCCAGGTTTACCCCTACCTTGATGACTGGTTGTTAGTCTCCCAAACCGACCACGAACTGTCCGCTGTTAGTCGCACGACTTGCTCCCTGCTTCAGGACCTGGGACTGTGTATAAATTTCCAAAAGTCTTCCCTTATTCCTAAACAGGTCATAAAGTTCATTGGAGCAGAACTCAACTCGATACGAACCCAAGCCTTCCTCCCATGGGACCAACTGGACACTCTGGTTGGCCATTCATGGCACCTTCTTCGGGAAGGGACCACGTCGGCCCGGACTATTCAGAGACTCCTTGGACATATGGCCGCCTCGGTACCAGTTGTGCCGTATGCACAACTGCGGCTCCGTCCTCTGCAACTATTCTTCAACCGCGTGTTTCATCCTCATCGCGATGCGCAGTCCACTCGGATTCGACTCCCTTCGTCGGTCCTACAGACTCTCCATTGGTGGACGATCCCTTCGAATCTCAACAAGGGACTTCCATTCCGTCCGCAACAACCGTCCATTTGCCTCGGTACCGACGCCTCTCTGCTTGGCTGGGGTGCGACTTGCGGCTCCCTTACGGTACAAGGCAGATGGAATTCCCACGAGGTGCTCCACCACATCAACTTCCTGGAGCTTCTGGCTGTCTACAAAGCCCTTCGGACCTTCTACTTTGTCAGACTGTTCAGGTTACGTCGGACAATGTGGCTACGGTGTTCTACCTGAACAAGCAAGGGGGCACACGGTCACGCAAGTTAGCCCATTTGTCCATGACAATTTGGGACTGGTGCATTCCCAGAGGGATCACTCTGATAGCAATCCACCTTGCCGGCTCTGAGAACGTCAAAGCCGACCTGCTGAGCAGACATATGTCGGTATCTCACGAATGGCAACTACACCCTCGCATCCTTGCACAACTCTTCGATCGCTGGGGCCCCCTGGAAGTGGACCTCTTCGCGACAGCCGACAATGCAGTCTGTCCTTGTTACTGTTCCAGAGCGGGGATAGGAGAATGCTCTCTGGGCGATGCCTTCATGCTGGATTGGACCAACACCAGGTTTTATGCTTTTCCTCTGATCCCTCTAGTTATGAGGACGGTATCGAAGATACTTCAGGAACCAGCGACGGGCGTTTTAATTACTCCGTGGTGGCCCCGCCAGCCATGGTTCCCGACCCTGTTGCAACTGTCACAAGGGAATCATTATCTACTTCCTCCTATCCCAGATCTCCTGACTCAACAAAATGGCACTATGCACCATCCCGATCTGGACTCCTTGAAGATGACGGCATGGTACATCCATTAGCCCTCACTTCTACTTCGATGCCGGAAAGGCCTGTTTTTTCTGCCAGCATCGGTACCGATGACTGTGTCCCATGCTGCTTCGGTACCGGGGACTTCTACGTCTTCTATGGGCTCCCTGGATCCGGCTCACACAGATCCGACTTTCACGGTCCCGACACCCTCGCTACCGACACGGGACAGTTCCACGCCTGCTCTGTCCTCTTTCCCTGTGGACATTCAACTGATAATCGATGCAGCCCTCAAGCCATCTACACGGCTCTCCTACGAAGCCAAATGGAAACGCTTTTCCATTTTTGCTGCTGCACATTCCTTTCTTCCTCGGACCTCCTCTGCGTTGGACATTTTGCAATTTCTTATGGAACTACATTGCACAGGGCTCAAGCCATCCTCCATTAAAGTTTATATGGCGGCGATTGCCCACTACCGAGGTGCCCTTGACGGACTCTCGCTTTTTACTCATCCTATCCTGAAGCGTTTTCTGAAGGGATTATTCAACTTGAATCCGTCTGTCAAGCCTCCTATCCCTACTTGAAGCCTGTCGGTTGTCTTGCACGCGCTTACACGTGCTCCCTTTGAGCCGATGGCCACGGTGGACCTCCAGTTGGTATCGTGGAAAACAGCCTTCCTTGTTGCGATTACATCGGCACGGAGGGCTAGTGAACTTTGTGCGCTCCAAGTGGATCCGCCTTATCTGAACTTCCATAAAGATAAAGTGGTGCTCCATATGGACTCGACCTTTCTTCCAAATGTTTCCACCGAATTTCATCTTCGGGAACCAATCGTCCTGCCGGCATTCTTCCCTTCCCCAATGAACCAGCTGGAACGTTGTCTACATAGTTTGGATGTTAGGAGATGCCTTGCATTCTACAGATCTCAGACTGAATCACTCCGTCGATCCCAAAAACTCTTCGTTAAGTATTCTGAACACGACCAGGGTTCCCCTATTACTCCGCAGAGGATGTCCAAATGGATTGTTCACACAATAACTTTAGCCTATCAACTAGCTAACATAGAGCTACCAGACACTCCGATCACGCACTCGACCAGAGCAGTTTCCACTTCGTCTGCCTTCGCTGTGGGAGTATCCATGGACGATATTTGTAAAGCTGCGACTTGGTCGACACCTTGCACTTTTGCAGCGCATTATCGCCTCGATGTTCTTGCGCGATGAGACGCCTCATTCGGTAGAGCAGTGCTCTCTTCAATTCTGCATTGACGACCTCTGACACCTCCCTCCATCCTACACGGGTAAGCTTGCTAGTCTACCCATATGTGTGATGCACAGAGACCACGAAGAAGAAAAGCAGGTTGCCTACCTGTAACTGATGTTCTTCGAGTGGCCATCTGTGCAGTCACACAACCCACCCGCCGGCCCCACTCGGTGTCGAAGGGTGGATTGGTGTTTGGCTCCGTCTGTCGGTACCGGCCCGCTCGGTGTCGAACGATGCATTGGTGTTCTGTTCTGTCTGTCGGTACCGGTACTCTCGATATCTAGTTTATGGTACCGACTTTGTTCCGGTCCGATACCCGTTTAAAAAAAAAAAACAAAACATCCGAGAGCAAACATTGGTCTTTGAGACTGACTAAAATGGCGGACGCTCCGCTATTTATAGGTGATAGGGGAGGGGGAGCGGAGCGGGGGGTTTTCCCGCAAAAATCCGTTAGCTTTCAATCATTCCGGCTACAGGCACTGCGCAGGCGCAGTACCCATATGTGTGACTGCACAGATGGCCACTCGAAGAACATCAGTTACAGCTAGGCAACCTGCTTTTCTTGTCTATTTCTGTTAAGCTTAGAATTATTTTACTCATACAGAATGAAAGTGACCCTACTCAAGAAAAATGAACAGCTGCCATAATTTCCCATAAAAGTGTAAGGAAAATTATGACCCATGTCCACAAGCAACCTTTAGATTCTATGAATTAAACTTTTGGCAGAGCCTAAAAAGAAAGTAGACCTTGTTATGACAAACCTGGAGTGATGTTCCCATCATTGTCTAATTAGCATTGTCATGCAGCTTCTTTAATAGCAAGCTTTATATATGCACTTTACACATACTTTGGTACTGAATAGGAGGAACTAATTAAAAACCCTGGAAAGCTGGATCAAGAAAGTGCAATAGCAAGGTTTAAATACAAGTAAACAATGCCTCAATGTGTTTTTGTTGTTCTTTGTGATCTCTGTGCATCACACATATGGGCTCTAAGAGATTCCTTAGCTAAGCATTTTGGTGAGAGTCCCACTTTTATACACCACAGGGAAAAGGGGGTTGGGGTGATACACAGCTGTCCACTCAAAGAACCTTGGTTACAGGTAAGCAACCTTACTTTACTGCTACATTGCTTGCTAAATACATGATAATATTTCCTATATCTTTCCCCATCATGTGCCTTTTGGTTTAGCAATTGTTTCTCAAGGCAAACCATTTACAGTTGTACTGACAGGAGTGTCTTTATTTGGAAAGGTTTACAAGGTTATATATTTCCTTTATATAATGTATCTTTTAAAAATGTATTTTATTTGGTCAGTTGGTTTCACAAACCACATTTTGAGTATACAAAATTATTATTCATGAAAAATAGATACAAATAAATTATAATTAGCTGCCTGATACATGCTTTCTAAAGCAGAGTGCCTAATCAGCTAAGGAGGGAAGGAAGCGTGTGGATTTGGCTTGATTAGAGGACATTTCAGTTGCTTGCCTCCAGGCAGCATTACAAATTTATTGGGAAGCTTATAAATAAAACAGGTAGTAATTTTATGGAAATAGGAAGCAGATGGAATGATTCCATATAGATTAGTTCCAGTTGCCTATTACTGATGGTTAGTAAGCTGACACTTTATGAAATTTAGCAAAGAAAAAACATTCTTGGAGTTTTCTGCATTGTATAAGTACTTGAGTATTGCCACAAGCTAGTGACTATGCTGCCATATCTTGCATTGTTGTTGTTGTTGTCAGTCCCAAAGTCGTGTCAGACCCATCACAACCCCATGGACAACATTCCTCCAGGCCTTCCTGTCCTCCACCATCCCGCAGAGTCCACTTAAGCTCACACCAACTGCTTCAGTGACTCCATCCAGCCACCTCATCCTCTGCCGTCCCCTTCTTCTTTTGCCATCTATTGTTCCCGGCATTAGGCTCTTCTCCAGGGAGTCCTTCCATTAGGTGGCCAAAGTATTTGAGTTTCATCTTCAGGATTTGGCCTTCTAAAGAGCAGTCAGGGTTGATCTCCTCTAGGACTGACCGGTTTGATCGCCTTGCAGTCCAAGGGACTTGCAGGAGTCTCCTCCAGCACCATAATTCAAAGGCCTCAATCCTTTGGCGCTCAGCCTTCCTCATGGTCCAGCTTTCACAGCCATACATTGCAACTGGGAAAACCATAGCCTTGACTATACGCACTTTTGTTGGCAGGGTGATGTCTCTGCTTTTTATTATACTGTCTAGATTTGCCATAGCTTTCCTCCCCAGGAGCAAGCGTATTTCAATTTCTTGGCTGCAGTCCCCATCTGCGGTGATCTTGGAGCCCAGGAAAATAAAATCTGTCACTACCTCCATTCCTTCCCCATCTATTTGCCAGGAAGTGAGAGGACCAGCTGCCATGATCTTAGTTTTCTTAATGTTGAGTTTCAAGCCAACTTTTGTGCTCTCCTCCTTCACCTGCATCAGGAGCCTCTTTAGTTCCTCTTCACTTTCTCCACTTCATATCTGTAACCAAAATAATATAGTTGCAATATAGAATGCTTAGTAGCTTGTAATAAGTCAGAACTACAAATAATGGGCTTTCTTATAACCTAATGACATCCAGGTTGTACTACTGTAACACAGTGTACATGGGGCTGCCTTCCTAGATATTCTGAGAACTTCTTGTTTTGGTGGAGGCAGGGTGATGATGTATTATGCTTATATGGTGCCAGTAACACTGGTTATTGATGTATTTCTAAACCCAAGTTCAAGTCTTGGTTTTGACCTTGAAAGCCTCAAACCCTTCATCTGTATCAGCCTGCCTGCAGTTTAAGATTAGCAGCCGATGCTCTTCCCAGTCATCCAACTGTGGCCACTTGGGTGACTGACCAAACCTTTCCTGCAATAGCTCCATGCTTAAGTATAACTTGCCATCAAGGATCTGTCAAGCCCATGGTTGCCGGTGTTTATCCTGGGCTTCCACTGTTTGTTTTATTGGACTGGGTTGTAACTACAGTTTTATCTGGTAGGTTTCGTTTTTATGCTAGTATTTGAATTTTTTAGACTGTTGTTGTTACTGCTTTTATTGCCATATTAGTTTTTATTATGTGAGTTTCATCATTGCACACTTTTTAACTGTATTTCTTACCACATTTTTTTGAATTATGTGAGTAAGGGCATTGGAGAGCTCCTCTCTCACAGGCAACCAACCAATTGTTTAAATAAATAAACCAGAACTTGGTAAATCAATTTTTAGGAGAAACACATATTTTTTAAAAATCACAAAGGGAGTGCCATACTGATAGAGATTGCACCTGAGACACTTTCATATAGATGGCATCTATGGTGCAGATGCTTGCCAAATACTGTAGCTCCTAACATAGTAGTGACATTGTCATGCATTTGATTCCCTCCCCCTCCGCCCAGTCTTTTCATCTAGTAGACATAGAATGTCTACTTTCCATAGCTTGCTTCAGAGCATCTCTTTTGTGCAAAGCAAGTAACACACAGTTAGACTTCTTAAAACTACTTTGCTACTAAAAGTAAAGGGGAAAATTCATATCACCTGTTGGTTTCTTGGAGTTTATGCTGCAATTTAACTTGGTAATCTCTCTCCCACCCCCCACCAAAAGTTTTTGCAGTATAGCATTTTCACTGATTAATGTCTTGTAAAGCAGGCAGGCCTATCTCCCACCACTAAAGGCCACATTGTCCTCAGTGGAAGGTCTGAGTACTATGCTGTGCTGCCTTCATGACATCTATATAGCTTAGTATGGATTAATATTAATATTTTCCCCACCTTCAAACAGTATAGTAAAACATGTAAAAATTTAAATGTTTCTATGTTAAAAAGAAAAGAATTCAAGAAAGCAACCAGCATATAATCTTAAACAGGTTTAACTCTTTTAACTTTTTAGAAGGAAGTGGATGGGATAATCATACTTCTGTTTTTCAGGCAAAAACTTTTCCTCCTGAATGAAAAAAATCCAGTTATCCTGAATACTTATTTCAGTCAGAAGGTTAAAGAACGAACAGAGAAAGAGAGACCAGATTTTCAAGAACCGTTATTTACTAAAAGAAGCATATCTTTGGCCTGGATATTCCATTTATCTGACATAAAGGACAGTTCCCCTCACGTGTCTGCAAGTAATCAGGTAAAGTTTATTTTATGGTTTAACACTTCAGAGCAAATTATTAAATGGATATTTTGAAACAATGCGTACAAGGATGCTCATATGCTCTCAGTAGTCTTCATTTATGTTGTACAATTTTGAATATTTGATAGCAAATGCTCAGCATGGTATTTTACAAGCAAGATTTTTGTTTTATATATGTTCAAATACTTAGTTTCTGTGTGAATTTGCAGTAGCCATATTACTGTGCTGGATAGCATCACTATCTTCTGTTGAGAAGTTTACTGTTCATCATGTCTGCAGCTCAGCTGCATAAAATTACCAACTGTTCTAAAAGAACACATTTTGAAAAAATACAGAGCTGCAGCTAGAAATAGTAGCTCTATGGTGTTTCCATCCTTCCTGTCTACAACTTACTTTGTGGTTTGTTTCTCTGTGTATTTCCTTTCTACAGAAATGTTCATAAGAGCTTGGAGTAAACTCCATGTTTCTTACATTGAGTAAAGTTAGTCCTAATATGCATGCATTTAATTTCTCTACCCCATCTTTGAACCTTCTACACCCTTTTTATGAAACATAAAGGATTATTGTAAAATATACATAGTTGGTGAAAGTGATTGATGATATCCTTTATGTGATATCCTCTGGATGGTTCTTTGCAGTTAAGAACATTAGGGCATCTATTGTTTCCAAGTTGTAATAGAAACTTGAGTTAAAAATAATAAAGCCATACATCTTTGGCACTTACCAAGTATAGATCCTGACTTTGATTCATTGATCAAACATACCTTGGTTTCATCAAGGCTATACTGATGCAATGTATCTTACATGGGATTGCCTTGAAATTCAAACCTGCAACTAGTACAGTACATGATGGCCAAAATATTGGTTGTTGCGCAACAATTTTATATTGATTATGTAACAAATGCACTCAGTTGAAAGTGCTGTAAACTATTGTATGCATTTCTGTACAATGATATGGTTTATGGCTTTATTTTTATCAGACTTCCTGTCCCGATATGAAGACTTCCAAGACTGTTTACACTCATACCAACCAGGAGCTCAAATTATCCCCCTTGGCAGTGTCTTCCTTAAGTGAGTCACTTCTTGATGTTGTGGAGGCACAAGGAACAGCTGAAGGGAGAGCAATCCAAGTTCAAGTGGTTGTTCAAAGAGTGTACTATTTGATTGCTAAAGATTTAAGATGTCATCTTCAGGAAGATAACCTTTCCCAAAATACATCACCATTGTTAAATTCTGACCAGCCAAATGTTAGGTGAGTAACTGAAACTGGCAAATTACTGCTTAAAGTAAGCATCAGAATAAGGAAATTTGCAAGGTTGTAGTGAGGGTGTTGTAAAAACACACTCACGCTTAGAGGTGCTTTAGCTGCAATACATTCTTTAAATGAGAACTGAGGTTCTAAATTGGTTTATTGCTCATTATCTACAAGATTTACGGTCAAACAACTATTCTAACGGCAAGGCATGTATGCGAAGGTACGATGTTCCCCTGACAATGACCTTATCCCTCCCCCTCTTCCTGTTTCTTTCTTCTCCGTTCTTCGCGAAGCTGATAAGAGCGCATCATTCGTCGTTGGTTAGCGTCAATCAAGTCAATGCCCCCGAGCTGCCCATCCCCTTCCGGTCCACTGCTCTCCTCCTCCTCTTCCTCCGGCAAAGTATTTTGCCCCCCCCTTTCTCCTTCACAGTCTGTTCGGTTTAAAGGGCTAGCCTCCTGTGAAGCAGCCTGTGAACCGTCACAGGTCTCAGGGGTCAACTGATTCGCTTCTCCTTCTGGAAGTGTCTGCTCTTTCCTGATCCTAGTAATCACGGTTACCTCCTCCTCGCGAGGAGGAGCTACTGTCGTGCTTTCCTGCATGACAAAGGTTGACTGTGCTGATTTAAGGGGTCCTGAAGGTTAGAATAATTCTGCTCTCTAGCTGGAAGTGAACTGTTCCTTGAAGCATTTTGGAAATGTTCAGTATGGATAGAGCACTGTATTCAGTACTAAGAGTCAATATCAGGGGTCTTAAATGAGTTGCGATGGCTGTAACTAATTCACTTTACCAGATTCATGTAACTATCCACTTGTGTATCGTAAATAACACTGGCGGACAAAGTACAGCAACAAAGGTGTTGCTGGTAAAGCATAAGGCAGCCTTATGCTTACACCATGGTCCATCTCAGTATTTTTTACTCTGACTCACAGCACCATTTTTCTGAACCATACCTTGTAAAATACCAGAGATTGAGGCTGGGAGTGTTGCACGTAAAACATATGCTCTACCAGTGAACTATCACTTGAGAGGCTCCTGATTAAATTCTGCATGGATGACAAAATATTAAGTAATCAAATATTAATCAGTATCAAATAAATAGTGAGCCTGACTTAATAGTCTCTTTAAAATTCCTGACCTTTAATTGAATGATATTTTACAAGTCTGGACATTTTCTTTTTCAGATTACAAAATAGGATTTGCAGTTCCTTCATATTTCCCATGTTCTCAAACTGTCATTTCCCTTCTGAAATCTGAAAGTTGTTCCTTAACAGTGCTCTACATTTCTCTCAGTCTTCAGAATCTTTCCTGTGGAGTAGATCAGTACTATTGCTAACTTTTTTGAACATAACAATTGAGTCTTAAAGAACTTGGCTTGCCAAAGGTTTCTGGTTTAAGAGGCTTATGTCCCAACTCCAAATCCCTTCTTTTGCCCATTATTTACAAAAAGAATGTGATACTTGATCCAAGGTTGCATAGTAGCTCCATTCTCTTACTCACTCACACCTCCTTCTTTGGTCAGATAGCAATGGCTTAATTTCTATTTACCAAAAAAGAGTTAGATGAGGTATTTCAAAAGAGGCAGCCCATCAATCCCTGCAAGCTATAGCTGACTCATGAGACTAAAACAATTAGATGCTTTTGATAATTGGTAAATCAGCATAGATTATTTCTGCTATATGAGTGGACACCCCTGCTGGTGAAATATTGAACATAGTATTTTTATTCTTGTTTGGAAAACTCAACAGTGGCCACAGGATTGGAAAAGATCGGTTTACATTCCGATCCCAAAGAAGGGCAATGCCAAAGAATGTCCAAACTACATTTGGTCGAAGAGGGAGAGGAACTAGGGATCAAATTGCCAACATATGGTGGATCATGGAGAAAGCTAGGGAGTTCCAGAAAAACATCTACTTCTGCTTCATTGACTATGCTAAAGCCTTTGATTGTGTGGATCACAACAAATTGTGGCAAGTTCTTAAAGAGATGGGAGTACCAGAACATCTTATTTGTCTCTTGAGAAACCTATATGCAGGTCAAGAAGCAACAGTGAGAACTGGACACGGAACCACTGATTGGTTCAAAATTGAGCAAGGAGTTCAGCAAGGCTGTATACTGGCACCCTGCCTATTTAACTAATATGCAGAGCACATCATGAGAAAGGTGGGGCTAGATGAATCACCAGTTGGAATTAAGATAGCTGGGAGAAATATCAACAGTCTCAGATATGCAGATGATACCACTCTCATGGCAGAAAGTGAAGAGGAACTAAAGAGCCTCCTGATGCGGGTGAAGGAGGAGAGCGCAAAAGTTGTCTTGAAATTTAACATTAAGAAAACTAAGATCATGGCAGCCGGTCCTCTCACTTCCTGGCAAACAGATGGGGAAGAAATGGAGGTAGTGACAGATTTTATTTTCCTGGGCTCCAAGATCACTGCAGACAGGGGACTGCAACCAAGAAATTGAAATACGCTTGCTCCTGGGGAAGAAAGCTATGGCAAATCTAGACAGCATACTAAAAAGCAGAGACATCACCCTGCCAACAAAAGTGCGTATAGTCAAGGCTATGGTTTTCCCAGTTGCAATGTATGGCTGTGAAAGCTGAACCATGAGGAAGGCTGAGCGTCAAAGGATTGAGGCCTTTGAATTATGGTGCTGGAGGAGACTCCTGCGAGTCCCTTGGACTGCAAGGCGATCAAACCAGTCAGTCCTAGAGGAGATCAACCCTGACTGCTCTTTAGAAGGCCAGATCCTGAAGATGAAACTCAAATACTTTGGCCACCTAATGAGAAGGAAGGACTCCCTGGAGAAGAGCCTAATGCTGGCAACAATTGAAGGCAAAAGAAGAAGGGGACGGCAGAGGATGAGGTGGCTGGATGGAGTCACTGAAGCAGTTGGTGTGAGCTTAAGTGGACTCCGGGGGATGGTGGAGGACAGGAAGGCCTGGAGGAATGTTGTCCATGGGGTTGTGATGGGTCTGACACGACTTCGTGACTAACAACAACAAACTAAATAAATATCCTTCTAGTGGGAATGATAATGTTTCAACATTTTCTAATGATTCTCTATTGAATTTTCACTTGTGCAGTGTTACGTTAACAGCATTAGGCATATCCTGAAGTATTCATAAACTTCTTGACAACTTTTGCTTTTTCTAATGCTGGACTATTTTATATCTGCTTACACAAGGGCTATTTATTTATCACAAGATCTGCCTTTGACTAAAGATAATGGGTCCAATACTAATGTTTCAAGGTAAGTGAATTAGACTTGAGGTCACTCATTGTGTTTACCCTAAGAAAAACCCAAGCCTGAGTTACACAATATGAATTTATTATGGCTGAAGAGGGAGGAGCAGGAAAGGACATTTGTGGAAAATCTCTGTGCACAGATGTTAGCATCTGTCAAACCATTTTCTTTTGTGGGTAATTTTCATTCTGTTTACAGCATGCCATTCATTTTTTCCGCTAAATGTTTCTAAACAAAACATTCATGAGCATAGGATTTTAAAGAATCTCTAATAGACCTAGGACAAATTTTTGTTCAAGTGTATGATAAACAGGAAACAGACAACTTAAATGTTCCTCACTTAACTCTATATGGTAGAAATGTTTGTTCCTTATAAATGAAAAGGCTTTTTGATAATTAGTTTATTAATGTATTTACTAAAATGTCTAACTGCTTTTTGAGTTGTTTTGCATTTGTCCTTGTCATGCCTAAATACAATGTATTCATGGTTAATTTAATGCTGATTTCAAACTTCATCCTAAGGAAGAATTGTGTGTGTGTGGAGGGGTGGTGGTGATGAGGGAAATCAGTCACTGACATACTGGATCCATCAGACTGACCCTGAATGATTTGGGTTTATTATTTCCCTTCCAATTCCACTTGCCTTTTTGGAAGTCCAGAAAACTTAAATTGAATTCTGCCCCCACATTCCCTCCCTCCCTCTCTCCCTCCCTCCCTCCCTCCCTCCCTCCCTCTCTCCCTCCCTCACACACACACACACACACACACACACAGCAAGCCTACTTGAGGTCTAACCAAATATGTTCTTTTTAAATATTCTTTTTTAGAAGGCTCATCAGTGGAGAATACAGGTTACATTATATATTTACTTTTATATATTAAGCCTTATTCTGCCCAAAGGACAGATCTAATATCTGTCTGTTTGCCATAAAATTGGTTTAATCACAATTGATTTAACATTAGTATTGTGTATTTCACTTGTTCAACTTGATTTGCATATATTATCTGAGCATTCCTTACAACATTCCAGGTAGATAGCTGAATTTGAGACAATAGTGCCTTATCTAAAGGCATCCAGTGAATTAAGTAAGATTTAGAGACTTTCTGGTTCTTAGGTCACATTTTGCACTGTGCTGCTTCTCAGTGAAGTTCAGCAAATGAAATAGTTCATATTTCTGTTCACAGCTTGAGCATTAATAATTAAAATGGAGTCAAGGAGGCAGCAGGTACTCTGTTGTCTGTCTAGAGCACTAAAGGATATGATAATAGTCTCCTTCAGCAGCCAACCATCCAGATGAAGTAGGTGCAGCAGATTTAGGAGCTGTGCAACAAGCAGTTCTACTAGATTATCTTTCAGAAACTTTCAGGATCAGGAAGAATGTAGGCTGAACTACTTGTAGTTTGCTCTTCCAGCAGTGGTGTGAGAAGTACAGAATCAGTGCTTGACTTACAGGGCACTTGTTTAAGGATGTAGTGTTTGACAAAGAGGAAATCATCCTGAGAGAGTGAAGGGAAGGTAGAGTTATGGAAGAATAGGGACTGATTAAAAATTAGCAAATTAGCAAACTGTGCTGGTAGTGACTGTGCAAAAAAGTTGTTTATTTATTTAAACTTATATGTCGCCTGTTGCACCATAGCATCTCTAGGCAGCTCACATAGACCTAAAGCATGCAATACTTCATTTGGAGTTCCTGAAAAATATTCTTATACCCTGCTTTTCTTTCTCTTGCAAGTATAGAAGTGCAGTAGATAAGTAAATTGATGATAAAATAGACACACCTCTGATCATTTTTGGATGCTCTGGAATTGAGTCTGTTTAGGACCATATACTTGTTTCTGGCCCTAGAACTTGATTACCTGGTCAGAGCTGCTTTCTCACACCTCCCAAATCTGTTTTGTGGAATAATAGTGTTAATCTACCATATAGATTATTAAGAAAATGTGAGGCATGGTACTTTAAGTGCTATCCTTTGAATACTAAAGGACAGTATATTCTTCTTTATAATTTTCTGCAGTAAACCCTAGATGCAAACTTCTGTGGAATAGGTAAAAAATATAATGTTCTTCCTGTGCATTATTGAATGATATATATAAGGAGCTTATCATAGGCAAGTTGTAAAGGTAACTTTCCCTGCCTAGAGCAAATATGTGCAATTTTAATTATTAGTAGTTCTTGCAGAAAAGAGTAATTTTCCAGCACCTGCTATATGTCAAATATTCAAGTTGCCTTGCATAAAAATATGCAATATTTCCTTTTTTCAAATACTTATGATTTGAGTATTTGTAGGTTTGAATATTGTGCAAGCAAGAGGAATTCCACTGAACTATTAAGATCATAGTCTGAAAATATGTCACTGCCATCAATGAATGAACACCCCCCCCACACACACACACACATACAACTTCATTTGAATCCAACAGATCACTTGAATCTGTGACTCAAGAGGAAAGTAAAATATCATTCAGCAACCTGTGAGTGAATCTGGGCCCATTAACGATCTGCCTGTGGGTATGCTGTCACTGAGTAGGAAGAACTGCAGAAATACTTTTCCCATCAATACTTGCAAGAATTATGTAGCCTCATGCCATTCCACATACATGTAACTCTTGCAGCATAGGATTTCCATCATCTTTTTAAGACATATCTTTTTAGGACATGTATTTTTAGGAATTTTTTAAACATTTAGCCTGTATGCTGTGGCCCTTTTTAATTGTTTTTATAGATATTTAATTTATTATGTTTTAATTGGTTTTAATGGGTTTTTACTCTTGGTATGTTTTACATTGTAAGCTGCCCAGGAAGGCCTCGGCAATTATAGGCAGCCTATAAATATATATAAATCAATCAATAAATAAAGCCCATCCTAAGATCTTCTTTGGAGTAGCAACACACTGGGGATTTCTTTGCAGGGGGATTGGTTGGTATTGTTTGTATGGGCAGCAAAGGAAGGGAGAAGATAGGTGTGAGTAGAAAAGTTGCTTGAGATGTTGGGCTACTGAGTGGGAGCATTTGGGGCAAGGGATGTCAGAAGACTTGGTGGCTCATGCTCAATGAGATTTTCTTGTTTGAAGCAACAAAAGCTTGAGGAAGGATGAGTGGAAGCTTCTTTGCAATAAAAACCACCACTCTAGGAATCAGTGTGTGTTTGAGAGAGGGGTGGAATATGGATTGAGAACCACTTCAGAGAACCTGGAGGAACTGAATAAGCAGCACAGGCAGGCAAAGATAACAGTACACTAAAAGAAAAAACACAACAGGGGTATGAAGAGGTTTATAGTTATTAGAAATACAGGAAGCTATGAGCAGGCAGGGGCAGTAGAGGGATGGGAAAACTCTTTGGGAGCTGGGAAAGACAAAACATAGCCAAAACAGCAGAAAAAGAGTACGAAGGCTGCTTATATTGAGAGGGACCAAGAGATCCTGGAATATAGAATCTGCTCTAAGTCTCCTGAGATACATGCCAGGAGGACTGAGCAAGGATGAGGGACAGAACAAGCCACAATCTGTTGGGTCAATTGTGGGATTTTCTGCAAACAACCCAACCTACATACCGTATTTTTTGCTCCCCTCAAAAGTAAGGGGAAATGTCTGTGCGTCTTATAGAGTGAATATGTGTGTGCAGTAAGTCTGTCGGATGTGCAGCCCATGGGGAAGTGATGGGGAATGTGCCTGTGATTATGTGCCCGTTTGATTCAGAATATTTTTATTCTTGTTTTCCTTCTCTAAAAACTAGGTGTGTCTTATGGTCAGGTGCGTCTTATAGAGCGAAAAATACGGTAGTTTATATGCATGTAGATTTGAACCCATCCACCGCAAAAAAGTAAGTTTGGGACAAAAGTTTCTTTCTAGAACTAGCCTGTACATAAAGTAAAATACACAATGAATGGACATGCAGTACTAATGCCAACATGACTGATAACATCGGTTTGCCAAAAACAACTTCTTCTGACTTTGTGTGGTCTGCTGAAATATTTCTTAAGTCAAGGGCATGAGTCAAATACAGATTGTACATCAACAGATAGGGGATATTCCTCCAAATTTAAATACACAAATATGTGCATGGTTTAAAGTACTTAATTATTCTTGATTGACATTTTTCATACTTTGATTGCTGTGCAGTATTCCCCACCTTTGAGAATGGAACCTCTCTGTATGAGCGTATTTAAGGTCTGGCTGCTAGTTGAACAGAGTGCATATTGAACATAACTCTGGTGACATGCCTTTTGTCACCTTTGCGTTGTTGCAATGATAACAGGGAGGATTCACAGAATAAATAGCATTGCTTTGATTCTTATAGTTATACTATAAAGTTTTGATTTTGTCTAAGTTCCTTGTGTTGTTGAATCTACACTACATTTTGTGTCTTTAATGAAAAAGGCACCACATCTATCACCCATAAACGTAATGTTGAGCTCAGATATGAGTCATTCTTTACTTGTTTTGTTTCATAGGTCAGTGTTTTGGTTCAGCAAAGTAAAATCTGTACATGTCAGTGGTGTGCACACAAGTTAGTTTGGTCAGTGTTCTGTTCAGTAACTTTACTTCGGATTCCTCGACCACGGCATTCTTCGGATTCCTCGACCACGGCACTCTTCGGATTCCTCGACCACGGCACTCGTTTTCTTGCCAATGGACTTCTGGCAAGGGATGGGTTACACCTCACGAGGATGGGGAAAAGGTCCTTTGGAGATGCTCTAGCAAGCTTCATCCGGAAGACTTTAAACTGAGCCAGTGGGGGGTGGGTTCAGGCCCCCCAGTAACGTGTCTGCACTGGACAAGTGTGCGGGGAGGATCGGGGCTCTGGGAGCAGGGCTTTAGAGATACTGCAGGGACTGACAGGACTTCTACAGAGAGGGGCCAGGTACCAGGGAGGATGGGAGGAAGGAGGATGCTGGGCACTCCAAGGAAAGGAAGCAGTGGGAAGGAGTTGAGGTGCATGTACACCAATGCTAGGAGCATGGGTAATAAGCAGGAAGAGCTTGAAGCTCTCCTGGGAATAGGAGGATACGATCTGGTGGGAATCACAGAAACTTGGTGGGATGAAAGGCAAGTCTGGAATGTGAACATAGAAGGGTATCACCTTTTTAGAAAGGACAGGAAGGGAAAGAGAGGTGGGGGTGTGGCTTTATATGTCAGGGAAGGGATAGGATGCAGTGAGATAGAGTGCAGCACAGATGGGGATTCGGTAGAGGCAGTCTGGGTGAAACTTAGGGGTTTTGACAGAGAAAGAGACCTGACAGTGGGGGTATGTTATCGCCCTCCAGGTCAACTTGAGACCCTGGATGATGTCCTGACAGGCCAGATTCTAAGGATATCTTGGGGGAGAGACACAGTAATTATGGGAGATTTCAATCTCCCGGATATTACTTGGGAGACTCACTCGGCGGTGACAGCCAGGTCACGTCGCTTCCTAGAAGCTCTAGAGGGTGGGTTTTTCACACAGAGGGTCCGAGAGGCGACGAGGGGGGGAAACATCCTGGACTTGGTCTTGACCAATAGGGAGGAGCTGATAGATGAAGTACAGATTAGGGGAGCTCTGGATGCGAGTGATCACTCCATCCTTTGCTTTGAGATCAGAGGACTGGGGCCGTGCAGCAGGGCGAGCACTAGAAGCTGGGACTTCAAGAGGGCCAACTTTGGCCAACTGAAGGCCAGGCTGGGGAAAGTCTCCTGGGATAGGTTACTGGAAGGTAAGCGAGTTGAGGAGGGGTGGATGGCACTCAAAAGGGAGGTTTTGCAGGCGCAAGCCCTGACAATACCTCTAGTCAGTAAGGTGGGGAGGCGGAGGAGAGTGCCGCCATGGATGCGAAAGGAGGTGGTTAGGGGGATTAGACGAAAGAGGAACCTCCATAGGAAATGGGTACTGGGGGAAATAGACAAAAGGGTATACCGGGAGGAGGAGGCCCGTTGCAGAAGGATTCTTCGCAAGGCTAAGGCTGATTATGAGCTGAGACTTGCCAAGAATATCAAGAGCAACAAAAAGGGCTTCTTCCAGCATGTAAATAGGAAAAGGAAGGGGAGACAAGTGGTGGGACCACTAAATAAGGAGGAAGGAGATCCAGTGACTGACATGAGGGAACAGGCACAGATGCTAAATGACTATTTTGCCTCTGTGTTCTCCCCAAAGCAGGACGGGGGATATCCGTATAGGAGATTGGATGAGGCTGGGGACTTAGGGGCAGAGATTAGAGTCACCCCCCTTGAAGTCGAGGGGCTCCTCAGGGCATTGGACATTACAAAGGCGCCAGGCCCTGACGGGTTACACCCGAGAGTACTTAGAGAGTTGGCAGGGGTTCTCTCACGCCCGCTGGCCTCCATTTTTGAGGCCTCGTGGAGAACGGGTGAAGTTCCAGAGGACTGGAGGGTGGCATCGGTGGTCCCAATTTTCAAAAAGGGTAGTAGGAAGGACATGGGGAATTATAGACCGGTTAGCCTTACGTCCATTGTAGGAAAAACAATGGAAAGGCTCATAATAGAGAGAGATCTAGTGATGCTAGATAGGGAAGGGAGGCTGACAGCCACACAACACGGCTTCCGCAGAAACAGGTCCTGCCAGACAAACCTTGTGGAATTCTATGACAAGGTTTCGAGATGGCTGGATGGAGGGGACGCAGTGGATGTGGTATACCTGGATTTCAGCAAGGCCTTTGACAAAGTGCCCCATGATATCCTGGTGGAGAAACTGAGGAGTTTTGGGATACACCAAAGCACTGTCCGGTGGATTAGGGCATGGCTGACTGACCGAAAGCAGAAGGTAACCATTAGCGGGGAATCGTCGGGATGGCAGCCAGTGACAAGCGGGGTCCCCCAGGGCTCTGTCCTGGGGCCGATCCTGTTTAATCTTTTCATTAACGACATGGAAGAAGGGGTGAACAGTCTGCTTATCAAATTCGCAGACGACACTAAAACTGGAGCAGTGGCCACAACTGAGAAGCAGGTACTCCAGATCCAAAAGGATCTGGACAGACTATGGAAGTGGGCAGGAGACAACAGGATGGCGTTCAATGTGGAGAAGTGCAAGGTCTTGCACTTGGGGCATAGGAATAGCTGTCATAAGTACAGGTTAGGGGACAAGTGGCTGGAGAGCAGCACTTGTGAAAGGGACCTCGGGGTGCTGGTTGACCGCAGGCTAAACATGAGTCAGCAGTGTGATGCGGTGGTCAAGAGGGCGAATGCCACCCTTGGTTGCATAGCCAGAAGTGTGGCTTCTAGATCAAGAGAGGTACTACTACCACTCTACATGACTCTGGTGCGCCCGCAACTGGAGTATTGTGTTCAGTTTTGGGCCCCTCATTACAGAAAGGATATAGCCAGGTTGGAGTCAGTGCAGCGTAGGGCCACAAGGATGGTGGCTGGTTTGCAGGGGATGGGGTATGAGGCGAGACTGAGGGAACTGGGTCTCTTCAGCCTGGAGAAGAGGAGACTCAGAGGGGATATGTTGGCAACATACAGGTATGTGAGGGGGTGTCACATGGAGATGGGGAGAGGCCTGTTCTTCCCTGCAGAGGAAGGCAGGACGCGCTCCAATGGAGCAAAGCTCAGGGAGCCAAGGTTCAATTTGGATGCCAGGAAGCACTTCCTGACAGTTAGGACCCCGAGGGCGTGGAATGGGCTTCCACGGGAGGTCGTTGAGGCCCCATCGGTGAGGGTGTTCAAAGATAGGCTGGACATGCACATGGTGGGCATGTCATGAGCGGAGCCGGCTGGTGCCGGAGGTCAGACTAGATGGCCCAGGAGGCCCCTTCTGACTTGCTCTGTTTCTATGTTTCTATGTTTCTCCACTAAATTCATATTTTGAAGCATGTCAGACTTGGAAATCTTTTCTGGGAGGAAGTAGAAGGGGAAGGAATTGTTTAAGTAGGAAACCGGCAAACACATACATACCTTGCAGTTCTAGGTCACAGGTAGTACAAATGTTATGCCATCCTTTTTCTCTCAAAACAATGCATGACATTGCTTCAGCTTGAAGAACTAAATTGTCAGGGACAACAGTAAGCCTTAAGTTTAAATTAGATTTTAAAACTTCACATGTATGTAAAGCTTCTAAAAACAAAATAATTAAGACCTGTGTTTTGCAGAAGTCCTTTGTGATCTATTTTCTGCCAGGGCTTGCTATAAATTTGTCAGAGCTGCCTCCTGATGGCTTTTTCCACTTTGCTCCAGAAATGTGTAAAAAGAGAGAAATCCTGGAAGGCACTGAAGATCTTCTTTGAATGGAAAGGAACCTCATCACTTGCCCTAACTAGGTTCCTCTATCTTAATGTTAATGGAGCAAAATAAGTGAAGTAATTTAAGAGAAAGCACCTCCTACATTTGCTATGTCAGCCTCTAGATAATGGAAGCCATTTTCCATTAAAGGCACTTGTAGTAAATTCTGATCCTACAATATGGTTGAAAACCTGAGATCTGAGAAAAGTGATCTTTTCTCAGTTCATCCTCACAAACCTGTAAATTAGTGTCAAGCATGTGTCCTAGCTCTGTTTGTTTTTCATGCATCTGGATACAGAGTAAGCCAGTGAGGTATAGGCACTGATACAGCTAGCAAGCCAGCTGTAACTATGGGAGGAGTATATGGAACAGGCCCTTTAGATTAGAAATGAGCAAGGAGAAGGTCGTTAACTCCCAAATGAACCGAGGTCACATAGGTGCTCTATACAAACATGAAACACCCCAAGGCTCCCCCCACCCCAGCAATATGTGGAAGAATATTTGAAGGGTTTTCATCTTCCTCTGCAAACTCTTCTTGGCCCTGGGGCGAAAAGACTTGGATTGGGGGCAGAATGGAGTAGCTCGCAGTGACTCTAGTGAAGATGGAAGAGATCTAAGATCCCTTTCCTCTTTTCATGCACTGCTTGTGAAACTACAGTTGCCATTCCTGGCAGGAAATGTCACTGTGATATGCTCCATGCCCTGCTTCTGTTCTGTGAAATAAAGCAGAAGTGACTGTGTATACAGACAGTAGCTATTGATTTCTCACACCAACCTCAGTTGTCTGAGACTTTTTTTTTTTTTTTTTTTTTGGTTTTTAAAAATCATCAGTATGAATTCTGCTCAGAAACTCAGAAAAACTGAAAAATATTTGAATAGGAAGCTGTATGTGACATGTCTCTGTTAACGATCTAAGCATTACCTTTTGAACTACAGTGGTACCTTGGTTCACGGACTTAATCCATTCCAGGACTCTGGGTGTGGTGTGCTCGGGGGGGCGGGGAGATGGGCGCAATCATGCTGGGAGGGGGGATGGCTGAGATTGTGGTTGCCCTCATGCAGGAAAGCCGGGCGCAATCATGGGCACGCTCATGCAGGAAAGACGGGCGTGATCGAGGTCATCTTCCCCCCGCCCCCAGCACGATTGAGGCCATCTCCCCACTCAGAGGAGTGGGGAGATGGCCGTGATCTTGGTCACCACCCAATGCGGAATTCACAACCTGTGTCAAATTTTTTATGAAACTTGTGTTCACGACCTGATTTGGTCGTGAACTGAGGCGTTCGGGAGCCAAGGTACCACTGTAATTGCAGTTTCTACCCAATTTTCCAAGGCAGTCCCAAATTGTTTATATTATAGTGATCTAATCTGGATGTTGTAAAGTCAGTAATTAAAGTCAGAGCCATTATTTCCAAAGCTGGTAAAGAGGGCTGCTGTTACCAGCTGGGTATCCAGGCGTAGCACAAGAAGAAGGAGCACCCCTAAACTATGAACTATATTTTTAGGGAGGAATGCGGGTCCACCTAAATCCTAAACTTGGATCCTGGTCAAATATTCAAATTATGATCCTTTCAGAGCAATAACAATGAATTGGAAGAAATGAGTTTATGTATTTCTGTATTTGCAATGACTGTATCCTACAAGACTCCAGAATCCTGCAACATTACAGAAAATGGTAGTATCCACCTCACATAGAGTCCTCTTCTCTCAACAATAAATGCAGTAGATTTGGTGTTCATCATGACTTGCAGCCATTATGATGTCTTCTTTGTGCTTTCTGAACCATATTCTGTGTTCAGAACTTCCTACAGTTCTAGTCTATAGGGAATAAACATAATTTATTAGGTGGAAAAAAGGCACTCTGGAGAGTGTTTGAGGGCAGGGTGATTTTGATTTTACAGGATCAAGGTATGTCTTCTGATCTCCTTGATTATAGGATCGAGGTGTTCAGTTATTGCTGACAGCTGACACCATGATGTATTAAAATGATAAGTTTCCATTTATACAAGGATGTGTTTGACTTCATAGAATATTTGACAGTATTTGACTGTGTTCATATAGATAGTAAATTGTTAATATTTGATCACTTAATTGGCATCTCAGACTTACTTTCCAGCTCCTGATGAGCTTGGTGCTCTGCCATCGAGTATTATATAACATTTTTCACATGCATTGCATTTGGAGTTGGTTTTTGTTGCTCTGTTTTTATCTTCATCTCCTGAAGTACATTTTAAGCATTAATTTACTGCCATGAGTGTACATAATCTATGGGCTAGTGCAAGCATAAGGTGTCCTATCCCTTTGGAGCTCCTCACAATCCCTTTGGTTTCAACTGCCCTAAATAATGCAGTGTTATCAGCAAACTTGGCCACTTCACTTCCTATTCCTAATTCCAGCTCATTTATGAATGCGTTGAAAAGCACTGGTCCCAATAAAGAACCCTGTGGGATTCTTCTGCTGACATCTCTCCATTGCGAGAAATGGCCATTTATTCACTCTCTGTCTTCTGTTCTTTAATCAGTTAGTGATCTGTGAGAGAACCCACCCCCCTCCTTCTATTCCAAGACTACTTTGTTTGCTCAGGAGCCTTTGGTGAGGGACTTTACTTGGAGGGAGCATACTGTCTCACAGCTAGTTCTTGATCCCTTAACAGTGATTCTGTGGCAGGTTGTAATACATCTTTACAACTGCATTTTTTATTTGCTGATACTCATAACACCATTATTTGTGCAACTCAACAACTGGTACAGAGTATAATTATGTCAAAATTAGAGTTGCATTGTTATTGTATGAATTCTTCATTGGTTACTATATGAGCTAATCCACAACTGATAATGTTAAAACAGCATTTTATTTTTTTATTTGTACTGTCATGGGATCCATGCCTCAATGAAGATGCAGTATAACACTTTAAGCAGTAAATAAAATACGTAAACCTTCACATCTGTCTGCCTATAATCTTAACTTTTAAAAAGAGTTATACTGAAAGCTTTATTCTAGAGATACCCATCATATGATAAAATAAATATTTTATAGTTGCAGGAACATAGCCTTCTGCTTTCTTAAACTCAGGTTTAATCTGAGGAATTTCAAATTCACTGAATTATTCTTTGTGATATTTGAAATCAAAACACATTGACATTCTTTTGTCTTCTGATAGTATTTGCATTATTTGAGCTTACTCCTCCATCTCCAACTTCCTGTTCTGAATTGCTATAGAAAAGCACATATTTCATGGCTCTCAGTAATGCCCATTGCCTGAGCCAAGGGATCATGTGATTTGTTCCCCCCACCCCCCGCTTTCCCCCATGACCAGTCTGTTTCTGCACATGCTGTTCAGTAAACAAACTTCAGGGAACCAGACCAATCTAGTTCAGAGCAGGGAGTTCATTCACACAAAGCACTTTGAAAGTGATGCCTTTGCACAGCCTTGACGTAGGGACTGGGAAGGTGAAGAGTGGGGGTGGCAAAGTTAGTATTTGTGTTTTCATTAATGCTTTTTATAGCTGGGAGCCAACTGTGGCTGGTTAACATTTTCCTGTGACATCTATTACATAGGATTAAGGGCTTCTGATGGAAATGGAGTTGTTAGTCATCATACTGCTAGTTTATAAGACGGCTGTTTGACTTGTCATAGATTATATATTAGAGCAGTACACATATGTTAGTTTAGATTGCTCCTACAGCCAAAGAGACTTATCGCAGGATTGATAGCAAGATATGTTGCATTATTTTAAGTCAGATTAACTTTTTAGACAATGGAGTTATAGGAAGCTTTTAAACAATTCAGTAGGTTGTAGAGTGTACAGTTGTATATAATGTGTAGTATATACCTGTATATTATGTCGTTAACAAATGTAGAGCCATGGGCTGCACCAAAACAACTTTGTTGCAATGGACAAACAACTAAGATTTTGTTTCTGTTTGGGATCTTTAGGACTTGGTTCACAAAGATATGTTAGTGCAAACAATTCTTAACATTAGCTCCTACTCTTGGCTGGTAGAACAGAGCAATACTGAAATAGCTGGCCTCATACCTTACATACGGTCCTTCCAAATGGACTGGGTGTTGTTGTTGTTGTTGTTGTTAGTCGCGAAGTCGCGAATTCGAGTCCGACCCATCGCGACCCCATGGACAACATTCCTCCAGGCCCTCCTGTCCTCCACCATCCCCCGGAGTCCACTCAAGCTCACACCAACCACCTCAGTGACTCCATCCAGCCACCTCATCCTCTGCCGTCCCCTTCTTCTTTTGCCATCTATTGTTCCCAGCATTAGACTCTTCTCTAGGGAGTCCTTCCTTCTCATTAGGTGGCCAAAGTATTTGAGTTTCATCTTCACTATCTGGCCTTCTAAAGAGCAGTCAGGGTTGATCTCCTCTAGGACTGACTGGTTTGATCGCCTTGCGGTCCAAGGGACTCGCAGGAGTCTCCTCCAGCACCACAACTCAAAGGCCTCAATCCTTTTGCGCTCAGCCTTCCTTATGGTCCAGCTTTCACAGCCATACATTGCAACTGGGAAAACCATAGCCTTGACTATACGCACTTTTGTTGGCAGGGTGATGTCTCTGCTTTTTAGTATGCTATCTAGATTTGCCATAGCTTTCCTCCCCAGAAGCAAGCATCTTTTAATTTCTTGGCTGCAGTCCCCGTCTGCGGTGATCTTGGAGCCCAGGAAAATAAAATCTGTCACTACCTCCATTTCTTCCCCATCTATTTGCCAGGAAGTGAGAGGACCAGATGCCATGATCTTAGTTTTCTTAATGTTGAGTTTCAAGCCAACTTTTGTGCTCTCCCCCTTCACCCGCATCAAGAGGCTCTTTAGTTCCTCTTCACTTTCTACCATGAGAGTGGTATCATCTGCATATCTGAGGTTGTTGATATTTCTCCCAGCAATCTTGATTCCAACTGGTGATTCATCTAGCCCTGCCTTTCTCATGATGTGCTCTGCATATAAGTTAAATAGGCAGGGTGACAGTATACAGCCTTGCCGAACTCCTTTCTCAATTTTGAACCAATCAGTGGTTCCGTGTCCGGTTCTCACTGTTGCTTCTTGACCTGCATATAGGTTTCTCAAGAGACAAATAAGATGGTCTGGTACTCCCATCTCTTTAAGAACTTGCCACAATTTGTTGTGATCCACACAATCAAAGGCTTTAGCATAGTCAATGAAGCAGAAGTAGATCTTTTTCTGGAACTCCCTGGCTTTCTCCATGATCCAGCGTATGTTGGCAATTTGATCTCTAGTTCCTCTCCCTCTTCGAAATCCTGCCTGTACTTCTGGTAGTTCTCGGTCCACATACTGCTGGAGCCTAGCTTGTAGGATTTTGAGCATCATTTTGCTAGCATGTGAAATGAGTGCAATGGTGCGGTAGTTTGAACATTCTTTGGCATTGCCCTTCTTGGGGATCGGAATGTAAACTGACCTTTTCCAATCCTGTGGCCACTGTTGAGTTTTCCAAATTTGCTGGCATATTGAGTGTAGCACTTTAACTGCATCATCTTTCAGGATTTTGAATAGCTCAGCTGGAATGCTGTCACCTCCACTAGCTTTGTTGTTGCTCAGACTTCCTAAGGCCCATTTCACTTCACATTCCAGGATGTCTGGCTCGAGGTCAGTGACCACCCCATCGTGGTTATCAGGGATGTTAAGCTCTTTCTTGTATAGTTCTTCTGTGTAATCTTGCCACCTCTTCTTAATCTCTTCTGCCTCTGTTAGGTCCCTGCCATTTTGGTCCTTTATTATGCCCATTTTCGCATGAAATGTTCCCTTCATATCTCTAATTTTCTTGAAGAGATCTCTGGTCCTCCCTATTCTATTGTTTTCTTCTATTTCTTTGCACTGTTCATTTAGGAAGGCATTCTTATCTCTTCTAGCTGTTCTCTGGAATTCTGCATTCAATTGTTTGTATCTTTCTCTTTCTCCCTTGCCTTTCGCTTCCCTTCTTTCCTCAGCTATTTGTAAAGCTTCCTCAGACAGCCATTTTGCTTTCTTGCCTTTCTTTTTCTTTGAGATGGTTTTAGTTGCTGCCTCTTGTACAATGTTGCGAACCTCCGTCCATAGTTCTTCAGGCACTCTATCAGATCTAATTCCTTAAATCTATTTGTCACCTCTACTGTATATTCATCAGGGATATGATTTAAGTCATACCTGAGTGGCCTAGTGCTTTTCCCTACTTTCTTCAACTTAAGCCTAAATTTTGCTACCAGAAGCTCATGATCTGAGCCACAGTCAGCTCCTGGTCTAGTTTTTACTGACTGTATAGAACTTCTCCATCTTTGGCTGCAGAGCACATAGTCAATCTGATTTCTGTGTTGACCGTCTGGTGATGTCCATGTGTAGAGACGTCTCTTGGGTTGTTGGAAAAGAGTGTTTGTTATGACCATCGTATTCTCTTGACAAAATTCTACCAGCCTATGCCCTGCTTCATTTTGTATTCCAAGGCCAAACTTGCCTGTTATTCCAGTTATCTTTTGGTTTCCTACTTTAGCATTCCAATCCCCCATGATGATAAGGACATCATTTTTTGGAGTTAATTCTAGCAGGTGTTGTAGGCCTTCATAGAACTGGTCAACTTCAGCCTCTTCAGCACCAGTGGTTGGGGCATAGACTTGGACTATTGTGATGTTGAATGGTTTGCCTTGGATTCGAACTGAGATCATTCCAGCTTGAATAGCTCTTTGCTCCTGAGTATTGGTATCTGAAAGTCCATGAGTTTGTGAGCTTTCAGTTATGTTTCTTTGGCTATTATTAGGATAGATACAACTGGATCTAGTTGACAGTTATAAAGTTTGTTCCTGTGCCTGTGATGCTTCAAGCAGAACAGGATTATCTGTCTACCCCTGGGTATTCAGTCTTTCATGTGTTGCTGCTGCTACTTTGTTTTGTTTTTTATCAATAAGTTGTCAAAGGTGCATGGAGACATCAGTTCTTTCCTGGGTTAAGTGAGCCATTAGTGCAACTACGCAATGCACTTTGTCCCTGGTTTAAGAACACGATCTGTTCCGGACAACATCCTTCAGTTGAATTTGTATGTAAGTTGGATCAAGTATATAAAAAGCATGTGAAACACTTTAGAAACACTTCTATATATGCTAAAACATCTTAAACACACTATTTTAATAATGATAATACAATAATAATAAAGTAACTACTTTATAATAATACAATAATAAGGTAACTACAAGGAGCAACTGAGAGAAAGAATCTTGTATGTATATGTATTACAGTTCTTAAACAGTTTGTAACTGGGGGAGTAGGTGTACTTTGATTAACATACTAGTTACTGAAGAGAGCAGAGATGGAGGGTGACTGCTGGAACTCATTGAGAACCATAAACAAGCAAAGACAGGTGTTATGATAAATACATGCAGGAATGCCTCAGAGAGATCCACTAACATTCGCATCAAAAAGGGTTCTTGATGCAGCAAATATGAGTTCATAGAGAGTTCTGTGATGCTTTATGGACAAGCTTTCTTTCCATGAGCATTATATTAGAGTTAGAGGGCGTACACTGAGATTTCTTCCTTGACTAGATCACTTAATAGGCAGACCTTAATCTTGCTCAGCATTTTTCATATTTTATAATTGCTTGTGATAGTGCTTTTATAGTATCCTTTTACCTATTCCTTTTTAAACCAATTCAAATCTAGGGTCAGTACAGGATTGGAGTAGTTGTTGTTGTTAGTCACAAAGTTGTGTCCGACCCATCACGACACCATGGAGAACATTCCTCCAGGCCTTCCTGTCCTCCACCATCCCCTGGAGTCCACATAAGCTCACGCTGACTGCTTCAGTGACTCCATCTAGCCGCCTCATTCTCTGCCGTCCCCTTCTTCTTTTGCCTTCAATTGTTCCCAGCATTAGGCTCTTCTCTAGGGAGTCCTTCCTTGGTCATTAGGTGGCCAAAGTATTTGAGTTTCATCTTCAGGATCTGGCCTTCTAAAGAGCAGTCAGGGTTGATCTACTCTAGGACTGACCGGTTTGATCACCTTGCAGTCCAAGGGACTCGCAGGAGTCTTCTCCAGCAGCACAATTCAAAGACTTCAATTCTTCTGCGCTCAGCCTTCCTTATGGTCCAGCGTTCACAGCTATACATTGCAACTGGGAAAACTGTAGCTTTGACTATACGCACTTTTGTTGGCAGGGTGATATCTCTGCTTTTTAGTATGCTGTTTAGATTTGCCATAGCTTTCTTCCCCAGGAGCAAGCGTATTTCAATTCTTGGCTGTAGTCCCCATCTGCAGTGATCTTGGAGCCCAGGAAAATAAAATCTGTAACTACTTCCATTTCTTCCCCATCTATTTGCTAGGAAGTGAGAGGACCGGCTGCCATGATCTTAGTTTTCTTAATGTTAAATTTCAAGACAACTTTTGCGCTCTCCTCCTTCACCCGCATCAGGAGGCTCTTTAGTTCCTCTTCACTTTCTGCCATGAGAGTGGTATCATCTGCATATCTGAGACTGTTGATATTTCTCCCAGCAATCTTAATTCCAACTGGTGATTCATCTAGCCCTGCCTTTCTCATGATGTGCTCTGCATATTAGTTAAATAGGCAGGGCGACAGTATACAGCCTTGCCGAACTCCTTGCTCACTTTTGAACCAATCAGTGGTTCCGTGTCCAGTTCTCACTGTTGCTTCTTGACCTGCATATAGGTTTCTCAAGAGACAAATAAGATGGTGTGGTACTCCCATCTCTTTAAGGACTTGCCACAATTTGTTGTGATCCACACAATCAAAGGCTTTAGCATAGTCAATGAAGCAGATCTAGATGTTTTTCTGGGACTCCCTAGCTTTCTCCATGGTCCAGCATATGTTGGCAATTTGATCTCTAGTTCCTCTCCCTCTTCGAAATCCTGCCTGTACTTCTGGTAGTTCTCGGTCCACATACTGCTGGAGCCTAGCTTGTAGGATTTTTAGCATCACTTTGCTAGCATGTGAAATGAGTGCAATGGTGCGGTAGATTGAACATTCTTTGGCATTGCCCTTCTTGGGGATCGGAATGTAAACTGACCTTTTCCAATCCCGCGGCCACTGTTGAGTTTTCCAAATTTGCTGGCATGTTGAATGTAGCACTTCGTCACCTCGTCATGTCTGGCTTGAGGTCAGTGACCACCCCATTGTGGTTATCAGGGACATTAAGCTCTTTCTTGTATAGTTCTTCTGTGTAATCTTGCCACCTCTTCTTAATGTCTTCTGCCTCTATTAGGTCCCTGCCATTTTGGTTCTTTATTGTGCCCATCTTTGCATGAAACGTTCCCTTCATATCTCCAATTTTCTTGAAGAGATCTCTGGCCCTCCCTATTCTATTGTTTTCTTCTATTTCTTTGCACTGTTCATTTAAGAAGGCATTCTTATCTCTTCTTGCTATTCTCAGGAATTCTGCATTCAGTTGCGTGTATCTTTCTCTTTCTCCCTTGCCTTTCCCTTCCCTTCTTTCCTCAACTATATGTAAAGCTTCCTCAGACAGCCATTTTGCTTTCTTGCATTTTTTTTTCTTTGGGATGGTTTTAGTTGCTACCTCTTGTGCAATGGTGCAAACCTCCGTTCATAGTTCTTCAGGCACTCTGTCTATCAGCTCTAATTCCTTAAATCTATTTGTCACCTCCACTGTATATTCATCAGGAATATGATTTAAGTCATACCTGAGTGGCCTAGTGCTTTTTCCTACTTTTATTCAATTTAAGCCTAAATTTTGCAACCAGAAGCTCATGATCAGAGCCACAGTCAGCTCCTGGTCTAGTTTTTACTGACTGTATAGAGCTTCTCCATCTTTGGCTGCAGAGCACATAGTCAATCTGATTTCTGTGTTGACCGTCTGGTGATGTCCATGTGTAGAGTCGTCTTTTGGGTTGTTGGAAAAGAGTGTTTGCTATGACCATCCTATTCTCTTGATGATTCTACCAGCCTGTGCCCTGCTTCATTTTGTACTCCAAGGCCAAACTTGCCTGTTATTCTGGTTATCTTTTGGCTTCCTACTTTAGCATTCCAATCCCCCATGATGATAAGGACATCATTTTTTGGAGTTAATTCTAGAAGGTGTTGTAGGCCTTCATAGAACCGGTCAACTTCAGCCTCTTCAGCACCAGTGGTTGGGGCATAGACTTGGACTACTGTGATGTTGAATGGTTTGTCTTGGATTTGAACTGAGATCATTCTGTCATTTTGGAGATTGTATCCCATTACTTCTTTTCCTACTCTCTTTTATTAACTATGAAGGCTACTCCATTTCTTCTGAGGGATTCTTGCCCGCAGTAGTATACCTGATGGTCATCTGAATTAAATTCACCCATTCCTGTCCATTTTAGTTCACTGATTCCTAAGATGTCGATGTTCAGTCTTGTCATCTCTTGTTTGATCACGTTCAGCTTGCCTTGATTCATGAATCTTACATGCCAGGTTCCTATGGAGTATAGATCTTTACAGCATTGGACTCTCCTTTCACCACCAGTTACATCTGCAACTGAGTGTCCTTTCGGCTTTGACCCAGTCACTTCATTCTTTCTGGCACTACTAGTACTAGCCCTCTGCTCTTCCCCAGTAGCATATTGAACACCTTCTGACCTGAGGGGCTCATCTTCCGGCGTCATATCTTTTTGCCTTTTGGTCCTGTCCATGGGGTTTTCATGGCAAAGATACTGGAGTGGGTTGCCATTTCCTTCTCCAGTGGATCACGTTTTGTCAGCGCTCTCTGCTACGACCTGTTTGTCTTGGTTGGCCCTGCACAGCATAGCTCATAGCTTCATTGAGCTATACAAGCCCCTTTGCCATGACAAGGCAGTGATCCATGAAGGGGATTTGAGTAATACTCTAATATATTAAAAAAGCATTTCTTGAGCATCATGGAAGACTACGAGATTACTTCGATAAATAATTTGACTCTTACTTGACTTTTTATGGGTTGCTATATTAGGGGAAGGGGTATAGCTCATCTGGTGAGCGTACTTTGATGTGGAAAGTCTCATGTTGATTTCCTGGCATCTTTGGTTAGGGCTGGAAAACGTTATTCTGAACTAGATAGTCCAGTGATCTGACTTGATATAAGGCAGTTTATTACCTCCCTGTTTAAGGTGCTTAATAAAGCTGCTTGGTCTTTCGATAACTGAGTTATGCTACGGTGGGTACAGTTTCTCTCAATAATTTTGAGAGGGGATAACAACCAGAATATAGTAAGGGATTTGGCACAAATACAATGTATGAATTATTTCTGGAATTTTTCACATCTTCAAAGTGAGGTACAGTTATGAAGCAACTAATCCTCCCAAGAGTACTTTGAAAAGTACTGATCCTAACTGAACACAGATAGCATCTTATTCCTTGAGAATTTTAAAGTACTACATTGCACACCCATTTGAGCCTTTCTTTCTTAAGTATGTTACAGTGAGCAGGTTTGGGTTATTATTTAAGCCCAAGGTGGCTATATAACCACCCTGAGCCTAAAGTTCTCCGGGTGGCAGGGAGCTGTGCATGTCTAGTAGACAAGCATGGCAGGGATCCTGGGGGCACCCTTCCCCTTTGGTCCTTTAGCAGGTATCTCATGGGATGCCACTGGAACACTGTGAAAGGAGAGGGGATGACAGCCACTGAATGTGGGCACTTTGAGCATTCTTCCAATTCCAGCCCATAGGTTGCCTTATACTGGGCTTGGAAGTCCAGTGCAAGGTGACCCCTTCCTTCCTACCATTCAGCTGCTGGCTCCACTGAGGGAGTGGAAGTCCCTGAGCCACCTGGTGCTGTGCTTCCTTGAGGAAGTGTGTTGTGGGGTAGCTCAGCCACTCCTCCCACTGTCCTTGCCTGCTGCAGCACTTGTGGGAATGGTGTTGGGGTAGTTTGAGCTGGTGGAGAAAAAAAGCCAGTGAGGTGAGGCTATGCTTCTGTTCTCTCCTGGCTCTGACTGCCATTTGGAGCAAACACAGAAGGGTAGTGAGTTTCAGGAACCTGAAGCCTAAATCACTTCCACTAACCTTCGGACACCAGGAATCACCAGGTGCATGGGGAGAACCTGGAGAGAGCTACTGGGCAGAGTCCCTTGACCAGAGCAACAACCCTCTGGCCAAGGGACATGGGAGTGTTGTTATGTGTTGTTCTGTTTTCTGCCTTGATGATAGCATGATAAATCATCAGGATTTGGATGACACAATGCACCTAGGATTTCCTAAACCCTAGAAGAAACCATGGAGTGTTTGGGTGACTTATAAGCCACCCCCAGGAAGCATGGGGACTCAAACAAGCCACTCTCCCCATGGCTTACAGTGTCATGCAAACTCATTCAGTGTGAATATAATCCTGATATTACACCTAGGGATATAACAGATGCAGTTCTAGCCCTACTAAGCATGGATATTTAGTGATGTGGAAAACTTGCAGTTGCTGCTACTCTATCATTCAGCTTTCTCAGGCACAGGGGGCTTACAAGAACAAAATAATGGCTTGAATTAGTATTCCTGAGGTCAGCAGTTCAGTTTGCAGTTTTGTCAACAGTGAAAATAATGTAGAATTGGTAACTGCATGGAATTTTGAGAGATAATAATAGAATCTGATTTAGAGATATAAATGTTATTGAAATTAGAGCTGAAGTATTTCTGGAATCTCACAGACTGGGGGAACAGAACCTCTTTTGCAGAGGACATTGCAGGAGAAGTGTCTTGTTTCCAGAAAGTTTAAAAATTTAAATGGCAATTGAGGAGGGAATGGGTGGAGGGGAGACTTTGTGACAGGAAGGCATTGTAGCAAGGAAGGTCTAACGGACTACTTTTCTTCCCATTTTCTTCCACAATCTGATATATTAGAATACTGTGTTGCATGAAAGTCTAAGTAGGAGGTGCTTTTCACTAGAAATCAAAAGTGGCATTTTCAGGATGTCAACATGGATCTATCATTTTGCTGAAGGAACAATGCCAAGCAGTTCTGTTCTGACATTTACTTCATCCTCCAAAATTGATGTACTCATTCATTGTTTTGATCATTTACTTTTGTGGTCCAACAACTTTAATATCAAGCTGCAGTAGATTGTAACAACCATGTACTATGATATGATCTAGAAAGTAAATGAAGATTCTATCTATATCTCAGAATGTTATAGGTAACTTAGAACCATTACAAGCAGTCATGTCAAAACTTGTCTTGCCATTTTCACTTTGTGAATTATCACAGTTCTGATAGTGAGTTAAATACAGGTTGGTCGCAATATATCTACACACTTAAAACAGAAGAATAAAATTCAGTTGCACTGAAGAAAAAATTTACAGACCAGCATTCCTCAGATTACAAGCTTTACAGACAGCTGGTCTTAGATTGCAAACCACTGATACATTTTCAACTCTTCCTGGTTTACATACTAATGAAAAATGAAATTACTGCAGAAATTTTCCCCTGACAGTTAATGTTTATTTTTAATTATGTATTTATATCAGTTGTATTGATACGGTTACTGGTACAATTACAGTTACTTTCCAATTCTAAAGTGACTTCTTCAGCTTTTGGAGCCTCTTTGACTATTCATAGTGGGATTGATTTCTAATGTTTTTTGATGGTTCAAGTTTAAGATCATTCTTATGTAACATGCTTTTCTGCCTTAAGTATAACTTGAGACACAGTCCAACCTTGTTTAAACCTTAGGTTAATCCATGAAGAGTAATTAAGTTATTGACTAACAAGCAATGTTCTTGTCTTGACTCCTCTGGAATGCATGTTCTTATCTTGATGTCCTACATGAAGTTTATATCTGTAGACATTTATGCACTGGGGGAGGTGATTTTCCTTAAATTGTATTCCTTGGTAATATATTTCAGTCATTTGTTTTTCTCATCTGCAGTCTCTGTAGGACAAATGACAGTCACATTGTCTGCTGGGTTCCAGAAACCTTGGAAAGCCTAGTTGGATAAAGAAACCTTTACATTCCTTTTTTAATTCTCATTTGAAGAAGCTGGATCAAATTCAGATGACCTGAGCAGATATCACTGCTAACTTGATTGCGTATATGAGCTTAACCTCACTAACTTAAAATATGTAGGTAGTTAAAATTAGTTTTGTTGCTAAGGGTGGCTATTTCCAAAATTTCTAATAGACTGTTCTTTCTGGGAATCCAGACCTAAGTTTACCTTCCTCTTAGATAAATTGTGCATTTCTAATTTATCTTCAGAATTCACAACTAAGCAAAAATATCTTCTCTTGTGTAGCATGAGAGCCTTGTCACAGTTTAAATTTTGCTTGCAGGGTTAGTCCTCTAGATCTCTTCCTTAGTTACAAATCTCTTCTCCCCCATCTCCATGCAGTTGTTCCTGTGACCATTACATCACTAGAATTTCAATATAAATGTTATGTGTAAATGAGTATGGAAATTCTGATTATACCTCTACCACGTGGGTGCTGAGTGGCCTAGCACTAGCACTGAGCTAGTCTACACACCTGTTTCTACTGGCACAACTATCTTCATTATGCTGTTCCTTCACCTAGAATAGGCACACTGAAAACAGGAGCAGCATAATTAACATGGCAGCACTGACAAATTAGGGTGTGCCTGTGCAGGGCTGGCCATCCCTTCTCTCTGTTGTCACCCAGACAAGCTACACTAAATGCAATGAGGCACTAGTATTTTGTTTCAGTTTCATTTGGGACAATTATCAGGCTTGCTTAAGAGGAGAGTATTAGAAATAATAACAGTAAGCATCACCAGCAGGAATTTGTAGGTTTAAAGACAAAGGCTTTAAGCCTTTATATAAAGGCTTGATTTGCCAATTAGCCATCCTCACTCCTTTTCACAGTAAAAGTCTGTTGGTTTGGGATTTATTTATTTATTTATTTATTTTACAAATTTATATGCCGCCCCCTTGCAAACGAGCCTCGGGGCGGCTAACAACATATAAAAAATACAATATAAAACAATACACAATCTAAAACTGGCCCATCTCATAGTCTAAAAGTAAAAATATATAAATATAAACAATAAATAACAATAATTAACAATATAAAATTAATAATTTAACAATTAAAATATTTCTTAAATAAAAAGGTCTTTGCCTGGCACTGAAAAACAAATAATGATGGCACCAGGCAAGCCTCTCTGGGGAGCGCATTCCATAGGTGAAGCACCACCGCAGAGAAAGCCCTCCTCCGGGTACTCACCCTCCTTACTTCTCTCACAGAGGGTTCCCGGAGGAGAGCATCAGCTGCCGATCGTAGCGGGCGGGAGGGCATATATGGTCGCAGGTGCTCCTTTAGGTAGCCAGAACCCAATCCGTTAAGGGCTTTATAGGTAAGAACCAACACCTTGAATTGGGCCCGGACTTCAATGGGAAGCCAGTGTAACTGACGGAGAACTGGGGTGATATGAGAACCATGCCCAGTCCACATCAGCAACCTGGCAGCTCTATTTTGCACCAATTGAAGTATCCAGACCGTCTTCAAGGGTAGCCCCACATAGAGCGCGTTACAGAAGTCTAACCGGGAAGTCACCAACACATGTGTCACTGTCGCCAGGCAGTCGAACTCCAGGAAGGGACGCAACTGATGGCTCAGCCGAAGCTGATGGAAAGCGCTCCTTGCCACTGCTGACATTTGGGCTACCAAGGTCAGCTCCGGGTCGAGGAGCACTCCCAGGCTGTGGACCCTGTCTTTCAGAGGGAGTGCAACCCCATTTAAGACTAGGGTCAGGTCCCCCACTCCAAAGCCCGACCCACCTACCAACAGGACCTCCGTCTTGTCAGGATTGAGCCTCAGTTTATTGGCCCTCATCCAGCCAATTACCTCGGCCAGGCACCGGTTCAGCACAGCCACTGCCTCACCTGGATCGGTGCAAAACGAGAGGTAGAGCTGGGTATCACCAGCGTACTGATGATTCCACAGCCCACACCTCCTGATGACCTCTTCCAGCGGTTTCATGTAGATGTTAAAGAGCAAAGGGGACAAAATGGAACCCTGCAGAACTCCATGGCATAGCTGCCATGGCGCAGAGCCATAGTCCCTCAGCACCACCTTCGGGAATCGGCCATTGAAGTAGGAGCAGAACCACTGCAAAGCAGTGCCTCCACCCCCAGACTCGCCAGCCTATCCAGAAGGATACCATGGTCGATGGTATCGAAAGCTGCCGAGAAGTCCAAGAGAACCAACAGGGACGCTCTCCCACTATCTCTCTCCCTGCACAGGTCATCATACAGGGCAACCAAGGCAGATTCAGTGCCAAAGCCAGGTCTGAAACCGGACTGAAATGGGTCTAGATAATCAGTTTCATCCAAGAGTGCTTGGAGTTGTCCTGCCACCACCCGCTCCAGCACCTTGCCCAGAAACGGGATGTTGTCCACCAGTCTATAATTGGCGACCACCTCTGAATCCAGGGAAGCCTTCTTTAGGACTGGCTGGACTTCCACCTCCTATACAGTAGAGGTGACAAATAGATTTAAGGAATTAGATCTGATAGACAAAGTGCCTGAAGAACTATGGACGGAGGTTCGCAACATTGTACAAGAGGCAGCAACTAAAACCATCCCAAAGAAAAAGAAATGCAAGAAAGCAAAATGGCTGTCTGAGGATGCTTTACAAATAGCTGAGGAAAGAAGGGAAGCGAAAGGCAAGGGAGAAAGAGAAAGATACAAACAATTGAATGCAGAATTCCAGAGAACAGCTAGAAGAGATAAGAATGCCTTCCTAAATGAACAGTGCAAAGAAATAGAAGAAAACAATAGAATAGGGAGGACCAGAGATCTCTTCAAGAAAATTGGAGATATGAAGGGAACATTTCATGCAAAGATGGGCATAATAAAGGACCAAAATGGCAGGGACCTAACAGAGGCAGAAGAGATTAAGAAGAGGTGGCAAGATTACACAGAAGAACTATACAAGAAAGAGCTTAACATCCCTGATAACCACGATGGGGTGGTCACTGACCTCGAGCCAGACATCCTGGAATGTGAAGTGAAATGGGCCTTAGGAAGTCTGAGCAACAACAAAGCTAGTGGAGGTGACAGCATTCCAGCTGAGCTATTCAAAATCCTGAAAGACAATGCTGTTGAGTGCTACACTCAATATGCCAGCAAATTTGGAAAACTCAACAGTGGCCACAGGATTGGAAAAGGTCAGTTTACATTCCGATCCCCAAGAAGGGCAATGCCAAAGAATGTTCAAACTACCGCACCATTGCACTCATTTCACATGCTAGCAAAGTGATGCTCAAAATCCTACAAGCTAGGCTCCAGCAGTATGTGGACCGAGAACTACCAGAAGTACAGGCAGGATTTCGAAGAGGGAGAGGAACTAGAGATCAAATTGCCAACATACGCTGGATCATGGAGAAAGCCAGGGAGTTCCAGAAAAAGATCTACTTCTGCTTCATTGACTACGCTAAAGCCTCTGATTGTGTGGATCACAACAAATTGTGGCAAGTTCTTAAAGAGATGGGAGTACCAGACCATCTTATTTGTCTCTTGAGAAACCTATATGCAGGTCAAGAAGCAACAGTGAGAACCGGACACGGAACCACTGATTGGTTCAAAATTGAGAAAGGAGTTCGGCAAGGCTGTATACTGTCACCCTGCCTATTCAACTTATATGCAGAGCACATCATGAGAAAGGCAGGGCTAGATGAATCACCAGTTGGAATCAAGATTGCTGGGAGAAATATCAACAACCTCAGATATGCAGATGATACCACTCTCATGGCAGAAAGTGAAGAGGAACTAAAGAGCCTCTTGATGCGGGTGAAGGAGGAGAGCGCAAAAGTTGGCTTGAAACTCAACATTAAGAAAACTAAGATCATGGCATCTGGTCCTCTCACTTCCTGGCTAATAGATGGGGAAGAAATGGAGGTAGTGACAGATTTATTTTCCTGGGCTCCAAGATCACCGCAGACGGGGACTGCAGCCAAGAAATTAAAAGACGCTTGCTTCTGGGGAGGAAAGCTATGGCAAATCTAGATAGCATACTAAAAAGCAGAGACATCACCCTGCCAACAAAAGTGCGTATAGTCAAGGCTATGGTTTTCCCAGTTGCAATGTATGGCTGTGAAAGCTGGACCATAAGGAAGGCTGAGCGCAAAAGGATTGAGGCCTTTGAGTTGTGGTGCTGGAGGAGACTCCTGCGAGTCCCTTGGACCGCAAGGCGATCAAACCGGTCAGTCCTAGAGGAGATCAACCCTGACTGCTCTTTAGAAGGCCAGATAGTGAAGATGAAACTCAAATACTTTGGCCACCTAATGAGAAGGAAGGACTCCCTGGAGAAGAGTCTAATGCTGGGAACAATAGATGGCAAAAGAAGAAGGGGACGGCAGAGGATGAGGTGGCTGGATGGAGTCACAGAGGCGGTTGGTGTGAGCTTGAGTGGACTCCGGGGGATGGTGGAGGACAGGAGGGTCTGGAGGAATGTTGTCCATGGGGTCGCGATGGGTCGGACTCGACTTTGCGACTAACAACAACAACAACACCCGGCCATCTGTTAAAGAGGCGTTGACCACCTCCAAGATCCAGGGCACAATCCCGTCCTTGGCACTCTTTAATAGCCAAGATGGGCACAGGTCCAGTAAACAGGTGGTTGAGCGTACCGATCCAAGCACCTTGTCCACATCATCAGGCCGCAAAAACTGAAATTCATCCATCAATGTGGGACAAGCCAGCACGGTTGGCCCCTCCCCAAGAGAATCTGCATCAACAATGGAGTCCAGCTCGTGACGAATCTGAGCAACTTTCTCCCTGAAATGCATGGCAAAGTCGTCACAGCGGACTTTCGAGAGCGGCACCAGATCTTTAGTGGGACCAGGTTTAATCAGCCCCTGAACCACCCGAAAAATCTCCACTGGACGGCATTGTGAGGAGGCAATGGACATGGAGAAGAATTTCTTCTTCGCCGCCCTCACCGCCACAGCATAGGCCCGATACTGGGCTCTAAGATGTGCTCGATCGGATTCGTCCCATGATTTCTTCCACCTACGCTCTAGCCGTGTACCAACCCGCTTCATCGCCCGTAATTCAGGTGTATACCAGGGGGATGAATGGGCTCTGCCCGGTTGGAGAGGGCGCTTAGGAGCGATTGTGTCGATAGCCCTGGTCATCTCCCCGTTCCACATATTGACCAGGGCATCAACAGGAGCCCCAGCCTTGCCAACTGGAAAATCCCCCAGAGCCCTCAGGAATCTATCCAGATCCATCCGACTCCAGGGGCGGACCATCACAATCTGGTCCGCACCCTTACAGAGGGAGAGGCTACTTTCGAGCTCAAACCTCACGAGGGAGTGATCTGACCATGACAGGGGCGTCAAACGTAAATTCTTCACCCTCAGATCACCTTCTTCTCGACCTGTTGATAAAACCAGGTCCAGAGTGTGTCCACGTTCATGGGTCGGGCCGCTGACATGTTGAGGCAGCCATGAAGTCCTGAGCCGCCTCGGAAAGGTCAGTCTCGGCATGGAGATTGAAGTCCCCCAGGAGCACCATTCTGGGGGTCTTCAACACCAGGTCCGAGACGACTTCCGTCAGCTCAGGCACGAGTCTGTTGGGCAGAAGTGTGCGCTGTACACCAACAGAATCCCCAATCTGTCTCGGTTGCTCAACACCAAGTGGAGACACTCCAGCCCCGGTCTCGAGGGGATAGGAAGCCCCACGAGGGAAAAAGAAGCTTGATAAACTAAAGCAACCCCCCCTCCCCTCCGGGCATGGATGGCGCTGAACTAGGTACCCAGGTGGGCACAGTTCTGAGAGGGCAACATCTCCCCCCTCCCCCACCCAGGTCTCTGTGATACAGGCCAGGTCGGCCCTCTCATCCACAATCAGGTTGTGGATGAGTGTAGCTTTATTGCGGACCGACCTGGTGTTAAGCAACAGCACCGTCAGGCCCGTGGGGCAGTTGACCAGGCTACCTGGCACCCGCTGGCTGGGGGAATAACCAGAAGGAGGGACAGATGTTAACCATCTGTCCCGCCTTCTAGGTGGGACCGTTAAACCCCTATCGCGACCATAGCAACCATTGCCCATCACCACCGCTATGGTGGCCCCCACGCGCTCCCCAGGCAACATTCCTAACCTTACCAGAGATGGGATGGTAAAAAGTAACTCATTTTCAGGCTTTGTTTAAGTATGAAGTGGGCATGTTTTTGCTTTTTTTCAGCTGGCAGCTCAGTTGCTCCTGGCTGCATTTTGTTCCTGAGACAGATTGTTCCTGGAATGACACTTGATTCTGAAGTAGTATCCTTCCCAGGAGCATTCTTTGGGCAAATGGTGGGTACCCTAATTACTACAATTTTGACAGTAATTTGTTCTCCTCCCAAGTACTCCTTGGAAAGATGCTCAGTATGTAATTATGCAATATTATTTCCAGGGGGATTCTGTCCCCAGAATATGATGCAGTTTGGAATCCACCAAGCCATTGCCTGAAACAGCCACAAAGTTCTTTATTCTTTGGAGAAAAGCAGAGTGGGTGGGGGTCAGAAATATCTTGGACACCTCATTTTAATGGTAAGACTGAGAATTCCTTAAATTTACCCATCCTCCTGAAGATTAATACAAACTGGGAGGCCATATCTATGATTTTTGGCTGGACACTTGCTTTAGATTAGTACTACGCAATTATGCCCCTGTCAGATTTCAGTTTCTAGGTATGAGGACTAGTGTTAGTCAAAGGCTGCTTCTTGAACAGACTTTATTACCCTGCAGTTACCCTTTTTCCATGTCTTCTCACCATTTCTCCATCTTTCTTTATTCCAGCAATAATCAGTTAAGGAGGGAAACATGGAGAGGTTCACAGTGCCTTAGAGTACTGGGAAGCACTTTTGTTTCATCAAGTTGTCCCAATGGATGAGAGATGTCTAATGAACAGAAATGATACATCTTTACAGCAGCTAATGTTGATGAATGCTTATGCTGGTGTTTTATTATGTTCTCATCCTATATTCTAAGGAAGAACTGATCTGAATGTTGTTTTAAAAGTTAAACCAAAACTACTGGCAAGAAATCTAGATAACAGAACAAGAGAGATCCATCTAGAAACATATATTTATTGAACCACAAAAAGCAGTTAAAATATGTTGGAGTTTTAAACTAGGATTTTTGTTTGCACCTGGGAAAACTGCTAGAGTGAAAATTATTTGTAAAAACAAAGCCAAAACAAGCAAGCATCTTGCTGTGTGCTTTGATTTGGCTATGTGATTGCAACCACAAAAATGCTTGCAAGAAACAATAAAAAAAATCCACATGTGGAACATACTCAGCAAGCTAAAGATTGTTGCTTGGATCATCTTGTCTCACAGTTCACAGCAATCAGTTAAGACTTTCAGTGAAATGATTTTTTTTAATGTTAAAGAACATCATGGTTTTTCAAAGCAATTGGTTTGGTAGCTGATATAGTTTCATGACAATCAAAAAGAGTTTCATTGAGAGTAAGGGGTATAAGATTTTTTTAAAACCCCTTTTGTGTGAACAGGCTTTGTATACACAAAAATATCTTTTTTTACCTTACAAATGGGAGAAGAATGGAAGACACTTTGCATAGCTGGGTGTTACTCTGAGCTTAACAAATTTGTATTTCAAACCAGAGAACTACAGACTGGTGTGACATCACAGAATAGAATATGGATGATTCTTTACAAGACCCTATTTTTCTCAGAATTAGTAGTGAGCCATTGTCCAAGCACACTGTGCCACTGCTGCCCTAGTATGTGCTACCACAGGTATTCTTTCGAAGGTAAGAGATGACATCCAAGTCTAAAAATTACTCATTCCAGATTACTCATGCAGTTTGTATATGGGTTAACTGACAATATTAACAGAATGCCCTTGTCCAATTCTAATTTGTGTGATTACCTTCAGACTCCCCCAATTCCCTCTGCTGTTTAGATTAGATATGGCATTCTTTGCTTTTGTGTTAAGCCTTTGGCTAGTAGTAAGTATACCTGTTTTTCAGTACTGATAAAGGGAATCTCATTCCATTCAGGGAAATACTGATTATGTGGCTTGAGCAGAAAAGTCAAATGAAGATCCATTCTGAAGATAGTTTGTCAAGCTCTTTGAGGGCTTTGTGGTGAAAAGGCCTATATAAATGTGAGGCTGCTGTTGATTAACTTAGCATTCTTTCTTACCTTCATGGCAGTTAGATGGCCTTCTTTTTAGAACTGAAATTTTAAAGATACATTAAAAATAGAAATGATTTTGTTATATATGCCAACTGTATTGAACATATTTGTCTTGTTTTTAGCATATTTAATATACCATGTTTAACATATTTTGATTGTTTCCCAAATTCATACACATGCCCTTCTCCAGCTGCAAGGGTGGCTGATTAAAAACATCAAAACCTTTGGTACCAAATCTGTATATTATCATAAAAGTCCAGATATCACCCTGTTTTTCTGCCCAACAACGGCTGTCATGTCATGTGATAGCTGTAACCCTTCTTGAAGTTTAAGATAGGACTTTTTCTGAAGGAAATACTATATCCTGCTTTTTAACCATGCAGAATCACAGATTTGGCTTCTATTAATTATGTACCTAGTGCACTTCTTAAAATTAATCTCCTGGTAATATGTGATAGACAATTTTACTGGTATTTTTTGTTTGAACAAGATAATGGAGCAAGTTTAGATCAGTGCTAGAGACACACAAGGCTACCAAATAATTATATTTTTTTTGAGGATGATCCTAAACTGCTTCTTTGTTCCAACATGCCTTTGTACTGCATGACATCTTTTACACAAGGTGCAGTCCTAATCCAATCAACTCTTCAAATGTTTCTTCCATTACCATGTTAAAGCTCAACTGCAGGGTAGAGTTTAATACAAAGCCTTTACTCAGAAACCTGTTTTTCCCCCCCTTTCACAGTATATATTACCATAATTGTAATTTGAAAATTCTCATAATGTTTTCCAAATATTGCTTAGTGGTTTAGCAAAAGGAGGACATCTAGTAAGGACCATACATCCTGATCTTGCTTGTTTACTCAAAAGAAACTCTTGCTAAATTCAGAGGAAATTACTTCAACATAAATGAATATAGGATTGCATCTTGTTCTGCCAGTCACAGTGGTTCTTTTTTGGATCTAGAGACAATAAGCACACTTGTGAGCAAAGATTAAAGAGCATTATTTGCAGACTATAGAAAAGAAATTATAAGGTAGGTACAAAATACAATTTCTGCCTCTTTTCTCCTATTGGGAACTCCTCAAAGTAATAACAGACAGACTCCAAATCTCAATACAGACCTAGCTGCAGAAGATGCTATATACCTTGTTTTCATATGCTTATTGCCTCTGGATCCAGAAAATTATAATTTTCCACTAGCAGAGACCTGTTCTGAATTCTCTTGACACAAATTGGCTGTGTGCAAATTAATTCAGTTGTAGTTTTCTGTCTTTGGAATAGTAAATTAAAATGTTAATACTAACACATTTGGGCTGTGTTCTTCAAATCACAGAGCATGCTATTTTTCTATGGAGTAGGTGAAGAATGAAAAATGACTTGCTATAGAGGCACAAAGTTTAGGCCCTGTGCCATGTAATAAGGCTCCTCCCTGTGCACCAGAGGTAGGCAACTGTAAGAATAGCTCGGAAGATCAGGGTGTCCCACAGTTTTTGCCAGGGATGGTGTGTATGGCTCCATTATTAATGCAGAAGGTAATATAACAAATCATTAAAGGACAGGAAGAAAACAAAGCTGGTTGAGTTTTCTTGGGCTACAAAAGATGTGATTATGAGAAACATTTTGAAATCATAGTGCAGTGAGAGCATTTGCTACCAAACAGGTGTTTGCTAACAAGTAGTGTTTATTTGCATGTCACTTACATTTTGTACAAGTGAGAGCAATGGTCTCCAACTGCCAGTCCACGGACTGGCACCACTCTGCCTGCTGGTCCATGAAAGAGCCGCCACTGGGGAGTGACCTCTGCCTACTTTACTGCTGGGTAACGCAAACTTTGGTGCTTTCCTCCGTTGGTTTTGCCCTTCTACTGCACCTGTCCCTGCATGCAAAACACCGTGTGTGGGAGGTAGAGGCGACTCTGGAGCTTGGCAAGGGACAGGGAGCATGAGAACCTGCTGAGGGTCCTCAGAGCACTGGACAGGGTGAGCTTCTTTGTGCAGCCACCGGTCCAGGTCCAGCTCCTCCTGTCAGATCAAAGCAGGGCAAGGGTGTCTCCCCCCGTGAGCAGCAGCTTCTTGGTGTCCCAGTCTGACTTTGGAGCCTCTGCTGCAGCGATGGGGTGCCGTAGAGGGGATGACAATGGCTTGCCATTGCCAGCTCTTGATCCAGCAGAAGTGCCAGGTCTTTGAGTCCCAACAGTGACCACATGTCCACCTCCAAGTACTGCCCAACCCCAGCAAGCACGGCTGTTCCCTCTGTGAAAGGCACATGCTGGGCATCTTCAGCAAGGTACGCTTCTGCAGTGGCAGGAAGAGGCACATCCAGCAGAGGCAAGGTCAGTAGCCCACCATGCAGCAGTACTCCAGAACATGCTGGCGGCTCCGAAGGCCTTGAACCACCCGTTGCTGCTGCTGGGTGCAATGGCTGTTCCAGGGGTTCTGAGCATGTTCAGAGCACTTGCCACTGCATTTAATCTCAGGTGTCTGGACCTGTTCCAGGCTCCTCTGGTTGGGCTCCTCATGCCTCTCAGTGGTCACAGCCAAGCAGCAGGTAGGGTTGGAGAGAGAAGACAGCAAACTTTTCAGCTGCTTTTCCCCTGTAACTGGTAGCTGGGTAATGTGCCTCCAAGCCTGGAGGCTTGCTTTGTGCTCTGAGATACTGGCAGACCAATCCTTTTCCCATGAGTATTTGCCTCACAATAGCTTTTGCAGGGGGAATAAGAGGAGCTTGTGGAGGTGCAGACAAAGGTGGATCTCTCTGGTCTGGATGTAGTGAATGAGGTTTGACCAAAGGCTAAGTAGGGCCTGAACTGGGTGGAAACCGTCTCCTGTTGCTTGGCATCTGGTGGGATTCTGCTCCCAGCATGAGTGCTTTATGGAGCTAACAACTGTGAGAGGCTGAGTCTTTTAAATATCATATTAGGGGCTGTGATAAAGAAGAAAGAGGCTCTGAGTACGTGCATAGTGCCACCAAGGAACTTCATTCAGCACTCCAGGTCTGAATGTAGGTTTTCCTTGCAGAAGCTGTCTTTTGAGGAAGCTTCTTTTCAGAAGAAGGCCAAGCAATGTGTGAGGAATTCCTGAAGAATCTGGCTTTTTGTGGCTGCTAGTCCTGCTGGCCACAGGCTGTCTTCAGTGTTGCAAGTAGGATGCCTCTTTGTACCAGTTGCTGGGGAGCATGGGCAGGATGGTGCTGTTGGTAATACTGCATTAGGTTTATGCTCTGCCTCCTCCTCCTTCAACCTGAAGTGGGCTGCTTGTCCCATTTGTGAGTTTCCTATAGGCAGCTGGCTGGCCTGTTGTGGAAAGCATGCTGGGTGAGATGAACTTGGGTCTGATTCAACCACAGGGCCCTTCAGGTGTGCTGACATGAAGAGCAGCCCTTGAAGGAGCATGTCCCTTCTTAGTTTGGGGGACCAGGGCTGTCCATGGATGTGGTGAAGTGCTGCACAGAAACCCCTGTTCAAGCTTTGTGGTCTGTGGCCTGTTCCTGAGCATAGGGTCACCTCTTACAGGTCAATGGTAGCCAGGTTAGGAGGGATAACTTAGGAGGAGAGATTGAGGGAACTGTGTCTTTTCAGCCTGGAGAAGAGAGACTCAGAGGGGATCTTTAATGACTTATAGGTATGTGAGGGAATGCCATGTGGAGGAGGGCCATGACCTGTTCTTCCCTGCAGTGGAGGGCAGGATGTGTTCCAATGGGGCAAAGCTCAAGGAATGAGGCTTCAGGTTGGATGTCAGGAAGTACTTTCTGATGGTTAGGACCCTTAGGATATGGAATAGGCTTCCAAAGCAGGTGGTGGAGGCTTCATCAGTTAGGGTGTTCAAGGAAAGATTGGATAATCACAAGTTGGGGATTACATGAACGGAGCCAGCTAGAGCCAGGGATCAGACTAGAAGGCCTTGGAAGCCTCTTCTGACTTGCTTTGTTTTTATGTTTCTTCCTTGGTTGCATTGCATTTATGGGAGGTGCACTGGTGCTGCTGAGGAGGCTAGGGAGGGGATAGACAGCTCAATAGGAGCCAGCTGGGAGCCATGCTGTGCCAGGTCCTCCCTCTGGATGGGCCCCTTTATGAGAGAGAGCAACTCGTGTGCACTTAATCATCATGAAAAAGAAAAATTGATCAAGTTATCTTCTGTCATCACTCTGGTGTCCAAACATAAAATGCAATCATTGTCACAAGTTTGGATATCACTGGAAAAAGAATGCCCATCTCTAAGTTACAGAGCTATTAAATTGTTAATTCTATTTTCTAACACATATTTGTGTGAAACCAAACAAAGAAACAGAATGGATGTCAATGCAGTGCTTCCTTTCTTGGAAACAACACTGCAGCCAGGATTATCAAGCATTCTTGAAAAGAAACAAGAGCAGATTTCAAACTAACCTTACTTGAATTAAATATTGCTCTCTAAAAATTTCAGTTTTATTTGATTACATTTAATTTCAATATATTATTCTTTTATTAGCCTTTTTACTGCTCAGTTTCTGGTTATTTTAGAAAATTTTCTCTTTTTTGGTATTATATTTAAAAACCAACATACAAAATACTGTACTATGTATATAAAGCCATTTATTTCTGCCTCAACTGTCTCCAAAATAATTTTCCTAATTTTGCCCATCCTCAACTGTAAAAAGGTTGAAAACCACTGCTTTAAAGCAGTGCAATTTACCCACTGTGACTTGATTCTAAATAACCTGGAGAATTGCCTCAGATGGTATCCACCTTTTTGTTTTTATGCATAGCAGTACAGAGAAGCAAATGTGTTGAATGGGACATGCTGTTTAAATAACTTCATAGAGTGCTTCAGTGAAATCCTAATGTGCCACATGTACTGCTTATGCATACAAAAGGGGAAAATGCTTGATTTTGCCCATTACTTATTATAAAAGACAAGTTGAAAGAATGAGGATACAAGGTAACCTAGTGTGGTTGCAGTTTATTAACTGTAGATCCATATGTGCATATTGTACCCCACTTTCCATCCCTAGAGCTTGGGTGGTCTCTCATCGAGGGAAATAAGGTGGTTATCCTTGTCTGGGGTGAGTTTCTACACTTATAAGCTATATTTGCTTGTTGTCCTAAGCCATAGTTTAAACTAGCCACAGTTACATTAAGCACTGTTTGTTGGCCTGTTATTCCTATTTCTGGTTTGCTTCTCACCTGTCCATTTTATTTATTTAAAGCTTTTATAGACTGTCCCATTACTAGTGTTTCAGGATGGTTTACAACAACTTTGCCAAACTTCAGAGCAATTTCATTTTCACCCGCTATTGCTCAGCATTTCTATTTCAGTCTAGGTAGCAGGATGGAATAGCCAGGGACAAGCCATGGGATTGAGTTTTGACTTCACAGGTCAAGGGTTGAATGTACAAGTGGATAGTGTCTGCAGCACACTGATCTTCTCTGCTTTGGCATACAACTCATGATCAATTTCTTTGTACGTTGTGCAGTGTGATATCTGAATTTGGAAAGTTGGATTACTTAGCCCCTAAACTACCCATCTCATGGCAGAAAGTGTAGAGGAACTAAAGAGCCTCTTGATGCGGGTGAAGGAGAAGAGCGCAAAAGTTGGCTTGAAACTCAACGTTAAAAAAACTAAGATCATGGCATCCGGTCCTCTCACTTCCTGGCAAATAGATGGGGAAGAAATGGAGGTAGTGACAGATTTTATTTTCCTAGGCTCCAAGATCACCGCAGATGGGGACTGCAGCCAAGAAATTAAAAGACGCTTGCTCCTGGGGAGGAAAGCTATGGCAAATCTAGACAGCATACGAAAAAGCAGAGACATCACCCTGCCAACAAAAGTGCATATAGGCAAGGCTATGGTTTTCCCAGTTGCAATGTATGGCTGTGAAAGCTGGACCATAAGAAAGGCCGAGCGCCAAAGGATTGAGGCCTTTGAATTGTGGTGCTGGAGTAGACTCCTGCGCGTCCCTTGGACTGCAAGGCGATCAAACTGGTCAGTCCTAGAGGAGATCAACCCTGACTGCTCTTTAGAAGGCCAGATAGTGAAGATAAAACTCAAATACTTTGGCCACCTAATGAGAAGGAAGGACTCCCTGGAGAAGAGTCTAATGCTGGGAACAATGGATGGCAAAAGAAGGAGGGGACGGCAGAGGATGAGGTGGCTAGATGGAGTCACTGAGGCAGTTGGTCTGAGCTTAAGTGGACTCCAGGAGATGGTGGAGGACAGAAAGGCCTGGAGGAATGTTGTCCATGGGGTCGCAATGGGTCGGACACAACTTTGTGACTAACAACAACAACTAACTACCCAACGAGGACTGCAGGTGGCGCAGTGGTTTAAACTGCTGTGCTGCTGGGCTGGTTGATCGAAAGGTCGCCGGTTTGAATCTGCACACGGGGTGAGCTCCCGTGCGCCATCCCAGCTCCTGCCAGCCTTGCAGTTCAAAAGCATGCAAATGCAAGTAGATAAAAAGGTACCACTTCGGTGGGCAGGTAACAGCGTTCCATGCACTTCGGTGTTTAGTCATGCTGGCCACATGACCACAGAGACTGTCTGTGGACAAATGCTGGCTCCCTCGGCCAGGAAATGGAGATGAGCACTGCCCCCTAGGGTCAGACATGACTGGACTTACTGTCAAGGGGAAACCTTTACCTTTAAACTACCCAACAGTCCTGGTTCTCACATGATGCTTCACAACTTATGAAGGAGATAATAGTAAGTTGTGCAATAAAGCAGAAGAGGGAAATGGCTTGCAGGCAGCAAACATGTGCATTTAAAAACCAGTGGGTTGTAATTATGGGTAAGCAGAACCCATGGGTGCTTAATAAACCATGTTTTGCTTGTACAGATGAGTTCAGACAAAACTCCAAGCCAGATTTCAATAAACCACATCATGTCTTAGTATAAGAATCTTCAAACTTGGGGTCAGGGCTCTGTACTGGGATGCAGGTCCTTCTTCATCATAGTCTCTGTGCATCGTGCATATGGGTATAAATACATACAAGTTCAAAATAAATAAATAATGACCAAAGAAGCCAACTGAGCAGTGCAACTGATATTCATGTGACACTATCCTTGTGTGAGGTAGCCTGGTCCAAAATAACAGGCAGCAGGCAAGCACACCAGTCACATGGAGATTTTAAATATTGTTCATTGTTGAATCTTTGATTTCTCACTAAGAATCTCCTTAAATTAATATACCATCCTTATCCAATTAGCATTTTGAATTACCTTACATTTCACCTTTATCTTATTACATGTCTGAAATCCTCAGCTGGGCACACTGGTGACTGATATTTTTATGTGTATATGTTTTAAAGTGTCAAAACCCACTCTAAGCCATTGGAAAGAGTGGGATATAAAAGTGGGATAAATAATTAACAGTTGCGTTATAGGAAAATTTGAACCGGGTTCCAGGAAAAAAGTTTGAAGAACACTGGCTTAGTATTTTATGCAAACCAGACAATGTAGGACTGCAGAATCCACCCTAATCATATGATTAGAAAAATCACAAGGGCAAGATCATTTGGGCACCTAGAATGTACAGCTGTTAATAATTTATGCTGTCATCATCAGTGCCAAAACATTAAACCAAAAATGCAAAGTTTTATTTAGGAAAGAAGAGCTTTTCAGATAGTGAATGTTTCGATGAGTTATGTGACTTTAAACAATTTAATGCAAAATCCTAGTAGTTTAAATTCTACATAACTACTTATTAATGTGATTTTTATATCAGTTTATTTTTAGTCATTACTTTAAATTCCCTTTTAGTTTAATTTTCCTTATTTTCCAGAAGCTCCATTACATAGCATGAAGTAAAGCCATCATTAACTAATAACAAAGTACACCTAAGTGGCTTCATCCTACAAAAACAATACAGATTTGACTTCATTTTTAACTACATAGTTTTTCAACTGTGTGTCCAAAGACAAAATGAAAACAGACTTGTTTGCCTCAAAACAGAAAAATCAACATTACTCCAATTCCAATTAATCCTACCTAGCATGACCAATGGTTGGTGATGATAGGAGTTATAATTCAACATCATTTGGAGTGCCACAAGATTCTCACCCTGAATAGATCATATAACTTAATATGTGATAATTTGGCAGATTCAGAGATTAAACCAATAAATACTTAAAGTATGCTGTATTAAGAATTTTACTGCCCTCCTTAATCTGAATGTTTGTATAGTTAGCATTGTAAATTTGTTAAGAGTAGTCTAAAGAGCATCCCAGTCATTAAAAGGTCTGCATTTTTTGTTCTAGATGCTTGGGATTAGGGGTTGGACTGTCTACATTGCCTGACAGTGTTGTTTTTCACCCACATTTTAATTAATCATGTATTTATATATCTGTTACAAACCTCTCAAGAAGGAAGTTCTTATATTAATTCCAATATTTATTCTGCCTGCCAGACACATTGACTTGGAACCATGTCAAGTCAGTTTTAGCAAAACAAACAGAAAGCAAAAACCTAGTGGATGCAGATAATAGAAACGGTACATATTGGACTGATTTGTGGCAGTGTGTTGCTATGAATACAATTAAAAAGTTGAATTCTGTAGGGACAAGAAGTTTCATGTGCAAAATGAATTGTTCATTTTACTATCTCATCAAATTAAAGGTAAACAAGATTAACTGTTTACTTGAAGTGAGCTGAAGTCTCAATGTTTTGCTGAAGAAGAACACAATGTACTGTTGTATCTTGTTTCCAGAGTGGTGTTTATCATAATTCTTTGTGCTGTGGTTGGTAGAGTGCTGAGAAGGCACCCCGCCCACTCATGGCTCATTCGTGTGCTCTCCCTCCTCCTTTCTCTCTCCCATTGAGGCCTCACTACAGGATTATAAGGCTGAGTGAGCTGTCCTGTGTCAGCTTTGCTGCCTGTCATGAGCTGACATTGACCTAGAATAAAATAACAGAGGCCATTTCCTGGAATTCTCGATAGGTTGCTGAGAAGTGCTACCATAACTTTTGTAAACAGTCTACTCAAATACACACATAGCTCTCTCACTCATAGGCATGCACTTATGAAACAGAGCCAATAAAAGAGCGACGCAGTGAAAACAATTAAAGTGTGTGTGTTCAGAGAAGAGGAAAAGAAAACCAACATTAGAAACTCAAAGGGGGAATTGTCTTTTTGCCAAATGAGGATCCCTAGCATGTCCCTTCTCTTATTTTGCTGAACAGTAGGGCATATTTTTGGTTCAGCTTCAGTGAGATGGTGTTACATTAAAACAGTAGAAAGAATATCATCCCAACTATAGGCACCATTCCATAATCAACTCTGTTGCATTTCACTTTCTTTGTACAATCATTGATACCTTGAAGTTTTATTTATGTTTGCTTTATGTTACTGAGATCATGTATGACTGTGCTTGCATCTTTCAAAATACATAAACTCCCTCTTTGAAGTTCTGATTTCATGGTATGTTTACAAATTATTTTAACATCATAAATTTCACAAGGCAGCCAAATACTAATCAACATTGCTTCTGCTTTATTTGAAGGTGAAACCTTCCAATATGAGTAAAGAATGATCTATTCATCAGTACAGTTTTGTTTGTATTGTTGTTTTAACAGAATTTTTAAAAAGCATGTTTGCATCATCTTGGAACTGGCCTACATTGAGTGCTGTAAACTAAACTGTCAAAAACATAGATCACTGGAATTTCCCCATATTAATATGTTTCCTGATTCTGCATGTCTTTCAAAACTGAGCATCTTCATCTGGGGAAAATGGGCTTAACAGTTTTCTTAAGGAACTAGATATATCTCTTCAACCATACCAGGGTATCCGTGTCCTCTCTCCCAGACTAATTTGATCCAGTCTTTCTGAGACTAAACCTCCCATTGATTCCTCTGGTGGCTTTTGTGTCATTGAATGACTATTTCTTGATGGGAACAGTGCCTGCCAGGCTATAAGTGACCTCTTTTGCACAATTCTCTTGCACATTGCTTTTGTATTGCAGAATCCTTTCAGTTAACTTCTTATTTCATATTGGAGATGGTACCTGCTAGGTGAAAAACAGTGGTTGTGGGGGCCAGATATGCCCTGTGTTGTGGCAGTCAATCACTTGCCATTGCCTGGTTGGACAGTTGATATCAAATTTTGCCTTTGGAATTCTCTGTGGAGATTGCGAACTACTGAGGGGCCATGACCACCTGAGGCACCCTGATTTATTACAGCCTCTATTTCTCAGTTTATCTTATCTTTTGAATGAAAGGGACTACAAGAATTGGAGGTTAAATCTCAACTGAGAAGGAAGCATCCACCAACTAACTCCTCAGCCTCCACTGAATGAGTTCCATCTCTTTTCCCTTATCTCCCCCTTGTTCAAAGCACATAGCAGCCATGGAACACAGGGAAAAGAACTTTGAATGCTCAGAAGTGTGCAGTCTAAGTAACAAGAAGGTGTATTATGATTGGGCTTTCAAAAGCTGAACAGGGCTGTTAAGGACAGGGCATTTTGGAGGACATCTATTCATATGGTCTCCATAAGTCAGACAACTTGACAGCACATAACATTATGGTTAGAGATTGATTTGTAAGGAACAAGAGATAAAATAGAAAATAAAAATAAGCTTGGTTCATTCTCTAGTAGAACTAGGTGATAACTAAGAAGTATTTCGCTTACATGTCTCAATGTGGATTTCTCATGATGTTTAGCCAAAAAACATTCAATAGAGGATTATCCCCATTTTTAAACTTGGGGAATTAGGGGAGGTGTTTGATGGGGGAGGGGCATGCACTTAGGTACAGCATTTGGGCTTGGACAGAATTTTGACACTTGTGGCATGGCTTAACCAACATATATGCAACTTTGGCCTTTGGTTCTATCAATAGCCAAGGAACGTATAAGTAAAATGTTAGAACTAAGGCATATTTCCAGTCTACTGCTGGTAGAAAGAACCATGAAGTAGATATTGTGACCTGTGTTTATGGAGAATTCTAGATACATGATAGGTACGCTGCTAGGTAATTGAATCTGGATTGCTGAGCCACATGTATTTGATCTGTAAAGAGACAAGCATTATAGTTTCAGGCCTTTCTTCATCCTTCCAAACCTGCTGACACCCTGTACTCAGGACTGATACTGGTGGAAGGAGATGCAGAGTAATCCATGGGATGGGATTTGGAGTCCAGAGGTCCCTCAAGATAGGAAAAGTATATGGAGCATGGAACTGTATGTGATGGGCAAAAATCATTTGTAATTTAAAAGTATTAGGTAGAGCTTCTATATTATAGCTCATTCTTGTTATCATCTATGTATGTATTTCAGATCATCTAAAAATTAATAGAATTACTTATCAAAGTAAGCATCTTTATTTGGGATTATTTTATAATGAAAAGCAGGTAAGAAATCATTTAACCCATTAAATTAAGAAAAACTATAAGCATTAGAGCACAAACTTAATATGACTTTGAGTAGCCTAAAGGGATGAATGATTTAAATGTTTATGAATATGGATATTATATGATATATGATACAATTAGATTAGATTAAAAAGAAGCTACTAGTTAGAGGAAGAAAGTAAAAGAAAAGGAAGCCAGCACTGGTCTTAAGGCAAAATACTTAGTTCTTGAATGTGTTCTCTGAAAAATAATTAAAACTGCTCATTCTGCTTTACACCTGACAGATGTATGTTTCCCAGCCACATGCTTGTTATCTATCGTATTCAGCATGTTCAACTCCTACAAACACTAAAATATAAAAGTTTGTCCATATGTGAGTTCTCTTGATGGGCATACATGCCATACTGGTTGTTTGCATGGGCTTCTGTTCCTCAAGGAAAAAAGAGTAAAAAGAATCTTATTCAGACTTGCCTGCACATGTTTGATAAGTAGATTAACCCATGTTTTAGGGGTGAGAATTTAATGCTTCTTAATGAAATCCACACAAGATCCCAAATATGTCTCTCTATTCAGTTTGATCAGCTTTACCTTAAACTAACTCTTAATGCAGTCAGCATCAGTTACAGTATCTTGGGAGCTCTCAGTCAGTGAGTCTACTTAATCTGAGTTTGGAGCTTTCAAACTGAGATCCTCAAATGCTTTTAATTCTTACTATGTATTTCATACAAAGTGAAAATAAGAGGTGAGTGGGTCTTTTGCCAGTCCTGGGGGGCCTTGGCAAATACCCAGTGTTGGCAGCCTCTGGAGCTGCTCCTGCATGCGGCTAAGCTAATTTGAGTGACTCTGTGGTTCAAAGTAAAAGTCAAGCCCCTAGGTTCTGCTCTTGAAGAACATTTCAAAGAAAATGAATCTACTGTTTGCATTCTTCAAATATGCAGCCCAGCACTGAAGTGTGGATATATGTCTGTGGTTGGGAGAATGAAACTTGAATTGATACTTCAATTGTGCTACCAGTCTTGTGTAACAAGGGCCATTTATCATCACAACTTTCTTCTTCTTTCCCCTCCTTGCCTCTTGATCAGGAAAGAGTACAAAATGAAGAGTGCCTTACCTCCTCTGAAATCAAATTAAACCAGGCTTAGGGTCACTCACCAGTATAGTCATCTCTTAAGTTTTAGGAGAGCATCTGGGACTAAGCCCTAGCAGGATCTGATTTACTTGAGGCCTATCTCCTTGCCTGCCATTGCCTTTTGCAGTGCTCTTTTCTGTCTTTGCCATTCACTCACTCTACCTTCCATTTTCTTTGTGATTTCATCTTATTTTTTCTCTCTAACTTTTTTCACCACCCCACACACTTTTCTTCCTAGTCTTAGCCTATTCAGATATCTCAAGACTCAGTCCAACCTAAGAGGCATAGTCTCTGACCAGGAAGGCTTCTGGGCATTTAGAATTGGTTGTCATTACTAAGTGATGGGAGCACTTCATACATGTTAAGAGGCTCTCCTATATTGAACTTGAAGTTTTAACACAGAGGGGTTGACTCTACTCTGTGGTCTTGAACAACTTACTCTGATGCAGCTTCCATTTCTGGTCAGTAAAGATAGTCACAGTCTTCACAGGAATGCTGTGAGGGTGAATTTAAGTAAAATTTTGATTGAGTAGGACTTGGGTGGTGTTGATGAAGATGCTCAGTATGCGTCTTCCTTCCTCTCCCTATGTCTCTGGAGGAGAATTTGGTTGTGAAAAATGAGCCAGTCCTGTTGGTTACTAAATTATGATGAATATGGAGGTCCCTTGCCTTTTACCTGTTCTCTGTGTGCTTGTCGTATGCTGAAAACTGGCAATGTTGATTATGAATCCAAAATCATGGACTGACAGTTGAATGCAGAGTACCGTATTTTTCGCTCTATAAGACGCACCTGACCATAAGACGCACCTAGTTTTTAGAGGAGGAAAACAAGAAAAAAAATATTCTGAATCAAATGGTTTACTGAACTATTTAATAAACTATGGGATGTGTTGGGATCTCTTAATCCCAGTTGCTTTACTCTCATGTGCCTCTAGCATACTGTGTGCATGACCCCCCCATCCCCCACAGACTGTGCATGTAACTGTTAGGGGATGAAAACATCTTGTATAGAATCCATCTCTGCAGTCCCTTCAATGCCACATATATTTCCTGTAGCTCTGAATAAACTGTAAATATTCTTTTGAATATTTTTAAGAAAACTAAGATCATGGCATCCGGTCCTCTCACTTCCTGGCAAATAGATGGGGAAGAAATGGAGGTAGTGACAGATTTTATTTTCCTGGGCTCCAAGATCACCGCAGATGGGGACTGCAGCCAAGAAATTAAAAGATGCTTGCTCCTGGGGAGGAAAGCTATGGCAAATCTAGACAGCATACTAAAAAGCAGAGATATCACCCTGCCAACAAAAGTGCGTATAGTCAAGGCTATGGTTTTCCCAGTTGCAATGTATGGCTGTGAAAGCTGGACCATAAGGAAGGCCGAGCGCAAAAGGATTGAGGCCTTTGAGTTGTGGTGCTGGAGAAGACTCCTGCGAGTCCCTTGGACCGCAAGGCGATCAAACCGGTCAGTCCTAGAGGAGATCAACCCTGACTGCTCTTTAGAAGGCCAGATAGTGAAGATGAAACTCAAATACTTTGGCCACCTAATGAGAAGGAAGGACTCCCTGGAGAAGAGCCTAATGCTGGGAAGAGTAGATGGCAAAAGAAGAAGGGGACAGCAGAGGATGAGGTGGCTGGATGGAGTCACAGAGGCGGTTGGTGTGAGCTTGAGTGGACTCCGGGGGATGGTGGAGGACAGGAGGGCCTGGAGGAATGTTGTCCATGGGGTCGCGATGGGTCGGACACGACTTTGCGACTAACAACAAAATTCTTTTGATTGCACACCCCCAGCATACCTGCTCTCTCTGGTTTTTCTTGCCTCTATCTTAGACAGAGAAGGTGAGCAATGAGGAGAGACCTAAATTCAATCCTCCAACTTTTCTCTCTCTCTTTTTTTCATATTTAAAAGTGATGCTTAAGAAACTCGGGCTGCATCTACGCATCCTTTTGAGTTGAGAGAAATGTTCACTCAGTGGTCTCTTGTGTGTCATTTCTTCCTCTGGACCAAGGGCATGAAAATCTAACATTTGCACAGTTGCAGAGATCACTATAATAATTGTGTTTCTTGTATCCTCAATTGGAAAGGGAACTTTATATCCACATTGTTTTTGTTAAGCATTTAGAAGTCCCAGTTAATTATCCATGAGGTATTAAAAGGCCCAACCCTTGAAAGACAAAGCTGAATTGTGGGGAACTTCCCTTCCATTCCCAAAAGGTATTTCAAGCTCAGGACACTTCTGCTGTTGAATCTTTTTTTTTTTTTTTTCAGAACAAAGGAGTGATGGGTGTTTTCATGGGGATTAACCCTTTTTTTTTTTCAGAGAGGAGGAAAATGTCCCACTTTCCACTTTTTCATACCATGCATAATTTTGAACATCTTTGCCATGCTTCCATTACTCATTTTCCTAAGAGAAGCAATCCTGGTTGTTGTAACAAAGTCTGATAGGGGAGCTGCTCCAATCCCTTGATTGTTTTAGTTGCCCTTCTTTGCACTTTTTCCAACAATGTCATTTTTCAGGTGTGGTGGCCAGCACTGTACACAATACTTTAAGTATGGTCATATTAAAGATTTGTGTAAGAGGAATATGATCTTGGAAATTTGATTTTCAATTCCTTTCCTAATTATGGCATTTCTTCCTAACATTTGACATTTTCATCAAGCTGTCCCCCACATTCTCAAGACCCTTTCTTGGTCTATCAGCACTAGTTCAGATTCCATCAGCTTATACTTGAAGATGAGATTCTTTCCCCCCCAGCATGCTAACTTTACACTTGCTTACACTGAAAGCATTTGCCGTTCTGATGCCCTTTTTCCCAGCTCAGAGAGATCCCACTGGAATTCCTCACAATCCCTTTTAAATGTTTGATTTTAGTATCATCAGCAAACTTGGCTACTTTATTGCTCACTTCTAATTCCAGATCATTTATGAACAGGTTGAAAAGCACTGATCCTAATGCAGAATCTTGTGAGAATACCATGCATTCTCAATGTTGGCTTTCAATTCTGTAATCAGTTACTGATCCATAGGACAACGTGTGTGTGCACACACAGCCCTTATTCCATCACTGCCAGGTTTTCTCAAGAGTCTGTTGATGGATTTTATCAAAAGGCTTTTGGAAGAAACAATGTCTGTTTGACTGCTCAGTCCATGTGTCCAGCTCTTTACATTGTCAATTGCTTCTCTCACATCTCAAAGAGAACGCTGCTTCAATGTATACTGTTTCTTAACCTGTTAAACTTTAATAAAAGGATTGTGCTTCTAAAGCAAAGCGTCATCTGTGCCTGCCCCCTGTGGTGTGGGGGGAGGTGGGGGATCGGCGCGGGATGGCAGTGCGGGATGACAGTGCGGGTGGTGGAGGCTTTAGAAGGATTGTGCTTCTAAAGCGTCATCTGCGCCTGCCGCGGCAGTGGCGTGGGGGGGGGGAGGTGCGGATCGGCGCGGGATGACAGTGCGAGCGGTGGAGGCTTTAGAAGGATTGGCGTGGGGGGCAGGTGCGGATCGGCGCGGGATGACAGTGCGAGCGACGGAGGCTTTAGAAGGATTGGCGTGGGGGGGAGGTGCGGATCGGCGCGGGATGACAGTGCGAGCGGCGGAGGCTTTAGAAGGATTGGCGTGGGGGGGGAGGTGGGGAGCTTCCCGGTGGGGGTGATCAGTTCACAGAGTTCGAGGTGGAGCAGGGCACGCCGAGCACATGCCGGCCTGGTGGTGCCCGCGGGCGGGCGGGCAGCGTCCCGGGTGTCAGGCACATTCGCTCTATAAGATGCACAGACATTTCCCCTTAGTTTTGAGGGGGGAAAAAGTGCGTCTTATAGAGCGAAAAATACGGTAATTCTTGTGACAGATGATTTTTTTCAGTGTTTAAATCTGACTCTCAGTTATGTGCCTCTTCTCCTTCCTTTCCCCTTCTCTCTCTGAATTGTTTATCTTGTGCTCAGAGTAGCCTAGTACTATAGTTTCCACTAGTGCCTCAGACACATTCAGTTATTCATTTGTAACTTAAAACACCTTTCAGTGTTTATGGCTCCTGTATCTACTGTTCTGAGAAAATCTTCCATCTTTTTACTTGCAGGACTTCTGTATCTTAAAAAGATTATTGCAGGTAGAAATTCAAGAGGGGAGACTTCACAATTATTGTATCTGTGCTACCTATTGCATTTTTACATACAGCCTGCTAAAGACACAGGAACTTTCACACACAAAAATAATGACATCATCATGCCCTCTTCAAGCAGACTTGGGTGAGCGTGTGACTATCAGTTGGAAGTAAAATAGAGCCATCTAAAAATAAGTTGTTGTTGTTATGTGCTGTCAAGTCATCTCTGACTCACAGTAACCCTATGAATAAAAGCCCTCCAAAATGTCATGTCCATAACAGCTCCAGTCCACTCTTCCATGCTCAGGACAGTGTTATGGACTCAATCCATCTTCCCTTCCAATCTTCTACCTTCAACTTTCCCTAACATGATTGTCTTTTCCAGTGAGTCTTGCCTTCTCGTGATGTATCCAAAGTATGATACCCTCAGTTTTGTCATTTTTACCTTGTTTGATCTAAGACTGATTTGCTTATCTTTCTGTCAGCTCAGAGCATTCACAAAAGTTATCGTCTAGCACCATGTTTCAAACGCATCAACTTTCTTCCTGTTAGCTTTCTAGGCTAGTGTTTTCTAAATATTTAGTAGACCCTCCATGAACCCAGATGTATGGATCCTTACTCTATTGTTAAATAGAATTTTAAAATTAAACTTCTTGCAGTATGATCCCATGAGCTTCCAGGACCTTTAGAATGTTGAAGGCATAGAATTGGATTAAAAAATTAAAAATTGGATTCAGTCAAAATTCTAGTTTATTGGGAGCAAAGAAATCTGTTGGTGCAAGCTGCTTGATTGCTTCTCCTCCCACCAAAAGTGGCTGAACTGACCAGGAAACTTCCCTTTGTGGCTTGGTTAACATAACATCAAAATCAGGATCCTTTATTTGTTGATTTCCTAACATGCTAGAATCATATACCAAGGCTTATGATCCAAGCTTGTTAGAAGAGCAACAAACCAGGGATCTTTGTCTGGACATAAGAATAAACACCCTAGTCTAGGATAGGCCATCTTTCTGCATTTGTCAAAACATTTGTCAATTTTTCTAGCTTCACAATCCTACTTAACATTTTTTCTCCACCCTCCCCCACCCAAGATTATCACTGTTTTGCCTCAAGACCTTGCCTGATTTTGCCAGCCTCAGTTGCTACAATATACAGTTGCTTCAGCTCCACCAAAAACCTAATGATCTGCTGGCTGTCAAGGGCTGAACTGCTGATCCAGAGGTCAGTTTTGCTCCTACACCATCTCCTTTGCAGGCCATGGTCTTGCTTCTGAATTTGGCAGCAGTGGCTTAAAAAGGGGCACTCCAAAGAGATGCAACTGTAAAATTCAGCTTGTTCTCAAGCTAAATTCGGCATGTGTGTTGCTCTGCAGCAATTTGCTCCTGAAATGTGGCAATGTTCTTTTGTTACCATCATGAAATCAGTGGTGCAACAGCTGAGGGCATGGGTTGCCCACCCTTTCTCTATGTCCTAGAGATCATGACAGCATGTTAAAATTTTAACTTGGTACAAGTTTGCAGGTCTAAATATAGTTTAATGAATTTAATTTCCATTCAGATCGATGAAATGCTTTCTGATCAACCATATATAGAACTGGGGTGTTCATGTGAAATATGAATTAGGCATATTTCCACAGGACAGCCACACACACACACAGACACACACACTTCCATTTATATGCCACCTACTACCAAAGTTTCAAGGTGACTTACATAGTTAATACTCTACTGCAGCTTGCCAAATTTGGAATTACAGCTGTTGTTCCACAGGTGATGTTATTTTCCTGCTAGTACAGTGGTACCTCAGCTCAGGAACACCTTGGTTCACAAATGAATCAGGTCACAAACAAAAATTTCATTAAAATTTTGACTTGGGTCGCAAACTCCACATTGGGTGGCGACCAAGATTGCACCCCCCCCCCCCGAGTGGAGCGATGGCCACGATCGCAGTTGCTTTCATGCATCATAGACGCATGCGATCATAGACGCACTCCTGCAGGAAAGACAAGTGCAGTCTCAGCCATCTCCCCTGTGGCTGTGCTGTGCCTGATTGTGGCCATCTCCCCACTCGGGGGTGGGGGTGTGTGGAGAAGGCATGCATGATCAGAGGCACGCTCCTGCAGGAAAGACAAGCGCAATCTCGACCATTCCTTGCCCCCCAACCAGCACAATCGTGGCCATCTCTCCACCCCCAGAATTCCCCGTGTGTACCTGTCTCCCTCCCCCAGCATGCCTCGTTCGTGTCCGTCTCTGCCCCCAGCACGCCATTTGCACCTGTCTCTTCCTCCTCCAGTGCACCTGTGATTGCGCCTGTCTTTCCCCCCCATCCCCCAGCAAGCCGGGATGACGGGCATGTGTAGGGATGGCAGGCACGATCTTGGTTTTGCGGGGATGACAGGCACAATCTTGGGGAGATGGCCACTCTTGTGCTCGGGTGAGGGGGAGATGGCCACGATCTTTGTTGTTGCCACTTTGCTTCACATTTTTCTGATTTAAAAAATGGTTACAGAACAGATTAACCTTATTTACATTGAACCTTATGGGGAAATTTAACTTGGCTCACGACCAATTTGGATCACAACCAGAGTCTTGGAACGGATTAAGTTCATGAGCCAAGGTACCACTGTATTGCCCAATCCCTGTCCATGGTAAGGATGGCACAGTACTGCTGAGAATATCGGTCTCATTGCAGGAGAGCGCTAATCCAGCCTTCTTTTGTTTATTTGCAGTAAAGACACAATCAAAAAGTTCTGCACATTAAAAACATGAAACAGGGTAGGATTACTGCCTATAAAATTTATTTGAGCATGGATTATGCTCAGTTTTGCCCAGAGTTGTTGTCCATGCAAACTACTTTTTAAGTATAACACATTTATTTCATAAAAAATGGTGGCTATGCATTGTAGCCTTTTACAGGAAAATAAATGGATAAACGTAGTCAGGTAATGCAGCATGGAAGTAAAATGATATGGAAAAGAGAAGTCGTAACAAAGACATTGGTACCAACCATGTTTCTACTTGCCTCATGGAGTACTGTTCCACAGAGGACAGGGCAATCCTGTTTGAGGTTGAATAAAATAATTAGAATTTACAACTTGGTTATACTGTAACTGGAATAGGATGCCCACCCCCCCCACCCCCACCCCCGAGCATGGAGAACATTGATTTAATCAAAGCAAAAAGACCATTTCTGTTTTCAGTAGCTGACCAGAAAAAGGAGGATATCTTTTCAGGTTAATTTGCAAATATTGTTCATGTTCTAGTTGTTGCTGCTTTTATATTTTTGGTATCCTCCTCACTACTACATGAAACACATGTATTGTAATTATTATTTTTTTGTCAAAAAAAATGGGGGGAATTAAAAAAAAACTACTACATGGAATATAATAAAAATGACCTGGAGGAGCTCTTTAGGCTAGTCAAATATGGTTCCTTTCTTCACAGAACCCATGCAGGCTCAAAAGAAAATAGGCTGATTTTTGTGTCCTTCTGCATCTGCACATTTTTCTCCCTGATTCTGATTGCACTAGAGATAACAAGTGTAATGGGTGGAGGGCTTTTGTTTGCCTTTGAGAGATTAAATCCGGCTTGGGTGGTGTCTCAAAGGTTGCTGTTTGATTCCAAGCCACAGTAGTAGATGTTAAGGAGCTCCACCCTAAGACTTGACCAGACAAGTTGTTGAATTGGAACTCTGTATGCACAGTTTTATGCCTGTTTTGACTAAGAGAATGGAGCACAGAAGTCCTATTATGGGTGCATGCACCTCCTCGTTTTTTGGTTGCTGCTGGATTTGCACATACACAGATAGTTTCATCTCTGGAAACAGGCATAACTAGCGCCACCCTATCTTGCATGAGCAAATGTTGCCACTAATATCAGGCACATTGGCTGGACACTGAAGCCTGAGCAATTGTTTGTATTGCTTTAGAAAACAGATTGTATTGCACTGTGTACTTACTGTCTTTGTTATTTCTTTCTGCAAGAGAAGTTATGACCCCCTTGTTTTGCCTTTAAAACATTGCGCTGTTCTGTGATGCTGTTGGTATCATTGCAAGGGTATGTGTAAGCTGTTCCAGTCAAGAGGAATACCATTCAACCCTCCTCCTTTAGAGTGACAAAGGGAATACCAACCATGGTTTATATACCTATTTTCTTGCCAAATTTAAAAGCTGTTTTCCACCTTTCCCAAGAAGCATAACTAATTAGGAGGGGGTAGCATAATATCATAATCATTTCCAAATATTCAGTGGGAAATAAATGTAAGCATTACCACCACAATCATAAAAACAATGCAAAGTAATTGACCTTCCCTTCCCTCTCCCTTGCCTCCAGCTCTTTTAGGAAATTAACAGAATATTCCCAAGCTCTGAAATGAAATTCACTGTGGCCTAGTTCTCACTGAAGTAGCTAACCTGCACCTGGGCTGCCCCACATCAGATTGCAGGCAGGCAACTCACATGATTCCCCTCCATATAAAAAAGAACACTACTTCCACACAGAAAGATGCTGTTGAGAAAAGAGTCTGATTTAACCTTCTCACTGATGTGCCAGTTTTCTATATGTAGGGATTCAAGAGCTTTGTTTTGCTTTGCTTTGTTTTGTTATGTGGGAACATTAAATCATTCAAGTCCCTACCTGCAGCCATATACCTGAGGAACAGTTTACCATTTCAAGAAGAACCAGGCTACTGTCAGAAAGACTGAAAGAAAGAAAGAATCTTAATCTCTTCCTATTTTCTCATTGCACTTTGTCTCTGCCTCTTTGCTCTTCCCAGTGAATCATATGTGACTGAATCATATTTTGTCCATCTCTTCTCACACATTCCTCTTCATGCCTTTTCCAGTGGCAATCACACCTAAAAGCCTTCTGTACTTTTTTTTTTCTTGGTAGCATTAACTGAGGGTAAAATCAGTTTTCCCCCAAGTATTTCCAGCTGGTTTGATGTTGACCTACAAGCGTTTCCCTGAAGCCTTTTTCCTAACCGCTAATGAATTGACTTTAACCACAGTTCAGCTTTTATTTATTTACATTTCTACCCTACCTTTTTACAGAAAAAAAAGTTGCTCTCTTGTACTTCAGCTGTTGGCTGCAAGGCACCTGCATTTGTAAACACTGTTTTGAAGTGATGGAGGAGAAAACTTTAGAGCTAAAATGCTAGAAATAATAGAAGTTTGTGACTGGATTGCCTCCTACCAGGCCTTCTGCAGACTGGAAGGGGTCAGGGGCACAGCCACATCCATCCCCACCCCCATGTTAGCCTCCTGCTTTGCTGAGAGAGAGATATTTGTGCCTGTCTCAGAATGGAGAAAGGCACTTATCTGGTCCCGAGAGTCATATTTGCTTTTCTCCTCACTGGCCAACTCCCTGGTCTCACACAGAGGCAATGCATAATCCTGAACTTGGAGAAAAGATGGAATAAATAGGATCAAGATGAGATCAATGTTTGTTTGTTTGTTATATTCACTGTTTTTCTGAGAAGGTTCAAAATAGGTTGCATGACAAAAATACAGTTTGAAAAACAACACAATATTAACACAACAGCAGCAAAATCAAAATAGCTGAAGAAAACAATATAGGGACTCTAAGGTAGGGATGCAGTTGATGCAGAGCTGGTTTAGTAAGGTAGAGTTGCTTAATAATGTTACCTCCCTTTTTTCAACAAGATCAACATTCAGAATTGTAGTTCACTGCTGCAAAGTCAATGTTGGGTAGCTGTCTGGCTACAGTTTTATTCCATTTCTGATTGCAACAGTATCTGTATGGCTGTTCATAGCTCAGACAGCTTTCCTCAATCAATCTGCAGACAACTGGTTGGGGAAGGCAGAAAGAAGGGAAGGGTTCTCACCTGGAACTTGCATATAGGAATGATTGCTTCATTATGTAAGACTGTGCAGCTGACAGGAGGTACTTAGGCTCTTTTTTTTTGTAAAAGGATGATAGATGTGTTACAGATTTCTCCAGAGACAATACAAGTGCAAATTTGGAAATTTTATTTATTAACTTATTATTCTTAATGTATTCATTATTTATTAACATTATTCTTAACTCAACCATTAATTTCCAAAAAAATCTCTAAAATGGCTTATAAAAAATAAGAATAAAACATTATTATAAGCTTCTATAAGCAGCAAAACTACAAACCTGACAGTGATGTGCTAATATTCCTGAGCATGCTATTGTTTGGGAAGAACAGTAAAATTAAATGTTTGTAAATAAAGAAGTTTGAAGTTATCATCTCACAATAACCAAACTAGTTGCCAGACAAACATATCTAGGTTCCACAATTAGGATCACACCACAGAGAAGACCTTCTACCTAGTTACCGCCCACCCATCTTTTGAATGCAAAATTATTCAGGTGGTCTTTTAGATACCTGGGTTCCAAGCCATATAAAATGTTAATGGACAAAACTAGCAATTTGAATTTTACCTCATAACAAAATAGGAAAGGAATAAAGCTATTTGAACACTAGCAAGGTATCTGTCATGCAGCTAATTTCTCTCACCCATCTCTAGTGGATATATTTTTCATCAATTTATCCTCAGAGCTGGCTGACCTTGTTGCTGTAATCTAATCTAGAAGTTACCAAGCATTGGATAACAGGCTGGACTATCTCAGTCCACAATAGGCTACTGTTGATATATTACTCTCAACTGGTGAATGGCATCTTATTGCATGGATGCCACCTGGACACTTAGAGTGAAGTCCAGATCAGACAGCACCACTGAAATGCATCATTGCCCCATCAGGAAAGTGCAGTCTCATTCAGAATAGGGTAAATAGCACTATAGTTAGATGATTTGCTACCAATAATGTTTCCATTTTATCTGGACTGAGCCTGAATTGATGTGCCCATATACAAGCCAGTACTGATCTTAGGCATCTGTTCAGAATTTACCTGACTCTGACAAAAAGGAGCAAGATAACATCTGCATAGTGAGGACATCTCAGCTGAAACCCCAACTGACTTTCCGCAGTGCTTGAGCAATAGTATAGACTCCTGTAGAACAAATTGTAAGAATAAACCACAGAAGTCTGTAGGTGGGGAAAGAGGGCTTGAACTTAATTCAGCATAATACTACAGGTAAGTTGCTAGAGTAAAAGGAACTAGAGATCAGAAGTGTGCAAATGCATGCACACACAATAATAATTCAAATTGAAGTGTGAAATTTCTTTTTATACATTCTATGTATGTATGTATGTATGTATATAGAGCTGAGACATTAGTCTGTATAGTTCAATATTGTCTACCTTGACTGGCAGCAGCTCTCTATGGTCTCAGGCAGAGGTGGTCTTTAATACTGGCACTACCTTTAAACAGGATCCTTAAACCACTGGTGGGAAATCTCAGGATTTGGTTTTCTCAGGGTCCCAATCTTGCCCTTCTGGGTTCCCAGATAGCCACATGCCTATATACACCTTACCACATGCCTTACCCCCAGCCACTAAGCATTTGGGTTTTGTGCAGTAATTTCCCCTTTTTGAAAGGTTGAATTCCCTCTTGTATGGCTTAATCATATGGTGTGATATGTTATTTTGTCCGCATCCATTTTGCCTTTGGTCCCATCTCCTTTGCCTTCAGCCCCACCCACCACTGGAATATACTCCCCAATAATTTCTCTGAGTTTGTGTTTGGCCCTTGGGCTGCAGGAAGTTCCCTGCTCATGCACTAAACTATATAACAAAACAGTTGGTTAACAATGAGTATAAATTCAGTTTTCATCATAATTTAATAAGCCTTAAAATTTGAAGGGTGGGGAATAGATTTCTGCCCTGTGAAGAAATCTTTAATTCCTTGATGTTTGACAACCCTTGTACATGTGCCACTAATGGAATGAATTTTACAAATCTGTTTTACAGATTGTGTTTCCTTGTTCAGGATACCTATGGAATATTTGGTGAAATACAGTTTCAGGTCCTACTTTCTTCCTCGGAACCAATAGAAAAATATATTAAAAAATGGGAAGGAAAACATTGCCGTTTACCGGGAATGAAAATATTGCGGAAAATCACCAGGGGAAGGTAATATTAATACAATATAATAATATTCTCCAAAGGATATTTCTTAATCTGTTGAGGTAGACTCTTGTAGCATGTTAAAGACTAGCATATTTATTAGGTGTCGGTCTTTCAAGTGCTATAAGATGCTTAGTTGCATGTATATTGTCTGTGCTGCTGGGCACTACATATCAGAAGGTACTGGGTGCCTATTTTGTCTTCCCTTGATTAACCTTCCTTGTGGCAAGAACAAAAACACAACAAGTGCTAGGGAAACACAGGAGGGTTACAAGTAGAGGAACACAATATGTAATCCCCTTTGAAATTCCATGAATGAAACAGGGTGACTGCACAATAAAAATCTTGACTGGAATCATTTAAAGAACTTCGGGAGCACTTGCTAGTCTGTCATTCTTTCTAGTCCAGGGGTCAGCAACCTTAAACACTCAGAGCCATTAGGACCTTTTTCCCACAGAAAAGAAAACACTGGGAGCCACAAAACCCTTTTGACATCTAAAATGAAGATAACACTGCATATATTGTTTTTTACCTTTATGCTATGTATAAAAAATTATAGTGTATTGCATTTATGAAATCAGTGAACTGCTACAGAGAAAACAATTTTTTATTTCTGCATGCAACAAAAACATATTAGGCATACTAGTAACCAGTCTCGTCAGCAGTGGAAGCAGATGAATCTGTCCATGTACCATTAAACGTTCTGTTTTCTTATGAAAATTTTCTATTCTTGGATTTATCCATGGTTGGCCTACCGAAAAGCTCGAATGAATCACGTGCTGGTGGGTGTTGCACATTGGCAGTTGTGATGCATATTTCGAGTGACAGAGAGCCGCAGCAGCAGAGGGATGAAAGAGCCACATGCGGCTCCGGAGCTGCGGGTTGCTGACCCCTGGTCTAGACCCCTTTGTGAATCTTTTACCAAAAGGATTGATCACTATGGTTCTAAACTGTTCAGTAGCAATATTTGGGAGGACAGTTAAAACTTCAGTTTGAGAGTGGTGAATCACCTTGGGACAAGTTTTTTAAAAAGTTACCTGCAAGTGTTCTTCCTCCTTTTTATAGCATCTAGAAATACAGCACATTTAAATGAATGGGAAATGTGTCAATATAATGTACCAATTTTCTTGTTGTTTAGTACTATTTTTATATATTGATGATAAATTATCTGAACTTTTCCATTATCTCCTGCTTTTTATACTTTGCAATGAATCATGCTAGGGGAATGTTCTAAAACCATGAGTCTTCAGCATATGGCTCAAGACTTCCAAACTAGACAAACCAGTGATACTACAATTATTTTGTTTTGGTTAATTTTGAAAGGGATGAGAGCAGAAGCAAGACTGAACAGATGCAAATAGGTTTGGGTAGGCATGGGTTTTTCATCCTGGCATGGAAAGCTGGTCTTCCTAGAATTCCCTCTTCTGTATACTGTTAAAAAATATAGGAACTCTTCACTCTCCTTTGCACCTTAAATTAAAAAGAAGCAAAACAGATATACATGGTTTAAGCAGGTATGCATGCGTCTCATGCTGGTTTTCCTGGGTCTTAAACAAAACAAGTATGCATGGGTCTTATGCTGAAGTTTGTGAACAAATGAGGATCCTGTTTCTAGAAGAATTCATGTACAGCTCAGATTGTTCTGCCATTTCTCCATGAGATTGTATTGTCACATATTTGGTTGCATGGAAGAACTGGCATTGTGACTTGGCCTGAAACTCAAGTTTTCTTGGCTTTTCCTCCTAATAAAGGTATTCCATATCTCTGACTGTTTTTATTGCTCTTCTGTGTACATTTTCTGGTTCTTCTGTTTTGGAGAGAGCATGATGATAATGGCATCATTACTAAATCAACTGAATTAACAATATGTGAGGCAGTATCTTTGCTTTCTGATATCCTTTCATGCTATTGTGCTTACTCATACACAATTACCAGCCTTCCTTGAGCTCAATTACCTTAACCTGAATACTTTACAGCCATTTAACCGTTGGTGACTAATGAGTGACTGTAATAAAATGAGGAAAAGAGGGCAATGTGCTGAATTTTATGTAAATTTTTTCTGCATTCATTTTCCCATCTTTGTCATTCTGTGTAGGAAAAGAAGTAGAGATGTTGTTTCCTATCCATCTCTTTATTTATTTACACACACACACACACACACCACAGCTTGCAATGCATTGTCTTCCATGGAGTAGAGGCCAATAGAAGCTATCACAACATTAAAATTTGCCTTTGGGCACGTGTTGCAAAAAATAAAAGCCACAGAAAGCATCTTAAACCCTGTTTAATTATCTCAGTTTAATTTGCTGTGCGTTGGTGATGAGCTGAAAGTTCATTAGCATTACAGATGCAGCAGTTTATTTTATTAAATAAATAAACTACATTCATTTTGTAGTTCATGGATAAGAAGCATCTGGTCTGGTAGAGGAGCTCCTCTCCTTCTCCCCAACTCATAATTCTACTTTATAACTTGTACTGAATGGAAGTCTAAAACGTCCTCATCAGTTCTTGTTTTGTCAGGAGGAAATCATCACTTAATTATTATCCTTTTTAATATAATGATAATATTTATATCCTGCCTTTTGCCCTTCCAAGGAACTCCAATTTACATAACCCTCTTCTTCCTCTCAGACTTCTCATAACAACAACACTGTGAGGTCTGTTGGACTGAGAGTCTGTGACTGGCCCAGTGAGGATGATGGCTGTGTGTAGACTAGAATCCAGATTGCTCAAGTCCCATTCTCACACTCGTGACCGTTATACCACAGGGGCTTTATAATGTTTTTATGAAATTGCCCTGTCTGTCTGATCTTTCGTCTCTCCTGTCTTCTTGTTACATAACTTATCATTTTTTCTGTCCCTGATAACTGAGCCATAGGGCTTAGCTGTCATCCTGCTATATTTTCATTCTGTATGAAGCCCATAAGGTTGTACTGCCAAGGAGGGAGGCTAAATCTAAAATGTAATGAGCAAATACAACATGAATTTGCTTTAAATATTATTTAAGTATTATTTCAAATGGTTAAACTTTGAATACAGCATTCTGTATTTTACCAGGTTTTTATTTTGTTTCCTTGTCTTCATTTCAAAGAGCATTGGGACTTTTTAGCCTAGTAGACAGTTTATGGCCGCCAGTATTGCCTGTTAAAGTTCCTGGTCGAAGTCAAGAGAATGAAATGGTAAGTTATATCTTCAAATCTCTCTTTTCTCCAAATAAGCATTATTTATAAAACAATGATGTATTTGTGCACCCTCCTACTTCCTCTAAATAAATCTTGAAGGTTCTATTGTCTTCCCTCAGCAGGAGCTCCCACAAGCACCAGATGAATGCACAACTGACTGTTTTTGATTCCCACTCCCCATAAGGAAGTAGAAAAATAGTATTCTTAGTCTGCAATTGCAGGAGCTCCTAAAAGCACTGTTTGGTTAATAGCTGCTGCTCACCCAGGAGAATCCTCTTATCTCATGAATTCAAGAAAAAAGGCTCTTATGATTCTCCAAAGAAATTGCTAATCAAATTAAAAATGTCTGTCTGTGTATCAGGCTCCAACTAGGCTATTTTGACCCTTACTGCTTCTGAGATAAGAGCTTCTTCTTGAAATGCTAAGAGTTAGTTCTTCATCTAATGATGTTCTGACATGTAGAGATTATAATGCTACCATAGGAATGTTTTCTAGGGCCCATGATGAATTGCCACAGGGAACTTGACAAACCCAGAATTATACTTGCAATGAATATCGATATATCTTGCTGATGCACATGATTCTGATGTTATACTGCATTTTATTACCTATTGTTCATATTTTAGAACAAATTCTTCCTAGGCCACATTCAAATAGAAGACAAAAACAACAATGAAATTACATTCCAATATATAACAGTTAAAACTGTGGTTGATTTAAGAAAAGAGAGAAAACCAATGTATCCAACAAGGGCTTGTGGAATGAAGATTTTTCAAACCATGTCTAAACATGTATAAGCTTTGTTTTACTGAATTAGATTAACAGATCACTCCTCAATAGTGCAGCTGTTCGGGAACACTTGGAATTATTAAAGCTGCCTATGCATGTCCATAAATATTTAATAACTGAATGGAATTATTATTACATTGCATTTATATCCTGCCATTTTTCCACTTGGGGAGGAACCCAGGGTGGCTTACATAGCTCTATTTTATTCTCACAACAACAACCCTGTGAAGTAGGTATGACTGGCCCAAAGTTACCCAGTGAGCTTCATGGCTGACAGAGGACTAGAACCCAGATCCCCCAGGTCTTTAGTCCAGCACTTCTATCACACTGGCTCTCAGTTGTCACTGAATCTAATTTTTCAGTTACATAGTAATTTGGGTATTGTTATTATTTAAAATTTTACCCAACCTTTCAGACATGGAATCAGTAACAAACAAGTATTCCCTACCATTGGCTTACTATCGAAATGCATGGCAGAAAGGAGATAATGTGGGAAGGAGGAGAAAAAACAGTTCTTAAATTTATACAATCTAATCATGAGCAGCTTGAATGGAAACAGTTGAGGGAAAACAAGAATCTGACTGAACTGGTCCTTTAGTTGATGGAGAGTCCTACAGTTTTGTTGTTGTTGTTGTTAGTCGCGAAGTCGTGTCCGACCCATCGTGACCCCATGGACAACATTTCTCCAGGCCTTCCTGTCCTCCACCATCCCCCGGAGTCCACTCAAGCTCACACCAACTGCTTCAGTGACTCCATCCAGCCACCTCATCCTCTGCTGTCCCCTTCTTCTTTTGCCATCTTTTGTTCCCAGCATTAGGCTCTTCTCCAGGGAGTCCTTCCTTCTCATTAGGTGGCCAAAGTATTTGAGTTTCATCTTCAGGATCTGGCCTTCTAAAGAGCAGTCAGGGTTGATCTCCTCTAGGACTGACCGGTTTGATCACCTACAGTTTTACCTTTCCTCTTTTCTACCCTGATGTTTCCCTGGGATTCTGCCTGCATGTGGCTTGTAACAGCAATGCTGTACAAACCAAGGCATGGTCCAGTGTAGTGGGAAAGAGGAGCAAAAAACCTGTAAAGTAGGATGCTGTCTACTGCTTGGCAATGTTAGTAAGTTAACTATTGGGGCAGAAATGGAAGAACTGCCAGTATAACCTTGGCTAGGTAGGTGCATATTTTATTACAATCATATATAATCCTGAGTCAGGAAGTTTGCAAAGTAGATTACATTTCTGCTAGACAACTGCTCTTGTTTCCTTATATAAAGTACACTGTTAGTTGTGAAAATAGTGAGACCACTGAGATAGCTAATAAGTAATAAATAAAAGGCTTTCCTTGTATAATTATAATTTAAGATGCAATTCTTTGTCATGTTTTAACATAGAACAGTCAGTTATATTCAGAGATGAGAGATGCCCTTCCTTCCATCCTGTGCAACATAAAAGTTGATAGCTTTCTTTAAAAACAAAGAAATTGATTGTTTCAGATATTGAACAAAAGGTGTGTTCTGTAGAAAAGTCTGTAAAAATGAATTATTGGGGACACAGAGGAGCAACATGTGCTACAGGATGAAAGTGCTCATGTATACCCTATTGAGGAAGCAGACTGCTCTATGGCTGCCAGAAATGTTCTCTTCTTTCTGATTGAAGTAAGGTAATCTGTTTACCAGGATTGCTTTCATTCCTGGAGGAGTAGAGTAGAAGATAAGGAGGCATCCCTGGGTATCCCTATCTATTCTCATTCTAAGAGGAACACTACTGAACACTGCACTAGAGTGAACAGGAAATTTACTAGCAGATTATGATGCTCCACCCCTCTATTTACATAAATCTCAAAATAATAGGTGGATTCATTAGGTATTTTACAGCAATTTACAATGGAATGTGTGGAGGTATATATGGAGCATAGGTCATAGAATAAGTTTACTTGTTCTTTTCATTTGTTTGTAATTTCCTTAATGATTCTTAATCACACTTTCTAAAGGTGGAACTTCCATTTATTTTTTTGTTTACATTTTTGTGAGACCTAAGATTTAGTATTTAGTGCATTTCACTTAGCTTCTCTCCAAAAATTAGAGCATGATTAGATGAGGAAAGAGGAATGAAGCTGAGAGAACACTGGTTTGTTTAAGGGAGCAATGGAGAACCAGTTTTGGCTTGAGGGGTGAATTGTTTCTGGGCAAACAGGCTGCTGAGATGTTGCCCTGCAGCTTGACTATCCACTTGCAATTAGTCCTGAAAAGTTCCCCCATTGGCATCAGTGAAGGAGAAGGGTGGCACTATTTGGCAGAGGAATTACCATTTTCCTCCCCAGGGGATCTTCCCCATGGCCCTTTTTAAAAGTCTGGCATTAGAACCATGCCAGCTTTTTAAAAGCCTTGGTGAAGTAGGGGAGGGAAAATATTTGAGGTGGGATTACACTGTTGGGAAGGGAGATCAGTAAAGCTATCTGATGAAGCTGAAGCAAGATTTGAATCAGAGTCTTCCTACATCATAGCTCACACTTTTTGCCACTTTGCTTCTTTGGCTGTTTGTGAAGCAGAATTAAATGGAAATTTTTAAGGCCCACATTAACACAAATATGTCTGTGCAATGCACTTTCTTTTATATCTAAATTAAAATTAAAATAATGAAGTTAATTATTGTAGAATTTGTGATGATTTCTTTGAACCATAAAAAACAACATTTATGATAAAATCATTGAAAAGGAATCTAATTTGGGGTTTCTACTATGTCTTTAACTGGAAAATATTTCATAATAGAAAAACTGTTTGCATTATGCATAGTTTCTTTATGATTTTCATAACTTCAAGTAATAACTCTGAAGATGAGTAACATATCATTCCTATAAAAACAACTAAACCCTATAGTTTTATAGCCTTTCAGATAGTGAATATTATCTTTAAATAAAATATTTGTTCTCATCATAACAGGAGGAGAGGCATAGGGAGTCAAGTTGCTTCATGTTCCAGTATTCATGTTCCCTATTATCCTCTTGCAGCTAAAGATTTAATTTGGCAGCATTCATGCTTCTCAGTGATGCAGCCTCATCTGTTTATTGTCAAATTCACCCATGTGCTAACACTCTCAAATGTCATCAGAATTATTTGAAGACATGAAAATAATAGAATCCATTTTGACTGTGATTTCCATATCAAAAACAGCTTTCTTGATTTCTTGATTGTGCTTGATTGTGTTTTGTGCAATATAGATTCATGGGTGTTACTATATTGGAAGGTATAAGTGAAATTATTCCTGATTGTGCCAGAAAGATTGGGTCATGCTATGACTTTTGGAGACACAGCTGCTGCTGCCAACTATGCCATGAAAAGAAGATTTTTATTTCCTAAACATGCTCTTTCCATTAGTTTTGATGAAGTTCTTACTACTCTACTCAACTAAATAATGAAGTTTACCATAGAATATTCATTTTTATGACTACACCTATTTTGATTACTTTATTTCCAGCAGATTACTGATCATCTACCCCCTCCTAGCTTCTGTTACATTCTTGCTGCCCATTCTGATCAAAGACTCACTGATGTAGACAAGAAAGAACCAATATCAGATTTGTATATCCCCCCAGCTGTGTACAATCTCAAGGAAATTATTCAGGTATAGTTGTATATTTTATAATATGCATATCTCTTAGCATATTACCATGTGCAAAATTTAATGTTTAGCTCACTTTTAACTGTATTTCAGATGTGCAATTTACATTGGTGCTGCAGCTTCTGGGCATATGTTGTATATCAACGATTGCAGGTAAATTTCTGTTGGTTGCTTTTACAGATCTTATTTTGTCAGGCAAGCCTCCCCCCGCCCCCCATTCCTCTTTCTAGATTGCTTTCCTTCCTTAAGCTGAAGGATTCTGTCTCTCTTGGTGTCATGACAAGGGATAAGTTTTTTTCAGAAATACCTAAGAGCCACAGATCCCTAAGCAGAAATTCTTCTCTTGTGCAGTTCCAGATTGACTAAAGGGTTCAGCTTAGTCACCTTCACCTTTCTTGTTTACTTTCTCAAAAGTGTAATATATGTGAGAAATCAGAAATTCAAAGTGTTTGGAACAACTGGTTTACTGGCACAGTTTAATAACAGACAGTAATATTCATTCTGGAGAGAAGGATTCGAAGCAGGGATAATCAGTGTGTTGCCCATGGACTCTGTGAACCTTTCTTGGCATATGCCAAGGTGCTCTGCTCTCTAACATGTTTTTAATCAATCTATTTTCTTACTGGCCTGCGGGATTGATATGAAATTGAAAACTTTGGGTTCAAAAGAATCATTTAATTTGTTGAGACTCATACTCTGCTGCTGCCTTACACTCAGTCTTCTGGGCAGGTTATTTGTCCTTTGCAATGCCTCCCACTTTATGCTGGTGGCCAGGACAGTTTCTCAAGTTGCTAAATGTGTTTATGGCCCAGAGAGGAAGCATACAGCTGCTGGAAGGAGTAGATTTTTCTAAATCATAGCAGTTGCAAAATTAAATGATAGTAGGAATATCTAGAGCACAATTTCATATGACATGATGCTGCTTTATTGATTTAGCCTACCTGAGGAGGAGAGTGAATGCCTGGATCTACCACAGCAATTTAAATTTTGGCTGAAAGTATGTACATGGTGGTAAATGTAGGTTTGTAGAGATGGAAGATGAGCAGACTTTCAAAGATCCTGGCTTGTATTTGACAGAAATTGTATTTTCATTTCCATGGGTAAATGGAAGAAATAGAGCTTGCATATGTTTGCAAGTTTTGATAAATGAACAGATATACTGAGAACTCTGATTAAGAGCTAGGATTGTTGGTAAAGAAGGGGGCTGTGAATCTTAGCTGATGTGATGAATCTCATATCTAGAGACTAGTGGCATAATCCAGATAAAGTTAAATATTCTGAATTGGGACTTGGACAGTGACTATTTTGTTTCATTCCCTAAGAAGGATGTTTCAAAGTTGCTTGATCTGAGGCACTTTCAGGAGGAAGACTCTAGTTAATAATGCTGGTTCAAAGTATTCAGTTCAGGTTTTGAGAGCATTCTGTGGTGGGAAAAGTAAAATGTCCCCCCTCCCTCAGTGTTTGAGGAGAGGGCAGAATTCTAAGACCTTTCTTAGAATTGCTTAAAATGGAGTAATACATGTGAGGTGGCAAAAGGTTTTCTTCTTTTATTCAATTTTTTTCTGCCACTGCTTCAAGCATGCTCCATCAGTACTCTTCCCACAGACTGCTCCATGAAATCATGGATGGTGATGGTGTAACATTGTTCCCAAGTTCATCACAGATGTGATTATATTCTCATTTAACTGCATAGGTCCAATATTCTTATGTAAAGCTGTGGGTATGTTAGATTTTAGCAGTTTCATATAGAACATTTTTTTATGGCTGACTGGCAAAGTATTAATTTTGACCCTGAATATTCCATACAGCAATCTTCTTCCCACTGGTATGTATTCACTGTGTAAGTCCCATTCATTTCAGTAAATCTGCTCCAAGAAGGACTAACATTGAATGCTTTGTTGTATTATAGCAATAGATTTGCACCTATTATAAATTCATTTGAAAAAAATTAATTTCTCTACAGTATAGTAGCAGACTCCACACATTGATAGCACTAAGAATAGGTGCATTGATAAGCATTAAGAATAATAATTGCAATCCTGCATCTTTCCTAAATCTTGGTGCCCAGAACTGGACACAGTATTCCAGATGTAGTCTGACTAGTGAGGAATATAGGGGAACTACTACTACTCATGATTGGGAAGTAATATTAATGCATCCTAAAATAGCATTTGCTGTTTTGGCAGCTGAATCTGCATCACATTGTTGGCTTATATTTGGCCTGTTGTCCACAATTACTTGAGGGCTTTTACTTTTTTCAGTTCTGTTGAGCCACGTATTTTCCATCTTGTATCAATGCATTTGTTTTCTTTTTCCTAGGTGGAGGGCTTGGCACTTGTTCCTACTGAATCTCATTCGGTTGCTTTCAGTGCAGTGTTCAAGTTTATCATGATCACCTTAGATCTTTACTCTGCCTTCTAGGGTGTTTGCTATTCCATCTAGTTTTGTATAGTCTGCATACAGTGGTACCTTGGCTCATGAACTGAATCCATTCCAGGACTCTGGTTGTGACCCAAATTGGTTGTGAGGCAAGTTAAATTTCCCCATAAGATTCAGTGTAATAAGGTTAATCCGTTCTGTTTTTTAATCAGAAAAATGTAAAGCAAAGTGACAAAGAACAACAAAGATCACGGTGATCTCCACCCACCACCCCGAGCACGAGCGCAACCATCTCCCTGCCCCCCCAGCATGCGTGCTGGAGGGGAAGAGATGGGCACAATCGCGGGCATGCTTGGCGGGGGGGGGGGGAGACAGGCACGATTGTGCTGGAGGAGGGAGATGGCCGAGATCACAGCTGCGCTCCTGCAGAAAAGATGAGTGTGATCTTGGCCATTTCCCCCCGCCCCCAGCACAATTGCAGCCATCTCCCCGCTCGGGGGAGGGGGGGGAAATGGCCACAATTGCGGCCACCACCCAATGCGGAGTTCGCGGCCTAAGTCAAAATGTTTATGAAATTTTTGTGACCTGATTTGGTTGTGAACTGAGACGTTCGTGAGCTGAGGTACCACTGTATTTTATTATCCTTCCTTGTACTTCCACATCCAAATCATTAATAAAAATGTTGAAGAGCACTGGGCCCAGGACTGAACCCTGCAGCACCCCACTTGTTACCTTCCTCCAGTTTGAGAAGGTGCCATTGATGAACATGCTTTGTGTCTGATTTAGCAGCCGATTTTGGATCCATGTAATAGTTTGTTTTTTTTTAATCTAGTCCAGTTTTTGCTAATTCGTTTATCAGAACATTGTGGGACACTACGTTGAAAGCTTTGCTAAGGTCTAGATACATTATTTTTTCTTCGTCGTGGCCTCTGTGCATCACACATATGGGTACTGCGCCTGCGCAGTGCCTGTGGCTGGAGATTGCAAGCTAGCGGTTTTTTTGGCGGGAACGGTCCGCTCCCCTCCCCCCCCCAGGGTATAAATAGTGAAATGTCCGCCATTTTGTTCAGTCTTTGTGACCGCTGTTCACTGTGCCTCGTGCTGCTTTTGCTCTCACTTTGACTATCTCCTGGTTAGCTCTTTAGCGTTGTTCCCAGTTCTTACACCCTCATTCTCCTTGTAGTTGTTAGCGTAGTTGATACTTGTTCTTAATATTTCTGCTCTTCGATCTTCTTGCTTTTTCTCTATAAAAAAAACAAAAAAACCAAAAATATATACTTACTCTCTGCACTATCTCCTCTTTCTTTCTTTCTTTCTTTCTTTCTTTCTTTCTTTCTTTCTTTCTTTCTTTCTACGATGGCGCAGTGAGCGGCTTTCCGCAAGTGCGCGGAGTGTGGGTCAAAGATGTCACCGACTGACCCACATGACCTATGCCTCCTCTGCCTGGGAAAGGGGCATAGGACAGATAAATGTGCACACTGCCTGGCTTTTTCCAAGCAAGCCAGGAAAAATCGCGAAAATCGCCTATGTAGGCTTCTATGGGATTGGGCTCTCATGCAGTCTGACCCCTTGGTGACTGCTCCTAAGCCGGCCTCCTCTTCTGTGGCTTCGCAAAGGCGTCCTTCGGATGAAGGCGCCTCATCTACCATGGCTCCTCCTGTTTCTCTGAAAAAGAAGGCGGAGAAATGAAAGCATACCGACTCTGCGAAGTTGACTGGCCATAAGAAGGCTAAGAAAGATAAGCCTCTGAAGCCTTCTAAGCGCCCGAAGGAATCCGAGCGCCCACAGCACTGAGATTCGGATTCGTCGGCGCCATCGGTACCGGCCCCAACTTCGGTACCGACACCACCAGACGCGCTGCTGCAGGAGGCCATGAGGGTTACCCCACAAGGGTCCCCGCGGCGTACTATGGACCGCCCTTCGGATCCGCTTCCAACTCTTCCGAGGTATTTGATCTCAGATGGGGAGATCCAGGACACCCCCCCGCGGGCAAGGTCCCCCATGCTGATGCCCCCTACTACAGGGGATGTAGTCCTCTCTCGGCCTCGGAGCCGACGGAGCCGATCCATGGATAGACCTATGGAGGGCTGGCACCAATCTACCTATCAGGCATGGCCTGAACCCTACTCCGTAGGATACTAGCCAGCGTCCCGGAGCTGATCTTCACCTCCTCGTGACCGGCCATGTCCGAGGGATCCGAGGCGGGTTTCGCCGATGCCCTCTAGGCATGACAGCACCCACTCTCAGTCACTGCCTGACTCCTTCTCGTCGGCACCACCTTACTACCTTGCCGATTCTGATGATTCAGAAGTGGACTCTACCTCTCCTGACGCAGTCATCACAGCCCAGGACCCAGCTTCACTGAATGAATCCCATGGCTCATTTGTAGAATTGATGGGGAGACTGGTCCAGGCTCTGGATATTGATGCTGTCCAACATCCGGGCCCATCGACAGACAGATTTTACGACGTCGTCCGGGGAGAGCAGTCCACCTCAATTGTCCTCCCTCTCATCACAACTCTGAAACAAGCGATGACTCAGCCTTGGGACTTGGCCTCCCACCCCCAGCCTACATTGCGGAAGTACGAGATGATGTATCGGGTTCGGGAGGAGGACATCCCCTTCCTCCTTAGGCACCTGAAGCCAAACTCGATCGTCGTCGAGTCCTCCCAGGGTAGGGAGGCCAAAGGCCACACTACCCCAAGAGACAAAGAAGGGAGGAAGATTGACTCCCTGGTCCGGAGAGTCTATGCAGCCTCAGGATTGGGACTCTGCATCTCTAATTACGAGGTGACATTGGTGCGGTATCAGTATTTCCTTATGCAGCGTCTCCACAACGTCGCCTCGACCCTACCAGACCACCAGGGAGATGTGGCCAAAGTTTTAATAAAGGAGGCCATGCAAGTGGCTGTTCAACAATTATCCACTGCACGACATCATATGGACACCAACTCAAGGGCCCTTGTCGGTGCGGTCTCTTTGCAGAGGCATGCTTGGCTTAAAAATTGCCACTTCCCCAACGAGACCAAGCGTCGGATAGAAGACATGCCCTTTGATGGGTCCAGGCTATTCCATTCGCGCACAGACCACAAACATAAGAAGCTACATGAATCCCGTATGACAGCGTGTCGGATGGAGCTGCCTCCTCAGACTCGACGTAAGTGGCAATGGAATCGCCCTACCTATAGACAGTCGTTTCAATCCAGGCAACAGCCCAATCAGAGACAGCAGCAACAGCAGCGCTGCTGTCAACAGCCTCAGCAGCATTATCAACAGGCCCGCCGCCAATTTGACATCGATCGGCGGCAATACTGACGGGACGGGCGGACCTCTCCTTTTTCCTATCCAATACGCACCCCCGTCTCATATGAGGGTCGGCTGCAAAGCCGACTCCCCATTTGGGAGTCCGTTACATCTGATCGGTGGGTATTGTCCATCATACAGCATGGCTACTGGATAGAATTCGACACCGTCCCTCCATCAAGCCCAATACAGTTTACATCATGCTCATCAGTTCTGCTCGACAAAATACAACAGCTTCTTAGTAAGGGAGCTATTTGTCAACTATCTCCCTTTGACGGACTTCACGGATTCTACTCCAGATATTTTACGGTCCCGAAATGGGATAGTGGTCTCCAACCAATTTTGGACTTACGCTCTCTAAATCGTTTTATCCAAACGAAGAAGTTCTGGATGACCGCTCTTCAAGATATTTTGCCGTTGCTTCGGAAAAAGGACTGGTTCGCCTCACTGGACTTGAAGCACGCCTATTTCCATATCTCGATCCATCCGAGTTATAGGCGCTTCCTTCGTTTTGTTGTCGCATCCAATTTGTATGAATTTACGGTTCTACCATTTGGATTGGCCACTGCTCCTCGAGTATTTACTAAGTGCATGGCTCCCGTCTGTGCCTACCTTCGACTTCAGGATATCCAGATCTATCCATACCTCCTCGTTTCTCAATCTAGAGATGGACTTCTCCATTCTATTCAAATGACATGCACCTTGTTGGATGACTTGGGCCTGCGCATTAATACAGAAAAATCTTCTCTCATTCCAACACAGATACTTACCTTCATCGGAGCGCGCCTGGATTCGACGATGGAAAAGGCCTTCTTTCCTCGCGACAGACAAGATACGCTTATTCGACATATTCTTCGGATTCGATACGACGGGACGGTATCAGCACGATCAGTTCAAATGCTGCTCGGTCATATGGCAGCATCAGTAGCCGTGATGCCTCATTCCAGGCTTCGTCAATGCCCTTTACAGCTACTGTTCAACAAGTTATTCCGTCCACAGAACGATCCGCAGTCAAAACCGATTTGAATCCCATCTTCAGTTTTCCACTCCCTCCTCTGGTGGACGGTCCGGCCCAATCTGTCTTTGGGAATTCCCTTTCAGCATCCATCCCCATTGGTGACAGTCACGACCGATGCTTCCCTCTCGGGTTGGGGAGCGAAATGCAATGGTCTCCGTACCCAGGGCAGATGGAACCGCCTCGAATCCAGGAAACACATCAACTTCCTGGAATTGTTAGCAGTGTTCAACACCATCCATTCCTTCGAGGATCTCCTTCACCATCGAGTCGTTCAGATAACATCGGACAATACCATGGCAGTCTTTTATCTGAACAAACAAGGAGGAACGAAGTCTCCAACCCTGGCCAGGCTTGCGATACGGATTTGGGACTGGTGCATCCCTTGGAGCATCACTCTTGTGGTGGTACATCTGGCTGGTGTGGACAACATCCAAGCGGATTTCCTCAGCCACTATATGCTCATATCCCATGAATGGGAGCTACACCCTCGCATACACAACCAGCTTTTTCATCGCTGGGGGTTCCCAGACATGGACTTATTCGCCACCCAACAGAACAGGGTGTGCGAACCGTTCTGCTCAAGGGCAGGGATCGGAGCCGGATCCCTAGGGGACGCCTTCATGGTATCTTGGAGGAATCTGCACATTTATACTTTCCCACCGATTCCATTGATAACGAAAGTTGTAGTGAAGATAGTGCGAAAGGTGACATCGGGGATACTAGTTACCCCTTGGTGGCTACGCCAGCCCCGGTTCACGACGCTTCTCACGATCTCTCAAGGGGAATACCATCTTCTTCCACTACTTCCGTACCTTATAACCCAGCAGGAAGGTACGCTTCGACACCCGGATCTGCGGTCCTTGAATCTGACAGCCTGGCGAATCCGATAGCCCTTGCTGTGCCATCCATAACGATTGCTACTTCTGCTTCATCGGCTCCAATTGTACCCTCGGCTCCATTCGCTGATCCGTTGAATCCGATGCCCTTGGATCCGCCCATCCAGTACCTCTTAGATTCTTCCTTAAAGCTGTCTACGCGAAAGTCTTATTCAGCGAAATGGAAACGTTTTTCTACCTTTGCTGAGTCTCACTCTTTCTCTCCATTGGAGTCATCCATACCTCAGATCCTGCAGTTTCTACTAGAACTTCATCGTTCTGGACTGAAACCATCTTCAATTAAAGTGTATACTGCAGCGATTGCTTTTCATCGAGGTGTGATTGATGGAGTTCCTCTCTTCTCTCAGCCTGTTGTTAAAAGATTCCTTAAAGGCCTCTACAACCTTAATCACATAATAAAACCAGTAATACCTACGTGGAGCATCTCAGTGGTCCTCCAGGCCCTGACAAGACCTCCCTTCGAGCCTTTGGCAACGGTGGATCTGAGACTAGGATCCTGGAAGACTGCCTTCCTTGTCACGGTCACCTCAGCAAGAAGAGCCAGCGAGCTTTGTGCACTCAGAATTGACCCCCTGTACTTGAACTTTCACAAAGAAAAGGTGGTCTTGTGACTTGATCCTTCTTTTCTCCCAAAAGTTTCAACATCTTTTCATTTGGAACAGGACATTGTTTTGCCAGCCTTCTTCCCAGTGCCAGCAACTCCTCTAGAGCGGTCACTGCACTCCTTCAATGTCCGCTGCTGCTTGGCTTTCTATAGGTCCAGAACGGAGTCTCTTCGATGCACGAATAGACTTTTCGTCAAATACTCTACATCAGACCAGGGGGCCCCGGTCTCCCCACAGAGATTGGCTAAATGGATAGTTCATACTATCACTTTATCCTACCAGCTTGCCAAGCTCGATTTACCTGCAGTTCCTTGAAGTCACTCAACTCGAGCTGTTGCTGCCTCTTCTGCTTTCGCATCGGGAGTCTTGCTAGATGATGTCTGTTGGGCTGCCACTTGGGCGACTCCTTGCACGTTTGCAAGACACTACCATCTCGATGTTCGGGCTCGACGAGACTGTTCCTTTGGAAGAGCGGTCCTCTCTTCGGTTCTGCAATAAGGACACCTCCCCTCCTCCTTAATGGTAAGCTTGTTACTCTACCCATATGTGTGATGCACAGAGGCCACGACGAAGAAAAGCAGGTTGCTTACTTGTAACTGATGTTCTTCGAGTGGCCATCTGTGCAGTCACACAACCCACCCGCCGGCCCCACTCGGTGTCGGTGAGTGGAGACTTTCGTCAGTACCGATTCTTATTTTAGTTAGTACCTATACTCCGTCTCCTACTTATTCTTGTTAGCCTTAGGGGGCACACGTTCGGTCGCAAAGACTGAACAAAATGGCGGACATTCCGCTATTTATACCCTGACGGGGGAGGGGAGCAGACTGTTCCCACCAAAAAAACTGCTAGCTTGCAATCTCTGGCCACAGGCACTGCGCAGGCGCAGTACCCATATGTGTGACTGCACAGATGGCCACTCGAAGAACATCAGTTACAAGTAAGCAACCTGCTTATCCATAGGGTTCCCTCTGCACATTACCAATAAAAATGAGATTAAATGCTATTTTCTTACTCATTCATCCATTTTGGAAAGAGCCTTTAAATTTTTTACACCAAATGAAACAGTAATTTTGAATCTTTAAATCTGCAAGAATGATTTTTAAAAAGTTGTACTACAAAAGAACAGAAAGAGTAAGATTGGGTAGATATGAGGATACAAATACTTACTCTATCCATTCCAGAAATAAAATGTCAGGGCTGGAATTTGTTTACTGCTTCAGTTTTTGCCAATAATGATTTGTCCTTAGCACAAGTCTGATGCATCATAAAATATGAAGTGGAAGACCTTGGTCCAGTTTAGATTTCTTTTGCAGACTAATTAGTTCAGAACAGAGTGAGAAAAACTGTGTAAATAGTCTATATTTTCTGCTTCAAAATATATATTGTTTGTTTTTTAAATCACTACTGTTGTTCCATAGCTACTTGAACTACAATTCCAAAGCTTTTTATTTATGTGAATTGGGGAATGGAAATACAGCTTTTTATTACAATTCAAAATAAGTATCATGGTGCAGAAGGAAAATGAGGAAATATGTTCCAGCTGTGCTTGGGGGAACTGTAATGGTGCATAACTCAATCCTGCTGCTGTTTATGTGTTCTGCCCTTTTTGTTCAGAACAGATTGACACAACATAGGAAGAAAATGGTTTTAAAATGACTTCTTATTGGCATACTCTTTGACCAACAGTTCCATTGGTCAGATTCTAAAGGTTGTAGTTTCAAAATGTTAGCATTTCTACTATCTGGTACTTAAAAAGAACTAAGCATCACTTTTTCAATTAACTTTTAAAAATTTGTACTTACAGAAAATGTTCTGGGTGTCAACTATGAAAACTTGAAATGAGCATGCTTGGATTTAAAATATAATAAATGGCTATGGATTTCGCTGCTATCACTGGCTAAATATCACTGATATTTACAAACTCTGTTATAAGGTTATTCATATAGATCAGTGGATAGCTTTTTTAAAGGCACAACATTTTAGTGTTGGTTATCTTAATGAAGCCATAAAAATGAAGATTCTAGAAGGGTAGAATGGCCACATTAGTCTGCTGCAACAAAAGTTGTCCTTTAAAAATAAGATGTCTATATGGTCACTAAAGCTTATGCTCTTAAACCCTACCAGACTCAGTGGCACTTACTTTATAATCAATTGGATCTTTGGAATTTTAGGAAAAACCATGGCAAAGTTGTAAAAACTGATCATTTCAAAAATCTAAATTGATTTTTAACTATCCTTCTGAATTATTAATATTTGCATTGCAAGAATAGGTTTCTAATATAATTTGTTTATTTAATTTCTGTACTACCTGTATGCCCAAAACAGCTCTCTGAGTGGTTTACTAATTGAGCTAGAACCTTTTCTAATATAAGATCAAACACAAAAGGTATGTGCTTCTATTTGTTTCTACATCTTTTACCTTTTGTGGAATATTTTTCTCCCTGTTCCAAACAAAATATTTATATTGCTAATATAAGAAGTATTTCTTTTTCCCATTACCTTTTATGAATCACTGTGTTTATATGCATCCTTGAAAAATGTTAACTTTTATCCAGAAGGAATACTTGCATATTCTTAGCTACAGCAGTTTCTACAAGGGAGTGGGTCACCTTGCACAGCCAAGTCATAATGCTTCTGGTGTGTTCCTTATTTAGAAAGCAAAATAGAAACATGTATATTTCACTTTGAATTAGAAACATAGAAACAGAGCGAGTCAGAAGGGGCCTCCTGGGCCATCTAGTCTGACCTCTGGCACCAGCCGGCTCCACTGACGACATGCCCACCATGTGCATGTCCAGCCTGTCTTTGAACACCCTCACCGATGGGGCCTCAACGACCTCTTGTGGAAGCCCATTCCACACCCTCGGGTCATGACTGTCAGGAAGTGCTTCCTGGCATCCAAATGGAACCTTGGCTCCCTGAGCTTTGCTCCATTAGGTCAAAGTCATCATCAGACATCCACATATGAGGAGAACTTTTAAAGCTGATTAGCTGAGAAATGCTAACATGTTTGAAAGCACTTATGGAGAGCTGAAACAGTATTTTTTCCTGTCTATATCATTTTTACCATTTCATTTTACACACAGTAGTTACAAGGTAATCTTAAGATGTCCATGTGTAGCCATGCAGCGTTGCCCCACTTGATGTTGAATTTGCTTGTTCCAGGTTGAATAATAGCTTTTGATGTGGTACATTATGCAGTTGGTAACATTTGCCTTTTTTGTTACCATCTATTTGCTTTCTTTTTAGCATTTAATCCAAGCATAGGGGCTGTTTTGAGGGCAGCAGTGGCAATAACTGTTGTTGTTGTTCCAGTGTATATATTAGTGCTGGAATGATATAAAAGTCAGCTCACTGAACTAAAAGTTTAAATGTTTCTGGGAATTATACCAGCCTCTAATGTAATTATGGAGAAGAAAATATTTTCTTTAATTGTCCTGTATTACTTGTATGTATTGTTCTTTTCCTTTCAAACCCTAGGAAACAGGTACCACTCTTTCAAGCCAAAGGCAATTTTGCCTCTTTGTGACTGATTTCTCCTTGCAGAGCTGGGTTGAGGGCAATCCTGAAACTCCAAAAACTCTGCCAGTTTTAGTTACTTCATCACTTGTGATTGATGTAGAAGTAATGGAGGCACTCAAGAGCACATCCCCCTGTGTTATTTTTTTCAAGGATGCTCTATGTGGCAATGGTAAGAGCAAGTAGAGATAAATGAACTTTGATAAAAACTATAAGCTTCCATATTAGCTGTGCAATTTCTAACCTGATGAATGTCTAAGTTGCAAACCAAGCTGAAGTATAATGGACTCAGTGCAAACGGTTTTGAAATAACCAATATTCTTATTCTTCCTGTTAGGTTTATGAAACAAAAGAGGTATAGCTCTGGGGGCTATCAGTGATAGCAGTGGTAAAACACAGCAACCTGCCTTTGTCATAAGAGGAAGATATTTGCAGACTGGAAGATAGTTCAGGGATTATACTATATACTTAAGACACATGTCTGAATTCACACGAATTCAGGGAAATGGGAAAAAATAACATTAGGAGGAAAGGTGACCTGTGTGTATTTCTGAAAGGATGGGTCCTTTGGATTGCTTTTGGGTGCTTTGCCCAACATCTGCCATTTTCCAAAATGTGTGAATATCTGTCCTTCTAGTATTATTCTTCTCATATTAAGATAGGAATGCACCTCTGTGTCTTGGGCATATGCCTCCATCATGGGCAAAGTTTCATTAAGAGTAGAGAGTTGAGCTTGCAGGACATCATTAAAGCAAGGCAGCACATGCCAACAGGCCTATAATTGAAAACATATGATATAAAAGGAAAAAGTGGTAAAAATAGAATTGGAAAATAAACAAATTTGGATACCAGTTCTTAGAATTATGAAGTTCTTATAATAACTGGAATGGAAACCAAATGGAGCTGGTGTTTCAGCAAAGCTGATGAAGTAGCCTTCCCATCTCTCCCTCTGCTGTAGCCCAATGGAAGCTTAATTGAATAGTTAGCAGCAGCGCTATATTGCTGTTGAGTACACAGTGTTATGTACAAAGTAATCCATTTAGCATATATCCGTGTAGTTAATAGAAAGACAGTGGAGGGAAAGATACATTGGAAAAGATTTCCTGTCTACCACAGCTAGAGGAGGGGTGTGTGTGTGTGTGTGTAGAATTTAACTCGGTTCTTGCAGATTTACTAGTACTGTCATAAATGTAATAGCTAAAATCTGTGAACATTTTAGGGGAAATATTGTCTTTATTTTAGGGAAGATACTGCCTTTCTGCAACCAGCATAATGTTATCATGCATGTATATACTTGAATGACTTAGCATTAGATTGTAGTAATGAAGCTCACTGTAGGTTAATCACTAGTTGATAGTGGCCTTTGGTCATTGTGACCCTCTACAACATTTGAGCCATTGACCTACTTATAAAAGTTTCTTGTCTTGCTTCCAGATACACGACACCACCCACGGGACACTTTGCTATCCTCCTTTGGGGAGCAAAATGTAGCATGTCTAGCCTTAGAATAGCTTGGTGCATAAAAACAACACAAAAGCTCCAAATTTATTTATTTATATAAACATATTGAGAAAGAAATTATGCAAACTGTCAAAAGAGTAATATAGAGGTTCTCCCTTCTAAGTATTTGACACATTAAGTTGTTTTGGCATGTGCTTCATATACAGCATTTGAATAAATCAGACTAAATCAACTTTAACAAAAGGCTGGTTGGGAATTTTGTATTTATTGGCCCAGACAATTAACATGGTTACCTTTTTCCTTGTTACTGTAACTTATCAAAATGTCTTTGTTGACAGATAGGATTATTTGCATTGAACGTACCGTTCTCTCATTACAAAAGCCCCTTTTGTGTAGTGCTGCTAGTACTGACATCACTAAACTGACTGGTCCTGTTCAACTAGATAAGCTGGATTCTGCAACCCAAGTCAATTCCATTTGTACTGTAAAAGGTTAGTACATTTTTTTTTCTGAAGCAAATGTTACTAAGGCGTTTATCTTGAAATTTTTATTTTATTATTTTTTCTACCTTGCTCTTCCTCCAAGGAGGTTAGGGCAGTTCATATGGTTTCTCCCCATTTTTCTTTGCAACAATCCTGTGGTGATGTTTAGATAGAGAGGGGTTTGACTGCCTGTTTGAATCTGGCTTTCCATGGTCTGACCAAGATTCAACAGGAAAAGTGTATGTTGGGAATGGAGAGACTGGTATATACTATAAGGGTAACCTGAAAGATAACAAATCCTGACATTTGCTTGACATTATTATCAAATAGTATTTTGGATTAGGAATATTACTTCTTTTTAATTTATGTAGGGTTAATGCATGTTTGCCATCTTAAAATCAAACTCAGTTTGTAGATTTATTTTTGAGGAAGCGAGTACTTTAGAGTGTCATTTCTTTTGCCATTTTCAGTTTCTTTTCTTTTTCTGTTCATGGCCACCCTGCACTGCTAATTAGCACACCACTGCATTCCTCCTTTGCTTATAATTCCTACATTCATCTCTATTCTGCTGTTTAACAGTAACTTATCTCTTAATTTGACCCCAAGTTCTGAATAGAATTGAACAACAGCAAGACATGATAGATGACATAAAACATATGAGCTTTATTTTCTTAAGCATTTATAGATTCTGAAATCAGCAAATGCTGAGTTAGTTATTTCATGTATTTGTCCATTTCAGATCTAGATACTTTTTACTGGCTACTGGTGTGTACTGGCTATTTTTCTCAGTTTATATCCTAGGAACAGCTGGTTGAATCTACACTTCATCCCATTTATCCCTAGCTTTGTTTTCAAGTACTTCTGCAAAAAAATAGTATTCCTACTTATGCAATGGACTGTAGCCAAGCACTGCCACTCTTTCAATTACATACCTTCCTTATCAACACAAGGAGTTCAGGCATAGATTTTGGGTCTTTGTCTCATCTATACATGCTAAAATCTGGACATATGAAGTGGGCTTATTTTTGCCACTTACTCAGGTCTGGTGCCTGGTTTTTAAAGTAAAGGGCAATATCCAATAAGGCTTTATGACGCCATTGATTCTATTGTATCCCCACCAATTCTGTTCCACATGGTACATGACCCATTTCTACTAGTTTAGAAATTAAAGGGGAAAATGATGATCTTAAAAAAATGGGATTTTGCCCAAGAAATTAGAAATACTAGTTTTTTCTTAATGTTATATAATCTAAATATCAACATGTTATGTTCTGTGGCCTTTCCCAGATATGCTGTGCTGCATAAACAAAGAACCAATTTGATCATTTTGCAATTATAAAACTGTACACTCTAGTGTATACCCTAGTAAAACACATTTTATTTTCACCTGGGGAAAGTAAACCATTTTAGTCGGCCCAGGACAAATGCTAGTAGTCCAACAGCACCTCTGTAACTTTTTCCACTAGTGTATTTTTTAGTGCAAATCTCAGGAATGAAGCATATTGGGAAAATGGTGTTTGTGCAAGTCATAACCTTTCACAGGGTCATTACTTGTAAAAATATTTTTATTTGCAACACAACAGTAACAGCAACAATAAATATAAAAGGGGGAATTCCTATAAGAAAACATATCAGTTCACAGTAATCATCAACTTCTTGCTTTATTACAGAGGCATTCATTTTCTCTCAGGGTTGTTGAAAGGATAAATTAGAAGAATCCTATACATACCATCTTGTGCACTCTGGAGAAAGAGTGGCGTTCTAAAGTGATAGATCTGTATGCCAGCTTTGATCTTCTTGTGCTTCTTGCAGTGTTCCAGGTTTCCTTTGTGAACTATGCATCTCACATTAACACTTAGGAACAACTGCCATGTGCAGTGTCTGTGAAACTCCTGGCATGGCACATAAAGAAACATAAAGTCCTATGTGGATTGCTTTGTTTCCTCACCAACAAGTGTTCCAGCACTGCTTCTCAGAACACACAAATACTACTAGTTGTAATTCTCTAACATTTTAGTTTATCATTGCGTGACTTTTACTGAAGGAATTGGCCTTTGACATGCATACTGTAGACTTGGCAATTGTGATCCATTTACATGCATGTGTGCAAGATTACCCATCTATATGTTTTACTTATGAATAGTGCTGTATCATTTCTGAGTTATTTATTGCTTGGCACAGAAAATCTCCATTGTTTTAAATCTTTTTACTAGCCTTCTCATGAAATTCCCAACTTACTTGACAAATACTTAGCAAAAAAATTACTGATCCAAAATAGCTCTCTGGCCTTCAGTTCCTGATGTTTCTAGTCAAGTATGACAGCTTTTTTTCTATTTCACTCCTCACTTCCCCCTTGGCATTTTCCAGATATCAGATTGAGGCAATTACTGAATTGGATCGCAATATCTTCACATGAGACAAGATATGAATATGCATTTTGGCTAGGCATATTGTTCCTGAGAATGAGCAAAGAAGTGGAGGATTCTTCCATTAACTAGTCTTCTATTTCATCTGAACCAGAAACTGTGTTTAAATTTCAGGAGAAGCCAAGATGTTAATCCAAGATTTGAATAAGGCATAATAACTTGGTTTGTTCCAAGTTGGTTGTTGGAAGACTTATTACTTTTTCCCCTCTTGTTGCAGAGGGAAGAGCAATGGATCTGGGTGTTCAGACTAAGAACACTTGGTTTCTGATGTGGAAAGAGAAAGAAGAGGCAAAATGTTAAAAGCTGCTACATCAGAGCTTTTGCTACTTTGGAAGTTAAAGACAAGGCAAATAAGAGTTTTCTAGTAGTTCTGAAGTCAGTGAAAGCTCTTTTTAAAAAAGCCATTGTAATGTAGTGGTTAAGAGTGTGAGGCTGTAGTTGAGAAGATTCAGACTCCTGAGTCTGGGCCAGTCACAGATTCTCAGCGCAACCTACTTCACAGGGTTGCTGTTTTGAGGATAAGATTGAGAGGAGGAGGAAGAAGAGAATTGAGCAAGCCAGCTTGGGTTCCTTGAAAGGAAAAAGGCAGGATATAAATATAAAGATGAAGTAATATTATAGCTGAAATTATTCCTCTTCAGTTTTCATTTGTTTTTAAATGTGCGTACACACAGCTTTCTGCAGAGAAGAAAAAAGCCATACTGTGTTCTGCAGAGAAGAAAAAAGCCATGATCATCATTACTGCCTATTAAGTTCATGCAAACATTTTGCTATTTCTTCAGGCACTATTGCTGGCATTAATGAGAGGACTGCTTTTTCCTGCCCTACATGTAACAGGTGTGGCAGTGGAAAAATAAAGCGGCATCCACAAAACAGGTAAGAACATGCATTTGTTAGCTAGAATTTAGATAAGAATGATCATATTTGGATGCCAGGAAGCACTTCCTGACAGTCAGGACCCCGAGGGTGTGGAATAGGCTTCCACGAGAGGTCATTGAGGCCCCGTCGGTGCGGGTGTTCAAGGATAGGCTAGACGCCCACATGGTGGGCATGTCGTGAGCGGAGCCGGCTGGTGCCGGAGGTCAGACTAGATGGCCCAGGAGGCCCCTTCTGACTTGCTCTGTTTCTATGTTTCTATATCAGCATGGGACTGCAGGTGGCGCAGTGGTTTAAACCGCTGTGCTGCTGGGCTGGTTGATCGAAAGGTCGCCGGTTCGAATCTGCACACAGGGTGAGCTCCCGTGCGCCGTCCCAGCTCCTGCCAACCTTGCAGTTCGAAAGCACGCAAATGCAAGTAGATGAAAAGGTACCACTCTGGTGGGCAGGTAACAGCGTTCCGTGCACTTCGGTGTTTAGTCATGCCGGCCACATGACCACGGAGACTGTCTGTGGACAAACGCTGGCTCCCTCGGCTAGGAAACAGAGATGAGCACCGCCCCCTAGAGTCAGGCATGACTGGACCTAACGTCAAGGGGAAACCTTTACCTTTATATCAGCATGTGTATTTGGAGTCTCAAAAACCTTCTGACAGAGTTCGTAATCAAAGGCCAGATGGAAATTCAGAAGTAATGGAATAAAGCTAGAGATCCTTCAATGCAAACTTGGACAATTTGCAGCCTGTAACCCTATCTAATTTTGATCAGGATATTGCAACATTGTCTTTAATGTTGTCCAGAGGAAAAGAAAATTCTTCAGACAAATTATGGAAGGCAGAAATAGTTTACATTTTAATCTTTCCTCTGGGTTGTTTGATGCAACTTGTTAAGCCACCCTGTAAATATTTATTTATTTATTTATTTGTGATATTTATATGCCGTCCTATTGCAAAAGCCTCAGGATGGCTTACATAAATAAAATACAAATATCAATATACATAAATTATAAGAAAATATTAACATAAAAGTCAACATAAATTAACCCACTCTGGCTGCAGTAAAAATATAATATTAAAAATTCAATATTCAAGCTTATTAAAATATTGATGAAATAAAAAGGTCTTAACCTGGCGCCAAAAAACATGTAATGACGGTGCCAGACAGACCTCTCTGGGGAGCACATTCCATAGATGGGGCGCCACCGCAGAGAAGGTCCTCTTCCGGGTGCTCTGCCTCCTAATATCATTCCTGGAGGAGGGCTTCTGCTGCCGATCTCAGGGGCCATCTCATAAGCCATAGTGAGTTAATTGTCCACAGAATAACCCATGAAACACCTGACAGACAATCAGGCTCACTGCGTGTTGTTCTCTCCTTTTTCCCCTGTTGGTCCTCTAGCCAGTATCTCAATGCCCTTTGTAGCAGAACCAATCTTGCCTCACCCTTCCTGGTCCAGTCACTACTCCTATTCATCACTGCTTTAAAGGGGAAAAAAGAAACGCAAGTCAGAGTATCTAAAATGCATAATTGGGGATCTCTTTTTATTTTTAATGTATTTACTCAGCTCCAGGAAATTATGCAGTTGTGTTCATAATTTGTTTGCTTTCATTGCAATTTAGAAATGTGTACTTACAGCTGATATATGTAGTGTGGCCTGGGAAATGTCCGTGTAAGTTTCACCTGTCACAAAGGGAGGTAAGGGCAGTTGGTAACTTAAATGAAAATTGATAGGATAAGACTGCACATGAGGAAATTTGCACACAGTGCAAAGCTATTAGTTGAAAATCCCTAGTAAAGAAGGAAAAGGTAGATGCCCTAAAAAGGGACTGATAACAATATCTCCCCCCTAACAATTCATTTCAAGCATTGAACTGATGATTCTTAATGCCCTCTACCTTTTCAGCACTTCCAGAAAGGGGAGATATTAGCTCTCTCCTCCCCACTTTTCAAAGCACTTGCGAATGTAGTTACTGTAGTTGCCGAAAAGTACTTTAAAAAAGACCCTGAGAATGAGACAGAGTGAATGAGAGCCACTGTGGTAGAAGGGTAGGAGCAAGTATAAGTTTCTGGTGCTCCATTTTTTCTGTTTGTTTTTAACTATCTGGAAGATTATTGCATTTCTTTTGACTGGGAAGTATATGCAAATTACATGGCTATGAAAGAAATAGAGTGGTAATATATTTAGATTTCATGACTGGGAAGTAAATGGAATAGAAACATACACAGATTTTATATCTAAGAAGTAAATGGAGGGGAAACTTGTATTTCCCCTCCACTTTCTAGTAATGAAATGTGCATATATTTCCCAACAATTAAAAAAGACACTTAGAACAGGCAGAATGGGATGAGCAGAATAGGCACCGCACTATCACTGAGACTAACATCTGTATCCCCCAAAGCGGACCCATTCATTCTGTGCTATTTAGCCACCTTCTCAGGGTTTGTATTTTAGAGTTACGAAACTGCAGTAATTGGTTTGTAAAGGAACCATGAAAATATTTCCTGTTTCTGGAGTGGCTGGGGAGCCAGGGAAGAGTGGAAAATGTGAATGGCACTGAGAACTTCCTTTTGGTGCACCTACTTCCCCCTGCCTCCCTTTACTGGTGATTTTCATCTTACTGCTCAGCTACTATGTACAAATTAGCATGTGTGTCCATTTCAATCTGTTATTGATTGCACTTTGCTCCTTTTGAACAGCTGAAACGTACAGGGACATCACCCATGTGGCACATATATTCGAAAGCTGTATACAGCATACTTCTAGAAGATTAACCCAAAAATTATGAAGACATTTGCACAGATTTCTTAGCTGGAAAAAATAAGTTAGTAAACCACTGAGCATCACTCTGAAGTGCCAAATGGACATCAGTGTAGGGGTGCTCATTAGCAGTTGTAAGTGTGAGGCTACAAGGAATGGAAAGGGGTGTGTGCCACTCTCTATAACCCGCACTGGAATTGGTCTTCCAAGTTCAGAGGACACAACAACGCATTGTAACTTGAACAACTAGAACAAGCCATGAGTTGTCAGGATGACTTGTGGCCTCAGAGTAAAGCCACCCTACAGAAAGCTGTATGTATTTGAATGATGATAAGGGTGAAAGAAGTACGGAAAACTCCTGGGGAAGGGTGACAGTTAACAAAAGAACTAGAAGACATTCTGCACCAGTAGAAGCAGTGGGACTAAGAAACTACTTTCAGGTACTTAAATATGAGACTGGAGAGCCGCCTGCAGAGGAAGAACTAGAGGGTACTTCATTCAACAGCAAGCAAGCATCTGAAGGTTAGTCAATAGTGACAATGAAACCAAAGCCTACACAAGATGAGAAGAGTAGTGGTTGTGGGATGGAAGACCCATGCTGTCTCCCTGGAAAATGGATTTGAGATATGACTGAAGAGTTGCCAATGCTTAAAAGTCTACTTACAAGTTTCCCCTCCTACTCTTGCCAAGTTGAGCTTTGAAGAAGTCACACCAGACCTTGAAGTTTTAGGAATGAAACGGAAAGCCTTTGGGGTCCAGATAGTTTTTTCACTTATTCTTTCAGTATATGGAACAGACATAGAAAGGGAAAGAAATATATACTGAATGTGTGTGTGGCTACAAAAGTGATGTAGCCTCAAAAGATTTGGATTCTGAGACTATGGGCTACACTTCTTGAGAGATGGACTGCTGGCAAGTGATGGGTTGTACCTCAAAGGGACTGGAAAAATGTGTTCATCAGCAGGAAGAAGAAATTCATCAGAAGGGCTTTAAACTGAATCCAACAGGGGATGGAGAAGTAAGCTTGGAGGTAACAATGGACAAAGGCTTATGTAGCATAACACAGAGAGGGGCTATAATAGTGCTCAATAATAGTGTTTCAAAAATGTAGGAAGACAGCTACAGTATATAAAGCACATGGACAGATTATGGAAAACAAACAGCATAAATTTGAACTCTTAATACAGGAGGACAAATACGACTTCATAGGCGTAACGGAAACTTGTTGGGATTATTTCCATGCCTGGAATTCAGCGATTGAAGGCTGCAACTTGTTCAAGAACAGAAAGAATGGAAAGGGACGTTGAGTCACACTTGATAATAATGATGGTGGCAACAATGACATTGCATTTTTATCCTGCCTTTTTTCCACTTTCAGGGAACCCAAGGCACCTTATATATGTCCATGTTACCTTCACAACAACCTTGTGAAGTAGGTTAGGCTGAGAGTGAGTGACTGGCCCCAAGTGAGCTTCATGACCAAGTGGGGATTAGAACCTGGATCTCCCAGATCCCCAGTCTAATATTCTAACCACCTAACCAACTATGTTACAGATATATATCTCTGCACAGAAGTATAGGAGGACAAGCTTAGTAGCCTGATCAAGAGTATCTGGATTAAAATAAATGGGATAAAGAATTAAAGGAACATGGTGCTTGGAATCTATTACTAACCACCCAGTCAAGGAAAAGATGAAGGTGAATGTTCGAAAAACAGATTGCCAATGTTGCAAGGATAATGTAGTGCCAATGGGAGACTTCAGTTTTGCTATATGTTTGGAGACAAACCCTGCTGATCACAGTCTTCCAAGAGATTCCTGATTTCTGTTGCTGATAACTTACCTCCTACAGAAAGTAGAGGAAGGAACTAGAGCAATGATGGTGAACCGTTTAGAGACTGGGTGCCCAAACTGCAACCCAAAACCCATTTATTTATCGCAAAGTGCCAACACTACAATAAAACCTGAAAATGAGGTTTTAGTTTAGGAAAAACAACTCACAGCCAGTCCAAGCAAATACATATATATCCTTGGCAGCGCACTGATCCGCCATGCAAAACTACTTTGTCGCAGCTTGTGACATCATTGCCTGGAACACTACTCCTTCCCAAGCATGTGCATGGCCCCTGTGTCTGCCGTTATCCAATGGTCATCTGCTGGGGCAATGCTGGGGCGACTTGGCTTGTGTGCCCACAGAGAGGGCTCTGCATGCCCGCTGTGGCATGCATGCCGTAGTTTCACCACCACGAAACTAGAGGGTAGGCTATGCTTGGCTTGATTCTAACCAGCAGGATACCCTAGTGGATGAAGTGGCAATTGCAGAAATTCTAAAGGATGCAAAGTGTGATTTTAGCCAAAGATGTACTCTGGATTTTAGGAAAGCTAATTTTAATGAACTCAAAACAGTGGTAAGTAAGGTCCTGCCATTACAAGTAACTCTAATGAGAAAAGGAGATCTAGATTAGTGGTTTTTTTAAAAAAAATCTAAAAATACAGTTGCAAACAAGTCCAACAAAGGGAAATAAGTAGAAAACAACAGAATAAGCCCATGTGTCTTTGCAGAAAGCTTAGAGATGACCTGAAAAAATGACATGTATAGGTAGTGTAAGGAAGGCCAAGCTACAAAGGAAGAATTTAGGCAGTTAACACAGAATTGCAGGAATGGCAGAATCAGAGGAGGTTGGCAAGGGATGCTAAAAACAACAGTAACCAAAAACAAAACCCTCCTTCAGATATGTGCATAGTACAAGACAAAGGAAAGAAATGGTGGTTGGACCAAAAAAAGTAAGTTTTCTCCAAAAAAAGGTCTTATAACTTCTCTGAGAAAGTGCAAGCAAGATTGCAGCTTGAGACTGAAAGTCAAGGAACACTTGATTACTTTGGATGAGTTCAAATCTCCAGGATCTCATGGACTGTATCCTAGAGTACAGGAACTGGCAGAAGAGTTCTTGAAACTACTGTCTTTGATCAATCATGGAGGATGGGTAAAGTGGAATGACTGGAAGAGGGTTAATATTGTCCTCATCTTAAGATAGGAAAAAGAAGAACCATGGGAAATGAGTCAGTCTAACATCAGTCTCCGGGAGAATTCTGGAGCAGATCATGAAGCATTCAATTGCAAACACCCTGGAAACAATGTAGTATTTACTAGAAGCCAGCATGTATTTGTCAAGAATGAATGCTACCATACTAATCTGGTCCCATGTTTTGATCAGGTAGCCTCCCTGGTGGACTGTTGGAATGCTGTGAACATAATATACCTTGACTTCAGCAAAACTTTTGACAAAGTGTCGCATGTTATCCTGATTAGCAAAACTACCTAAAAGTGGGCTAGATGGAACAACTGTTAGGTGGATCCATCATTAGCTGTAGAATCAGACTGAATGAGTGCTTATTAGTGCCACTTTCTGAAACTGGGAAAAGGAATGAATGGGATACCACAGTTCAGGCCTGAACCAGTGCTTGCCAACATGTTTATTAATAATGAATATATGTACAGGAAGAAGGTGGGGGAAACCTGTTGATGGCACAGTGAGCCTTTGCAATCAGGTGTTCAAAAAACCTTTGAACGAGGACAGTTTTTGCCTGGCACCAAAATGAAAGTAGTAACAGCACCAGGTGGACCTCTTGAGGCAGGCCATTCCAATGGTGGACAGCAGCCACTGAGTAGACCCTTCTAATTGCCATCCTTTTTACTTTTTTTTTTTTTAGGGGTGGCTCTTTCAGAAGGATCTCATTCCTAGAACTCAATGGGAAGGTAGCAGTATATGGGAAAAGACAGTCCTTCAAGTAACCAGATGCCAAGTTGTTTAGGGCTTTTTATATTAAAACAAGCACTTTAAATTGGGCTTGGGCTTCAACTGGCAACCAGTGTAATTTATGCAAACTAATACATGACATCAGATCTGCAACCCTATTTTGGATCAGTTGAAGTCTTTCAGACTGTCTTAAAGGCAGTGCTATGTAGAGTGCATTACAGTGATCCAGTTAGAGTGTTGCCAATGCCTGAGTAACCATAACTCTGATTCAGATAAGGCCATTGTTGTATTCAGCACCTGGAAAAAGACACTCTTGGCAACTGAGTCTACCTGAGACTCCAGTTGAAGTTTGGGGTCCAGGAGCACTCCCAAGTTGCAGACCTTGTCCTTTAGGGGAAGTGCTACCCCATCTAAGACAAGGGCAATGATAATCTAGTCTGTCAGGCAGATCATCAACTAACAGTACTTCTGTCTTGAGTTTTAGTTTATTGGCCCTCATCCAGCCCATTATTGAACTCAGACACCAGTTAAACACAATGGTTGCCTCACCTGGATTTGATGTAAATGAGAGGTAGAGTGAGAGGTAGACACTCAGTATACTGCTGATACCTCAGCCCAAACCTGATGACCTCTCCCAGTGGTTTCATGTAAATGTTGAACGGCGTGGCGGATAGTATAGAGAAGCTATCCACCAGCATGACCTTTTGGATATGGTCACCAGATAGGAGTGGAACCACAGCAAAGCAATGCTCCCATCTCTCATGCTGGTCAACCTGTCAAGCAGGATACCATGATTGAGAATGTCAAAAGCTGCTGAGAGGTCTAGAAGAATCAAGGTTGCATTCACCCTTTCCCTCTCCTGACAGAGGTCATTGTACAGGGCAACCAAGCCTCGGCCTGAAACCCAGTTGAAATGGGTCCAGATAATCTGCTTCCTCCAAGAGTGCCTGGAGCTGTCTGGGCATCACTTGCTCCAATACTTTGCTCAAAAAGGGAAGGTTCGCTACTGGTCAGTAGTTGGCAACTATCTCTGGATCCTGGCTCAGCTTTTTAAAGAGAGGTCTTATCACAGTGGCCTTTTTTAAGGAGGCTGGTATGATTCCTTCTTTCAAGGAGGTGTTAACAGCCTCCTGGAGCCAGGGGCAAACTCCCTCTTCTGTTTTTCCAGTGATCCACGATGGGGAAGGATCAAGTGGCCAGGTGGTAGGATAGTCAGAGTCAAGCACTTTGTCCACATCCTTGGTCCACAGTAACTGAGACTCATGCAGCAAAAGGAGAAGGTGTTCTGGACACATCCCTAGATGGAACTGAAACAACTGTGGAATCCAATTCATGGAGGATTTGAATTTTTTTTTTTCCTCGAAGTGCATAACAAATTCATCACAGTGATTCGCCAAGGGTTCTAGAGCTCCATTATATGAACCAGATTTCAGAAGACCCTGAAATAGTTCAGCTGGACAGCAGTGTAAGGATGCAATACAGGTGACAAAATACTGCCATTTTGCCAGCTTTATCACCATGTAATAGGCTGGATAGTGAGAGCTAAGTTGTGATTGGTCAGACTTTTCACAATATTTCCTCCACTTGCCTCATCTTGAGTACTACGTCCAGTTCTGGGCACCACAATTTAGGAAAGAAACAGATAAACTGAAAAAAAATGAGGGCAACAATCATGATCAAAGGACTGGAAACAAAGCTGTGTGGGGAGAGACTGGAGGAATTGGGCATGTTTAGCCTTGGGAGGACTGAGGAAAGTGATGAGAGCACTCTTCAGCTACTGGAAAGGTGGTCACACAGAAGAGTGCCAGGATCATTTTTAATTACCCCAGAGCGCAGGAAACAAAGTAATGGATTCAAGTTACATGAACCCAGATTCCAGCTGAACATCCGGAAAAACATCTTAGCTGTTAGAGCATTGTGACAATAGAACCAACTACCTTGGGAGGTTGTGGTCTCTCCCATACTGGAAGCATTCAAGATGCAGCTGAACAGCCATCTGTTAGGGATGCTGTTAGGGATGCTTTAAACTGGAATCCTGCATGGAGCAGCCATTTGGACTCAGTGGCATACTTGGTCCCTTCCAACTCTTCTATTGTATGATTCAATGTGGAATGGGACCATGACAGAAGTTTATAATATTGTGCATAGATGTCTTTGCCTTCACAATTAATTGAGAATATATTAATAGAAAACAAAGAAATTACTTCATACATCACACAGCTTCTATAATTCAGTGCCATTAGATTTTTTAGAGGAATCAACAGATTCAGAGGAAATGACATACCGATGGTTGTTCACTGTATGTAAGAACAGAAGTTCCAAATACAGCAATGAATATTCCATAGAACAAGCAAATGACAGTAGCTTTTTCATTATAGCTATCTTGGCCATAATATATTCAGCCTGGATGCAGCAGATGGAGAGATATAAGCAATGCCATTCCATTGCCTTTCCTGAGAAATCAGCTTCATCAGGCTCTTTTTATCCCTGAACAATTCCTATTCCAGCCAGTCATTATAAGAACTACTGTGTAACTTCAAGAATTTGGAGCTTGGGTTTGCTTGTTTTCCTCTTCCTTCCCAATCCCTTTTTCCTTTTTGTCTTTTAGCAATTTAAATATGTGGGCAGGAATTATTTTGTTTTTATTGAAATTGTGTAAGTCACTCTGGGAATCTTGTTGATTGAAGAGCAAGGTAAAAATGCTTTAGATAAATCCAGCATAAAGTTTCCTAAACATATGATTCTGGTTTACAAGAATGTAGTAGGAGATGAACAGGACAGGGATACTACAGGACAGGGAGATGAATAGAACACTACTGCTAATGGGATACTTAAATCTTTCACACCCTAACCCTAACCCATAATTCTTCAAGGTAAATGTGGCCCTGTCCCCCTTTCCAGTTCTCTCCAAAGCTGGATTTGTTCTAGTCTTGGAGCCTAGCAGTTTTTTAAAATGGCCAAGATGGGTGTTTCCAAGCAAGTGGAAGAAGGCAGGCTCCCTTTGTACTGTCTGCTTTCTTTTGCTAATTGTCACTTTCCCTGACATTAGTAGTGCAATCTTACATGGAGTTGGGAATCCCATGTTTCCCACGTTACATATTGTTCCATCATATTTCTCTATAGGATTGTGACAGGGAGAATATAAAGGTTAGTTCTTCCAGTTAACAACGAAAATAAACACCAGGAAACTCAATACCATATGTTGGTTACTTTCAAACAGTCAGATGGATAAACAAAAGTCTGATGTGGGATACATATATAACATGAATCTTTTCTCATTGATTTCAGAGAATTACTTTACTGTTGCCAGTGCTGTGAAGCAATAATTTCACCAGTTCTCAATCACCAACTGGAAATCTTTCTGCATTGCCAATCCCTGCCACTATCCACAGTAAAAGTTAAGGTATGAGAAAAAAACACATTCATATAATAGTTGAGTTGTAGTCAGACTCTGTTACTTAATTGTACTCTGAAATGAATAATGTTTTATGAACAACCTTCATCAAAGTTAAAAATAGTAACTTCCCAAATAGCCACCTGTTAGCAAAGATTTTAATCTCTATCCATGTCTAACCAAATGTTCAACTCACTACAGCATATTAGCTCTTTTCTTAGACATTTCCACCATCCCTTAACATCTTAAATGTAGGGAATCTTCTTTGTTAGGGATCATGAAATCCTGGACAACTTTTCCTATCAAGTTATGAAATATACATTGTGGGAAGCGCAAACCTTTAGGGACACAATCTGATTGCGGTGTGGCTGCATTGTAAGAGGACAGATGACTATAGGGATGGATTTTTGATTTTTATCAAATGTTACTATTTTTAATGTGGGCAAAGAATACATAAAACTGAATGTTATTTTGTCATTTATTGTGTGATATCAGCTGCTACAAAGGACCTTTTCTTCACTCCTGGAGTCTTCTCCAACTGACCATGGGGTATGTATACTTAAAAATTAATACATTATATACTGAAATGCCATAATTCTAGCTTACAGATGGCATTCAAATGCAGGTCAAGTCATACACAGTTTCAAGTTCCAAATTAATCTGTATAATTGATAGGTTTATTGAAACATCAGTAGAAGCATCTGTATCTGTGTAAAACATGAATACCAAGTGTTTTATCTCTTGGTTTACATATCTGTTGGATGCTGGAATGTCTCTAGACAATATTTTTATGATCAGTTTAATTTTCATGTAAATGGCACACTGACAGCACAATCCTTTGCATTTCTACTAAGAAGTCCCATTGAATTCAATGGGTACTTTTCCCATGTAAGTGTGTACAGAATTGCAGCATTAATTAACTAAAAATATCCCTTAATACTCAGTTTTTCTTCATTCAAATGTTTTTCTTGAAGTGGTTATTTTTGTAAAAAGATACATAAATTTGTAAAACATTCATGTTAATACAAACAATAGTACAAAGTTGTTATTTTTCATAAGCATTCACATTATAGACGAGCAGCTTTGGTTTTAGAGCAGAAAAACAAGAAACAAATGTTTACTTGAAAAGCACCTTTTATGGAGTGTGTTTATCTATATACTAACAGGGCAAAAGGTATGAGATTGTTGTTTGACTGAATATCCTTTATTTTTACAGAGTTATGGAGTGAAGAGTTTGCTGGGACAGGAGGTGGGGATTTTATATTGTTATGTCCAGTCTGTAGTTAGATACCCAGCTAGCTGTGTTGAACTGGAAGAAATTGTTCTCCCAGACACAGGAAAAACTAAAGGAATGTTATCTGCTAGCCTGGAGTGTAGTTAGTTGTGAACTATACTTGTAAATGATCTATAATGCAAGCAATAGTTTTTGGGAGATGATTCTGCTAATAAACTGTCCCTGCTAATACTTTGAAGATTCATATTGTGCATGAGCCAAGCAGCATTAAGCATATTCAACTTTCATGTATTTCAGTGAAAGAATTTAAAATGCTAGTGCTGAAATCTCTCCTACTGACATCAGTGGAACTTCCAAATGCTTACCTTTGGCTGGTTTGTTCCTGTTGTGTGCTTCTGGTCATCCAGAAGTAATTTTCAGAGCACTGAAATGCAAAAGTCCACATTTTTCCTTGCTCTGAACATTAATTTTTGAAATAAGGTCCCAGGGGATTTTTAAAATAACTAGATATTAAAACAATTGTGTGTGTTGAAAAGGTTTATAAAATTGTTTCATGCTAAATGCAGTTAAGACTAACAGTGATTATTAATCTAATAACAATCAATTGCAATAAGAATTTGCTAAATAAAATCTGTTGAAACGTAGTATGTCTTATGGAATAATTAATCAGTTAATAAGATTTTTTTTTTACTAATTTCAGATAAACATTATAAAGAGTTAAAATGAAGTTTTACTTTCTGCTGATGTGATAAAGGGTGTCAAGGGCATATGTACAGAGTTAATCATTGTCTAAATACAGAAATACTTGGCTATTGTATCTTCTTTTTAAAAAATCTTCTCCTAACTGCTGTATTATTCAGTATAATTAAAAGAACAAGATAAGTCCTTTGGAATAATTACATTTAATATGAAAAGTATTTTAAAATTAACTTTGGGTTTACAGATACGGCTGGAATAGATTCCTTTAAGGAACTATGAATCTTTTGGTTTGATTCAGATTTAATCAGACTTCAAGCAGATTGGTTGAAACCAGTGGGACTTATTAATGCGTAGCCTAGGTCCCATTGATTTCAATTGGTTTGCTCTGAGTATGACTAAATCAGGATTTAACCTTTTATTTGGTACACTAGCCCCACCCTCCCTAAAAAAGCCAAATCCTAGAAATGAAAGATGAAACAATCAGATTAGCTGGACTGACTTCATTATAATAGCTGTGATTCAAAGTCCCATATGTGTACACTGTAGAGATGGTTTTCTTTTAAAGAGAAAGGAAGCTTTGGCATCAATTGGATTGCTTGCATGAAATATTCCCTGCTGGCTTTTGTATTTAGAGTTCAGGGGCTGGAGAGATAGGGTAATCGCACAATAAACACAGTTCTTTGGAAATATGCATGCCTCAGATTCCAAACTTTGTTTGTTTGAAAACAGTGGCTATATTTTACATTGTGTGACTAGCTAATTCTACCTTTAAAAACAATAAATGGACTGAGTGATTGTGGCTTTAAGCCAATGAGTAGTATGAAATCTAGGTCCTGCATCTTTTCTGTGGATAGCAAAAAACTAAAGACTTTTGAAGCAGTGTTGGAGATGCCCTGATGAGGGGTGAAGTTTATTATCTTAAACTTTCCATAACTGTGCTATCGGAATACCATTGGATCCAGAGTTAGGTATGCTTAGATGGCTGGCTAAAGTGTTCTTCCTCACATAATTCTCCTTATGGCAGCCCAGCTCCCCAAGAATTCTACAGTGGGTTGGATATTTATGTGGAATGGGTTAAGCAGAAGTTCAAGGGAAAATGGTTATCTTGGAAAGTTGGGTTGGAAGCATGTTTGTGAGGGGAGAATTTCTATCCACGGATCTTGGATCCATTTTTGTGTCTTGCTATGTTATGCATGGATTTGGAGGCTGCAGTTGTCACAACTTCTCAGGGCATAATTTGCTACATATGTAGCAAAATATGTGTGTGGTATGTGATTAATTGCAAGTAATTCCTGAAAGGACTTTGTAACGTATGTTGCAAAGCTTCTCAGTGGCACAGCTATGGAGCAAAAATGTTCTTTATCAGCAGCTACCCTCTCATGATGTACTTGTGTCTCAAATAGAAGTACCCCCCTTTGGTGGGGGGGGCATGCTTTCCCCTGCGGATTAACGCCATTCAGGCTTAGGCTATTGTTTAAAGGGTTGATCTTTTTCTGCAGCTTCGTTTTTCTTCACATTCAAAATGTGTATTACTTAGAATTATTTCTAGGGCCTGTTAATCTCCTACAAAAACTATTTTCTAACTTTGCACTGTGATTTTGCCCTGTAAAGAGAATGTGCACATATTTTTAAATTAGTAATTTTGATACTTAAGTATGGATATATGTAAGTGCATTTATCCTTCAAAATAAGCATGCTTTTTTTTTTGAACAGCATATCCAGATATATTAACTTCCTGTACCTAATCAGTTTTATAAACTTGCAACTGTACTTTTCAAAGACAAGCTCAGCTTATATTAAAGCCAGTCTTAAAAGTCCCACATTTAATAGTGCTGACTTCCAAGTAAGTGGATATAGGATTACAGTCTCCTTTCAGTTGTTGGGTCCTTGGTGGAATCCACACTTTCAGGATGGTAAAAAGCTGCAACCAGTACATTTTTGTAGTTAACCATTTATGTGGATATAGTCAGCTTGAATTCCCACTTTAATAGTACCCCTTAACTGTATTACTGATCATTTAACAAATATTGATCACATTTATCAGTATATGCCCCCACCACATCAAATACAAAGCCAAAGTAAATTTCAAGTTTTTTATTTTTAGAAATGCTGTAAAAATTTATATAAAAGTTTCAGCATGCTCAGTCTATTTTTTTCTTGCTGTTTACAATAAAGTGTTTTAGGAGTTTGAAAATCATTTTGTTTCTTACAAAGTACCATAGCTGCATCAATATGACTAAGATGTAGAAAAAAACACAAAAACAAAACTATCATTACAAAAATAATTTAGGAAGAAAGAGACATTTAGCTTTAACACCCCCCACCCCTTTGGCAAGTTTTATGGTTAAAGACCCAAGCTTAGCCCATTCAGAAAAGACAGGTGAAAGCCAACACGTTTTCACGGTGTGGGCCTTTCTCGCCCTGCGACCCACGTTTCTCCTTCCTTGGGAGGGAAGCAGCCTCGAGCGCTCGGGGCTCGCCCCTTCCCCGCTCGGCTCCTTCGCGCACCTTGGCACCGTCTCCGGGCGCAGGCAGCAGCCCGGCCCTCCCCTCCCGCTCCCTCCCCCGCAGCCCCCGCTGCAGTCTGTGCGGCTCTCTGTGAGGTATTCCTGGAGAAGTTCAAAGTCTCTTGCATAGGCAGGCGCGGTGGCTCCCTCTGCAGCCGGTTACCGGCAGTCCGTCGCCGCGGAGGCCTGCAGGAAAGTGGCGCTCGGCAGCTGTTTAAAGAAGTGTCGGAGGCTGTTTAAGTCCCGGGTGAGCTGGTCGATCTTCTTGTGCAGCCTCTCGTTCTCGGAGGAGAGCTCCACCAGCTTCTGCTGCATCTCCTGGTTGCGGCGCTTGGCTTTGTCACGGCTCTTGCGCACAGCGATGTTGTTGCGCTCCCGCCGCTGCCGGTACTCCGGGCTGAACCGATCCACGCACTTCTTCGCCGCCCGTTCCTTCCCGCCCGACGACGACGAGGCGGACGAGCGGCTGCTGTAGCTGGACGGCGAGGCGCTGCCCGGCGGCTCCGGAGAGGTAGGTGGCGTGGGCTGCCCGCTGAGGTTGACGACGGTCTGGGCGCAGGTGGCGATCTGCGAGGGCAGCAGCGAGCCCGACCCGGACGCCTCGTCGCCCCACTCGGGTTCCTGCTTGACGGCGCCCCGGAGCGGGCCCGGCGGGACGCTGGCGTGCAGCAGGCTGGCCAAGGCGCTGCCGCCGGACGTGTGCTGCGGCGGGGGCGGGGGCAGGTAGTCCCCGTACGCGCCGCCGGCGCCGCGCTCGCCGCCCTTGTGGTTGCTATTGAAGAGGTCCGCGAAGAGCTCGTCGTTGCACAGCTCCAGGTTGGGCACGGCCGCCATGGAGTCGATGTAGGAGCTGAAGTCGATGGCACTCTCGTCTTCGTACATGGCCGGTGCGGCGGCGCTCAGCTCGGCCAGGTCGCGGCTGCCGCTGCTCGGGGCGGAGGCGACCACACAGGCCTCTTCGACGGCGGTGGCGGCCACACTCATGCTGCCCGGCTTACACGAGGGGCTCAGGCCGCCGCCGCCGCCCTCGCCCACCTTGGCGTCGTAGAAGTTGGTGGGTTCCAGCGACCAGCTCCTGTAGCACGACAGCGAATCCAGGCTGTCCAGGGTGACGGCGCTCATTGGAGGGCTCGGCGCTGGCGAGGGGAGTGCGGGGCTTCGGAGCAGCTGACAGGGAGCTGCAGTCAGATCGCCCCTCCCTCTTCAGGTGCGCGCCGGTGGGGGACTCGCCTCGCCTTGGACGTTGCCCTGGCAGCCCTCGCCGTCTGCCCCCTTACTCGCCTTCCTCGTCGCTCGTGCGGCTGCCACGCGCGGCTTCGACGACAAGCAAGTCACCCCCGTCCTAGGCGGCACGTGTGCCCGTGCAAAGGAAAACCTGGCGGTGAGCGGCCGCCTCGGCCCTTTATATGCACAACTGGGGCCCCACCTCCTGCGCCCTGTGACGGAGGAAGGGTGTTGCGGGAGAAGCCCCGGGAGGCGGCGGGGGTGGGCAGAGTCGCGCTGCCAAGGGGCGGCGGGTGTATTCGCAGCCATCCGGGACTGGCCTGGGCGGGGCGTGCTAAGCCCCAATTTCTCCGCTGCTGCTTCGCTACCTTTGATCCTGCGAGTTGGGAGCTTCTCTTCCTCCTTCCCAGCAGCCGCCCTACCGGGGGCGCCCCCCAGGCGGAAATGCGCGCGCGAACCCACAGGGCGAGGGCTGCTCTTTCCGGGAAGGGCCATCTTGCAGTATTAGTGGCGCCTGCTGCAAACTGGAGGAGAATACCCCAGCTCTTCCAGTTCCCGTCCTGGAAACGGATTCCCTAAGCTGGGAGGTGGGCTGACTGGAGGAGGAGGAGGCAGCCCTGCAGGCAAGCGGATGCGCGCTCAATGGCGCGGGCACGTGAAACGTATAAGCCCCTGCCGCGCACCGGAGCTCAGGCCAAAAGCTAATCAGTTTGGGTACTAGAGAAAAGAAGCAAGCATGATCGCGGAGGATCCTTTCTGTGCTGTTCCTTGGGGTGTCCCTTTCTCCGTGGCCGGGTTTGTAGGCGGAGAGAAAGGAGGGCCCGTTCTTGATGACCACCCAGCCCCTTCGCTTTGGGGTTACTGATGTCAGTCACACGTCAAGAGAGCTGTCATCGTTTTAGGGAAGTGGTGGGGTGGGGGACAGCTTCGGGAGAGCCAGTGTCAGGCGTTTTCCTTTTGCTTGCCACATGCCAGTCCTCCGATCCTTTTAGGAGCTGTCTTAACATTTCAAACTGTTAACCTTGTTAGAACTTCCTTCCCTATGCCTAAATCGTGAGCTTGAGGCTGAAGCGATGTTTGAACCTTGGTTTCAGAGTCTGATCACTGACTGGATCACACTGGCTTTTGAAGTTGCAGTTTTGAAAGCTGGACGTGGCATCTTGCTGTTCTGAAAGTTGTATTGCCATGCATTTAGCGTAAAAGGCATATCAGAAGCAGCTGTGAGAGTTGTTTAAAAGTAATTTAAAAACGGAACTGTCTTGCAAGGTGATTCACATCCCCATGTTATGTGATCGATTAGAAAAAGAGCACAGATTTGGACTGGCCCCACCAATCCTTGAGATAGGACTAGTACAACTTAAAGAACATGTTGTAATGGGGGCATATTTTTCACTTGCTTTGCCCTACCCAGTTTTCCCTCTGCAGCTGCTTTTGTATGTACTTGTCGCAAATACCCACTGAGAGCTATTGAAGCATTGCCCCCTTGCGGCTGAATATTGCACATACATTTATGTTCCAGATCATGTTCTTAAGTTTACAGCATCTGAAGTAATAGGTCATTCTGTAGCCACTACCAAATAAATAAAATCAAGGTGATAACATGTAGAATGGACCCAAGACATTATCCTGATTTGATGTTGGATATAATTACAAAAGTGCTAACTTTGCAAAGTTATTTTTTCAAGGAAAAAGCAGTAAGAAACAGATCAAATGAAGTCTAAGCAATCCAAACTCTCAGGTAAAGTGCCATAAAGAATGCAGAAAGATGTATTGTCTAAACTCAATTTGGTTTTCAAAAATGAAAGTAGTTTTACACAGCATTTATTGTTAAAAGAATGCTAATAACTTGATTTCTATGTATTTTCTGAAAGCGTGTGTGTGTCAAAAAAGCAACAACCCTTGGTTGTCTCCTTGTTACTGTCCAGGAAGGCAGGGGTTATGATCTTTTGAGAATTGCTTCTTCTAGCTCCAACTTAGTTCCTTCAATTGTCAAGCAAAGAGAAAAGAAGCAAAGCAGTAAGTATGAGTACTGTAAGAGACAAAGATGCTTCCTCAGAGGAGCCAAGTCACAGATTAGGGGCATACTATCCTGAGGTATATGCCAGTTGAAGAATGTGGTTGGATGCCTCCATCATTCCATAAGTGAATGGACCTTCACAGTAAGTCCCCATATCCCTTTTTCTGTATGGTGTGAGGAGACTGGCATGTCAAATTTCTACTTGTGTCATCTTTTGGAGTCCTGTGGACATCTAATTTATGTCATACCATCTCAGATTCAGACAAAAAGATGGGGGAATGAATTCCTGAGATGGATGAAACATAGAATGCATTTCTGATATGAAGGAAGGGTCAAATCTGAATATCACAGGTGAAGACACAGAAATGGTTTCAGAAATAGCAGCTCAGAAACCCTGAAGAGAGAGCTTTAAGGAAGCCACCTTAGAAAATAGGAGTCTGAGTGACACAGTGGATAGGAATTGAAAAGGAGCCAGTGAGTGCTGTTAAGACTGTTAACCTATGTAGGTTTTGGGATGGGAGTTTATGCATTACTGGAAAGCTGAGATAAAGAGGCACTCTTACTTTCAGGGTGTCTGTGTGTTGGGAGGGAGCTGCTACCATTGGCTCAGGTTTCCAGAAAACATGGCAAGATTGTGCTACATTAATGCACTTTCTGTTTTGCAGGGGAGCCCATTCAGATTCTGCCAGCTTCTGAAAAGCTAAAGGAAAGCAACCTCCTTGTTGGTTCTTGGATTCTGGAAAGGCTGACACTCTTCTGGCAGCAGCTGCTGAGGAGGGGTATGTTGTCTGATTCCCCTCCCCCATAGACTTGGCACTTGCAATTTCAAAGAGTCTGTGCTTTGCAGAAAGATATAAAGTGGTTGAAAACCAAGTACAATGACATGCAATCCCCACCAATCCTGAACATTAGTCATGTTGGATGAGGCTGATAGGAGATGGTGTCTAGCAAGGACTGGCAGGCCTGCTAAAGAAGGGGGGCTCTGGATTACATGCCTTAAATGCTGAAAGTTCTAGCTTCAATCTAGATGAGGAAAGGCTTTTCCTTGAAACCCTGGAGAGCCAGCCAGTGTCAACAATACCGAGCTAGTCAGACAATTGGCTAGAACTCACATAAGACAGTTTTCAGTGTTCATATACCATATTTTTTGCTCTATAAGACTCACTTTTTCCCCCCTCAAAAGTAAGGGGAAATGTCTGTGCGTCTTATAGAGCGAATATGTGTGTGCAGTAAGTCTGTCAGATGTGTAGCCCATGGGGAAGTGATGGGGAATGTGCCTGTGATTATGTGCCCATTTGATTCAGAATATTTTTTTTCTTGTTTTCCTCCTCTAAAAACCAGGTGCATCTTATGGTCAGGCGCGTCTTATAGAGCAAAAAGAACAGGTTGCTTACCTGTAACTGGTGTTCTTCGAGTGGCCATCTGTGCAGTCACACATATGGGATACTGCACCTGCGCAGTGCCTGTGGCTGGAGATTGCAAGCTAACGGTTTTTGGCGGGAATGCTCCGCTCCCTCCCCCCTCCGAGTATAAGTAGCGGAGCGTCCGCCATTTTGTTCAGTCTTTGCGACTGAACATGCGCCCCCATGTGGATAACTAAGAGTTAACTAATGCGCAGGATAGGTACCGACAGGGAAAATAGTCGGTACCGAGACGAGCATCCACTCACTGACACCCAGCGGGGCCGGCGGGTGGGTTGTGTGACTGCACAGATGGCCATTCGAAGAACACCAGTTACAGGTAAGCAACCTGTTCTTCTTCGTCGTGGCCTCTGTGCATCACACATATGGGTAGACTAACAAGCTTACCATTAAGGAGGAGGGAAGGTCGTTAATGAAGAATCGATGAGAGTACAGTCCTTCCGAAGGAGCAGTCTTGACGAGCTCGGACATCAAGGTGGTAATGCCTGGCAAACGTGCAAGGATTCGCCCAAGTAGCAGCGCGACACACGTCATCTAGTGGGACTCCTGAAGCAAAGGCGGAAGAAGCAGCGACAGCTCTGATAGAATGAGCCCGAGGAATGACAGGAAGATTGAGCTTGGCAAGCTGATAGGACAAGGTAATAGCATGGACTATCCATTTTGAAAGTCTCTGTGAGGATATCGGAGAGCCCTGATCAACAGCAGAATATTTAACAAAAAGTCTGTTCGTGCGTCGAACAGACTCTGTTCTGGATCTGTAAAACGCCAAGCAACGACGAACGTCCAGAGAATGTAATGACTGCTCGAGAGGGGTTGCTGGTGACGGAAAGAAAGCCGGCAACACAATGTCCTGTCCTAAATGGAATGGAGTTGCCACCTTTGGAAGAAAGGAAGGATCAAGCCTTAAAACCACTTTCTCCTTGAAAAAATTGAAGTACGGGGGGGTCTGTGTGGAGGGCACAGAGCTCACTGGCCCGACGAGCTGAAGTAATTGCAACAAGAAAGCTGTCTTCCATGATACCAACCGTAGATCAGCAGTTGCTAATGGTTCGAAAGGGGCTCTAGTTAAAGCCTGAAGGACAACTGAGAGGCTCCAAGTAGGCATCACTGGTCGTATGACAGGATTAAGGTTATGAAGTCCTTTGAGGAACCTTTTAACTAGTGGATGAGAAAAAAAGAAGAACTATCCACAAACCCTCGGTGATAGGTGATTGCCGCCGTATACACTTTCACTAAGGTTTAAGTCCAGAACGATGAAGCTCGAGTAGGAAGGAAAGGATGTGAGGTATGGAAGATTGCAGCGGAGAAAACGAATGAGATTCAGCAAAAGTGGAAAAACGCTTCCATTTTGCTGCATAAGACTTCCGTGTAGAAGGCCTCAAAGCAGAGTCAATGATATGCTGTATGGAAGGATCCAGCGCTGTCGGATCCGACAAAACAGCGGAGGGAGCCGACGACGTAGCTGGAACCGGCAAGGCAACTTTGTGAGAAAGTCCTGAAAAATTGGTCGGTACAGCAGGAGCAGTGATCAGTACCGATGAAGAGAAGGAATCTATCGGATTCGCCAAGCCGTCAGCTTCAAGGATCTGAGATCGGGGTGACGAAGCGTGCCCTCTTGTTGAGTGATGAGGTACAGAAGCAAGGGAAGAGGCTGGTATTCTCTGTGAGAGATAGTGAGAAGGGTGGCAAACCATGGCTGGCGTGGCCACCAAGGGGTAATCAGTATCCCGGAAGGCCGATCTCGTACTATCTTCGCAACGACCTTATTAGTGGGATCGGTGGGAAAGCGTAAAAATGTAGATTGGTCCAAGTCAGCATGAAGGCATCCCCTAGGGATCCGAACCCAATCCCCACCCTCGAGCAGAACTGGTCGTACACTCTGTTCTGGTGAGTGGCGAATAGGTCCACATCTGGAAACCCCCAGCGATGAAAGAGCTGGTCGCGAGTCCGAGGATGTAGTTCCCACTCGTGGGAAACAAGTATTCGTCTGCTGAGGAGGTCTGCTTGGACATTCTGTACACCAGCTAGATGTACCGCTATCAAAGTGATACCTCAGGGGATGCACCAGTCCCAAATTTTCAGGGCAAGTCTGGCCAGGGTCGGGGACTTTGTTCCCCCTTGCTTGTTCAGATAAAAAACGGGCGTGGTATTGTCCAACGTAATCTGAACGACCCGATGAAGAAGGAGATCCTCGAAAGAGCGTATGGCATTGAACACTGCCAAAAGTTCGAGGAAGTTGATGTGCTTTGTGGATTCGAGATGACACCACATGCCCTGGGTACATAGGTGATTGCATACCGCTCCCCAACCTGAGAGGGAAGCATTGGTAGTCACTGTTATTGATGGAGATGGTGGACGAAAGGGAACTCTGACGGCTAGACTGGGGCGTATAGTCCACCAAAGAAGAGAAGAAAAAACTGAGGATGGAATCCGAATCGGTTTCGACTGGGAGTCCCTCTGTGGGTGGAACAGCTTGTTGAAGATCAGCTGTAGAGGACGGAGGTGTAGCCTGGCATGTGGCACTACTGGAACTGCTGCCGCCATATGGACGAGCAGTCTTTGAACAGATCTTGCAGGGACCGTCCCATCGCGTCGCATCCAAGTGACATGTCGAATAATCGTGTCTTGTCTGTCGCGGGGAAGGAAGGCCTTTTCCACCGTCGAATCCAAGTGCGCTCCGATGAAGGTAAGAACCTGCGTTGGGATAAGAGAAGATTTCTCCGTATTAATACATAGGCCCAGATCGTCCAGCAAGCAGCAGGTTATGCAGATGGATTCGAGGAGCCCGTCTCTAGATGGGGAAACCAGCAGCCAGTCGTCCAGGTATGGATAGATATGGACACCTTGTAGGCGCAGAAACGCACAGACTGGAGCCATGCACTTGGTGAAGACCCTTGGTGCGGTAGCGAGTCTGAAGGGCAAGACCGTGAATTCGTAGAGTAGATGTGACAGCGAAGCGAAGGAAACATCTATAACTCGGATGGATCAAGATATGGAAGTAGGCGTCCTTCAGATCTATTGAGGCAATCCAATCCTCCTTCCATAGCAACGGCAAGGTATTTTGAAGGGTGGTCATTCTGAACTTCCTTGTCTGGATAAAGCGATTCAGGAAGCGCAAGTCCAAACTAAGCCGAAGACAACCATCCCTCTTGGGGACCGTAAAATATCTGGAATAGAATCCATGAATTCCGTCAAAGGGAGACAATTGACAGATCGCTCCTTTACGAAGAAGTTGTTGTATTTCATCGAGCAGGACCGGAGAAGCCTGGGTGGACCGTATCGGACTCGATGGCGGAACGATGTCGAATTCTATCCGATAGCCGTACTGTACAATAGACAATACCCACCGGTCAGATGTGATGGACTCCCAAATGGGAAGTCGGCTCTGCAACCGACTCCCAGATGAGAGGGGGGTGGGTATTGTTTGGGAAAGAGAATTGGTCCACGCGTCCCGTCAACGCTGGCGCCTTTCTGCATCGAATCGGCGGCGGGACTGCTGGTACCGCTGTTGGGGCTGCTGTCGACGGCGCTGTTGTTGCGGCTGCCTCTGTTGAGGCTGCTGTCGCGACTGGAAGGACTGACGGTAAGTAGGGCGGGACCATGGCCACTTACGTCTCGTTTGAGGTGGTAATTCCATTCGGTGCGCCATCATCCGAGACTCATGGAGTTTCTTGAGCTTATGGTCCGTACGGGAGTGAAACAGCCCGGACCCGTCAAATGGCATCTCCTCGATTCTGCGCTTGGTCTCATCAGGAAAATGGCAGTTTCGGAGCCAAGCATGCCTGCGCAAGGAGACGGCACCGACGAGAGCTCTGAAGGTTGTGTCCATATGATGTCTGGCCGTAGACAATTGCTGGATGGCCACCTGCATGGCCTCCTTAATTAGGACTTTAGCGACCTCTCCCTGGTGGTCCGGTAGGGTCGAGGTGACGTTGAGAAGGCGTTGCATCAGGAAATATTGATATCGCGCCAACGTCGCCTCGTAGTTGGAAATACATAGTCCTAATCCTGATGCTGAGTAGACTTTTCTGGCCAGAGAGTCAATTTTTCTGCCCTCTTTATCTCTAGGCATAGTATGGCCTCTGGCCTCCCTACCCTGGGAGGATTCGACAACGATGGAATTCAGTTTGAGGTGTCGGAGGAGGAAGGGGATAGCCTCCTCCCGAACCCGATACATTGTCTCATACCTCCTGGATGTAGGTTGTGGGTGAGAGGCCAAGTCCCATGGCTGAATCATAGCCTCCCTGAGGGTGGTAATCAGTGGGAGAACGATTGAGGTGGACTGTTCTCCCCTGACGATGTCGTGGAACCTGTCCGTTGATGGCCCTGGACGTTGAATTGCATCGATGTCCAGGGCGTGGACGAGTCTAGCCATCAGGTCCGTAAACGAGACATGGGACTCGTCAGGCGAAGCAGGGTCCTGGGATGTAATGACGGCGTCAGGGGAGGTCGAGTCCACCTCCGAATCATCGGAATCAGCCCTATAGTATAGTGGGACTGAAGAGGAGGAGTCAGCTGGCGAGAGGGAGCAGCTGCTGTCCCGTTGGGAGGGTGTCGAAGCTCTCCTCGGGTCGCTCGTGTGCGGTCGGTGACGAGGAGGCGAGAGCCAGCCCCGAGGCTCTGGGTAGTAACCGACCGACTGGGGCTCATGCCAGCGCTGATATAGCGGACGGTGCCAACCCTCATAGGTCAATCAGCCGATCGGCTCCATTGGCATCGAGGTGGAGAGATGTCAATGTCCGCTGAAGCCGCGGGCATTGGTGTCAGGGACCGAGCCCGCGGGGGAGAGTCCCGTATTTCCCCCTCAGATATCGAGCCTCTCTGGAGCAGTTGAGCTGGCTCAGATGGACGGTCTGGCATTCGTCGAGGGGACCCTTGTGGGGTAACCCTCATAGCCTCCTGGATCGACGGATCAGGAGGTGTCGGTACGGTAGCCGGTCCTGGTACCGAGGGTGCCAACGAACCCGAGTCCCAGTGTCATGGGCGCTCGAGCCCTTTCGGATGCTGGGAAGGCTTCGAAGGCTTATCTCTTTTAGCCTTCTTGTGGCTCGTCAACTTGGAAGAGTCGGAATGCTTCCTTTTCTCCGCCTTCTTCTTCGGAGAAGCAGGAGGAAGTGCAGTAGACGATGCACCTTCATCCGAAGGGCGCTTCTGCGGAGCCAAAGAGGAAGAGGTCGACTTTGGAGCAGTCACAAGAGGGTCTGACTGCATAAGAGCCCGATCCCAAAGAAGCCTTTTTAGCCGGTTTTCCCATTTTTTTCTGGCTTGTTTAGAAAAAGCCAGACAGTGTGCGCACTTGTCGGTCCTATGCCCCTCTCCCAGGCAGAGGAGGCATAGGTCGTGTGGGTCGGTCGGAGACATCTTCGACCCACACTCTGCGCACTTGCGAAAGGCCGCCCGCTGTGCCATCGCAGAAAAGAAAGAGAAGAAGACAGTATAGAGGGTAAGTATATATTTTTGTTAATTTTTTTTTTTTTAATAGAGTGAAAGAACGGGAACGAGAATCAAAGAAGAAGAATAAACTATGAACAAGAACAGGACAAGGAGGTAACGAGGGAATAACAACTTGCAAGAAGCAGCTAGCAAAAACCAGTCAAAGCGAGGACGAAGCGGCACAAGGCACAGTGAACAGCGGTCGCAAAGACTGAACAAAATGGTGGACGCTCCGCTACTTATACTCGGAGGGGGGAGGGAGCGGAGCGTTCCCGCCAAAACCGTTAGCTTGCAATCTCCGGCCACAGGCACTGCGCAGGCGCAGTACCCCATATGTGTGATGCACAGAGGCCACGATGAAGAAATATGGTAGCTAGTTTAGACTGTACAATCAAAATTAATGCTGATATACTATTAATTTCTTAAGGATGTACATGTAGAACATGCCACCTCATGTATGACTAAGGCAGAAAAATCAGTTCACTCAACTATACATATCTAAATACAATTTATTGGCCATGATCCAACAGGTCCTGATCAATGTATGGAAACAGTTTTCTGAATTCAAATCCTCTACCTCTATGTACAAGATGCTGCTGTAGGGAAAGAGGATCCAGTGCCCAGCAACTGTGGTATTTGGCTAAGAATGTTCTGGGCAGTTCAGAAAGCTAAAAATGCAGCAACTATCTCCTTCTAGAGCATGAGAAAGAGTGAGACTCAATTGGGAAGACCCCAGCCCATCCTCAGTTTGGTAAAGTATATGTGCATTTATTCTATTTCTCCCCTCTCTGTGGTTTCTGCCAACTTTAGCGGTCTTGGTAGTAAGTCACCAAGCAGATCACTACTGTTTCTTTGCCACTATTTCATTTATTAATCTTAAAGTGTAAACTATCCATTAAATTGTAACCCTAGTTTTCTGTGTTTGGAAAGGCACTAAAACAGTAATTTGGAAAGGAACTTAAAATTTGCTATTTTACACAGCAGTATAGCTTAAATATAGCAGATACTACATTAAAGAAAGTTTAGATAGAGTTAATTATCCTTTCTACCATAAAAACACATTTTATCTCTAGGAATGCATGATTAATAGTGGCTTGATATCCAGATAGTAATATATTATTTTAAGTATTTAAAGCATTAATTTGGACAATATTCTAACAAAATAAAGCCTACCACCTCTAAAGATTTAGAGCACGGTAGGCCTATTTCCATTTCTGCTATTTTTGAACTAAGTAGTCTACCCATCAACTTCATGCAGTATTAGCATTTGATGAACTCTGATCTTGAGGCTTATTATATGATTTCTATATTGGACTAAAACCCTGAATATACATCATGGTTGTAAGTTGAATACCTTTATTTGCATCTGGTATAAGAATTTGGTTTAAAGAACAATCTTATTAGTCTTTCGTACCCTAGAACACTGGTAAGCTCTTCTGCATTTTCTTGCTTTCACTTTTCCCTTTGTGAGGGAGCAGTATGTGAATTGGTGGATTCTTATTGGTTGGTGGGGTAAATGGGAAGCTCTGCCTCCTCAAGTAACAATGAGGTTGTTAGATGTCTTCCCCAGTAATGCTCATCAGTCATCTCTGCCCTCACAACCCTTAAGCCTGAGTGACACCGTACTGATTTTAGCATGCTGTACAATCAAATATTATGCATACAAGTGGGCTCCAGCACAAAGCATTTCAGTGCATTCTTCCCCACTTCCAAAATACAACCCTGTATTCCTGTATAAGTACAGTAAGGATAACTTGCTCATACTTAGTATAGTAAGCATTTGGAAGAGGGGAGGAATTACAGCTATGTTAGAGTTGTGAGGATAGTCCCCTTTATGCATTTATATGCATCTGTGTACTTATCTTAGGGAAACAATTGCTTTCTTTTTGGATGAAGCTTGGGTCACTGTTACAGTTGCAGTGTGAAGTAATCCTGTTTAGAATTCCACCCATACCCTCTTCCAGGATATAATATGTCACTCCCTTTACTCCTGCCCACTTGCCCATTTTCTTCCCCAGAAGCCAGCCAGCATTCTGGAGGTATACAGTCCTCTTTAACTGTTTTGGTGTCCATTCAATTCTTTCCTTTTAAGGGTGTTGGGGGGTGTGTGTGTGTGTGTTTTGCAAAAGGTACTTCTGCAATTCTAGGGCTCCCCTAAGCCTACTAGTTTTTCTCAGTTTCCTCTTTTCCTCATTTTGACTACATAAGGAAACGTGAATTTGCTATTGAAATAAAAGATGACTACCAGTGTAAGAATAGAAATGTCACATCCATAGGAGTTCCTTACTAAAAGGCTGTGAGTCATGCATTAAGATTAAGAACTTGGTTAAATTATAAACTTGCAACTTTACCCCTCAAGCCTACAGGTCAAAGTGCTCTGTATGTGAAGAAAAGAGCAAAAAGATAACAGCTCACATGAGGCTGATGTCTTAATTTGTGGTTGTCACTGCAGCTTTCCATGCAACTTGAATTTCTATTTACAGTATGAGTATTTTAGAATATAGTATGAGTATTTTAGAATTGAGAATGTCATTCTCAAACCATGGCAACACCTTTATGATAAAGGTATACAAGGGAAAAAAACCCAACAACTGCACAGCTGTTTTTTCTAGGCTTTTCAAGTGGAAACAAAACACTCATAGAAGCAAATTTAATTAGTGTGTTCACAATGGGGGCTTACATTTCTTTGTTCTCAAAATACCTGATGAAATTCCAGCAAAGCAAATAGTACTCCCGTGTTTTTTAAAGGTGATTTAGAGAAGTTCTTCAAATGAAATTTGTTGAAAATGCTGCGCTAATCTTGAGGATATTTGTTTCATGCTTTTCAACCCTAAAAGCAGCTGCCCTTTCTTCTCTTTCTTCTGCAAACACAACCTGAAACAAACTTCAGCACAGATGCAATTCCATGTGCAGCTTTTAAGAGACACCCCATGACATGCACTAATCATGAAAGACTCAATAGAAGATTTCTTCTAAAATAGGTTTAGTAACTTTTTTTTTTTTTAGAAATGTCCCTATATCAGACATTCCCTAATGCTCCAGAGGCAGAGTTTACCAAGACCTGGAGCAACAGAATTATATTACTATTTTCTGCTTTCAGCTTCACTGCCTTTAGTTTTGCCTAGTTGGAAGGAAAAGCTTTTCATGGTAGAGCAAGTTTGGCCATAATAATGAAGTACTAACAAAGACCATAGGAAGTTAAGTTTACTAGTGTTTAATCGAAATACCACACGCGCGCACACAAAGACAGAATTGTAAGCTTCAGATCAGACTGTATTCTACCTTAGAGCAGGTATTCATGTTTCTTTGACTGACTAAATCACACCAGTTGCTGCTTTTATGCAAGCAGGCCACTCAGCTTTGCAATGTAATGCTGGAACAGTATATTCACACATGATTGCAGCTCCTCACCTGTGCACTGCATAGCCACAACTTTATTTTTTCTGCTCATGGAAGGAAAGGGGCAGTCTTACATGTGTTTCTATTCTTATTTTGTTGTTATACTAGTTAGGTAAGCAAATCTAGCATAATGTTTTCACTTACAGTATCATAGGTAATATGCAATCCCTGTAATCCAGCTCATCAAAGATATGTCTAGTACAATCCATCACTTATTTTCATTGGCTTTTTCTACTAGGTTTTTCAAAGGCACTGTTAGATTTTCTTCCTTAATGTCAGCAATATTTAATTATAAAAGTGTTAGTACATCACAACTTTCCTACATACCAATTAATATTTAAATAATACAAAATCCATCTGGTTTTCACCTTCATTTCAACTTCCAAGTAGTAGCAACCTGTTTGCACGGGCACCAACAAAGATTTTCATTTTGATGATGTCTTTGTCTTTCACATCCAGGACTCCCATCCTTCCCAAACTCTGCCAAGGATATTTGGGTCTGTGGCTTGGTCTATAAGGCACTTCACTTGCACTTCCTCTGAAAGTCCATCCTCTGGTTCTCTGGCCCGAATGTTGTATTCTTTACTTCCTCGTGCTACAGATACATAATCTCTGTAGGCAGATGATTTCTCATGGCCCAGCTTCAATTCATCACTTGAAAAAAGATGACAGTAAAAGCACAATGACACCGTTTAGCACACATGCTGCTCCTGTACTCAGGTGGTCAGGTTTGATATATCAGCAATTCTTCAAATTCTCTCTCTCTCAGCTCTAACATACATTAAAACAGTGAAGAGATTCTTGTAGTATAGACTCTATCCTAAATTTGTTCTTGATGGCTCTGAATGGGGGTTCTACAGTCACAGGACCTGAGTCTATAGCCATTTTATGCACTAACAGTTCAAAGATTTTGATTACAATGCAAATTAGACTGTAAATTTTTTTCCCAATTTCAGTCTGTGATCTTATCATTCATTCAATAGTTAGTGAATACAAATAGAATGAAATTTAGCCCCACTTGGATCCAATGTAAGTGCCTCAACTATGAAAAAGGTAAAGTTACTATGGACAACTGAAAGAATATTTGCAAATTCATTTGGAACACTTGGTCTATTATCACCTGATATTTCATTAATCTATGAACTGTAAGGGAAAATGAAAAATTACTCTACTGAAAGTATCATGTTTGAAAAGATGTGAGGTAGGACAAAAGTATGGTCACTGGTATTTTAATTTATGAAGGCTGAGATGCATGAAATGACCTCATGCTGCAATTATCAAGAGACAAACATACATGCATCAACTGTACTTACATTTTTGTTCTTTTTGCAAATCTGCCCAATGAAAATTTCAGAGTAGCTAACAGTTTACCTGGTGATCACAGCTGGATTAGCACCTGCTAATTTCCTTATTGCAAAATTTACTTTTTGGAGGGGGTACCAATTCACGTTGCCTGTGTTAATCTCCTTTGTCCATGTGCCTCCTTTTTTCAACTGTTTAAGTTCCAAATTCTGATGGGAAAAAGTTAATATACACACCCATTAAATATTGCCTTGCGATCTCCAAAACGTCCCAATACACATTTCTCACTTAACATGAGTTATTAACCATATAAGCATAGTACAAGATTTAAATGTCATACTTAAACTGATACTTTAATTTTGAATGTTAGTGTGTTTATACAATAGTGTTATGATTTGGTGCATGCATGCAGTAGTTTCATTATAAGTTGGTTTAAAAAAACAAAAGAAAATAATGAAGAAAAGTTTTACTATTGTTTAGGTTTTTAATAAGGAGATTGCAATTTTATCAGTTAATTAACCAGAGGAGTAATTATGCTAAAATAAATATAGGTGCTGTTCCCATGTTCCTGTTTAACTGCTTGGAACAAGCAGAGCATTTGAACCATTACTTCTTTTAATTTCATAATGTGTAAACCTTGAAAATCTGGACTGTTTATGGGTTAAACCACCCAGAGTTAACCCATGGCTTGTTAATGATTTAAATTTGGATCGTTTAATCAATAAACAACCTAAAATTTCCAGGTTTGCATGTCATGAAACCACCCAGGAGAGCAGGGCATTCTTGGGTTGTTAACTAAAAAGACTAATGACTTGTGTACTCATCCTTTGCACTTCCCGGGTTAATAATAATCTAGGAATTGCAACCATGACATGTAAACTGGGTTATGCATTCTTTAAGGCAAGGCTTTATTTCCACAAGCAGAATACAACCTAAGATTGGGAAGCTGCAAGTATAGTCAGTAATGACTAAATAAGAATTTGACAGGTCATCTAGCCATTCTCTCTTTGTTATAGGAATCTATGAAACTGTTTATCTTCGTTTGTACAGATTCACCAGAAATAACAAAAAGGTGACCTACTTTCCAATCCAAGGAAGGCTCCTTCACAAATATATCCATCGTATTAATAAGAATGTCTTGATCTACACGATAAGCTTTTAAGGAATGCATCATCACACTGCAAACAAGACCTGATTCTTTCATGGGTAACATCAAATTAATGAACTGGCGAGTCAAACGGAAAGGCATCAATTCCGGCACTGGTAGAAACTACAGAGAAAGCAGGGGGAGGGGGGAAATGACTTTAAAAACAAAACCAAAAACTACTTGACAAATCTGCAAACCCAGCAAGAATGGCTAATTTATCTCTTTTTTGTCATCAGGCAGAACAGTTTGCAATTTATGAATAAATGAAAAAATATATTGGAATGCAGATACTAATGTGGACATCATATAAAGTATTATCATATTCATTATGTTTTTATCTTACATTTCCTTCAACAAGTTCAGAGCAGCTATTTTAGCAATATACTTCATTGCAGAAGAAGTATTCACATTCCTTTGATTTTTTTAAACATTTTGTTGTGTTAAAGCCTGGAATTGAAATTGATTGAACTGGCAGTGTTACCACTTGAAATAAAGTAATCAAAAGCGAACTTGTATCTGTTGGTTGCATAAGTATTCATCCCTACCCCTCACACCAACTCAATACACAGTAGAAGAACCTTTGAAAAGAATTCCAGATGTGAGTATTCCTCAGTATCTGTCAGCTTTGTGCATCTGAATCCTGCACTGTTTATTCCAAGTAAAACTAGTCCAGCTCTTTGAGGTTGGATGGGAGCAATTTCCAAGTCTTACCACAGATTCTTAGTTGGCTTGAGGTCTGGGCTTTGATGAAGCCATTCTAAGACATTTATGTTCTTAATTTTTAGACCATTCCAGTAACATTCCAGTTTAGGGTCATTATCCTGCTGGATGGTAACCCACCCTTACATACCCAGGTCCCTTGCAGACTGAGGCAGGTTTTCCTCTAGAATTGCTTTTTCTGGCTGCATCCATCTTGCCCTCAATCCTGTCCAGTTTCCCAGTCCCATGCTGCCACCACCAAGCTTCACTGCAGGGATGGTGTTCTCACTATTAGCCTTGTGCCAGACATAGTGTTTTGCAGGAACACTAAAAAGCTCAATTTTGGTCTTACCAGGTCAGACAACCCACGACTACACATTTGCTGTATTCCTATATATCTTTGATATTGTTATGACATTGCATTTATATTCCATCATTTCTCCGCTTGTGAGGAGCCAAAGTGGCTTATATATCTTCTCTTTTATCTTCCCAGCATCAACCCTATGAGGTGGGCTGACCTGAGGGCCTGTGATTAACCCAAGGTCACCCAGCAAGCTTCATGGCTGAGTGGGGACTAAAATGTGGATCTCCTGGGTCCTCAATCCAGCACTAACCACCATCTCACAGTGGCATTACTGATAAGGGTTTGTTTCACCAATGTCTTTCTTTTCAACACTGTGGTGCATCTGACTGATAGGAGAAACCATCTATGGGACAACTAAGTAGTGGATCTTTCCAGCTGCCTGAGAGTTAGAAGTTTCTTGGTTGTTTCTCTGACTAATTGCTCTCCTTACCCAACCACTTAGTTTTGATGGATGGCCTTCACTAGGCAGTCACAGTTCAGCCATATTCATTCCATTTGTATTAGTGGACTAAGAGTGCTCTGGGGAGATAAACTTAAGTTTTTTTTAAAAAAATAACCCAACTCTGATAGGTGTTTTGGCACAACTTTATTGTGGAGTTGTTTGGATAGTTCCTTGGTCTTACAATGTTGTTTGTTTAGATGTGCTGTCTGACTTAGGATGTGCTCTCCTCTTTGGAGGCTTCTGGAAACAGATGCATTTAATCTATGGTCATGTGGCACTAGCACATAAGTGGATTTGCTTGTTATTTACAGAATGTAGCTGCTAGGGGGAGTGGGTTCTACCAAAGCTTACTAAACTTGTGTCAGACCAAGAGGATTGAATACTTACATAACCTACAAATCCCAATTTGTTTTTGTTTACTTTTGTGTCACAATAAAAATATTTTACAACTTCACATTGTTTAATATTTTGTGTAGATCAACATTTCCAATTCAGTCCTTTTTAATTTCATGTTAATGTAACAAAATGTGGCAATGTCAGTGTGTGTGTGAATACTTCTGCAAAGCACTATAGTTGTCCTATCTAGAAACCACTGCAACATACCAAAAATTGGCTTCCTTCCCAATTTAAGCTAATTATTTCTACAAAACAGGATCCATTCTGTTGTTCTCTGCATTAGAGAATCACCATTCCAACTTATCTGCACAGGTTTTATTTGTATGTTAATAGTGATGTTTTTATTATTGTTTTGCATGATAAACCTGTTTTGAGAATGTAAATGGAAAATAAAAGATTAAACAAGTAGGCTTAGGTGCATTTGAACTTTATTAATTTTCACCTATTCCAATAAGATCATGCTTGCAAACAACTAGCATGCATCTTCTTGATAACTAGGTTTAGCTTTAACTTCTTATTGTTGAGATATTCACTCAGTTGTGTGCGAGGTCCAAAAGTTGTAAGAGAGTAATATTCAGTATGTTGCTTTATTTGAATTATGTGTTGCCTAGAAAACAAAGTTAAAATTCCTACAAGAGAACCAGTAGGTATTCATAGTATTTTCTTAAAAAAACACACACACAATTTGCTTTCCATAATATTTAGTACTGCTAACCCATATAATTAGAAAAAGTTGAGGGAGAGTACCTGTGTAGCAGAACCAAATGCATGCCCAAAGTCTATTCCCACCATGCCACCTGTCTCCATACTGATCATAAAATTGGATAAATGTCGATCTCCAATACCAACAATCCAGTGGCTGATGCACATCAAGGCATGGGAGCTTGCAAAATGGTATCGCAGGGATAAAAAGGCCTCTGGAGTTGTACTCATCTTAACAAAGGCTCTCCTTAAGACAAGCATTATAAAAATATGTATTAGGTGCAGCTAACGTATAGCTTCAGTTGTTCTCATTTCCAGAGGTGTAGCTTTGAGGAACATAAGACATTTAGATCAAATAATCCTCTATTTTCACTCTTTCATACTAAAAAGCATGAAGGTGTAGTTGGAAACTTGTGCCCCCTCAAATCTTGTTAGATTCCAGTTCCCACCAGTATAAACCAGCATAACTGATAATGGTCATAGGATTTGTAGTCAAACATTAGGGTGTGGAAAGGTACCCCACCACTGGCTCATTGACCATCATGGAAGGGAACAAAAAATATTACTGCTACTCAGGCTGATCAGTGAAGGCTCCTGAGAGAGGGGTGTTTTGCTTGTTTAATTGTGAGCCAGCAGCCTGTCCAAGGAGGAGGAAAGAGAGAAAGCAGGGAACATGGGAAGAGAAGGATCTGTGGCTCTTGGCTGTATGATAATTTCTGTAGGCAACCATTAGGTTCTATTAATCTGAATAATAATTAACCTAATTAATCTTTTTCAATAGCTGTAGCAAATAAAAACATACCTCAGCAGGTCTTCAGGAACACGCTTCTCTCGTCGCTGGAAAGATGTCACTGTTTCTGTACGGCTAGCTCGCCTGAAAGTGAGTGAAGCAGAACCACTTGAATTAATAAATGTGATCTGTGATAAAAAAAAATCCAGAATCAGAAGCAACCGTTTTTGATAAATCTTTAGTTTGCATTTATTGCAGATGTTCCTCTTAGATGACTTTCTGTTCCTGCTCCACTGTCAGCCATTAGACTATAAACCTCTTTGAGTATGGCAAAGCATTATGAGCACTGATACATTATGAGCATACAGAATACTACTATTCCTGAGTAATTCTCTTTAGCAGTTTAATATACTGTGTCATACTATGTGTAGTCTATTTACAACAGTAGACTCTCCAAAATACATGAAACAAAGCTCATAGACAAATTAAGATAAATAAATGTTAGGTACTTTTGTGAGGATTATTCAGAAGGGTATCTATCTTTGGTCAGCATGAATTTACTTCAGTGAGAGTAAACTGTTCTTGGGAGTGCCCTGCTTACCTGGTTTGGGGACTAGCTTAAAATACTACCACAGTCTTACAATCCTCTCTTAGTTAACCTTCCTTCATCCCATTTACAGTATTTCCAAGAATGCTTGCTCTCCATTGTCCTTCACCTCTTAGGCCTTCTTGACAAAGTTAATTCAGTTTTAGAATTGCATCTTAACACTACAAGAAAACCCAGATCTAAAAATTGGTAAGAAAATCATCTGAGGAACCTGGAGGCAAATGCAGATTTTTACATTATATCACTTCATAGGAGTTAATGATAACCACCTGTCGTTTCCTACTCATTGTCTGATAGAGGATTTTCCTCTGAGAAAATTTCAGCCCATCATGGAGAATGGCTAGTACTGCAATGGCTAGTACTCGGAAACATATCCCACCAGTCTATGCATGTTTTCACTGCAAGAGATCATGTTCAACACAATGTAATACTGCATTATACCTGTTCTTAAAATGGTTTCTTCTGGCTTAAACTCAATACTCTGGCTTAACTGGCTCATGCACTGTACTATCAATCAATGGATGAAACAACACAGCCATTGTTAGACTAAGCATCTGAGGTTAACAATACATTTTCTTATTATATGCAGAAAATATGTCATCTCTGAGAATATGCTTTTTCTTGCCAATACCAACAGAAAGAAGCATGGCAAAAAGGGCAATGTGCACTTATAGATACAATAAGTGCAGAATTGCTTCTTCTGAAGAACTAAGCAAAAAATTGTTCCAATTTGCATTAGATGAGATAACATTTGCCGTGGTCCTGACTCAGCATTTGCTAACACAAGTGGAACCATCATCATATCATTACTTGGGGGAAAACTTAATATTATTAAGGGATAACAATTATTTCTGAGACTTACTGGAACATAAGTGTGTAGCGTAGAATTGCTTTAGTCCCTCCCATCTTGGTTAGCCAATCACTATAATCAGTGTAAGGACCACTGGGGCTGGTAAATGGGGAAAAATACATAAACATAACATTGAAACAATTTGTTTAAGTATCAATTGAAAGGCACACAATGCTGTATTTGTTTTCTGATTTTTTAACATTGAGTACAATGTGGAAAACCATTTAACATAAGAAAACATTTTAAACCAAGAGGATATATTGCTTATTGACAAATAAGATTCCAGAAGAACTGATTCTAGTGATTAACAGAAAATTCCTATTGAAATAGACAAAACACTATACAAATGCCTAACATGCAAAAGCTCTTTGTTCGCACCTTAAGCAAGCTTTATCCTTTTGCTTCTGCTTTCTTCCAACTAACATATGGCTATTAGAGCTAAGTACTCTGAGCTACTCTATTTGACCTGGAACTCAAATCAGGCACAGTTATTGTCATTTGCAGTTAGAAACATTCCATATCATGTCTTGTATCAAAATGATTAACTCAGTCTTCTCTCAAATGAAGATCTATGACCTTCCTGATAAAAGGAAAGAACAAGCTGAAGGAGCAGGATGGCAATTCATGACTGATAGGGAAATGGTCAAGGATCATCTAATTAGGATGAGTTCAAATCTCCAGGACCTGATGAAATCCATCCTAGAGTCATAAAGGAGTTGATGGTGAGAACTCTCAGAACCACTGTCTGTCTTTGAGAAATCATGGAGGACAGGGAAAGTGCCAGATGATTGGAAAGGGATAATGATGTCCCTATCTTCAAGACAGTTGAAAAGAAGAACTTCGGAACTACAGGCAGTCAGTCTGACATCAACAGCTGGGAGAATTCTGGGGCAGATTATAGAGCAGACAGTTGCAAACACCTTGAAAGCAATGCATGGACTGCCAACATGGATTCTTCGAGAACAAATCCTGCTAGACTAATCTGATTTCATTTTTCTTAATATGCAACCTCCTTAATAGACTGTGGGAATGCTGTGAACATTATTTTGACTTCAGCAAGGCTTTTAACAAAGTGTCCAATGATATTTTTCTTAGCAAACTAGCTAAAAGTGGCTAGATAGAGCAATGATCAGGTAGATCCATAGCTCTATCTACAGAAGAAGATAGATCCACAGCCGGATATGGAAGAAGACTCGAAGAGTGCTCATCGATGGCACCTTCTCAAACTGGGGAGAGGTAGCAAGTTGAGGCACCATAGGGTTCAGTCCTGAAGAAATGCAGGGGATAGTTATCAAATTTTCAGAAATACACAAGGTTGGATAGCTAATACCCTGGAAGACAGAAAGAAGATTCGATTCTTCATAAGCTGGAATGCTGGGCTGAAAATAACAGAATGAAATTCAGTTGGGACAAATGCAAAGTTCTGCCTCTAGGAAAAAAGAAACCAAATGCATCATTACAAGATGAAGAACACCAGCTCAACAATACTGCATGTGAGAAGGATCTTGAAATTGTTGTAGATCACAAGCTGAATATCAGTCAACAATGTTATGTGGCTACCAAAACGGCAGATGCTATTTTGGGCTTCATTAAGAGAAGTATCACTTCCAAATCCCATGAAGTACTAGTTCCTATTTAGTCAGCACTGGTGAGGCTTTGTTGAATCAAGTCCATTTAAACTGTTAAAAATGGTCTAGCAATTGCTTAAATGCCCATTGCATTTAAGAATTTGTTACACAATGGACAATGTTTACTATTACTTTATTTCTTAGAATATATTCAACATCCTTGAGAGCAAATTAAAAGATAGAAAACAGGTGGTGCAGATGAATGTTAAAGCAAATGGTTCTTTTCGAAAACTACAGAATTGATGTGCTAATATTACATTATGAATTTAAATCCAACTGTTAAATCCAATTTAATACAACTGTCAAAGGAATTATGCCACAGGTAGCAAATGGAAAACATTTTAATGAGTCCTGATGGAAAAGAACAGGCACCATGATGTGGTAAAAGCAGCATTATGGTATTGAGTACCCCCACAACCCCTCCCTTCAGTTCTTCGTCGTGGCCTCTGTGCATTACACGTATGGGTGCTGCTCCTGCGCAGTGCCTTTGGCCGGAGATTGCAAGCTAACGGTTTTTGGTGGGAAAGCTCCACTCTCCCTCCCCCATGGCCTATAAAGAACGGAGCGTCTGCCATTTTGTTCAGTCTTTGCGACCTCCATTCACTGTGCCTTGTGCCACTTTCGCTCTTGCTCTGACCTTGCCCGTTTACAGCTTGTTCTCCTTTCTTAATTGTTCTCCCAGTTGTTGTAGCCCCGTTGCTTCTTCATAGTTCTATAGCACTTCGTTTCTCTTATATTTCTCTATCATTCTATCTTTCTCTCTCTTCTGTAAAAAACAAAAACATATACTTACCCTCTGCACTGTTTTCTTTTCCTCTTTTCTTGCAATGGCGCAGCAAGCGGCTTTCCGCAAATGTGCAGTGTGGGTCTAAGATGGCACTGACCGATCCACACGACCTATGCCTCCTCTGCTTGAGAGAGGGGCATAGGACCGATAAATGCGCTCATTGCCTGGCCTTCTCTAAACAGGCCAGAAAAACCACAAAAATCGCCTGTGGAGGCTCTTATGGGATCGGGCTCTCAAGCAGTCTGACCCACTTGTGGCTGCCCCGAAGCCTGGCTCTTTTTCCATGGCTCCACCCTCATGCCCTTCGGACGAAGGCGCATCAACCACAGCTGCTCCACCTGCTTCTCCTAAGAAGTAGCATGAGAAGCGTAAGAAGCGTAACTTGACTCCGACAAGTCAGCAGGCCACAAAAAAGCCAGGAAAGACAAGGCTCCTAAGCCTCCAAAAAAATTGAAGGACTCGGAGTGCCCTCGGCACCAGGACTCGGGTTCGACGGCTCCCTCGGTACCGGCTCCACCTACCGTACCGACACCACCCGACCTGATGCTTCAGGAGGTTATGAGGGTCACCCCTCAAGGGTCCCCTCGCCACGTGGCTGACCGTCCTTCCGAGCCTCTTCCCGCTCTTCCACAAGGCTCGATTTCTGATGGGGAAATTCAGGACTCCCCCACTAGGGCTAGATTGCCCACACCTATGCCCTCAACCACTCTGGAGGCGGGTGCTGATATCTCCCCGCCTAGGAGCCGAAGGAGTTGCTCCATGGAGCAGTGCTCAGAGGTGCATGTACACCAATGCTAGGAGCATGGGTAATAAGCAGGAAGAGCTTGAAGCTCTCCTGGGAATAGGAGGATATGATCTGGTGGGAATCACAGAAACTTGGTGGGATGAAAGGCAAGTCTGGAATGTGAACATAGAAGGGTATCACCTTTTTAGAAAGGACAGGAAGGGAAAGAGAGGTGGGGGTGTGGCTTTATATGTCAGGGAAGGGATAGGATGCAGTGAGATAGAGTGCAGCACAGATGGGGATACGGTAGAGGCAGTCTGGGTGAAACTTAGGGGTTTTGACAGAGAAAGAGACCTGACAGTGGGGGTATGTTATCGCCCTCCAGGTCAACTTGAGATCCTGGATGATGTCCTGACAGGCCAGATTCTAAGGATATCTCGGGGGAGAGACACAGTAATTATGGGGGATTTCAATCTCCCAGATATTACTTGGGAGACTCACTCGGCGGTGACAGCCAGGTTACGTCACTTCCTAGAAGCTCTAGAGGGTGGGTTTTTCACACAGAGGGTCCGAGAGGCGACGAGGGGGGGAAACATCCTGGACTTGGTCTTGACCAATAGGGAGGAGCTGATAGATGAAGTACAGATTAGGGGAGCTCTGGATGCGAGTGATCACTCCATCCTTTGCTTTGAGATCAGGGGACTGGGGCCGTGCAGCAGGGCGAGCACTAAAAGCTGGGACTTCAAGAGGGCCAACTTTGGCCAACTGAAGGCCAGGCTGGGGAAAGTCTCCTGGGATAGGTTACTGGAAGGTAAGCGAGTAGAGGAGGGGTGGATGGCACTCAAAAGGGAGGTTTTGCAGGCGCAAGCCCTGACAATACCGCTAGTCAGTAAGGTGGGGAGGCGGAGGAGAGTGCTGCCATGGATGCGAAAGGAGGTGGTTAGGGGGATTAGACGAAAGAGGAGCCTCCATAGGAAATGGGTACTGGGGGAAATAGACAAAAGGGTATACCAGGAGGAGGAGGCCCGTTGCAGAAGGATTCTTCGCAAGGCTAAGGCTGATTATGAGCTGAGACTTGCCAAGAATATCAACAGCAACAAAAAGGGCTTCTTCCAGCATGTAAGTAGGAAAAGGAAGGGGAGACAAGTGGTGGGACCACTAAATAAGGAGGAAGGAGATCCAGTGACTGACATGAGGGAACAGGCACAGATGCTAAATGAATATTTTGCCTCTGTGTTCTCCCCAAAGCAGGACGGGGGATATCCGTATAGGACATTGGATGAGGCTGGGGACTTAGGGGCAGAGATTAGAGTCACCCCCTTGAAGTCGAGGGGCTCCTCAGGGCATTGGACATTACAAAGGCGCCAGGCCCTGACGGGTTACACCCGAGAGTACTTAGAGAGTTGGCAGGGGTTCTCTCACGCCCGCTGGCCTCCATTTTTGAGGCCTCGTGGAGAACAGGTGAAGTTCCAGAGGACTGGAGGGTGGCATCGGTGGTCCCAATTTTCAAAAAGGGTAGTAGGAAGGACATGGGGAATTATAGACCGATTAGCCTTACGTCCATTGTAGGAAAAACAATGGAAAGGCTCATAATAGAGAGAGATCTAGTGATGCTAGATAGGGAAGGGAGGCTGACAGCCACACAACATGGCTTCCGCAGAAACAGGTCCTGCCAGACAAACCTTGTGGAATTCTATGACAAGGTTTCAAGATGGCTAGATGGAGGGGATGCAGTGGATGTGGTATACCTGGATTTCAGCAAGGCCTTTGACAAAGTGCCCCATGATATCCTGGTGGAGGAACTGAGGAGTTTTGGGATACACCAAAGCACTGTCCGGTGGATTAGGGCATGGTTGACTGACCGAAAGCAGAAGGTAACCATTAGCGGGGAATCGTCGGGATGGCAGCCAGTGACAAGCGGGGTCCCCCAGGGCTCTGTCCTGGGGCCGATCCTGTTTAATCTTTTCATTAACGACATGGAAGAAGGGGTGAACAGTCTGCTGATCAAATTCGCAGACGACACTAAAACTGGAGCAGTGGCCACAACTGAGGAGCAGATACACCAGATCCAAAAGGATCTGGACAGACTATGGAAGTGGGCAGGAGACAACAGGATGGCGTTCAATGTGGAGAAGTGCAAGGTCTTGCACTTGGGGCATAGGAATAGCTGTCATAAGTACAGGTTAGGGGACAAGTGGCTGGAGAGCAGCACTTGTGAAAGGGACCTCGGGGTACTGGTTGACCGCAGGCTAAACATGAGTCAGCAGTGTGATGCGGTGGTCAAGAGGGCGAATGCCACCCTTGGTTGCATAGCCAGAAGTGTGGCTTCTAGATCAAGAGAGGTATTACTACCACTCTACATGACTCTGGTGCGCCCGCAACTGGAGTATTGTGTTCAGTTTTGGGCCCCTCATTACAGAAAGGATATAGCCAGGTTGGAGTCAGTGCAGCGTAGGGCCACAAGGATGGTGGCTGGTTTGCAGGGGATGGGGTATGAGGCGAGACTGAGGGAACTGGGTCTCTTCAGCCTGGAGGAGACTCAGAGGGGATATGTTGGCAACATACAGGTATGTGAGGGGCTGTCACATGGAGATGGGGAGAGGCCTGTTCTCCCCTGCAGAGGAAAGCAGGACGCGCTCCAATGGAGCAAAGCTCAAGGAGCCAAGGTTCAATTTGAATGCCAGGAAGCACTTCCTGACAGTTAGGACCCCGAGGGCGTGGAATGGGCTTCCACGGGAGGTCGTTGAGGCCCCATCGGTGAGGGTGTTCAAAGATAGGCTGGACATGTACATGGTGGGCATGTCATGAGCGGAGCCGGCTGGTGCCGGAGGTCAGACTAGATGGCCCAGGAGGCCCCTTCTGACTCGCTCTGTTTCTATGTTTCTATGTCTATGCTCCTATTACCAAACCTGGGATGACCCTCTTTCCATCAGGTACTACCCCGCTCCCAGGGGTCGATCTTCACCTCCTCGTGACCGGCTGCAGTCATCGGGTCCGAGGCTCATTTCTCCGATGCCTCCTCGGGATGGGAGTAGTCGCTTGTTCTCCCCAGCAGAGGCCTCTTCATCGGCTCCGCCGCATTATGGTGCCAACTCCGACGACTCGGAGGTCGACTCAACCTCTCCTGATATCGTCGTGACCTCTCAGGATCCTGCGTCGCCGGATGAGTCACACGTCTCATTCACGGAACTTATGGCCCGGCTCATCCAGTCTCTCGACATCGATGCTGTCCAGCGCCTGAGTCCCCCTACAGACAAATTCTATGATGTTGTCCACGAGGAACAATCCACCTCCATCATTCTGCCTTTGATAACCACCTTAAGACAGGCGATGATGCAGCCCTGGGACCTGCCTTCTCACCCCCAGCCCACTTCTAGGAGGTACGAGTCGATGTACTGGGTTCGGGAGGACATTCCCTTCCTCCTCCGCCATCCCAAGCCGAACTCCGTTGTTGTCGAATCCTCCCAGGGTGGAGAGGCGTGAGGCCACACTGCACCACGGGACGAGGAGGGACGGAAGATCGACTCCCTGGCCAGGCGAGTCTACGCAGCCTCAGGCTTGGGGCTGGGTATCTCCAATTACGAGGTGACATTGGCAAGGTACCAGTGCTTCATCATGCAGCGCCTCCACAATGTCGCCTCGACCCTACCGGACCACCAGGGCAATCTGGCCAAGGTCCTTATCAAGGAAGCAATGCAGGTTGCTGTCCAGCAGTTGTCCACAGCCAGGCACCATGTGGACACAAACTCTAGGGCCTTGGTCAGTGCTGTCTCACTCTGGAGGCACGCTTGGCTCAGGAATTGTAATTTCCCTGAGGAGACCAAGCGCAGAATTGAGGAGATGCCCTTCGATGGGTCCGGGCTCTTCAACTCCCGCACCGACCACAAGTTGCAGAAGCTTCACGAATCCCGGATGACGGCACGCAGGATGGAGCTGCAAACACAGATGAGACATAAGTGGTCGTGGACTCGTCCATCCTATAGGCAGTCTTACCAGCCTAGGCAACAGCCTCAGCACCGCCAGCAGCAACAGCAGTGCCGCTGTCAACAACCCCAGCAGCGATACCAGCAGGGCCGTCGTCGTTTCGATGAGGACAGACGTCAGCGTTGACGGGACAGGTGAACCATTCCTCTTATTCCTTCCATACCCACCCCCCTCTCATCTGGGGACCATCACATCTGATCGGTGGGTATTGTCCATCATACAGCACGGCTATTGGATAGAATAGACATTGTTCTTCCATCAAGTCCAATCTGGTTTACATCATGCTTGCCGGTACTGCTCTATGAGATTCAACAACTTCTTCGTAAAGGAGCGATTCGTCAAATAACTCCACATGACGGACTCCACAGATTCTACTCCAGATATTTTACGGTCCCGAAATGGGATGGTGGTCTACGCCCGATTCTGGACTTACGCAATTTGAATCAAGTTATTCTGACAAGTTTTGGATGACCACTCTTCAGAACATTTTGCCGCTCCTAAGGAAGGAGGATTGGTTCACCTCATTGAACTTGAAGGACGCCTTCTTCCACATTTCCATCCACCCAAGTTATAGGTGTTTCCTTTGTTTTGCTGTTGTACCCCATTTCTATGAATTTACGGTTTTACTGTTTAGACTAGCCACCGCTCCGAGGGTGTTCACCAAGTGTATGACCCCTGTCTGCACCTTCCTTCGCCTCCAAGGCATACAAATCTACCTGTATCTTGATGATTGGTTGCTGGTGTCCCAATCTAGGGATGGACTCCTCGAATCTATCCGTACTACCTGTGCCTTATTACACGATCTGGGCCTACACATTAATACTGAAAAATCTTCTCTTCTCCCGACGCATACGCTTACCTTCATTGGAGCCCGCCTGGATTCGACCATGGGAAAAGCCTTCCTTCCTCGGGACAGACAAAAGACTCTTGCTCACCACATCCATCGAATGCAACAAGACGGGACGGTTCCGGCAAAGTCTGTCCAGCGGCTTCTGGGACATATGGCTTCCTCGGTTGCTGTGGTGCCACACGCCAGACTTCGACTCCATCCTTTACAACTTCTCTTCAACAAGCTGTTCCACCCACAGAGAGACCTGCCGTCGAAACTAATTCGAATCCCATCCTCGGTGCTCCACTCTCTGCTTTGGTGGACGATACCGGCCAATCTAACTGCTGGAGTTCCCTTCAGGCCTCGGGCTCCATCGATAACACTCGATGCATCTCTCCTAGGATGGGGAGCAATATGCTCTGGCCTATGCACTCAGGGCATGTAGAATCATCGAGAGTCCACGAATCATATCAAGTTCCTGGAGCAGTTAGCCGTCTTCAAGGCCCTACGTTTTTTCGAGGATGTTCTCCATCATCGAGTTGTTCAGATAACTTCAGACAACATTGCCACCGTCTTTTATCTGAACAAACAAGGGGGAACGAAACCCCCGACCTTGGCCAGACTTTCAATGAAAATTTGGGACTGGTGTATTCTGAGAGGCATTACACTGATGGCAGTTCATCTGGCTGGTGCAGACAATGTACAAGCGGACCTTCTCAGCAGACACATGTTCATCTCTCACGAATGGGAACTAGATCCTCAGATACGTGACCATCTTTTTCATTGTTGGGGATTCCCAGACGTGGACTTATTCGCCATTCAACACAACAAGGTGTGCGATGCTTTCTGCTTGAGAGCGGGAATCGGGTTCAGATCCCTAGGGGACGCCTTTATGATTACATGGAAAGACAGAACTTTTACGCCTTCCCGCCGATTCCTCTTATAATGAGAGTGATAGCGCAGATAGTGCATGATCGGGCCACGGGGACACTAATTACCCCTTGGTGGCCACGCCAACCTTGGTTCGCTACACTGCTTGACATCTCTCGCGGGGAATACCTTCATCTTCCACTGCTTCCGTACCTCATAACCCAACAGGACGGTACGCTTTGCCATCCAAATTTGCTATCGTTGCATCTAACAGCCTGGCAGATCCGATAGCTGACACTGTCCCATCTGTATCGACAGCAGCTTCAAGTGGTTCGAATCCTACCTTCGAATCCGTCGAGTTAGGTGCTTTTCAGTCCGCTGGGTTTAGCGCTACTTCCACATCTGTTCCTTCAACACCATCGGATCCGACCATGAATCCGTCGAATCCGACAACCTTACATCCGGACATTCAATACATCCTGGACTCTGCCTTAAAGCCATCTATGCGGAAGTCCTACATGGCTAAATGGAGACAATTTTCCAGCTTTGCTGAGTCTCATTCGTTCTCTCCACTGACATCATCGATACCTCAAATCCTTCAGTTCCTATTAGAACTACACCACTCCAGACTGAAACCATCTTCGATTAAAGTGTATATGGCGGCAATCGCCTATCATCGCGGCATGGTGGAAGGATTGTCCATCTTCTCTCAACCAACCATTAAGAGGTTTCTTAAAGGTCTACACAATCTCAATCCATCAATAAGGCCAGCAATGCCTACCTGGAGTCTCTCTGTTGTTCTACAAGCACTTACAAGAGCTCCGTTCGAACCATTGGCAACAGTCAATTTACGTCTTGTGTCATGGAAGACAGTGTTTCTTGTGGCGGTTACCTTGGCCTGAAGGGCCAGTGAGCTCTGCGCTCTCTGCACAGACCCTCCTTACCTTAATTTTCATAGAGAAAAGCTCGTCTTGAGGCTCGATCCATCTTTTCTACCTAAAGTGACTACATCCTTTCATTTGGGACAGGATATTATCTTGCCTGTCTTTTTTCCGTCCCCAACGACTCCACTGGAAAGATCGTTGCACTCACTTGACGTTCGGCATTGTTTAGCTTTCTACAGATCTAGGACTGAATCTGTTAGGCGCTCAAATAGACTATTCATTAAATATTCTACCAGAGATCAAGGCACCCCAGTCACTCCACAGAGACTTTCCAAGTGGATAGTCCACACTATCATTTTATCTTACCAACTGGCCAAGATCGAATTACCAACAGCTCCTCGAGGCCATTTGACCAGGGCTGTTGCTGCCTCATCTGCTTTCGCATCGGGGGTCTCACTTGATGATGTATGTCGAGCTGCTACTTGGGCGAACCCTTGCACTTTTGCCAGACATTATCGTCCAGACGTTCGGGCTCGACAGGATTGCTCTTTTGGCAGAGCTGTTCTTTCATCTGTTCTTCACTGAGGACACCTTCCCTCCTCCATTATGGTAAGCTTGTTAATCTAGCCATATGTGTGATGAACAGAGGCCACGACGAAGAAAAGCAGGTTGCTTACCTGTAACTGATGTTCTTCGAGTGGCCATCTGTGCAGTCACACAACCCACCCGCTGGCCCCACTTGGTGTCGGTGAGTGGATGTATTTTCGGTACCGATGTTTCCTTTCTTAGCAGTACTGATTTTTCACCTGCTTTAGTAATGACAGTTTCTCCACATGGGGGTATACGTTCAGTTGTCAAAGACTGAACAAAATGGCGGACACTCTGCTCTTTATAGGCCATGGGGGAGGAGGAGCGGAGCTTTCCCGCCAAAAACCGTTTGCTTGCAATCTCCGGCCAAAGGCACTGCGCAGGCACAGCACCCATATGTGTGACTGCACAGATGGCCACTCGAAGAACATCGGTTACAGGTAAGCAACCTGCTTTTTTATAGTACTTGCATATACACGTGGGGCTATTTTCAACACTACGATATTTGTTCATTGGATTGCAAGATACTTCCACAATGGAAAATGGCTTAGATTTGGCTTCTGTAGAGTGATACTGTAAGTTAAGAATGCTCCTCAGACATTCTTCCTGTCTCTTAATGCAGGAATGAGACGCAGTACTATCCACGCTGAGCATGAACTCACATTTATCTTCATTGTGACTGAAGTTCAGTTCCTGCTTATTCAAGCAAAAATTTTAAAAAAACCTGCTTGTAAAAAGCAATCCATTGATAATAACATTGTGATTATGAAAAAACTAAGGGAGATAGTAAGCTCTTTCATTTAAATAAGTAGGCACAGAATGTAGGTTGGAGGTGAAACGAGAACCATTAAATGAACAGCTGCCAATTATTAATCTTGGGCAGGAAATGCTTTTCGCCTGCTGAAGTTTTATTGTCAGCTATTCCAATGGACATTATACAGTAAATACTGTTAATCAACTGTCATACTTTTTGCCTATCTATAAAGATATGTTCTTAACATCCCAGAACAAAGTTATACATTGTAATTACCTGCTATAGTCACTCTTTTCCTGTTCAGACATGCTCTTCAGAAGAAACTCTTTTAAAGTACAGGTATTCTCAAGCCATTCAATTAAGCCTATCCTGTAAGATAACATATCCAACATGTGTATAAATAATTTGGCAAAAGTAAACACCATAAGAGCTATGCTGGATCAGACCAAGGGTCCATCTAGTCCAGCATTCTATTCATACTATCCAACCAGATGCCCACAAGAAATCTACAAGCAGAAGATTGTAGAGTATGATATACTAAAACAACATCATGGCTAGAGTCAGAGCACCAACCTTCTCAAATGTGTAGTAAAATAAGTAGGCATTTTACTTAGCATCACAGATACTGGGAATGATTACTGGATGTCTACTGCAATATTTTAGCTTGCACTTCATAAATGTGCAGACATGTATGACATCCAGATTATCTTTCAGTCGCTTAACTAAAGCAGAAAGGCTGTTTCAAAACTCACCTCTTCAGTGTATGTGACATTTTAATATCCTTGAGCAACAAAGTAATGATGTAAAGGACAGAAAGAGAATATGAATAAAAGGTAAATTTTTGCAATGGAGGGATGTAAACAGTGGCATCCTCCAAGGATTTGCTTTTGGACTTTTAAGTAGTTCTAAGACAATCATTTTAGAATGCAGTATAACTAACCAAGCATTTGGTAATTATTGATATTTATTAAAATTCTAAAATATGCTTTATATCTTTGCTTATATGGTATATATGACATAGAGATGTGCGATATTCCTCCTCCTAATTCATGCAATAAAGTTTGGCACATATATGCTACATGAGAAACTAGCTATTTCCTACCGGGTGGTCATTGGAATAACTTGGTATGTTTTTAACTGCATGTTTCTTTGGCTGCAGGCAGCGTCTCGTAAAAGGACAATATTCATAACATCAAAGAGCTGCTCAATGCGCTGGTCTTGCCGGAGGTCTTCTCCTCCTTTTACAAGGAAGGGATATTCTTGCTCATCACTGCCTCTGATAATTATACGCTTTGGTTTCCGGATGGAATGCATTACTTTTATCTTGGACAAAATGGAATAAAGAAAAAAGTAGTTTTCACTTAAAAAATATTGCAGTATAGGAGTTAGATCATCAGAAAAGTGCCTGCGTTTCTGTGTCATCTGATTAAAGAAAATCTAGATTTGAAAATCAAGATAGTGAAATATAAACACTATATATAAAATATTATTTTAGGATATTTGATTTGAAATAGTCTGATCATGGTGGGAATGCTGGATAATTTTCTTATATACACTACTTTTCTACCATAATATTAACAGTGTACATTAATATATTAACATACCCGCTGATCAAATCCAGAAATTTTGACATGGTACTCTGGCATTGGCTTTCCTTTACCATTATATTGACCTGAATAAGAAAAAGTAATCTTTCAAAGTCCTTATTCAAATAAGTGGAGAAGGTAGCAACTTACACACACTTTACTGGCAGAAAATCCTAGTGATCAAGAGTCTGTTTTCATGGCCTTAACCAAGCAGGAAGAGTGTCCACTTAGGATGTTCCCCACACAGTTCTCACAATGTTAGCCATGACAGCAGTTTTCTGGCTGAAAATAGAGCTCGCCTAGCATATTCAAGTTTCCTGATCAGTTTGCCCAGCTGGTTTTGTCAAACCCAGAGATCTGTGCCAATATATAGAGCAGGCAGGTGCAGGACCCAACTTCCACCCATGTTTTCTTCTAGGAAAGAGCATCCCTCTTCTAGCAAGCCAACAGCACCCCTCATGTTCTGAACCATGTATGGTATCAAGTGGGGTAAAAGCCTTTCTCATACAGGAACCAGAATACATTGTGCTCATGGCAGTAACTATGTCACCAATAAGTTTTTATTTTGGAACAGCACATTCTTTATTTTCATACCACATTTCAACTCAAAATTATTTTTTCATGTGTTTTTAACTTTAGGTATTAGATTCTGATACTCCATACATTTGGATGGAACACACAGTCCTCCAAAATGCATGTTAAATCATCTGTAACTTATTAAATTTAAGAACACAATATAAAGAAGAAATTATTATCACATTTCTTTAGCATGCAAAGCCAAAGCTGTCTGGGCGATTCACAACATAAATTTTGTATCACAAAATCTGATTCAAACCAGTCAGATTTCGACAAGGCCCAATCCTGCTTAGCTTCCAAGATTAGGCAGAATCAGGCACTTCAGGTTGGAAGGGCTGGCAAAAACATTTCTCTCAGATAACAGAGTTCACCCACTAGAAGTATAGATATTTAGGGCCATGAAGTGGGTATAAACACATGAAATGCATGGATATGATTTAACCCTTCTCTTTAGCAATATTTTTTTTTTCATTTAACAATTATTTTCTTTACTAATCGAGGACTTCACTTACCAGGAATTTCCAGCTCCATTCTCAAGAATTCTGGTTTGAACTCACTCATCCAAGATGAGCACTCTTTCAGATTTCCAGGTTCTTTCTGATACTCTTTCATTTTGGAGAGAAGTGAGTCTACAATAGTGTTGAAGTCACTGGAACTCATATCTAGCAGTTTGCAGCCTCTTTTACCAAAATAATTGTCAAATTTCTTTCCAAATTTCTGAAGCAGAATTTTTTTTAACAAAAGCATTAACTTTGTAACAGGTGAAATATTAGCCTACTTAATTCCTAAATACAGCTAAATGAGCACAGATGCATCCTTGGCATATTGCCAGTACCTTATAGATTACCTTGGCATATTGTCAGAGCTTTCAGTTGTGCTTTGACATGCAGATTATGTATGGTGTTTGAAATTAGTGCAATGCATACACAGCCCTGCAAACAGATGGGGCCAACTAGCTCAACCCCGACAGATCTCCAGAGGAAAACACTGGACCTTGAGTGTCCACTGCTGCATCAGGAGAAGAAACTGAAGGCAACACAGCATGCTGAATCGGATGGTTCTCTCTGAGGAATGTGGCAAGAAGCAGCCATTCCAGTGCTGCTGATTATCATGAGAAAGACTGCAGTCAAGTAAATACACCTCCTCAAGATCTGGCTGAACCTGGGTCTTGTACTTTTTCTTCAGAGGTTCAGATTATCAGGATTGGTTCCTGTGCCAGAACCAACACTGGAATTGACAATGTCATTATCAGCAGTGGAGGAAGTCTTGGTGGTAGGGACTTATCCACAGGGTCGGAGGACTGAGATGCTCCTCCCTTCATGGTATCCTTCTGAAGTTTGCCTTTGGGGTCCTCACTTTGAGATGTTCATATCAAGCACTAATGTGAGCCAGCTCCCCAGTGTTGGGGTCACAGCCCTTTGGAGGTCTATCCTGAGATGTCAAAAAGAGGGTGATGAAGGCCTTGGCTGAGCTATCACCTTCTTCAGAGCCTCTGTTGCTTCCAGTGCACACTACTGGTGCCAATCTAGCCTATTCCTCTGAGTCTGTTTAGTGAAGGCCTTATACTGGGCGTAAGCAGTAACAACATGCTTGGTCCAAGGCAGATCAGGCAGAATGAGTGGACATCTGAAGGTTGGTTCTACACTGCACACCTTAAAGGGCATATGCCTGATGGTGATTGGGTGATTGCAGCCAATAAATACAGTTCTATTGTGTGTTTTCTTAAACAAAAATAAAAATGATGATAGAAGAAAAAGGACAGCAGAAACAAATAAGAAAAACAATTAAAACCTGCCATCTCTAAGGGACAACAGATGTTCAGTGAGAGATAGCAACAATGGTGGTTGAAAAGAAACTCAGGGAATGGGTGGGAACCTGCTAATGACAGGTGAATGAAGCATCCCTAAGTTCTGTAGTTAGATAAGTTTCCCACATCAAGGCTCTGCTGGGTGTAGAGCCCATATGGTACGTACTGAGACCACAGAAGAGAACTAAAGCTAAGAACCATTTTTGAGACCTGTACAGTTACAAGTAAGTCAGGATTATAATAAATATAACCATTCAATTCAGAATTTCCCTCATATCTTAACTCTGCTTTTATACATAACTAACATTTGACTGGTATAACAATACATACCTGAATAAATAGTTTTCTAAACAACCCAAGACCTGGAGTCTGTAAATCTCCTAACTTCTGGTACATTCCATTGTACAACTGCTGGATGTCATTTTTATTTCTCTTATTTTTTCCCAGCTCAATTTTAATATCTTCAGTCCAATCCTGTAAGTTCAGGGGGAAAAACGGATTCTCTTTTTTCCATGCAAACAGAAGGCAAACATTTAAAGATAGCGGCTAGCAATGAAAATTAAGCAAAAAACATACACTGACTACTCAAAAACCACTAACCACTAAATAAGTTTTTAAATCTCATAGTATGAAGGAATTGGCTACTGTACCCTGAAGAGCATTACAGGATTGGAAAGCTGCTCCAAGGAATGCACAAAATCTTGGACCACTCCTCCTCTTTCTAATTTGTTTTTAATTCTGTGAAAGAAGGAATCACAAGAAAAACAAAAAACTATCACAAAACATTCTTTGTTTACAAATTATATAGCTTAAAGCTATCATTAGGCACAAAAGAAGTTTTCCTAAACAGTATTCAAAAACTGCAAGAGGAAACTTAAGGTCCTGTGCACAATGACATGGTTCTCAAGACACAGCCACCACTATGGCTTAATTTAAGGTGGAGGTGTTGCACTATGCCGAGTGCCCACAGGCACCATTTCTGCATGGCACTCACAGGTGCATGGCTTGCCATGGCTTGTTGTGTTGTGCAAAATCAGGCAGGAAGGCAGGGGTTGAGAGACCTTTGTGGCTCATCTCAACCAGAGAGCCAGTGTGGTGTAGTGATTAACAGTGCAGACTGGGACCCAGGAAATTTGGGTTCTAGTCCCCACTCAGCCATGGAGCTAACTGGGTGACTTTGTGCCCATACAGACCCCCAGCCCAACCTACCACTCAGAGTTGCTGTGAGCATAAGATTACGAAAAGGAGATTTATGTAAGTTCCCTTGAATTCTTTGAAAGCAAAAAAAAAAAAAGGCAGGATATAAATATAAATAAATCCCTGACATCTGCATCCCCACAGTATGACAAGCCATTGCAAGACAGTTGCCTGCAAAATTGGTACCCATGGACAGCTGGCACAGCGTATGTCCAACAGGTAAATTAAGCCACAGTGGCTGTCATGTCACATGAAGCAAGTTTATTTTGTTGTATCAATAACCAGTTTAAAGCCTTGTTAATTCATTTAACAAGGAATTCAAACCAATCCTATAGACATTGTTTCCTATGATGTACTGTTCAGTTTCAGATGCTTGCTCTGTGGATGGGCAAATTGCCTCAATGGCAAAGCACATCCTTTCCATTGAAAAGGTCCTATGTTCAGTCCACAGGAAGGATTCTGGAAACTGACAATGAGGTGCCTCCAAGTACCTTCATTCTTTTTCCCACGGATTTATCACATTTCTGTACTGCACAGTAACTGATGTTCTTTCTTGGTGCCCAACAGGACACCCCACTGCTCTTCTCAATTTTATTTTTCAAATATGGTTATGTACCAAATCTGTCCACTTTCTTATGGACAAATTGCTTCAAAGTGACGTGGGAGCCTCTTGCTGCTGCCATTTTGATGTCTCCATGAATGTTTCTGGGCAGGTCACCTCTTTTGTGACTAGCCATGCCCATTCCTAGGAATCATTTTATGATTATTCTCATGATATTTTCTCAGAAGTACTCATAGGCCCATTGTCTAACCCTGGTGTAGACAATACTGAACTAGATAGGCTAACACCCATGATACTCCAAGAAAACCAGTGAGACTTATGCATAAAATTTCAGCATCAATCTTGCATATATTTACTTAAAAATAATGTTTTGCTGAATGTAATGGTATTATAGAGCTAGTACACATAACATAGAAAAAGAGAAATATTTTCATTATAGTATAACCCTGGTTCATTCAATGATGCAGAATGCTGGAAGATTAGTTACAGATGGAAGACAGCATTATGGCCACCAACTTCATATGTTTTAAAAAGGGGATTAGACAAATTCATGGAAGATATGGCTTCCAATGGCTACTAGTCATAAGGGCTATATAGGACCAGAAACACCTGTCTTTAAATACTAGTCTAAATACCACAGCAGAGGTAGCTGCCTGTGGAAGGAGACAGAGAGGAGCTGACTTGCCCTCCTCTCCTTTCTTCTCCAGTTTCCTATAGTGGTCAGAGATCCCCACTGAGTTGGGTGGACTATGGTACAGAAGGATGAAAAGACACTTCACTCAAAGGTGTCACTGCCTAATTTGTTAATGAACTTTCCCAGCCCCTGAACTCTGAACATAACTCACCCCACCCAGTAAGGGCCCTGATCCTTTTAGCACATTTTCAAGTGCTGTAGGAGCTGGCAGGAAGATCAAAGGGAATACAAGCCAGTTTCTACCAACCCTCTTCCAGCAGGCTTATATTTAGAGCCCATGCACTTATAGAGCCCATTGGTATGTGAAAGAATGAGCAACAGAGAAGATATGCATCACTACAGAATTTCCCCCTGAAGTACTGTATTTTTTGAGGGCGGGGGTGGAGGTTTCCATACAATATATTCATTCTTATTAGAAAATTTCACTTGTTTTAACTGGCCATAAAATCAGTTGCTTCCAGAAAATTTTTAATCATTTTTATACCACCTTGCCACAAACTCCTTGTTCCGATTCCCTGTGATAGTTTCCTGGAAAGAAAAGCTTTCACTGCTGATCATGAAGGGATAAACTATTGCCTGTGGATAATTATCCGCAATTTCTTCCACTGTGTGCTGCACAGCCACGGCTTCCTCCTTATCAAGCACTGCCATCAGCTGGCTGATCCAGCCAATGAACTGCCAGCAAGGAACTGAGGACATCTGTAAAACATAAAACACCTATGAATGTGAGCAAGAGCAAACAATACATACCTCTACTGCAACTCAGCTGAACCAGTCAGAAGATAGCAACATTTTTCCATCTGGAACTGTGTATGGATTGACTTCTAAGCACAACTGTTAAGAGCAGGCAGTTGTGTGGCCAATACACAGTACCTGGAACAAGCATTCTTTAAAACCAAACCAAACCAAAGAGTTCAATTCTTCAACTGTTGAAAAGAGATGAAAGGCAATATAAAGCTTTATTAGTCAAGCATGAAAATCATGAGATTCAACACAGTGAGAAACAGGCAGTGAATAGTCCTTCCAGGTAAGCTGCAGAACCCTGAAAACAGTAAGAGCCTTGCAGGATCAAACCAGTTGTCAAGCAACTACTCCCTCCAGTGACCAACCAGCCTCCTTTATGAAGTCCACATGCAGAATATGAGGGCAACAGACTTCCTGTTGATGCTGGTATTCAATGACACATTGTCCTTGAAACTGCAGAATGCATACAGCCACTGCAACTGTTTTACTTCCTCTAAGCTAGAAACCACTGCCACATATTGTAGCTGAAAATTCCACAAATTATTACACACTGAGTTTATTACCTTTTTGTTCGCCCTGTCAGTTTTACTGGATAACTCCAAGTTCTAGTACTTGAGAGGGGGAGAAAGGCTTATACCTCTCCCTCAAAATTGTTTAAATGTTTATCATGGTTTCCCCCGCCACTTTTTTTCTCAAACACTCTAACAGTTCCTTATAGAGCATTTGCTCCAACCCCTTCATACTGTGGGTTGCCTTTGCCAACTGTGCAATATGATTCTGTAATGTTAAAACTTGAACTACACAAGTATTCCAAGTATTGCTGTACCATATCTTTGCAATGTAATCAGTAATTTTATGATGCCGTTTCTCACAACATGGATTTTGCCTTTTTCACAGCTGCCCTTGACCTGATTGAGCTATCTACCATGAAACCAAGATCTCTTGCTTAGCTGGGCACTGCCAGTTCAGACCTCACCTGAACATACATGGTTAGGGTTTTTTGTCCCAATATGAAATAGTTTACATTTAGCTGTATTAAATAGCACTTGCCATTGTATTGTAATTTACTGAGTTAGAAAGGTACTTCTGAAGTTTTTGCAACTCCTTTTTAACCACCCTAATAATTCTATGTCATTTCAAAACTCATCCTTTTTCTTTGCCCACAGAGAAGGGAACACTCACCTCTTTTGCCATAAGGCCCAAACTCTCTCTAGGATACCTTTCCACAATTTGCAATAGCCTGGGAAATTTTAATCTAGCTTCTTCTGAATTGAGTTTCAAAGCTTGTATTACTTTATCAACTACAATGGCTGGGAATTCCTGAAAATCCAGAGCATTTATATCTGACAAAATACAAAAAGAACAACAGAAACCATGCTTATACTCTCAATACAATTACTGTTATTTATGGCAATACAGTGTCTTATCAGAACTTACACAAAACTTTTTTTTGTTTTTGTTGGGTACTTTCTTAACCACCACGTAGTTCTACTGCCTCGAGCATGTTGCCACATGCAGATGCTATAACTTACTGATGGCTGAAATTTTGAAAGTATTTTTTTTCTGATTTATATCCTGCCTTTTCCCTACAAAGGGCTCAAGGCAGCTTACATCATTCTCCTCCTCCATCTTATCCCCACAACAACAACCCTGTGAAGTAGGTTGGGCTGAGAGTCTGTGACTGGCCCAAAGTCACCCAGCTGGCTCCATGGCTGAACAGGGACTAGAACCCAGATTGCCTGAGTCCCAGTCCCATGCTCTTAACCACTACACCACACTGGCTCTCAGTATGTATGATGGCTGAGGTGTATCCAAAATCCATATACGTACATATATTGTATGCAGTCATTACTGCTTAAAACAGTTCCTTTAAATGCAGTCTACTGTGTTGTAACTATCTTCAGTTGTCATTGTTTGAGCAGGTGAAATAACCAAGGTATTTACTATGTCAGAACAAGAAAACTAAAATTCAAATCAATGCCATATACAATAGCAGTCATGTAAAACCATCACAATGCAAAACAGACATGATAGAAACCAACTGATAGTGACTAGCTATGTCACAGAAAAATAGCTAAGAGAATTTATTTTAAATTATCTTTGATCTATGTTCCTCACAGATGCATAACTGGAATAAAGTAGTCATTGTTTAACTCACCTGCTGAGCTTTCTTCTTTACGGAGATGAGTGTCACAGAAATTAGCTAACGTTATATATGCATCTATGATACCTTTTGTATCTATGTGGTCAGTTAACATGGACTGTACCTCTTCAGCTTTCTTTGCAGACCTGCTGAAGCACTGGAAAGCTCTCTTATTTAGACCTGCTATAACCTGAAATTGGAACAAACCAGGCAGAAAATGACCAAACTTTATAGATTTATACCACAAAATACATGGTAAAAACTCATTTTGAAAAAATAACATTTTCAAAAATAATGACACCAAGATTTATATATGAACTTCACAAAACAACTAATGCTTTATACAAAAAGACTTTAAAATCCCGTAAAATTTAAATTGAGTTATTGACAGAGGCTCCTTCATGGATCACTGCCTTGTCGTGGCGAAGGGGCTTGCGTAGCTCAATGAAGCTATGAGCTATGCCGTGCAGGGTCACCCAAGACGGACAGGTCATAGCAGAGAGCTCTGACAAAACGTGATCCACTGGAGAAGGAAATGGCAACCCACTCCAGTATCTTTGCCATGAAAACCCCATGGACAGTACCAAAAGGCAAAACGATATGACACCGGAAGATGAGCCCCTCAGGTCGGAAGGTGTCCAATATGCTACTGGGGAAGAGCGGAGGGCTAGTACTAGTAGCGCCAGAAAGAATGAAGCGACTGGGTCAAAGCCAAAAGGACACTCAGTTGCCGATGTATCTGGAGGTGAAAGGAAAGTCCGATGCTGCAAAGATCTTTACTCCAAAGGAACCTGGAATGTAAGATCCATGAATCAAGGCAAGCTGGATGTGGTCAAACAAGAGATGACAAGACTGAACATCGACATCTTAGGAATCAGTGAACTAAAATGGACAGGCATGGGTGAATTTAGTTCAGATGACCATCAGGTATACTACTGCGGGCAAGAATCCCTCAGAAGAAATGGAGTAGCCTTCATAGTCAATAAAGGAGTAGGAAAAGCAGTACTGGGATACAATCTCCAAAATGACAGAATGATCTCAGTTCGAATCCAAGGCAAACCATTCAACATCACAATAGTCCAAGTCTATGCCCCAACCACTGGTGCTGAAGAGGCTGAAGTTGACCAGTTCTATGAAGGCCTACAACACCTTCTAGAATTAACTGCAAAAAATGATGTCCTTATCATCATAGGGGATTGGAATGCTAAAGTAGGAAGCCAAAAGATAACTGGAATAACAGGCAAGTTTGGCCTTGGAGTACAAAATGAAGCAGGACACAGGCTGGTGGAATTTTGTCAAGAGAATACAATGGTGATAGCAAACACTCTTTTCCAACAACCCAAGAGACGACTCTACACATGGACATCACCAGACGGTCAACACAGAAATCAGATTGACTATGTGCTCTGCAGCCAAGATGGAGAAGTTCTATACAGTCAGTAAAAACTAGACCAGGAGCTGACTGTGGCTCAGATCATGAGCTTCTGGTGGCAAAACTTAGGCTTAAGTTGAAGAAAGTAGGGAAAAGCACTAGGCCACTCAGGTATGACATAAATCATATCCCTGATGAATATACAGTAGAGGTGACAAATAGATTTAAGGAATTAGATCTGATAGACAGAGTGCCTGAAGAACTATGGACGGAGGTTCGCAACATTGTACAAGAGGCAGCAACTAAAACCATCCCAAAGAAAAAGAAAGGCAAGAAAGCAAAATGGCTGTCTGAGGAAGCTTTACAAATAGCTGAGAAAAGACGGGAAGCGAAAGGCAAGGGAGAAAGAGAAAGATACAAACAATTGAATGCTGAATTCCAGAGAACAGCTAGAAGAGATAAGAATGCCTTCCTAAATGAACAGTGCAAAGAAATAGAAGAAAACAATAGAATAGGGAGGACCAGAGATCTCTTCAAGAAAATTAGAGATATGAAGGGAACATTTCATGCAAAGATGGGCATGATAAAGGACCAAAATGGCAGGGACCTAACAGAGGCAGAAGAGATTAAGAAGAGGTGGCAAGATTACACAGAAGAACTATATAAGAAAGAGCTTAACATCCCTGATAACCACGATGGGGTGGTCACTGACCTCGAGCCAGACATCCTGGAATGTGAAGTCAAATGGGCCTTAGGAAGTCTGAGCAACAACAGAGCTAGTGGAGGTGACAGCATTCCAGCTGAGCTATTCAAAATCCTGAAAGACGATGCAGTTAAAGTGCTACACTCAATATGCCAGCAAATTTGGAAAACTCAACAGTGGCCACAGGATTGCAAAAGGTCAGTTTACATTCTGATCCCAAAGAAGGGCAATGCCAAAGAATGTTCAAACTACCGCACCATTGCACTCATTTCACATGCTAGCAAAGTGATGCTCAAAATCCTACAAGCTAGGCTCCAGCAGTATGTGGACCGAGAACTACCAGAAGTACAGGCAGGATTCCGAAGAGGGAGAGGAACTAGAGATCAAATTGCCAACATACGCTGGATCATGGAGAAAGCTAGGGAGTTCCAGAAAAACATCTACTTCTGCTTCATTGACTACGCTAAAGCCTTTGTGTGGATCACAACAAATTGTGGCAAGTTCTTAAAGAGATGGGAGTACCAGACCATCTTCTTTGTCTCTTGAGAAACCTATATGCAGGTCAAGAAGCAACAGTAAGAACTGGACACGGAACCACTGATAGGTTCAAAATTGAGAAAGGAGTTCGGAAAGGCTGTATACTGTTGCCCTGCCTATTTAACTTATATGCAGAGCACATCATGAGAAAGGAGGGTCAAGATGAATCACCAGTTGGAATTAAGATTGCTGGGAGAAATAACAACCTCAGATATGCAGATGATACCACTCTCATGGCAGAAAGTGAAGAGGGACTAAAGAGCCTCTTGATGCAGGTGAAGGAGGAGAACACAAAAGTTGGCTTGAAACTCAACATTAAGAAAACTAAAATCATGGCACCCAGTCCTCTCACTTTCTGGCAAATTGATGGAGAAGAAATGGAGGTCGTGACAGATTTTATTTTCCTGGGCTCCAAGATCACCGCAGATGGGGACTGCAACCAAGAAATTAAAAGACGCTTGCTCCTGGGGAGGAAAGCTATGGCAAATCTAGATAACATACTAAAAAGCAGAGACATCACCCTGCCAACAAAAGTGCGTATAGTCAAGGCTATGGTTTTCCCAGTTGCAATGTATGGCTGTGAAAGCTGGACCATAAGGAAGGCCGAGCGCAAAAGGATTGAGGCCTTTGAGTTGTGGTGCTGGAGAAGACTCCTGAGAGTCCCTTGGACCGCAAGGCGATCAAACCGGTCAGTCCTAGAGGAGATCAACCCTGACTGCTCTTTAGCAGGCCAGATAGTGAAGATGAAACTCAAATACTTTGGCCCACCTAATGAGAAGGAAGGACTCCCTGGAAAAGAGTCTAATGCTGAGAACAATAGATGGCAAAAGAAGAAGGGGACGGCAGAGGATGAGGTGGATGGATGGAGTTACTGAGGCGGTTGGTGTGAGCTTGAGTGGACTCCGGGGGATGGTGGAGGACAGGAGGGCCTGGAGGAATGTTGTCCATGGGGTCACGATGGGTCGGACACGACTTCGCGACTAACAACAACAACAAGAAATTGACAGAGGGGAGCATATTTCACATATTTTTCTCCTTAGTTTTACAGAAAAAGAACATAATTGACTACTTGGAGGTTTTCTTTATAGTTCATAAAATAGCATTTAGTCCCTTTTCCATAATCTAAGGGAAGACTTTTACAAACTTTGCTGTGCACAACTCTGATTTGGATATAAAATAGAATCATACCAAATTTTATAAGAATCAGTAATTTTGACATTGCCTTTAGCTACTTTCAGTTGGTACATCAATTTTTCTACCATGCTATTTGCCACTGCTCCCTGTACCAAAATATCAATTTTAGATGTTCTGCAGTTTTCCAGATTCTAGGTATTACCTGGTGGCCTACCATCAACACAAACACAATTTCTTAGAAGCCACTTTGCATTTTATTCTTCCTGTATTGTTAACATAGCCAATGTTGATTTAACATACACAGATCAATGTGTAATTTTTTTCCATTTCTGAGAATAGTGTGTTCCAAAATAGTAACTCAATAAAACATTATTTCCACATAAAAAGTGCTGATTATACTTTCTCCAACATTTTGCAATGCCCATACTGACTAATTTTGCTAGACATACTGGCATAATATTCCACTGGAGCAACAATCTTAATTAATTCTTCCTAACAATTATTGATACAGGTTTATTTCAGTAACTCAGACACTGTTATCCCAATACCTTATTCCCATATGGTCTTTGACTGAAATAAAGTTTTTATCTATCCATCCATATTACTGTCAAATACATCTGAGATATTTTTGTCTATCTCAAAGATGTAAATAAATTTTAGAGATTTGTTTTACTTTGGGAGAATGGGAACCCCTAGCTGTTGCCATTTGAATGCTGACTACTCCTGAACAGGTCATTTGTCCTTTGTCACCAGCAATGCACACCCAGGTGCCCAATGGTTTCCCTAGTCCTATATTGGACGATTCAGTGAGATGATATATTTGCTGAAAGTCATTTATAGTCCTTGCAGTTAACTTCCCTACACTGAGAAGTTTTGTTTTCATGGTGATAATTATTACATTGCATTTATATACTACCTTTGTTCCTCTTGCAAGCAACCCATGAAGTATGTTCCACTGAGAGGCAATGACTGACCCCAAGCATTCTTTTGGTACAGACACTAAGGCTTGGCATCAGAAACAGGGAGCAGATGGGAAGAAAGGAAACAGGATTCATAGGTGGAAAGTAGCAGGAACAGTGGAAGTCATTTACCTCCCAATCACCCTTGTCAAACAACAAAAGCCTATGCACACTGATAAGAATATTGGTTACTTTTTGTTCTCCTGTATCTAGGAAAGCATTAAGTTCCACTGCAACTCCTGCAGCCTTTTACTTACATATAGAACATTTTGCATTTGGATGAAAATCCAGTGGTACCTCTGTGCACCTAATCAGCAATTCACATTTCAGGAAAAAATTACCTTATCAATATTATCAGGTTTTTCTCCTGAAAGCACTAAGACTTGTCTAGCCTTTTCTTCCTCAATTTGTTCGAGAGATCTTGGATCCTTGTGAAGGGCACTAGCCATAATGTGGAAAGTGGTACCCAGAAGAAGGTTTTGGTCGCAGAAAGTTGACTTATTGCTACTCAAGTTCCCAAATTTGGTCTCATCTGTTGGGTCAAAAGTTGGAAAATGAATATTCTTATAAAATTCTATGTACATAACGAAGCACAATAAACTAAGTTTTCTGTGACCTGCAGAAATGGGATTTCACAATGTGTTACAAGATGCATGTCATCAGCGTAATGATGGCAAAACACTCTGAAAATCCACTAATCAGTGGTTTTGCATAGAGGTTAAATAGCATAGGCAACAAAACTGACTCCTGAACAGCTGTATGCTGGAGAATCCATGATACTGACCAATAGTCTCCAAGTACTACCTTCTGAACCTGACTGTCCAAGAAGGAACAGAATCTCTGCAAAGCACTACCCCTCTCTTCCAGACAATCACTATGGAAGAATATCATGGCGGAAGGTATCAAAAACCACCAAGAGATTCAGGAATATCAACAGGATCACACTAACCCTATATGATGACACCACCAGACTGGGAAATTACTGGATTGTGCAGTGGGCAGTACACCAGCAGAATACTGGCTCATACTGGGCTAGTCTGTTTTCTGGCCCAGTATGAGATACAACCATTCCAGACTCACAGACAGATGGACAGGGACCTGAAGAAAGAGGTAGGGTTTTCTAACGCCATGACAAGCCTCCTCCCCAGCCCTGATACTGAACCAGGACTCTCAACTTGCCCCATTTCCTCACTCTCAGATGCATCTGCAAGCCCCTATGTGTGCATATGATTTCTCCTATGTATCTTCTACAGTGCTGGACAGCTTCAGGAAGAGCAGCAGAAACCCAACTGTCTTTGCTAGCTCACTTTTTCTGCTTCATCTGAGCACGTTTCAGGCCCTTTGACAAGCACAGGGCATGACGTTTTCATTACCCTAAACTTACACTGACTCTCATCCCCACTGAATTCCTCTAGGTGTACCCCATGGTGTTGGACAGCTTCAGAAAAAGCAACAGAACCCACCCCCCTTCTTTTCTTTGCTAGGTCACTTTTTCTGTCACATCTGAGCCCATTCCAGGTCCTTAAGCAAGCATAGGGCTTGAAGTGTTCATAACCCTAACCATATGCTGAATCTCATCCCCATCGATTCCTCTAGGTATACCCCATGATGTTGGAAATCTTTGGGAAAAGCAGCACAAACCAATTATTTTGCTAGCTCACTTTTTCTTCCAGATGTGAGCATGTTCCAGGGTCCTTAAACAAGCATAGGGCCTGAAATATCCATAACCCTAACCCTAGGCTGAATCTCTAGCCCATTAATTTCATCTATGCATAACTCATGAAGTTGGACAACTTCAGGAAAAGGGCAAGCCTTTGTCTCTGGAATTCACCACCAAGCCTCTGGCCCAGCAAATAAAGGCCTTCCCAGAGTTGGACACAGATAGTTTCTGTTGTCAATGGGGCCCAGTAGAGATTCTCTCCTTTAACTGGCTATGCTAGCTTCTTCCCAATAGCAGGAGCATAGTCCACACACAGCCATCAACAAAAAGGTAGAGACGAAAAACAGACTGACTCACTTTGCTTGTATAAGGCTCAGGACTTCAAGAGACTGGACAAATCCATTCAGGATAATGCTAAATGCTATCAGTACCAATGAGGTATCATGGTGAAGCACTACCTCCAGCATCAGGCACTGTATGCCTTTGTGTATCAGTTAATACAGAGGAGGGAGGCCACTGCACTTGTGTCCTGCTTGTGGTCTTCCCACAGGCTGATTGGTGACTGCTGGAACAAAAAGCTTCCCTAGATGAGACTTTGGCCTGCTCTAGCATGGCTCTTATGATGTTCATACTACATCATACATTGGTATAACCAACATGAAACACTTACCTAGCAGGGAGACTGTTTTGAGTACTGTAAGTATTTGTTCAGGACTACTCTGGCCCCAGCTACGACTGTGACTAAATCGACAATAGCTGTGGTTCCACCTCACAAGCCAGTCTTCTCTAGTCTTAGAATCTCTGTGCAGGTCCTTCAGGAGTTTCATTGCTACTGAGAAGCTCTTCTGCATTAAAACAACAAGAAGAGCCAGGAATCACTTGTACCACAGTAACCTAATTTTCTTGTATTAGCTAAACCTATCCTACCTATCTCTACAGATTAACTTGCATTATTCTAGTATATACCATATGATAAGCTGTAACAAGCAAATTGCTCTAGGGCAGAGGTATCCATGTAATTCAAACAACAGTTTGAACAATCCCAAACAATCTGAAAAATGAATGAAGGTACTGTGCAACATAGGTACAATATATTAGTTGCTTTGGCCTTTAAATGTGTTCATCTTGTATTTTAAAGGACATTTGAAGACAATAATGATAAGATTAAAATTTTAAGGAATGTAAAGCCCTGCATTATTCTATTATCCATGCAAAATGCATGCTCTATGTTTTTTGTGATGGATTCAGGACTGTTAAATTAGTCACAGGCACCTGTTGTCTGGCACTCTCTATCATCTTCATTTTCATAGTAAATTTACAGTTTCTAATCAATGCATTAGTATCTTCTTTTTCCTTGTCCACATCCATTTCGGAACTAGCATCTCCCCCTCCATCCACTTCCATGCTGTCTTCCAGGTGGATGTTACAAAGTTTCTCTTGAATTTTGTCAAGAAAGAAACACCTACGATGATCAGAAAAACACAAGGTTGAAAGAAATAAAAGTGAAACTTCAGGAGACATTCCTGATGCTATTGTGTTGTAACAGTATTAGCTGTTAATCCAAGCTCTTCAGTGTAGATTTAATAATTTAGCCACATTTTTCCTAACTGCCTATTCTAACGTAAGTGTAGCTAATGATTATGTTTGTGTGACAAACAGCTTTTGTTCAATTCCTAACAGCACCTGAAGAAGCAATTAAGATCTTTGATTGCTCTGGTAGTTACGTATGCTTATTATATCTATCATTATTATAAATAATAATAATTAACATGCAATATTTGTGGGTGTGCAACAAGTATATACAATCACAGTTAAGCGATTTGAGCTTGCATTACCGATTTGTAATGATATCATCCCATATGGTCATAGGATCCATTTTTTTATCTGGATATCTGCTTGTCCAGTTATAGAGAAGTCTCTTCAGGGAAGCCTGAGAAGCTATATTACCTAAGAACCATTTGGAGCAGAAGGTTTGTAGGAGGAAGAGGAGACACAACACACAAACATTAAAAATTAGATCTTCAGCTAGACATTGCAGGACAAAAATCACATCTTTAAATCCTAAAGAACTTAGCATGGCTAGCAACTGATTTCAAACTGTGCACACATAAACTTGCTATATAAACATCAGCTCCACTACTTACTGGAAGATGTTTCTGTAAGTTTCTTGGATGTCAAAACATTGCCTGATGCGATATTAAAGAGCATTATTGCATTCCAACCTTGCCATGCAGATCTCTGCATCATGCATAAAAACCAACAAAGGCCAAGCAGTAAGCACCACCATGAAAAAGTGGCATGCAGGAATATTTTAGCTGTCATGTCTACAAGCATTTTTGTGTGTATAAAATAAAAGGCACTCATCTGGGAAAATACACTGACCTGGATTCTTATTTTTCTGCACTCTCAAATATCATGCAACAATATGCCTATTAAATATATGTCAGAACACTGCATCAAGGGGAAAAAACATACTTACTTAGTCTGTTTATAAAGTTGACAAAGTCCTGTATTTCTGTTAAAGCCTGAACTGACTGCAGCTTGGTAAGTCTACTCTGGTGCAACAATGAATCAATACTGGAATAGTTCTGTGGGAAAAACATTTTCTTTTGAAATTTTAACCAACAATCAACAGATTTTCCTTCATGGCTTTGCCTCATACAATAAGAGAATCAGACTCTATCTCCTTTTAGTTTTCAAGGAGATGAAAATAGATATGTACAGCCTTTGAGTGACATGATCCCCCAAGATTGAAAATGCACTAACACTGAACAATTATCATCTTTGACTATCCTATCTTACTGATTTTAAAAAGTCACACCAGACCATTACCTGCATGAACACATGCATAGCATTGTTGACGTAATATCTGGCTCTGTCAAAATCATCCTGCAAAATGTATAGAAGACTCAACTCTTGACTGTAGTACATTTCGATAAGAGATTTTTTCTGTTCTGTCTTCATAGCCTCATCAATAAATGCCAATAATGACTGGTCATTTTCACCATGAAGGAGAAGTTTCAGCTTGCTGCGAATTATGTGTGGTAGATAGGCTTCCTAAAGTGGGGAAAATGAAAATATTTTGTCCATGTTACTAAGAAGTGTATGCTTAAAGTATGACTAATGTATAAGTAATTATATTACAGCCAAATTTTCTTACAGAAGACTACTCATATGTTGAGAGTATGCTTAGCCATGTAAAGTGCTTGCTACTACTAGGTGGAGTGGTAAACTACAAGACAGCCATGACAGAGATCTCAACTTTTTTAAAAAACATTGAACAGTAGCGGGTCAATTTCTCTAGAACAGCAGCAGAGAAGGAGGTGGTGTTTCACTATCCCCTGCCCAACCTATACATTATTTGCATGATCTAAATCCACACATCCCATCAGCTGTTGCTGGTCCTCTAGGGAAAAAAAGGCAGGTTGCTTACCTGTAACTGTCGTTCTTTGAGTGGCCATCTGTGCATTCACACATTATGGGTACTGCGCCTGCGCAGCACCTGCAGCCGGGAAAGATTCAAGGCTTTAACGGTTTTGGCGGGAACTCTGTGCCCCTCTCCTGCTGTAGTATAAAGAGCAGAGTGCCCGCTATTTCCCCAGTCTACTGAAGATTGTCTGTTCACCCCCTGATGGAATCAATGAATAAACAAATTTATAGTGACAACAGATCATAGGGATCCTGAAGTAGGGAGCATACAGTATTTGAGAGTACGTCTATACCATATAGAGGTATCAACATCAAGGGACAACGGAAAGCAATTCCAATAACCCAGTCACCAACACCGAGTGGAGCCAGCGGGTGGGTTGTATGAATGCACAGATGTCCACGCGAAGAACAACAGTTACAGGTAAGCAACCTGCCTTTCTTCATCATGGCCTCTGTGCATCACATATTATGGGTGATTAGTAAGCTTACCACACCCGGAGGCAGGACGATGTCATCAATGAAGAACTGAAGAAAGAACTGTGCAGCCAGAAGAGCAGTCCTGTCTGGCACAAACATCTAGCCGGTAGTGTTTGGTGAACATGCAAGGGGTAGTCCAGGTAGCAGCCTTGCAGGTGTCAGGCAACAGAATGCCAGCAGAAAAGGCAGAAGAAGCCCTTGTGAAATGCCCTTTTGGCATTACTGGCAAGTCCAATTTGGACAGGTGGTAAGGAAGTTCAATAGTTTGAACAATCCACTTAGAAAGTCTCTGAGATGTAACCGGAGAGCCCTTATCATGCTCAGAATACTTAACAAAGAGGCATTTAGTCTTTCTGAAACATTCTGTACGGGATCAATAGAACGCCAAACAGTGCTGGACATTAAGTGATTGTAAGGAGCATTCTATCAGTGTCAAAGGCATAGGAAAGAAAGCTGGCAAGACAATATCTTGATTAATGTGAAAAGGTGAGACACTTTTAGGAAGGAAAGCTGGGTCAGCATGAAGAACCACTTTCTCCTTGTGAAAATTGAGGTAAGGAGGGTCGATTCATAGAGCACAGAGTTCACTAGCCCTTCTGGCTGAGGTAATGGCTATAAGAAAGGCTGTTTTCCAGGATAAAGAGACCCAAGTCAGTAGTAGCTAGAGGTTCAAAAGGAGGTTTAGTGAGCACTTGGAGAACCACCAAAAGGCTCCACGGCGGTACCACTGAGCAGACTGGTGGTTGCAGATTCTGTAGCCCTTTCAAGAAGTGACAAACGAGGAAGTGTGAAAAGACAGGGGAGCCCGATATGGAGCCGCGATGATGAGAAATAGCGGCAATGTAAACTTTAATAGAAGAAGGTTTAAGTCCATCTTGATGCAGAAATAGAAGAAAATGTAAAATGTTTTCAATTGAGGCTGAGTGCGGTGTAAAATGATTAGCTGATGCAAAGGAGGCGAAGCGTTTCCATTTAGCTTCATATGAACAGCGAGTAGCTGGCCTGAGAGCAGACTGAAGAATAAACTGTATGTCAGGATGGAAGGCATTCGAGTTTGATGAAGAGTCAGGAACTGAGGTCAGTACCAATGATTCCACCATGAAGGAGGCCTGCAGAGGCAGTGTCAAATCCACCTCGAGGCTTTGTTGCAATGGGGGCGGCATACAAATGTTTTAAATAAATAAATAAATCCAACAAAGTTGTCAGTTAAGCATTGGTTACTGGATGAGCCAAGCCATAAGATTCAGGGAGTGAAGATCTGGATGTTGAATGGTGCTGTTTTTCTGGGTAAGGAGGTGTGGAATCCACAGAAGACGGGAAAAAGTGCTTCTGGAAAGGTGGAGAACGGTAGGAAACCATGGTTGACAAGACCACAAAGGTGTGATGAGAATCCCTCGGGCATCATCTTGACTGATTATGGCTAGAGTCTTTGTGATGAGAGGTATTGGAGGAAACGTGTAAAAGAACATGTTCATCCAAGGAACCATCAGTGCGTCTCCCATCAAATTCGGACCAATGCCTGCCTGAGAACAGTAAGTCATGCGAAACGAATTGTTGTGGGTGGCAAATAGATCTATGTCCAGTGGGCCCCATAGTTGGAAGAGATGCCAGCAGACCTGACGATCCAACTCCCACTCATGAGTTGTCTGCTGAGAGCATCCACCTCTTCATTGTCTGTCCCAGCAAGGTGGACAGCTAGAGGGGTGATCCTCTGTGGATACACCAGTCCCATAGATGGAGGGCAAGGTGGGCCAGTGGAGCAGACTTCGTATCACCCTGCTTGTTGATGTAGAACACCATAACTACATTGTTCAAGGCTATCTGGACTACTTGGTCCTGAAGGGTAGACTCGAAGGACCAGAAGGTTTTGAAGACTGCCTGAAGTTCCAGGTAATTGAAATACCTGGAGGTCTCATGCCCCTGCCAAGCACCCTGAGTGCAAAGATTGGTACAGTGTGCTCCCCATCCCACAAGGGAGGCATCGGTGTGGAGTGTCAACATTGGCTGTGGCTGTTGAAATGGTACCCCAATGAAAAGGTTGTCCTCAATCATCCACCAAGACAATGTCAGAAGAACGGAAGCGGACAGCTGGAGTAGACGATGAGGAGGATCGCACTGTGGATTTGACCACAGTTGAACTGTAGCTGTAAAGGTCTCATCTGCAATCTGGCACTGGGTACCACAGAGACCGTGGAGGCCATGTGGCCTAGTAGTTTCTATATGGAAAGCACGGGAACAATCCGACTCATGGAAATCCAATGAATGGAGGAGCACAACTTGTCCTTTCGAGTCTGCGGAAGAAAGGCTCTGGCTTGAAGTGAGTCAAGGTGGGTTCCAATGAAGTCAACGACATACGAAGAAATGAGGCAGGATTTCTTCATGTTAATACAGAGTCCAAGTCTATCTAAAAGGTTACAGGTAGTACCGATGGCTGAAAGGAGGAAGGAAGGGAGGAAGAGACGTTCAGCCAATCATCAAGGTAAGGGTAGATATGGACACCTTGTAGCCTCAAATGGGCACAGATGGGAGTCATATATTTAGTGAAGACCCGTGGAGCAGCAGCAAAGCCAAAAGGGAGAACATTGTACTCAAAAACGTCGGCACCGACAGTGAATTGGAGGAGCCACCTATGAGCAGGGTGAATACTGATGTGGAAGTATGCATCCTTCAAGTCCAGTGATGCAAACCAATCCTCTCTCCTGAGCAACTGAAGGATATTTTGGAGGGTGGCCACCCGAAATTTTTTAGTCTCGATGAACTTATTGACACCACATAAGTCCAATAGCGGGCATAGACCACCATCCTGTTTCGGGACCATGAAACATCTCAAGTAGAAGCTGTGAAGCCCCTAGGAGTGAGCTGTTGAATTGCTCCTTTACGAAGTAGTTGGGAAACTTCATCTTGAAGAACCGAAGGAGACATGTAACGGATTGGTTCTGATAGGGGCACGGTGTCAAACTTGATTTTATATCCATGCTCCACGATGGAAAGTACCCACTTATCAGATGTGATGGACTCCCAAATGGGGAGTCAGCCTTGCAGCCAGTCCCCAAAAGGGAGGGGGAGGGTGGGTAGAGGGAGAGAAGAGAGGTTTGCGCATCCCATCAACGCTGTTGCTTGTCAGGGCGGTAACAAGCCTGCTGATAACGGGGTGCTGGTTGCTTGCAGTTCAGCTGCTGGTGAGGCTAGAAACTGGACGGGAGGCATATTGATGGTATGGTTGATATCAGTGGTTGTAATGAGTGGCAGGGCTGAAGACTGTTCCTTGCGGACAATCCAGAAATTGTCTGCACTGGGATCAACTTGGTGCTGGACTTGGATCTCCAGGGATCTAGCCAGATGTGCCATCAGTTCTCCAAAGATTGAATAGGATTCCTCCGGAGAACCCGGACTCTGGGTTGAGATGACAGCATCAGGCGAGGTAGAAGCCTGCTCTGAGTCCCCCGAATCAGAATTGTATTGATACAGGGGACTGGAGGACGAACCAGCCGGAGACAAAGGAGGTCTGGAGAGAGCAGCCGCCAATGTTGAGGGGGCATCTTTCGGTGTCAGGCGAGGACAATGATGACACACAGAGGGCATTGGGTAGTACCCATATGGTGGAAGATAATCCCAAGGGTAAGACTGGGACAGATCAATCCACCACAGGGCATTGGAACCCAACTCCTAGATAGCTAGTCTGAAGCACACTGATGGCAGTGTGTGTCTGACTGAGGCTGAGCCCTTGGAGAAACCTCAGGCGAGGACAGTATCAGTGTTGGAGAACATGCCGATGGTTGACCAGTTTGAGATTGGGCGGGTGGGGGGTGAGTCCTGAATCTCACCATCCAACATGGATCCATGAACCACGGCCTCACGGCCTCAAATTGGTCCAGAGTGGATGAAGCCAAGCTGGAGATCCTCTGAGGGGACCCTGGTGGGGTCACTTGCATCACGGCCTGGATGGTTGGGCTGGACGGAATTAGGACCGAGACAGCAGTAGGGACCGATATTGCGGTCAAGCCCAAGTCTCTCCATGGTTCTTTGGCAAGCTTCTTTTGCTTGCAGTTCAGCTTGTCGGTCTTAGCCTTTTTGGGCTTCTTTGCAGCCAAGGGCTCATCAGACCCAGTGTGCTTTTGTTTTTGAAAAGGAGAACAAGAGGAGCAAGTAGTCTCCACAGAGGTTGTACCATCAGCTGATGGATGAGGAGGAGACACCACAGATGGGCCTGCCAGAGCGGTCTGAGCTGCAAGCTGGTCAGACACGAGTAGGGCCTGGTCCCAGAGAATTTTCTGGAGACGATTCACAGTTTTTCTGGGCTTGCTTGGCAAAGGATTGACTGTGGCTACATTTGTCAAACCTGTGCCCTTCCCCCAAACAGAGAAGGCACAGATCATGTGGGTCCATGGGGGACATTTTGGCCCTGCACTTGAAACACTTCCAAAACACCACTCACTGAGCCATTGAGGAGAGAAAAAAGGGGATAGCAGAGCAAGAAGAAGTAGAGAATAACAATAGAAGGTTTTTTGTTTCGTTTTGTTTTGGTTTTTTTTAGGGGGAGGAGGGAAAGGGGGAAGAAACTTCCTAAACTGGGGAGGGGAAAAGGTATTTATAACTTGGAAAGGAGTTTTCTTAACAAAAGGGAAAGAACAACGAGAAAGTTTAAGCAGGAACAGTAAGTATAGCAAAATACAAGAGAGCAACAAATGGCGGTTGTAAGAAGACTGAGGAAATGGCGGGCACTCCACTCTTTATTACTACTGTGAGGGAGGGGCGCGGAGTTCCCGCCAAAACCATTAAAACTTTGAATCCTTCCTGGCTGCAGGCACTGCGCAGGCACAGCACCTGTAATGTGTGATTTATTTGGAGGTACCTGTGTTTCTCATCGTGGCCTCTGTGCATCAAACATCTCTTGTGTGATGTGGCAGTTTCATCCTCAAATAATAATTAGAGTTTAGTACTCATGCCTAGCACCCTGCTCTAATGATCAAATTCAATAAAGCTGTAGAGGTAAATAGTGTGTTTTCGAAAACCTGATAAAATGGATCACTCCATGTTTTATTTAGGTCTGGGGGCTGTCCATTATCGATGTTAACAGTTGAACAGTATTCCAGAGACTTCCATTCTGTCAGATGGTTGTAGCATTCAAGAGATGCAAGCTCCCAAAAATCCTTTTCTGCTTCGGTTGGTTCTTCATCAGGCCAGTCTTGTGTGGAGAGTGCCTACAGGAGCAAACACAGAGACATCTTATCTAGCATTTATCTGACAACACTGACAAAATACATAGCTAATTCCATTATATACTTAGTTTTTACTTTTTTACACTAGCATTGAATCTTCAGGAGAAAAAATCCCACCAGCTAGGAACAGACAGCTGTTCATCAGGTTTAGTACAATGACCAGCAGTGGCTGCTCAGGATTTATACAGGTCCTTCCTGTATAAGAGGAACTCTACCTAGAGATGCCAGAGGCTGAACCTGGGATGTCTGCATGCAAAGCAGCTGCTCCATCACCGCCTATAAATTTAAGAGAATGAAACATTGGTAACTACTGAGATGGTTCCTCCTGGGTTGGTGTGCAGAAGGTATCCCTACAATGGCTTTGCTCCCCCTATTATCTGGGGAAAATAGTGACCATGTGACAAAGTTTTGTGGAATCTCTCTGGCTTGATACAAATTCTATTCATGCCTGTAGCTCAGAAGTAGAGCTGTCAATCCCAGGAGTTAGCCATAAGGAAAGAAACCACATAGGGAGGGAGGGAGGGAGGGAGGGAGGGAGTTCATCAGATCCTTAAGAAGAGGCCTAAGTCAAGGAACACAAAGGCAGTTGATTTGAGTAACAGATGGAACATGCTCAGTCATGCAAAAATGGTGCAGCCAAGAAATCTTTCATGCATCAATCCAAAAGGAAGCTTCATAGTATGTACCAGTGTTTTCTAGGGTGCTGTTAAGAAGGAATCACTACATTGGGATATACAAACTGCCATTTAAAATAAGACATCTGTGAATACTGAATCTAACTACATGCTAGCAAAGCAGCCATCTGTGTAAATGGAGTTGTCTATCTTACACTGTTTGATGAAGGAATTAGGTAGGATTAGTAAAAGCCTTTCAAATGAGGTTGCTGTTGATCTAGAGCAGTGATGGCGAACATTTAGAGACCAAGTGCCCAAACTGCAAGCCAAAACTCACTTATATTTCACAAAGTGCCAAAACTACAATAAAACCTAAAAACTGAGGTATTAGTTTAGAAAAAATACCTCACAACCACTCCAAGCAACTATATATAAATTCTTGCCAGAGTCCTGACTGGCCATGCAAAAGCTCAGATGAGTCACAACAAATGAGTGGCGGCTCATGACATCATTGCCTGGCACCACTACTACATTCCAACCATGCACATGGCCGATATGTGTGCTGGTACCCGATGCTACCAGCACACACTGGGGCAATACCGGGATGACAGGGCTCAGCTGCCGACAGGGAGGGCTCTGCATGCGGGCTATAAAATGTGCGCCATACGTTCGACACCATTAGCCTACCCCTACCCGTGTGCACTCCTTGAACCCTAATATAACGGGAAAATAAAATAAAGAGGGTGATTTTGAAAAAGTCTTCTTCGAGTATCACTTTCTGCATGGCTAAACATTTCTGCACATCCCAAACACATTCCAACCATCAAAATCATGCTAGGTCACCTCCTTTTTCTAACCCTAACCCTACCCTGGTGCACAGCCCTAACCCTAATATATGGGTAATGTTCCATTGGAAAGAAGGCAAATTTGAAAAAGCCTTCCTGAATAGCTTTTTTTGCACTGCTCAACATTTCTGCCCATTCTAAATACATTCCAACCATCAAAATCATGCCAGCACACCTCATTTTCCTAACCCTAACCCTATCCTGGTGAACACCCATAACCCAAAAATATGGCTAAAGTTCCACGGAAAACAGGGCAATTTTGAAGAAGCCGTCCTTCACTAGCACTCTCTGTACAGCACAACATTTCTGCCAATTCTAAACACATTCCAACGATCAAAATCATTCTAGGACACCACCTTTTTCTAACCCTAACCCTACCCTGGTGTACACCCCTAACCCTAATATATAGGTAAAATCCATAGAACAGGGGGCGACTTTGAAAAAGCCTTTGGAAGTAGCTTTTTTTCATCACAGCTCAACATTCCTGCCCATTCTAAATACATTCCAATCATTAAAATTAAACCAGGATACCTCCTTTTTCTAACCCCAACCCTACCCTGGTGCACACCCGTAACCCTAATATATGGGTAAAGATCCACTGTATAGAGGGCAGTTTTAAAATAGCTGTCTTTCAGTAGCATTTTCTGTACAGCTCAACAGTTCAGCCCACTTCAGACAAATTCCAGATATCAAAATAATGCCAGGACACATCATTTTTCTAATCCTAACCCTTCCCTGGTGCACAACCCTAACCCTGATATATGGGTAAAGATGCATTGAACAGGGGGCGATTTTGAAAAAGCCTTTGGGAGTAGCTTTTTCTGCACTGCTCAACATTTCTGCTCATTCTAAACACATTCCAGAGATCAAACCAATGCCAGGAAACCTCCTTTTTCTAACGCAAAACCTACCCTTGTGCACACCACGAACCCTAATATATGGGTAATGTTCCAATGGAAAGAAGACAATTTTGAAAAAGCCTTCCTGAGTAGATTTTCTGCACAGCTCAACATTACAACCCATTCTAATGACATTCCAACCATCAAAATCATGCCAGCACACCTCGTTTACCAAACCCTAAGCATACCCTGGTGCACACCCTAACCCTAATCTATGGGTAAAGCTCCATTGAACAGGGGGGGATTTTGAGCCTTCCTGAGTAGCTTGTTCTGCACAGCTCAACATTTCTGCCCATTGTAAACACTTTACAACACTCAAAATCATACCAGGACACCTCCTTTTTCTAATGGAAACCCTACCCTTGTGCATACCTCTAACCCTAATATATGGGTAATGTTCCATTGGAAAGAAGGCAATTTTGAAAAAGCCTTCCTGAGTAGCTTCTTCTGCACTGCTCAACATTTCTGCCCATTCAAAACACATTCCAGCGAACAAAGTAATGCCAGGAAAGAACAGGTTGCTTACCTGTAACTGGTGTTCTTCGAGTGGCCATCTGTGCAGTCACACATATGGGTACTGCGCCTGCGCAGTGCCTGAGGCCGGAGATTGCAAGCTAACAGTTTTTGGTGGGAACGCTCCGCTCCCTACCCCTCTGAGTATAAGTAGCGGAGCGTCCGCCATTTTGTTCAGTCTTTGTGACTGAACGTGCGCCCCCATGCGGATAACTAAGAGTGAGCTGGTGCGCAGGATAGGTACCGACAGGCAAAAAATTAGTCGGTACCGAGACAAGCATCCACTCACCGACACCGAGCGGGGCCGGCGGGTGGGTTGTGTGACTGCACAGATGGCCATTCGAAGAACACCAGTTACAGGTAAGCAACCTGTTCTTCTTCGTCGTGGCCTCTGTGCATCACACATATGGGTAGACTAACAAGCTTACCATTAAGGAGGAGGGAAGGTGTCACTAATGAAGTATCGATGAGAGTACAGTCCTTCCAAAGGAGCAGTCTTGACGAGCTCGGACATAGAGGCGGTAATGCCTGGCAAACGTGCATGGATTTGCCCAAGTAGCAGCGCGACAGACATCATCTAGTGGGACACCCGAAGCAAAGGCGGAGGAAGCAGCGACAGCTCTGGTAGAATGAGCCCGAGGCATGACAGGAAGATCAAGCTTGGCAAGCTGATAGGACAAGGTAATAGTCTGGACTATCCATTTTGAAAGTCTCTGTGAAGATATCGGGGAGCTCTGATCAACAGTAGCATATTTGACAAAGAGACTATTCGTGTGTCGAATGGACTCTGTTCTAGATCTGTAAAAGGCGAGGCAACAACAAACGTCCAGAGAATGCAATGAGTGTTCGAGAGGGGTTGCAGGTGACGGGAAGAAGGCAGGCAGGACAATGTCCTGTCCTAAATGGAATGGAGTTGCCACCTTTGGAAGAAAGGAAGGATCAAGCCTTAAAACCACTTTGTCCTTGAAAAAATTCAAGTACGGGGGGTCTATGCGCAGGGCACCGAGCTCGCTGGCCCGTTGGGCAGTTGCTAATGGTTCGAAAGGGGCTCTAGTTAAAGCCTGAAGGACAACCGAGAGGCTCCAAGTAGGCATCACTGGTCGTATGACAGGATTAAGGTTATGAAGTCCGTTGAGGAATCTTTTAACTAGCGGATGAGAAAAAATGGAAGAGCCATCCACGAACCCCCGATGATGGGCGATCGCCACCGTATACACTTTCACTGGAGAAGGTTTAAGTCCAGAACGATGGAGCTCGAGTAGGAAGGAGAGGATATGAGGTATAGAAGATTGCATTGGAGAAAACGAATGGGATTCGGCGAAAGTGGAAAAACGCTTCCATTTTGCTGCATAAGACTTCCGTGTGGAGGGCCTCAAAGCAGAGTCAATGATATGCTGGATGGAAGGATCCAGCGGAGTCAGATCCAATAAAACACCTGTCGGAGCCGGCGACATAGCTGGGGCCGACAAGGCAGCTTCATGAGAAGGTCCCGGAAAATTGATCGGTACCGTATGAGCAGTGATCGGTACCAATGGAGAGGAGGAATCTATCGGATTCGCCAGGCCATCAGTTTCAGGGATCCGAGATCGGGGTGACGAAGCGTACCGTCTTGTTGAGTGATGAGGTACGGAAGCAGGGGGAGAGGCTGGTATTCTCCATGAGAGATAGTCAGAAGGGTGGCAAACCATGGCTGGCGTGGCCACCAAGGGGTAATCAGTATCCCGGACGGTCGATCCCGTGCTATCTTCGCAACCGCCTTCATTATTAGTGGAATTGGTGGGAAGGCGTAAAAATGCAGATTGGTCCACGTCAGCATGAAGGCATCCCCTAGGAATCCGAACCCGATCCCCGCCCTCGAGCAGAACTGGTCGCAAACCTTGTTCTGGTGAGTGGCGAATAGGTCCACATCTGGGAACCCCCAGCAATGAAAGAGCTGGTCGCGAGTCCGAGGATGTAGTTCCCACTCGTGGGAGACAAGCATTCGTCTGCTGAGGAGGTCTGCCTGAACATTGTGTACACCAGCTAGATGTATCGCTATCAAAGTGATACCTCGGGGAATGCACCAGTCCCAAATTTCCAGGGCAAGTTTGGCCAGGGTCGGGGACTTTGTCCCCCCTTGCTTGTTCAGATAAAAGACGGCTGTGGTATTGTCCGATGTAATCTGAACAACCCGATGAAGAAGGAGATCCTCGAAAGAGCGTATGGCATTGAAGACCGCCAGAAGTTCGAGGAAGTTGATGTGCTTCGTGGATTCGAGATGACTCCACGTGCCCTGGGTGCGTAGGTGATTGCATACCACTCCCCAACCCGAGAGGGAAGCGTCGGTAGTTACTGTTATTGATGGAGACGGTGGACGAAAGGGAACTCCAACGGCTAAACTGGGTCGTCTTGTCCACCATAGAAGAGAAGAAAGAACCGAGGATGGGATCCGAATCGGTTTTGACTGGGAGTCTGTCTGAGGGTGAAACAGCTTGTTGAAAATTAGCTGTAGAGGACGGAGGCGCAGCCTGGCATGTGGCACCACTGGCACTGCCGCCGCCATATGGCCGAGCAGTCTTTGAACAGATCTCGCAGGGACCGTTCCATTGCGTCGCATCCGAGTGACATGTTGAATAATTGCGTCTTGTCTGTCGTGGGGAAGGAAGGCCTTTTCCATCGTCGAAACCAAGCGTGCTCCGATGAAGGTGAGAACCTGCGTTGGGATAAGAGAAGATTTCTCCGTATTAATACATAGGCCCAGATCGTCCAGCAAGCAGCAGGTTATGCAGATGGATTCGAGGAGCCTGTCTCTAGATGGGGAAACCAGCAGCCAGTCGTCCAGGTATGGATAGATATGGACACCTTGTAGGTGCAGAAACGCACAGACTGGAGCCATGAACTTGGTGAAGACCCTTGGTGCGGTAGCGAGTCCGAAGGGCAAGACCGTGAATTCGTACAGAGTAGATGTGACAGCGAAGCGAAGGAAACGTCTATAATTCGGATGGATCAAGATATGGAAATAGGCATCCTTCAGATCTATTGAGGCAAACCAATCCTCCTTCCGTAGCAACGGCAAGATATTTTGAAGGGTGGTCATTCTGAACTTCCTTGTCTGGATAAAGCGATTCAGGAAGCGCAAGTCCAAAATAGGTTGAAGACCACCATCCCTCTTGGGGACCGTAAAATATCTGGAATAGAATCCATGAATTCCATCAAAGGAAGACAATTGACGAATCGCTCCTTTACGAAGAAGTTGTTGTATTTCATCGAGCAGGACCGGAGAAGCCTGGGTGGACTGTACCGGGCTCGATGGAGGAACGATGTCGAATTCTATCCGATAGCCATACTGTAAGATAGGCAATACCCACCGGTCAGATGTAAAGGACTCCCAAATGGGAAGTCGGCTCTGCAACCGACTCCTAGATGAGAGGGGGGTGGGTATTGTTTGGGAAAAAGAATTGGTCCGCGCGTCCCGTCAACACTGGCGTCTCTCTGTATCGAATCGTCGACGGGACTGTTGGTAGCGCTGCTGGGGCTGCTGTCGGTGGCGCTGTTGTTGCGGCTGTCTCTGTTGAGGTTGTTGTCGAGACTGGAAGGATTGGCGGTAAGTAGGGCGGGACCATGGCCACTTACATCTCATTTGGGGTGGTAATTCCATTCGGCGCGCCGTCATCCGAGACTCATGGAGTTTCTTCAGCTTATGGTCCGTGCGGGAGTGAAATAGCCAGGACCCGTCAAATGGCATCTCCTTGATTCTGCGCTTGGTCTCATCAGGAAAATGGCAGCTTCGAAGCCAAGCATGCCTGCGCAGGGAGACGGCACCGACGAGAGCTCTGGAGGTCGTGTCCATATGATGTCTAGCTGTAGACAATTGCTGGACGGCCACTTGCATGGCCTCCTTTATTAGAACTTTAGCGACCTCTCCCTGGTGGTCCGGTAGGGTCGAGGCGACGTTGAGAAGGCGTTGCATCAGGAAATATTGATATCGCGCCAACGTCGCCTCGTAGTTGGAAATACGCAATCCTAATCCTGATGCCGAATAGACTCTTCTAGCCAGAGAGTCAATTTTTCTGCCTTCTTTATCTCTAGGCGTAGTATGGCCTCTGGCCTCCCTACCCTGGGAGGATTCGACAACGATGGAATTCGGCTTAGGGTGTCGGAGGAGGAAGGGGATATCCTCCTCCCGAACCCGATACATCGTTTCATACCTCCTGGATGTAGGTTGTTGGTGGGAGGCCAAGTCCCATGGCTGAATCATAGCCTCCCTGAGGGTGGTAATCAGTGGGACAACAATTGAGGTGGACTGCTCTCCCCGGACGTCGTAGAACCTGTCCGTGGATGGCCCTGGACGTTGAATTGCATCGATGTCCAGGGCGTGGACGAGTCGAGCCATCAGGTCCGTAAATGAGACGTGGGACTCGTCAGGCGAAGCAGGATCCTGGGATGTAATGACAGCATCAGGGGAGGTCGAGTCCACCTCCAAATCATCAGAATCAGCCCTATAATATGGTGGGGCTGAAGAGGAGGAGTCAGCCGGCGAGAGGGAGTGGCTGCTGTCCCGCTGGGATGGCGTCGAAGCTCTCCTCGGATCGCTCGTGTGCGGTCGGTGGTGAGGAGGCGAGAGTTGGCCCCAAGGCTCTGGGTAGTAGCCAACCGACTGGGGCTCATGCCAGCGCTGATATAGCGGACGGTGCCAACCCTCCATAGGTCGATCGGCTCCGTTGACGTTGAGGTGGAGAGGGGTCGATCTCCGCTAAAGCCTGGGACATCGGTGTTGGGAACCAAGCCCGCGGGGGAGAGTCTCGTATTTCCCCTTCAGATATCGAACCTCTTTGTAGTGGTTGAGCCAGTTCGGACAGATGGTCTGGCATTCGTCGAGGGGACCCTTGTGGGGTAACCCTCATAGCCTCCTGGATTGACGGATCAGGAGGTGTCGGTACGGTAACCGGTCCCGGTACCGAAGTTGCCGACGAACCCGAGTCCCGGTGTCGTGGGCGCTCGAGCCCTTTCGAGTGCTGGGAAGGCTTCGAAGGCTTATCTCTCTTAGCCTTCTTATGGCTCGTTGACTTGGAGGAGTCGGAATGCTTCCTTTTCTCCAACTACTTCTTTGGAGAAGCAGGAGGAAGCGCAGTAGACGACGCACCTTCGTCCAAAGGGCGCTTCTGCGGAGCCATAGAGGAAGAGGTGGGCTTCGGGGCAGTCACAAGAGGGTCCAACTGCATAAGAGCCCGGTCCCAAAGAAGCCTTTTCAACCGGTTTTCCCGGTTCTTTCTGGCTTGTTTAGAAAAAGCCAGACAGTGTGCACTGTGCCATCGCAGAAACAAGAAGAGAGAAGACGACAGTATAGAGGGTAAATATATATTTTTGTTAATTTTGTTTTTGTTTTTGTTTTAGAGTGAAGAACGGGAACGAGAATCAAAGAAGAAGAATAAACTAGGAACTGGAAAAGGATAAGGCAACGAGGGAATAACAACTTGCAAGAAGAAGCTAGCGAAAAAACGGTCAGAGTGAAGACGAAGCGGCACAAGGCACAGCGAACGGCGGTCGCAAAGACTGAACAAAATGGCGGACGCTCCGCTACTTATACTCAGAGGGGGAGGGAGCGGAGCTTTCCCACCAAAAACCGTTAGCTTGCGATCTCCGGCCTCAGGCACTGCGCAGGCGCAGTACCCATATGTGTGATGCACAGAGGCCACGACGAAGAATCTCCTCTTTCTAACCCTATCCCTAAACACCTTACCGCCATCAAAATCATACCAGGACACCTCCTTTTTCTAACGCAAACCATACCCTTGTGCACACCTCTAACCCTAATATATGGGTAATGTTCCATTGAAAAGAAGGCAATTTTGAAAAAGCCTTACTGAGTAGCTTTTTCTGCACAGCTCAACATTTCTGCCCATTCTAAGCATATTCCAACCATCAAAATCTTACAAGGACATCACCTTTTTCGAACACTAACCCTACCCTGGTGTACACCCCTAACCCTAATATATGGGTAAAGATGCATTTAATAGTGGGCGATTTTGAAAAAGCCTTTGGGAGTAGCTTTTTCTGCACAGCTCAACATTCCTGCCCATTCTAAATATATTCAAACAATCAAAATCATGCCAGGACACTTCGTTTTCCTAACCCTAACCCTACCCTGGTGCACAACCCTAACCCTAATATATGCGTAGAATCCCATTAAAAGAGGGAGATTTTGAAAAAGGCTTTGGGAGTAGCTTCTTCTGCACTGCTCAACATTTCTGCCCATTCCTGGGCTGCTGGGGCAATTCCGGGATTTCTTGGCTCACGTGCCAATAGACAGGGCTTTGCATTCCTGCTGTGGCACATGTGCCATAGGTTTGCCACCACTGATCTAGAGGAATGTGCTGTGACTTTTTCAGGTGCAGGAAGTGTGAAGCTTTGTGGGAAAAGATCAACAGGGTTTACCTGCTCACTTTTGGTCAACGGCAATGTTGGTCCAAAGAGATAAATAATTTGGCATTTTTAATTATCAATATTCAGGCTGAATAATCACACATCTGAAAGCAAGGTACATCATACATATAACTGTACCTCATCATATTTTTTGGCAGCTTCAGCATAATCTCTTTTTGCCTCAGCTAATAAGGCCTTCTGAGTAATTTCCTTAGAACCAATCTTTCCACTGAAAATCCCCTGCAGAACATCATAATCTCCAATAGATCGATAAAGCCTAGAAAGTGGAAAATATCAAGCACACATTACTCTGATTTCCAATCATCAAACTGATGTAAATGTTCCTCAGTTAAACAAAGTTGTATTGAAAAGAACCAGATTCGTTCAGAGTGAGACGCATTGTCCTGCAGTCCCAATGAGGGGGTTGGCATTCTCGGATCCAGGAGTCTAGAGGTCAAGGGCCAAGGGAGTCAGAATTAGCTCAGTACTCAGACTTTTGATCAGGGTTAGGAGCGGTGCTTTGTGCCACTGCAACAGTATCAATACAAATTATATAAGTTTGCAAAAAAATGTTGTAATTTTTTTTTTAGGTAAAGAGTGAAAAGTAACAGGTTCACAGGGAGGAAGGCAAGAGGATGAAGGATAGATCATTTAGAGAAAAATGGTGAGAGAAAAGTCAAAGAATGCTGAATTACTTGAATGAGAGCAAGAAAAACACTTCTGTTTTGACTGCCATCTTGTCTAGATTGGTAAGCAAGGGAATGACTGGGAGCCTCACCTGGGTAACCTGGGACAGGAACGGGCAAGACTCCTGCCCTACTGAATGCTTAGCTATAGAAGCTTCCTGCAAACAGTCTCCATACACTGTGGACTGATGCACTGTGACGCACTAAGACCATGAAGAACCTCTTGTTCCTTATATGATGAATGTCTGTTATCTATTTCTGTCTCAATTTCTCTGTTACAACACTAGAAATATTATAACTACCAGAAATATTATAACAGGCCATGTACAGCAGGAAGCTAGTATATTAACAAAGCATTTTTCTTATCTGTAAGATATCTGTTATAAAATAAAGCTTGCAATATTTATTCCAAACAATTGTTCTTGAAGTGGCTCCATCTCCACTTGAAGTAGTTATATTCTCATTTTGTTGGAACATAGTGCCTTAGTCCGATGCATACACAGTACATGCCTGAAGGAGGTCCCTTTGTTCTCATATTTATCCCAATACATGTATATATGCTAGTTTGCATGGTGTTTGACAGAAGGTGCGTTCTAACAGTGAGTAGAAGATCTGAGCCTGGGCTTCTTCTTAGCACCAGCCCATAGTCCATTAACTGTTATTTTACACTCTCACATAGCCCATGCTTGCTGGGTCTGCAAAACAGCTCACTCCCAAGGAGATGCTGAATAAAGCAAAGTGTCATCTCTGGGTGCTGAGGCTCATTTTAGGTTAAATAACTCACAATGATCAATGCTGGGTTACATGGACCAGGTCAAAAAGTGTTCCATTAATAGCTCCACACAAACATTATTTGCATTGTTCTTTATCCAATTGATTAATCACACAACTTTTAGAAAGGTGATTCTAGAGAAGAAACCCAAAAAAGGTCACTAAAAATGCAAGCAATGACACCTTCCATGAACCTTATTACAGTTGATCATAATCAGCTTGACAAGTATAATCTTGTATTTAATTCTTTATTAAATTATACAAACTTCTAAAATCTTCTCCAGCTTTGGGTAAAACAATACACAAATAATATTTCTCTCTCTCAAAAAAAACAAACAAACAAAAACAAAACAAAACCTTACTTGGCCAGTTCAATCCATCTGGTTATATCAGGTGAAAGTTCTGCCTTCCTACGCTTCCGTTTGGAGGGTGGCTCCTTTTCTTCGGAGGAAACGTGAACTAAAGCCTGTTCAAGCAGCAGGATACCCACTGGTTGCTGGAAGCTTGCTAAGCAACTGGTGGTTACACTAGAAGAGTTGATGTCCAGAAGCTCTTTGTGTTGGTAGCACATTTCCTATTAAACCAAGCCCATAATTAGCTGCTGGGGAAAACATACCCAACTGAGGTTTAATCCCACTAGTTCCCTCAGCCCACCCCAGCCCAACTCTGTAATTATTATATCTAGGATAACCTACTTGCATTCTATACTTTTCCCTAGTACATATTATTGACTACTGATGGTAGAAGGGTAGACAAATGAACAATCCAAACAAACATTGGAAAAAAGCAACCTGTTTTAAATATTAGAGAGAGAAAGAGAGTGAGATGAAAATTAAATGTATGGTTGCCAGCTTTGGCAGTAGACATATGTGAAATTTAGTGTATAATTATGGTTTCATAAACTCACAAATATTTATAATCTCATAATGTTCATTAAATATAAAAAGCTACTGTGATGTAGGCCACTTCAACATTAAACCAAACTTCTAACTCCTACACTCTGCAAATTATTTATTTCAACCACCATCATGAACAGTCCAACTTTCAGACAGACAAATATTTCTACATTAAGAATGTCACGGTATTGATAATAAAATGTAGCAAATGAATAAGTACTTGATTCATTTACGCATACATACACATCAATGTTTCTGTGCAAGGTATAGCACTTGGTAAAAAACCCAAAACACTACATGAAAGAACTGGCTGTATTTTCTTCTCCCATTTAGGTCTTATGGGTAACAACTATTTCAAAAATTCTATATACCTGTCTCTCCAACTGCATTATTTATGATCTACAAGGAGATACTGCAGGTATAGTAGAAAATTTTGCCTAGTGTTAGGTAACTATGAATATCTTGTTCTTCTCATGCACAGAGCAGAAGTTTACAAAAGGTAACTGACTGATGTAATGGCACTGAAAGCACCTTAAACCAACTGAAGTTCCCAGAGATATTACTGTTGACAGGACAATGTGTTAGGAAACTCTTGGTGTTGGCCTAAAGTGATAGTTATTTAACCCTCTGTTCCTTTTTAAACAATTCTTTCGTAACATATATACATCTAATTAACATCCCTGAATAGTAGGCAAAGGATGCAGCCACCAAATACATCAGTGGGATATCCGAAGAATCTGAAGCAAAGCTTCAGAGCTTGTTTTGTTTTGTTTAAGATGGCTTTTAGTATGCAGCACAGGTCATGACCTGATCCTCTGAACAAAAGTAAACTTCCTGATTATCTTCTGTTCCAAAAGCATAACTGTGAAACACAACCACTTCTACTTTAAGAATCCACACTAAGATTATGAAATACTTGTATAGGCAGGCAAAACAAGCTGCATTAATCTATGAGCGACAATACAACACACAAAGTACTACCTGGATACAGGCTATGAATGGTGGGAAATATATAACACTTGTGGTCAGAAAGCAGTTGAAGTTCTGCACCAATTGCTGGATGATATTGATTTGTTCAGCATGAGACTTCGTTTTTTTCATTTCTTCCAAAATTCCATTAAACAGACTGCTGAAAAGTTGTTTAGCCAGTGTGGGATCTCTCTATAATTAACAATGCAACCAATTAATCCTTGGTACAAATACATACAACACTGCTGCACCAGTATGTCCACAGTGCAGAAAATATTTGCCATTTCTTCATTGGCATTACAGGCAGTGTGACCCAAATGTAAACATGTTTTTGGAGGTTCTACAATGAGGTATCAAATGTTATGGTGTCATAATAAGGATTTTTGTTGAATTCTTGTTTTGTTTTCAAGTTCATAAATGCTGAAACAAACATTCTGCCTTATAAAATTTATATTTTTATATATTTTTTATTTCAATCCTGTTAAATGCAGGTCCACAAGATGGTGCTATAATATATGTAAAGCATATGATTATTCCTTTAACTTGGCCTTACGTTTTCTTTTGCTACCCTATCAGTGAAATCCTGCACTTACAATCCCAATGGACTTACTTCCAACATGGATGTCATGAGAAACAGCAAATATACAGCAATCTCCTTGAGGCACAAATGGGACTCCAAAATGGCCCACAGACAGTAAAATACCTTTCTAAGGAAGCTCCACACTTCCTGGACAGGGTGTAGATGGACAAAAGTAGACCAATAAGGTTGAAAAATCCTTTCATACAAATATTTTAAAATTAATTCTGTTTTCACAAATGGTCAGAGCTTTAGTTAACTCATCCTTACATCTTCAGAACACCTGTTTCCCTATCTTTATTATAGCATCATCAAAGTTAAGTCTCCCTTAAGATCTTCTCAATAATGCAGGAAAGAGGGAAAGGCTCAGCAGAGCTAGTCCAGAAGCCATGAAGTCAGTTCTGGTGTTCTCTTCTGTGGGGCAGACAGCACATAGGTATCACTAACTCTCATTCAACTGTTAAGTCAACACATCCTGAAGGAAGTTGGTAAAGTGACAAAAATGGTTCACAGAGTCCTAATCTCTTGAAGCAGGCAGGAATGGAATTGGGCGAGAGTCTGAAGCTATCATTTAGAGAGAGATGAAGAGATGGGGGTAGTTGCTTTGCAGAGGAATAATGTTCCATACTTTATTCCATTCAATAATATACTGTATAGGTGTTGTTACTTCATTCTCAGTAATCAGGAGACCAGAATATATGGTCATGGTTACTGATTCTATAGGATCTAAGGAAAGCACCTCTTACTAAAATCCATAGATGATCTAGACATCATGTTGTCATCCTTTTCACTCAACAGTCATTGTGGGAACAGTAAGGGACAGACCTTATAATACATTGTCACAAAGATTTAAAAAACTCTGAGATGGTGTCTCTTAGCTGAAATGATACAAAATCTGGAAACAAATTCTGAAGGTTGACTACTAAGCTAGTGCATGTGTGCACGCGCGCATGCATGCACTAATTTAAACAAAACAAATACTGTACCACACCTCAGTTTTGAAGAAACTGAATGGAACTCCTGTACAAGAACAGCTCTTTCCAAGCATCTTAACTAAGTCTAAATCCTGATAAGATAGCATACCTGTGCTACACCTTGTAGAGGAGTAATTAGACTACTATATTCAATCTGGATGTCGGGGAGATCGCCTTGCCTGTATTTTCTGTAGAGAGTGACCTCAGCGTCATGCTTCATCTTCAGCTGAGTTTTCATTTCCTGTAGCAAGTGGCAGTTTATAGGATACTTTTGTCATTAGTAGAACAATCCAGTAACTCAACATGACTGGGGTTTGAAAGACATGACAGCTTATCATGGGTCAACTAGCATGATGAGCTGCTGTGTTATCTAAAACCAGACCACTCTGACAAACTAAAACTCATTCTAGGATTTGTTAGATCCATGATGGGTTGTTTTGTTTTGTCATTTGAACCTGGGAGAGCAATTTCATTGTGGACTTTGGCAATAAGCTAGTAAAGCCCTGCTGTTCTTTACAATCTCACCCTTGATGCCACCAGTAAAATCCTCCACCAATTCCTTATCAGCACTTTGCAGGGACCATCAGTGTCTTCCCTGCCAATGCCTCTCATGAAGGAGCCCTCAGAGTAAAGGGTGGAGCAGCTGCTGCCACCTGTCCAATGCCCCACTATGAGCAAGGTACTAGCCTGTGACCTGTGTCACATGTGTCATTTTCAATTTATGAGGTGCAACTGTCTGAAGTGGAGAGCTTCCTCTATCTGTGGCGGCTCTCCATGCAAGCAAGAACAATGAATTTCCAGATGGGGTAGCTAACATGACACTCTTCTAAATTAGCAAGCATGTAGAGGTATTCTTCTCCTTCATGGATCACTGCCTTGTCGTGGCGAAGGGGCTTGCGTAGCTCAATGAAGCTATGAGCTATGCCGTGCAGGGTCACCCAAGACGGACAGGTCATAGCAGAGAGCTCTGACAAAACGTGATCCACTGGAGAAGGAAATGGCAACCCACTCCAGTATCTTTGCCATGAAAACCCCATGGACATGAAAACCAAAAGGCAAAACGATATGACACCGGAAGATGAGCCCCTCAGGTCGGAAGGTGTCCAATATGCTACTGGGGAAGAGCGGAGGGCTAGTACTAGTAGCGCCAGAAAGAATGAAGCGACTGGGTCAAAGCCGAAAGGACACTCAGTTGCCGATGTATCTGGAGGTGAAAGGAAAGTCCGATGCTGCAAAGATCTTTACTCCATAGGAACCTGGAATGTAAGATCCATGAATCAAGGCAAGCTGGATGTGGTCAAACAAGAGATGACAAGACTGAACATCGACATCTTAGGAATCAGTGAACTAAAATGGACAGGCATGGGTGAATTTAGTTCAGATGACCATCAGGTATACTACTGCGGGCAAGAATCCCTCAGAAGAAATGGAGTAGCCTTCATAGTCAATAAAAGAGTAGGGAAAGCAGTACTGGGATACAATCTCCAAAATGACAGAATGATCTCAGTTCGAATCCAAGGCAAACCATTCAACATCACAATAGTCCAAGTCTATGCCCCAACCACTGGTGCTGAAGAGGCTGAAGTTGACCGGTTCTATGAAGGCCTACAACACCTGCTAGAATTAACTCCAAAAAATGATGTCCTTATCATCATGGGGGATTGGAATGCTAAAGTAGGAAACCAAAAGATAACCGGAATAACAGGCAAGTTTGGCCTTGGAATACAAAATGAAGCAGGGCATAGGCTGGTAGAATTTTGTCAAGAGAATACGATGGTCATAACAAACACTCTTTTCCAACAACCCAAGAGACGTCTCTACACATGGACATCACCAGACGGTCAACACAGAAATCAGATTGACTATGTGCTCTGCAGCCAAAGATGGAGAAGTTCTATACAGTCAGTAAAAACTAGACCAGGAGCTGACTGTGGCTCAGATCATGAGCTTCTGGTGGCAAAATTTAGGCTTAAGTTGAAGAAAGTAGGGAAAAGCACTAGGCCACTCAGGTATGACCTAAATCATATCCCTGATGAATATACAGTAGAGGTGACAAATAGATTTAAGGAATTAGATCTGATAGACAGAGTGCCTGAAGAACTATGGACGGAGGTTCGCAACATTGTACAAGAGGCAGCAACTAAAACCATCCCAAAGAAAAAGAAATGCAAGAAAGCAAAATGGCTGTCTGAGGAAGCTTTACAAATAGCTGAGGAAAGAAGGGAAGCGAAAGGCAAGGGAGAAAGAGAAAGATACAAACAATTGAATGCAGAATTCCAGAGAACAGCTAGAAGAGATAAGAATGCCTTCCTAAATGAACAGTGCAAAGAAATAGAAGAAAACAATAGAATAGGGAGGACCAGAGATCTCTTCAAGAAAATTAGAGATACGAAGGGAACATTTCATGCAAAGATAGGCATGATAAAGGACCAAAATGGCAGGGACCTAACAGAGGCAGAAGAGATTAAGAAGAGGTGGCAAGATTACACAGAAGAACTATACAAGAAAGAGCTTAACATCCCTGATAACCACGATGGGGTGGTCACTGACCTCGAGCCAGACATCCTGGAATGTGAAGTGAAATGGGCCTTAGGAAGTCTGAGCAACAACAAAGCTAGTGGAGGTGACAGCATTCCAGCTGAGCTATTCAAAATCCTGAAAGACAATGCAGTTAAAGTGCTACACTCAATATGCCAGCAAATTTGGAAAACTCAACAGTGGCCACAGGATTGGAAAAGGTCAGTTTACATTCCGATCCCCAAGAAGGGCAATGCCAAAGAATGTTCAAACTACCGCACCATTGCACTCATTTCACATGCTAGCAAAGTGATGCTCAAAATCCTACAAGCTAGGCTCCAGCAGTATGTGGACCGAGAACTACCAGAAGTACAGGCAGGATTTCGAAGAGGGAGAGGAACTAGAGATCAAATTGCCAACATACGCTGGATCATGGAGAAAGCCAGGGAGTTCCAGAAAAAGATCTACTTCTGCTTCATTGACTACGCTAAAGCCTTTGATTGTGTGGATCACAACAAATTGTGGCAAGTTCTTAAAGAGATGGGAGTACCAGACCATCTTATTTGTCTCTTGAGAAACCTATATGCAGGTCAAGAAGCAACAGTGAGAACCGAACACGGAACCACTGATTGGTTCAAAATTGAGAAAGGAGTTCGGCAAGGCTGTATACTGTCACCCTGCCTATTTAACTTATATGCAGAGCACATCATGAGAAAGGCAGGGCTAGATGAATCACCAGTTGGAATCAAGATTGCTGGGAGAAATATCAACAACCTCAGATATGCAGATGATACCACTCTCATGGCAGAAAGTGAAGAGGAACTAAAGAGCCTCTTGATGCGGGTGAAGGGGGAGAGCGCAAAAGTTGGCTTGAAACTCAACATTAAGAAAACTAAGATCATGGCATCTGGTCCTCTCACTTCCTGGCAAATAGATGGGGAAGAAATGGAGGAAGTGAGAGATTTTATTTTCCTGGGCTCCAAGATCACCGCAGACGGGGACTGCAGCCAAGAAATTAAAAGACGCTTGCTTCTGGGGAGGAAAGCTATGGCAAATCTAGATAGCATACTAAAAAGCAGAGACATCACCCTGCCAACAAAAGTGCGTATAGTCAAGGCTATGGTTTTCCCAGTTGCAATGTATGGCTGTGAAAGCTGGACAATAAGGAAGGCTGAGCGCAAAAGGATTGAGGCCTTTGAGTTGTGGTGCTGGAGGAGACTCCTGCGAGTCCCTTGGACCGCAAGACGATCAAACCGGTCAGTCCTAGAGGAGATCAACCCTGACTGCTCTTTAGAAGGCCAGATAGTGAAGATGAAACTCAAATACTTTGTCCACCTAATGAGAAGGAAGGACTCCCTAGAGAAGAGTCTAATGCTGGGAACAATAGATGGCAAAAGAAGAAGGGGACGGCAGAGGATGAGGTGGCTGGATGGAGTCACTGAGGTGGTTGGTGTGAGCTTGAGTGGACTCCGGGGGATGGTGGAGGACAGGAGGGCCTGGAGGAATGTTGTCCATGGGGTCGCGATGGGTCGGACTCGACTTCGCGACTAACAACAACAACAACAACAACAACAACAGAGGTATTCTTATGAGGTAGAACTATTCTAAAAGCGCATTTTCAAGCCGCAATTTGAAGTTAAATAAAAGAGAAAACAAACCTTTTCTTGTTTCTGTTCAGCAACACCCTTTCTTGCATAAATCAAATTAAGCTTATCCTGGTCCTTTAAGAAGCGTCTCCTTAGTCGCAGAATTTCTGCCCGTTCATCTATACCTAATACATATAAAAGGAGAATTTGAATATTCATTAAAATGTATTTAATAAAAACTGTACTCAATTTGCATATAAAACATTGCTAAATTAAGAGTGAGACTAGAACTGCCATTGTGTTTAGTGGTTGGTGGACTAGGGAGCTAGGATATCTAAATCCTAGGATGCTAAACCCCACTTGGCCATCAAGCTCGCTGGATGACTTTGGGCTAGTTACCACCTCAGCCTAACTTACCCCAAAGAATTGTTGCTGTGAGGATAAAATGGAGTGAAAAGGGAATAGGTATGCCATCTTGGGTTTCTCGCAAGAGGAAGGAAGGCAGGATTATAAATGCATGTAATCATCATCAACATCCATAGCATCACTTAAGATCTATATGACAGTTTGACAAATTCATAACCCTTCCTTTTAAGTACTTTTCTATGAAAATCTTTAGAAACTAAAAGTTTGGAATGGAATATGCTTAACTGCAACCTCATAACAGTATTTAAATAACTTTCTAAATTATTCAAAAACCTTCCACCAGAGAAATCTGTTTTGAGAACTGATTATGTGTGTTTTTAAGATTAAGTAGAGAAGAATATGAATGAGGCAGGGTACAACCCCTCACATTTGTTTGAGAGATGGACAAGAGCAAAAAACACATACATAGCACCCCCCTACACACACAATCTCCTTTTCCATTTGGGTCTAGGTAAACATCACCCCCAAATTAAACCTAGAATTAAAACATCCTCTTAAATTTACTTGATTTTTATACAGAATTCCTCACAAAATTCTCCATCAAATTGAAGCTTTCATTGATGTCTATGTATTACACAATTGCTGTTGCTGTAGCTTTCATTGGTGTCTATATAATATACAATGAGAATCACAAATCTGTCACTAGTGTAAGGCATAAATCTGAAGAAATCCTTTATATTATCATTTTTTTTCACAATAGATACCCTTCTGCCCCAGTGAACCACCATCAAATGATATGTCATCTATGTCCATAGATGTATCTGTGATTTTATGGTGGTTTTTACTGACATGAAGCCTTCTATGGCAAAAGTGAATTTGTCCATCCCATAAGGCCTTACAAACATGTGGTGTCATACGGATACCCTACAGTTCTTTCAGAGTTTCAAATATGTACATTCTGTTCCAAAAGGACTGTAAAGCCTTGGCTTAGATCATAAAAGAATCCCTCTTGTAACAAAAACAGGTGATGGTGGTAGTGATAAGGCAATGCATTAGCAGTATTACCTTTAGTTTTGTTGTCTACCTCATCTCCTGGCAAGCCCAGCCTCTTCTTCCCAAAATTAGGACCCAAGGGTTTGGCAGCAGCTCTGTGTGATCTGTAAGTCTGCTTGTTGATGAATAACATGGATGAAGACAGAGATTCAGAGGATGAAGAAACTGTGTACTCTGCAAAGGTGTCCATACTGTTTCCTATTAGCCAGTTAAAAGAGCTTCTCCCACCTGAAAGAAGCAGAAATTTTATCTGACACAAGACAACATACATACAAAATGAGTTGTCCACCCCAAATGCTCCAAGTACTTTTCCTTTGTTTAGACCAGTTACAACAAAAGTATCTAAATAAAGAAAAAACATTGAATGGAGGTCAAGATTTAACATTCTCTTTTTCTAGAGCACAAGTTCAAAATTATATGCAAGCATGAAATTGAGTATAATTGTACGTGCTAACATGAAATTCACACACTTTTTTAAACGATTCTGAAAGAATTGGCCACATCAAACCCAAATGAAGAGTCTTATCACAGCTTTTGAAGACTAATCAATGTACTAAAGGTAAAGGTAAAGGCTTCCCCTTGACATTAAGTCCAGTCATGCCTGACTCTAGGGAGAAGTGCTCATCTCCGTTTCCTGGCCAAGGGAGCCAGCGTTTGTCCACAGACAGTCTCTATGGTCATGTGGCCAGCATGACTAAACACTGACGTGCACAGAACGCTGTTACCTGCCCACCAAAATGGTACCTTTTAATCTACTTGCATTTGCATGCTTTCGAACTGCAAGGTTGGCAGAACTGGGACGGAGCAACGGGAACTCACCCCATTGTGCAGATTTGAACCAGCGACCTTTCGATCTACCAGCCCAGCAGCATAGCAGTTTAAACCACTGCACCACCTGCAGTCCCATCAATGTACTAGTGTTTCCATATATGAAATTTAGCAGCCTTCCCTAACCTGGTGCCCTCTGGACACTTTGGATCACAACTCCCAACATTGGCCATGTTTGCTGGGGATGATGGAAGCTATAGTCCAAAACATCTGGAATGCATTGAGGAAGGCTGATGTATGCACTTACTGATATTTTGGGTGAGAGTAAATTCATATTGTTGCGTAGCCCTTACTTGGCCACCCATGGATTCCTGTGATTGATATTTGCTGACATTCTGGGAAGCCTGGGTCTCTGCAAACATAGGAGTAAGGATGGTACTTCGGTACTGCCAATTTGAGTCAATCATAAAATCCTAAAGAAAAAAATCAGACGAAGCTGAAAAGACTTTTGCTCATTACAGTCGTGGTTATAATAGCAATTCAAGCAAACGTGCTGTCTTAGGCACATTCAGCTAGGAGAAAATCCCAGTGAATTAAGTGGAATTACGATAGGACTGAAATACACATTAAATATTAGCCAAATGATTCATATACCTCAGTATGAGGCATTGCCTCTCATTAATGGAAAACAGAAAAATACAGCTATTTAGTATGCATGGCTAATTACTAAACAGTTAATACTATTTCATTCTGTAAATGTCTCGCATTTTCCAATATAACATTAAATTTTACATGTCAGTTCATATCTGATAAAACTTGGAATTAATTAATTGAAATTATAATACAATTAAATAGCTCTTCAGTGATCTGGCTCTGGCCCCAGAAATTATAGATGCTGAAATCAATTCCATGATGTACAGTATATATATGGTATATATAATATATAATTTTACCTGAAATTTGCATTCTGAAAGGGGATACTCAAATATTTTTCTGGAATAATCTGGGCTCTTGCTAGTCATTTCAAGCAGAAAATTTGTAGCTAAACTCAAATACTGAGTTTCAATTTCGATAGAGTATAAAGAACTTAATAAAGTCAGCATACGATCAAGAGTATTTGTTGGTAATCTAGTTTCATCACTCCAAAAATTCCTAACAATTAATCTGTAAAAGAAAACACACATGCAAAAGATTTTCTGAAAAACAGTCCATAAAACAAAGTGTCAAACTACAGGAATCCATTTCTGAATACCAGAATGGCACACTTAAAGAATGGCATATTAAAAGTCCCCCAGCTAAATCACCTCTTACCACCACCACCAACCCCATCACCAGCTCATGCAAGTTCAACATCCTTACTGCTTACTTTTATGAAAGCAAAACATGAAATTAGAAATTTGATTTCTTGGTAGATTCCTTTCTTATTCTGTTTGATCAGTGTTATGCCACTGATCAGTGGACACTCTAACATAGCTAGTAAAAAAAAAAAATCTGATTTCTGTACTGAAATGCTCATTAGAGCTTTGCTATTTTATTGCAAAAACCAAAATACACATTACTCACTGTAGTCCAGAATTCTCATCAATCAATCCTTGAAGCAGAACTTCTTTTGCCAATTTATACACAGCAGATGACTCATCATCTGCTTCCCTTTCAGAATCCCTAAGGAAAGAGAAAAAAACAATTTAAAAAACCTTCCCACTCACTCACAAAACAGATGAGTAAAGACTTATAATCAGAAAATACAATGAAATTATATTATTATAGAATCACAGAGTGGGAAGGGGCCAATTTAGGTCACTGAGCCCAATTCCCTGTATTTTCCCTTATATTCAACTGAAATCCATCTTCCTGTAATGTAAGCTCATTATTTTTATATCTTACAGTCTTGAGTAGCAGAAAACAGATTATGAGCCTCTTCTGTCAGATAGCCTTTTCCTGTACAGAAAAGCCTTTCACTGGAACTGTACAAAGTAGATTTGATGCATTCCTACCACAAGGGACTTGTAAATTTAAAAAAGATATAGAGAAACTATAACGGAAGGGATGAATGCAGGCAGAGATAAAATATGTGACTTTCAATTATATATATATTTAACTTAATTAGAAAAGGAAATTGGGGAGAATGGGATTTCCCAATTTCTTTTGGGAAAAAGAGAGTTTGGAGAAGGAATTGAAGGGAATTGGTCCCACAGAGATGTTCCAGGCTGTTCACACAACAGCTATATGATGTCAATCTTCTGCTATCTCAGCAAGCCCTCCTCTTGAACTTGTACGTCTCTTTTCTTATTTTCACAACCTTTTCTACCCTTTTCCCTCACAGTGCTGCCATTTCCTTATCTGAGTCTTCTAAGGAGGCACAGAGATAAGCAGCAACCCCAAGCAGTGAGCTTGAACAGCTCAGGCTATGCTTCTTCTGATCCAGACCCTCTACCCTTCCCACTGAGTGGGTAGCAGATGCAGCTCAATATCTAAAAGAGGAATCTCTTCTTTCAGGATCCATTTATTTATTGTAGTTACATCCCATTTTTTCCTTTCAAGGAACTCACAGCAGCTTACATAATTTTCCTCCTCCTCTCATTTTTATCCTCACAACAGCAGCCCTCTAAGGCAGGTTGGGCTGAGAGCCTGGGACTGGCCCATGGTCACCCAGACCTCCTGAGTACCAGTCTCACACTCCTAACCTCTATACCACTCTGGCTCTCCCATTGCTTTATCCTTGGGCAGAGCTATCCAAGCTGAAAACCTAAAGACTGAAAGATAGTGAGAGTATCCAGGTAGGCATCCAGAAGAAGTTTGAAAAAGCTTTTTGTTTCCACAAAGAATTCTACAAGGAGAATTTACAATGTAACATGGAGGACCATTTAGGTTTGGTGAAAGGACAACAGAAGCACTCCTTCACTGGACTGGGTTTTGGAAGTTTTGGGGTTTCCTCAAGCAGTACCTGCATAAGGCTCTAAGCAAACATGAGGATGGGTTACAGCTTCTGCATGGGAGGAGGTAGGGAAGAACTCCTAGTCACTTCCTCCCTACCATACCTTCCTTTGGATCTGTGTGCTCATGTTCATGTTTCATTTTTTTACTTGTTTAATTGTGCTGTTGTGCCTTTATCTTCTTTATAATAATGCATTTGTTTGAATCCTTACCTGTAATTATCATATACCCACATGAATATATCATACATTCGTCCCCGACATAATGGTGAAGGATGGGAGATGAAGCCTCTTAATGCTGGAAGAAGCGCTTGAGCTTCAGATGCTTTCAGTTTAGGTAACATTTTGTAAACTATATCTAAGCACACCATCTGCCTTTCATCATCTCTAGGAGAGAATTAACATTGCTTCCATTATTCTCTGAAGTTCAAGATGTAAAAAGTTAAATATTTAGAAATCTGATTTCAATTTCAGAAGATGCTTTTACTCTTAACATGTTTGTTCCCTTTTTAAATGCATAGTTCAATTGAACTTAAAAATAATTACACTATATCAATAAGAAGCATAATTTTAGGTACTGAGAAAGTTCAGCAGAAGAAAACTTTCAATGTTTATTTTTACTGACTATGGAAAATCTTTCCCTTAGGAATGTCATCTGCTCCTATCAAAACAGAAAGGGTAGAGTAATGTTAGACTCCTCCTGTTGTAAGTGCCAGAATGAAAACTAGAGACTCAGTTTACACATCACAACAACTCTCAACTCATTAAACCATAGGTTGTTGCAAATGAAGTGGGAGTGAGCAAGCAAGCAAGTTCTTGTTTCCCAGCCATTCCCACTGCAGCCAAATAGAGCTAAACAGCCGAGGGGCACTTCATTCCTGGGCTGCTAACTGTGATGCTTGAACTCAGAATTGTGGGTTATTATGGAAGAGATAATTCAGAATCATAACCCAAGAATAAACCATGCATTCAAATTCTAGACTGTCTCTCCCACAAGGCAGAATTCCTGGTTCAATTAACAACCTAGGAATGGCACATCCCTGGGTTGTTTAGCTCCATCCAGCTGCAGTGGGAGCAATTATGGAGCAAGAACTTGCTCACTCCCACTTCAGCAAACTGTGGGAGTTAACCCTGAGTAGTCATGAATGAGAGTATAACTCCTGACCACCCACTCCTACTGACATAAACAACTGGGGAAGCATTGCCATGAGATGCAAACCAGGGGATCATTTTGTGCAATTCCTATTTACTTAAGTGGGGCATGCTCAATTTCCCAACCATGCAATACAAACAAGAGCCTGAAAATAAATGTGGACTAGTTATGAGCTTCTTTACCTGTGACTCATGACCTGTATGAATTCCTTACTCTTCAACTGCAGGTACAGATCAGGTATTTCTTGGGCACGGCACAGGATTACTTCCAGACAGTAAGTTTTCATCACCCCATGAAGCTTTGGTATCAAGAAGAAGATTGTGTTCATAAACCTTTGCATGGCCAAGAATCAGAAAGTATGAGATGTTACAATACAGCCACATAACCAACCCTGTATATGGTATACGACAGCTCATAATGGTATTATACCTATCAGCAAGAGGAGGAAAGTTCTTCACCACTTTGTTCAGACACACAATAAATTTGTCATCTTGGGTGTTTTGATGCTTCTTTAGCTGCTTTATGACTAAGTCATAAATTGGACCTTCAAATATCTGAAAAATTGAATACACCATTACACATCTGCAAATGGCAAAAGTGCAACACATTTAAGAATATTTTTAGTGATAATTACTACTCATGTTTACAGTAAGCGACCTCTGCCATTCTTCCACAATTCAATACTTTAATGAAAGCTAGCTATTTCAGGATGCTTCCAAACAAGGCTTTTACTATGCTATGCCCTGCCTCATTTAAATTATTTTCAAGAGATCCAGATGACATCATCTTTATCCTCAGTAACCTTGTTGTGCTTTCCCATCACTTCTTCCATCTTTACTATGCTGAAAAATCAGTTAACTAAGCAAAGTCATAACAGCTGCACAATGTATTCTGATTCTTAGTACTAGGATATTCCACTTAGAAGCATTGTAATGGCACCTTCATTTCAGAGGCAGGACACATCTACTTACCATATAGTGAAGGCAAAAAGAAGGCTATATCAACCATAGCTTCTAGGGGGCATCTGGCTGGCCATTACTGGAGACACAAGTGATGGACTGGAGTAGTTTTGGTGAGAATCCCTACACTTTTAATACAAGATTTTTTTTATTCAATTCCCCACTCCCTGTGAATGTTATACTACTCAAATTCAGTGGATTACCAAAGCAAATATGCTGCTTTTAAAGAATTCTGTAACACTTATATTAGATACTACCTTAACAAATGAAATGATACATTCTAGACTTAGAAAACAAACTCTTCCATTAACTTTGAAATATAGTATATTGCACTCACATTTTCCTTCTGAGAAAAATACTGAAGAATGAGTCCCAATACTTCAGCAGAAGCTGCATATACTTCCTTGTATCTGGTTGCAGCCAAGTTGTTAGTCAAAGCTTGGAAGTATCTACCATAAAGAAGAAATCTTCCTTGATACTCACCAGAATGGGATTTTAATGTTTATTACATGAGACAGCCAGAGACAGTCAGGTTCACATGATTAAAACAATCATGTTTAAGCCACCATCACTAAAACAATGCCAGAGTATGACTTATCATATTATCCAGACACAGACAACATAGCTAGATGGAGGGCTCAACAATCCTCAAATAGCTCATAGGCTATTGTACTGTTATCTGAGGACTGTTTAACCCTCCAACAAGACATGACTCCCAGGTTTAGACACAATGGGTAGACAGCATATACTGGAAGAAGGGCAAGAAGTTAACAGGCAATGCAATGACCTTCCACAGCATCCAAAAAGCAAGAATACTTTCTTGAACCTACACCAAGGCCTTAACCTTCAGACTGTTAGGAAAATTATAGATAATTGCATTGAAGCTGCTTTCCCTAATTATATATCTTAATTAAAAATTTCTTGCTATGAAAACTGAAACCATTTTGTTTTGTTTCTTGTTTTTAATTGAAGCCTGCCTTCTCCCCCACTGGTATAGCATGTTAACTTGTGGCTTATTGACAGCCTCTGGAGAAGTGAGTGAAGAATCTATAAAACTTCTTGCAGGTGCTTTTTCTCCCACTCTTTCTTGGCTTGGGGAGAGGACCTGGTTTGCTGCTTACCCAGGCAACTTTGAAGCCCACTCAATATCTCCTGGAGTGTTCAGGAAACCAGTACAAGCTACAGATAATGGGGATATAAACTGTCTTTTGCTTGTTCTACATGAACTGTATGTATTCAATAAACTGCCTGTTATCTTTTGCAGAAGTGGTCTTGTTTCTTCCTCAGTACACTTGAATCCAAAGTGGAGGGCTTTGGCTGGACCAGATTCCTGAGTAATACACATTGTTCATGCAAACTGCAACTGGCACAGGTCTGGTGGCTTGTTTTGTTTGTGTGAACCTGCCCAATGAGACAGGCATCAAGGAGAATCATTCTGATGTCTATTTTATCTGTAAACTGAGTAGTATGGATTACAAAGAGTCTAATGCATGGGTCCTGAAACTACAGCTTGCGGGCTGGATCCAGCCTGCCATGCCCATTTATCCGGCCTGCCATAACTCACCACGTGTGTGCATACAAGGCGCTGTCTTGCTTGCAAGGAGATCGTTTTAGACCAGCTCGGAGGAGATCCTTTTCTCCAAGCAAGTCCAAAATGATCTTGCTCGCAAGACGGCACCTCTCCCTGCACTCGGTGAGGCACCGGCTGACTCACAAGGAGATCATTTTGGACTCACTCAGAGAAAACGATCTCTGTGCACACATGCCCCTGCCTTGCCGCGCAAGCATGCGCCACCCGCCCGCACTGCCTTGGTGGCCCGCAAACATCACTGGCACCTTTCAACTGGCCCCCTGTTCAAAAAGTTTGAGGATCTCTAGTCTAATGCATGCACTTTACACATCTTCTGTTGCTACTGCTGCTGCATCACATTTATAGCCTACTTTTTCCTCTTGTGAGGGACCCAAGCTGCATTTTCTCCTCGAAACAAACACTTGAGGTAGGTTGAGCTTAAAGTCTGTGACTGGCCCAAAATCACACAGTGAGCTTCATAGTCAAGTGGAGACTAGAACCAGGATCTCACAGGTCCCCAGCCCAACACTTTAACCAGCACAATACATTAGCTGACAGTTTCTTGAAATGTTCAATTCAATTCTTAAATTAAACCATTCTGCCTCTCTGCATAGACAATCCAATTTTAATATAGCATTGTATGTCTACATTTTCCTGTTCGGATTTTAACATGCATTCATAGAGTATAAACTACTTAAAGGATTGAATACCTCTAATAGTATATGAATATCAGCCCTCAAAATAATGAAAACAACCATCTGAGCAAAACTTTTGCATAATTTCTCTGCCACAGGTGCATCATGTGATCTAAGCTGATGTGAAATGTCTCTCTGTCATTTTGATACAGAATGACTAACACATTCAGATTCAAATTAGAGATAAAATTTTCTGCTGAAATTTTAGGGAGTCATAGGGTGCATCAGAAGGCTGGGGAAATCTGCTCTGAAGTAATTCACATCAAAGACACACCTTTTGTGGAGAGAATACTATATGATATAGTATGATATAAGAATGATATAGAAACCAACTGGCAGATGAACTGTCACTGGTGGTCCCTAAAAGCCATGCTTTCTGTGAATACGTTTTGCTGAAGATTACTACACTTCTGATCCAAGATGCAAGTGTTTCCAATCTCCTTTTCTTTTGGTTATATTCTTTATGTTCAATATACTTTTAATACAAACTTATTTTGAGAACATGACTTTTGTTACCTCAGATTATCTATTTCACACTTTGCATTATAGGGAGGCAAGTTATTAGCAAGAATAATTCCCAGTAACTGAATTCCCACGGAGTTGTCTTTTGTATTGAAATCTCCACCAGAAAATTGTTCAAATATGATCCTATAGTAAAACAAACAAACAAAAAGGATAGCATCAAAAATAGAAGCACACAGACTGGCAAACCTTGAGAAAAAACTAAAGTAGTCAAGTTACACTTGTTACTCAAAGAATATGAACTGGAACATTTTATAAACTTAATACAGACTCTTATCACAAGCAGTCATCCCTTATCTGGTGTCTTAGGTTAATTAATGAAACAGTTCACCTATATGCAAATGCTACCACTATCTTTGAAAAGCAAACCTTCAAACAACTTGGCTACTTCTATGATCACAAACTATAAACTTTGACATAGTTCAGTATTAACTCTAGTTATATAGTGAACTGTTATCTTTACTGAGTTTTATTACCTGTAAGGTATGCTGAGACAGTCCTTCCAGCACTCTACAACTGTCTTGATAATTTCTAGGTTATGTCTGAACACAGCTCTTTTCTGATGGAATGCATTCTTCATTAAGAACTCGAGCAATCTGTTAGCTAGGACTTGATCCTTCATATTTCCCTAGTATGAAGGAATCCAAAAGCAACATATACACAAGAACTTCTTGATAGATTACATATACATATGACACTTTCTCTCTATTATTCACACTTTCTCTCTATTATTCAGCACTCAAAGTATAACTGGCATAGTTCAGGTAACTGACATGACTAAATCTCTTGCAGAAAGTACAAAATTGTTAGGTATACTTAATAGCATACTCGCATCAAACACATATTAACCAGTTGGGGTGATACAGTTTCCATTTCTCCTGAAAAAATGAGCTCAACGTAAATTTACGATAAATAGGCAAAGTTCAACCTAGCCAATTTTTCCAGTTAAATTAACATTTTTTCTAAGTAAGTCAACTTCACATCTGAACAATGCACTAACATCATGAGAAACCTTCCATCATGCTGTAAAATGAATCCTATGAAGGGCTCATTCTCAAACTGCATCATAAATCAAAATTAAAATCATTCTGGGACAAACATTGACAAACACACTGCTTGGTGAACCTATTTCTTGTTCCATGGAGTAGAACAAGGAAATCATAGAAAAAAGGAAAGGGTCAACTTAATGCATTTCCTAGTTTTTCCAAGGCTGGGTCTAGAAGAACAAAAATCTTTAAGGGAAAAAAGGCAACAGTGTTGTAAGAACTGAACAATCGCCATGATGGGTTGCAGTAATGGCCTATTTAGTACAGCATTCAGTTCAAACATGACGCAATCGAGGTTGTGTGTGGCAAGCCCCAAAAAATGACATAAATGCAACAGCACCTTTCTGCTTATGTCCCACAATAACTGGTATACAAAAGCCATGGACACTGGAGGTAATATATAACCATCATGACAAGTAGATACAGACAGGGTGTGCATGACACCTTAACCATCCTAGGTAAGTAGCCTTCCACAGAGAAGTGCTTTTAGGCAACAAGCCACCCTGACCACTGATGGCTTGCTGCAGGGGTTGCTGAATCCACAGTGGGTTTCTGTCAACCAAACCTGGAAAACCAACCCCATTTACAGGGTCTGAAGCTACACTGAAGTGTAGTTCTCATTTTGGGATGTTGATCCTTTAACATTCAGTAATGCCCTGAATGTTCTCAGTTCCTTCCACATTTTCCACACTTCCCTCTCTTCGTACTTTTGAAAGGAAAGATCTACATTCCACCTCCATTTCACAAGAACTTTCTTTTGACAGCTCTCCCAGTTTAGAGAGAACCTTCCAGAGGTCCCTGCAATCACTTTTTGTTTTTGCCATCTCAAAAAAAATTGTTGTCCCTAATATATAATTTATGAATAAGTTAAAAAGCACTACTCTCAATTCAGTCCCCTTTGATACCCCACTGTTTACATCCCTCCATTGGAAGAATGTATCATTTACTCATACTTTGCTTTCTGTAGTCAAACTAGTTGCTGGTCCATAATAGGATATGGACCATGAATGCAGTCCTCTAATGGATTTCAACAATATCTATGCCTTTAAGGTTCAAGTAAATTAAAATAATAGTACAAAGTTTAGTGTGCAGTCCTGCACACAGTAACAAACTGAGTTCCAACAACATGTGCAACAAATTACAGCCTTGACAGATAACATCCATTTAGGTAGGCCTAGCTGGACATGATAAATATATAGCAGACCCTTCCAAATTAAGAAAAGAGGAAAAGGGAAAAGCTAGCTGTAAGATAACGTTAGCTATAAGAGATACCAACCAATTCAAATTGAACAGTAACCTTTTAAAACTGATCTCCAGTTAGTAAAATTAAGTCTATTTTTGTCATACTGACTCTGTCTTAGACTATGAGGCTTCAATAAAGTCATTTTCTCAGAGTGAATATTTCACTTCCAACAAGATTTTTTATTTTTTTGTTTCAAAAGAGTTTCTAAAGAGCTTAAAGTAAACTTGAGTCTCAACCATGTAAAGGTATTAACATAATCAGATCTCAACTCTTACATTAACAGCACCAAGATATTCTAAATCCAGCATAAATAAGGGGTGTATGTGTAAGAGAGCAGCAAATACAATTCCATATTTTCTCTGAATATCTAATGAACCATGCACACATTTCAAATTTCACAATATCGTAAACAATTGGAAAGCCCACTGATTGTATTGATTAATGTTTCAGGAGTAGAAAGGCACCAACAATCAAGTGGTACTCTAAAAGCTATTATACATGAATTACCAGTGGTGCTTCTTCTGAAGAACTGACAAATTTAACTCTTCCTAAAAATATCTGTTTTCATTAATGTCCAATACAAATACAAAATTTTGCATCAAATTATTGTTACCAACAGATTCCCGTTTCCTTACTTTGGGTGTAGCAATGCTAGTCCAGGAAAGTAGGGTGACCACTATCTCTACCACCATGTAATGAATCCCTTCTCCTCCATTATCACCAGAAACAACAAGTTGCAGTAAGGGGCCTAACCACCACTTTGCATAAGGTTGGAAAACCTAGAGAAGAAAAATTGGAAGTCATGTGTACAGGGGTCATCATTCTGGAAACCTCTACCCAAATTAAATGCATTCCTACAATGTTTAACAATGAGAAAATGCCTGATGCCTTGTCAATGAATCTTGTGATATCTAGGCAGGTACATTAAATAATGGTAACATTTGAAAAGCTTGTCTATATTTACACATCGAATGTGTAAGATATATCAGTCAGATAGTCCTCAAATACTTCTACTAGTACACCCTAATTAAAGGTCATGGAAAATAGTGCCACCTTACACAGGAAGCTAGACATGGATGTATCCAAGATGTGTTGATAAAATTTTATTCACTTGCCAGTTTCAAAACCACCCGTTATAAAAGTCATCATATAACACAACAGTTTTTCTTAGGTGCCTGCTATGCTATTTTTCCTGTGTGCAAGTAAATTGAGTGATTCTACAGTTCACTTTAATAGGGGGCCCTTGTTGCTGGAAAACAGCTGGACAAGGAGTAGGTGGACAAAGTTTGTGTTGGGTGTTGAGCTCTGTTCCCCCTCCTCCAGTGGATTTTCAACAGAGGAGCTTTTCTTTTCCCTATTCATGTGAATGGACTGATACCTCCATTAGCTTAAATAGAGGGAGGGGGGCAGAGTCATCTCTACCAAAATTGATTGGAGGAGGCAAAGTCCACTGCCAAGCAAGTCCTCTTGAGTCCACCAGCATCTCTGTGGGAGGCTACCTTCATCCTTCCCAAATGATTTTCAGAAGGGAGGGCTGTTTCTCACTCCATGCAAATGAATTGAAAAATTGCTCTACTCACTTGTTAGGAGTGGGAAGACTGGGGTCAGAGACAGAAAGAAAGAGCCAAAGAGAGAAGGAAGAAGGGAAGTCAGAAAAAGGGAAAGGAAAAAAATGGGGGAGCAGAGACAGTCAGACAAGACAGACAAGCCACAGAAAGAAAGAAAGAAAGAAAGAAAGAGAGAGAGAGAGAGAGAGAGAGAGAGAGAGAGAGAGAGAGAGAGGTAAAGTGAGAAAGAGAATCCAGAGAGAATGCACAATTATGCATGCACGTACAAACACAGATAATGGTTGGGCATTCCCATCTTACTACTTTCTTTTCATTTTTGTAGCATTTTAATGCTTTTCTTAAATATACTGATAATCGAATTGTTTGTGAATAAATGCCTTAATTACAAAAGTTAGGAAGAAAACAAGTTACATTAGCACTGATACTCCTGTACAACAAAGCCATACATTTACAAAGTCCATTTATGACAGTGTGTTTGCACTGTTATTGAGAATGACTCACTTCTTCTGTATTCACAATGAGTTTTGCTATGAACAGGCGAATATTTAGTGGCACATGTGGATTCCCCAGTTTGACGTGCAGAAATTTCATCCATGGAGGAAGATCTGGTGAATCTACTCCCTGAATACCCAAATAATAATAATAATAATAATAATAATAATAATAATATATAAATACTGGTGATAACTAAACAACACAGATTTTACTTTGCGGTTGCAGTTCAGAAGACTAAGTAAAAAATTTTTGCTAACATTTTAAAAATAAGGTTTCATTCCAGATTAATTTGACCACATATTTATCAGCATTGTATGAGATCTTCCAAACATTTAGATCATAAAGTTCTAAGCAGCAAATCATCCAATTAAAATACTGCATAAATTATAATTTACATGCATTTTAGGAGAAATATGTGTCATTTATAAATGAGCAATTTAGGAAGTGAGGCAGTAACTCTTCCTATATTATAGTCAGTGGAGTCTCCCAGTAATTATTCTGGGAGACAGCAGCTTTTGACAAAATTCAGAATGTGAGATTACTTCTAGACATAGATGATACAGAAACATGTATAAATATGACTATGCTGCTTAAGCCAAAATCAACCTTCTTGCATGAAAACAGTTGGAAAACTAACAGGATCTTTTAGATTTAACACTTCTACTAAGCCACCCTTTTACATTCATATGATTTGACTCAAGCCACAGGTAGAATAAGAACTTACAGAATACAGACTATTGCAAATACATAAGTTACAAACAATCCTGAAGTCTTCATAAGACAGAATTCTTTTTCACCCTTTAGATGTACTAAATTTTCAGTGCACTTACTTGTGAAATGCTGATAATCTGTCTTGAAAAATCTAGGAAGCTATGTATATTAACAACAAGGCAATACTCACTTTTTCTACTGTGGGTGTGATGTTATTTCTGTGCATGTGTTTGAGCAGGGTTGTCATAGAGGCCATACATTCATGCTGGTTGAGTTCATCCATTTCCAATTCCATAATAGCATCTGGAACAGTAGACTCAGAGGGCTCCTTTTTCAACAAAAACAACAATTGTTTCCAAGGGCCCCACACTTAACTTATCCTTAACTGACAGCCCTCATTGTGACTCTGCCCCACTTTGCAGAACAAATTTTTCTTCTGTGCACAAATAGAATGCAAATACTGTAAGAATCACATTTCTTCTGATTTACACCTCAGTAAGAGGTGACAGAATATAGAAAGGAATGGACTGCTCCAGTCTCTTGCTCTCTGAAACTTGCTAAATGAGTACAGTTTTTTCCTCCAAATCTGAAGCTTATACAAACAAGGAAATATTTTGAGTAGATACACACACTTAGTTTCCACCCCTAATATACAACTCAAGTTACCTTTCTCTTGAGATGAGAACCAGAGGCAGCAGCAACCTGTGAGTTATATGAAAAATTCTGTATTCCAGTTGAGAAATCAAACTGGCTCATTTCTTCACTCAAACTGCTATCTGTCATGTATGATGCTGAGGCTAAATAGTGTGGTTCAGCTAAAACAGAAATGCATAGTCTGGTTAAACTAAGAGAAAACTGAGAACTGAAAAGCTGATTATGTAATAAAATGTTAGAATTACTATTCATATGTGTGTCCATTTTGCAGCATAAACTATAATCAGTTTCATGAACAGGATTTTTGCCATTTAGCACACGTGCATATTTGTTTGCATAAATGGAGGAAGATCCCTCACTTAAGAAAGTTCCATTCATGTATGGAATGAAGAGCTTCTGACATGAAAAGCAGCAAAGAAATATTTTACATTAAGGACAATACAGAGCTCTTTACAATCTAAGTCTAAAAATATATACATTCATATTTTCAAATGTGTATTTCTGAGACTGACTGTCTATATTCAGAAATGCCAAAAATTAAGCCCCTGATCCAACTACATTTAGTCACACATATGACCTGCTTAAAACAAAATAAATTAGCTATCAATGCCTGCCTCTTTGAGTTTTAATGGAAATTAAGCACAACAAATGTACTTAACTTAAGGGATGCCTTAAGTATCTAAAATATAGAATTATATTTTAATAATTAAAGAAAGTTTTACAGCCAAAACATTTGTTTTGCAATGCACATTTTCCACCTACATTTGTATTTAATGTTTTTGTTCAATTATAAATGAATTTATCCATTCCATATGCCTGGAACTCCCATCTAGAACACCTACACAATGCCAGTCCTCTTGCTTCCAATAAGTTCTGCTTCAAAATCTACTTTGACCATAATTGAATACCATTAAATCCTGTCTAAAACTGTATTGTATAAGTCATTTGACCCTTTACTCCCTTTTCTTAATTTAAAAATATTGATGATAATCCCTTTCCTAATGAGAAATAACTATACCTGAATCCCCATTTGTTGCTTCTTTGGCTTCTTTCCTAATAGCAATATACTGCTTCTTTCTTTCTAGAGGAACCTAGAATATACAAAATGTTTTCAAAGGAAACACTATCTGTTTGCAGTTTAATATAGCATCTTATAAAAATACATATAACTTTTCCAAATCCAGAATTTTAAATCTGGAATTCAAAAACATAAAATACAGAACAGACATGGGTAACTTGGTTGCAAAGGAAAAGCAAAGCCCACTGGCAATTCACAAGCTTTGACTATCCAGAGGAACTCCCCAAAGCACGGCCATTCTGTTCTTCCCGGTCAGTCAGATGGAAACATCGGAGCTGCCTTGAACAACTCATTTCTTTCAGTTATTATCAAAATCGTGTTATTACTTTCCTTTCTGTATGTAACACAAATACCACCATCCCATATTTTGGTTATTTTTTATTTAAGCAATCCTTCCCTCCTGTACCTTTTCTGTAAAATTGTTCTTCTATTGTCCACCACTGTTATTTCTTGGAATTTTTTTTATTTGAAGGATTATAATACATACTTTCTACATTCAGACCTGATAACCCTAGGGGATAACATGGATCAAAATGCAGAGGGAACTGGTAGTTTGTTTGTTTGTTTATTTATTTATTTCACAGATTTATATGCCACCCCCTGCAACAAGCCTCGGGGCGGCTAACAATAAATCATCACATAAAAACAATACCTTCCAATAAAACAATCCAATATAAAATACACAATGTTAAAAACTAGCCCATCTCAAGGTCAGAAAAATAAAACAATTAAATAATACAATAAATACATTAACAATTAAAATACTTCTTAAATAAAAAGGTCTTCGCCTGGCGCCAAAAAGCAAATAAAGATGGCGCCAGGCGAGCCTCTCTGGGGAGCGCATTCCACAGGTGGGGCGCCACCGCAGAGAAAGCCCTCCTCTGGGTACTCACCCTCCTCACTTCTTTCACGGAGGGTTCCCGGAGGAGAGCCTCAACTGCCAATCGTAGGGGGCGGGAGGGCATATAAGGTCGCAGGCGCTCCTTTAGGTAGCCAGGTCCCAAGCCGTTTAGGGCTTTATAGGTAAGAACCAACACCTTGAATTGGGCCTGGACTTCAATGCGAAGCCAGTGCAGCTGACTGAGAACTGGGGTGATATGAGAATCACGCCCAGTCCCCGTCAGCACTCTGGCAGCTCTATTCTGCACCAATTGAAGTATCCGGACTTTCTTCAAGGGTAGCCCCACGTACAGCGCTTTACAGAAATCTAACCGGGAAGTCACCAGCGCATGTGTTACCATCGCCAGGCAGTCAAACTCCAGGAAGGGACGCAGCTGATGGATCAGCCGAAGCTGGTGGGCTACCAAGGTCAGGTCCGGGTCAAGGAGCACTCCCAGGCTGCGGACCCTATCTTTCAGAGGGAGTGCAACCCCATTCAAGACTAGGATCAGGTCCCCCACACCGAAGCCTGATCCACCCACCAACAGGACCTCTGTCTTGTCTGGATTGAGCTTCAGTTTATTGGCCCTCATCCAGCCCATTACCTCAGCCAGGCACTGGTTTAGCACAGCCACTGCCTCACCTGGATCAGTGGAAAACGAGAGATAGAGCTGGGTATCATCAGTGTACTGATGATTCCGCAGCCCACACCTCCTGATGACCTCTCCCAGCAGTTTCATGTAGATATTAAAGAGCAAAGGGGACAAAATGGAACCCTGCGGCACTCCATGGCATAACTGCCATGGCGCAGAGCCATAGTCCCCCAGCACCACCTTCTGGAATCGGCCGTTGAGGTAGGAGCAGAAGCACTGCAACACAGTGCCTCCGACTCCCAACCCCGTCAGCCTATCCAGAAGGATACCATGGTCGATAGTATCGAAAGCCGCCGAGAGGTCCAAGAGAACCAACAGGGATGCACTCCCCCTGTCCCTCTCCCTGCACAGGTCATCATACAGGGCGACCAAGGCAGATTCAGTGCCAAAGCTGGGTCTAAAGTCAGACTGAAATGGGTCTAGATAATCAGTTTCATCCAAGAGTGCCTGGAGTTGTCCCGCCACCACCCGCTCCAGCACCTTGCCCAGAAACGGGATGTTGGCCACCAGTCTATAATTGGCGACCACCTCTGGATCCAGGGAAGCCTTCTTTAGGACTGGCTGGACTACCGCCTCCTTCAAAGGGGCAGGTACCCGGCCGTCTCTTAAAGAGGTGCTGACCACCTCCACGATCCAGGGTACAATCCCGTCCTTGGCGCTCTTTAAAAGCCAAGATGGGCACGGGTCCAGTAAACAGGTGGTTGAGCGTACCGATCCAAGCACCTTGTCCACATCATCAGGCCGCAAAAACTGAAATTCATCCAATAACGGGGGACAAGCTGGCACGGTTGGCTCCTCCCCAAAAGAATCTGTGTTAAGAGTGGAGTCCAGCTCATGACGAATCAGAGCAACTTTCTCCCTAAAATGCGTGACAAACTCGTCACAGCGGGCTTTCGAAGGCGGAACCAAATCTTTAGAGGGGCCAGGTCTAATCAGCCCCTGGACCACCCGAAAAATCTCCGCTGGATGGCATTGCAAGGAGGCAATGGACGCGGAGAAGAATCACTTCTTCACCGCCCTCACCGCCACAGCATAGGCTTGATAGTGTGCTCTAAGATGTGTTCGGACGGATTCGTCACGTGATTTCCTCCACCTGCACTCTAGCCGTCTACCAACCCGCTTCATCACCCGTAATTCAGGTGTATACCACGGGGATGAATGGGCTCTGCCCGGCTGGAGAGGGCGCTTGGGAGCGATCGAGTCGATAGCCCTAGTCATCTCCCCATTCCATGTATCAACCAGGGCCTCAACAGGAGCACCCTCCTTGTCAACTGGAAAATCCCCCAGAGCCTTCAGGAATCCCTCCGGATCCATCCGACTCCGGGGGCGGACCATCACAATCTGGCATAGAATTTCACATATTAATTTAAACTAGCCAAGCTGTTATTTTTCTGCAGGAATTTGTTCGAATGTTCATGAGCCTAGACACACATGTCCTCTACAGCCAATATGAGGTGATTAATATGAAATTTACACTGGTCATTCCGATTGCTAAAGAGAATAATTCTGAAAGTAAGGTATAACCTATGAACTGATTTGGCACCTCCTGCCCTAGAGGTGCTGAATACGATAGATTTTCCAAATCTTGTCTTCTCTGATCATCCAGTGACTTATTTTGTTTGTTGCATTCTCAATACATCTCACAGAAAGAACCATTTCAACAGGTTAGCTATTGGACACACTATGAATATACTGGCAGGTCTCAGTTTGTTCATAAACGCTGTCTGGAAATGTGTGTCTATCAGCTATCATAAATCAAAACCATTTGTTCATCACTATCAGTGAAAAGTATTTCCCAAAATGTGTGGTGTTACATTTTGAGCCTTTCTCCATGACTACAGCAGCAAAGTTCATAGGCGTAATGACTGAGTCGAACAATCTTGGGGTTCACCACCATCCCTAAGGCTTGATTAGCCAAATTGGACCCACTGCAGGGATTTGGATTAAAATCTAGAAAATCTTGTATCTCTTTTCTGTGACCTGGCCACCCATCTTAGCTTGGTCTAGAATTTTTATGGCATAAAAATATTTTCTGATTAAAGAGCAGTTAAGCTTATTTGTTACCCTGTAGTATTTGCGTTGCTTTCATTAAGCTCAGGTTATCATTATGTAGGATAAAAATGATTGGCATTTTTAGTAAAAAATAATGTCTCCCTACCTCAATCTCAATGGGAAATGAGTAACGGTGTTGCAAGTCCAACAAGTTTTCAAAAATAAGTAAATTCTGTGGAATGAAAGAAGACATGTAAGTCTGAATTGGTTCACTGTGTTACACAGTTTTACTAAAAGTTATCATATACAATTTTGGTTAACGATCAGTTACAATAATAATTTTTGAGGAGCTGCTTCATGAAAAAAGTCAATAAAAATCTTATAACTAGTGGATGTTACTGAACTCTAAATTTTATAGCTCTCAACATAGCTCTATAGAAAGCCAGTGTGGTGCAGTGGTTAAGAGCATGGCACTGGGACTCGACGATCTGGGTTCTAGTCCCCACTCAGCCATGGAGCCAACTGGGTGACTTTGGGTCAGTCACAGTCTCTCAGCCCAACCTACCTCACGGGGTTGTTGTTGTGGGGATAAGATGGAGGAGAATGATGTAAGCTGCCTTGAGCCCTTTGTAGGAAAAAGGCAGGATATAAATAGAAAAATAAACAAACATGGGAATCAAATATCCCTCAGTGACACATGCTCACAGGTGATACCCTTAAGTCCTAGAAGTGGAATATGTTATTCTTCCACTCAGCATAATGCTGGAAACAACGTAATTTGATCAGAAGAAACTCCTCCACCTACCACACAGAAGGCCTTCACCCTCATGTAACACCTTGAGCAATCACAAATGGGCAAGGATAGGAGGTGGAAATATAACATAGACAAACCACAGACACCCACTCACTAATACACAAAGTATTACCAATTGGTGTGTGTTGGAAAGAGGTTATCCGCAGCAAAGAAACTTGCTAAAAATCACTGGGGGACTGGGGAAAAGGTTCTAATCTTGTGTGGCATACACCCTTCTCAGTGATCCTAATGAAGATGGTGCTGGGCAAAAAAGCACACAGGGATGACTCTTCTCATCCTCCCTCTTTTCCAGCATAATAGTGTTGCCAACATCCCAGAAAGCTGCTGTTTGCCAGGTTTTCAGGAGCTCAATTGTGGTAGAGAAAGGTACAGGTGAGGAGTCATTCCCAGTTATCCTCTTTCCTTGCACAATCATAGCAGTTTTGGGGGGGTCCACAATTCAAGAAGATGGTGGGAACATGAGCATCTACAACATGCCATATAGGCCTCCAAAGACCACATGCAGCCCACAGACACATGCCAGTTAACATACAAACAAATCCAATAATATGCATTTGAATAGGTACTGAGCACCAGTATGCAATTTCATACTTCAGTTTGCTATCCATTTATGATGACTATTTGGAATGGTTACATAATACGCTTAAGACTCACATGTTTGCTATTCTAAATGGCATTTCTTCTAGAGAGAATAAGGGGATCAGTGTGACCCATCCCAGGACATGGTCTGAGGGCATATAATACAGATTTTGGTCTGGTGAGTGCCTGGATGGAAGACTTCTTGGGAACAACATGAACCAATCCGCTTCCAATCAAAATTGAAATCACTAGAAACTCTTAATTTGTCCAAATTCCCTAGAACAGATGCTGTTATGAATTAAGTGACCTAGTTAAGCACAGTGGCACCTAAAAATTTCAAGGAACCTGAGGTTCTAATTTGGTGGATAGACCAGCCAAGACCCTTTCTTTAAAAAAATGGTTTCAGGGTGAGTAATTGTTAACTCATCTCACAGATGATATTTTCATTAAATACATACCTTTTCTGGTTTTTCTGTGAAAAGAAAGCCTTGGTAGAATTTACTTTCATTGAACACACAGCTAACAACAGCAATGGCACAATTATATGCAGCACAATGATATTGTCTCCTCTTTTCCAATAGCTGAGTTTCACCTGACATGTTTTCTGAAAAGGCATCATAGCAGGACCTTGAAGCAGAATAGTTAAAAAGCCAAAAGCAATTTTAAAGGAAGTCAAAGATGTCATAATATACGCTAGTAAATACAGAGCTAAAGTTGTGACATAGTCTTTAGTTGACATTTAGAACTTGCTATTCAAAGATTAACTGGAATCCCTTATTATGACGAGTTGCAGCAATAGCAGTAAACCTTAATTATTTGGCTAGTATTTTCAAAGTAGTTTTAATAGCTCAAAAATCAAGACACAAAATACTCAACTTTAGTGGAAAGATTTCTCTGTCAGATTCCTACAGGATATTTGGTAGGTCAGAACAAGTAGTAAGAAAACATTCTAGCTCAAGCTGAACATTCAGGAAAAACTAAGGGCGAAAGCAAACAATGCCACTCTTCTTAAAGACAGAAGTGTAAGCCCCAGAGATTTTTACTTCATTCCATAAGATCCTGAGATTATTACTTCAATCCTAAACTCTAACTAGGGAGCAAGCACCATTAAACACAGTGCACCTTATTTCTAAGTAAATATGTATAGGATTGGGCACTGAAACAATCTTCACACAAGATCTTAATGTCATGCTCTCAAACATCTACTACCCATTAAAAAATTATCTTGAACACCCAAGCCTGAAAAAAATCTGTGTTGACTGAAAAACTTGCATTCTGAATCTGGTCTTCAATTATAATTTTACTGACTACAAAAATAAAGTTAAACAATGTCATTATTAGTTTAAAAGAAGGAAAAATAAATACTTACTTTATTAGAATCTTAGTAAGTTCATTTCCTTCTACACAAGTAGAGCCCTGAAAAGCTTGGTTAATTCTAGAGTCCTTGGAGTATACATCTTGTTTGGAAAGACGTGAATATGTCACTTTCAAAACCTTGTAGTAACACATTTTCTTGGTGAGTTGCATTTCAAAAGTGGTTTCATTTGACTGAAAAAATATATAGACATAGTCTCTAGGTGATGGATTAGCAAAAACCCTCAGCTATAAACGAACCGTTTCTTTAACAGAAACACATATAATAGTTCAGCTATTTAAAATAAATACATTTCACAAGATATAGCTCAGACTTTACCTTTATAAACCTGGATTTTAACATATCCATAGCCTCCACAATAATGTTACTTAAAAATTCTTTCAGTGCATTCAAGCTGCAGTGAAGCAACAGTACAAGAAGAGAGCGATCCACATAGGCTTGGCAGGTTGCATTTGAGAGAAGGGTTTCACACTGGAACATTTTGTACACAGTGTCCAGCAACACTACTTGTTTGTCGCAGCCACCCCTAGACACAGTGAGAAATTTAAAGATCAAAACTTTCAACCAAATTTCACTTTAAAGTCAACCCTAATTCTCTTTCAACAAAACTTTCTTAATTAGGATTTATTTATGACACTATTCTGAAATAGGCAGAATCAGTGTCTGGCAGGATATATTTAAGGAAAACTCAAAAGAACTATTTGACCCCATATGTCCTATAATGACATATGGGAAATGAATTTATACACAGCGAAATGAATTTATACACAGTTCAACCACACAGGCACCTACAAAGAAAACCTTTATGAACCCAGTGCTCCCACAAGCCTGCTTGAATAGGTCTGACTTCAGTACATATGGAATGTACAGAGGAATATGGAATTAAAAGTTTTCCCAACAATACTCCATATCACCACCATGTAGTGAGAGGCATCAGGATTCTTTCTGACTTTTCTAATACGAGTATCTTCTGATAATAATGCAAAATAATAATTAAAAAGCTTAATATGTACCCTGTACTCTCAAGCTACCCAACTCTTGTCATTTAAATTGAAGAACCATTTATACAGTAAAAACTGGAGGAAATCTGCTTCATTTTTAATTTAAAGAACAACTGACCAGGATTACCTTTGGGCAATTCTTTTAAAGCTAATTTCAAATAATTCCTCCATTATGTGTCTCTGGTCTCTGCAAAGAACTTCGGTCATCAGTTGTAACAGCATAGGACTCTGGGATAGTTCCAGTGCATCTAGAAACTGGAGGGAGAAAGGGGTTGTATTGAATTCTTAGAAGAAATGCAACAGATGGTAAGACTGAAACTCATTCTAGACCTTCTTTGGAATATTTAGTGAGTCCCTAGGTGATAACTATGATTTCTTCAGTATGGGTCAATGCAGTGCCTAAGAAGGTTGGATCAGATCTTGGCAATCAGGGTTCTGGGTTCCCACTTGGACAATGAAGCTCACTAGATTATTTTGGAAAAGTCACTGACTCAGCCTCATGGGGTTGTCAGGAGGATAAAAAATGGGAGTGGTGAAAGCTCATGTATGCTACCTTGGATTCCCTGAAGAGATAAGATGAATGAGTAAATACAAATCTGAGCATTCATATAATACTCTCACTGTATCCATTCTGCCTATCTCCCTATCAACTTTCCTACATTTACCAGTTTAGGAGTTTGTTTAAACCGACCCGTTATTTCTCAGTAACCAAAGCCACAACAGAACAGGAATATTTCCATGTATAAACGTGAAAGTGAATATAAATTAATTCGAGTAGGCATAAAGATAATCAGTTTTCCTACTTGACTTGGGAAACACTGACAGTTTCCTATAATGCTTTTGCAATAGAAGAATGACTACTAGCACCATGGAAGCACTTGCTTATAGCAACCAAAACCTAGCCCAAAACAGTGTTTCTGGATGGAAGAAGTTGGCAGATCCTGAAGCCTCATGAGCACTGGTTAACATTTAGTGCTTCCCCATAGCCTATTTGCATAAAGACAGGATATTGAGCATTAAAGGAGAATTATTTCAGTACTGTACTCTATTGGGGAATGAGCCAAAACTGGTAACACTGAAGGATAAGATAAAATGATGTGTTCTTAAAATTATGTAGAAGAATTCTGTTTTGTCAAAGATAGGTTTTATAAAACAGGGTTTTCCAAATCACCTAGTTTACAAGTAACAACCCATGGTTAGTTAACTCATAAATTGTCAATTTATCCCAAGTAAATCCCCAACTTGGCTGAAAAACAACTGAGAAAACCATGGGCTGTTTTGTTCTGGTTCACACACCTTTCACTCACTCCTTTCTTGTCTAGCATTTGCAGCACTATAATACCGATATGCAGAGTGGCTGCCTCTTGTCTGCTATTTCTGTAGTCCAGCAAAATAATCCATGACCCACTCACAATTCTGGCTACACTTGAAATGAGAATCCATGGGTTCAACAACTCACAGTTTGCAATCTAACTATGAGTTCTCTTGATTGGTTGTTCATTGTTCACAGCTCATAGTTAGTCCTTGTTCTATTAAATATAACAATTAACCCACACTAATATAAAAGGTAAAGCATTACGAACAAACTCATTACCTCTTAAGCCAGACAATGACCCAAATCAGATTATCATGCCAGGCTTCAAATAGCATGGTTCCCCACCCTTACTTCCATGTGCTCTCACTCGCTCGCTCGCTCGCTCTGTGTGTGTGTGTGTGTGTGTGAGAGAGAGAGAGAAAGCACGAGAGAGAGAGCGCGGGGGGGAGGAGAACACACAAGAACATGACTTTGGGCTTAGAGCACACAACATGGTTTAAAATACCATCATCTTTTCACTTACTCTTTTGATACAGTCCACATAGTTATTGTATCTTAAGGTTCCTTTGGGAAACTCATTTGATCTCAAAGGCAAATTGAATGCTACAAGTTGGTCAAGTGCATTTTTAAGGTCGCCAAGTCTTTCTCCAACAAGGTTAGTGAAGAATGGAAGAATGATAACTGCTTGACTCTGAAATATACATGCAATTTAGAAAATTTTGTTATATACTCACATACATTTTAAATCTTCACTATTTCATAAGTATTTTGATGGAAAAAATTAACCCGATGAGGACAAACTAGGCATGGGGACTATATCAAAGATAACACTAAGTACATTTTAGAATTAACATGGATTTTGAAAACAGTTTCTAACTCTTAATTACAATTGGTGCTTGTGGAAGTCAATAAAAAGGAGCTTGAAAAGTCACTTTGAAAATAATGACCATATTCTGGCATCAGGTTAAACAAGCCACTTCAGGAGTCTCAGTTCAACTAGGAACAAAAACAAACAAATAAAAAATAAAAATGAACCTCTCTCTGTAACACAGGAGGAACACATGTACCTGTAAGGAGGCTAGCTGTATTTATGTCTGGCTAAGCCATTGTTTGATTTACATCAGAACTTAGCTACTGGGTGCAACAAGGTCTTTGCTGACAATTCAAAAAGTAAAATACAAGCTCATATACAATTCAGTTACCTTGAGGTTTAGACCCAGCTTCTGGTCAGTCAGCAGACTTTTGTAGGTATTAAAAACAACAGAAAATGCCTCATGATCTATATTAAATGACACCGAAGAATCAATCTGGAGAAAGTAAATAAATTAATGTTTAATTTTTACACAGTATTGGTTTGTTAATTCAAATATATTAAAATAGTCCAGCAGAGCAGATGGGCAGACCAACCTGGTCTCATACAACAGCCACAGAGGTAACAGCTTCAGAAGACTGGCTTCATCTTCCCTGCCAGAACATGCACTAACAAGAAACTAAGAACAAGTGCTTGGATCTTTCAGGTTGCAAACCCAAGGGCAAAGGATATCTCATTAGTAATATTTGTCAGGCACTCTAGCAGCTTTATCTTAAGCTAAAAATGCTGCAGAAAAAAATCTTTCTTTTTATGGTGGTTCACATTCGATAATGGAAATTAAAACAGCAACAGCAATAAACTCTAGCACAACTCCTCAAACTAGAAGGCATCTTCACTGAAATAATATATTTAATATTCTACGAAGACCAAAAATAAAAACTGTGCAGTTAAACTAAAAAATAATGAGATCCAACCATTCAGGAAAAGCAGGTTGCTTACCTGTAACTGATGTTCTTTGAGTGGCCATCTGTGCATTCACACATATGGGTGCTGCGCCTGCACAGTGCCTAGGCTGGAAAGATTGAAAGCTAATCGTTTTTGGCGGGAAAACTCCGCTCCCCTCCCCCTTCATAGTATAAATAGAGCGGAGTGTCCGCCATTTTACTCAGTCTTGAAGACCGAACGTTCGCCCCCTTGAGGTTGAAGATGATATCACAGTAGCATCATCGGTATGCTAAATATTTAAGTATGGTACAGATGAAGAACATTTCCACTCACCGACACCGAGCAGGGATGGCGGGTGGGTTGTGTGACTGCACAGATGGCCACTCGAAGAACATCAGTTACAGGTAAGCAACCTGCTTTTCTTCGTCGTGGCCTCTGTGCATCACACATATGGGTGATTAGCAAGCTTACCAGACTCGGAGGAAGGAGGTGTCATCAACGAAGAATAGCGGAGAGAACTGCTCTACCAAAGGAGCAATCTTGTCTGGCACGCACATCAAGTCGATAATGCTTGGCGAAAGTGCATGAAGCAGCCCAGGTTGCAGCTCTGCAGATATCCTGGATCGGAACTCCCGCTGCAAAGGCCGATGAAGCCGCTACTGCTCGCGTAGAATGACCCCTTGGAAGCGAAGGTAAGTCCATCTTCGCTAACTGATATGCTAAAACTATAGTCTCAACGATCCATTTAGACAGCCTCTGAGATGTGACCGGAGAACCCTTATCATGGTCAGAATATTTAACAAAGAGTCTATTAGAACTCCTGAAGGATTCTGTGCGAGATCTGTAAAAGGCCAAGCAGCGTTGAACATCAAGAGTGTGAAGAGATCTTTCAATCGGATTTGATGGCGATGGAAAGAATGCAGGTAAGACAATCTCCTGATTTATATGAAACAATGTAGCCACCTTAGGTAGGAATGTTGAATCCATTCGAAGAACGACCTTTTCCTTATGAAAATTCAAATACAGTGGATCTATTTGAAGAGCACAAAGTTCACTAGTTCTTCGGGCTGAAGTGACAGCTACAAGGAAAACAGTCTTCCAAAATACTAGGTGTAGATCAACAGCTGCCAAAGGTTCAAATGGGAGCCTTGTAAGTGCTTGGAGTACTACAGAAAGGCTCCATGTTGGCATAACAGGATGAACGGACGGGTGAAGGTTCTGCAGTCCCTTAATAAAATGCCGAACCATAGGTTGGGAGAAAACAGATGAGCCTTGTACATTGCCACGGTAATGTGAAATGGCAGCAGCGTAAGCCTTTATAGATGACAGTTTAAGTCCCGAACAGTGCAATTTGAAAAGAAATTGTAAAATGTTCTCAATAGAGGCCAATCCCGGAGAAAAACAGTGGCACTCAGCAAAAGATGAGAATCTTCTCCATTTTGCCGCATAAGATTGACGCATTGACGGCCTTAGAGCAGATTCGAGAATCGCTTGGATATCCGGATCCAAGGCTGTCGGTCCCGGAGCGCTTCCTACTGGGTCCGAGGAAGGGTTCAGTTGTACAGTCTGTTGAGCTGCATCTTCCAATGTTCGAGATGTAGTCGGAACTGATTCAGCAGTTAGACTTAACGGATGTGCCAAGCTGTCAGCTTCAAAGAAGTCAAGTCCAGGTGTCGGATCGCTCCGTTGTGCTGCGTTAATAGATGAGGAATCATTGGCAGCCGAAGAAATACCCCTTTGGATAGACCGAGGAGAGTGGTGAACCAAGGTTGCCTTGGCCATCATGGAGTTATTAATATCCCCGTAGCATTGTCTTGAACTATCTTCGATACAACCCTCATCAAGAGCGGGAATTGGGGGAAAAGCATAGAAAGTCATGTTGTTCTAAGGGATCATAAGGGCATGCCCTGTTGATCCCGGTCCAATATCCACTCTTGAACAAAACAGTTTGCATACCCTGTTCTCTCGGGTAGCGAACAAGTCTATGTCCGGGTATTCCCATAGATAGAAGAGTTGCATGCAAAGCTGTTGGTCTAACTCCCACTCGTGGATCGTAGACATTTGTCTGCTCCTACGTTGTCGGTCCCCGCAAGGTGAACCACCAGTAGCAGTATGTCCCTTGGGATACACCAATCCCAAATTTCCATTGATAAGTCGAGCCAGCGCAGGCAACCTTGTCCCGCCCTGCTTGTTGATGTAAAAAAACAGCAGTGATGTTGTTGGAAGCAATTTGGACAACTTGATGCTGTAGGACAGTTTCAAAAGATTTGAGAGCATTGAAAATCGCCAAGAGTTCGAGGAAGTTGATATGCTTCTTCGCTTCCCGTCGGTTCCAAGTCCCTTGGACCCGAAGTCCTGCACATGCCGCACCCCGCTCGATGAGGGACACATCGGTGTACAATGTCACTGTCCGTTGTGGGGGTCGGAACGGTACATCGATAGACAGATTGTCTAGAGCAGTCCACCATGCCATGGTATGGAGGATTGACACTGGAATCTGAATTAACTTGCTTGGTGGGTCCCACTGCGGATGAAACGACTTGTTGAAAAACAACTGTAGAGGCCGAAGCCGGAGTCTGGCATGGTACAATGGCAACTGCAGCAGCCATGTGCCCCAAAAGTCTCTGTATAGTGACAGCCTGTACAGTCCAGTCCTGTCGAATCCAATGGATATGTACACAAAGAGTGTCTCGACGGTTCAGAGGAAGAAATGTCCTCTCTAGAGTAGAGTCGATATGTGCTCTGATGAAATCAACGACCTGCACAGGAATAAGGGATGATTTCTTGTGGTTAATGCAAAGTCCAAGATCATCAAGCAAAGCACAAGTTTCGTGTACAGCTGACAGGAGACTGTCTCTAGTCTGGGACACAATCAACCAATCATCCAAGTATGGGTATATTTGTATACCCTGAAGGCACTGGAGCCGTGGCGAGACCGAATGGCAGGACATTGAATTCGAATATATTGGATCCGACAGTGAAACGTAGAAAGCGTCTATGAGAAGGATGAATTGAGATATGGAAATATGCACCCTTCAAGTCCAGTGAGGCGAACCAGTTCTCTCTCCTCAGCAATGGAAAGATATTTTGTAAGGTGGTCATCCAAAACCTTCTAGGTTTGATGTACCTGTTAACATCTCGCAAGTCCAGGATAGGACGAAGACCACCATCCCATTTCGGGACCATAAAATATCTGGAATAGAATCCGTGCAGCCCTTCAGAGCGAGAGAGTTGTCGAAACGATCCTTTACGAAGTAGCTGATAGACCTCATCGCATAGTACCGAAGAGCGAGGTGTAAATCGGATCGGGCTCAATGGAGGAACGATGTCGAATTCTATTCTATATCTGAGCTGAATGATGGACAACACCCACCTATCAGATGTAATGGACTCCCAAATGGGGAGTCGGCTTTGGAGCCAGCCTCCAAAAGGGAGAGGGGAAGGTGGGAAGTGGAGAGATGGAATGGTTTGTGGATCGACTTGAGCTTATGGTCGGTCTTTGCATGAAACAGACCGGTACCATCAAACGGCATTTCTTCTATTCTCCTCTTCATTTCCTCAGGGAAATTACAATTCCTTAGCCATGCATGCCGTTGAAGAGAAACAGCACTGGCCAGGGTCCTAGAGTCAGTGTCCACATGATGTCTTGCAGTGGAAAGTTGTTGTATTGCCACTTGCATTGCCTCCTTTATGAACACCCTGGTCAGGTCCGCTTGATGGTCCGGAAGGGAGGAGGCGATGTTTTCCATCTTTTGCATTATAAAGTATTGGTAACCCACCAGCGTCGCTTCATAATTTGATATGTGTAGGCCGAGTCCAGAGGCCGCATAGACTCGGCATGCAAGCGTATCAATCTTCCTCCTTTCCTTATCGTGAGGGGTGGTGTGACCCCTCGACTCCCTACCCTGGGAGGACTCAACCACCACCAAGTTCGGCTTCAGGTGACGTAGCAGGAATGGTATATGTCTTCCTCCCGAACCCAGTACATGGCCTCGTGTCAACGAGACGTAGCCAGTGGTTGAGCTGGTTGGTCCCAGGGCTGGACCATCACTTAGTGGAGGGTAGTAATGAGCGGCAAGGCTATGGCTGCAGACTGCTTGCCCTGGACGATGTTGTAAAATCTATCGGTGCTGGGACTGGGGTGATGGTGGGCCTTGATCTCCAGTGACCAAACCAGGCGAGAAATGAGCTCCGCGAAGTTAACATGGGGCTCGTCCGGAGACCCAGGGCCCTGGGAGGTAATGGCCATATCGGGAGATGTGGAGTCCACTTCCAACTTGTCTGAGTCTTCCTGATAGAGGTAGAGCTCGCTGGAAGAGGAGGTCTCAGGGGACGTTGGGCGCTCCCTCTCTGCAGGCCCCGAAGTAGACAGTGCCTCCCTCGGGACCAGTGGTGACTGATGGTCCTGTGGGTAATAGGCGAATGGGTGGTATTCTCCCCAACCTGAGAAACCACCGTAGCCAGGCATTGGCCAGTCCTCAGCTTGACGGTCAGCGGAACGGCTTTGACGTCCAGGTGGTGACGGAGATTCCGCAGGTGGCCCGGCTGTAGGCATTGGGGTTGGAGAGTGCTCCCTCGGTGGGGAGTCTCTGATCTCTCCATCTGAGATCGACTCCCTAAGCGGCACCTCCGGTTGTGGAGGAGACGCGCTCTCAGGCTAAACAATTTGCCTGGGGGATCCTGGCGGAGTCACCTGCATTGCTGACTGTAGGGCCGGTCCTGAGGGAATTGGTACCATAGCAGCGGTCGGTATCAGGAACCCTGACAAACCCGAACCCCGGTGTTTGGGGTGATTGGGTTTTTTGCCCTTACGAGCCGGCTTGCCTGCCTTATCTTTCCTCAGTTTTTTTGTGCCCGGAGGACTTATCAGACCCAGTGTGCTTATGCTTCTCCTGTTGTTTAGTTGGGGGTTGCTGCTGGGCCTCCACTGGAGTAGCGCCTTCGTCTGAAGGATGCTGTGGAGGTGCACTGAGTCCGAGGTAGGGCGCTTCAAGGGCACAGCCAAGGCAGAGGCGGGGCGCTGAGGAGGCGTGGTCGAAGAGGAGCCAGGCCTTAAGACCAACTTGTCTGATTGCATCAAGGCCTGGTCCCAGAGGAGCTTGTGGAGATGTTTCTCCCTATTTTTTCTGGCCTGCTTAGTGAAGGCCAAGCAATGGCCACACTTATCGGTTCTATGCCCCTCATTGAGGCAGAGGAGGCATATATCATGCAGGTCCGCTGGGGACATCTTGGAGCCGCACTTGATACATTTGCAAAATGCCACTTGCTGTGCCATCACAAAAAGGAAAAAAGAAGGTAGTGCAGAGGGTGAAGTTATAATATTTTTGGTTTGTTTGGTTTTTTTATAGAGAAATAAATAAATACATACATACATACGGGTAAGAGAAAAAACTTGGAATATTAACAAGGTAGGTTTAAGAACCGTAGAACTAACACGAGGCAGAATCTAAGTGAGAGACGAACAGGCACAAGGCACAGCGAACGGCGGTCGCAGAGACTGAGTAAAATGGTGGACACTCCACTCTATTTATACTATGAAGGGAGAGGGGAGTGGAGTTTTCCTGCCAAAAACCGTTAGCTTTCTGATCTTTTGCCCTAGGCACTGCGCAGGCGCAGCACCCATATGTGTGATGCACAGAGGCCACGACGAAGAAGACTAGCCATACTATATAGATTACCAGCTATATTTTCCAAATAAGTTATTAGCTGAGAAATATCCACCAGAGAAATACAGGTGAATATGAGGAAGAGATGCTGCAATAATTACCATGGTGTATTAATTACCAGGCCATATTCCAAAGACTTTGAGGAAGAGGGAAAGGACACCGCATGAACCAGAATTTCTTCACTGGAGCTGAATTCCTTCAGCATTCCTTCACTGTACTGTGAGTATCAGTTAAGGATCATTTTGACCCCTTAATGCACTACATGCATGAGTGAACTAAATTTTTCAAATGCCCCTAACTCAGATCGCTCACTTCCAAATGGTTGGGTCCCTTGCTAGGGGATGCCGAAGGGACAAATAAGAATGTAGATACAACCAATATACAATTCAAATCTCAGGAAAAAGCAAAGCTAAAACATTTCAAATGTTTCAAATATTTAATTGTTCAGAAGATCATTTACATTTTTCTTAAACATTTCATCCAGTGGCCACTTTGGACACTGGTTCTAGAAAATTATTTATAGGAAACAGCATGTTCCCTCACAAGCACTAAAATAACTTATTTAGTGGTAAATTTACCTGCAGAACTTTAGCCAGTAAGGTCAAGACAGCCATTTTGCTCTCAGGAGAAGAATCTATGGTCCACCAGTGGTTAAGCTCTCCCCAGTTTTTTAATATAGCAGACACTAATTCCACACCTTGTTGCTTGCGAACAGTACGATCTCTAAAACTTTGATCCAGCATGCCATTCAAAACAGTACCAACCTGAAATGTAGATTATTGCTACCATGAAATAATGACAGCATTTTATGCAATTCAATTTTAACACTGTGGGATTAAAAAAGAATGCCTGCATGATTAGCAAATTAATTACTAGAGTAGTATGTACATTCTCTATAGCTGTGTCTATCAAAGGCACAGTGCCTCGGATGTACTTAGATTCCCATCATTTAGGGTTCCCCAACATTCCAAAAGTAAAAACATGTAAACTCTTGTGGGTGGGATGGTGTAAATTGATGTCCTGCAACAGCAGGGGCTTGGACCTGAGGTCCTTCATGGCCCTTTCCAACTCTACTATTCTACAATTCTGTTTAAATAAAATGGTCCACTGATAGGTCAGTGGTAGGAAGAAAATCATTATAGGGCACAGCCATTTTCTGTACAGTATTAGCAAACATCTAATAGCAGATCATCTCTAATGTATCACTAGGATTATTCTCTGGTAGTTCTTGGGTAGTAGTATACAAATATCTGCATGGACCAGAAACAAAATTCTAATGAAAACAGAAAGAACGATGAATGCACAAACACACTGAACAGCTTTAGTTCTATTTTTTAAATTACACTTATTTGGGGAACAGAATTTGAAAGACAATAAATCTGTCAACTCGGTATTTTAAGGCAGAGTATAGTACCATTTTGGGGCTGTATACAGCTGATTTCATAAGCTGAAGTACTGCTATATCCAGGTTTTTCAAGAGCTGCCTATTAATGGTTTCACAGAATAAGCTGTAGAAATACTCTCCATGAGAAAAGCTGATTAGATTTCTTTGGGACTCTTCTGATACTGGCACAGATAACATGTGTGTGTTCAATAAAAGGTTCACCAGCTCTTTGCACTATAAGAAATAAAAACAAATGAGTTAAAATCTGTTTTTCAATATTACAAAGATGTTTTTCAAACAAAAACATAATGGTCAGGTACAGCTTTTCTGATAATTAAAATACTAAATAAATTGACATGACTGAACAAGCATTCAAAAACCAAAGTACTCACTAGGAACAATATTCATTCTGCTCAATGAATGGGTAAATTCCTCCCTTTCACACAAACAGAAGGATAGCTGTGCAAAATAACACCTAATTGAGGGGTACAATCAAGTTGCAAGAGACATTTATTTTAAAAACTTAATCATTAAAGCAAAAAAACTTGTTAACATGAGTTTTGGAGATCAAAGAAAAGTGGGGCAGGAGACACACACAAAAAACCATCACCAACCAAATGAAGGTCACAATATGCTGCTCTCCAGTCCTGAAGTAGTTACAGACAGGAATTAATTATAACAACTCCTTGATAAAGATGTCTTCCATCAAGTAAGGAAAATAAATATTAATAATGAGCACTAGTATTTCTTCCTCCTTCAGTGATCACTGCCGTGCTGTGGCGAAGGGGCTTGCGTAGCTCAATGAAGCTATGAGCTATGTCGTGCAGGGTCACCCAAGACGGACAGGTTATAGCAAAGAGCTCTGACAAAACGTGATCCACTGGAGAAGGAAATGGCAACCCACTCCAGTATCTTTGCCATGAAAACCCCATGGACAGTACCAAAAGGCAAAAAGATACGACACCGGAAGATGAGTCCCTCAGGTTGGAAGGTGTCTAATATGCTACTGGGGAAGAGCAGAGGACTAGTACTAGTAGCGCCAGAAAGAATGAAGTGACTGGGTCAAAGCCGAAAGGACACTCAGTTGCCAATGTATCTGGTGGTGAAAGGAGAGTCCGATGCTGCAAAGATCTATACTCCATAGGAACCTGGAATGTAAGATCCATGAATCAAGGTAAGCTGGATGTGGTCAAACGAGAGATGACAAGACTGAACATCGACATCTTAGGAATCAGTGAACTAAAATGGACAGGCATGGGTGAATTTAGTTCAGATGACCATCAGGTATACTACTGTGCACAAGAATCCCTCAGAAGAAATGGAGTAGCCTTCATAGTCAATAAAGGAGTAGGAAAAGCAGTACTGGGATACAATCTCCAAAATGACAGAATGATCTCAGTTGGAATCCAAGGCAAACCATTCAACATCACAATAGTCCAAGTCTATGCCCCAACCACTGGTGCTGAAGAGGCTGAAGTTGACCTATGAAGGCCTACAACACCTTCTAGAATTAACTCCAAAAATGATGTCCTTATCATCATGGGGGATTGGAATGCTAAAGTAGGAAGCCGAAAGATACCTGGAATAACAGGCAAGTTTGGCCTTGGAGTACAAAATGAAGCAGGGCACAGGCTGGTAGAATTTTGTCAAAAGAATACGATGGTCATAGCAAACACACTTTTCCAACAACCCAAGAGATGACTCTACACATGGACATCATCAGACGGTCAACACAGAAATCAGATTGACTATGTGCTTTGCAGCCAAAGATGGAGAAGCTCTATACAGTCAGTAAAAACTAGACCAGGAGCTGACTGTGGCTCAGATCATGAGCTTCTGGTTGCAAAATTTAGGCTTAAGTTGAAGAAAGTAGGGAAAAGCACTAGGCCACTCAGGTATGACCTAACTCATATCCCTGATGAATATACAGTAGAGGTGACAAATAGATTTAAGGAATTAGATCTGATAGACAGAGTGCCTGAAGAACTATGGATGGAGGTTTGCAACATTGTACAAGAGGCAGCAACTAAAGCCATCCCAATGAAAAAGAAATGCAAGAAAGCAAAATGGCTGTCTGAGGAAGCTTTACAAATAGCTGAGGAAAGAAGGGAAGCAAAAGGAAAGGGAGAAAGAGAAAGATACAAACAATTGAATGCAGAATTCCAGAGAACAGCTAGAAGAGATAAGAATGCCTTCCTAAATGAACAATGCAAAGAAATAGAAGAAAACAATAGAATAGGGAGGACCAGAGATCTCTTCAAGAAAATTAGAGATATGAAGGGAACATTTCATGCAAAGATGGGCATAATAGAGGACCAAAATGGCAGGGACCTAACAGAGGCAGAAGAGATTAAGAAGAGGTGGCAAGATTACACAGAAGAACTATACAAGAAAGAGCTTAACATCCCTGATAACCACGATGGAGTGGTCACTGACCTCGAGCCAGACATCCTGGAATGTGAAGTCAAATGGGCCTTAGGAAGTCTGAGCAACAACAAAGCTAGTGGAGGTGACAGTATTCCAGCTGAACAATTCAAAATCCTGAAAGACGATGCAGTTAAAGTGCTATACTCAATATGCCAGCAAATTTGGAAAACTCAACAGTGGCCACAGCATTGGAAAAGGTCAGTTTACATTCTGATCCCAAAGAAGGGCAACGTTCAAACTACCGCACCATTGCACTCATTTCACATGCTAGCAAAGTGATGCTCAAAATCCTACAAGCTAGGCTCCAGCAGTATGTGGACGGAGAACTACCAGAAGTACAGGCAGGATTTCAAAGAGGAAGAGGAACTAGAGATCAAATTGCCAATATACGCTGGATCATGGAGAAAGCTAGGGAGTTCCAGAAAAACATCTACTTCTGCTTCATTGACTATGCTAAAGCCTTTGATTGTGTGGATCACAACAAATTGTGGCAAGTTCTTAAAGCGATGGGAGTACCAGACCATCTTATCTGTCTCTTGAGAAACCTATATGCGGGTCAAGAAGCAACAGTGAGAACTGGACATGGAACCACTGATTGGTTCAAAATTGAGCAAGGAGTTTGGCAAGGCTGTATACTGTCACCCTGCCTATTTAACTTATATGCAGAGCACATCATGAGAAAGGCAGGGCTAGATGAATCACCAGTTGGAATCAAGATTGCTGGGAGAAATATCAACAACCTCAGATATGCAGATGATACCACTCTCATAGCAGAAAGTGAAGAGGAACTAAACAGCCTCTTGATGCGGGTGAAGGAGGAGAGCGCAAAAGTTGGCTTGAAACTCAACATCAAGAAAACTAAGATCATGGTATCCGGTCCTCTCACTTCCTGGCAAATAGATGGGGAAGAAATGGAGGTAGTGACAGATTTTATTTTCCTGGGCTCCAAGATCACCGCAGACGGGGACTGCAGCCAAGAAATTAAAAGACGCTTGCTCCTGGGGAGGAGAGCTATGGCAAATCTAGACAGCATACTAAAAAACAGAGACATCACCCTGCCAACAAAAGTGCGTATAGTCAAGGCTATGGTTTTCCCACTTGCAATGTATGGCTGTGAAAGCTGGACCATAAGGAAGACCGCGCGCAAAAGGATTGAGGCCTCTGAGTTGTGGTGCTGGAGAAGACTCCTACGAGTCCCTTGGACTGCAAGGCGATCAAACCGGTCAGTCATAGAGGAGATCAACCCTGACTGTTCTTTAGAAGGCCAAATAGTGAAGATGAAACTCAAATACCTTGGCCACCATTGAGAAGGAAGGACTCCCTGGAGAAGAGCCTAATGCTGGGAACAATAGATGGCAAAAGAAGAAGGGGACGGCAGAGGATGAGGTGGCTGGATGGAGTCACAGAGGCAGTTGGTGTGAGCTTAAGTGGACTCCGGGGGATGGTGGAGGATAGGAAGGCCTGGGGGAATGTTGTCCATGGGGTCCTGATGGGTCGGACACGACTTCGCGACTAACAACAACAACAAAGTATTTCTTCCGCTCTCAAAAGGGGATGCTTCATTAGATGAAATGTGAAAAAACAGTACCCAGCCTGTGTTCTAGTATAGTACCCACCTGCAAAAAGCTACTTTGGCATATGCACAGCCATTGTCCCCACCTCTAGATCAGATACCTACAATGGCAGAGATGCCAACATCCTCTCTAGGCTTTGTCTGTTTGGAATTTAGAATATGGGGTAAGGAAAGTTATGCAGCATTCTTGCACCAAACAGAAGAGGAAATTGACTACAGGAACAATATGTAGTGTCTACTGTATGTGTGGGGTGATTCTATCTTGATGAAAAATACAGAGTATTTTTCCCAAGTAATAAGCTCCCTACAGAAATGAGTGTGAATTTCAAATGCATGGGTCAGATGCGCTCAAAGGTACACAGCTCATTTCTTAGACCTAAAACTAATGCTGTTCCTTCCTTCTCTTCTCCTAAGTGAGACTTGTCACTGAACAAAGATGCAACTACAAAAGGGAAAAAAGAACAGTTTCTTAACACTGCAATTCAGATACAGAGCAGTCCAATAAGAGTTGTCCAGAATGGTAAGAGCGTGGGGCTCATATGATTAGAATTCCTGCCTTAACGTGTGCAAGTGAGGATACCCATCAAACAATGTCTTCTCCATTGAGAAAGAATGGCTCTTGTGCAGAAATACATATTCAAGGATATTATTAAACTTCCAGTTATTCCTGACAGAGGAAATGATTTAATTTTCTCCAATATACTAAAATAAAACATTAGAAAATGTACACTTGCCATCAATAAGGTCAACCCCCTACCTGCACACCAAAAGCAAAAGCCAGGTCCAACAGTTGCTCAGCTAACTGCTTACTGTTGCTGTCCAACAAGGGAAGGGACTTCCTTTCATTTCCTGGTGCAATATCTTTGTATACAACCAACATGAGCTTAGAGCCAGTCTCACAATATGGATCTGTACCCTTAAGGGAGAGAAAAATGAGAAAAGATATATTTGAGGAGTAAAGATTCAAGTTGTAATTACAAGGGGCCCTTTTTATTTTTCTTTCCCCTTACATATTCTTTTTGAATTGTCAAGAATAATACAAAAGAAAGTATGTGCCTACCCCACATTCACCCCTCACCCAACATAACTAAAAGCCTAAACTCCAGTGTTTAAATGCTTTCATGATAGCTGTCACTAAAAATACTTAAATATAAACAACGCTGGGATTAGATGTAACCCAAAAGTCCACAGGTTCAAATGCAAGGCAAATGGGAAGATGAGGGCAAATGATTGTTTCATTTTTTTGCTGCAGAGAAAATTCTTGTCTATTCATTAAAAGCATTAAAAGCTGATACATAATGTATAGCCCCTCGTTCTGGATCTTTGTCAAATTGATACAATGTCAGTATTTTAGTCATTAGTAAGAGCACATTTTACACCATCTTCCTCTGTGGAAATACCAAAACCAATATATGTGAAGTTTTATTTTTACCTGAGATTGTAAGATACAGTGAAGCAAACCAGACTTGTGAAGCTGCTTGCATGCAGACAGAATGGAACCAAGTCTAACATGATCCAGTTGGACTTCTGAATTATATAGCTCAACACTGCAAAGCTCCTCAATGCTGTAAAAAAAAGATATATGAAGCAAATAAATACTGACCATGTAGCCATTACCATGAAACACCAAAAACTGAATCAAAAATTATTTGCATCATTCTAATGCACTTACATTAAAACACTGTGTTCAGAAGCATCCTACCTTTTTGAGGTTATCATTTTCTTTACACCGCTCTCTAAAGGTTCCTTATATGGAGATTTCATCAAAGCTTTTATAAGCCTCACACAAACATTTGGGAGATTTTCCATAACTTGTACATCAGCTACATTAAAGCCTACACTTTTGGGTTCACAGATGGTTGTCGCAATGAGTTCTATCAGATTGTCATTAAGTAACTCTCTTTCAAGCAGCTAAGAACGATAAAATTAAAAATGAGACAAGTTGTTTTAATTTTGAAACCCAACCATTTGCAAGTACTTTAAGATGTAATATTAAAGATTCTGTCTGTGAACAAAATAGTCCTGTCAGTCTTCACACACTTCTTTTTGAAATTCTGTCATATTTTAAAATACAACTAATAAACTCAAGATTATATTACATGAATGGCTAATCTGTTCTGTATGGGTATGGAAGAAAAGTAATTGAACTAATTGTCAAGAATATACATACATTTCTTAATCACTCTGGTATGTGGACAGCCATTATATTTTAGTTTAAAAATTAACTTTAATTATGTCCAAAACTAGGATACATCTACCCATAAGTTCAACCCCCTGACAATGATGAAGCTTACTCTCAAGAAAGTATTCCCAGGATTGTTCTTTAGGATAAAAGGTAATCTAGTCTTCTTAGCTAATAATTAATGCAATGGAATAAGATATGCTACTCTTTCATTAGTATAGTATCACTGATTGCAGAGGCCATTTTATGAGGCACAAACACAACCAGGAACCAAACCACTTTTTAAGGCTTATGGAAAGGGCTTGTCTCTTAATTTATTTCTCTTCAAATTGACCCCATGCCACCCAACAAACAGCTTTCAAAAGTACTTTGTCATGATGGAAGAAAAGCCGGGGCTGTTTGAAAAAAAAACACACACACACAGCCTAAGCCCTTAGTCCCCTTGAGTTTGTTTGGATCCTGACCGACAGACCAAAACCTACCATCCAGAAATCCTGCTGCTGGGTCTCCAAAATCATGCTGACAAAAACCATAATACGAACTATAATTGTACATTTGCTATAATTGTATTCTTCTTTTTCCTGTGGACTAAATACATTGCCTTTGGATCCAATGCTAAAACAGTGCTCAGCACCAGACACATCATGCAAGGCAATTTTTTCAAGGAAGAATTTCAGTGATGTCAGAAATGAAGATCCTTTATTCATAACTGTAAGCAATTATGAGAACATGAAAGAGTTACCACAAAATGCAAAATACAGTCATATACTGTTAGACATGAAAATTATGTGAAAGGAATAATGGCACAATTACATGTGCTTCAGCACTCTAAAATTTCATTCAATTTTTCTTCTGAAACAATGTTTCCTTCACACTAGTATATGTTATTTTTTAAAAACCTCATAATTTAAATATTATTTCACAATGCTCTTTGCTGTAGTAGATGTAGGAAGAAGAATCAAAAAAGCCCTTTCTGTGATTTACCTACCTAGTATCTCATTTGGTGTAATCACTCTATGCTCAATAAAAGTATTATAGCAATCCAAAGCACTCAGAAGCATATCCATCCATTGCACGGTAGCTCTCAAATTAAAGGCCTCTTGCAGGTCATATAGAGTTGGATGGGACAAGATTCCAGACACATTTTCATCTTCATAGCCACCTCCTTCAAATTTCTTTAGGAGAAAACAGACCCCGTTTTTCTGAAGAACATCACTCAACCATGAGGATGGAGAACTGTTTCCTGGTGGAAAAACACAAATACAAGGTTTTTAGATAAAACTCTCGCAGACATCCAACTCTTTGTCTATAATTTAAAAAGCACAACCAAACAGGGGTTAGTGTATGACAAACTAACCTATTTTATATAAATTACAGTTTATTTCCCTTTTTAATGAATTTCCTGATCAGTGGAAACGATGGCTTAAGGAAGCCTACCCTGCTTCTTCCTATCCTCAGACTTTATACCTAGATAATGTGAATTCATTACCACCCAAAACAAGAATTTAGTAACCAAAAGTTGACTCTCCTAGGTAGAATGTAACAAATTCACAGATTTATTTATTTATTTATTTATTTATAGTATCATGAGAAGAAATCTATAATGTACATAATTTCACAGTACTTTTACAAGCAAAAAACTAGCAGATTGATTGATTGATTAATTAAAACATTTATAGGCCACCCCATCACAACAAAGCCTCGGGGCAGATTCTTAGACTATAATTCTGCACACAGTTCACCTGCTTAAATCTTACTGAGTTGAATAAGATTTAAACAACCTATAGGTATGCAGAATTGCAGAAGTTTTATTGAGATCCCATTTTTCATTAATAGATTAAAGCTTTGTGTGGAGCCATATAAGAGAGACCAAGGCTGAAAGAATATAACCACTTATTCCTCTCATGGCAGAGGTAATGTTTGAACTTAGAAACTCCCGTTACACCACAGTCTTTTGGTCGATACCCAACACTAACAACAGGCTATCCACACATTCTGAAATTTGCAAACCTGGTAACAATGGAACAAATTCAAAGAAAAGCTCCATGACTTTATGTCGGCACTCTGTTTGTGGTCGTCCACACTGTGTTAAAAGCCACATGACTACATCCACCAGACATACTGATATGGGTGGAAATCCCCTAGATGAAGATAACAAAAATGTCTAAAGTTATAAACTGAATCCAGCATGGCAAGTTGCTGTTCTGTTTGTCCATTTAAATAGAAAATTAAGCATTTCATATGCACCAGCAATAGAGGAGATAACTAATTCATGCACAAGAGAGCCCAATGAAGATCAGTGTCTTAGTGCTGCAAATAGCTTGCAAAAGCAGCAACTTTTCTCCATCACACAGCTGATGGCACTAGCTGGGTAGTATATAGGATTTCAAGCTTTATCAAGTGTATTCAAAATATTTGATATATTTATCATAATTAGTATAGCAACATTCCATGATTTTCCTGCAAGGAACCCAAGACAGCTTAGCATAATCCCTCCTCTACTTCTCTTTAACTTCACAACAACCCTGCCATGTGGGTTTGGCTGAGAGTCAGTGAATGACCCAAAGTCACCAAGTGAACTCAGGGATTCTGGGGCAACTAAAACTCAAATCTTCCAAGTCCCAGTCCACATTCTAACCATGATGTCAGACTGACTCTCCAATATATAATGATATGAGTATATATTAAAAATACTATGTGGTTCCCCCCACATCTCTCTCGCTCTCAGCCCTCCCACACACACAATGTGCCCCTCAGAACACCAAAAAGATTACTAACCGAGGTAATCTCCGATTGCTTTCTTTGTTCAAGATAGGTGCTTTACGTTTGATTATACGCTTCAAGTGATCAACTGCATCACAACACTGTTGGGTTGTGCCTGTTTTCAAAGTGAAAAGATTTATTCAGTAAAAGGTGTCAAATACAATTTCTAAAAGATTAGGACTGTTTCTGTTCTAGTACCCTATGCTTAAAATGTACATGTAAAAGAAGAGCCTAAGAGTTAAGTAATCACTGCAAACTGTGAAACACCCCAAAACACATATCAGAAACCTACACTTGGATATGTATGACTGTCAGCATGTTTTCTAGTGCTGCTTGTGCTTTACAATGTTAACATTGTAACAGCTTCTGAAGCAGAAAGAGAAAAATGCCAAACATTTTAGGACTACATGTCTGTTAAGCACCAAATGTAAGCTTTAGTCATAAAACTTTGAAGAAAGCTATAAATGTGCACCTAAAGCTTTATCGTCTCCATGTGTCAAGGCCAGACTTTCTAAGTACACAACCAGTGCTTCAAAGACGAACTGGTCCACAAGAGCACTTTCTTCCCTGGAAAAAAAGAGAAAACAGATTAAGAATTGGACTGTGATAAGTATAAGACAAGAAGCTTGCTTTTTATGTTGACTGAAATAAGAAAGCATAATTGAGGAGTACACTGCTTAGCAAGGAGACAAAAGCTGAAAATACCCTCTCTTGTCTTGCCAGGCATTATTTATTTATTAATTAGAGTCATAGCCCCCTTTTTTCTTTTTCAAAGAACTCAAAGTGGCTTTCATAATTTTCCTCCTCCTCTACTAAAGCTCATCCCCACAACAACAACCGTGTGAAGTAGTTTGTGCTGAGAGTGACTATCCCAGTCATCCAGTTGACTCCATGGCTAGAAGTGGACTAGAACTCAGATCACCTAAGTCTCCACTCTTAACCACTACACCACACTGGCTCTCAATCAATCAATCAATAATCAATCAATTATTCAATCAAGTGAGCCAAGCCACATCAACAGAAGGCAAGTTCCCCTAATCGAACAAGATAAAAATCTTTTCAAGACAAGAATATTCTGTCCCTCTACCCAATCCCCCAAAAGTTGTTATTTGGCCTCAGAAGAAAACAAGTTCTGCCCAAATCTCTTGAAAGTTGTTGTTTGACCTCAGAGGAAGAATCTCAAAAGTTTGAAGCTGTATTAAACCACAGAGAACATAGAAACATAGAAACAGAGCGAGTCAGAAGGGACCTCCTGGGCCATGTAGTCTGACCTCCGGCACCAGCCAGCTCCGCTCACGACATGCCCACCATGTGCATGTCCTTTGAACACCCTCACCGATGGGGACTCAACGACCTCTCGTGGAAGCCCATTCCACACCCTCGGGGTCCTGACTGTCAGGAAGTGCTTCCTGGCATCCAAATGGAACCTTGGCTCCCTGAGCTTTGCTCCATTGGAACGCATCCTGCCTTCCTCTGCAGGAGAGAACAGGTCTCTACCCATCTGCATGTGACACCCCCTCACATACCTGTATGTCGCCAACATATTCCCTCTGAGTCTCCTCTTCTCCAAGCTGAAGAGACCCAGTTCCCTCAGTCTTGCCTCATATGGCATCCCCTGCAAACCAGCCACCATCCTTGTGGCCCTACGCTGCACTGACTCCAACCTGGCTATATCCTTTCTGTAATGAGGGGCCCAAAACTGAACACGGTACTCCAGTTGCGGGCGCACCAGAGTCGTGTAGAGTGGTAGTAATACCTCTCTCGATCTTGAAGCCACACTTCTGGCTATGCAACCAAGGGTGGTATTCGCCCTCTTGACCACCGCATCACACTGCTGACTCATGTTTAGCCTGCGGTCAACCAGTACCCCGAGGTCCCTTTCACAAGTGCTGCTCTCCAGCCACTTGTCACCTAACCTGTACTTATGACAGCTATTCCTATGCCCCAAGTGCAAGACCTTGCACTTATCCACATTGAACGCCATCCTGTTGTCTCCTGTCCACTTCCATAGTCTGTCCAGATCCTTTTGGATCTGGAGTACCTGCTCTTCAGTTGTGGCCACTGCTCCAGTTTTAGTGTCGTCTGCGAATCTGATCAGCAGACTGTTCACCCCTTCTTCCATGTCATTAATGAAAAGATTAAACAGGATCGGCCCCAGGACAGAGCCCTGGGGGACCCCGCTTGTCACTGGCTGCCATCCCGACGATTCCCCGCTAATGGTTACCTTCTGCTTTCGGTCAGTCAGCCATGCCCTAATCCACCGGACAGTGCTTTGGTGTATCCCAAAACTCCTCAGTTTCTCCACCAGGATATCATGGGGCACTTTGTCAAAGGCCTTGCTGGAATCCAGGTATACCACATCCACTGCATTCCCTCCATCTAGCCATCTTGAAACCTTGTCATAGAATTCCACAAGGTTTGTCTGGCAGGACCTGTTTTTGCGGAAACCGTGTTGTGTGGCTGTCAGCCTCCCTTCCCTATCTAGCATCACTAGATCTCTCTCTATTATGAGCCTTTCCATTGTTTTTCCTACAATGGACGTAAGGCAAACTGGACTATAATTCCCCATGTCCTTCCTACTACCCTTTTTGAAAATTGGGACCACCGATGCCACCCTCCAGTCCTCTGGAACTTCACCCGTTCTCCACGAGGTCTCAAAAATGGAGGCCAGCGGGTGTGAGAGAACCCCTGCCAACTCTCTTAGTACTCTCGGGTGTAACCCGTCAGGGCCGGGTTACACCCGAGTTATAAACAAAACCTGTTTGTAGAATATGTTTTAAAAATTAGTACATAACAAAATATTTTGGTTGATACTAAAGTCTTGTTTCACATTATCTATGTCTTCATATTATTTTTATCCAACTTCACAGAAGTATTAATTTCTGTTGCTCACCTAAATTCTCTGTAGATGTTATTAAAAGCAAGTGCTGCTCCTAACCGCTTGAAAGCACTGGGATGGAGGGCAAGGCTGTACAGTCTCTTGAAGAGGGACTTGGTATTCACTGGACTTTTCTCCTGCTGCTGTGGTATAGTCTGCTTAATGGACCATTTCAAATATTCACAGACACATTGACCACAGAAATCTCTCAAAGTGCTATCTACAGGATCAACTATCCCATCCTGAAACAAAAAAGAAAGTCAGTTCATTATAAACAATTTTTGCAATAGTATTCAAAAGTATTTTGTCTTGGTTCACAAGATATGATAGCCAGCGTGGTGTAGTGGTTAAGAGCACAGGACTGGGACTTCGGTGATCTGGATTCTAGCCCTGCTCAGCTGTGGAGCCAACTGGGTGACTTTGGGCCAGTCACAGACTCTCAGCCCACCCCACCCCACCCAGTTGCTGTTGAGGAGATAAGACTGAGAGTAGAAGAGGGAATGATGTGAACTGCCTTGAGTTCTCTGTAAGAAAAAAGGTGGGATATAAATCTAATAAAATAAGAGCGTCTATTTAAACAAGATCTCTGGCTTGTTCACAAAGCTTTAAAATATAAGTATACAAGTACGACCAACCAATCAAGAAAATACACATACTATTTAAAAACACAGAAATTGCCATAGATCCAACAGAACAAATCAGCATTAAAAATCAATATAAAGATTACACTGAAAGTTAGCAGAGGATAGATCAATTATTTCCAAGAGTAAAATGCATTGAAAAGGAATTTTAAAACTCTAGAAAATAACTGATGCCAAGAAATTCTAACAGAAATATCAGGCAAGCCACTCTGGAGAGGGCATTCAATAATTAGGGCACCTTCCTCACCTCGGGTAAAGGTACCTAAGGAACAGCCTTTGATGAAGATTTAAGTGCCTACAGAGGAATATACAAGAGGAATATACAAGAATCCTTCAGGTAACTTGGCCCCTATATGTTTTGAGCTTTTAAAGTTAAAACCAGTAGTTTGAATTGGAATTCAAAATGGACTGGAAGCCAGTCTAAGTCAAAAATACTGGGCAGGGAAGGGTAGTAGTATTTTATGAACAATGGAATAGAGGTCTGGTTAAAAATGAATGAAAATCCTGCTGGGTTCTACAAAATACGATTTCTAGAGATAGACAAAAGAAATAAAAAAGTTTAAGGAGATGGTCCACATGCATATATTTAACCAAATCAGTGATGTATGTTAAGGCAAAATAAAATCTTTGTCATCAAAACAACATCAGATATATTTCATTTATTATACTTCTATGCTATAAAGCTCTCTAGACAATTCAAAAGCTTAAATGTACAACATAACACAATATACTTGAAAAGAAAGTTGAATGTTTATAACATTGACAAAGATATTTAGAATTCATTTCTTTAATACCAATTACCTACCAAAATTGCTTCTAGTAATATCACTGTATCCTGACTTTCAAACTTTTTGCTATTTGTGAACCAGTGAATTAGCTCCATAACTAGAGTCCCATAAAGTTGCCTTGTAATCTAAAAAGGAAAAATGAAGCAACATTGAATTATTTACCTTATATTTTAGATTAATGCTTATATTAAGTGGTTCCAAAACTTAGAGTTTCTCCCACAAATACATCTTCAGAAAGTTAAAGGAGTGCACTTTGAAAATACAGAGTGCAGACTCTTCTTGTCATATTTAGTTAAATACCAAGGATAGCAAAATGAACAGTCTTAATTTTTCCTTTTTTAAAGAGCTATTTTTCTTAGTCCATTTTGCTGAGTAAATCAGTCTATTTGTGAATAGCCATTGGTTAATTTGCATCACAGAGAATGCATGAAAATTTTGTATCAGTCAGGCATTGAATATCTGGCTCTTTGTAAGATGGTTCTCTTGGATAGGAAAGGTGTTGTTCTGAACACGGATCTCCTACAAAGGAGACATGCGTGATTAAGTGTAAAGACACTCAAGGGAGCCATTGTGGTGCACTGGTGAAGTGCTGGACTGGGAACTCAGGAGATCTGGATTCTAGTCCCCACTTGGCCATGAAACTGAATGGGTGACTTCGAACCATTCATTCACTTTGAACCTAGTCTATTTCACAGGGCTGTTATTGCAAGGATAAAACGGAGCTATGCAAGCTGCCTTGGGTTCCCCACAACAGAAAAAAGGGCAAGTTATCAATGCAATGCAATAACAACAATAACTACTATTTAAAATTTATTTCAAGCAATAGAGCTGGTTTTTAGCAACAAAATCAGGTTTACTTACTTGGTCCACATCGCAGGCAAGCCGAAGCAGTACAGGAAATACATGTTTATGCAAGTGAGACATTGGTGGAGAACTCTGCTGTCCTTCAGGCATTTGAGAGCCTTTCCCCAGCATGTATACAACTATGCCATGTAAAAGCTCACAAGCTGCAACCTGGGAAAAATGATAAGAGTCATTTAAGTCAACTACATACTCCACAAAGAGAAATAGATGGGGAGAAAAGACTACCTGGGAGAATTTCCATCCCTTTATTTCTTTATACATAATTATGTCTAAGGAAAACTTCCATACACCCAACTTTGCTTGGAGAAAACACTTTATTAATCCAGTGTTATGCAGATTCCCAATTAAATTACTGTTATTAATTATCAGCAAGTCATATTTGATGAAAGACTGATTTAACATAAACAAAAATTATACTTAAAAGTTTAACATCCTCCCACCTCCGTGTGTGTATGTGTGTGTGTATGCGCGCGCGCACACACACACACACACACACACTTGCAACACAGGTAACTCTCCATGCATCTGATGAAGTGAGCTGAAATCCATGAACATTTTATTCCAAGGTGGCATCCATGGTTCGTGTTGCATTGGGGCTGGAGATATCCAGGTTCTAGTCCCAACACTGCCATAAAGCTCACTAGGTGGCTCTGGGCTAGTCACTGACTCTTAGCCTAACCTACTTCATAAGTTTGTTTTGAGGATAAAATGAAGAAAAGGAGGCTAATGTAGACTGCTTTGAGTTTTTTGCAAAAGAAAAAAGGAAGGATATAAATTTAAAACCAAATAGATAATAAAATTAGTAACTAAAACTGCTAGTTGCCTTCTCTTAACTGCTGCATTAAAGTAACAGTATTGCAGCATTGTGCAGGCACTATCTCAAAAATGCTTTTTTAAAAAATTCAGATCAACTAAGGCCTAGCTGATCCCAAGTACTCTTTAATGAAATTCTCATTTAAGAGGATGAAAAGGCATAAGATGAATGAATTAAATAACTGATATCCTCACCATGTTGCCTTCACCCAGTTAAGTATAAAGTAGCATGGACCATGAAAAAGGCAAATTCCTTATTTATAACTGGAGAGGTCAAGTGGTCATCTGTATATACACATATTCAAGCAACTTTGACAGCTGAAATTTTGAAGGAAACCCTCTCCCACCATCCCAGGACATTCCAGTTCCAGTCTACTCCCTCAGTTCCTTGAGAATGCCCACCACAGCTTAAGAACTAAGTGTAGCTTCAATACTAATACCTTAAGAATGTAAGAATAATCATGCAGGTTCAGACCAATGGTTCATCCAGTCCAACATTCCATTCACATAGTAACAATCCAGCTGTCTATACTCCTCCATCAAGATAGGTAAGAATTCCCCTTACCCAAGCTCCTCAGGAAATGGTATACACAGGCATACTGCTTCTGATAATGGAGGCAGCACATGGCCAACAAAGCTAGTAGCCACTGACAGCCTCCATGAATTTATTTTATTTATTTATTTATCGATTTATATCCTGCCTTTTTCCTACATAGGGCTCAAGGCAGCTTACATCTTCTCCTCCATCTTATCCCTGTGAGGTAGTTGGACTGAGAGTCTGTGACTGGCCCAAAGTCACCCAGTTGGCTCCATGGCTGAGCAGGGACTAGAACCCAGATTGTTTGAGTCCCAGTCCCATGCTCTTAACCACTACACCACACTGGCTCTTACTTCACAGGGTTGTTGTTGTAGGGATAAAATGTAGCTATGTAAGCCACATTAGGCCTCTCACAAGAGGAAAACAGGCAAGATTTAAATGCAATGTAATAATGAGCATCAATGATGGCATAGCCATGGGTCAGTAGATACAACCTGAATTCATGGCTTGAGTGGGAAGGAAGCAATCTCTGAAGCTCCCAAAGATTGAGAGGGAAAAGATCTGAGGCACAACAAAATGGGGTAGATCCTCTAAAACCTATGCCATAGTTGGGATTATCTGCCAATGCTTCTACCACTTTAAGGGCTCTCCTTCACAAATCAGATTCCAGCCTCTTGTCTGTGGTGAGGACTTAACCCATTATGCATGTCTGCTCTCACACCTGACAAGGAACATTATGCGTCAATATGAACCTAAAGCCATCAAATGGCTCAAAGGGCATGCAAAGGGAAAAAAAATCCCAAGAATGTTAAGAACATCATGATCTTTGTATCTCAAATTTAACTCAAAGTCTTCTTCATATGCTCCATCACAGTAGCATCAGCCCAATGCCTACACAGTACTAAAAGAAGTAAAACAGGAATCCTAATACCTTTGTCTGCCGGTCACTAGCAGTAAGAGCCAATTCAGTGACACGAGGCAAGAATAAATCCAAGTAGATAACAGGCTTCATATCAGCAAAAGGAACAGCAAAGCTTAGGTGCTTCTCTGTGTCCCATGAAACAAACTTCTTCATCTTTTCTTCTGAAGATGCAGCTAGCATATTCGAAAAAGAAGAAAAAAGAAAAAAGTTGCATTATCCTAATCAGACCTTTCAACTAAACCAAGTTACCACAAAGGCTCAATAAATTCACATTTATCCAATGCATTTTTGAAATATATTAAGCACACATTTTTATTTAATGATTTTAATTATCTCCTTGAGAGAAACAAGCAATGTTGAATGTTTAGTTTGTGGCATGTTACTGGAACAAACAGCAAGGAAGATAGTGTTCAGAAACAGCAGCAGTCCACCATACAACCAAGAAAATATATTTACAGGATACATTCCTAAAATTTTATGGTGGTGGTTGAGTGCCAACAAGTCATCTTCTACTTATGGCGACCCTATGAATAAAAGCCCTCAAAAATGTTCTTTTGATGACAGCCCTGCTCAGTTCTTGCAAATTCAAGCCTGTGGCTTCCTTTATGTAGAGTCAAGCCATCTCCTATTTGGTTTTCCTCTTCTACTGTATCCAACTTTCACTAGCATGATTCTCTTCCCCAGGGAGATTCTCTTCCCATGATATGTACAAAATATGACTGTTTTGTCATTTTTGATTCTATGGAAAGCCCTGGCTTGATTTGATTTGTTGATCTTTTTGTCAGTCACGGAATTCATAAAGCTCTCCTCCAGCACCATGTTTTGAATGAGTCAATTTTCTTCCTGTCAGTAGCTTTCACACCCATACATAGTATAGACAATCTTGGCCTTGAAACATCCTTATGCTTGATGATCATTTCTAGTTTTCCTACAATATTTGATTCTGCTCTGCTTCCTCCTTTTGCATTCAAGTCACCTACAATTATTACCATGTCTTGTTTTGGTGTGTTATCAAGTTTCCTCTCAAACACCTGCATAAAACTTTTTTCTTTTATGACCAAACATATAGAACAAACATTATTTTACTTTAAAAACAGGACATGAACCAGTAAGTCTTGTGATTATCTTTTGATGCTAATAAAAACACAGCCTGTGCTTCTGATTTTTTCACATTCTGGGACATTATGCTAGGGTGAAGATTCTGTATTGCTTACAGTTGCAATGGATCAGCCAGAAAGAGAGTGGTTGACAAGAATCATCTCAGTCCTGAAGAATCTATAGCCTGTGACACCAATTTTAAGTCAGAGAAGAATGTTGTGGAACCAAACTTAGCCATGGGAAACCAGGAATTTGAGAACTCAGGAATTTGAGAACTCAGGAATTTGAGAACTCACTTCTAGCAGACCTCTCAACTAGACAAAAGCCAGAACTGGGTGACACTTTGGATATGAAAATTGGATATGAAATTCGAATGTGAAAGATAAGGCATATCTTTCACAGTTGGGAGACATGACCTTGATGAAGGCTTCTGCTTCTTGACCAGGGATACCTTGCATTTCAGAAACAGGCCACAATGAGAAGACGGCAAGGTAAAGGAGACCCAGTTACAGAAGGTGGTACTTGAAAAATATTAATCAATTCCATGGATTCTCCAGCATAGAGTGGCTCAGAAGTCACTCTTGGTTACCATATCTATATGAAATAACTGAGTGGGGTGATCCAAAGTTTTGGAGTGTGGTGCCATCAGGATGCTGATGACACAGAGTAAATAAACGTGTGATTCAGCCATTACATTGCTCAACCAAACACCAGAAAAATAGAAATGGAGCAAGTCACATTTATTTTGAAAGAATATTTACAAACCTGGAGCTCATGTAAACTCAATTCCAACTTAGTGTCTGGAATCCTTAATGATTTGAAAAGATTCATACAGATAGACACATGAAAGCATTTCCAGGAAAACACAATCTATGCAATTTGCACAAACCTGGATATGGCAAGAATCTTAAATCAGCTGGGTCTGTCCAGTACTTGCTAATGGGCTTGTCTTTGGCCAAAGTACATAGATGACATTCAAACATTTTTATAGACAGGTATAAATAGATTCTGTTAGAATAATTTACATAGTGATCCCATAATACAAACAGAGCTACCATTAGGTACAAAATAGTACTTATTGTGTAACTACCAATAAGTTCAACCATATACCGTATTTTTCGCTCTATAAGATGCACCTGACCATAAGACGCACCTAGTTTTTAGAGGAGGAAAACAAGAAAAAAAATATTCTGAATCAAATGGTTTACTGAACTATTTAATAAACTATGGGATGTGTTGGGATCTCTTAATCCCAGTTGCTTTACTCTCATGTGCCTCTAGCATACTGTGTGCATGACCCCCCCCCCATCCCCCACAGACTGTGCATGTAACTGTTAGGGGATGAAAACATCTTGTATAGAATCCATCTCTGCAGTCCCTTCAATGCCACATATATTTCCTGTAGCTCTGAATAAACTGTAAATATTCTTTTGAATATTTTTAAGAAAACTAAGATCATGGCATCCGGTCCTCTCACTTCCTGGCAAATAGATGGGGAAGAAATGGAGGTAGTGACAGATTTTATTTTCCTGGGCTCCAAGATCACCGCAGATGGGGACTGCAGCCAAGAAATTAAAAGATGCTTGCTCCTGGGGAGGAAAGCTATGGCAAATCTAGACAGCATACTAAAAAGCAGAGATATCACCCTTCCAACAAAAGTGCGTATACTCAGGGCTATGGTTTTCCCAGTTGCAATGTATGGCTGTGAAAGCTGGACCATAAGGAAGGCCGAGCGCAAAAGGATTGAGGCCTTTGAGTTGTGGTGCTGGAGAAGACTCCTGCGAGTCCCTTGGACCGCAAGGCGATCAAACCGGTCAGTCCTAGAGGAGATCAACCCTGACTGCTCTTTAGAAGGCCAGATAGTGAAAATGAAACTCAAATACTTTGGCCACCTAATGAGAAGGAAGGACTTCCTGGAGAAGAGCCTAATGCTGGGAAGAGTAGATGGCAAAAGAAGAAGGGGACAGCAGAGGATAAGGTGGCTGGATGGAGTCACAGAGGCGGTTGGTGTGAGCTTGAGTGGACTCTGGGGGATGGTGGAGGACAGGAGGGCCTGGAGGAATGTTGTCCATGGGGTCGCGATGGGTCGGTCACGACTTTGCGACTAACAACAAAATTCTTTTGATTGCACACCCCCAGCATACCTGCTCTCTCTGGTTTTTCTTGCCTCTATCTTAGACAGAGAAGGTGAGCAATGAGGAGAGACCTAAATTCAATCCTCCAACTTTTCTCTCTCTCTTTTTTTCATATTTAAAAGTGATGCTTAAGAAACTCGGGCTGCATCTACGCATCCTTTTGAGTTGAGAGAAATGTTCACTCAGTGGTCTCTTGTGTGTCATTTCTTCCTCTGGACCAAGGGCATGAAAATCTAACATTTGCACAGTTGCAGAGATCACTATAATAATTGTGTTTCTTGTATCCTCAATTGGAAAGGGAACTTTATATCCACATTGTTTTTGTTAAGCATTTAGAAGTCCCAGTTAATTATTCATGAGGTATTAAAAGGCCCAACCCTTGAAAGACAAAGCTGAATTGTGGGGAACTTCCCTTCCATTCCCAAAAGGTATTTCAAGCTCACTACACTTCTGCTGTTGAATCTTTTTTTTTTTTTTCAGAACAAAGGAGTGATGGGTGTTTTCATGGGGATTAACCCTTTTTTTTTCAGAGAGGAGGAAAATGTCCCACTTTCCACTTTTTCACACCATGCATAAAGTCTGATAGGGGAGCTGCTCCAATCCCTTGATTGTTTTAGTTGCCCTTCTTTGCACTTTTTCCAACAATGTCATTTTTCAGGTGTGGTGGCCAGCACTGTACACAATACTTTAAGTATGGTCATATTAAAGATTTGTGTAAGAGGAATATGATCTTGGAAATTTGATTTTCAATTCCTTTCCTAATTATGGCATTTCCTCCTAACATTTGACATTTTCATCAAGCTGTCCCCCACATTCTCAAGACCCTTTCTTGGTCTGTCAGCACTAGTTCAGATTCCATCAGCTTATACTTGAAGATGAGATTCTTTCCCCCCCAGCATGCTAACTTTACACTTGCTTACACTGAAAGCATTTGCCGTTCTGATGCCCTTTTTCCCAGCTCAGAGAGATCCCACTGGAATTCCTCACAATCCCTTTTAAATGTTTGATTTTAGTATCATCAGCAAACTTGGCTACTTTATTGCTCACTTCTAATTCCAGATCATTTATGAACAGGTTGAAAAGCACTGATCCTAATGCAGAATCTTGTGAGAATACCATGCATTCTCAATGTTGGCTTTCAATTCTGTAATCAGTTACTGATCCATAGGACAACATGTGTGTGCACACACAGCCCTTATTCCATCACTGCCAGGTTTTCTCAAGAGTCTGTTGATGGATTTTATCAAAAGGCTTTTGGAAGAAACAATGTCTATTTGACTGCTCAGTCCATGTGTCCAGCTCTTTACATTGTCAATTGCTTCTCTCACATCTCAAAGAGAACGCTGCTTCAATGTATACTGTTTCTTAACCTGTTAAACTTTAATAAAAGGATTGTGCTTCTAAAGCAAAGCGTCATCTGTGCCTGCCCCCTGTGGTGTGGGGGGAGGTGGGGGATCGGCGCGGGATGGCAGTGCGGGATGACAGTGCGGGTGGTGGAGGCTTTAGAAGGATTGTGCTTCTAAAGCGTCATCTGCGCCTGCCGCAGCAGTGGCGTGGAGGGGGAGGTGGCGGATCGGCGCGGGATGACAGTGCGAGCGGCGGAGGCTTTAGAAGGATTGGCGTGGGGGGGGAGGTGCGGATCGGCGCGGGATGACAGTGCGAGCGGCGGAGGCTTTAGAAGGATTGGCGTGGGGGGGAGGTGCGGATCGGCGCGGGATGACAGTGCGAGCGGCGGAGGCTTTAGAAGGATTGGCGTGGGGGGGGAGGTGGGGAGCTTCCCGGTGGGGGTGATCAGTTCGCGGTGGAGCAGGGCACGCCGAGCACATGCCGGCCTGGTGGTGCCCGCGGGCGGGCAGGCAGCGTCCCGGGTGTCAGGCACATTCGCTCTATAAGACGCACAGACATTTCCCCTTAGTTTTGAGGGGGGGAAAAGTGCGTCTTATAGAGCGAAAAATACGGTAGTCTACTGCATTACAAACACAAAGCTACTCAAAATAATCAAGTGGTGCATCACAAAGACTAGAAATTGATATGCCTCAGAACACACTGATCTAACTGACAAATTGGAATGAAGTGTGGTGGACATTTCAAGCCAGACTTTTGAATGCTCACCTGTCACTAAATTCCGATTGATTTGTCCACCCAGAAATCCAAGAAGGCGTACAACTCTAGTTCTTACTTGATTCAATGAAAGATCTTCCTAAAGAAAATTATCGCAAGAGAGTTTAAGGAAAGGTTTATGAGAAATAACATATACTGTATCAAGTTGTTTTTAGCCTTAAGGCAAAGGTTTTGTTACTTGTAGCCCTCCAGCAGGGATCTTATTTGGGCTAGTGGTGTAGTCCACCACTGCATTATTTATTTTTTATTTTACAAATTTGTATGCCCCACCCTTGCAAACAAGCAAACATTAATTAAACACAAGCACCACACTACCACCATCTCCCTATTGGGATGGTCAGTTGCTGCTGCAACTGTTTTACCACAATGATACCAGTAATTTATTAATTTATTATTGTGAGCCGCCCCGAGGCTTCGGCGAATGGGACGGCATAGAAGCCTCCTAAATAAATAAATAAATTCTGGTAAAGCACAGCTGATCATGTGAAAAGGAAGAATTTTGTGCAATGGAGTGGCTGTTCATGACTGCTGGCTCAATGGCTCTCTCTATATATATATTTTGAATATATTCAATATATAAAGCATTTATTTAATATATAAAACAAGAGGCAAAAAAGTCTTAGAGAAAAGAATTAGGTTCAGATAATGATAGCCAATACTTTAAGGGTTGCTATTGAGTCATGTGCTGTTGCTGAAATGTGGGTTATCTTGTTGCCTAAATCTAGCAACACAAACAAACAATGGTTTGTTAACCACATGCACATTACATCAGGCAGTTTGTTATTTTTAGAATTTATCCATAAAATATATTAGTAACATGCTTAAACATGCATCTTTTTTATTTTTAAGCAGATTTTGTTGTTGTTAGTCATGAAGTCGTGTCCGACCCATCGCGATCTCCTGGACAACATTCCTCCAGGCCTTCCTGTCCTCCACTATCTCCCAGAGTCCACTTAAGCTCACACCGACTGCTTCAGTGACTCCATCTAGCCACCTCATTCTCTGCCATCCCCTTCTTCATTTGCCATCTATTGTTCGCAGCATTAGGTTCTTCTCCAGCAAGTCCTTCCTGCTCATTAGGTGGCCAAAGTATTTGAGTTTCATCTTCACTATCTGGCCTTCTAAAGAGCAGTCAGGATTGATCTCCTCTAGGACTGACCAGTTTGATTGCCTTGCGGTCCAGGGGACTTGCAGAAGTGTCCTCCAGCACCACAATTCAAAGGCCTCATTCCTTTGGCGCTCAGCCTTCCTTATGGTCAAGCTTTCACATTGCAAGTGGAAAAACCATAGCCTTGACTATACACACTTTTGTTGGCAGGGTGATGTCTCTGCTTTTTAGTATGCTGTCTAGATTTGCCATAGCTTTCCTCCCCAGGAGCAAGCGTCTTTTAATTTCTTGGCTGCAGTCCCTGTCTGCTATGATCTTGGAGCCCAGGAAAATAAAATCTGTCACTACCTCCATTTCTTCCCCATCTATTTGCCAGGAAGTTAGAGGACCGGATGCCATGATCTTAGTTTTCTTAATGTTAAATTTCAAGAAAACTTTTGCACTCTCCTCCTTCACCTGCATCAAGAGGCTCTTTAGTTCCTCTTCAATTTCTGCCATTAGAGTGGTATCATCTGCATATCTGAGGTTGTTGATATTTCTCCCAGCAATCTTGATTCCAACTGGTGATTCATCTAGCCCCACCTTTCTCACGATGTGCTCTGCATATAGGTTAAATAGGCAGGGCAACAGTATACAGCCTTGCCAAACTCCTTGCTCAATTTTAAGCAATTTTGAGCAATTTTGAACCAATCAGTGGTTCCTTGTCCAGTTCTCACTGTTGCTTCTTGACCGACACATAGGCTTCTCAAGAGACAAATAAGATGGTCTGGTACTCCCATCTCTTTAAGAACTTGCCACAATTTGTTGTGAGCCACACAATCAAAGGCTTTAGCATAGTCAATGAAGCAGACGTAGATGTTTTTCTGGATCTCTCTAGCTTTCTCCATGATCCAGCGTATGTTGGCAAATTTGATCTCTAGTTCCTCTCCCTCTTTGAAATCCTGCCTGTACTTCCGGTAGTTCTCGGTCCACATACTGCTGGAGCCTAGCTTGTAGGATTTTGAGCATCACTTTGCTAGCATGTGAAATGAGTGCAATGGTGCAGTAGTTTGAACATTCTTTGGCATTGCCGTTCTTTGGGATCAGAATGTAAACTGACCTTTTCCAATGCTGTGGCCACTGTTAAGTTTTCCAAATTTGCTGGCATATTTAGTGTAGCACTTTTACTGCATCATCTTTTAAGATTTTGAATAGCTCAGCTGGAATCTGTCACCTCCACTAGCTTTGTTGTTGCTCAGACTTCTTAAGGTCCATTTGACTTCACATTCCAGGATGTCTGGCTCGAGGTCAGTGACCACCCCATCATGGTTATCAGGGATTTTAAGCTCTTTCTTGTATAGTTCTTCTGTGTAATCTTGCCACCTCTTCTTAATCATGAAGGCTGCATTCATGTGGGATGTATGCCAAAGGCAACAAGAGGTGGCGCCAAAATACCAGAAATAGCATATTTTAGGTTAAAAACACTTACTTCTAGTAATAAAGCCTTAGAACAGGCATTTCAACCTTCCAGAATGGGGAGAAAACTGTTGAAAAGTCATGAAACCACCAATTGATGGGACCCTAGAGTTGGGACTGTAACCCCGATACAAATTCTCCAATTAGTATTGCTTTCAAACTAATGCAACCAGTACAACTCTGCTGCAAACAGTGTAGTGCTAGATGATGCAATGTATTTATCTTCCAACCATTATCATACTAGAATTAATTTTAATTTAGCATTTAATTAGTTGCCAAAATATTTATTTGATTTCTATCCTGCCTTTTACCTTTAAACAACTCAAAGTGGCTTATATGTCCTCCTCCCCCTGCTCTCATTCTTGCTTTCTGCATGTTGTGATTTTATGTTTAAAAAAATATAAAATCTCAAGCCATCTTGAAAGGCTATAGCACTATAAGCCAGTCTAAAAATATTTTGAATTCATATTTTAAAATTACCATTAGTAAGTCAATAAGAGGTTATTCAGAGCAGAATGTGAGATATGTGTCTCTGACATGCAAGTGTCATGGAAGTCTTATAATTTATGTCTAAATAAACAAAAGTCCATGTTGGTCTTCTACCTGAAAAAGCATTGTTTTGGAAGGTAGGAAGAAATTTTTTACCATTGCAAGACTCTTTGCTCTCTTCAGTCGCTGTATCAATACTTTGTTCAATCCCTTCTGGACTGCCTGGGAAAGTTTCTTCACTTCCCAATTACTCTCAGATTCATCTAATTTGCAAGAAACCAATATTACTGCCCATTTATTATACATATGACAGCAGGTGCATTTTTAAAAATTTCATCCATGCAAAAAGCTGATTCACATTGAACTGGTCTGAAATGCATATCCAAAATAAACAGAATAGATGGACAGAATAAAATACATACAGTATGTCACAGAAGTGGGTACAGCCCTCACAGTTTGTAAATATTTTATTATATGTTTTCATGTGACAACCCTGAAGAAATGGCACTTTGCTACAATGTAAAGTAGTGAGTATACAGCTTGTATAACACTGTAAATTTGCTGTCCCCTTAAAATAACTCAACACACAGCCATCAATGTCTAAACCACTGGCAACAAAAGTGAGTACACCCCTAAGTGAAACTGTCCAAATTGGGCATTATTAACCATTTTCCCTCCCTGGTGTCATGTGACTCATTAGTGTTACAAGGTCTCAGGTGTGAATGGGGAGCAGCTGTGTTAAATTTGGTGTTAGCACTCTCACTTTCTCATACTGGTCACTGGAAGTTCAACATGGCACCTCATGGCAAAGAACTCTCTGAGGATCTGAAAAAAAGAATTGTTACTCTACATAAAGATGGCCTAGGCTATAAGAAGATTGCCAAGACCCAGAATCTGAGCTGCAGCATGGTGGCCAAGACCATACAGCGGTTTAACAGGACAGGTTCCACTCAGAACAGGCCTCGCCATGGCCAATCAAAGAAGTTGAGTGCACGTGCTCAGCGTCATATCCAGAGGTTGGCTTCGGGAAATAGACATATGAGTGCTGCCAGCATTGCTGCAGAGGTTGAAGGGGTGGTGGGCCAGCCTGTCAGTGCTCAGAACATATGCCGCACACTGCATCAAATTGGTCTGCAGGGCTGTTGTCCCAAAAGGAAGCCTCTTCTAAAGATGATGCACAAGAAAGACCGCAGTTTGCTGAAGATTAGTGGAACCATGTCCTGTGGTCTGATGAGACCAAAATAAACTTATTTGGTCAGATGGTGTCAAGCATGTGTGGCGACAACAACCAGGTGAGGAGTACAAAGACAAGTGTGTCTTGCCTACAGTCAAGCATGGTGGTGGGAGTGTCATGGTCTGGGGCTGCATGAGTGCTGCCGGCACTGGGGAGCTACAGTTCATTGAGGGAACCATGAATGCCAACATGTACTGTGACATACTGAAGCAGAGCATGATCCCCTCCCTTTGGAGACTGGGCCACAGGGCAGTATTCCAACATGATAACGACCCCAAACACACCTCCAAGACGACCACTGCCTTGCTAAAGAAGCTGAGGGTAAAGGTGATGGACTGGCCAAGCATGTCTCCAGACCTAAACCCTATTGAGCATCTGTGGGGCATCCTGAAACGGAAGGTGGAGGAGCGCAAGGTCTCTAAAATCCATCAGCTCCGTGATGTCGTCATGGAGGAGTGGAAGAGGACTCCAGTGGCAACCTGTGAAGCTCTGGTGAACTCCATGCCCAAGAGGGTTAAGGCAGTGCTGGAAAGTAATGGTGGCCACATAAAATATTGACACTTTGGGCCCAATTTGGACAGTTTCACTTAGGGGTGTATTCACTTTTGTTGCCAGCGGTTTAGACATTGATGGCCGTGTGTTGAGTTATTTTGAGGGGACAGCAAATTTACACTGTTATACAAGCTGTATACTCACTACATTGCAGCAAAGTGTCATTTCTTCAGGGTTGTCACATGAAAACATATAATAAAATATTTACAAAATGTGAGGGCTATACTCACTTCTGTGATATACTGTATTACTAATTGCCATTAATTTGTTTTCTATGCACAGAATCAATTGGAACCAATTAGTTTTAAAAAGTCAAATAAGACAGAGAAGCTAAATATAAATGATAAAATAAAATCTCAAATACAACAATTTTCCAGTACAGTCAATCCAACAAGTATAACCTGACTGCCATTACAAAATCCTTTATTCTTCTATATCCATTCATTGTATTTACCTGTTGATGTTGAAGTTTTCAAATAGCCATCAAGGCAGGGCAAAATGTCCTTGTAGTAAGGCTGTATAACATATCTGGGAATATGGGATGACCAGTCCTCCAGTGCATCCAGTGCCACATCAGCCATTGGGGTGTAGCTAAGGCCCAGTTTAAAAGCATTCTGTACAATAGTCATAAAGAAAACTGTTACATGCTTGGGGACTCCAAATATTTATGAATGGTTGTCGCTGCATGGAATGCAGCAGGCATTGCTACAAAATATCCAATATATTATAGCTTTAGAAAACCTGCTTTTGGAATGGAATAGATGTTAGGTATGGCAGAATATTGAAACATTCACAAATAGGAGTGCAAGCACTACATACGGCACATATATAGATTTGCCATTCAATCAAACTCTCCCCTCTGATTTCTCCCTAGCTGTGACAATACAGACAAATAAGTAAATGTACATATTTACTTTGAAACAAGTTTCATTTATTCTTTTGTTTATTTGCAGTATTTGTATTTGTATTCTGCTCCATAGCCAAGCAGATTCTGGAGCAGAGAATTCACTGAATTCAGTGTATTTTGAATAAAGATGCACAGGGCTACATTTTAAGTCTTACTAATATGAACATGAATCCTGTACAAATGAAATGTAGTAAAGATTTTTCTAATGTTACAAAAGGAAACATGTTTATTGCTCATTCACCATACTAACTCACCTGTAAAGCAGGAACGTACACTTTAATATCAAGTTTGATGATATCATGTGGCAAGGACAACACAAAAGTCAGACAAGATGCCAACAACTCATCTTTGTACTGCTTCATTTTTGCTGTTACCTAAATTAAGAAATAAGAAGTCTTCATTCAAATGTATAGCTACTACCTGTAGTTCAAAGCATATTGGAAAAATATTGGATAAGGAAATAACATACAGGAATTTTAAGATAAATTAATTAAAATTGTAAACCTAAACACACTTTTGCAGAACTAGGTTTCACTTAATCAGCCAGACAGGTTTTTAAGTAGTAAAAACTTGAAAATTATATTCCAGGTCTGGTGACAATAACATAATCTGACTAGTGATTGGTCTGGTGTAACATGAGTGTGGATGTTTAATGAATTAGAACTGCTCATAGGATATGGATCATGCTTATACACCAAGTGCAACTGTCAAAAAGGTAAAATTTTGCCTGTTGCATATCTCAAAAGGCATTTAACACATGCTTCAAAAAAAGGTTCCAGAATCACCTCTTTTCCAAATTTGGCAAATAATGCAAAGCAGGAATTCTTCTCTGAATCTTCCGGACATGGTTTTTTACTGCTTGGACCAACACCCTAGCACACAAAAAAATATACAGAATTGTACAAATTTTGTGAGACTTGACTTAGTGTTCTATGCTTTGTTAACATAACTTACTGAATAATGGGTTATTCCTAGATGACAATATACAACTATCAAGGAATGAGTTGTATATTAAGGAAGTCCAAAGACTACTGAAATGTCCTTTGAGACTGTCTTTTAAAATCTATTTGGAAATTGTAATTGATTCAGATCACAGAAGACTGGGACTAGCAACAGGAAACACATCTTAAGGTAATTCCACAGGCTTCCACTTGATTTCTGAGCATAATAGACACCTATAAAGCCCTGAATGACTTGCAAGCTGTGTTTCTCAGGGACTACCTACTTAAAAATAAACCCCCAATTATTAAAATTTTCATCAGAGATTCTTCCTTCTTTTAGTGCCCCTACTTTCAGAAGTTTGGTGGCTGGGAGGAAGCAAGATGGTGTCGGAACGAGACGGATGTGATTAGCTATCTCTGCTAATCACTCCGGTGTTATCCAAGCAGTGGGGTTGGAAGACCCAATCAACCCTGTAGGGGTGAAGACAGATTACCTGGGCATGTTTTGGCTGGATGTGGGGTGGCGATCCTGTATCAGCTAAGAACAATTCAGGTGTCTCAGCTGGATAATACAAGAGGTCTTTAGCCTCTGCAAGTTCACGGCATCTTTTAGATTAGCGTGGAATTTTTACAAGCCAGATAAACATTGGAACTGCTGAGTAAATATTTTCTTAGGTTATCTTTTTCTGCAATTATACCCGTGGGAAACCCTGGCACAAAGACTGAAGAGGAACCCCTCAAATTGTTAAGCGGCGACGGAAATTAAGAGACAGGTGTGAGTTGAATTGAACCTTTTTTGTGAACGTCTCTAGGGTTTAATTTTATTAAATATATATGGTGCAACTAGACAGAAGTACAAAGACTTGATTTGAGAAGAAGATGGGAAGGGAGAGGTGAAGGAAGGAATCTTTATTTTCTCTCCTGCATTTTTGGGACCACTGCCAAAGCATTTGGTAACCTGCCAACCCTTTGTCTGCTTGTGATCATGGCTTCGCTTCAGGAATCTCTCTTAAGAATTAACCAGTTAATGTTAAACTTGAAGTTTTCTCAAGAAATGTTTTTTGATTAAAGAACAAATCTTCTTGATCGAACATGAAAAAAGATTTGATAAAATTGAGGCTTCTTTCATGTTGAAGGAAAAAACTATTGTTCAAACTGAAGCAGAACAGAGTATCCAGCAACAGCTATGTGAAAAAGCCAAAATGGTAGATAAAGAAACAAAATCAGCAAAACCAATAAATAACCTGTTATCAAGTTTGTTTGATGAACGGCAACTTCGGCAAAAAGGTGTGTTTATTTTCTTTGACAGATGAACTTTGTAATAACTATAACTGGCTCGGAGAAGGAAGTGAAGATTTTACAACGAGAAATGCAGCCATTGCAAATGATTAATGTTTTGCAACAGATGATACGAACTCTGGACTTTAAATGGCGTGGCAGGGCTGTTAAACAAAAAATATTTATCTTAATATAAATGGCTTGATAATGTCTGTTGAGGTATGGAATGGCTATGATACGTGATTCTGAAGGTGGAAGTAGGTGTTAAGGGAAGAAGGATCCTTTTCCTCTTCTTCTTCCTTCCTCTCTTTCGCTTTCTTAGACTGTTTTAAAGTTTAAAGATGAATGACTAAAAATAATAAAAAAAATGTTCATACAAAAAATAAATTGTATGACTCTCCGGTTTTTGGACTGTTGTTAAATAAGCTAGATAAGATGTTATTAAAGATGATAAATGGTTGTGAGATATATGAATATGAAATTTCTTTGCTATTGTATTCTCTTTTTTAGTAAGCAAAAAAAAAGGTATCTGAATGTATGTGTAATTGCTATTAGGAGGAGTCTATTTGTTTAATATCAGTAAAAAGGAAAGATTTGGAATTGTGTAGTGTTGGTCAGGCTGAATCCTCTTATCTGAAAAGAAAGAAGAGATTAACTTTTACAAAATGTGGAGAGTCTCTTCTCTAATGTGAAAAACAGGATTTTGTAGGAAATGGATGAATTTATTTTATCACAGAAAAAGGAAGATGATATTGACTTCTATTAAGTTTGGGAATTCTGTTTGTTATTGGCTGGGAAAATGGGACTGGGCTGAGATCCAAAAAAGAATTTTTAAGACTTTTTAAATGGTTTAGAAATGATTATAGAGTGTTAAAGGATGTGTAATAAGGGGCTGATTCAGTAGTTTTGATGTTTGTGATGATGGATGTTTTAATATTGTTATGAAAACTAATAAAAAAGTGGTAGTGCAAAATCTACCCCCCAAAAAAAGAAGAAGAAGTAGTTTGGTGGCTGGAAATTAAAGTCACCTCAACCACGACACATTTTGGTTATCATCTTTCACTTAATTGTCACAGTTATGTTCATGTGTACGCCAACCAATGTTAATATTGTACTACCTTGAACAAATTACCGAGTTCTCCTTCTTACCTCAAAGTATTTTGTTTTCTTAGCAATTTTCATGGCAATGGCCAAGAGCTTATAAAATCCACTAATAAGAGGTGATCGTATTGACTGTATAATTAGCTCATAACCAAATGAATACATCCAAGGCCCAAAGTTTTCAACATGCTTTTGTGGGAGGACTTCTCTGTGAGGATAAAAGGAACAGCAACAAAAAGAACTTGTATTAAACTGGAAGAAGGCAAGCAAGTGAACTGTCCTGCCCAGACCAATGATCAGTTGAAGTTATATTCAATAAAATTCAGAAGTCTTCTGTGACTACTCTAACCACTCACTAATTCTACTGACAAACACCCTGTGAATCATGCAATCTCCAGACCAAAGGTTTGGTCATCTGTATGTTGTTGGAGGGTATTGTACCAGCACAATATGCTTAATTGTGTGCCATGCCCATTTTCTTTATTTCTTTAAAATAGACATAACATACCATACCTGCAAAATTCCACAAGGTTAATGAAGGCTGTAAAGTCTTTTGGCTTTGTTGGCTGAAGGTTTGCAGCTGGATCAGAAGTAGCAATGGTGAGATTAGTGTCAGTTTCATTTCCATCCTAAGAAAAGAATATCAGACTCAGAGCTTTTAGCTGGCAGTGACCAAACCTCGTCCTTGTCTTACATGTGCCATTCAGAGTGCAATAGGCAAGCTCTCCCTTGCTATTTTATCAAAATAATACATTTTGAATTACTTGGATTAATATATAGTATATAATTACTTATGTTGTAAGCTGTCCCGAGATATAAACGTTTTAAATAAACAAATAAATACTTGGATTAATATATATTAGGGTACATTTTCTCAATACTTAACTTCAGTGACCAAGTCAGGCTTGGAAAACCTTTGACAGATAGATATAGATATAGATAGATATATCAACCCTACCAATCTCAAAAAATACTTATGGTTTAAACTACAAGTCCAATCAATGCTACCAAGAAAGCAACATTAATAACAAGAATAGCTTAAATAACCCATCCAATTTGGCAATCACACTGAAGTGGGAACATAAGATGCACTGTGTGAATATACGGATGTCAACTTGGAGAACTACAGTTATAGGTAAACAATCTGTTCATGGTTTCTATGCTTTACACTTATGGACAAGTAAAAAGCTCACTTACCAGCAGTCAGTAAAGGACTGACTTACCAGTAGTCTGTTATTACTTGGACAAGGGCATGGCTTAATTGAAAAAGGAATCAGGCCTGGCATGGATACCTAGGTAACTGTGGTGTATAAACATGGACAGTTTCAATCCAGCAGCTGGCCAACACAATTCTGCCAAGGCAACTATGGAGACAGTGAATCCATGGGTAGAATGCATGTATACTTATTTTAGGAGATCTAATTAATGTGCCAGCATAATTTCAATGGCCTAGGTGGCAAAGTGCTGAGAAGAGGCAGAATTTACACTTGTCATTGGGTGATACAGAGCCCATACATGTGATACACAGAAGCCACAAAAAGAAAAGCAAGTATAAATACTATGAAAGGAATTACAATTTCAATTGTGTAAGTACAGTCTGAAAATGCTTAACAGAACAGCAGAAAGAGATAGTTTTTGCTTTAAAGTATTGTTTATGAAAGTCTTACCTTTTCTTCACTAATGTTTTCTTTCTGAACTGTGAGGTCCAACTTTTGAATTACTTTTAGAATAGACTTTATGAGTTCATCATACAACAAATGATTTAGAGATTTTAGTGGTGATTCTAAGATTAGAGGGGTTTCATCTCCCAACAGAGATTCCTTCATTGAAAGAAAAAGAATACTATTTTACACAGTGTTATCCCTAAATTAAACATTGATTAGATTCCTAGAACATGACAACCCATGATGGCTTCTTTACACCAGGATGGCTGAAAAATAATTAGAAAGAAAATATACATAACATTAATGGCTACAAAGTAAATGGAAGGGAAATGTCACATGACCCCAAACCATGTCCTGCAGAGTGGCTTGCTTGTGAGTGACAAGTCCAAACTGTGGCCATTGCCTTGTCAAACCCCATTTAAAAGAAGTCCGAGTTTAAATGGCTGGCTATCAAAACTCCTTACCCTGAAAACAGAATGGAATTGTACTTTCTTGAGCAGCTAGAGGAAAAGTACAAAATGTACAGGACACTGAGGATAATCAGGACAAAAAAAAATGAGGTTCTTGCCATGAAGAGGGTGAAGATCTCATGCTGCCAAGAGAAAGCAATGTTAAAATAAAAACTGTTTGGAATCTTTCTGGGTCCATGGTGAGTCATATGCTGAGTAAGCCATGAGTTGTTGGAGCAACTGCCAACCCACCATGGTTTCTTGACAGAGCAAATTAGCATGATAACTGGATATATCCACTGTATTTGTGCAAGTTTCTCATAAAATATGATGTCCAAGAGCATGTAAGGTTTAATAACAGAAGCCTCATGTCAAAGCTGGGTTCATGTAGCATAGCAACCTATCATGGGTAACATATCACAATGAGTTGTCATGTAGTCTAAAATCCAGACTGCTTCCTGCAGGGTGGCTTACTTTTCATCAACTAATCATTCTGACAAGCTTCGGCTTATTCTAGAGTTGTTTGTACTACAATGTCTGCAAAATAATTAAAAAGGAAATATATGTAGATTTAATTGCTGCAAAATACACAGAAGGGAAATGCAATGCAAACTTCCCTTCCATTTACTTCCCAGCTGTGAAACATGTATACATTTTCCCTCCATTTACCATGAGATTTGCATATATCTCCACTGCATTTATTCACTAGCCATTTTCTTGTATTTCTCAGTTTAACAAAGGTGCAAGTCAGAAAAAACCTTCAGAAGTGGCAGAAGGGGATGGAGAAAATGGGGCACCAGCTTAACTGAGACTTATACCCAGCTGCTCCCAACATGGTTCCATTCAATCCATCCCATTCAGTTGCCTCCTCTTTTATTTTTTAAAAGAAATGTGAGGTCACTGTAGTAACTACAGCAGTCGCTGCTGCAAAAAGTTGGACAGCAATTAATATTGCTCTTTTCTGCAGTAGCGAGATGCTTATATGCCTATATGCAATCTTGCTTTGTTGGTTTTCTTATTTGCTACCAACTGTACGTCACTCACTTTGACAGCTGAAACATACAATGTATATACATATATTTGACAGTTGTTACGTACACTCTTGTCTAATTCCCTGACAAAAGAAAATTTAAAAAGAAACTAGAGAGATATTTGTGCATATTTCTAAGGATGAAGGATATAGGAGCCTATTACACTTTTCTGAAGCCAAAAAGGAAGGGGAAAACGAAAAGATAAATATTCTTGAAGGAAAAGGAAAGAAAATAAAAGGCTAGTAGACTGGATTAGGAGAAGAATCGGGAGAACTCATTGTGAGTCCAATTGTCCCCAGGGTATCCAACAGATTGTTCCAATTTGATTGTGAGAATTATTTGAAGGGTAGCTTAATGTGTCATATAAATCTCCCATCCTCTGAACTAGTCTCTCATATAATAAAAACCATGATTTAATTAACCATGTGGGTTGTTGTTACATGTGACTCTAGACCACTGGATTAACTAGATACTGTTTGCAAAATTCAACACAGAAAGAGATCCTCTGGTTCGCTGTAGAGTTGTGAACTATGGGGTACCATTATGTATGAATCCAAAACTGTGAGTTATTCATGTTTCATTCTGCCTGGTTACACAGGGAGTGGACAAAGGGTTTAAAAAATAATAAAAAGAGTAATGAAACCCCCAGCTGTTCTACATGCCAGTATCACAAATGCATACAAGCAGGGTATAGGTGAAAAAGTAGGAGCCAGAGAACCCAGAAATTGAAAAAAGTGATCTACAGTTTGCTGAATTGTCTGCAGCCAAAATCATGTATTAATTCTGGGTAAGACAACAACTCATTAGTTAATTAAACCATGAACTGGCATCATGTGTGAGCCATGTATAAATGATACTCTTAATGAAAGATTGGCATAGTCTACAAGATCTAAGAGGTAAATTATAAATGGAAAGGGTGAAATAACAGGGCATTAATAAGCAAATACCAAATGGACAGGTACAGACAGTGTGTACTGTAAAAACATATTGATGTCTATAGAAACCTCGCCCAGTAGCTCACAGAACGTATATATACAGCTAAAATTTGGTTTGTTTATAACCTATTTTATTCAAATGAGATACAAAGTTCAGCAGCATACACATTTAAAACAAAGACTGAACATTCTAGGGTGAGGAAAGAGCAAAATGCTAACTGGAACCACTCAGAGGATAGTAAGAGGGTGTACGCTAAGAAGGAAAGGAGAAAAACTTATAATTTTCTCCAGTAAGAAGAAAATTATGGAATCATAGCAGTTTATTCTTTAAATACTCTAGTATTAGAGTTTTACCATCATTGTGTCACAGCTCAGCAAACTTCTGAAAAGGTCCAGGTAATCCTTATATGTAGGCACTTTCCATTTCCCACTCCTAACTTCTCCAGATGTAGGACCTCCTTCTGAACCAGAAACTTCTTTTCCTGTATATTCCTAGGAAGTATCACAATATTGAAATGAGTATATATGAAACCATGCAGTTTTCCACAATCCTAGATGGTTATGATAACAGAAATATAAACACAGCTTCCTAATTTCAAAAGGATGAGAGTTACTGCACATAGACCCATTCTTCCAAGACATGTTAAGAGCATTCAATGAACAGCCCAGTTCTCAGGAGCATATTTTTGATATGGTACAACAGCCTGTGCCCCATAGATAATGTCTGAGGTGCCAATGAATAGCTTTAATTCCCAAACCTCAGGCCAGAGACAGCATTCTAACCTCTAAATGGGGAAATTGTGAACTATTCCCCTTCCCCCTTGCAGCCATCATGGAAAGAACTGCACTGGATGTCCTCTAAGGTCAGGTAAAAATCTTAGGGAGGGGGAAAAGGGGTGTTTCAGTGGGCAGAGATGGGAGAATGCTGGAAAGGTTAGCATGTGAACAATCCTGAAGCCTCTCCAGCCTCCTTCCCCCCCAGATTAGATAAGAAAAAAGCCCATATGGAGTTCTATTGGGTGGAAATGCAGGCCAGGACAAAGGACATGGAGGCAAAGATCATCTCTGCCACACCTCACATTCTGTAAGGCTCCAAAGTTCAAGGGTTTATGATTTCAAAGGTGCATCCTACAATGACTCTTTGATACATTACTTGAACTTGTGTATGTATCCAATAACAGAAATAAAAAGATGCAACTGGCTAACACAACACACGTAAGCATGTGAACTTCAGGAAACTGTAAAGATCTACACTATGAGTAAATTGTTTGAAAATGTTTTAATCATTATGATACCCCCCAAAAGTTTAATGAATTGTATTTTATGAAGATTTTGAGCTCTCAGAGAATAATAAAGATCTCACAGAGTTACAATTACAATCTCTTCATGAAAAAATGTAAGTTAAATAGATTTCAAATAGTTTAAAAATCTTGCAGTATACATTTTCCTACAGCCAAAAATGGTCCAAAACACACAGGCAGATATGTGTTTCAGTATGTGAGATGTCTCATCTGTTCTGGTCATACAGTAATAGAGAAATATTTAAAGATATTGTTCAAACTATGCAGAAGAAAGTTTAGGTCCTAAAATATAACATAAGAGCTTAGTTAGTTGCTTTTACCTGAATCTTATATACCTAAACTATGCTTTGCACAGTTCCAGTATAAATCGCACATTATAATATCTCCTCCCACTAAACCTTATCTGAAACTTCAATTAAAACAAATAAAGTCTCTGAGAAAATAAAAACTGAATAAAAGGTAAAGGCAAAGGTTTCCCTTTGACGTGAAGTCCAGTCATGCCTGACTCTAGGGGGCAGTGCTCATCTCCGTTTCCTAGCCGAGGGAGCCAGCATTTGTCCACAGACAGTCTCCGTGGTCATGTGGCCAGCATGACTAAACACCAAAGTGCACAGAACGCTGTTACCTGCCCACCGAAGTGGTACCCTTTTATCTACTTGCATTTGCATGCTTTTGAACTGCAAGGTTGGCAGGAGCTGGGACAGAGCAACGGGAACTCGCCCCATTGTGCATATTCGAACTGGCGACCTTTCGATCAACCAGTCCAGCAGCTCAGCAGTTTCACCTACTGAGCCACCTGCATCCCAAAAAAAACCCAACAAAACAAAAAACGGAATACTAGCCACCAAATGCTGTTAACAGCATGCAATTGAACTCTTTGTACACCAGAGGTTAATATAGACAAGAGCTAGAGAACAGCCAGGTATGTATGCATTAGCTAATTGTTTCAGATAACCAATGTTTGGGGTATGACACACCTTTCTAAAGAGGGATACAGGGTTTAAGGAAACTTTCTACAGATGAATTTAAGGAAATCCTAAAATAATTCATCATCAATAAACTAGGTCTGGGGAGTGTTGCTGGAAGATGTAAAGCATAGCCCTTGGCTAAATTCATGGAGCTACTGATAGAAGGCAGCTAGAAAAAATAGTGAAAAGTCAACAGAAGCAATAGGCAACTTACAACTCAAACACAACTTTTATTAAAAAACTACAAACAACTGAATAGAAATCCTAACTGCAGTCGTTTTAAAGTGACATCACATTCCAGGTAAGATGACTGAACTAGAAACAACCCCCATTACATATATTAATAGCATATATAACTATAAACAAATTTTACCTTTTGGTGGGGTAAGGCAATTGGTTTAGAACAGACTCTGATTAAAACTTGATGCACTGAAAATAAAGACATATCAGCACATTAAAAACACATCATCAAGTCAACTAAAGAAATAGCTGAATTTTCTAATATATCAACAAATCATTTTCCTGGTACTGAAAAAGTCCATAATGAGCAACTGTCGTCATTACCAACATGAACATACAAGATTAGTTAGCAGGTTACACAAAGGCCCAAACATGCATTTATGCAGGTGATGGAAACCAAAGAAAAGAACACCTTGCACAAATTACCTGGCTTCATACGAGTATAGCAAGAGCACATATCTTAGAAAACAAGTGTTAGCACCTTACAGATACTCTGCTTTAGTGTTTGGATGTCAACACACAGAAGCACCCCCTGCCCACACCTACAGATGGGGAAGAAAAGATGCAGCAACTCACATACATGACCAACGGAAAGAACAACCTCATTAAAAAGTACAAGAGCTGCAAATGTCTCTTCTACAGTGAAAACCGTGTCTTGTCTAAATGCATTGATTTAAACTGCCACCCACACAGCCAGTGATAGTAGTATCTCCCATACAGGAGATACAAGTAGCCATGCTAGCTCAGGATGGTGGGAGTTGTACCCCAAAATGACTGGATGATAGCAAATTAAGGAATCTATATTTATATAACTAAATATATAAACTGAATAATGGAATCAGCATTTCAACGATTGCCCAAGCCAAACTGCTGCTGCTGCAATTACATTACGTGTATATCCTCCCTTTTTTCCACTAGCAAGGAACTCAAGGCAGCTTACACAGTTCTCCTCCACTCCATTTTTATCTTCAAAATGGCAACCCTGTGAAGTAGGTTAGGCTGAGAGTCCATGATCTAAATAATCAAAGATTATGACATTCCTAAACCTAGCATTACCTTTAATGAACACATTTCAAGCTTCTGATACTTGAACTAGTGCAAAGAAACAAGTATTTATAGATTAATAAAACTTACCCACAGTGCTCATAATGCTCCAAAGTACAGGTCCCTTTCCTGCCAGGCCTAGAAAAACCTTTACAATGGATTTACAACATGTGGACTGCATTTTTACACTGTAATGTGGGAAGCTATCCATTTGTACTACAATAAGACGTTCGAGAACTGGAGTGTACACTTCAGGAATCTAAAAGAAAAAGAAGAATGGCATATTAAGAAATAGCATCTTAAATTAAGGGCATTCACTACTTTAAAAAAATCAAGTTTTTTCAATTGGTGAAGTCCCCGTACTAATATTCACATTCATCCTAAATTGTAAAATAACAACTTCACAAATGAGGTTTAAACTGCTGACTTACGGTATCTAAATGGAATATAACACTAGCAATAGACTGAAGGAAACTTGGTAGCTGATACATATGGTCATCTATGGTTTCTGCCTCAGTGAGATACATTTGCTTACACCGCTGAAGAAGTTCAACATACATGAAGTCTACATCCTTTGAATTGATTGCTTTACATGGCTTTAAAGGAGAGAGAGAAAATACAAATATTACAATTGAAAAAAAGGCATAATCTAGCCCGCCACAGGTAGACTCAACAAAAATGCATGCATGCATGCATGCATGCATGCATGCCTGATTGATTGATTGATTTAAAAACATTTCTATGCCACCCCATTTGCAAAAGCCTCAGGGCAGCTTACAAAACAGATACAATTCACACAATTAACCTTAAAAATTTGGAGACATTTCAGCACAATATAAAACCCTATAAATAGTCAATTAACAATTAAAAAAACTTTTAAATAAAAAGGTCTTGGCCTGGCGCCGAAAAATAAATAACGACGGTGCCAGGCAGACCATTCTGGGGAGCACATTCCATAGGTGGGGCGCCACTGCAGAGAAGGCCCTCCTCTGGGTACTCACCCTCCTAAAATCTTTCAAGGAGGGTTCCCGAAGGAGGGCAACTGCCACCGATCTCAGAGGGCGGGAGGGCATATATGGACGCAAGCGCTCCTTTAGATAACCAGGTCCCAAGCCATTGAGGGCTTTATAGGTGATAACCAACACCTTTAATTGGGCCTGGACTTCCCAGGGGGAGAGGCCTGAAAATCCCCCAAGGCCTTCAGGAATCCATCCGGATCCATCCAGCTCCGGGGGCAGACTAACACAATCAGGTCCACACCCTTACAGAGGGAAAAGCTGCTCTTGAGCTCAAACCTCATGAGGAAGTGATCTGACCATGACAGGGGTGTCAGACACAAGTTCCTCACCCTCAGATCACCCTCTTCCTGCCCCGTTGAGAAAACCAGGTCCAGAGTGTGTCCACGTTCATGGGTTGGGCCAATGACATGTAGAGACAGCCCCATGGCTGTCATGGAGGCCATGAAGTCCTGAGCCGCCTCAGTCAGAACCGTCTTGGCGTGGAGATTGAAGTCCCCCAGGACCAACATCCTGGGGGTCTTCAACACCAAATCCGAAACAATCTCTGTCAGCTCAGGCAGGGAGTCTGTTGGGCAGAAGGGTGCACGGTACACCAACAGAATCCCCAGTCTGTCTTGGTCACCCAACACCAAGTAGAGGCACTCTAAACCCGGCCTCGAGAGGACAGAAAGCCCTGGGAGGGAAATAGAGGCTCCGTAAATCAAAGCGACCCCCTCCCTTCCCCTCCCCTCCAGGCGTGGTTGGTGCTGGATCAGATACCCGGGCGGGCACAGTTGAGAGAGGGAGACATCCCCCTCCTCTCCCGCCCAGGTCTCTGTAATGCAAGCCAGGTCGGCCCCCTCATCCACAATCAAGTCATGGATGAGGGATGATTTAATATGGACTGACCTGGCATTACGCAACAGCACCGACACGCCTAGGGGGCAGTTGGCAAGCCTACCTAGAACCCTCAAGCTGGGGGAATAACCAGAAAGAGGAACAGGTGTTAACCATCTGTCCCTCCTTCTTCTAGGCAGACATGTTAGACCCCCAATGCCATAACGTCCACTGCCCATGACCACCCCAATGGTGGCGCCCACACACTCCCCAGGCAACCCCATAATTGAAGCCGAAAATGTCTCCATTAAAATACACTAAAAACACATTAAAAACACTTAAAAACACCCCCACAACCCCCTAATCCAATTTAGCAATCCCACCCGCCGGCCGATAACAAAAGCCCCTGGCCAGCCCAGCCCCTGCACGGCCCCCAAATGGCGGTGACCACGCTTTGGCCGCCAGCCCCGGCTGGCGAGATAAGCCAGCGGCTCATCCCCGAGCCCCACTCCCAATCCGGCGTGGCTCTCACTCAGCGCTGACAGGGCGGGGAAGCAAGGGCGGCCACACAGCACGTGCCAGCAAGCAAGATGACGTCCTCCTCCAGCAGCAGCGTCGACCAGCCTGACGTTCTCCGGCCTGGCGTCCTCCGGCCCTGGTGGGTCCAGCAATGGCCACGGACTGTGGCATCAGCTGTCCCCCGGGCTCCGGTGGAGCACCCTGTGATGTTCCCTGGCTTGGCAGCAGCACGGCACGGTGGCGGCAGATGGTCAGAGGGAGGGGGAGGGGCCCAGGTCTACCTCCGGCCTGGCAGCGTCTAGCAAGATAAGCCGGCAGCTCGTCCCTGCGCCCCACCCCCAATCCGGCGTGGCTCTCACCCAGCACCAGCAGGGTGGAGAAGCAAGGGTGGCCGCATGGCACTCGCCGGCCGGCATGATGGTGTCATCCTCCGGCAGCAGCATCGACTGGCCTGGCGTCCTCCGGCCAGGTGGGTCCAGCAATGGCCGCGGGCTGTGGCGTCAGCTGTCCCCCGGGCTCCAGTGGAGCACCCCGTGATGTTCCCTGGCTCAGCGGCGGCGCAGTGGCAGATGATCAGAGGGAGGGGGAGGGGCCCAGTTCCCAGCGGTTTCACATAGATGTTGAATAGCAAGGGACAAAATGGACCCCTGTGGAACTCCATGGCATAACTGCCATGGTGCAGAGCCATAGTCCCCCAGCACCACCTTCTGGAATCAGCCATTGAGATAGGAGTGGAACCACTGCAAAGCAGTGCCTCCAACCCCCAGTCCTGCTAGCCTATCCAGAAGGATACCATGGTCGAAGGATACCATGGTGATTATGTATCTGGAATATTTGTACAAAAAGTGTCTATGAATTAAATGAGCTCCTGGTCCTAACATTCAACTCCTACAACACATTATTACATCAGGAAGTAAAATAAATACCGCAGCGAAAAGTCCATATCCACGAATAGCAATGGACAATTCCTTGTTGCTGGCATCCATCCTTCTGATGATACTATAAAACTGTTCCATGAAGAACTGCAGTTTATCCTTATGCATTTCTACATCCTTTGCTACCATTGTAGATATCTGCAAATTATATACATATAATTTAATATTAGATAAATATTCATTTTGAATTTTGAATTATGAAACATAGATTAAAATGATCTTGAGCAGAAACAACAACTATTCAGCAGCTTATCCAAACCAACTTCTCCAAGACCACAAACCATGATTGGCACACACAACAATTCTGAAACTTTCAAATTATGATGCAAGGAACAAAGAAGTGTGGTCCCATTAGTTCTGACACTATACTACCATAACATTTAAATAAGGTTGCAATTCTATAGTCCCTCAAATGACATTCCAAGGCCCACAGGATTAAATCTTGCCCTCTGAGGGGAGAGAGAGGTTTCCTTATGGAGAACAAAGACAAACCTCAGATTCTGCCTCCCTGTAGGAAATCATGCCCCTTGCTGCTCTGCTTTAGATAGGGACAAAAGGAAGCAGTTCAGGAAGAGCATCATGAGTGGATGGGAAAAGGCTTCTGATTCACAGGATCCAAAGATTTCTCAGTCTCCAAGATACTCCTAACACGAGTGAACCATGTGCAAGCTGGTACTGTTATGTATTATGTCATTATAATAAAGGTGATATACCCAATATTAATCCAGCTACATTGGTTGGCAGTTGAGCTCCAGGATGAATTTAAGTTGCATTGTTTTAACATATAAAGCCGTTAACAGCTTGGGACCAGGATACCTGAAGGATATACCTGCCCAACCCCTAAGATCAGGTTCAGGGGCCCTTTTGAAAAAGCCATCCTCCAAGCAGGTGAGGAAGATAGTAAACAGAAGAGGGGCTTTTCAGTGATTGCACCCCACTTATGGACTAGCCTACTGAGAGTAGCTTACCTCAATCTTTTCTCTGCCAGGCAAAAACTGTGTTATTTTCCAGACATTTTAATAATTGATTTTAGTACATACTGTTTAAAAAAGGAATTTTTATATCATTTTATTATTTTAAGTCACCATGCTTTAACTCTCAGCTATTATATTGCTACTGTTATATTGCTACTTTGTATTATTGTTGTGTTGGTCTTACTTATTTTATTGTTATATTGTTTTATCGTCTGTTGTAAATGGCTTAGAGATTCCTGTAGAACTATTAGAGCAGTATACAAGTTCAATAAGAAATTAATAAATAGTTTCCCTCCGAATAGCTCCAATGAAATGGAAATTATGAAGAAAAAACAAACCACCAAGTGAGATGGGGGAGGAGGGAAAGAGGAAAAGTAACAACACAAATGCTGTTTCTTCCTCCTTTCCAACCTGCATACATGAACCTGTCAGCACACTGAATAGAACAGTTCCTCCTCCATCAGATCTTCCCATCTCCACTGCTGCTTTAGTAGTTAAATCAACAATAACTCACTATACACCCATTAAGCATTTGATTCCCACTTCAGAAAACTCTCTTATGCGTCTAACAGTAAAACTGTGCCTCCAACAAGGAGAAGATTGTGAAGACAGCCAGGCATATGTGAAAGTCCAAACAGGCTGGACAGAAAGTACAGCAAAGAGGTAAAAGCAGGGAAAGAAAAAGATCAGAAAAAGACATAGGAGACAGAAGTTTCTATTGGATTCTATTGGACAGGATTTATTGATAGGTTAGCTAATGAAGGATGGAAAAAGTTTGGTGCAAATATCCAAATTATGCATATTGTTTAATATTTGTAATTTAATTATTCATAAAGTTATGGGATATATGTATTTTACCTGTTTAAGACATGCATCCAAGGCTGAATTGCTAGCTTTCTTCAGTTCTACATTCTGGTGGCCACACCATCTAGACATTAGTTCAAATAATAAGGCATAGTTGTCCAGAAGGCAAGTACCAAATTGAACAGCATGTTTGCTAAACAAATGTAGACCAGCTGCAAAGTAAAATAATAATAATAATAATAATAATAATTTAAAGGCAATAAATGGTTTCAGCTAGACAACTGAGCATATTTTAAATATTTTAACATTGCAATTCTGCTTTTCCTGATTATAATAGCCATATATTTAAAGAAACAAATTAGAACTTAAATTTCAAATTTGCCTGCCCTCCTTTTATTTGAAAAATTATATTGCACATTTTGTAAATGAAAATATATTAAATATGCTACACTTTTTCCATTAAAAAAGAAATATGCTCTCACAAAGACATACTATTATACAGAGCTATATGAAATAAGTTCTTACCAAGGGGCACAGCATATCGCTTCAAGTCAATCTGCAATGTTAAAAGAATCAATATAAAAAGATTTGTTCATCACTTATCTAGAGAATTACTATTTTGAAAGACATTTGACGGGACATCCCATATACCTGTGGACTTATTGCCTTCACTGCAAAGTCGAAGATCTCTTTTGAAGTTTGGGGATCTGTAAAGAAAATGCACAAGCCAAGATGGTCATTGTAGTGAGGCACGACCCTCCTCCTGAGTAAACATGCTGCTCTATGGTTTTCACAAGGCTTTGTTACACTTCTCTACCGTTGCACATCTGAGTTCACCCAGAGTGAAGTGTTGAGCCCTCTCCAACACTTACTGCCCTTTCTCCTACACCAACTCAGAGATGGGGCACTGTGATACCTTACCTGCTGGTGCTTCTCAACTGAATCTCCTCCTGCCTGTGTTGTCCCCTAGCAATAGCCTCATCTCTTCAGGGGGAGGGACCTCTATATCTGACAGAGTGCTTAACTCCTGGGGTCCACCATGGTCAGATTCCAAGTCCTTCCCCTGTTCTCCCATTGGTGAATCAGGGCTCTCATCAGCCCTAGCTGCCATCTCCACCTCTTGCTGTGTTATTGCCCTGTTCCCATGGGTGGGGGGCTGTCATCTCAATCCACCTGGAGTAACCCTCCTCATTCCTCGGATGGTCTTGATCTGATCCTGCAGTTTGCTGACATTCCAAAAGTTCTTTGTCTTTGCTGTCTGAACTCAAATTTCCATCAAAGCTATAAACTGGTTGTGCACATTCTGGCACCTTTCCTCTGTGCACACACACAACAGTCATGATGTGCTAGTTTGAATTTAAACTTATAAGAGGAAAGTCAGCCCTTTACAAAAGTTGATTCAAACATATTGATTTGGTTTCATTCCATGATGACCTTTTACCAGATTAAACCAAACTGATCTTCCATGGGTCTACCTCACAGATCATAAGCTATTAACAATGAATTTCTGTACCTGTCTCCCAGGAGTAAGCTCTGTTGGGTTCAATCCTATAACTGCATATCTAGAAATAGCACCCCTGAAATCATTGGGACTTGCTTCTAGGTAGAGGTATAGGATTGCACAAGTGTCTGCAATAAAATAAATAAGGGCAATGCAGACACACCTACTGTCATCAAATGTTTGATTCACACTTTGCTACAGAACTAACACAGGGAAGGATGCAGAAGAAAGATCCTATGTGGATGCACCAAAACCCAGCAAGTTATCAGAAGCACAATAAAAATTCACAACTTTTTTAAAATAGTTTTTTCTCTTTAATATTTTATTTATTTATTTATTAAAACATTTCTATGCTGCCCCATCGCAACCAAGCCTCGGGGCGGCTCACAACATATGAAATACAACAATCTATTTAAAACCTTTCCACCCCCACCCCCCGGTGCATCTCGGCAACCCCTATAAAATAGCTTCCTAAATTAAATGTAAACAAATTATAAACAATAAACTACATGATTAACTAAACACAGTTAAACTATAAGCAAATTATAAACAATTAACAAACAATAAATACATACATACCAGTAACCTAAAAACCAATTAACAATTTAACAGTTAAAATACGATTTAAATAAAAAGGTCTTCGCCTGGCGCCAAAAAACAAATAACGACGGCGGCAGGCGGACCTCTCTGGGGAGCGCATTCCATAATTGGGGCGCCACCACCGAGAAAGCCCTCCTCCGGGTACTCAACCTCTTAATCTCATTCACTGAGGGCTCCCTGAGGAGGGCCTCTGTTGCTGATCTCAGAGGGCAGGAGGGCATATATGGGTGTAAGCGTTCCATTAGGTATCCAGGTCCCAAGCCATTTAGGGTTTTATAGGTCAAAACCAACACCTTGAATTGGGCCCGGACTTCAATCGGGAGCCAGTGGAGCTGACAGAGAACTGGGGTTATGTGAGAATAACGCCCAGTCCCCGTCAGCAACCTGGCAGCTCTATTTTGCACCAATTGAAGTATCCGGACCGTCTTCAAGGGCAGCCCCATGTAGAGTGCATTACAGAAGTCTAGTCGGGAAGTCACCAGCGCGTGTGTCACTGTCGCTAGGCAGTCATAGTCCAGGAAGGGACGCAGCTGATGTATCAGCCGAAGCTGTAGGAAAGCACTCCTCGCCACTGCCGTCACCTGGGCCTGTAACGACAGTTCTAGGTCGAGGAGTACTCCCAAGCTGCGGACCTTGTCCTTTAGAGGGAGTGCAACCCCATAGTCCAGTTTTTAAAAGTTTACAAAGAAGTTGAAGAGTTCAGAGAGGAACTACAAACAATATAACGTTTTTAGAGGACCAATCATATTGAGACAGTTTGAAAGAATCAAATAATTGAGATGGGGAACGCAGGATTAACATGTAGAAAGAATATGTGGTCAGGTATCATCTACAATAATTTTAAAATAAAAGTGAAAACAAATGTGTATCCCAGTACTGAAAACACTATAAACTCCAAGGAATGCAAAGAGACCAAGGATGGGAAAAAAATCCTACTGAAACAAACCATCCGGACCAAGGAGGCTGTAACATAACCTTTGGTAATCTCCAAGGAACATTGGACAAGCATCTTTAAGACAAATTTATATATAAATATATCCTTCCTCAGAAAAGGGGGGGTGAACTAAATGATCCATTCAATTGGCATTCAATTGAATGAGCTTCATTACAGAAGTAGGAAATGGAGTGGAGAAAGAACGTGGAAACTGTTTCCAAAACTAACTGATGCTAGGCTTATAGACTGTTTATATCTGATACTTGGGGAATAGTTACACTGGGACGCCTATACTGGAAGAATAGGCTAATAATTCGTGACATCTGTATGTACCCTCACCTGCACCACTTAAGTGTAGTCTCTGGTGTCCTGGTTGCTGCTAATTTGCTGAAGCAACAGAACTGTCAACAGTTGGGAACAACAAAATGCTGACAACATACCACAATAGTAGACCAAATTGATAAACTGGGCTTTCATACTTATAGACATCATAGATTATCCCATTCTTTGCCCTAAAAAAGAATTATCAATTATGCTAAAAAGGCCAACATTAAAGCTAAACTTGGACTTTAAGGCCACTGCTAAAGCTTGCTGTCAAAATTTGGCACCAATTGGCCAATTGTGATGCCAAAATTTGGCAGAACATGAGTGAACATGTGGCTCCCAAAACATTCCAGGGGTAGGAAATTGGTCCTCAAAGTTACCCAGTCCAAATTTAACTTAAGAAAATGGCACAGAGGCAGGGAGTTCTTAAGATTTTTTAAATAAGAGAAATACTACACCTTCATCCATGGATTTAGTAAAGTTATACAGGAGTGCAGTCAGTCCTTTGAGACACCCAGCTACTAATGGAAACTTAGGCTCTCTTGTTGCAGAAGTCATCTGAAAAAAAGAAAAGCATTATGCTCAAGTAAAATACTAAAGTAGACATATATCTGCATATAACATATAATTCAAGACATTTTTTGCAATGATCTGAGCCCGACAATCATATCCTTAACTGAAAGTGCTCCAGTGTTAGAGCCTAAATATCTAGTGACCTGCAGGGGTCATGCCAGCACAGCAGAAGTGTATTTGCAGTTTTCCTCTCACCCAGACTAAGGGTTTCTCTTGCCTTTTACTCATTCCCTTCCACTGAAATCACTGGCATAGCTGAATCCAGCTGTGCCACTTCTGGCAGAGGGCTGGCAAAGATTTATGGGTATGTCTTGGGGACAAGAGAGCTAGCCTTTCCTAACACACCCACTCCCATGCCACTGGCTGGCATTTCTTCCCTGCCTTCCATTGTCAGAATTTCCATGATGCAGAAGGACCAACAGCAAAGGTTCTGTGGGGGCAAGGAGTAGGAATCCAAGGTCAAATCTCTTCCTCCAAGAACATATTTCTCTCAGAGGGTAGAACAATCAGTTCTATAATCCATAAAACATCTGTTTTCCCAATGTATTATAAGATATTAGGACAACAGAGAATCATTTAATCACCTTCCTAGGTTTTATTTTTAAAAAAAATAAGTTAGCACAACATAACAAATGTTTACCATACTTAACTCCCACTGATATCTATCAAGCTTGTGATACCGTGATTAATGTATATTAACTTCAACAGAAATCAAAACCTACTTATGACAGATTGTTTCTCTTCTAAATTACACAGATCTAGAATTCTACTATAAATCTATTAACAGCATGTTAACAAGATATTCCCTAATTAAAATCAGCTATTGTATGTAGCAAGAGTCTAATGCTGGGAATAATAGATGGCAAAAGAAGAAGGGGACGGCAGAGGATGAGGTGGCTAGATGGAGTCATTGAAGCAGTTGGTGTGAGCTTGAGTGGACTCCGGGAGTTGGTGGAGGACAAGAAGGCCTGAAGGAATGTTGTCCATGGGGTCGCGATGGGTCGGACACGACTTTGCGACTATCAACAACATTGTATGTAGCAGAAATACAGTGCCTTGAGGAAGCATACACCACCCCTCCTTTGACATATCCATATTTTGGTGTGTTACAATCTAACTGAAATGGGCTTAAGCAGCATTACCACCACTTAATGTTGCCAGTCATAACATGTTAATTCATCATGGAGGTGAGCTGATAAAATTAACTAGTTCATGAAAGCTTTTGCCAAAATAAATGTTTTAATCTTTGATAACTGTGTTCTTTTATTTAACAATAAAACTGAGTACCTTGCATTCTACACCAAATTAAGACACGCAGAAACAAAATCTTGCTTGTTCTACAAAAAGCCCTTTCTTTACCTGTGTTTTGAGTTCTCCCAGATAAGCTCGGAATAGTTTTTCAGAGTTGTCAAGCATATCACTAGGTTGGACTTCTCCCAGGACTCCCAGAAGCTCATAAATCCTTTCCAACACTTAAAAAAAAGCATACTAATCAAATTATTACATATTATTTTATATCAGTTACACTAATTATATTTACCCTGGACAGGGAAGGTTTTAACCCCTGACCCAGCAATACAACAAAAACCACATGTTCCCATCAGGACTCACCAACACTGATCTAGCCAATAGAAGAAATCACAAGAAGGCTACTATTTAAGCAATCAACCAGCCTAAGGCCTTTACAATCAGGGGAAGAGACTGAAAATGCAAATGTGCATTCATTTCTTCTTATAACTTATCCTAATCATATATAAGCTGAGTTCAAAAATTGCATGTGACAGTAGTGCTAAGAGAAAATATTTCATTCTTGCTGTATTTTCAGCAACAAGTTCCCAAACATCCCAGCAAATCAAAACAAAAACAATACAATTAGGAAGGTTCTCATCCTACCCTCGACAGGAGAATGTGTTCAAAGAGGCTCGCCTGGCGCCGTCATTATTTGCTTTTCGGCGCCAGGCGAAGACCTTTTTATTTAAGAAATATTTTAACTGTTAATTTATTTATTAATTTATTAATTTTATTAATTTATAAGTTCGTTGTGAATTTTAGTTTTTGTTAGGTTTATTTATAGTTTTAATTGGGGACTATGAGATGGGCCAATTTTAGTCTTTATAACTTGTAACAGTAGGTTGATTTGTGTTTTAATTTTATGTTGTATTTCATTTTGTATGGACCTGCTGTGAGCCGCCCCAAGGCTAGTTGGCAAGGGGCAGCATAGAAATTTTTCAAACAAACAAACAAATAAATAAATAAATAAATAAATGAGAGTTACTGTATTTTTTGCTCTATAAGACTCACTTCCCCCCCCCCCTCAAAAGTAAGGGGAAATGTCTGTGCTTCTTATAGAGCGAATATGTGTGTGCAGTAAGTCTGTCAGATGTGCAGCTCATGGGGAAGTGATGGGGAATGCGCCTGTGATTATGTGCCCATTTGATTCAGAATATTTTTTTTTCTTGTTTTCCTCCTCTAAAAACTAGGTGCGTCTTATGGTCAGGCGCGTCTTATAGAGTGAAAAATATGGTACTTCCAAATCAGTGTACTTATGACTGCAGCCCAGTAACCACTAACTGTACTCCTTAATAAGTTGGAGTACAGCTCCATTTCCTTATTTAACTTGCTAAAATAAGTAAAAATGTTAACAGGAAAATGAAACCTTACCTGTATCAGGCACTTTACTTTTCATACCAAGTTCACCATAAAATTTGTTAAAGATTTCTGCAACTTTCAGATCTTCCATCAAATAAGAAGATCGTAAGTTCTTAAGTAGCTAGAAAAATGTTCAAAATAACCACATATCAGGACAATAAATAATCCTTTAAGGAGTGCTATTAGATCACTAAGCAAAACATCTTATTTCCTTGCTAGTTAACTATCAGCTTTATAAAGATGTCCTATTGCCTTTTGGATGACCTTAACAATAAATTTCTATATTAATTCTATGTATTCATCTCCTACAGTTTAAGTGTATAGTTATATTTCTAGTTATTTAATTTTAAAACACTTTTAAAGTTAAATAAAATAAACCTTCAAAACATTTTCATTGAAAGCTTTAGATACCACTGCATATAAAAAGCATAACTTAATCCTCTCAGAAGTATCTACAATATCAACTTTACCTTAATCAGTAGCTCTAGTGCTGGGATTCTGCATTTTGCTGATTTGTCTTTTGTGTAAACACTAAAACACATTCGCTAAATTTTTGAAAGACAAAAGAAAACAGATAATGCAGTGCCTTTGAAGTTCATATCTTGCTGTATCTTTAACTTTTCCACACTATCTTATAGTACTTTAAAAATTAGACAATTCCTCATGTAAAGCCAGTCTGGTTTAGTTCTTCTTCCATCAGTTATTCTTAGAAAAGGCCAGACTAATGAAAAATCTTCCTAAACACCTTGGTTCTACCTTCTGTGAGAAGGGAATATTCTGAGAGAAGGGGAGGCTTTGGTTCCTATGCCTCATTTTGGGGGATCCCCCTTCCACACACACCACAGCTCACTCTTGAGGGCTTCCTTAATCTCTGTGTAGCTTGTTCAGAAAGCTGGAGAGGCTGATGTGAGAAGGAAAGAAGAAGAAAATCCACTTCCACCATCATAGTTGATCCAGCACAAATCTGGATCCAGTCCCTTGAATGCAAATCATGCACTAGCACAGCCCTTGAAAAAGATTTGTGGTCTAAAACAGTAGAGCTGCTGACAGATAGGGCTGACAGTTCTGGGTCAGTCTGTCCCAGGTTCTTAAATCTGTTAACTCTGAATATTTAAATTAAGAAGAGAGCAAAGAGCACAAGTAGCTCTTCCTCACTATTCTTGTAGAACACCATCCAAAATACAAATGCCTGAACATGTGAAACTCCTCTTTCATAGAGAATGAATGAATCCCACAGACTGATATGAAAAGTTGTATTGTGGAATTATGGTGTTGGAGATGAATAGAAAAGGTTCTTATGCAATGATATAAATTGGAAACAATTGCTCTTTTTTAAATTTTACTTTTACCATACTACTTTATTTGGCTAAAATTTCTAGTTTTATGTAAAATATGAAGTAATTTTCCTTGACTCACCTTTACATCTTGTACATAAGGATGAACTTTTGGGCCAATCTTTTTCAGAAAAATCAGAAGAAATTTTAGTGCTTCTTCTCTACATTCTCGAAACTGTAAAGAGAAAATTTCCAGCAAGCATAAAGCCAGACAATATGAAATATGTAATTAATAAGGCTTCAAACCAATTTTTCAAAGTAAATATATGGCATTTACTGGACAAATAATGTTTAGTAATCCACCTATAACTATTTTGGTCTTTTGTGGCATGTAGACAATTTGAAAGAAAAAAGGCCAACAATTTTCCAGCTTAAACCTCTGCCCCCACAAGTTTCTCTTGAAGACAAGATTATTTACAAGCATGCTTCCAGCTATGATTATCAACTTACTTCTTCAAAAGCCAATGATTCATGGATAAATACGAGTAGCCCATCTTCCTTAGAAAACACCAGTGAAGTCTGTAAAGCTGTGGGAAGACCAAGTAAGGGTTCAAACTGTATGCACAAAATGAAATAATCTTCTTCCAAACCTATGGTTCTTATATACATAGGATTAGCCCTAGGGAATAAATGGAGTTGGGCTTCTTGATCCTCTCTACCCACCGCGCCAGTCAGTGAGAGAACAGAATCCAAGCTATACTATGGATGGGGAACCTTAGGCTCATGAGTTGTGGCCTCCCCATTTACCCACAAAAGCCTCTAGACTAATGAGGCGCCAACCACATTCTGAAGCCCTCTCTTCCTGGTTTACCAGGGAGCCACTGCTTCAAGGCCTTACCAGTGCTTTGAAGCAGCGTTTCCTCAGGGCTTCACTCGACCATCCCTGTTCTTATTGGAAAAATCAATTCACCAGCGAGCCATGGCTCCAAGGCAATTCCAATGCTTTAAGTTGGGATGGTCCAACACATGGCCCATATGCAGCATGCAACCCCCAAGCCCCCCACCACCACTTGGAGCCCTCAGTCTAGGTCCCACCAATGGCACAGGCATGATTGCATGAGGTTCAGGAAGAAAGCAGGTCAAACTGGCAGCCTTGCAAGAGCTTGATGGGGAGAGTTTTTCCACTCAGCTCAGGTGCAAAAGGCTCAGTGCACCAATTCAAAGGAAGAAGGGGCCAAGAGGGTCACATGGGATGGTTTCTGGGTGGGAAAAACAGGGAAGAAAGGAATGGGCCACCCAAAAGGAGAAGTCATTGTGCTTGGGGAGTGGTCAGAGAAAGAGCTGCCTGCATTTTTTTTCATTCAATGTAATTCACTGTGCAATCCTCAGATTCTACGTCAAAGTTCTCATGTTGCCCTCAGGGTATGAACCAGGATATATGCCTTAGGTGAATAACACCAGCACAGTCAGAGTGAGAATGAAAGACATAGGAGCATATGGGTAGGGAGGTGCATGCCAGCACAGATCAATCCATTTTGAGCTGTGACCTTGCCCCTGCTGGCATGCAGTCCCTGACATACTTGCCCAATTCCAAGTTAGCCCTCAAACCTGTAAGATTTCCACCCCTGCTTCAAGTATATAGGCTTCATTCAGAGCTACTTTTAATTGTGTGGAAATCAAGACAAGAGGCATCATGCTCCCCCATTACTTGAAAACACCACTGTCATATGAACAAAGCTATTATCATTCAAGCTATCGATTAATGACAAAATTGCCAATTACAATTAGCTTAAGATCTTCATTCACATCACTAAGTTACACAATTGAGTAAAACATAACCTCAACTAAGTAAACTACCTAGAAGAATGTGAAAGTCGTCTGTAAAAGGTTTATTGCATTTACAGCACTCATCACAGCTGATGAGCTGTGATTTCTTACTAAAATCCTTAGACAGTCACTTCCTTGCAGAAAAGCAACAAGCATTAAAAAAAATCTTCCTCAAACCTTATTCACATATTGTCATTGGTGAAATACCAATTGCAAAGAATTGGCAGCATCCACCATCCTCATCTTCAGGGATATTCCAGGGTATTATTTATTTGTACGTTTCTGCAGATGGGACACTGCTAAAACCTCTATATGTCAGCACATTTCTCACTGCAAGTTATATAGTACCCAAACTATTCTTTCAACAGATGTTCTCACCTTAGAGTGATTAACACTTTAAGGATATCTACTGTCAAGGAAGTGACAATTCATTTATTGTTCGCTTTCTTATGTTTGCATAAATTGTAATAACTATTATCTACAGGAAAACATCACAGCTCTGTTACAACAGTCATACATTGTCATTTATGATAACTTATAGGCATGTATATGGTTCATATCCCTTCCAGAGTTGAACATTTGTCTAAACCACATTTCTGCTTAATAAGCACCCACAATAGTTTACACAACAGAGATGTAAAGATGATTTAAAATTATGAAGTAACACTGATGCTGTTTGCATAACATGCTGAGCTTGGGTGCCGCCTGAATATTGAACTTGCGTTTGCAGGTTGTCTTCTCATGTGAACACAGTCAGCAGTTACATGAGGGTTCTACAATATTCAGGATGGTGCACAGCAGCACCACAGCTTCTGAAAGTCATTCACTGTATTTTATCTGTTTATGTTTGCCACTGTTTGCATTCTGAGTGACAACTGTGTGGTAATAATGTTACCAAAGCAACCAAACACCAGGCTTTGTATATATAGGGAATAAGGCTGCAGCAACTGTCTTCAGTTATAGATTTACAATGTCAATAGTAAAGTACAATTTAGAAGGATCACATGGGCAACAAATGGGTTTGTTAGTTAGAAGGTTCATAAAGAACATACTTGATCAGAAGTTCTGGCAAGGATTTTTTTTTAAGTTAGTTGGAGGCTGACAACTGGAAATGCTGGTGGATTAAAAGAATGGGGTAAAGTGAAAACATGAACACAGAAGTTGGATGCTGAGAGAAGCAGAGACTTATACTCTAGTGTAAAGCTCCAAAAAAGCAGCAGAGCCCAAAACCAAAAGGTCCAAGGTCTGATCCGATGAAATTTCAGCAAGCAGTCCTTGAAACGTAATCATCTTCAAAGCTCCCTGGAAGTGTTGGAGGCAAAGGAAGACTGCTGTACAGACTTGATTGTGAGAGATTGCCTGTGGTGGAGTTTAGGGAACGGAGCTGAAGCTATTGAGAGCTTGGAAAGAATCATAGAACAGTAAAGTTGGAAGGGGTCACAAGGCCATTGGGCCCAACACACTGTTCAGTGCAGAGCTCCAAGTTAAACCATCCCTCTCAGATGGCTCAGAAACTCTTGTTATCCACAAGCATATTTTGGCTGCAATCCTATGGTTCCTATAAGAACATCCCAGTAGACACAAGATATTTGCATTTCCCATCAGATAGAGAGAAGGGATCATCCTCAAACAGGGAGGACCAACCTTGGATCCCGCCTCCCAGCAAGTACAGATACAACTACAACTCTTGCTTCCTCAATGTTTCAACATTAGAGATGGAAGGGGGGAATCAGGGCCATTACATGAGTGAATACAGGGAGAACCCAGACCCCTACGAGCTCCCAGACACACAGGTAACAATGAGAAAAGAGCTGGAGTAAATAATTTCCTTCAAAATGCTCAGGAAAAAAATGAATTGAGGGGGAGTCTCTTCTGCACTGCAAGAATGCTTGCATAGTTCAAAGGCTACAAAAGTTGGAGCTATCTGCACCAAAACACAGGATTTCTGTGTCCATCAATAATGGTTTGAAAAGCAACTGTTTATCCTTCATGTAAATTATTCCCTTATTAAACACTTTTCATTTTGAGCTCCTTTATAGTACGAATACAGTGTCAATCTCATGCAGACACCACAGGCAACAAGCTACCGAAACTTTGTAACAGGGATGCAAAACATAAATAGATGGGGGATGAATTTTGTCCTCCCACGTCTGCAAGTCCTGCGCATGATTCACCTGGAAATCAATCCTACTGAACTCAATGCAATTTATTTTGGAGTAAACATGCATCCGAATGGACATTACGTTTATAACTTAATGAAATCGTATTAGAAAGCAAGCCTCATCTGACGTGAAATGCAGCGGGCTGTTTATCCCAATGGCCAGTTCTACTTAAGGTAGCAAGGCGCTCCATACGCCAACATGTACAGCCCATGTGAGCGAAGAAAACGCCTCCTGCGTTAAAATTAAGGCACAATTTTATCCACGTTTAAAAAAGAAAAATACCTAGCTGGGTCATGCTGGCAGTTGTAGGATTTTCCCCCCTTCTCTAAACATGCATAGGATTGTGCCTTTAAGAGTTGAGTCACCACGCTGCAATCCAGAACACGAGATTATGTGAGCCACAAGCCGAAACGCCTTGAAGCGCAATATTCCTGAGACTGCAGGCAACTGATCTCCCCGCCAAGATGTTACGCACCCAGGACGCTGTCTCCACTGCTAGTCACACACGTCTCCGCTAAGCAACGGATCAAAGTGTGGCCGTGAAGGGCTGCGCTGCCAGGGTCTGGGCTCCGCAGTATGCCGTGCAGTTGGAGCAGGCAGTTCCGCAGACCCCCAGCAGGTACCGTAAACGAGGTCGCCATGACGCGCCCCGCTCCTCTTCCGTGGCCACCCCTCCCGGCCCACAGCCACAAAAACGCCCTTAGAGCTCGCGCGCACGCGCTTGCTATATGGGCCGAACCAAGCGAAATGTTCACGGAAGAAAGCAATTCTAAAGTCGAGGAGTCACGCTATTGGCTTCAGCAAAGCCAATGAAGGAGGGCGCTGAGGTCGGATGAAACCATTGTAGCATAAAGGGTGGGCCGTGTTTTCGGGCTGCAAGCAGGGCTTCCTAAAGAAGGAATTTTGCATCGTACGGTCTCACTTCCTAAAAACATCAAACTAGAGAAGAAATTTCTACAAGCTCCTTACTGGAACAGCATGTTTGGTCACTTCCTCTGCCCCCATTCATAACATCAGTACTGTATAAGCTACTCCTTGCTGAATTGGCAGCAAATTCTGACAATATGGGTGATACCATTTTAGGACGGGGGAAGCTGACCATTGAAGAAAAGTGAAAGCATGCCCCCATGTGCCTTTCATCAGCTTTAAGGGGCATCAATGAATCACGATGACAACACGTTTTTCCTTCCTCGCAAACTCCGCAAGACGATGTCGACACAAACGTTTAAGGAATAGCGCTGGCCATGCCCCTTCTTCCGTGAGAAATTGGTCTCTCCCACTTTACGAGCGATGGGAAAGCCCGCGAAACTGGGAGGTCACATGATTATTTTGGCGCAGAATTTTTTTGCTTTTGGTCTATCGGCCTTCTTTCGGGGAAGTGACTGGTGTAGCGAGGAGATTCGTTCGCTCCATTTAAAGGGCGCGCGGGCTGGGGTGAGGACCCTCCGCAGTTTTTCACGCCCGGACACCCCCTAGTAGTTATCTTCTTGTTCCTTCTCTCCGTCCTTCGTTCTAGGATTCCTCCAGCCATGTCTTCGCCAGCGTCTACCCCGAGCTGTCGCGGCAGTAAACGCCACCGAGTCGGAGGCGGTTCAGGCAGCACGAATCCCCCTACGCGTAAGTTGCTGTCGCTGTTCCGTCAGTGCATTTCTACAGGCTCCCTTGCCTAATGTTAATATCTTATTTAAAGGCAGGATGCTAGATTGGAGTTCCCTCGTTAGAGAGGCTATCTAGTCCAACCCCTTGTTGAGTGCAAGAGCCACCATGCAAAAAGAAGCAATAGTATCCCCGATGCTGCTAGGGAGAGTCGGCTTACTCTTCAGGCAGCTGAGCACAGCACTTCCTGATTGAGCATGTTGTTCTATTAAACGGCGCTTACAAGGAGTTTAGGGCTAATGCTTACTTTAAATGTTTCTCTGCAATTTTCCTTCCAGCCTTTTCTTTTCTAAGCCAGCTCTTTCAACCATTGCCCGCAAAGCATGGCTTACAGCCCTGTCACTATCATGGTTATGCTTTTCTGCAGTTTGTCAGTTACCTTCTTAAAATGTGGCATCCAGCAACTCTTAAATGCAGCATGATAGCTCGGAGCAGAGCTGTTCCTATTCATGATCTAGATATTATGCACTTGTCAATGTAATGCAGGAACCCATGCTGGATAAGACCAAGGAGCTATCTAGTGCAATATTATGTTCATCTATTGGCCAGTTAGCTGCCCATAGGAAATTCACATGCAGAACAGGAATACAACAGGACCCTTCCATCTATGTTCCCCAGCAATTGGTGTACATGGGCATACCAGCTTTGATAGTGGATGTAGCATATAGCCAGCAGGATTAGTAGAGTTGTGTTGTTGTCACTGCATATCCCTGTTCAAGAAATAGGACAGAAAGATGTCGAATAGTTGTGAGGTTTATAGCTTTATATTTAGCTACCAGATGCTTAGTTTGAGAAGTAAAATGCAAGGGGTGAAGTAGCAATCAGTTTTCATGACTTCTTCATATAGTGATTAGGAGTTGCAGTGATGTTGAAGAGTTTTCACTTATCCCTGCATCAACAGGCACAATTATTCTTTTGGGTTAAATCCTGCGCTAAATGATTCTCAAGCTGGATAAATTGTATTAACTTATTGACAGGTTAATAACTGAAGATAAACTTAGCTTTGTGCAAGTACTTGTTATCTAAATGAAATGAGAAACCTGTACTATTACTGTCTGGTACTCAGTACAACTACTGTTCTTTCACACTATTCTTCTTGGTTCTTATTTAAAATTTCACATAGTAATTATATAAGGTCAATAACTAAAATTATGCCTTCTGGCTTACCAGTTTTTAATCAGAAAGTGAAACATTAGTATTAAGTAAAAAAAAGATGGAGTCTTATCACTTATTTTAGAAAAATAAAGGCCTGCTTGCTTAAATGAGAGGTAAGATAAATGAACAACAGTAGAGGTAAATTTGTTTGTTAACTTCTTCTTAACTATAGCTGCCTCTGAAGATGTTCAGTCCCCACCATCACAGCGATGTCGCCCAGACAACTCCACATCCACTGGAGACTTACAACCAATGCCAGCTTCTCCACCAAATGATACACAAAGCCCAAATGTTCAAGATACTCTGTTTTCCAGCCCACCACAGTTTCCACATTCAGGTACTTCTCATTTGGAGAGAAAATTATAATATCAAACTGCAAATGTAACATCAAACAGAAAAATAACAACAACATCAAACTGCTTATTTTTAATTGTTAGATGATGAGATGTTTAAAGTAGGATTTTTTTTTATTCCATTCACTTGGTGGCCTTACAAATAATTAATAACACATATATATGTTACTCTTCATTTTGGGTGATGGAGGTAAAAAGGGAAGAAGAGAGTGCTTCAGCTGAGTCCAGGTTTCTGCTTTCCAACTCCAAAAAGTTCAGTGAATATACACCCTCCCAAATTACGCACAATGAATCTTGACCATTGTGAAAACCAACAAAAACAAAGGAAAAACTGAACAAACACTTGAATTTTCCAGACACTAATTGACAAACTGAGTTAATACAGAATATAATACATCAGGTCTATCCAAAGTTACATGCTTTAAATTTCCATTAATTCCATTGGGGAAATCTTTAATCACATTCTTATTTTTATCTATTTATTTATTAAAACATTTATAGGCCGCCCCATCACAACAAAGCCTCGGGGCGGCTAACAACATGATTACAATATAATAACAATAAAACAATTTTAATTTATCCCTCCCCCCACGGTGCATCTTGGCAACTAAAAATCTAGTTAAATAAACATAACAAACTAAATAAATTAAAATAAACAAAATCAACTAAAACAAATATACACAATAAACCAGAAAAGCAAACAACAAGCAACATAAACTAAAAACAAAATCTACAACTAACAATTAAAATAAGACGTAAATAAAAAGGTCTTTGCCTGGCGCCGAAAAGCAAATAACGACGGCGCCAGGCGAACCTCTCCAGGGAGCGCATTCCATAGTTGGGGCGCCACCGCCGAAAAAGCCCTCCTCCGGGTACTCACCCACTTAACCTCCCTCAAAGAGGGCTCCCGGAGGAGGGCCGCTGTTGCAGACCTTAGGGGGCGGGAGGGCATGTAAGGGCGCAAGCGGTCCATTACGTATCCGGGTTCCAAGCCGTTTAGGGCTTTATAGGTCAGCACCAGCACCTTGAATTGGGCCCAGACTTCAATTGGGAGCCAATGGAGCTGACGGAGGACTGGGGTTATATGAGAATAACGCCCAGCCCCCGTCAGCAACCTGGCAGCTCTATTTTGTACCAACTGAAGTATCCGGACCGTCTTCAAGGGCAGCCCCACGTAGAGGACGTTGCAGAAATCTAGTTGAGAAGTCACCAGCGCGTGTGTCACTGTTGCCAGGCAGTCATGGTCTTCACTGCAATCATCTGGTTAGACAAAGATCTGGTTACATTGAGAACAACCTATTGTTCATGAGCCATAGGTTGTGGGAAATGAAACAGGATGGAGTTTGTGAGCAACATGGGATAATTTGGTAAGGTTCCATGGTGAGTGTTGTCTATCTGCTCTTAAGAGAAGAAACTTAGCAAGCCTGAGTAAAAGAAAGTAATAACATTTCTATTTTAAAATAATGATTCAAGTGTATTTGTAACAGTTCCACTGGACTTGGATATTAGTTCACCATTGACCTATGGCACTCCCAGTTCTCGAGTAGAAGGAACCCCAAGGAGTGGTGCACGAGGAACTCCAATTCGACAGAGGGCTGATCTTGGCTCTGTTCGCAAAGCTAGGCAGGTGGATCTGCATTCTGATACAGTAAGTATTCAAGATTTTACAGGTGACATAGGTTCAGGTACAACCTATCCTCATATTAATTTAAATGACATGTCATCCACTGAATTCAATGGATCTTATTCTCTAATAGCTGAGCATATGATTGTAGTCTTACATTTAATATTGTTTACTCTTGTACTCAGCCTCTAGGAGAGGATGCCATGGCAAGTGAACAGTCTCTTGGACAAAAACTTGTGATTTGGGGAACAGATGTCAATGTGGCATCATGCAAAGAAAGGTTTCAGGTGAGTGGATAATAGTTATGACATTTGGAACATTTGTTTATATTCATATATATTAGCAGTATTTATTTAGTTGCTTTTAAAAACATTTCTGTGTGAAACAGTAATATAAGTGGGAAAGAAATAAATAGTGGTAGCTGTGGGAATCTTTTCTAATTTGTTTAATGTTTCTAAGTAGCCATAGTCAATCACAGTATACTGATGAGTTTATATGAAATCCATACCTAATAAAGGAATCAAAGGACATAAACATTAAAAAATGTTTGACCTACCTCTATTCTATTGGGTGAACCCAGATGCTAAAATTATGTTTTGTTTTCAAATATTTAGAGATTTCTTCAGCGTTTCATTGATCCAACAGCTAAAGAAGAAGAAAACATTGGCTTGGACCTTAATGAACCTCTTTATATGCAGAGACTAGAGGAGGTATGTTATATTAATATTGTTTAATTCTGCTTGCATTTTAAGATTTAAATGCTTATTGAATGGCTTAATGTCTTGCAGATAAACTTGGTCGGAGAACCATTTCTGAATGTAAACTGTGGCCATTTAAAATCATTTGATGAAAATCTTTACAAACAGCTGATGTGCTATCCCCAGGTAAGACATTTTTAGTAGTTTTTACAACATAGGAACTAGAGTATCAACCAGAAGTTAAATGTGAGTCAGCCTTATCTGTATCTATTGCTTCAGTTATTTCAGATAGGAATGAATGCCATGATAGGGTATTTATGTTCATGTGTAACATGAACAATAGCAAGGATACCATACAGAGTTATTAATTTGCTAATTCTAGTAAGTAATAATTGATCTTACAATTCAGTCCTGTCAGTATTATTCAAAAGATGTCTCACCCACAGACTTCAGTGAAGCTTGCTTGCTTCTAGATACATGTGCATAGCAGTGCAGCCTTAATGTTAAAATACACTTGGCATGAAGCATTGGGAACTACTACTGAAAAACAACCTTGGAGTTTTGGGGCAGTTAGAATTAATCTCTTGTTTCTTTGGATTCAGAAACATCCTTAAAAGCAAAACAACTAGACACTGCACTGGCTGCCCAGACAGCATAATGCTAATGGGCAACTTTTATACAAATTTAATTATACACAAGCGACAAAAGACAATGTCTTTAGATGAAAGCTTACTCTTTTATTTAAAAAAAAAAATTAAAGCCAGTGGTTCTAAATAACCATCAATAGGATTATCAAGTGAGTTTTCATATCTGCTGTGCAAACCAGGTAGTAACATATACCGATGGTTTATATCCAATTTGTACAGGAAGTTATTCCAACATTTGATATGGCTGCTAATGAACTTTTCTTTGAGCGTTACCCTGACTCAGTCTTAGAACATCAAATTCAAGTTAGACCATACAATGCATTAAAGACAAGAAATATGAGGAGCCTTAACCCAGAAGGTAAGCTGCTGGAACATGATTTTTATATTATCAGGAAAAACTGCTAATTGTTAAACTGTGCAGTCCTACTATTGTAGCCATATTCTTCACACCAAACTGAATCCGAGTTCCACTTTTTCAATGAACTGAAACTTTATGCTGATAAATGTCAGTTTCAAAGGCAGAGCATAAAGTAGTAAATATATCTATAGTTTCCAAATGGTGGAAATCACTTCCTAATCTACCAGCAAGTGATTGATGCAGAAATACTTACTTTTTGCATAAAAATGTAATTTCACAATGGATATTACACAAGACTTGCATATTTATTCTTATGGGTCTTATGGCCTGATTTGATACATGTTTAGAGATACCATATGGCTATTTAATGTCAATGGGTGTCAACGATCTAGATAAGTATATATAAACCTAATTTGATTGATCTTCTGCTCTTTTTTTTAAACATCATAGATATTGACCAGCTTATCACTATAAATGGCATGGTAATCAGAACCTCCCAGTTAATTCCAGAAATGCAGGAAGCTTTCTTCAAGTGCCAAGTCTGTGCTTTCACAGCAAGAGTAGAAATTGATCGTGGCAGAATTGCTGAACCATCAGCATGCAAGAACTGTAACACCACACATAGTATGGCTTTGATTCACAATCTTTCTTTGTTCTCAGATAAACAGATGGTATGTTACTCTTTGGTTGAATAGCTCTGATCTGCTTAATTTTCAAGTTTATTGCTATTGTGTTCTGTAAAACTACTGATATGCTTCCTATATCTTTCAGTTCTTACTGCACAACTAGTGATTTACAAATCCACCCCCACCAGCAATATACTAATCAAGCTACTTCAAGTGATGTTTGTGTAATTAAACAGTTGCTTTTATAGTGTGGATTACAGATTAGCCTATTGTAAAATTGTCCTGTCTTGGGGTATTAATTCTTGGATTCATTTGTCAAGACAAAGTCAGAGGTAGTAACAGTCATCTTTATCCCACATCTGGAACAGATCTTTAACCTGTAGGGGATAACTTCTGTTACTCCATGGAAGCATGAAATATGTTTGCTTCCCCATGCAAAGTGATAAACCTAAATATTAAATCTGGCAGGCAGTTGCAAAAGCAACTTGTGGCATTTTAAAAACTGATCAGTTTGTCTGATAAGTACAGTGGTGCCTCAGCTCATGAACGCCTTGGTTCACAACCAAATTGGGTCACAAACAAAAATTTCATGAAAATTTTGACTTGGATCACGAACTCCGCATTGGGTGGCAACCAAGATTGCAGCCATCTCCCCTCCCCCACCCCGAGTGGGGAGATGGACCCGATCGCAGTTGCGTTTGTGCAGGGAAGACATAGAGGAGCTGACAACAGAAGAACTTGCTGAACTCCAGAGTAAGCAGCAGAAGGCACTTGCTGAGGAGGATTCCACTGAGGAAGAGGAAGACAGGGAGGAGGTTAGCAGTGATGTGATACAATCCATTATGAAAAAATGGAATGAGTGCCAGGATTTCTTTGAGAAGCACCACCCCAACATAACTGTAATGAACAGAGTGTTGAATCTGATGAACGATAACATGGTCTCTCATTTCCAGAGGGTTATGCAGCACAGAAAAAACAAGTGACTATAGACAGATTTTTCACCAAAATTGACCCTGCAGCTAAGAGACAAAGAAGAGAGGAAACCCCTGTAAGAGATCTCCCCAATGTCCTTATGGAGGGGGACTCTCCCTCAAAACAATAGCCTTCCCCCCATCTAGGTTAGTGTTCTCCACTGTACTGTACAGTACTTTGTTGTTTGTCACTTTGTTTCAAAATTTTCTGATAAAAAAATAGTTACAAAACAGATTGACCTTATTTACATTGAACAATATGGGGAAATTTGACTTGGATCACAGAGTCGTGGAATGGATTAAGTTTGTGAGCCAAGGTACCACTGTATATAAGTGCAGTTTGCACTGCTCCAGAAAACAAGGGAAGGAAAGCACTTGCACAAAAATTGCTAGGGTTTGGTGGTTTATCATTTTAAAATCTATACCATGTGGTCACCTCCAATGTGTACTCCAAAAAAAAACCAAAACAAAACATTAGATTAAACCAAGATGTTGGAAATTGGCTTATTTGTATCCTCATTACAATATTGTGAGGTAATCACTTTCTGCCTCCTCCCAGTTCTCTTCCCACCCGCCAAAAGAGGGCATATGAAGACAGGGAAAGTGGTGTTAAAGGGGTTCTCCCACTGTAGGGAAAGAATGAGATGCTTTGGGTCTAGCAGAAATGCAAGCGATAGACTTCTGTGGGCACCATTCATTTTGAGTGCCTTGGGACATATGCTAATTATTCAGGGTCAAGGTAGCAACTGCAAACATGAACTGATTCATTTTACACTGGTGCTTTTCCAAACTAAAGAGCAGTGCAGCCTAGTGAAGCAGCATTGTTTCTTGTTTGGGCTCAATACTTGTATCAGGAAAAGAATTTCTAGTTTCAAAGTCTTGCATCCAGTATGTTTTGCACTTAAAGTAAGGACTTGGTTTTGTGTTAGATCAAACTACAGGAGTCTCCGGATGATATGCCAGCTGGTCAGACACCATACACAATTGTTCTCTTTGCTCACAATGATCTAGTGGATAAGATTCAGCCAGGTGACAGAGTTAATGTTACAGGTAAGAAAAATATTTTATTACCAGTGTAATTTAAATAAGTGGAATATTATTTTGCTTTGAGCTGGTTCAATATTAAGCTAAAAGAGAATGAGAGGTGGTACATGAGTAATTAGAGCACCTGCTTTTTCTTTTTGGCTTTTTTTTTAAAGAAGCTCTTTTATACTTTTGTCAGTTGTAAATGCAGGCTTAATTTGTGTGGTTTTATATCCCCATTTAAAAATTAGTAGAAATATGCAATACAAATCCAATATTATACAATTAATATCAGATTCCATTATTTGTGTTACACATGCTAGAAATTACACAGCAGATGTTATGAGTTAGTTGGCTTATGTTTCCACTGATTACAAGAAAACATTTAATGCATTTTGAAAACTTGAGCTATGTATTGTAGTGCCAAAAACATTTTGAGATACTTCATAACATTACAGAGCCTAGAATAAACTCTTTTACATAAAAATTAACCAAGCAAGTCAATACATCTATTGATTTCCTGTTACCTTGCTAAATTATCTATGTCACTGGTCAATTAATCAGTAATTGCTGACTCCCAAGTCTAAAGCCATTTAGATAATGTCATATATGGGCAGCACATGTGCAATGTCTAATTCTGTTTGGTAGGTATAATATCACTTCATGTTTAACCAGGCATCTACAGAGCAGTCCCTGTTCGTGTCATTCCAAGAATGAGCACTGTAAGATCTGTCTACAAGACTCATGTTGATGTTATTCATTACTGCAAAACTGATTCGAAACGTTTGCATGGCACTGAAGATGGAGCAGAACAGAAAATGTTTACAGAGGAGCATGAGAAAATGCTTCGAGAACTTTCTAGAAAACCTGATATTTATGATAGGCTTTCCTCAGCAGTTGCTCCAAGTATTTATGAACATGAAGATATTAAAAAGGTAAGCAACATTTTAAATTATGTATGACTACTGGAGCCAGATTACTATGTGTTAGACTGATGAAGTACATCGAAATCTGTGCATAGCTATCTTGATATGTAAATGAAACCATTTTATATTAGAAAACATAATGTCCTAAGAGCTGAAGCGCTGTGTATTTTAACTATGAGCATCACTGTCTCTACTAAAATAATTTCTAAAAAAATGTAGTTACGAGGAAACAATCTTTATTCTCTGTGCTACTGGTTTATTCTCTGCCACTGTGGTCTGCTTCACTTTTAGCAATGGCTAAATGAAAATGAATGGAAGCAGCTCATATTGGGAGTAAAGCAGATGGGCACCCTACTTCAGAAGTTTTCACCTGTAATTCACAACAGACCCAACCAGCAAAGCCAGTGGTGAGGGACAATGGGAGCTGCAAGCCAAAACATCTAAAGGGCCATAAAATGTGCATATTCCTGTTATTGAGCAAGGTGGCCTCTTCTCTTTGTAAGCAGCAGAAAAAGGTTGTGAGCAATCCTTTAATATATGAAACTAACTAGGAAAGTTAAGCTGTCTGGGCTTTTGTATTGTAAGATGAATAGCAACCAATAGGATATTTTAGTACTAGTTAAAAATTCAGAAGGACCACAGACTGAAATGCAAGTTTTCATATTTGCTGGTTCGGTCAGATTTTTTGTATATTTGGGGCACCTCCTCTATAAGAGGTACCTGCAGCTTTGTGCCCTTTCCTGTGAAGCAATATCAGTTCTCTAGGAAAGATCCAAGTGGCTGCATCATTCAAACACAGGGCCAAGCCCTGTACCTACCCATAGAAAATCATGTTCTGCACAACAGTGGGGGCATCCAGTTCATCTCTGAATTGGAAGACTTAAAATCATGCATGTACATTTATTCATGAAACATTGGCACTGAAATGCTCCATTTTGTAGGGCATTCTTCTTCAGCTCTTTGGAGGATCAAGGAAAGATTTCAGCCACACTGGCAGAGGTAATTTTCGTGCTGAGATCAACATTCTACTCTGTGGAGATCCTGGTACCAGCAAGTCACAGTTGCTTCAATATATCTATAACCTAATTCCAAGAGGCCAGTATACATCTGGGAAAGGCTCTAGTGCTGTTGGTCTTACAGCATATGTGATGAAGGATCCTGAAACAAGACAGTTAGTATTGCAGACTGGAGCTTTGGTCCTCAGTGATAATGGGATTTGCTGTATTGATGAGTTTGATAAAATGAATGAAAGTACAAGATCAGTGCTTCATGAAGTCATGGAACAACAAACACTGTCTATTGCTAAGGTAAAAACTTACTGAAAATTTTCTAGGTAATTTTCTTTCAGTTAGAATGTGATCTCATATCTGTATCACCTTCTAATTCTGATAAGTACCAGAGTGGTGAGATATTAGCAGGCATGGCAGAACCCTAAGGTTTACAGAAGTACAAAAATATCTGATAATCAAATCTAAGAGGAAAAAGTCAAAACAGCCCAGTGGCCACAGAATGATGACTTGTAGGGAGGAAAAAGAAGAGGGGAGGGGAGGGGGGGAAAAGAATGAGTATGCCAGAAGAAGATACTGAAGCATTGCTTTTTTTAAAGGGGATTGAATCAGATGTAACAGTTTAGTATATGTAATTTTGTGTTGTAGCCTGAGTATAAAATAAAACTTTAAATTCTACTAGATCTATAAATGAATTTCAAATCTTCTTCCTCACAGGCTGGAATTATTTGTCAACTAAATGCTCGTACCTCCATCCTGGCAGCTGCTAATCCAATAGAATCTCAGTGGAATCCAAAGAAAACTACTATTGAAAACATTCAACTTCCCCATACGTTGTTATCTAGGTATACTATGAAATATGTTGTTGCTGCCTGCTCCATCTGTACAAAATATTTTGCATCTAGACAATTACTGTCTATTCATCACTTTTCAAATAGTAGGATTTTGTACCTCAGATGGTAGAAGATCTTTAACTGTCCTCTGAATATATACTGTTCTTTGAATACCATGGGGGGGTGGCATTTTTGCTTTGAATGTATATAGAGGGCAACTGGCAACTCCCTGATTCTTTACTCATGGCAGACTGTCATGAGTAGGCTGTCAATTACTAATGATTTGAGTTATTTTCCTTGGTCCTGAGAATCACTGGTTCTGGACTATAAATTATGGGGCAGTGATATCAAATGAAACAAAAAGTATCCTAGTTTATATCCTCTGCTTACATCAAGAACCTTACTTTCCAGATAAAATATCCATTGTGTTACAGTTTGAATATAATGCTATCCATTTGTTTGACTTTACAACAGTGTTCAATTTTTAAAACGCTTGATCAAAACCATAAGACAATAGTTTTACTGGTGGAAAACTTTTTCATAAAGTGTTGGTTTTCTCTGTAGGTTTGATCTCATTTTCCTTATGTTGGACCCACGAGATGAAGCATATGACAGACGTTTGGCACATCACTTGGTTGCACTATACTATCAAACTGAAGAGCAGGTTGAAGAAGAGTACATGGATATGGCAGTATTAAGAGATTATATTGCTTATGCTCATAGTTACATCAATCCAAGACTGAGCGAAGAAGCAAGTCAAGCTCTTATTGAGGTAAAGGACCTAGGGGAAAATAACCTTAAGACATGGACCTTCCTGTGTCCTCTATCGGTGTAAATGCCTGAACTCAGAGGCTTATGAGCAGCAGAACAGATCCTGAGCAGCAGTCAAAATAATCATTGCCTCCTGCTCTGCAAACAACCATATAGCCAAGGTGCTTTGGAGGGAGAGGAAAGCCTAGAATACTGCACAGTAGCTCAGAACATGGCAGTTCCAGTCTCCTCCCCTTCCTGCTCCCTTCATCCCCTTTACAAGGTTGATTTCCAGACCACAAGAGGGAGCATCATGGATAGTGCACAAGCATGAGTTGAAGAGCTAGCAATCTTAAGTAGCCAAACTACTCCGCATTAGCACTATAGACTTCCTGGCTAATTGTACCAACACCACTAAATAATACACACAATGAAAGATTAAGTGTTCGGTGGTTTTATTTATTGCTGTTACTATGAATACTTTGAAATCTTGAGGATGACACAGTAAAAGTCTCTGTTTAATATACCAAGTTCCTTCTTTCCTGTTTGTGTTCCAGACAGAGAACAGATGTAACTAATGACCTATAAAAAGCTGTGTTTGTAACAGAAGGGAAAGTTGCTCCTTGCTAACTAGGTTAGCACGCTATGAAGCTGAGGAGCTGGTCATTGACCTCTTCCTACAGTACTGTAGTATTAATAAAAGTCTGTTTGGATTATAACTTTCTCTTAATTGGATTGTTTTTCCTTCCATAATTCCTTCTTTCATAAACTTTTGGGACATTGGATCCTACAGTGAATTAGATCCAGAGTTAGAGCGGAGTTACATTAACTTGCCGATGGCACAGGGCAGAAAGAATAAAGGGATTTGCCAATCCTTTGGGGATTAGGATTTGTCTAGAAACAATATAGTCCAGCATGCACAGGATGGTAACAAAATATTAACTCAAATAATACCTGATTAAAATATCTAAAGTGTCATAATTAAAAACTTTTCATGTTTGTCAGAATTTAAAAGTGAGCCAGGTTAGACAACACTGAAGACATCTAGTAAATAGTATCTTTGCATGTTAACAAGGACTGTTAAATGAGTGTAACACAAGATTATGTATGTACACACCTTTCTCCATTTTTTTCCCTATTAGGCATATGTGGCTATGAGGAAGATTGGAAGTGGTAGAGGAATGGTTTCTGCATATCCTCGACAGTTGGAATCTTTGATTCGTCTAGCAGAAGCTCATGCTAAAGTGCGCTTTTCTGACAAGGTGGAAACAATAGATGTAGAAGAAGCAAAACGTCTTCATCGTGAAGCTCTAAAACAGTCTGCTACTGATCCAAGGACTGGAATTGTGGATATATCTATTCTCACAACAGGTCCTTGTCTAAAAAACATAATAATCTTTGTATTTGCCTTGAATGCACTTTTTAAATACAGGTGATATTGAAATCTGCAGAATTCTAATCTGTAGCTTAGAGCTGTCTCAAATGGCTATTGTATTGGAAAAAGCATTTTGACTTTGTGAAATTTCATTTCAAGGAATGAGTGCTACTGCCCGTAAACGCAAAGAAGAACTGGCTCAAGCTTTGAAGAAACTGATTCAGTCTAAAGGCAAAACACCAGCTCTAAGATACCAGCAACTTTTTGATGATCTTCGTGCACAATCTGAAACGGTAAGTCAGTTCTATACACATGCTTATGCCTGTGCGATTCACAATCATCAACATTTCCAAGAATAGCCTTTTCCCCACCTTGAATTCAGAATATGGATTGCTTAAAATTATACCATAAATTGCTCATTATCTTGTAACTTGGATTGTCATAATGAGGCACTGTGGAAAAAGTGTGATAATGTAAGCTTAGCATTAAACAATGTGAAAAGTATCTTAGCAATGACTCCATAATTATTATATCTTGCCAAGTCCAAGCAGGGGAAATTCAATAGTGCAAAGGAATCTCCACATTTTGTCACTAGTTAGAATCTCACAAAAAAAACCCAAAGGATACTCATACACTGTTAGAAAACTCTTTTAACAGAATGACAGTGGAACTTCCTGTTCATAGCTTTTTTTGTTGTTGTTGAAATACAAATTCAAGGTCTATAAAAGGGAATTGATCAGATGGAACATTTGTTGCAGTTCAGATTTGTTGTCAAAACATTTGTGTAAATCTTCCTATTTTTTCTTTCAGGCTATTACTAAAGAAATGTTTGAAGAAGCACTTCATGCACTAGCTGATGATGACTTCTTGACTGTGACTGGGAAGACTGTTAGATTACTCTAAATGAACCCCTATTTTTTACAATAAGCACATTATAAGGATTCCTGATATAACTTGCTTTTGTAGAAAATGCTTATGTAATTTAAAAGAAAGTTTTCTATTTGAAAAATAAGCCAGAGGGCCATAAATGCCACCACTGAAAATCAGTGTCTAATTTTTAGCATTTAAAGACCATCTTTTAGGCACAACAGACTATAATGTTATGCACACATTTTTCTCTCAACATGTTTTTATTCTTTTAAAACCTCAATATGGATTGTAATATCAAACTACTATTATGGAATTTGCATTCCTATTTGGTAGTAGCAGTGCTTTCACATATTAGATATGGCCTGTGAAGAATGTGTTTGCAACAAAATATAATTGGTAAACTGGATTTGATGGTGCATTTCAAAAATGGAATAAGATGTATTGGTTAGACTGAACAATGTCAATTGATATTTTGTATAAAGAAAGCAAACTGAGTTTTAGACAATGTTAAACTATACTACATAAACCATGGTTTAAAGTTGTTTATTCATGCTCATATTTCATCTATTCAGCATCTACCTCTTGAGGTAGATCAGTGGCTGGTATCTTGAGTCCCTCATAAGCCATAGTTCAAACATACTGGCAAACCTTAGACTGCACAAGGTTTGTGCAATTAAAGATAAAATAATCACACAGAACCTCAATAAATGATAGACATTGTGGTATAAACTTTTGACTTGTTTATGCCAAGACAGGGTTCATTGCTACACAACTGAAACTGAAAGTAAGCTTTATGTTAGGTCCTGGAATAATTAATAGCTTGCACTGCTTATCATACTTGCCATCCTAATTCCTCAGCAGAATAACAAAGCTGTCATTGTACAAAGTAAAATCACTGTGTCAGTAGTCCTTTTGTTTGTTGTAATTATTGCCACAAGGAGATGGAGGCAACCTTAACATTTGACCCAAGTAAACTGTTCACCTCCTGGGCTTTTCAGGGAAGCAATTACAGCAGTAGTTATCAATAATAAGCATTTGCTTGTTTTTAAAGAAGTTATGCTAGGTAAATGACATGTAAAAGGGAAATAAAGATCTGTTAATTGTATTAGTAAAACTTTTATGACTACCACATTTCCATGTTTTTGTCATTTCTCTATGTAAAACAGTCAAATGATCCAACTTACACTGAGCACTCCTCCATTTTAAAGAACTTACTTTTCTTAGACGCTAAAAAGATACGGCTTGCATTCTTGATACACACTTGTTCTTTTAAAATACATTATTCTGTTAGCAGCAACTGACCAAGGAAGAGATCTTGAGGTTGTGGTGGTCAGCTCCATGAAAATATCAACCCAGTGTGCAGCTGCTGTGAAAAAAGCAAACTCCGTATTAGGCATCATTAGGAAAGGAATTGAAAATACAAATCTATGGTACAACTGCATTTCGAATGCTATGTATAGTTTTGGTCACTATACCTAAAAAAGGATATTGTAGAGTTGGAAAATATAAAGAGCAATTAAAGTGAACAAGGGCCTGGAGCAACTCTATGAGGAAATGTTACAATGCCAGATTGTTTTAGCTTAGAAAAAAGACAAGGGGAGATATGATAGAAGTGTATGGAAATGCACATGTTGCAGTGAAAATAGATGGAGAGAAATTTTTCTCCCTCTTCCATAATACTAGAAGCTGGAGCCATCCCTAAAGCTGATTGGTGGCAGATTCAGGACACCAAAAAGGAAGCATTTCTTCACACAGCTCACAGTTAAATCATGGAATTAACTTTCACAAAATGTGGACACCAATTTGGACAGTTTTAAAAGGCTTCCTTGAATGCTGCTAGTCCTGATGGATGTCTGCTGTCTCCAGACCATAGGCAGTATGCCAAGGTATGTCGGTTGTTAGAAAGTTGAGTGGGACTTTCAAGATGGCGTCAGAACGAGAAGGCTGTGATTAACAGAGCTTCAGTGAGTCATGGGAGGCTCATCAGCTCTGTTGGAGCAAAGACAGATTGCCTGGTCATTCTTCTGGTAGGTGTGGGAAGGCAATCCCATATTCACTGGGAGAAATTCAGGCATTTCTCAACTGGGCAACACAGGGTTTTTTTAGCCTCTACAAGTTCTCGACATCTTAAGGAATTAGCTTAGGATTTTTATTAGCTAGATAAGCATCGGAACTGCTGGGTAAATATTTTTATTTTTCATTTCTTTTCGCAATACTACCCATGGAAAAGCTGCATCTGCTTCTAATTGGCATAAAGAAAAAGAAGCAGCCCTGATATATAAATAAATAATAAATATAAGTGGCAACTGATGGAGAGTGTTGAGGCTTTTGTCCAAGTTGAAGCCGAAGAAATTTTTTTTTTCCTCTAAGGGCAAAGAAAATAAATAATTACTGTGAAATTAAGTGATAGAAGGTTAAAACTTAGAGCTATCATTTTGGATATCTGTTTGGACTTCTGCCAAGACTAACTGGTCACTCACCAGGATATTTTTCATATTGTGTGGTGTTTCCTCTCTAATGTGATGACTGTTTGGGTGAGCATTCCTAATTTCCTTTTGCAATACTATTTGTGGAAAAACTATATCTGTTGTTAATTGGCATAAAGAAGGGGGGGAAAAAGACCCTTTGATGGAAGAAGGAACTCTCCCCCTCATGGTGTTTTAAGCAGTAAATAATATGGGGAGAGGATTTAAAGTTTATATGGGAGAGAGAGAGTTTGAAGTGTGTGCGAAAGTTGCGACTGAGAAAAAAAGGACTTTGTTTCTTTTCTGATCTCCCCAAGAGTGAAGAATTAAAATAATAACTACTGTGGAATTAAGTGATAGAAGGATATAATTTGCCTGTTGAGCAGCCATTTTCTCCCCTGCCATTTCTGGGACCCCTGCCAAAGTATTTGGCAATTTGCCAACCTTTTGTCTGCAAGTGATCTAGAGGAAAAAGAAGTGGTAGTTGGCCTCTGCTGCCATCCTATTGGAATTATTACGATGGAAGAGCTAAAGAGAACACTCCGGGCAATACAGGAATCTTCAACAGCTTTACAAATATCCCAAGAAGCGATGTTCATAAAACAGGAAATGTTTTCAATTGAACAAAAAGAGCACTTTGATAAACTTGATGCTTCTTTTAAGGAGCTTTTGGCTGGTGTGCAATCTAAAACTGAACAGACTATTCAAAAAACACAAGTATATGAAAAACTTGAAACAGTGGATAAAGAAACAAAATCTGCAAAACCAATAAATAAGCTATCATGGGATTTACTTGTTATATTAGAGAAAGAAACAATTTTGGCCATCAAAAGAAGGAATATTTTTTTCTGAAGGATGGATGGATCCCGAACTAACTACATATGACTCTGAGGAAGAAGAGACAGTGAATGTTGATTCGCAGCAAGAAACACAGCCATTGGGAATAAATACTGACCTACAACAAATGCTACATTTATTGAAAATAAAGCAAGAAATAGTGAATACTGAAATACAGACATTGAAGAATGTTGATTGTCAACAAGTACCATTAACTGGAGAAAGATGGGGCAGAGGTGTAAAAAAGAAATGAGAGAATTTGTTATCTTAAAAAGGAATGATATAAATGGGTTGGCATGTTTATTGTGGTATAGAAAGGCTAAGTTATATGATTTCAATGTGGAAATCGTATAACTCTACATTTAAATGCGTTGAATTATGAAGAGATTATAAGGTATGATCTAAACTGAACCAAGAAAGATAAGAATAGGAGTTGAGTTTTTTCTTGGTTGGTGACATTTTTTTTTCTTTTTTAATCTTAAAAATGAACAATCAAAGGCTAAGTTACATGACTCCTTTGTCCTTGAGTTACTATACTAGAAAATTATTATTATTGGTGTAGGAAAAGCTGTAATAAGTGGATTCTTTTTTATAAGTGAGATATATTAAGGAGTGTAATTAGCTGAACTCTTGTAAGGAGTTAATTGTATGTGACTAAGTGATGTGTAAGCTAGATGAAACTTTAGTAAATTAGCTCAAAGAAAATTTGTTTAAAAGATATTATAGGTAATTGTTGTCATCAAACAGATTAGCTAAGATGTCTTTAAAGATGATAAATGGATGTTAGATATGTGAACATAACCTGGGTTAAGTCTTTAGCTCTTTTTTAAACTTGGAACTTTTCTTCTTTTTCGTTTTCCTTTTTAGTAGATATTGGATTGGATTGAAATCCAAGCAATGACGATACGGGAGGCAAAGTACCAAGCAGCAACAGTTTAATATGTTCTGGCCAGACCGGGCACTCACCCCAAAGGTAGTGCACTGGAGGAGCAGTTTACACAGCCTCTTATTGCCTACTTCACACGCAAAGTCCCTGCCTCCTTTCTCCCATTGGTGGGATATTGGGAGTTCACATTCTTCCCATTCTCCTTCATCATACTACTCCTTGGTATGTTACCCCCACCTGCTCATACGTCCCATGTTCATGTTAATGACCCTCTGAGTCATAGTATTATATTAATAATGCATTAGCTTATTACGCAGCCGTACCTTGGATTCTAAATTCAAAAGTTTGATGCCATGTCTACCAATTACATCTTGTAGTCTATGAGTTTGTGTTGGTCACAATACTCTTATTAATCACGAAGTGATCTGTATAGCTTTACCTGTTCTAGTCCGTTAATCACAATACCTTTATTAATCACTAAGTGATCCATAGCTTTACCTGTTCTAGTTTGTTAGTCACAGTAATATTCTACTTCTCACACTAGTAAACAAGAAATGTATTTGATTTTATTTGTAACTAGTGAGGAGTCTATTTGTCTAGCATTAGAAAAATGAAAAGATCTTGAATTGTGTGGAGATGGTCAGATTGAAGTTACTACTGAAGAAGAAAGAAGATATTGACTTTCATCAAATTTGGAGATTCTTTTAATATTGGTCAAGAAAAATGGGACTTTGTAAGAAATGGATGGACTGATCTTACCACTGAAGGAGAAAGAAGACAGTGACTTCTATCAAATATGGGACCTCTTTTTTTTTAATTGGCTGGAGAAATGGGACTTGGTTTAGATCTAAAAATGTTTTTAAGCTATCGTAAATGGATCTGAATATGATTACAGAATGTTAAAAGATATGTAGTAAGGGGCTGACCCAGTGGTTCCGATGTAAGTGATGATTGATGTTTTTAGTATTGGTTTAAAATTTTAATAAAAAATTCTATAAAAAAAAAAAAGTTGAGTGGGAGGCCACTGTTGCCCTTGGTCTTCTCTTAGGCTTCTCTTATGTTTGTTTCATAGATGGAGCTTGATTTCAGTTTCAATTATGTTTATTACAGCTTATCACTAACATTTACAAATAAAAATATATGGATTTTCTTTTTTTAAAATCTTATAGTCATGCTACCAGGTAAAATAGACTCCTCAAGCATCTCATCCTTTTCATGGTAGATGCTGGAATAAAACCAGGCAGAAGAGCACATTGTTTTGGTCATACGTCAGATGGTGACCATGGTCAGGGTACAAGATGTGATGTATCTTGTGGTAGGAATATTCCTACATGAGTATTCCTGTCTCTACTGTTGTTCTTTGTGGTCTCTGCAGCTGTCCTGATTCAGAGGTGTTCTCAAATTATATTAAAAGTACATAGTCAACACAGAGTTACCTACTTAACCAATAATAAGTAAATGCCTCCCAAAATCAGCACCCATCTTAGAGTAAGATGAATTCTTCATTCCAGATATTGGTCATGCCGTTTCCTATTTCTAGATATCACTCTCTCAGAGAAGATCTTTGTTTCTTTATCATAAAAATACCAGAATAACTTCAATACAAGGCTTCAATCCAAACACCTGATACTTAAAAGTCATCTTAAGTCAAGGTTTCTAACCAAAACAATAACATCATCAGTGCTAATGATAGTCTGTCCAGCAGTCTAACCACACCACACCAGCTCTGTATCTACTCTTTGGAGACTATAAAATATGTTTAGGGGATGATCTTGATAGCCCTTATTCAACTCCCATAAGAACAGTGTAAGGACTATTCTGTTGCTCACATTTACTGAAATAAGCCACATTTTATTTATTGCTTATGTTTTTCTCTTACTTTTTGTACCTTCCCGCCCTTGTAAAAAGCATTTTAAGAAATGGTGGGGGACCTTCTGTCACCTTCCCTTGCACAGAATAGGATGAAGTGTCTTGAACATTTAACTTCTATGGATACCTACACTGAATAAAAGTAAATGCTGCAACTTATTCTGAATGAACTTCAGTGCAAGTGTGAAGCAGCATTTCTGCTTGCTTGTACCTTTGCAAAATATGAGGAACTGGTCTGTTTAATTACTAAAAATTATAAAGAAGGCATGAAAGATCCAGTGTTGTATCACATTTAGGTAACAGTGGTGTGACATGCACTGTTCAAGAATTTTGAATTTGACAGCAAAGCAAACTTTCTTTATCCCCAGGCATTTTAAATTACTGGGCTTTAATTTTTTTATTTCATCTGTTTGCTGGTTGAATTGTATTTATACTTATCTTGTAAATTTATCATTAGTATTTTCCATAGTGTTATGTACACTGTTCTGGGATCCTTTGTGGACAAAGAGCACTTTCTAAATTTTAAATATTATTATTAATAATGATGTGGTATTAGCACAAGTGAACATACAGACAATAATTTCAGAATCTATCAGACACTAAAGAAATACTCCCTTTCTCATACATCATTACTAGAACTTGTAGATCACTTAGGCTTAGATTCAGCTGTTTTCCAAAAGCAGAAGGGAAACTGCTGATATTTCTATCCTTCTGTAGCATCCCCCTGTCTACTGCCCAAATCTGCACTGAAAGGCTATAGGATCCTCTGGAAGAGATTTTGGGGAGACATGAATGGGCTGCAGAGAATAGAAGAGATAGACATATCCCTTAACTAGGGGGTGGAACAGTATCAAACATCAATGTAAAGTAGTGAAAACTCAAATGTAAGCATTTTCAAGAAAATATTGTTTGTAATGTTTATTAGGGAGCAACCTGGTTGTCTCTAGAAAATATTGGGATGACCATAGACTACTTTGGATTCCCAGTTCTAAAGCTAGAAACATAGCTCCACATTTGGAACTGGGGACCTAGGCTCTGACACATACAAACACTCCTACCTCATGCAAGCAGCATGGAAAGAACTTGACCTGGAGAGCTATAAAAGGGCCATTCCAAGAGACAGAGAGGTAATACTACTACAGAGGTCAGAGAACGCTGTATCCTGTGTCCTACACAGCCTCCTTCCCCTTTCATGCACCTCAGTTCAATGGACAAAAACAGTTGTCTAGCCAAGATGGAGAGAAGGAAGAGCAGGATGGCAGAGTGCCTCACTGTTCCTCCTCTCTCCTGCAAGTTTGGAGACTTTTGGGCTTTCTGCCTGGATGCACCCTCAATAACTTTTATTTTTAGCACAACTGAAGTGTGAAAATGGCCAGCAAATATGTTGTCAGCCTAGCAAAATCAAGATGCAAATTGCCAGGGAACTGGTGATGAAGCAAAATTACAAGGAAAGGTGACATGGAATTTTTGCCTTATTTCTTTTACAAACATTATATGGCATGGTGGGTGTCAGAGTCCCAGAATCTCAATTTGAGAAGGGAACTAAAACTCGGGGTCGTAGGAAAGATCAGTTGTTATGAACCTCCATGTCTTTATTGTCTATCCCAGGCCCCACGGTTGACTCACGATAAGGCCTGTCACACCGATCCACAAACCAATGGTTCGGAATCAGTTTCTTGTCAAGGCAAACAGGTTTATTTACAATTGAATACATGGATCCATGGGTGCCTAAGATAGGAACCCCTCATGTTAATTTCCTTAGGGTTATACGGAATACACAAAAGGGGAGTGAATACAATACACAGGAAGGTGATTGGATACTTTGATATGGCTATGAAAGTGATTGGATACACGTCACAACACCATAAAGAAAAGTTACATTTCATTCTAATTAGATACTCTTGACAGGCCTTCTAAACTAAAGTTACCTTGAACAGGCTGACCAAGTTAAGTAAACAAAAAGGTTACATGTGTGAACTTACAGGGTTAGGGAGGCACTCTGGCACACCCATAAAATACAAAGATAGCAATTCACAGTTACCCACTAATGAAGTGGGGTCATTTGGTCACCACCACCAGACACTGAGGGATCCTTTGATCTGTTTATGGCAAGGCAGTGCGGCAGGATTATCTATCTTGTTTTTCTGGGTACAGTTTCCCCCTTTTTATTATCCTGCCAAACTGCTAGGTGAAACATAATTCTGCACATATCTGAGTTAGCACACTCTGACTTTTCTATGAGTTGGGAAATATCCTGTGTAAGTGGCTTTAAGACCCTGATTTGGCCCATTGAAGACTCCTAGGGTGAGGCATTCACTGGGGTGGCCACCATATGAGTACCTTGTATAACTGATTGAATAAGCTTGATAAAGCATGGTATACAACAGGGTAAGATGAGAATAGCTCCTAATACACAACTCATGACAAACAGCATCTTTTCCCACCATGCCTTTCGAAAAATGTTATCTCACCAGTGCATGTATCTAACTGTGGTGTTTTTACTATGTGACCTCCCTCTGGCTAACCATTTTTGAGGTATTTTGAGGTGCCACAATTGGCTACAGCTTCTAGCAAAAGACAGATTCCTCCTGACCAGGGAGACAGGCCGCCAAGCCCCTGCAGCTTCACCTTGAAGGTGCAGACTGCCTGTGCAGATGAGGGCTATTTGGATAAACACAGAACCACAAAAGCAGAGCAATTCCGAAGGGACCCCCTGGGGCAACCAGTCTGACCCCTGGCTCCAGCCAGCTCTGTTCATGACATGCTTACCTTATGCATGTCTGAGTAATACTAGAATAATTGTTGACAAGCTTTGCCAGTAACAGCCTCAGTTGGAGAACCAAGAAAGCAATCCTCCCAAGCCACTTTGACCAGAATGAAATGTAGAGCAGTTTATAAAGCATTGAGCTTTTAAATGTGATGCGCCAAAGAAGCAGTTTTGTCTTCCACAAGTGTTGCAAATCCTGTCCTGGCTTACCAGCAATGCAGTGTCTAGCAACTTTGTAAGGCAAGTTGCTGTAGTTGAGCTTTGTATGTCTGAAATGGCATCAGCTGTTTCACTACAAACACTGAATGCAGATGCAAGCACTCTATGTCATGGCGATTTGGGAAAACTCCAAATGGTGGAAGAATGGCACAGAGAAATGAATACCCTACCCCCCTTTTTGACAATGTCTTCCATCACTGAACTACTTCTCTGCATTTAGGGCAAGTGCCCTTGGGGAATTCTTGTAATAATTCAGAGATTGGGGACAAGGTATCCAGTACCCTATCCTTCTGTGGGGAAAGCCATTAAAGCCTTCTCACTACTAACCCTTTAAGTCCCATGGGTGATTTCCATGGTTAGAAGGCAAATCCATGTTGTGAAACTGAGTCCAGAGATCCCCTGTAGAGGGTTTTCTCCTGTGGAGTTTTTGTATATGCCAATGTGAGCCATTGAGCTAGGCATGTTTGCTGACCTCCATCTTTTGGCCAACTCCAAGTTGTCTTGTATCCATAGTGTATATTCCAAACTGTACCAAGTTGCACTTACCAGCTCCATTTGTGTGAATAATGCATAGCAGTCAGCATCCACATGTGGTTGCCCATCCAGCTGTAGGCTCGGGCCTTTCCAGTTTAGCAAAAACAGAGCCACATGCTAGCCACTGCACCAAATTCTCTCTCACACACAGGGAGCCTATTCCAGCATGTGCCAATTGACTTTAAGGATGTTGCTAGTCCACCATCATCACCCCAAGTGGTAGAGTGCTTTCAGTGGTCCTTACCTGTTGTGGCTTCACATGGAAATTGTTTTCCCTAGTGACCTGTGAAATCATTCATTCATTCATTTTACTCTCCTTTAGCTGATCTGGGACAGCATGTGCCAGCAATTTGCATGTCCTGCAATTTGCATGTCTGTTTTACCTGGTCCTTGGCGGGAATCCAGACATATAACATGTTCCAGGTGTAAGAAATCCATGCTGGGTTTTCACCAGCACTATTAAAGCATAAACATTCTATTACACAACAAGGCAGTATTCTAAAATGGAAAACAGAGAAATTAGGAAATCCAGTGTTTCCTTCTTACAAGGACATATAGTATAGAAGGGAGTAACAAAATTAACAGAAATACACAGAGACAGCCAGAGTAACAACTTCAAGAAACTCCCTCTCTTTCCTTTAGCATTAGGCAACTGCTAGTCTCTTTGATCCAAGTCTTCAAGCTGGAACCTGATCCTGGTCCCCGATAGGCTGCTTTTCTTCAGGGCTCTTCGCCCTTGCCCCCTCCAGTTGTGGGCCCTTGGCTGACCCTGATGTCAGCTTCTTCTCATCCTGGTCTGTTATGTTGCTGGTCCTCCCTTGCAGGGTTGGTATTTGAGCAGAAACTTCAGGTCCTCCATGAGTTCCACAGTCCTCTGGTCTCCCTGTGGTTTTTGGAGCTTTTCTCAGCCTGGTGTAACGTTCCCATGTAGGCACTTCCTCAGATCTCGCTGCTGTTGGAGATCTGAGGAAGCACGTCCTGCCTTCCTCTGCAGAGGAGAACAAGTCTCTACCCATCTCCATGTGACATCCCCTCACATACCTGTATATCGCCAACATATCCCCTCTGAGTCTTCTCCTCTCCAAGCTGAAGAGACCCATTTCCCTCAGTCTTGCCTCATACAGCATCCCCTGCAAACCAGCCACCATCCTTGTGGCCCTACGCTGCACTGACTCCAACCTGGCTATATCCTTTCTGTAATGAGGGGCCCAAAACTGAACACAATACTCCAGTTGCGGGCGCACCAGAATCGTATAGAGTGGTAGTAATACCTCTCTTGATCTAGAAGCCACACTTCTGGCTATGCAACCAAGGGTGACATTCGCCCTCTTGACCACCGCATCACACTGCTGACTCATGTTTAGCCTGCGGTCAACCAGTACCCCGAGGTCCCTTTCACAAGTGCTGCTCCAGCGACTTGTCACCTAACCTGTACTTATGACACCCATTACTATGCCCCAAGTGCAAGACCTTGCACTTATCCACATTGAACGCCATCCTGTTGTCTCTTGCCCACTTCCATAGTCTGTCCAGATCCTTTTGGATCTGGAGTACCTGCTCCTCAGTTGTGGCCACTGCTCCAGTTTTTAGTGTCATCTGCGAATTTGATCAGCAGACTGTTCACCTCTTCTTCCATGTCATTAATGAGAAGATTAAACAGGATCGGCCCCAGGACAGAGCCCTGGGGGACCCTGCTCGTCACTGGCTGCCATCCCGACGATTCCCCGCTAATGGTTACCTTCTGCTTTCGGTCAGTCATCCATGCCCTAATCCACTGGACAGTGCTTTGGTGTATCCCGAAATTCCTCGGTTTCTCCACCAGGATATCATGGGGCACTTTGTCAAAGGCCTTGCTGAAATCCAGGTATACCACATCCACTGCATCCCCTCCCCATCCAGCACCACTAGATCTCTCTTTATTTTGAGCCTTTCCATTGTTTTTCCTACTACCCTTTTTTTCTATTTCCCCCAGTACCCATTTCCTATGGAGGCTCCTCTTTTCGTCTAATCCCTCTAACCACCTCCTTTCGCATCCATGGCAGCACTATCCTCCGCCTCCCCACCTTACTGACTAGAGGTATCGTCAGGGCTTGCGCCTGCAAAACCTCCCTTTTGAGTGCCATCCACCCCTCCTCAACTCGCTTACCTTCCAGTAACCTATCCCAGGAGACTTTCCCCAGTCTGGCCTTCAGTTGGCCAAAGTTGGCCCTCTTGAAGTCCCAGCTTCTAGTGCTCTCCCTGCTGCACGTCCCCAGTCCCCTGATCTCAAAGCAAAGGATGGAGTGATCACTCGCATCCAGAGCTCCCCAAATCTGTACTTCATCTATCAGCTCCTCCCTATAGGTCAAGACCAAGTCCCATGGACTGCAAGGAGTCCCATGGACTGCAAGGAGATCAAACCAGTCAGTCTTAGAGGAGATCAACCCTGAATGCCCTTTAAAAAGCCAGATCCTGAAGATGAAACTCAAAAACTTTAGCCATCCAATGAGAAGGAAGAACTCACTGGAGAAGAGCCTAATGCTGGGAACAATTGACGGCAAAAGAAGATGGCAGAGAATGCAATGGGGTCACTGAAGCAATCAGAGTGAGCTTGAGTGAGGGGGGGTGTGCTCATATACTTATGTGGGATCTGCTTCTCTCAGATCCAAACCAGGTCTGGATCCCAGCCAGACTTCACTTTATCTGTACCAACAAGAATCTCCAAAAACCTCCTTTCATCCAAGGAGTCCACTTCTGCTTTGTTCAAACTAGCCTCTTCCCATAGAATTCAACTCTACTCAGGAGTCATTGGTTGTCAGGCAGGGAAGGGTAGCTTGCCGGACTCTAACCAGAGGCTTTTTCTCTCTACCTGAGGCAGAATGTGATTGTTTGCATTCCTATACGATAGAAAGACTTCACCCTGTGCCTTATCCGAAATGGAGTTTAATTTTACTTTTGTGAAGACCATCTCCACCATAATTTTGACATCCCCCTATGAAGATTTGAGCAGTGTGAAAAAGCAAGCTCAAGTAGGCTGTTGACGCTGCCTGAAGCAACTTCCAGACATTTCCTTTATTTTGGCCAAGTCCAACAGAGTATGATGGGGGAAGCTCTCGTGGGAGTGTTATTTCTGAGAGCAAAAGGGACCCTGTTTCAATGTGTCCCTGCTCTGTGATTTGGTCTGCTTTGCTGTCAAAGTTACAGTCCTTTAGTCTGCATAGAATGGAATGCAGATATACAGAAGTGGCAAAGCAAAACACCTCCATATAATTTGCCTCAGAAAATTTGCCAGCATCAATCATCCAGGCATGCCAATTTTGGATGAGGATGCAGTCAAATGATCCAGTATATGGCCATAGATCGATACCCTGAACTCTGTATTGAGGCCATTCAAATGTGCAGAGCCAGGTCAAAAATCTCTTACTCATTCCTTTCCCAATTCTTTCTCTGGGAATCCCCTCAGGATAAGCAGGATTCTGTCTCCCCTTTCTTTCCTTGGCACAATCCATCTGCTCACTTCCAACATATCCTACAAAATCCCAATCTAAAACATGAAATTACAATTCCCTTTGCATGTGTTTCCTCCTGAACAAATACTCTTCCTTCTATTTCAAAACCCACTGCAATGGTTTCAAGTCTCTCTTGGCAACGAGTGCCCCCTTAGAGCTTAAACCACCCATTTGATTCGTCGGCCGTCGCTGAGTACTGGATGGGGCAATACCAAACAAATCAGAACCAGTTCGGCCGTCACCGAGGACTGGTCGGTACCTTACAAAACAAATCAGAACCGGTTTCTCTCCCCCGGCCTTCAATCATACTTCGTGCACACAGTACAACAGTCGCTGCGAGGCTGGGTTTCTCAGTCCAATCTCACGCCCTTGCTTTCGACCTTTCGGGAATTTCCCGAGGATCGTGCGGCTGCGCAAGAATCGGTTGAGAGGGACCCTGGGAGCCTCCGGGAATGAATAAGGGTTGCACAACAGACAACTCTCACACAGGCCAGACCCGTACCCAAAAAGACCTGATCAGATACTTACATTCCTGGAATCCAGTAATACCAACCAAATGGGGTTCCCCTTAGGCAATTGCCTACCAGAAACCGTTGCCTTGCAGGAGTTGAAGGCTTCCTTTCACAGCTGGTATCTTGGCAGGATACCCAAGATCCTCTACGCTAAAAAGAGCGTGTGCCGGCTAGAGAGGATCAAAGGGTTCTGCCTCACCGTCGGTCGCTTGTGTGGAAGCACAGCGTTTCCCCGATTCCGTCCTGTCGGATGTGACCCCGGGACCAAAAGAAGGCCTCTTTGTCTCTTCTCCCTGCCTTCTCCACCAGAAATCTGTCACACCGATCCACAAAACAATGGTTCGGAATCAGTTTCTTGTCAAGGCAAACAGGTTTATTTACAATTGAATACATGGATCCATGGGTGCCTAAGATAGGAACCCCTCATGTTAATTTCCTTAGGGTTATACGGAATACACAAAAGGGGAGTGAATACAATACACAGGAAGGTGATTGGATACTTTCATATGGCTATGAAAGTGATTGGATACACATCACAACACCATAAAGAAAAGTTACATTTCATTCTAATTAGATACTCTTGACAGGCCTTCTAAACTAAAGTTACATTGAACAGGCTGACCAAGTTACCGTATTTTTCACTCTATAAGACGCACCTGACCATAAGACGCACCTAGAGGAGGAAAAAAAGAAAAAAAATATTCTGAATCAAATGGTTTACTAAACTATTTAATAAACTATAACAGAATGGGATGTGTTGGGATGTCTTAATCCCAGTTGCTTTACTCTCATGTGCCTCTAGCATACTGTGTGCATGAGCCCCCCCATCCCCCGCAGACTGCATGTAACTGTTAGGGGATGAAAACATCTTGTATAGAATCCATCTCTGCAGTCCCTGCAATGCCACATGTATTTCCTGTGGGTCTGAATAAACTGTAAATATTCCTTTGATTGCACACCCCCAGCATACCTGCTCTCTCTGGTTTTTCTTGTCTCTATCTTAGACAGAGAAGGTGAGCAATGAGGAGAGACCTAACTTCAATCCTCCAACTTCTCTCTCTTTTTTTTCATATTTAAAAGTGATGCTTAAGAAACTCGGGCTGCATCTATGCATCCTTTTGAGTCGAGACAAATGCTCACTCAGTGGTCTCTTGTGTGTCATTTCTTCCTCTGGGCCAAGGGCATGAAAATCTAACATTTGCACAGTTGCAAAGATCACCATAATAATTGTGTTTCTTGTATCCTCAATTGGGAAGGGAACTTTACATCCACATGTTTTTGTTAAGCATTTAGAAGCCCCAGTTAATTATCCATGAGGTATTAAGAGGCCCAACCCTTGAAAGACAAAGCTGAATTGTGGGGAACTTCCCTTCCATTCCCAAAAGGTATTTCAAGCTCACTACACTTCTGCTGTTGAATCTTTTTTTTTTTTCCTCAGAACAAAGGAGTGATGGGTGTTTTCATGGGGATTAACCCTTTTTTTCTTTCAGAGAGGAGGAAAATGCTCCACTTTCCACTTTTTCACACCATGCATAATTTTGAACATCTTTGCCATGCTTCCCATTACTCCTCATTTCCCTAAGAGAAGCAATCCTGGTTGTTGTAACGAAGTCTGATAGGGGAGCTGCTCCAATCCCTTGATTGTTTTAGTTGCCCTTCTTTGCACTTTTTCCAACAATGTCATTTTTCAGGTGTGGTGGCCAGCACTGTACACAATACTTTAAGTATGATCATATTAAAGATTTGTATAAGAGGAATATGATCTTGGAAATTTGATTTTCAATTCCTTTCCTAATTCTGGCATTCCCTCCTAACATTTGACATTTTCATCAAGTTGTCCACCACATTCTCAAGACCTCTTTCTTGGTCTGTCAGCACTAGTTCAGATTCCATCAGCTTATACTTGAAGATGAGATTCTTTTCCCCCAGCATGCTAACTTTACACTTGCTTACACTGAGCAGCATTTGCCGTTCTGATGCCCTTTTTCCCAGCTCGGAGAGATCCCACTGGAATGCCTCACAATCCCTTTTAAATGTTTTATTTTAGTATCATCAGTAAACTTGGCTACTTTATTGCTCACTTCTAATTCCAGATCATCTATGAACAGGTTGAAAAGCACTGATCCTAATGCAGAATCTTGTGAGAATACCATGCATTCTCAATGTTGGCTTTCAATTCTTTAATCAGTTACTGATCCATAGGACAGCATGTGTGTGCACACACAGCCCTTATTCCATCACTGCCAGGTTTTCTCAAGAGTCTGTTGATGGATTTTATCAAAAGGCTTTTGGAAGAAAACAATGTCTATTTGATTGCTCTGTCCACGTGTAATAGTGACACTCTCAAAGAATTCTACTGGATTAGCAAGACAGGGCTTACCCCTGCAGAAGCCATATTGCTTCTTTTGAAGCAGGGCTAGTTCTTCTATATGTTAACTGAATCTATCCTGAATAACACTTTCAACCAATTCACGCAAAACCAACAGAAAGCAAAGCAGCATATAATTTTCCAGATCCCTTTTTAAAAATTGTCCTAGAGTGCTGGTACATGGCTAGAGAGTGATCTTAGGGACATGATGTACAAATTGTATAAGAAAGTCATCAATTGATTCTGAGGAGGAAGAGGCAGAGCTGAGTAGATGAGTTGGCAATTTATAGGTTATTTACTGAAGATGCTCAGGGCAAAGAGAGAGAACCAGCCCTCTTTGGAAAAGGAGGGAGACATTTCAGAGTGGTGGGGAGGAGATGGAAGGGGTGTCCTTGGCACCAACAGGATATGACAGGCTAAACAAGTGGACCAATTCAGAAGTGTCCAGCATTCCTGCTGTCTAGCCCTCACGCAGCAGGAGCCACCTTCAGGGCTGAATTCTTTCTGAAAGGAATGGAAGGAGGGGAAGTTTAAGTTTGGATCCAGCTCTTTACATTGTCAATTGCTTCTCTCACATCTCAAAGAGAACGCTGCTTCAATTTATACTGTTTCTTAACCTGTTAAACTTTAATAAAAGGATTGTGCTTCTAAAGTGTCATCTGTGCCTGCAGGGGCAGTGGCGTGGGGGCAGGGTGGCGGTGCGGGGCTGCATCGGCGCGGGATGGCAGTGCGGGGCGGCAGCAGCAGCTTTAGAAGGATTGTGCTTCTAAGTGTCATCTGTGCCTGCATCTGAGGTGGCGCAGGGCAGCAGTGCGCGGCGGCGCGGGGCGTAACAGGGCAGCGGCACGGAGCGGCGGTGCACGGCGGCGGTGGCGTGGGGCGGCGGTGTGCAGTGGCGCGGAGCAATGGGGCGGTGGTGCGTGGCGGCGGCAGCACAGAGCTTCCCAGTGGGGGTGACCAGTTCCCGGAGTGCGGGGTGGAGCAGGGCACGCCGAGCACATGCTGGCCTGGTGGTGCAGGCAGGCTGGCAGCGTCCCAGGCATCGGGCACACATACATTCGCTCTATAAGACGCACAGACATTTCCCCTTACTTTTGAGGGGGAAAAAAGTGCGTCTTATAGAGCGAAAAATACGGTAAGTAAACAAAAAGATTACATGTGTGAACTTACAGGGTTAGGGAGGCACTCTGGCACACCCATAAAATACAAAGATAGCAACTGACAGTTACCCACTAATGAAGTGGGGTCATTTGGTCATCACCACCAGACACTGAGGGATCCTTTGATCTGTTTATGGCAAGGCAGTGCAGCGAGATTATATATCTTGTTTTTCTGGGTACAGGCCTTACCGGGCAAGCAAGAGGTGAACTCTGCTGCAAAGCTTCAACAGAACTAGAGACTTTATATACACTCCCAGTCACATACAGGTACAGGGCAATTGGACAGAATGTAAAGATTACAATAAGATTCTGAGGTTATCACATACAGAACAGATAAAGAAATGTCAGTCAATCATACTGTAACAATAAGATTACAATATTTCTAATTGACACTCTAGTTCAGAAGCCTGAACCCATCTCCAGGACTGCTTACATATGTAAATTCAAGCCACTGAAACTATGCATGAACTCAAACTCTTATCTAGATTCTAAACATTCTGAGTGACCAGGGCACATGCAGCCCTCTGGGCTAGGAAGATACTTCCTTGTAAAACTGAATTCAAACAATGACTATTGAATCATGGTGAATGTAAATTTGGACTAAATGGCTTGTCTGCTGTAGACCACAACTAAAGGTGAGAGAAAGGAGTGGGGGAATGCCATTTTAAACAGTGTCAGCTTGGTTTTGAGAAGGAAGACAGGATTTGATCCCACAATTCAAAAGCACACACAAAAGTAATGCTTTTCAGACAGGATTTACCCAAATTTTCCCAATATGGGAAATCCTGAAACACCAATTAAATAATGCTAACTCTTCCTGGCTTGCTCATTTCATTGCAATGATCAGTTCGTTACCAAAGTCCAATTCAGTAATACAGTACTGTCACATACCGAAGCAGATTAAGTATGTATGATATGTTTACAAGTGCATAAATAATATATTTTATTTATTTATATTGCAATTTATATCCTGCCTTTTTCCTACAAAGGGTTCAAGGCAGCTTACATCTCCTCCTCCATCTTATCCCCACAACAACAACCCTGTGAGGTAGGCTGGGCTGAGAGTCTGACTGTCCCAAAGTCACCCAGTTGGCTCCATGGCTGAGCAGGGACCAGAACCCAGATCATCTGAGTCCCAGTCCCATGCTCTTAACCACTACACCACACTGGCTCTTTAGGATAAATTAGGATTAATTGCTTTATCACTCTTTCTATCTTGACATAAAATTAAGGTTAGTAATTTTACAGCAGAGTGTGCTGTATATTTGTGTAATCGTGTAGAACTGGGCTGTATGTGACACCTTGAGATTTTGTTCCTAAAAATCTATAAAATAAAAACTATAGAATGAATAAGAAACATATCTCTTTCTTTCCTACTTTCATTCTTCAGGGTAGCTGTGGGGTTTTTTTTAAATACAGACTTTTCTAAAACAAGATAAACTACAAACATTTTAAAAGTACAAAGCCTTAAATATTATCCCTATTAAACTGCATAAAACTCATTTGGAGAATTGCGGGCATCGATTCCACTACCTCTCGCATGCTAAGCAAGCCCTCTACCATTTGAGCTAATTCCCCTCCCATAGGACTGAAAGGAAAAACTTTGAATAAATAGTCTTGTCACCAAGCAGGCTGTCTCAATGTCTACACTGTCTGCTGACTTACCCTAACAATTCAGCAATATTCTAGAGACAGGATCACTTTCTTTCCATGACCACTGAAACAGCAACAATGCAATAAACAGCCGTTGTTAGTCCCATTGGTTCTAGCAGGCAAAGCAAGCACTCTGCTCTTCCCATGTAACCAGCTAGGGTGGTTGGAAACAGTAAATTAATGAAGGGCAAACATTAAACTACTGTTTCTCATGCCCCTTTTAGTGCCTACTTAAACGGTCAATATACTGAAGATTCCTGCCCCTAAAACCTACATATATAAATTGTGTATCGCCTAAAGAGTTTCAGCTATCGGGTTGTACAGAAATAAAATTATTAATAATAAACTCACATGTGTTCATACAAAGAAATCTATACCTTTGACATGCTGCAGAAGAGTCTGCATTTAAAATTCAAATTCACCCTGCAAAGTAGGGTAAAAAGCAACATCCTGATACTTAAGAGAGGATAATCAAGTGAAAATTACACTTCAAAATGCAGACATCAATCCTGCCATTTCTCCTATGCTAAACAAGCATTTTGCCATTTGAGTTAATTCTCCATTGGCTCATTCGTCATGCTTGCTTTGTACAGAAAGCCTTATTTTTAAAAAGAAAAGAAAAAAAAAACTACAGAATTTCAACACTGAATGCAACTGAATATTACCTTTATTAAAATAATAATAAAATCATAAACTGGAGAATGCGGGCATCAATCCCGCTACCTCTCGGATGCTAAGCAAGCACTCTACCATTTGAGCTAATTCCCCTTCTCTACGTGCTACATACTAGCCCTGTTCAGAAAGCCTTAAAGACACAATACAGCATTTCAGTAAATAATCAAATGGCATAGTCTGTTAATTTAACGACAATAAAATCATGAATTGGAGAATGCGGGCATCGATCCCGCTACCTCTCGCATGCTAAGCGAGCGCTCTACCATTTGAGCTAATTCCCCTCCTACAAGCCTGCTATAAAAAAGCTAAAACTACAAAGTGCTGCCGTCAAGCAGGCTGCATCGATGCCTATACTTTCTGCTGAGTCACCATAATTCAGCAACATTAGCGATTCACTTTCTTTCTATGACCACTGCTGAAGCAATACAGCAACAAAAAGCAGTTGTTGGTCTCATTGTTTCCAGCAGACAAAGCAAAGAAGAGTAGTTGAGAGCAGAATAAATTACCATTAGGGAATGGCAAACACTAAAACCAGCTTTTTTTCTGATGCCTCCTACTGCACACAGTTAAATAGTCAATAATCTTAAGATTTCTGCCACTAAAACCTATGTATATGAATTGTGAGCTTCAGGTCTTGGGTAGTACAGAAAATAACATCAGTAATAGAAATGAAACTCATGTTTACAAAAGGTAGGCAGGGCTGTTAAGGACAGGGCATTTTGAAAGCATTCATTCATATGCTATGCTATGCTAGTCACGACCCGATGGACAACATTCCTCCAGGCTAATAGGTTCACTCTAAGTCAGAGGCAACTTGATAACAACAATAAAACTCACATGCGTTCATGCTAAGCAAGAGTTCTGGCCATTTCAACTAATTCCCCTCCTGTTGATTTTTCACCTTTAGCTTTGTATAGAAAGCCTTTTCTTTTAAAGAAGAAAACCACAGAATTTCAACACACCATCCTACTGAATATTATCTCTACTAAAATAACAATAAAAACTTCAAGTGGGGAATGTGGGGTATTGCCACTACTTCTCGCATGCTAAGCAAGTGTTGTGCCATTTCAGCTAATTTTCTTTTTCTTTATAATTCAAGCTTGCTTTGTTTAGAAAACTTTAGGCACATCATAGAATACTACTGAATACTGTTTATTAATATAGCAACAAGAACAAAATCATAAACTGGAGAATGCGGGCATCGATCCCACTACCTCTCACATGCTAAGCGAGTGCTCTACCATTTGAGCTAATTCCCCTTCCTTGAAATCCCATTTTTAGCCTTTGGTGAGTCATTACAGGAAATGGACTTTCCAGAAAATAGAACTACAAATTCCATGCTTTTGTAAGCACTAGAAAATCCCAGATCTTGCATCCTTTGAGAGGGACATCAGGGAATACAATCAGATCAAATACAATTCTACAAGGCAGAAGATCAATACATTAAGTAATGTGGGAAGTATGGGGAAAAGAAAAAAGATAAAAGGGTGAAAGCATAGGCTGAAAAAAACAAAAGAAAACTGGAGATTCAAATAGTTGAAAGAACACTAAATATGGCTTGGGACTGAATCATTTAAATAAAGGTGGGAAACTTGTTTTCCTCCAGATGATCTTGGACTCCACTTCTCCAATGATTGGCCATACTATCTGGGGCTGATGGAGGTGGAGTTACTTATCTCAATCTAAATGGCAGAGAAGCTAAATGAATTATTTTCACTTTTTTAAAGGAAGATATATTTAATTTTAGGAAACAGAGTCAGAGTTTGCATTTTTCTTCATTTCATCATTTTCCTCTTTTTTGTCTCCTATCTTTAAAATTCTAAGTCTGCAGGGAGGGACTCACTTGTTTTCAATGATTAAGAGCAAGCTGTTTTGGGACCTTTTTAAGAATATAAGAAAAGCTATGCTGGATCAAACTAATGGTCATCTAGTGCAGCATTGTATTCATACTGTGGGCAAATCAGCTGCACAATGGATCCTTCAGTCAGGATGAGTACCACAGCTGTCCTGTCCAACCTACCCAGCAACTGGTATATGCAAACACAATGCCTCTGATATCAGAGGTGACATGTAGCTATCAAGAGTAGCCAATTTATTTATTTGTTTAGGATTGGTGGGGTTTTAATGTTTGTAAAGCACCCAGAGAACCCTCTGGGCTATTGGGGTGGTATATAAATGCGATAGATAGAATCTAATGAAAGCCTTTTTCTCCATGAATATGTCCAATCCCCTATTAAAGCCATCTGAGTTAGTGGCCATCATTACTTCCTGAAGCAATGAATTGTATAATTCCATGAAGTTTGTATTTTTCACAGCAGCTGTGAAGTGGGTCAACATTTTCATCAAATTGTCCACCAAAACTCAAGATCCTTTGTTTGATCAGCCACCGCTAAGATTCCATCAGCCTATACTTGGAGGGCCTTTATTTCCCTCAGTAGAGATTATTTTACAAGACTCCATGTAGTTGAATATTCTATTCCCTTTGTGACTAGCCAGCTGTTCACAGAAAAACTACAAGCAGCACATGTAATAGCACCCACCTGCACATGTTTCCCAGCAGTTGTTATACAGAGGCCTGTGACACTGGAGGTAATACATAGTCATTATGATTAGTAGTTATTGAAAATCAATGTTCAGTTCTTGGATACCACCAAACAGGTCCTTATACATATTAAAATACATTCAGAATATGAAGTCTTGCAGACACCTCAAATTAGAAGAATGAAGCAGTGGTCATACAACACCACTTTCTAGAACTGCTTCCTCTGGCAAGATTGTGACTACTGCCAAACAATACCTCCAACTCCCATCCTTCAAGGCAGCTCTAAACGATTTAAAGACTCACAGTTAAAAAGCCACTGAAGCTGCAATTCAATTCATATATACTTCGGAGTCCCATCTTCTAACACTATAAATGTGTTTCATTTTGAATTGATTCATCATAAGATTAGAAGATTCAGATATGGTTTATCATTGCCTTCTGTGCAGTACTAACCAACATCACTGCTGCTGTTTGCAAAAGATCCTCTGCAAGTGTTGCCTTCAGCTACTGCCCTTCAGAAGTTTCTCTGCTCCAGTCACCATTAGATATCCATTTTCTTCTGCTGATGTGAGTTACTCCTGCAAATCTTGGTGTGCTGCCTCTGCTTTAACCAGCAAGGTGACCCTGCTAAGAGACTACCCTAGTGAGACATAGTGGCCTCTTGGGGGCATTCTCACTGTTCTGATATTCTCATGCCTCCTTACTGCTTTAAGGTGTGCATTCAAGGAGTTCTATTAACAGGACAGATAACAAGGTACATTGGGAGCATAAAGTTCTTCTGAAGGTCTACCATAGAAACTTCTTATTTCTTAAAATACTCTGGTATATGTTATGTGATGGATATGCTTTTCTCTTCACATATTGCCATGCAGTTAGATAGAATTTCAGCTGAAATGGAAGAGAGCTTATTTAGCAGGAGGAATGCTTGATTCCTCCAATGTTATGCCTTTCTTGTTTCACATCCTATGACAACAAGACTATTCTGTGTTTCAGGCATTTACATCATGCTGTTTGACTTTAACAGCCCTGAAAGTGCCTCTAAAACATTTATTAAATTTGGGGCTTATTGTTGATGCTTTAATTAAATGCAATTATGGCACACCCACAATATTTCTCTATGTTGCATTCTGTATTACTTGTATGTATAATAAGTTCCATATTGGTCTGCCATGCAATCCTTGTATTCACAGCACTGAGAGTACTCCAGACTTATGGCATATATTTTATTTTTGCACCAGGATCTGAAGAAACCTGGTTAACTTAAAATTAAAAGAATTCTGATGCCAGCAATTTATGTTGAGTACTATAATTGAAATGAACTCAGTCTTTTCACTGAGGGCAGTGTAATTTAGACTGAGGGTTGTGTTGCTGCTGCTATTCTTAAACTAGGAGTCACAAATCCTTGCACTTCTGCTGTAAATCAGCAGAGCCCACCCTTATGAAAAAATACTTAAAAAGATCCAACACTTAAAGATACACCTTTCAGGGAATATTTGTTATGTTAACCAGGCAGTCCTTCAGAAAACCTTGTCCATCGCTACTGATGAACCCCAAGTCATTCCTGACGTAACCTGGACCAGAGTCTGATGCCTAAAGCCTACAATGATTTCAGTTTGGACAACACTGCCAGAATCCAGTCCAAAGGAAACACCTTAAGCCCACTCTTTTGACTGGAAGTGTTTTACACAGGCCTAGATCTATTCCAGTGAAATAGATGCGCTTAATTTACACAGGATAAATTTAGCCCAAGCTTATTAACTATAGCAGTATTTCTGAAGCCAGGATGCACAACAGGACTAGGATGCCTTCGTATTGTAATTAACTCATTAGCCTTAACATTCCTGCCGCAAAACGAAACACTATGCGGGTCGCCTAACATCAGTTGCCATGAGCCACCCTCTCCCACCGGAGCGCTGTCCTCTATCCTCCGTCGCTAAGGTCTCCTCTCCCGCCAAGCGCCTTCGTACGGAAGGCGGGTACTGGGCTCCAGGAAGTGACGTCGCACGCAAGGCAGAAGTCACATGCTCGGCGCCCGTGTGCTTCCTGGCTGGTGGGGGAGGGGTTTGGACAAGATGGCCGGATCCACAGGTCTGTGTAGGGATGAAGGTGGGGGTGTTAGGAATGTCTGAGGGAGCTTGTGCGAGGGTGGGCTCCCCGCCTTAGAGATCCGGGTAGGGAGTCCGGAGCTGGATCATCCGCTCTGAGGAGGGCAGTCGGCCGGTGTCCGCGCAGCCTGGCGAAGGGTCCGACTCCGAGGATAAGGGTGCAGAGGCCGCGAGGTTGGCTCTGGGCTGAGAGTTGGGAGAGACGTGGGAAGGAAGGGATGCCGTGTGGGCGGTTTGATGAGGTGGCTTATCTAGGGTAGGTAGTGATGCTTGGATTGATTTGGGGTGGGCTGTGGTTTTCAGGGAGTTAGGGCCTTTCTTTGCGGTGGGAAATCTTAAAGGTTTGATTTAGCTAAGCTGAGGAAGTTCTGCGTAGAGTTCTTCATTGCTAGATATAGCTAATACATCAGGCCCTCTTCCCAAAGAAAATGCTGATCTCTGTAGACCTTAGGTGGATTTTAATGTCAGCTCGAAAGTACAGGCATCACTAGCTGTCGAGGCTGTCATAGATGTGTTTCATTTTAAAAAAGATGTGTTATTAAGACCTATACATTGTGCTAATATTTTACTGTTTCCATTGACGTTTTGAGGTAAATGTATGGACGGGAATCCCCACCTTCATCTTTATTTTTAGAAAATCTCATAAACTTCACTCCCTGCCCAGCTCTGATCTTGTTGCTGACTTGATGCAAAACTAAAGAATGAAAGTTGGTGATCCTCATAAGCAGTTTATGGTGAAGCTTTGTGTTTCACATGTCATTTGTTTTTCGTGTTTTCTTGGCATATCCATGCTCAGGCAATAAGATAAGGAAAACTAAAACTTTTAATACATCTCTTTTTTCCATGAGGTTTCCAGCTCTCTCTACATGCTTCCCTATTTAATCTCAGTCTCATCATTTGCTTTGTCCTCTATCCCTTGCCTGACAGCAGTTTTGCTATCTATATTCTCTCTCTTCCTCCCCATTAAGTGCCCAATCCTCTTTAATACCTTATTTCTGTGTCCCATTTTTCATAGACTGGTAAAAAGTTTAACCTTTTATATGTGTGTTTAGAAAGAAAAAGTCCTAAAGCATTCCCCAGCCAGTTAAGCTTGCTGAGGAATGGTGCCTGGTTTTTTTGTTTTGTTTTTGGGTGGGAGGGGTTGGTTATTTTTGGATCCCCCCTTTTGGTCAATACATCCTTAGATTGCAATCTTAGTCTCTCAGATTTCTCAGCATTTAAGGTGGAAGTCCTATTCTTCCCTGTAGTGTGCTTGTGAACCAAGGAGTGACAATTATTCACTCGTAAAATAACATGATGCAATTATGTATATAGAGTAACTTTCCCTCCCCCCCCCTTTTTTTTTTTTTGCTTTTTCGGTATTTCTTTTGCACTAATTCAGAAAAATTAACATGACATGATCTACCCTTGCCTTGGGAATACCGAACAGAATCAGTGCACACCTGCTGTATGTATATGTAAATATGTTGGTTAGATTCTTTTATATGAAACATTTTATTCTCAAATTTGTCAATGCAAGACCCTCTTGGAGTCTATGGTTTACCATAACTGATGGCATAAAATCAGTGGAATTTAGTTCACAGTTCCTGTTTTTTGTTAGCTTGAAATTACTTGCTTAAATTTTACATATTTTTCCTAGTAACACGATATCTTTGTACCTAGATCTTTAACAAGCACTAGTGTTCAGTTATTTATACTCCAACCACAGCCCACCCCTATCGCTACAGTATTTCATTTCTTACATTATCAATTTTTGTTTTAAAATTCTATTAAAATTATTAAAACATCTATTAAAATAATGAATGGTTCCTTTTGCAAAATCAACTGAGACTCTTATAGTGTAACTGACTATTGAAGATCCTGGAAAAACATTTTCAATCATTTTTTCAATATGTGCAGTAATTTAATGCAATCATGTATTATAGTTACATAGAAATTAGGCAAATGAAATCACTGCAGGATAAATAATATTAAACTAATATTTAACACACCTGCATGAAAACATGTTTAAAAATACTAGCCCAAATCATGTCATAATGAGTTTCTGAAAGATGTCGGGCATGGTGGGTTGATTCTGAGCTAAAATGCTACATTGGATTGGTCCAAACTTTAATGTTGGGATTTCAAAGATAAATGAATAAACAATTAGGTCCCAAAATGTTGATGGCTTTAAAGATCAAAAGCAGTTCTTTTGGGAATTACTCCTTAAACTGTTAAATATAACAAGTTATACTTCTCTGCAAATTTATCCTCTTTAGCATAACTCTTAATTTATCATATGTATTTAATGCTATATACATTCCTGTGTTTGCAGTGAGAAAACAAGGCTGTGAAAACCGGGTGTGAGGAACAGATGTGCTAGTTATGTACCAAATTTGTTAATATTCAAACTTGCCTTGTCAACTGTATCTTTTGTGTTTCCCCAAAATTGTTTCTTTTGAAAACTGTTTTGAAAGTGTGACCTGAATTTTGAAAATGTTTGATATTCTGCATTAGAGATCTCAAGTGACAATTGCAACATAGAACTTGTTACACAGAAACCTAGTATTTTGAATCTCCATTTTGTTATCAGTTATACATAGTAAGAGTAAAAATATACATTGCATATGCTCAGAAAAATTAATTCCTAGCATTTTTAAAATTTTAATTATATTTATATCCGTATTATCCTTGAAGGAATTCAAGGAAGCTTACACAATCCACCTCTTCCTTTCAGTCTTATCTTTACAACAACCCAGTGAGGTAGGTTAGACTGAGACTCTCTGATGGGTCATAGTCACCCAGTCACTTTTTTGGCTAAGTAGGGATTAGAGCCTGGATCACCTAGATCCAAATCCAACACTGGCTCTCTTTGCTGATTTTGCTGATCTAGTGGTGGTGAGTACAGGTGGTATTTATTGGTAATTGAGCAAAGAATAAAGTTTCAGTGTTTTAAAGGACAACTAAAATGCCCTTGGAAATTCTGAAGGGCAAAGATTTTAAGAATAAAATACATTGACACAGGGAAGCATCTAAAACCTGACTTAAAGTTCTACCACTGAATATGCTCATATGGGGCCTTCAGAGCCATTAATCTCTGCCTCAATTCCCTAAATGGTCAGCACTTGCATCTTGGAATTCCTGGAGTTTTGTGGACAGATAAACAGCAGGAGTGGAGAAATGGTCAGGGCACTCTTTCCTCTGTGTGTTTGGGTGTTAGAAAGATTTCTATAACTGAGTAAACATATAATTTGGTATTTATCTTAGTCATTGTATTTAAATCATTTATTTTTATGCCAAGCTCTTACAGATAATGATTTTCTGCAGGTATGCTTTCTTGCTGATGTCTTCAGAAGAGTTGAAGATTTCTGCACTTGCGCTTAGACTCATATGTTAGGAATACTTATCAATAGTTCTTAAAAACATATCAGAGAAATTGTGAAGGGAGCTTAGATGAGTGTATGTGGTTGGGAAGCAGGTGCCTCCTAATCTACACTCCTTAACATAGTACAAAGTATATATTATGTCTTTACTGTGCTCTTGTTTGCTTTTAATAAAAAGTAATAAAAAATGGTTAGCTGACCCTGATCTAGCAATAGTGCCTTGCCAAAGCTTTTCAGACTCTAAGACTGATTTCATTCTGTCTCAGAAGCTGCAATCTTGTACTCATCTAGGAATGAGCAGTAGTGAACTTAAAGGAACTTCTGAGTAGGCATGGATATGGTTAGGGTTACGTAGAAGCAGCTGACTTCTCTACTCCTTCTCCATTGATGCACTTTGAGGATTACATGGAGCAAGCAAATCATGTTGTTTACTGCTTACTTCAGTAAGGGAAATCCCAGCAGGAATTCTGCTCCCATCTTTCCTGGTGGCTAGATAATAGATTCTCATCTGAGATGCCCCATATATAGGATTACATTGTACATGTAGTACTTATTCATGACCTGCACTGTCCTGTCTTTGAGTGAAAAATATAAGAAAAGCAGTAAATGGTGAGTAGGAATGCTGGGCCATGCAAACAATATTTCATTTTTTTTTTTTTTTTTTTTTTGCCAAAGGCTTTCCATCCCGTTGAGCAGTCATAATGCTGCTAGAACAGCAATCAGAAAGTTCCTGCTCTCAGGCTTACAATCTGAAAAGACAGGAGACAGTAGGAGTAAATGATGGCAGTAAAATTATGCTTGATTCATTTGCCATGAGAATATATCAGTTGAACCTAGGTTTGCATTGCATCTGTTGTCTTTCTGGACTTGCCTGTTCATTTTTTTCTCTCCTACAGTTTCTCTTTTGAGTTCAAACCTGAGCTTTTTGCATTTGCTAAGGGCAGGATGTTTCCTTCTTGTGTCATTTGATGGAGAGAGGGGTTTCATTGGGAGAGAAATGGCATTCCTACAGGGAAATATCAAACATTAGTATAGCATTGGATCCAGAATTCTATGTCTGTCCTGTGAAACTTCTCACAAGGATTGCAGTGGTGATTCTGCAAGCATTTAAGGTCTTACAAGTAATGTTATATCAACATTAAAAGCTTCTGTTTTTGATATATAGTAGTGAAAATGTACATAATCTCTGTTTCCTGGTCAACACAGCTAATAATTTCTAAAGGTAATAGGAATTGAAAATATTGAAATTAATGTATTTCACATGCAAAAGGGAGAGTGTTTGCTAATGCCTTGTTACTGTCTTGTGCATCACTTGTTTATTTTACTTCCATACAGCCCCAAAACTTAACTTCTCTGGAGAGCTCATAATTAAAATGGGCAGAAGAAAACACAAAATTTCAGCAGAATCAGCTGTTCTCAAATTTAGCACTTTGCTAAAATCGTATGTGAATTTACTAAGTACTTTTAAAACACAAAATTTTCCTAACTTTGCAAATTTATTAATACAACCACAGTTGCACTGAAGCCTTTAATTGTTTGTTTCTATTCAACAGATTCTGACAAAAATTGTTTTGTAGGAATTGATACCTATGTACAACAAAATTGTTCAGGGCTTTTTGAAAGCGTTAACACATTTTAAGCCGGAAAAAAAAATATGGCCAGGACCCAGTACAAGAACATGTGGATATTCTAGATGGTCTTTGGGAATATCTTTTTAATCTGTTAATCATAAACAGCCATGCATAGTTATAAGACATACAAAACTAATTTCCTGATGCTCCCCCCCCCCCCCCAGGAAACTTTAGCTTTTGAAACAAATGCAAACAGCTAACTAATGAGTTGGCTTCACACTCTCATTATGTCTCTGCCTCAGGGCAAGAAAAATAAATATCCTCCATAAGACAGCAGTTACAGGGCACAGAAAGTCCACCCGTTCAAAACTATTATTTTCAGTTAGGGCAAACTTCCTCTCAGTGCCTGCAATACCTCTCATTGATGAATATAAGCATTAACAGATAGTTTATCATTTGACAACCTGTTTGTTGTCTAAAGTCTTGTAGATAATGCCAGGACAGTATATTCTTGTTACTAATGCCTTCTTTATATACTTCTAAAAACATTTTGTATCCAGTTTCATGATGTTTTAAAGTACATAGGTCCAATATTAATAGTCTTCAGGGAGGAGCCATTGATCTTCCACAAATGTTATGTGTATGTTTAATTAATTAAACATCTAGTCATGTGAGTTGTGAAGGAAGAATTCTGGCTTTTATAAGATAGTGAATGCAAGATAACTTTGCGCTTTAAAGTATCTGTTATGGTCCCTTCACATTGACACTTTGCAATCTAAACTTGAACTACTCAGTAATATTGTAAATGTTATACTCTTTTACTAATGATGAAGTAGTTATACTGAAAGACACAGGAAGCTACTACAGTTGCAATCCTTTTCAAGGCGTTTTTATTTCATCTGCAATACATGGTTGTACAGTTAGAGGTTATATTAAAAAATTGATTCCCATGACAACTAATAAGCACTATCAGTCTTAGCTGGAAACAGTAACACAGTAATTTTAAGAACACTTCTTGAAACCATATTTTTCTTGAACAGAGAAACTGCTTACTTGGTTAGTGCAAAATGCACTTTTAGTTGTATGCATGCTAATGCTGCTTCTATCCATGCGTCCTAGAAAAAGTAGGTAGGTAATATTACAGCTTGGGTATGGTGAGCAATTGCTGGTTTATTTTACTTTTTTCCCTTCTAAAGCTGTTTGCACATAGGAAATTCTACTTGAAGCAATAGCAACGTCCCATCACAGCAGTACAGAAAATGGAAATGTCCTTCCATTCTCTCTGTTGTAATGAGGAATTGTAAGGTTGCATAACCCAAGTATATGGTTCCTTTATACCTCACCTTTTACTAAATATAAATTACTTGTGCTAAGTTTTGTATGATAGTACTTGCTTACATTGAGTTACAAGCTATTATTCAGATAAGTGACTGCATTATTTAAAATTGATAGTGTTTTCTTTTATAGCTTGTGTGGTTTCACAATATGCTATAGGTCACACATTATCCCCTATTGGTGTATTTCAGCATAATGGCTGCAATTTTGAAGTAACAGTCTAAATATACTTTAATCCAGCTTTATGCATATGAGTTCAGAGTTCCCTCCTCAGCTTGCTTGCAGATATTGCCTACTAAATTCCCTTGGCACTTTCCTCAATCCTGTCTCCAAAAATAGCAATGTGAGCATGCTTGTGGTCAAACCAAGTTACAGCCAGTATTGTATACTTGCATAAATGTTGACCTACAGAAGAAATCAAATGTGTACATTTATGGATGAGTAACATGACATGGGCACCAGCTTCAACTGGTAGTACAATCTGTGAATTTAGAGCACTTTTTAAAATCTTTTATTTATAGGAGAATGCTGGATTATAAACTTCTTTTTCTATAGATCTTTTCCCCAAACCAGTCCTCTGTGAATGTTTGTTTTCTGGTATTAATGGATTGAAAAGTAACTGTACCTCAGATGGTGGAGTTCCATCCACTGAAGGCTGTCCATCCAGGCTTTGACCAATAATCCCAAAAGCCTTCCATTGTTGCAAACATACCTCATTAATCTTATTTTTAATGCCTCTTAATCTGAACCATTGTTCAGAGTATCACAGAGAGTACTAAATCTACCCTTTAATGCTTTCTATTTATGGAGAGTTGATGTAATTTAAATTTGCAAAAGGTGCTATGAATTATCAACTTCATGGATCTATTTTAGATTATCATGTCAAAGATCTGAACAAACCAGTGCCAGTACTGGCAGTATTCAGATGATTATATCTTGATTTGATAAGTCTGTCTAATTTATTTATTTATAAAATTTGTATGCTGCCAATTACGTCTCTGGACGGCTAACATCATAAATAAATTGACGACCCACTCTGGCTGCAATTAATAAAATACAATAATACAATTCAATATTAAAACTTATTAAAATATTGATTAAATAAAAAGGTCTTAACCTGGCACTGAAAAACATATGACGATGCCAGGCGTACCTCTCTGGGGAGCTCCATAGATGGGGCGCCACCACAGAGAAGGCCTTCTTCTGGGTACTCTGTCATATCGTTCACATAGGGTTCCCGAAGGAGGGCTTCTGTTGCCGATCTCAGGGGGCGGGAGGGCAAATACGGAAAAAGGTGTTCCTTTAGGTGATCAACCAGACATGGAAACCTCTAGTTAAATATTGTTTTCTATGTGCAAACTGGGAAATCAATTACTTTAAAAAAGGGCTTGGCTATTGAACCATAGTTTTGAAGTTGGTTTAAGATCCTGGTTTGCTCTAAAAGTGGTAACTATAATTTTCAGATTTGGACAAAAATGTTCCCTAGTGACTTGTAACCATGTGCTAATGTGTAGATTTTCTTCAAGAACAGTATCAAGCAGAGCCATTTTGTTGTTGCTGTAATGATTAAGTGAGATTCTGAGTTTTATATATTAGAACTTTAATTTTCTGATATAGGAAAACAATAAAATAAACCATTCAAATTTTGCTCTTATCTAACTTACTCATAGAAAATTTGGTATTTTTATTCCATCACTTACAATGATAAGTTCAATATTGAACTCAACCTATATCCAAATAATTTGACTCATTTTCTGAGGAATGTAAAATTCAGATTATTGTACATGATACTTACACTTTGTAAGTGGGGACACATTTTTCTAACAGTTCAAATATATAATACGTTGATCTGTAAAACATGGTATATGCCGGAATTCTAAGAAATGGATTTGTAATGTCTGGGATACATTAACCATCATGCTAATAGGTGAAGTGAGGACAGCTCTTATTTTGAATCTTGCTATTTACATTGCTTTACTTCTTTCAATTAGTTAAAGTCCCTCGTAATTTTCGCTTGTTGGAAGAACTTGAAGAAGGTCAGAAAGGAGTAGGAGATGGTACAGTAAGCTGGGGCCTCGAAGATGATGAAGACATGACACTTACAAGGTGGACGGGCATGATTATTGGGCCACCAAGGGTCAGTGCTATAAGTTAAATCTTTTTTAAAAAAAATTAGAGTTGCATTCCCCCTGAAGGAGCAGATGCATAGTTCACATGTGTATGGGTGTTCCTTTATGCATCTCCATTACTGGAGGCTCAACTGACCTCAGTAGCCTGGAATGCCCAGTATCAACTTCAGTTTGTACACTAATTACAATAGTTCCTTGATAAGACTAAGCTAGCCACAATGATCCATGCATTGATAACTATAATTAGGCTACTGTAGTGCATTTGTTTTTGGGCTTCCCTTGAGCATGATTCAAAAACTGCAGCTAGTGTATACTACAGCTAATATGCCTGCTGGGTCACCAAAAAATGCTCCCATAAGATCTGTGTTTTAAAAACCTTATACTAGCTTCCTATTAGTTGTTGACAGGATTTGATTTAAATCAAATTGATTTAATTCACAATTTAAATACTAATCAGTAAAACTAGACTTAAATCATGATTTTCTGCACAATTTGCATGCATGCATGCCTTACCCATAGGTAGAGAAACTTCATTAAAATATTCCTAAACTGGGTCTCTTTTATGGCCTGCTGCCATAAAAGGTATTCTTCTCCAGGGAAAGAATAATATGATGAACCTCAGATTATACACAAAACACTCCAAAGACTTGTGGAGTATTCTCCACAACGGTTTCACCTTCATTTTTACTGCTTGCCCCTCCCTCCTCACACTTAGCTTCTTGTGCAGATCTATTCTCCCAACAAACTTTCTATTCATTGATTTTCTTAAACTTGGCACTTAAGAGGTAAGAGGTTGATTCTCTGTACATAGATTTGGAAAGGAACAATGGATTAAGTTCTGTATGTTATAACATTTTTTGATGTGAAGGAGGCGCATATGATTTCTGCAATCACAAATTCATGGTTTTAAGAACTGTAAACCCAGCTGTAAAACTAAACATAGAAAAATTACAGAAACCTCTAGAAGAGCATGACATTGTGAATGGATTAATGCAATGCATTTACCAAAAGCTTTAAATATTGTATGAACATTCAGCCTCATGCTCTATAATTAAAATGAATACATACTTCATGATGAATAATCTTAGGACTATACTGTATTTGAAACAAAACTATCTTTAGATAGATTTTTTCCTGTTTTTAAAATAATCCAAGTTAAATTTTAAAAAATCAGTGATTTTTATCCACCTGGCAACTGAGCCATGTTCAGGATTATGTTATTGTCATACAAAGCCCTGAAGAGTGTAAAACCAGGGTATCCAGCAGATCACCTTCCCTTACGTAATATGTCTTGTAAAATGGCTTGCAAAATCATCAGAGATACTTTTCTGGTAATCACCATGTAAAACCCTCATGGTAGACCTGCTCAATAGCAGCACCCACTGTTTGGGAAAGAATCCCCCTAATATAGTTTGCAAGGAAGAAAATGTGACATCATTCAAACACCGCCTGGAAACACATTTCTCTCAGGTTTTCCCTGTCGTATAATAAAATTACTGCTCCATTCAGCTGCTCATGTCTTGCTCTTTGTTGCAGCAGCAACAACAGTTGCAGTAATTGTTTTTAAAAGTGTATTTTAAATGTGATTATAGTATCTACATGTAAATCACTTAGGGATTTTATTATACTTAGTATATAAATACTACAAATAAAAGTAAACATGTGAAAGTACTGTTTGGTCATGTTCTAACAGAAAGTGTGTGTTAATCCTTGCAAGAAATGGCAATTAACCACATTTATGTTATAGTCCTTCTTTAATTGTGACTGAAGTCCTGTAAGATTAAATCCTAATATCCATTTGTCTGATGTCTTGTAGAGAACAGTGGAAGTTACCCATAGTTAGTTCTGCTTTCTCATAATAGGAAAGATTTCTGACAGTCCATATATGAGCAGCATATTTAAAATGTTAAAGGTGATGGTCTATTTATGGGACTTGTACTATCCAATCTGTGTTGAGGCAACAGTGCCTTCTGGTGGATACATACATTCAGTTGGAATATTTGTGTGTAGCTATGCACCATTACAAATGCATAGTTCTCTTGGTTCATTCATACTCTGGCTATATTAGATACTTCTAATTAAACTGTAGTTTTAACTCTGCAAAAATGGGAATGCTATTTTCACACAGATGATTTTTGCTTTTGATTATATGTAGTCACAGTGAGCATTTTGGAGAAGAATACTCTCCTTTAGCTTTGCACATACAGATGCACCACAGCACTCAAGAATGACAGGGAACTTGGTGAAGAAAGGAATAGAAACTGAGGCAATTCATTCGTCATTCTAGTGTGTATAAAGACCTGTTTGCCTTCCTCTTTGCCTTTCAGGTCTGCACATTTATAACCGAGTCTGGTAGTGCTTGAAGTAAGGAGAAGCAGAGAAGAGGTTAGGACTTGCTTTCTGACATGTAGGAATAATGGCTCATGCTAGAACCTATCATAATTTATTCTTCAGCATGTGCTTGCTCTTTTAACCTTAACCTCCCAGGTGTGAGATTGGAGGTGTAAGCATTAGCATCTGCAGTATCTACATACCATGCTCCCCTTTCCTGATGATGGATCCAAAGAGCAAGCCCTTCTTTGACTTCAAACATAGTTAATCTCTGAAATGTTGTTAGCCATTCACATGACATGCACTTTGCTAGAATTGGTATATACTAGAATAATCTATGCATCCTAGAACTAGGCAGAAATTAATGGCTTCCTGTTTATTAGGAAAACTGAAACATTTGATATAATTGGAAGTCTTAAAATGTGGCTGTTTTTGTAGTAGCTGCATCAACAGAGCTTGTGGAAGGCAAGGAATAAATTTAATTTATGAAGTATCTTTTCTACTCAAATTCTGCTTGAAGGTCAAACTTTGCCCAGTTGGAAAACCAAATTCAGGAGCATTCAGATGCTCAAGATTCTGCATTATTTGCCACATTTCAGATATGACTTTTATTAATCTCCATTTATTTATTTATTTGGAGTTTTTGTGTGCCGTCCCATCGCTTATTGCCTCGGGATGGCTCACATAAATAAACATAGTGTAAAATACAATTAAAATCCGGAAACACCCTGGCTGCACAGTTAAAAACCTATAGATATTAAACGTTATTAAAATATTTTTTAAATAAAAAGGTCTTAGCCTGGCACCGAAAAACAAATAATGACGGCTCCAGGCGGACCTCTCTGGGGACGCATTCCACAGATGGTGTGTCACTGCAGAGAAAGCCCTCCTCTGACTACTTTGCCTCCTGATGTCTCTCCCGGAACCTCTGCTGCCGATCTCAAGGGGCGGGAGGGCAAATAAGGAAGCAGGCTTTCCTTTAGGTATCTAGGTCCCAAGCCGTTAAGGGCTTTGTAGGTGATAAGCAGCACCTTGAATTGAGCCCAGACTTCAATGGGGAGCCTGTGAAGCTGGTAGAGGACTGGGGTTATGTGAGAATAACGCCCAGTCCCTGTCAACAACCTGGCTGCTCTGTTTTGCACCATCTGAAGTATTCGGACTGTCTTCAAGGGCAGCCCCATGTAGAGTGCATTACAGTAGTCCAATCAGGAAGTAACCAATGCATGTGTCACTGTCACTAGGCAGTCGTCTTCCAGGTAGGGACGCAGCTGATGGATTAGCCGAAGCTGAAGGAAAGCGCTTCTTGCCACAGCAGTCACTTGAGCTTCCAAAGAAAGCTCTGGGTCGAGGAGCACTCCCAAGCTGTGGACCCTGTCCTTTAGAGGGAGTACAACCCCATTCAGGACAAGGTCCAAGTCACCTACTCTGGAACCCAAGCCACCCACCAACAGGACCTCCGTCTTGTCTGGATTGAGTTTCAGTTTATTGGCCCTCATCCAGCCCATTACCTCAGCCAGGCACTGGTTCAGTACAGCCACTGCCTCACCTGGATTGGGTGCGAAAGAGAGGTAGAGCTGGGTATCATCAGCGTACTGATGATTCCACAGCCCACACCTCCTGATGACCTCTCCCAGCGGTTTCATGTAGATACTGCATATGAAATATATCTTGCTTTTTCCTACTTTCAGGGAAGCTAGGGCAGCTTACATGGTCATTGTCCTTTGCATTTTATTCTCACAACAACCCTGTAAAGTAGGTTAGGTTGAATATCATTGGATTGACCCAAAGCCATGCAGAGAGCTTCATTGCATAAGCGAGAACTACAACCTAGATCTCCTGAGTCCCAGTCCAATATTATATCTAACCACTACAGCATACAGGTTCTTAGGTTTTGAGCTTAATGTGCTATTGTTTGAGGTTTTTGTGTGTTTTAATGCATTTTAAAATGTTTAAAAATGTTTTTCTTCTGTCAAAACTCCAAGAGGACTTCTGCAACTTCAAGTTTAATGATAAAGCACACAACCTAATTGCCATTTTAAGTTTCAATCTAAAACAAGTAAAAGCATAAAAAGCAGGAAAGCACAACAATCACATTTTAAAAATAAAACAATCTAAACCTTGCATTTAAAAGGTAACAGAGTTAATTATGATTCTAAAGTGGAAGACTTTTGATTTGTAAGGTTGCCATAAGTTGGAGATGACTTGATGGCACATAAGAACAGCAGTAGGTATTTTAAAACTGAAAATGCTTCATGGAAAAGATGTAGTACCTGGTCATCACTTGCCCAGTCTCTGAAGATGGGAAACAACTATAGTGCCTCTGCTTTTTTAAAGGATAGCTGAAATAATGTACATGAACAGTTTTGACCATTTAGGAAAACAATGTAAGTCTTGTAAGCAAGTGGTATGTTCTTCCATTACATGAAACAACATTAGGAGGACAATTTTTTAAAAAAATCTGTACTACCTTTTCATATTCATGTCTACGCCTACTACAAAGGATACTCAACTAAACATAATAAAATAGCAATATACAAACTATAGAAAGAGAAGAAAAAGCAGCAGCCAACAAAAACAATACAGCAATATGTTGATAAACAAAACAGTCAACCTAGCAAGTTACAATCCTGCCTCAACCGGAATTGCTATGCTATATGGTACAAAAATCAGGTGTAAGATGTTGGCAGACACAAAGGAGGGCCTTTCTCATATAACTTAGCACTGCAGCTGAGTCATATTGCATAATATAGTCCTTCTGGTAACCTGAACTCTAGCTGATCGGAGCTTTAAAATTCTAATGCTGGTTTGAATTGGGCTTGGAAAGAAACTTGAAGCTAGTGACTATTTGGCAAACATGTTGTGGCTTATCATGCATTGTTGAACCTAAGATGAGCCATACTGACACTGGTGCTAAGTTGCATAACCAGCCCCCCTTGGGAATTGAGTCATGTAGACCCAGTAAGCACAAGTTAGGAAGTGTAACCCATGATGATCTGCCATGTCATGGGAATAGCCACAGTCTAACTTGGTAAGGAGTCACCTGTTCCCATTCTCAGGTTCCAGTCAAAAGAGTGTTCTCAGTGTTTGGACTGGCTGAAGTTCCAGAACACTTGCAAACTTAGCGCTACATACCACATTTTACAGTAATGTAACTGAGATGTAGCCAAAGCATGCATCACTGTGGCCAGATCTAGTACTTCAAGATATCAACGTAAGTTGGCACATTAGGCAAAACTGAATTAAAGCCCTTCTAACTGTAGTTATCATCTAGGATCCAGGGACAAAAGCAACTGAGGAGCACTGAGCTCTCTCAAACTTTTAAGATGAATTGGTCTCTTGTTTTCAGATTGCCCATTTTATTGACAAAGTACACTTCATCCCTCTTATTGTCAAAGGAAGCAGCTTACCATCCTTCTGTTTTGTAGCTACTAGTCGTTGTTGGTGTAGACCTTCATTGTCTGATAGCTTTTCTACTCTTTCTATAAATTTCTTCTTAATATATCGTTTTTAGATGACTATCAGCCCCTGAAGAAGGAAATTATAGTTCTTTAATGAATAGGACAAATAAGAGAACTTTTTAAATTGGCACTCAAGACTTTTTCACATTTTTTCCTCATTGCTTTCTCTTGGGTACAAATATATAAACACGTGTTAAACTCTAAAAAGTATTTCATAATCCCAAACTGAACAGTTTTGTTTTTTCTGTTGTGGGGTGAACTCTCCTAGAAGCAGAAATAATTTGGGATTTTTCTGGACTTTTATGCCTTTAGTGGTATGTGTGCAACAAATAATCACCACCACCATGAAATAGTGGTGCCAGTTTCTTCTTGCAATTTTTTAGGAATGTTTACGTTGTTTTCACTTTAGAAAGCTGACTTGTTGCCAGGGGAGCTGTACATTTATATTCCCAGATGGATGGAGAACCAGGTATATGTCACTTTTGTTTGTGTGGTTCTCCCCAGTTTTAACAGCTTGGCTGCATGCATGGAGCCACCTTGAAATTGCTAAAGTTAGACCACTCAGTTGTTCAGTAGGGACAGGGAGACTTAAACCAGTGCTATCTGCTTGGCACCCCCACCCCAACTTCTATCAAAACAGCTGCTCAGTACAATCTTACCAGTTAAGAAAGAGTTCTGCACATGATTCAGTGATGTGATTGTTTTAGTTCAGTATTATTTTCAATGTATATTAGCTTTCAGTAGGATTAATTCTTTTTTTCCTGCTCTCTCTCTACTAGACAAATTATGAAAACAGAATATACAGCTTAAAAGTAGAGTGTGGACCTAAATATCCAGAAGCACCTCCAACAGTTCGATTTGTAACTAAAATTAATATGAATGGAATAAACAATTCAAATGGAATGGTAAGTTGGCATCAAGATAGGTGGGCTGTATTAAGCCTGCATAAAATCTGCATAGGATTCTAATAGGTTGAAAGCTTCTATGTGCATTTGCTTTTATATGCCATAAGTTGATATGTTGTCCTATTGTTTGCCAGTGAAACTTGCAGGCACTGTTCTAAAGTCATGGTGAAGACTATCAACTAATTTTATGGGGAGTAAAATCATTACAGAACAGGACTCCCAGTTTGAGTTAGTTTTTAAGTTATATTAATGCTATCAACTTCCTTCATGAGACAATACTTGTACACAGCCTGAAAACCATATATACGTTTATGTTTATGTCTCTTACAGTGTGTATGAATTGGGGAGAAGAGCCATCTAGGGAATATATGTTAAAAATGACTCCCATAATTTAGGTCACTACAGAGTAAACTAGACATGTTCATCCATTGTACTTTGCTGACAGTTAGCGAACAGACTTAAATTGTGCAATAGCTATGGCCCCTTTGCTCATGTGCTTCTTTGATGATCTGACAGGTTTGAAGTGTGCACTTGAGGAAAGCCCATGTGCAACAAAACTGAGTTTCTGACCAATGTATCAGTTGGTAGAGTTCCAGATTATGCTTCTGCCTGGGATTGGCACTTCTGCCTCTGGAGAGATCAGTGGTGATAGTGGTGGGTCATTTCTCCTGATCCTTATAGAAGGTTTCCTATCCCTACAACAGAATATAGATTCATTATTAAGATTCAACTTATATTACTGTAAGAGGACCAACAGAAGCTGTCTGAAAAGAGTCTGCTGTGGATTAAAGGATCCTGTTGGATGGTGCAAGCTATGAGGAAGGACGGAAACACAGGCAACATTTATGAGCATTGGTCCATTTGGGAGGTGGTTGGGCATATGGGATAAGTGTCTTTTTCTGGGGTACCCTGGGTAAAAAGCATTTTGAAGGCTACCTCTGCCAGCCCCCTATATTTGTGAACTTTGGATCCTACTCAAATTATTTCCTGGCATTATTTTCTCCTGCTCTTTATTGGTGCCTTATTTTTTATTAACAAAATTGTAATTAAGGTACTGAAGAGTTTCACAAGAGTTTCTGTTGTAAACACTAACAGCTTCAAGAGTTTGCCTTTTAGAGATGAGTTTTATCTTATAAATTATTTGTGATTAGCTGATCTCTTTTTAAAGATGAAGGAAAGCCAAACTTACCAATTATCACAGAATGAATTTCACTGTTCATATTTCTCTTCAATTTAAAAGAAATCACTACATTTTTTAAAAAAATAGTCTGTTTTCTAGCCTGTCCTTGAACCTAGAGAATCCTTAAATTTTCACTTGCCTTGCTGTCCTTGAATTGGTTAATTTAGAGCTTTTCTTATTCTTTGAAAACTTGATCTCTTTATGTATAACTAAAAACTTCTTTTGTTCAGTTGAAGAGAAAAATGTTCATCCTCATGTAACAAACAATATGCTTCATTCTTGGCACTTATGTACTGGTAGAGCTAGTTTTCACATTGCTTCATGAATTAAGCTGCTGTTTGGATTCTCTGAAACCCCAAGTGAAAGTATATTGCCAGAATTATAGAATCACTATTCTGTACTTAATTGTATATTTTTGTTCTTTACAGGTGGATGCACGAAGCATACCAGTGTTAGCAAAATGGCAAAATTCTTATAGCATTAAAGTTATACTTCAAGAGTTAAGGCGTCTAATGATGTCCAAAGAAAATATGAAGCTTCCACAACCTCCAGAAGGACAAACTTACAACAATTAATTTTAGCTGAATCTCAAACTTGTCTTAAACAACTTCTACTTATGTTAATGTCTTGATTCAATCTCGCAATTCAACCACCCACATATTAAGTTTCTGCTGGTATTCGTGATCTGGACATTTGAAGGAATATGTATACACACACATATGTATGTATGTATATGTATTCCCCATATATGTTCAGGTACAATCAGAAAAAAAGGCAGCACAATTTTTTCCTCTTTACCAAGGCACTCATTTTAAGTATAAGTCTGAAGTAGACTAAAATTGGAGCACCACTGTTTCAAGACGAAAGCATGACAAGGAAGTGTCAGGTTACTGTGGAATAATGTTTCAGAAAACTTTCTCAAGAAGAAAACAAAAAAACAAATGGCATGCTTTATCCATCCTGCTTTAGTAAAAGAGCTGCAGATAAAATTGTTTAAGTAGCAGGTACTTGCAAATACCATTGCTCGACTTGTTTAATTTTCGCAACAGTGTGGGTGCTGACTGCTAGTAGTGTCACAGAAATACGGTCAGGATTGTTTTGATACTTGTATTTATAAAACGGGGGAATGATTTTCTTTTAAGCAGCTCCTGTGTGTTACATGTAATGGACATTGCAAATATTTGTTTACAGTCTTTGTTCTAATAAACCATGCATTTAAGTTTTAGTGAAACAAAACAAAAAAAGGAAATAGGTGTATGGATATGTGATTAAGAATAAAGTTAGTCTGCAAATGTAAATAAAATGTGGAACATATTCTCCAAGGCTCTGCTATTTCTATATTTAAATTATGCTAGTAGGACCTTTTGAGAGCAAGAACTCAAATGCTCTTCATAATCTACTTCTGGCTTCCACTCCCTTTGGCCTGATAGCTTAGGCTGCTGAAGCAATTTCAGTGAAGCAGTTTGCTTAAGTGATTGGCCATAGGTTAGGCTCTGAACATACAACCCTTTGTCTCTTTTTTAAATCTTGGAAACAGAATGATCCTTCATTTGAAACTATTGCTGCATTCATGACTGTTCACTTTGTGTCTTGTATTTTTATCATACTTCTTGACTGTTATAGGGATTATGCTATTTAAAGCTATGAATAAGGTGAGGGATGCCTCTACTGGCAAACATTTCAATGATGTATTTTTTGATGACTTTGTCTTCTTTGATGGTGCTGCTGCTGTAATATTCAAAAGGCTAGGGGGATAGTATAAGTTGTTAGAGCCAGAGGATTGATTCTGCCTTAGAAAAATCTCATTTAAAAAAATCCAGGGGTTCCATAGACACATGCATACATGATGACTCCCCAACAAATGGAATATTGTTCATCCTCCAGCACCTGGCTTTCAAATAGTATTCTGTTCTTGACCAGGAAAGATCTGTCTAGTCATTGTGGGAAATAGCAATCTGATTCAGCTGGATCTGCATTGAACTATTTTTCTCTATTCAGTTGAATGCATAAAGGTGAGCCAAGGATTACTGGATCTGGTGAATGTATAACGAGCTGGGTTATAAGATCTGCTCCTGAATATGGCTTATTCATATGTGTGAAAAGTGGAAGACACTATCTAGAACAAAGACAAATTTCCTTTTTCTTGTGCTCACAGACACTCTTCATTACACACATGAGCAGTTCTATAGAGCAAGGATTTTTAGAAGTGGTAAGGAATGTGGGTCTGTTTAAATTATGCAGGAAACAAAATGAAAGTACTGTGTCCCATTCCCATGATGTGACCATATGTATATAAATCGCATTTTCCTTTCAAAGTACAGTATATGGCAACCAGGAGAGGATTAGCACTCTGCATGTGAATGCATTAAAGGGAAGAGTAATATATACATGAATGTGGTCTTTCTAACTGATACAATATGTTTTGTACTTAAATATCTTGGCTTACATCATTTCTCATGAAAAGTGGTCTATAACGTATGTCCGTAAACCTGAAGGTATGCTTGCTCAGCTTAGGGCTATAACTTGTTTAGCATTTTCCCACATTTGGGAAAAAGAAAACTTAGCTGTTTGTCTGCTTATAGGAAAATTATTTTCCCTCTTTGAAAAATAATCCATTAACAGAGGGATGTGTGTGTGCATGTGTGTTGTGTCATTTGGCAGAAAATAGTCATGTGTGCCTGCCCTGTAAAGGATGGGAAGGTAAGAGTTCCCAAAATGCAACATGTGGCTAACAACCAAAAAATTGCAAACTAGCTAGGAATGTTGAGAGTTGGAAGTCCAACAAATGGAAAGCACAAGGTTGAGAAAGACTTATGTACAGTGTATATATAAAGGCCTGACCATTTGTACTATAGCTTTATTTAAAGTTTGCTTTCCTTTTTCATCTTTGCTTCTAGATATCAGGATTATGCTTCTGACCAGTGATTCTAAAGCAGTTTATTTTGGAAAGTGTATGAACATAACCACATTCCGTCTTCCATATGCCAGTGTTGTAACTTAACTCTTTCTGGCCCTACAAAATAGTATAACTTTTAATCGGTTTCCTAAAAGGCAGTGGTGACCTTTTGGAGCTTGGATGACCAGCATGGTGCCTATGACTTCCACCCAGGCCTCACTGTTTTGATTCCATATTGAGAAATCCACTTCACCTTCTTCCTTAAGTCCATGTGGCATGTTGTTACCCTTCAGTACTAAGCCCTGAAAGGCAAATCTCACATCTCCAGGGTACTGCCATACTACTTCCTTCACAGATAGCAGAATGAGCTGGCTTCCAAAGTCTAAGAAATTGGGTGCTCCTGATTTAGGACTATATTTCCTGATATGTTTCACAAAAACTCTTTGTTAGCAAAAAAGGATTCTATTCCTTGGAGGCTTCAGTGTTTTGAGAACCAGAAGGTAAGAATATTGGGGATGACGAAAGTATCGTCATCGTCATCTTTTTCACGAAAGTATCATTCAAGGAAGTAATGGCCAAACACAGGAACTAACTTGTAAGAACTTGTAACACCTTTCATAAACACTTTGCTTCAAACATGATGGAAAACTGGGTATGAAAGAAAATTATGCACTAGATTACATTTGATGACAGAATGTGTAATTGATAAGAGACGATGCTACTTCAAAATGTGTTTTAACACAATTTTAATCTGACCTCTCTTAATTGTAGCTGTCAGCCCTGTGTGATCAAGTATATGAAATAAATGTTGATAGACAACTTATTTTTGTATGTACTGTAGATGGCTGTAGCTATTATGTTCAACTTTGATTTAGACACAGACTTCCAGAAGTCTTCTCCCCACTCCCACCTTTAATGTTACATCCAATCAGGGTTAATTCATTTGTTATTTCTGTATATGCACAGCTGTCCCTACCGATAGGCAGAGTGAGACAAGTGTGGAGATGGGACCTATTAATTTTCACTATAGAATTCCTAGCCAGAGAATTCAAATAGCATAGAAGGGGAGAAGGTGGCAGGTCAAGGTTATTAAGCAAATTTAGTCAGTCTGAGAGAGAACCAAACCATCTTGAGCACAGCGGTGGGGTGGCAGGACACACTGTAGAACAAAGGGGAGGAAAGTGAATTCCTAGACCCAGCAAGCTGTGCCAAGCCAAATGGGTGTACCAGTTCAATAATCTCAACAACATAACATACCTGTTGTTTTGCCCACAAGCAGTGTGAACTATCTTGAGCACAGTCAAAACTCTGGGAAAAGGAAGGGAGGAAGGGGACACTCTCCACTTTGGAATCAACTCTTCACTTGGGCAGAAGATACTCCCACAGATTGGAGGAGGGATCATTACTTTGATTTATGCAACTTGTTAATGGCTCTCAAGAAAATGCCCTGTATCATAGCAAAACCTGTAAAGCTCCAATAAAGGATTGTATTTTATGAGCCTGATGAATCATTTTGGTCTTCTGGAAAGGAATGTGGTGGGGAGAGAAAAACGTTGGTGATGGGTTTTGCAAGCAGTGGATTGGAGCGGGGTAGAGATCAGCATGGAGCTGCTCAAGGACAGAGCTGCATGTGTGCCACACAGGCTGTCTTACATCTCATAAAGTAATCTGCCTACAGATGGCAATGGAGGTTGCTGTCCCATCACTAGTGCTGAAGTAGGATGCAGATTTCAGTCTGGTCAGTGTCTATGCAGAATAGGGAGACATCACCTTGGGCAGCAAAATGGCCTGGACAAGCCCTGGATATCTTCAGGTTTTCTGAAAGACTGGCTCATTCTCTACTGAAGCCTTCTCCAACCTAGTACCTTGCAGATGTGTTAGACTGTAACTCTGACCATTCCCAGGCAGAGAATGACAGGGCCTTCAGTCCAACACATCTAGTGAGCACCAGTTTGAGGAGGCTGTTCTCCTGAGAATACAGTAGTGCTAGCATGGTATTTTATAGTGTGTGTTGACTGCATTGGATTCCAGTGTTTATTCTAACAACTGTTGCCTGATTGCAGAAGTCTACTTGCCTAATAAATGTTCAGGTCATGCTTTGTTTTGAAAATTTAAAGACAGTCATACTGTTTGAAGGCTATGCAAATGTCAGTGAAATAAATTTGAATGTGGTGACTTCCTTTTTTGGTACATATGGGGGGCAGTTGAAGGGCTGTATGGTATACCATCAAATTAATTCAAAATTCCAGTTTAATAGTAAAGGTTCCTAAACTGCATGTACATCAAGCTTCAGACCATGAAGAAGCATCGTCCATTAAAAAGATTTGGCAATTTATGTTCCCTGCATGTGAGAATGTAAAGGGTCCTGTCAAAGGTCCATCTAGCTTAATAACCTGTGTCTCACACTGGCCAACCAGAATGTTTCTGAGAAGTCAATTGCTTTCCTCCAATGTTATCCCCCAGTAATTGTAATCAGATAAAGAAGCATTATGGTTATCATTACTAATAGACTTTGATTTTTTAAAAATCAGCTATCAACTAGTCTCATTCCATTCTGAAGCCAGCTAAACTAGTGGTTGTCATTGCATCTTGTGCAGTGGATTCTATACATTTAAGTTCTGAATGAAGTAAGAAATACTTTCTCTTGACTGTCCTTAAACTATTACAGTCAGTTTCATTGGCTGGCCCTGTCTTGTCCTATGTGCAAAGAAATAGCAGCTCTTTTTGAATATTACAAAGTAAAAGCTATGTATGGAACACAGCACAAAAATGATCTGGGACATTTCCTTTAGAATTCCTACTAGCAGATTCCCTGTTTTTGCAGCCAAAATATACTGCAGAGTAATTACTACATTTCGGTCCAATGGGTTGACGGTAAATGGGTTTAATAGTAAATAAATATTTCATTTATTTGTGTAGCAGTTTTGACTGAAGATTTTGTGTGCATCTATATATAAGCTTTGGTGTAGTGCAGACTTCCCCAACCTTGTGGCTTTTTAATTTTCTGTACTGGAACTCCTAGAATTCTTTCGGATTAGCTGAGGCTGATGTGAGATGAATTCCAGCTAATCTGGAGGGCACCAGATTAGGAAAGGATGGTAAAGTGGTAAGTTTTAACTGCAGTGTGTATGTATATATAAAATACTTGTGTGTGCCTGTGTTAGGTAAAAATAGTTGTAAGTTCTTTCCCTAGAGAAATCAAGCTGATAGAGGCATCTCAAGGAGGAGGCTGAACACAATTGTAGGGCACTAACCTCAGAGCTTTATTCAGGTACAACAGCTGAGGGGTGGGTGCCTCTGGCTCGAGTCGCAACAAGGTTCCATGCCCTCCCTTTGTGTTAGTAGATTATTATACTGTGTTGAGGGTCCACATCCCCACACGGTCAACAAGTAGTCCAGCTTAACCCACCCAGCCATCCCACGTCTTGTGCATGACCTCTGTTCACCCCATCTTGATAATTGATAGGCTGCATTTTTTCCAACACCTATGTGTGTGTACACTCATGCACACACACAAGAGCAGCAGTGCATGCCAGAATGCCCAATCTATTAGGAATACCAAGGCTGCAATTTCATATATGCATATTTGGGAGTAAGTTCTACTGAACTCAGTAATTCTGTTTTCTGGCTGCATAAGTCCAACCTGTAGAACACATTCAAATTTTAACAAACAATCTTGTGCTTTTAAGATGTGCTGCTTCCTTTCTGGAGAAAAAGCTGAGATCAGACATTTCCATCTTTCTCTTGCTCCTCACTCTCTCCCTCCCACCTTGCCCAGAGAACTACATTGCCAAGGCAGCATAGAAGCAAAACCATGTAGCATTTTAACACTGCATTGTACAGATTGTACGATGGTTTTAGATATTTGACTCTATTCAAATTATCGAAGCCCCTATATTCTCCTGGAAGAGGTCAAGGTCACTGCCACTTCAGGTCACATCCTTCCATTTGCCCTCAAACTTTAGACACTGTTTGAAAAGAAATAGCAGGTGTAAGATCCCTGCTCCACATGAACCTTCAGGCAGTTCTGGCTACAGTTTCTGAGGGCCTCAGTCAATGCATCTATGTACCTTCTCACTACCATTGTCAGTAGCTGCTACTGCTCCTCTGTTCCACAACAATGATACCAGCTGCTTGGTTGCTGGGCAGAGTGCCAAAGAAGATGCAGATTGTGGCATCTGCTGCTCCTCAGTTTCGCCACTGGGATTGTCCAGGCCAGAGCACAAAGTGGGTGAACAAGCTGATTCAAAGGGGGAGAAGCAAGTCCAGGGGGCTTTTGTCAGCTGGGATATCAGTCCTCAGTGGGTGCCCAACCACGCCTATTCTTGGGTACCTACTGTCAGTCTGCAAATCAACTATGACTGCTAAGAGAGAGATCCAGAATCTCATGTATCCCTTTCACTTGTACCTCCTAGAAAAAAAAAGAACTTGGCCTGAAGTGTCACAGTGTTCTTCCACTGTTCCTCTGTATGAATAGGCAGGCTGTTAGAAAGCAGTGGAACTTGTCTTGAACTTACTGACTGTCAGGCCATCTTATGTAAACACGCAGTATTGTTACCATTTTTCTGTGTATAGTAAACAGATCTGTGGTAGAGTACAACAGATAGTTAATTTTTTTGCTTCCTGGTAATGTATTTCTCAAACATAGTGGCAGCACTAGGTGTACAGATTCTTCTCCCTCTTTATGTACCAACAGTTTGTTTTTTAAAAAATAATTTGTAGACCATCTTGATGCCATAAAGATATCAATGCCATTTACAGAACAAATATTAACACCACCCAAAGCTGTAACAAAAATTAAGAACAAAGCATTAGACACCTCCAAAATAATAAAAGCCATCTAACAAATATTAACTAACAAATGCACAGTAGAACTGAAATATCTTGGCAGTCTGCTGGAAGTTAAGCAAGGAGCTAAGGAGGGAGTTCCACAATTGAGATGCTTCCACAGAAAGGGCCATGTCCCATGTTGCAACCATTTGCTCCAAATTTGCCATACAAACCATGCAGAGATGGCTCCAGGTTTTGGGGCACCTAGGCAAATTGTTCTATGAGCTCCTCTACCTCAGTGAACTCACCTGATTGTCTTCAGATCAGTCTGTACCAGCTCCCAGGAAGGAAGGAAGGAAGGAAGGAAAAGGCGTGGGGTGGGGATTGTATGGAGACTGCTGCTCTTTCTACTTGCTTTGTTTATTTATTTATTTGCCAACTTTTCTCTTCCCAGGAATTCATGGTGGCTTATGTAATTCTCCTCTACTCAAGCTTCACAACAAAAACTCTGTGGGATAAATTGGGCTGAGAGCCTGTGAGTTCCATGACTGAGTGGGGACTAGAACCCAGATTGCCTGAGTCCCAGTCCTGCACTCTTAACCACTATACCACATTGGCTCTTCTCTTGCTGCTTGCTTACATGTTTTAAATTTTATTTATTATTAACATTATTATACTGGCTTATTTGCAAACAAAGCTATCAAGGAGGAACACAATAATGTATAACTTTAAAATGTTTAAAAATATGAAAACAATAATGAAATAGTTAAATGAACCCGATACATAATTTAAGAGATTAAATTAACAAAATGTTGCTTCATCCCCTTGCTAAAAGCCAACAGAGTGGGGGGTTTAGTTTAGTTACTATTACTGTAACACCAACAGTTTTAGTGTTGCACAAGACAAAGCCCTTTCATGGCAATGCTTAACACAACAGCGTCACCCTTCATGGACGCTTGTTACTAGAAATTATGAAGAATTCAGCTTTTAGGTTGTTTCTAAAAATTAAAAGAATGGATTTTTATATTAAGTGAATGGGATCTTGAGGAAGAACAAACCATTTGTAATTGCTGCTTGATTTTAAAATCTTCACTTTCCTGTCTCTTCAATCTATTGTACACCAAACCTATCTAGGGAGAAAGTCACGTATCAAACAAAATCTAGTTTTGACAGGCTACTGGTGACACAAACATGTTGGATCTGTGTGCTACTGCAGCAACCCAAACAAACCTAAAACTGTAACTCAGTGAGTCTTTGTGGCACACACAGAATCTTCTCTCCTGTTGATTTGTCCCAGTTCTAACTCAGAAGGGACCCCCTTTGCAGACTGAGGCCTCTTTTGTTATCTCCTGTGATTCTGTAACATGCCAACCTTCTTTTCTTGCAAGGGGAGTACAGCTGAGGGTGAAGAACAGTTGTTGCTGGCAGAAGATCAGCCAGATTTGATTGAATCTCTCAATTCCCAGTGCAATGATTATAAGAGCTGCTCACAGAGAAGGACTTGCCTCCAAGAGAAGGAAAAAGAACAACTGTCCATGCATGAGAGCCTGGATTATTTGCCTTCACACAGTAGTGTTTACAAGAAGTGGCTTCAGGGGCAAACCTACAGGTAACAAAGTTCTCAATTGTTTAATTTTGCTCAGTTGCACTTGCAAGAAGTGCCTGCAAGTGCCTTCAATATACATATTGAAATGTAGTGCTGAATTACGACTATTGAGTCAAAGGCCAGGAGAAGTTGCACATGGAGGACAGATAAACAATCAGTGAATTCTCCCCAAACCTGTAATCCTCAGCTATGCTTCATTCCTTTCCCAGCCTAGTACCTTCTGGATGTTTGACATTTCAGCTCCCATCAGTCCCAGCCAACAGGGATAATGGGTGTGGAAGTGGTCTTTAAAAGTTTCTGTGAAGCACCAGGTTGAAGAAAGTTTCTTAAAGGTGTGAAGGAGAAAGATCTGCAACATAGAATCCTAAGGAGAGTAAGAAAAGTGAGGTCCAGGAATATGTACTTTGTATTCCTTTGGCCCTTCTCTCTCCCTACATTAGACTTTAGGCTGGAGGAAGGCTTAATAACAGCCCTATACACAAGGACTTGTGCTTGCACTCTGTTTTTGGAAAACTAGAGTTGCTTGGCAGGCAGAGGGCAATGGATGTGTGCAGGCTACATGAAATCCAGAAAATGATTGTGAAATCTAGTTTTGGGTTTTGAGATCTTCAGGGAACGGCCTTCTCTTGGTACTTAACTTCAGAGGCACATTTGAGAGGACCTTCTTATATGGCTGTTCCAAGACTGAATGATCTCCTTTTGTCTGGGTTTTGCTGTGTCACTTGTCAACACAGAGCCACTCAGTTTGCAGGAGGTTCTAGCAACTAGCTGGAACAAATATGGAATACTCTTGTTCAACATACTGCAGTGCAGCCCACCTGGTTTTCTGTCTATCCCTTGAATTGAGATGGCCACTGAGCGGCTCTGTCTCCTTCAGGAAGTATTAGGGGTTTTCCTGCCCTGTTTTTGCCCTCCTTCCCATTGTCACTGCTGTCTTCTTCTTCTTGTAAATCTTGAGACTAACAGCTTCTTCTTATGCTTGGATCATGCTATTTTGACTACTGAAGTAATGACACTCAGAGAATTGAGATGCCTCTTAGTGTGTATCATTATGTAAGTAATGGTGAATAATCAGAAAGGATTTACTAACAAAACAAATAATTGATACAAGAACACTGTTATTTTTGCTTTGATTTAAATTGCTCTGATATACAGTGATATAAATATCAAGAACAAGTCTTGTGTCCTGAACATATATTATTTAAATTTTGATGGCAACCTTAGGTTCTTAAGTTTCTCTTTTTCAGTTAAAGCAATTATCCAACATAATCAAAGTGGAATTTGTAGGTCTTGTTCAAAGACTGGTTTGTAGCTATTGCTGATCTTACTCCAGCTCTGTTGTAGCACTTATCACTATACACAATCCCTGCAAGCTACATGACTTTAGTTAAGAAAAAGTCCTCTTGTGCCATCTATTGGTGACAGTGAAGAGTGCATGCAGACTGGATAGATCAGAAACTTACACACATAATTCTGAAGGGAAACAAAAAATTGTAGATCCACAATATTTTTTTTCATGTTCATAAGCTGGGAAATACCTTTATTATGTATGTATGTATTTATTGCATTTATATACCACCCCAATAGTCCAGAGGGCTCTCTGGGTGGTTTTCAGACATTAAAACCCCAAATACAATATCCAATCCTAAACAAATAAATTGGCTACCCCACGACCTTTATTAGATAGGAATTATAGGATAATTTTCTGTCTTAACAGGGACTGGATTGCACACTTAGGAACATTTTTAAGAAGACAAAAGCTTGAGTTCATACCCAATTGTATTGCAAAAATGCTGCCTCTATGTCTAAAATAATTGTAAGGCAGGCTGCTTTGGAATGATTGATTATAGAATGTTAGGACTGAGTTTTCTGCATTTCTTGGAAATTTTAAATATACCCAATATCTAGAGGAACACAGATCTTTGGATCTAGTTTTTTATTCTTGCATCTCAGCAGTAAGGAATAAGAAACGTAGAAACATAGAAACAGAGCAAGTCAGAAGGGGTCTCCTGGGCCATCTAGTCTGACCCCTGCTCCAGCTGGCTCCGCTCATGACATGCCCACCATGTGCATGTCCAGCTTATAAAATCACAAACTGGAGAATGCGGGCATCGATCCCGCTACCTCTCGCATGCTAAGCAAGCACTCTACCATTTGAGCTAATTCCCCTTCTCTATGTGCTACATACACTGTGGCATGACTGTGGTGGATATTCAAGAGAGTTAAATGAAGGATATTAGATTACAATAAATATTATATTGAAATTTTATGCTTGTAATTTTCAAGTGTTATAAGAATACATTACAAAAGTTAAATGAATTCACTTTCATTGCAAATTTGCATGCAGGACCTGAGATTCTAATCAGACATTAGTCATGGGACTGATTTACTTGATGCAGTTGATGTAGGTCATGTGTGTATAGAGAGACATGAGTAGAGAGATGGTTGAGATATGTATTTATTACTACATGTATTAATAACTGAGCATTTTTAGACTTAGGTCAGTGAAGTGCTCTAAGCCCTCTGGCTTCTCAGGCAGTAGCTTAAAAAAAAAAAAAACTAAAAGAACATGATATTTTTCAACTGGAAACTGAAAAAAATCTCCAGATTTTATTCTAAAAATCTAGATTTCATGACTTGTGTCTATTAGCTGTTTAGTTATTGTGACCCCTTACCAAAGGCAAAGTATTACCATTCTGAGATGATTGCAACTATACAATTACGCTTTTTTGTTGTTAAATTTTTAGAATGGACTGGGATCAGTGGTTGATGATGGGCATCATTGGAATAGCAGTAGGAACTCTGGGTTTCCTGATCCATCAAATAATTGATTATCTCATCAAACTGAAATGGGAACTGGTGGAGAATTATATTCAGGTAAAACAATAGAAAATAATAAATTAAACTCTCCTTTCCTATAACTTTAATCATTAAGTTCAGTTCAAATTTTGCTACTCAGTCTCTGCTCCTGACCACATTTCTCTCTATAAATACCAGTGAAATACTTTTTTTAAAAAAAATAAATTTTATTGGAGTTTTTAAACTATGAACTACATATCCATCATCACAAACACACATCAGATCTACTGGATCAGCCCCTACAACATGTCTTTTAACATACTATAATCTTATTATACTCCTTTTTATAACAATATAAAAACTTCTTTAGAACCAAGTCCCATTTTTTCAGCCAATTCATGGTATATTTTCAAATTTGATAGAAGTCACAATCTTCCTTCTTCCATAGCATCAATCCCATCTTTCTCTCTTGAAAAGTCCTGCTTCTCTTGTCCATTATTCAAGGGAAGCTTCTCCAAGTTGGGTGAAATTACATCTTTTTTCTCCTTCAATAAGTTTCCTCTAGACATTTCTAAACACTTCAAAAACTTATCTATTATTTTTATTATTATACAAAATAACTTCCTCGCTATCAAAATTAGTAGTAACCTCAAAAAAATCTATTTAGCATCTCAATGAGCATCCTAACTACCCTGCTTGGTGATATCTTTAAACCAATCCTCTTTAAACTCACAAATATTTCATCATAGCTTAAACTCCATTTAAACAAATATAGTTAACTCCATATAGTTTTTAATTATAAAATAGGTTCTCCTATTTTCAATTTCAGATATAGTTAGGGATACCCATTTAACACTGTTTCATTAAGCTAAGTTATTAAGTCAGCCTTTCTTTATCTCGTATCTACATACCAGTCTATTTAAATCATCCCTTTTTAAAGTAGAAAGAGGAAAAATGAGAAAGAGAAAAATAACTCCTTACGATTACAAATAACATCCAAAACATCCATTTATCCTCTCTAATAACAGCTTAACAACTCTATTTGGTCACTATACCCTGTTTGGTAATAGCTTTATATTTCATCTTAGCTTAAACCTTAATACCTATAATAAATTCCCTTATTTTCAAATACAGATGAAAACAAAAGTATAATGTTTCACCAACAACAATAGCACGTTTTTTTCTATGTTACATATGAGCACGTCAACCTCAATGCATCACCCCTTTTTGAAACAACAAGAACAGAGTTCTCCTATCTCCCCTTTAAATTTCTTCTTTACCCCTCTACCAAATATATCTGTCTTCAGGTTATAAAATCGCCTTAAATGGTTAACTGTTTTCTTTTTCTTCAGCACAGCAAGCCAGCATAGTATTAACTCCTCTGATTGCACCAGCTTCTCCAAAAGATATGCCTGTAATAAATCATGTATTAGATCATATCCGCTCATTATTTCTTGTACTCCAATTGTCTTCTTTGATGTTTTCAAATGGCCAGCTACTTGTTGTCTATTTATAATCCCGTCCTGCAATAGTTCATTTGTTGTCTTCTCAGCTTCAAATTTCCCTTCTGTTTGCTGGATATTTTGCTTATTCTGCTCAGATATGAATTGTTTGGTCAGAGTTTGATTAATAAAAAAGTCAATCTTGTCAGAGTCAACTTTTGATTCCATTAGTAAACCGTCAAGTTGCTTAATTAAGACATTCTCCTGGAAACTTAGTAGGGCTTTTAAGGAATTATGCAGTTCCAAAATTATCTTTGAAAAGTCTTTAGTTTCTGTATTAAGCACTTCCATCAATACCAGTGAAATACTATTGGCAAAGATCAGGTGTATGGCATGCTGAGACATTTTAAGTTTTTTTGTGTCTGTGTGTGCATGTATGCATACATACAGCATAGTTTCTCTTAATGAGGGAACTTGTGTCATCTAGAACCACTTGGCCCTCAGCCTCCAAGAAAGCACCAGCCTTACTTTCCTAGCAGCCAATACTAGATGTGTTTCTGGACCAAAATTTTGATCCAAGGATGACTGTTGTTAGATTGTTAAAGCTAAGTTGAGCTGACCTTGGTTATATCCTGTGGGCATCACAAAACCCATGACAAGTTATGTCTTTGAATGCCCATTACTGGGGAATAGGGATTACTCTCATGTCCTCTTCTAGGGCTTCTCAAAGGCACCTGTTTGGCCTTGTGGAAAACAGGAGGTTGGACTAGATGGCCTTCAGTCTGATCCAGCGAAAATTACCTTATAAGTTAAGGTGACATGATTAAAACAATTATATAAAGCAATGTAGAATGAAGGCATGAACAATATTGAAGCTAGAATCTGTCCAGAAGAAATTGAAACCTGACCATATGAGCACATGATATGGTGTATCCAATTAACCCATAAATTGATTAACTAACCTAAATTAACTAACCTATTGTACTGTCAGGCCAATAGACTCTTGGATAGGTATGAGTTATTATTTATTATAAAAATAAGAAAAACAAGAAACATCTTTTGAGATATATTGGGCAGCATTCAATTTGCCACTATTGCTAACAGCAAATTATGTTGTACTAGTGAAGGCAAGCTGTATTGGCATTTGTCTAGACATTGCTTCCAATAATGTTACTTAATTTTTATTAGCAGTAAGGTCAAACTGGGTACTGTGCATCAGCTACAGTTCCATGGATTCAATGGTTGTTCCAAATACAAGTTTGTTTATCTAAATATTGCAGTGATTTATTGGACAAGAAATCAGGCAATGATAGGCAAACTAGAAATGATGCTTACTGTATAGTCAGCCCTAGCCTACAGCTTTTTAAAAAAAGTCAACATGGTTTCCTCATCTGAATTGGAACTTTGGTGTGATGGTTGCAGGGCCTTTAACTTTGCCCTTTATACCTGCTATTGGCATGACACATCTAGTTGCACTTGAGATAACAGAAGTTGTCAATGAATTTCAGAATAGTGTCCTCTTCATTCATAGTTGGTGTGAGTGGCTGAATGCTAAATCCGTGGTGTAGCATAGTTTCTGTTTTCATTGAGCTGTGGGCCAGATCAAATTGAAGTGATTGGCAAAGAATCTGCCTGTTGCTGGAAGTGTTGACAAAAGCCCAATTGCCATTGAATGGGACTCCATAGATAAGTAATTCTGTGCATCTGGTCTTTATTTTAACCTGGCAAAGGTTAAAAAACTTTACCATCAAAGTGAAAACAAATGTAGACTCTATCCATATTCTTAAAGGCAGCAGCTAACACTGCATAGAAGAGTTTAAGGAGCCTTCTTTGTGTCATTGTGTCTTAACATACTCTAAAACATGAAATAATTATTGAAGTTGCAGCTGGAAGGGCAGGAAGGAGATGGATGTTCATCCTTCATCCCCATCTATAAACTCTCCCTTCTCAGCTGTTTTATTCTTCTTGGTGAGACTTGGAGACTGAAAGTAAGCCCTTCTATGAGATCATTTTTAGAAGGGAGAGAACTGGTTCTGAGGGGTATGGGAAGGGTTAGCACCCTTTCCTGCTTACCAAAGGTGTGTGTTTAATTGCCACACATGTCAAAAGAACATTGTAATACCACATTTTGACATCTGGGTTTTGCTGCTGTAATGTTTAGTTTGTTGCCTAAGAAAAACCATACAGAGAATGTTTCTCTTTACATTTCAAAACAATTTGATGAGATTTGCAAAGAACAAGTCCCCATTTTGTTACTTAATTCCCTTCTTTATACTTAACAGTCAGTTCTCAATAGTATAATTCTTGTTTGTGGTCAGAACAATGAGACAACAGCAAGCTAGTTAGAAATGAAGATAGAAGGAATATACTGTTCTCATGTGCCACTGATTCCCCCAGGCTTTGAAAGAGGGGGGCAGAAACAGGTCAATTTTTTCCTCTCCAATCAGAGGTCCATGTTTTCATGGGGGACAGCATTGCCTTCTAATGATTCAACTCTTAAACTTGGTTTGAGGGGCAGAAAAACTGAAGTGACATTTGATTTCCATTTGTGGAAAGCTGCAGTCATCACTTTGGCAACTCTGACATGTGGCTGGATCTGCAAAAGCAGACTCATGTTTGCCACTTGTCCCAGCTTTGACAACATCAAGGTTGGAGAAACAGATTAATATATTATCTCTTATCTCCTCATCCCCTCTTCCATCCAACATTGGAATCATAAATGTATGCAAAGCTGACAGTGGCCACAGGGCTCATTCTCTAGCCTGACCCTGCTCTATGATAGATAAACTCTGAGAGTTATTGGCTAGCAATAGAGGTGTGGGTTGCCTTTGAGATCATGTCCCAAGATGTATTGATCTGCAGACAGCATTGATCTGTTGACTTGCAGGTTTGCTGGTGATCTAATGGTGATAAATAATGTTTCAGTAGAAAATTTGTATATTGTTATAATCACTAATCCCATCTGCTTCTATCTCTGCTGTTGCTTCTTCCCCTTCTCTTCGTTATGAATATGTTAAAGCAAGAATGTACACTTTCCATCCCTTTGACCATTGCATGCTGATAGAAACTAATGGGCATTAGAATTCAACACTACTAGGAACATGAATAATTATCACTGCTAGGAGACTACAAAACAGGTTTTCTTCTACTAATGGCTAGAATAAAGTTTACTTATTTTTGTTTACTTATTATGTATAAGAAAACTTCAGGAAATTAGAGGAAATATTCCAAACCTGAAGTGTATCCCCTTTTATTTTGCAAAGTATTTAACCCAAGTTATATGTATCTGGTCTTCTTAAATCAGTGCAACATCCCACATGTTTGTAATTTGCAGTCAAAGAGCTGACCTGAGGCTAAGGCAGGAAATCTGTGGTAACTTGCTGAACTATGTAAGACTAGAAAACAAAAGACACATCTTGGACTTTCAGCCACAAGTGAATCCAGCCTCAGCACCATGACTTTACTGAAAATGTGTGGGAGTCAATTTACTTGTGATGAACACTGGAGACATGACTAAGGAGAAATCAAACATAAGCAAAAACCAAATGGGAAAAAGGTGGAACTTTACAAAGGTGGATCTTTACAAAAAATAGAATGGAAGATATATTTTGTGACACTGTAATGTAGCCAATATATCTAGGCATATACAAACTCAATGAAATCATGACCATATGAAATCCCACTGATTTCATTGAGTTTGGTTTGACTAAATCTGGATCAAACCAATATGAACTGTACATTAGCATATAGAAGTAGATATGGTATTCATACTTTTAGGCAGAATCCATTTTAACTGGATTCGGAAATTATACCTGATTTACATTTCAAGCAATGTTCTGACAGGGATTTTACAGAATTCTATATGTGTCTGTTCAAAAGTAAATTCCAGTGAGTTCAGTAAGACTTACTTCAGAGTAAATGCAAGTAGGAGGCAACCTAAGTTGGGCATGCAGTTAACTGGATTTTAATATTATAAAGATTTTTGAAGCATAAGTGATTCCTGGAGATTTATGTTAGCTGAGGCTAAAAGTGTATTTTTGCCTTTAACAGAATAATACCATCAGCCTCCCTGATGAAAAGTTCTAGAGAATTCAAAAACTAATCCTATGGTCCTAAAGCTTAAAGGGGTGGGGTGGGGCATAGGATACTCAGAACTGGGAATCTGCAATCTGATTGACCCCGGTCCTCACACACACTGTCAATGCAGTCAGTGTGGAAAGAATCACACCAGCTGTGACTCTGAGGTTGAATACTTAACCTTTGAAGAGAGGCAAAAGGGTCATTCCAGTGGGTGGGGAGCAGAAGAGACTACAGTTGCAAAGATACAAACTACCTTGTGTCCTCAGCAGCCTTTTTCCCTTTACCTCTGAAAAACCCCAAAGGCTCATGATCTGGGCTGCTCTGAGGTTCCATCTGGTGGTCAGAACCAGAATTCCCACCTCACAGGATGGATGAAGTGCCAGCTGGGAGCCCTGGGGGAAGCACTATAGATGAGCAAGCACTTCCCTGCAGAACTTGCTTCAGCAACATTGCTCTTCCTGTTTCCTGTAGTGCCTGCACCTTGCCTGAACCAGCTACTGCCCCACTGTCTCACTACTGCCTCACTGTCTTCCTGCTAGCTGTGGTGTGGATCAGTGCTTTCTCCTTGTCATGTATCCTGCCTTGCTGTTGCATGGACCTGTAAGCTGCATCTTGCCTGATTTAGTTCTTACTGTGCTTTGCATCACCTTCCTTGCCTTGCCACCTTGCCTTGCTTACTTTTGCCACTCCTGAATCCCACCCAGTTATCTTCCCTCTGGTACTAGTTCCCTGCCTCTGTTATCTTCCTGGTTCTTGATCCTTTGCTTGCTCATGACCATGTCCTTGTTTTGCCTTGATGCATATTAATGGTTCCTCACCTTGGTCTGTTCTGTGACTTCAATTTAGACTTTGCTATGAGATTTGCTATTAGGCTTGGGACTGTGTTTGAATTTTGCCTGTCTTGCGTTCTGTTGCCTATTGCCTGGGTTTCAGTGTCTCTATCTTGACTCTTTCCACCAGCATGCTGGATCATGACACTAGATGGCTGAAAATGCAGAGAAAATGCAATAGGAGATGCTGACAGGCAGAGGTCACTTCTGCTGTTCTTCTCACTCTGCATAGGATACTTGTAAGGTTCCAAATACAGGTGCTTACAGATAATTAGAGTGCAACCCATAGGACTGCAGTCTGAAACATTTAAAATAGATGTGAATAACCAGAATGCAATATTTATTTAATTAATTTATTTAGGAGGCTTCTATGTCACCCCATTCGCCGAAGCCTTGGGGAGGCTCACAATAATAAATAAATAAACACAATATAAAAACAATATAATTTGAGTCGACCTGGCCAAAAATAAATAAATAAATAATATTAACAATTAAAATAACATTTGAATAAAAATGTCTTTGCCTGGCGCTGAAAAACAAATAACAATACACACACACACACACACACACATGCTGTTGGGTCCATCTATTTTCAGCTTAAATGTTACTCCATATTTAATACCTGTTTCAGTCAAATGAATCATTTAAGAATAGTAAAACAAAATTTACATTTATTTTGGCTTCTTACTTTTTTGAACATATGTGTTCCTAAAGATGTGGATTAGTTGCTGAATGCTATTTTGACAACACAGCAATGGTGGCTGGTTTGCTAGGTGAAATTGCTGACATCCACTATGTCGTGGGCAAATAACGTATGGCTATCCAGATGTTTTGTTCTATAGTTCCCATGAGCTTTAGCCAGAACATTCAATGATAAGGGGTAATGGGAGTTATTGGGCAAAATATCTGGAGGGCCACCAGTTGTTATGCCCTGCACTATGTGGTGATTTGTGTTAGCCAAGGTAATTTCTCTATGTATCTTTTGAAGGAACAGGAGATGGCAGTAGAGTTAAGGCATGCTGCAGCCAGAACCATGCAAACACATGGCCACTAAGTGGATAGTTGCCCCAGAATGAAACAGGCTGTTGAAATCATAACGGCAAATATCTATTTTGGTCTCAGCTAGCAAATAATTCCACTGATTGAAGCTGCCAAGGAGAAAGAAATATAACATGCTCTTCTCATGCCATTGGGTCGGTGATGCTTTGGTCCCAAAGAAAGTTTTGTGGGGCTAGGATGGAAGTGGCATAGTGCAAGTTACCCATTTCACATGGTAAGTTGTTGTTTGCCACATCAGGCAGCCTGTGCACCATTTTTTCACATGGCCATTGTGCTGCTCTTCATTTGTATGAATGTGATCATGGAAATTCTGAGGTTTGGGCTACTTCTTAAATCACATCACATGAAAAAAGTTTCTTCACACTGCCACTATGATGTGTACATGTAGCCATGCTCATTGTTCATCCATTTTGCATGGAGGTCCCCCTGCAGTGGTGCCCATTCCCAGTTGATTCTAAGTAGGAGAGCTATGAGACCAGCCACATTGTGGCAGTAGTGGGAAGACCTCATGTGGCATCTTTCACATGGATTAGATGTGGATTAGATCTAAATCTTAGGCTACTACAAAACAAGAAAATGGAACTTTAATGGCAAGTGAATACCCAGGAGGGTTTTGACATAAATTTCCTACTAATAACAATGTATTTGTTAAACTGGCAGAAAGGCAGTTTTCTCATGACTTGGATCTGCATACTTGGAATTGGACTGGTTATGATCATTTTATCCTCAGGACTGGTTGTGGTAAGTGCTAAACTCCCAGCTATAAAGTTCTATGAGAAGGAAGAAGCTACATTACAGATAAAGATAATGAGACCCAGTGCTTAAAGACATTACAGATTTGCCATTTGGCTTACTTCATTTAAGCAGCATATCCTGAGTACTGATCTTAGAAAGAGCTTTGGGCAATACAAACAGAACTCCCATAGAATTATTAAATCAAAATTAGATGGTATTTGAAGAGATTCACTTTAATTAATCAAATGAAGATAAAGTCTATATTGCTAAAGATGAACAAACACTCCTGTTGGATAGAGGTTTGATTATTTTTAGGTGTAAAAGGATTACATGAAATGTTATTTCCATTCTCTGATACTTGAATGGCTTCTAAAACTTATGCCAGAAGAAATTGGCTCAGTAGAATTGCTTATGTTGCTTATATGAAGTGCAACTAATGCCATCACTTCAGAATGGATGGGAAGGATAAAAGGAAATTGTATCTATTTCCCAAACTAGCATGGTCCAGTGGTTGAAATATAAACATTGGATTTTATGGTAGATTAAAAGTATATCTAGATTTAAAAGATGTGGGAAGTTCTCCAGTGGAAAAGGCATGTGTTTTCCCATACTCTGTGTTTATAGATATATGAGAATTTTATTCAACGGGGCATTTAGGGATTAGGAGGGATTTTATTTTATTTTTTACTGTTAGTTTTGTGTATTTCTAATTTGATTTAATTTCAAGAATTCTTTAATTGCTGTAATCTGCCTTGTGAACAACTTTCCAGTGAAAGGAGCCTGTTTGGGAACAGGCTGTGGTGTATTAGTAGGGCACATTTTGTATGCAGACTCAGTCCCTGGAAGGCCAGGAAATCCCCTGCCTGGAACCCCAGAGGACCGCTCCCAGTCAGTGTGGACTATGCCAGACTAGATGGACCAATGGTCTGACTCTGTGCAAGGCAGCTTCCAATGCAGCCTGCAAGGACTGTAAATGTTATTTATATAAATGGATTTTTCAACATGGCAGTGAGGCAGCTAGGGGCTTCTAACAGAAAATTCTTAATAGGCCACAATTCTTAAAATGCTGTAGGAAAAAAGTGACAATGAAATTATATGATAATCTTGATTAGAAATAGGAAAATGCTAATTAGCCTCTAGAATTTTAAAAAAGTGAGCTTAGGTATCATTGTGTATATGTGAGTACTACAGACAACACTGTCTTTTCCTTTTCAGTTCTTTTGTCCAACAGGTGCACCAAGTGGATTGCCAGAAGTCATTGGCTTTCTGAATGGAACTTCTATTCAGCAAATTTTTAATTTCAGGACTTTTGTGGGAACATTTGGCTCGTGTATTTTAGCTGTGGCATCTGGACTTTTCTGTGGACCAGAAGGTCCTATGATTCATTTGGGGTAAGAAGTTAATATTTTCAGAGTTACAGGTTTAAAAGAAAACATTACTACATGCACATACATGTCCACAGTCTTTTCTTATTCAAATTGCATAAAATTAGTCTCAGCTTTTTGCAAAAACAGTGAATATGCGTTAGACTTTACTAGGCAATAACTAATTTTAAGATGATTTCTAGACTTCATTTGATAAAGAGCATCACAATCTACTATGAAAATGGAGTGTGCTTAGGGACAGCAGAACTTCATGTGCCTATTTGTGGAGGGGGGAAGTGGGGAAGGAAACTGTGAAAAAGGGCATGGCTGGCTGAAACCCTGAGGAGGAGCCTGCTACACTGCAATTTTTTTTTGCAGTACGCAGTTGTGTGAGTCATTCTCTCTCTCCCCAACTTCCCACCCATGGGCATAAAATCTGAAGAATGAATCTAAATTGTTATGCAGCTTTATAGCACCTGTTTATTGGGTTTCTGCCATTTTCAATGTTTCACATATGTACATTAAATATAATATTAATGCTTAGAAATATGTTTCCAGTGCAATAATAGGGTATGGACTGAGCCAGTTCAAAGTAACAGTCCTTGGAAGTCATCTCCCATCCTTTACCCGATTTTGGAATACAGCTGACAAGTAAGGAAATTTATCAAATATATTTTTCAAACTAACGTCTAAAACAGGGGTGGGCAATTAATTTTCCTATGGGGCCACATGAGAAACTTTGACAGTTGTTAAGGGCTGGACCAATACACTTACAGCTCTGCTCAATATATATCTTTATAAAAACAGTAAATGAAACATTACAATGATACAATGAAAATGTGGAGCACAGAACAACACTATTTAATGAACATTCACAAAAACATTAACATTACATGAAAAGCAATAAATTCAATTCAATTTAGCAGATCCTTCAAAATAAAAGCAGTGCAGTTGTATTGCTTGCATCTATATTACGATGATACATATTTGCATTGACTTTTAATTTGCCAGTGACCTCATGTGGGCCAGTCAGGGTCAGCCATTGGGCCAGATGTGATGTGGCCCGCGGGCCATACAATGCCCAGGTCTGTTCTAAAAGATGGCTTAAGCAATAGTTTAGTCTGGTAACAGTGATAAAGGCTATGATATTTTTCAATTATTATAATGCCCCCCCAGGAGCCTTTGAAATGCAAACTATCCAGGCATTATTCTTGCCTGGTTACACCTCTCTTGCAAAATATTCAGCAACACTTTACTGAACAACCCTTTACACATTTATTCAGAAGTAAGGACAACTGTGTTCAGTGGATTTTACTTCCAGGTAGGTGTATTTAGGAAACTGGATTGGGCAAACTGGATTCTGGAGGCTCCAATGTTGGAGGGAGGCAAAGTATCCACTTAGTCTTTTACATCAAACTTTTAAGGAGCTGTGAGCCATTAATGGACTGGGTTCAGAACCATGGACAGTTCAGACTAAAATTCACAGTGGATATATAGACCTGCTGACATTGAGGCCATCAGCCTCCCTGATAAAAAGTTATATATAAACTCAAAAACTTGCACAATTTTTTTGGATTTTGGTTGTTCCAAATAATGGTATTTTCTAAGTGTAAACAAGGTCATTTTCCTTGTTTTTGTCTTTCAGAATTTATTGATTAGAAAAACAAGATTATGTTGCATTTTTGAACACTTTCATTCTGAAGTATATAGTAAAGTAAAATTGTTGTGCAAAATGTTTTGGAGGCAATCAGATTTAAGACTGCTGATCTGATTCTTCATTGCCTTCTGGAATTTGTTGAAATAATCTCTAGCTTATCCTACTACAGTGCATGCACAGAGCAGAACTTTTCCTTCACAACAGTCACTGAATTTTAAATGGACATTGTTGACATGAAATGATTGCATATAATGAGCCATGAAGTTTGCTAGTTTTGTATAAAACATTTTAAAGATACTTGGGTGTGATAAATCAGCAAATTTTGCAGTGCAGACATGAATTACAAACAGTTAATCTTTTATTTGTAAAATGATGGCATTGCAAATCCATGGGGTACCCTATAGGGTCTTACTTAAAGCTGGATATGGTACACCAGTGTTATTGTTCATGTCAAACTCTTATTTGGGAATGTTTGAAGGATCAAGTTCTATAGCTTTAAAACACTTGATTATGAAAATATGTAAATAAATCCAAAATCTCTGACTACACTGTTTGTTGAATCTCCAAGCAAAAAGCTATTACTAGCTATCTGTGGCCTAAGAATAACCAGACAGCTCAAATAAACATGATATATTTTGCTTTTTAACTTTCTTCAGCAATTTGAGAAATAAATTTGGGATATATTTCTTAAGCTGTTACTTATGGAAGAAATTTGCCCCATGGCCAAGAATGTATCTTTACAGTTTCTACACCCCAGCCTATTGTTTTTTTGTTGAGGAAGAGATAATCAAGAGTAGGCCTTGAAACATAAGTGTGTATACATTTGTATACAGTAAATATATAGAAACATATGCACAATTCAATTCAGATATTAATTTTCTCTCTAATTTTCCAATGTCACAAGATGGAAGCTATATAAAAATAGAAGACAACACAAGCATTTGTTATGTCAGAATAGCTGCATGAATCTGACACATATGCCACATTCACAAGTGATGACAAGTCAGCATTTTGGACATTTTAAAAATTTATTTACAATGGACTTCAGTTCATGAAAGCTCATTATGTCACAATAAATTTGTGCCTTTGACATGCCACAAAGTATTTTGCACTTTGAACACAACAAAACAAGAAGCTCCTATCCTTCTCCCATATCTGTTCTCCTTTCTCTAGCCTGGTGCAAGCCCATGATGCCAAGGAGAACTATTCACCAGAATTTGGCCATAATGGGCCATGCCAACTGTAGGTGAACTACAGAAAGATGATTATAGAGCCAAGGAGCTCAAGATACCCTCCAACAATGAATGCATTCATATATCACCTTGGTCAAAATTCAGACTTTGTTGGTCATTTAGATCTGTTTTACAAGCAAACCCACGTCTGTTTTTTCTGAAGTTAAGGTGCCTGTCTGGGCCAGTGTGGAGGATGAAACCGATGAGGAAGGCCTCTAGCACTCCATCTGATATAGGAGTAGCCAGTGTGCTTGCTCTTCCTCTTTGGCCCAGGACATATGTACATTGCCCAGTAGTGGTTGACTGGGCAAGTATCTGCATGGTTAAGTACTCTCTGAGGAAATCAATTGAAAGTGGTACTGTTAGGCAATGGTTAACTCTGAGAATAATGAGCAAATTGTGGAAGGAAAGGCAGCAGTCTCCCCTCTAGGTTAACAGGTGAGTGGCTTCTTGCAACACTTTCTATTAGTTTGCTAAGGGACTGTGTGCTAAGATCTCCTAGTAACTGCAAGGCTACTGAGTTACAAGTGCAAGGTAGTGCATGTTAAGGCAAACTGTCTCCCAACTTCAAGTATAAGTTGATGGGATCTGAGTTAGCAAAGACAGATCAAGGAAGGGATTCCGGGGTGGGGGGGACAGCTTAATGAAAATGTCAAATGTCACAGCAGCTGTGTGAAAAGTGCTGTGAAATAGATAAATGAAATATTAGGCATAACTAGGAAAGGAAAGCAGAACAAAACTAGCATCATACTGGCTTTATATAGGTATATGGTACAGCCACAGTGTGGCTCTAGTGTACGTAGAAACATAGCGAGTCAGAAGGGGCCTCCCGGGCCATCTAGTCTGACCTCTGGCACCAGCCGGCTCCGCTCACGACATGCCCACCATGTGCACATCCAGCCTATCCTTGAACACCCACACCGATGGAGCCTCAATGACCTCTTGTGGAAGCCCATTCCACACCCTCGGGGTCCTAACTGTCAGGAAATGCTTCCTGGCATCCAAATGGAAACTTGGCTCCCTGTACATAGTGTGTACAGTTCTGGTCACCACACTTGAAAATTGTGCAGAAAAGGGCAGAGAATGGCAACTGAAATGGTAAACTCATAAGAACATAAGAACAGCCATACTGGATCAAACCAGTGGTGTTGGTCTGATCAGGCCAGACCTGTTCTTATGAGTTCAGAAGAAAGAAGCAGTTTGTATTATGACTTATGTTGGCAAATGGAACAGTTCTAAAGATCTGAAGCTCAGGTCTGAAGATTGGGGGTTCATGTACCAGTGGACATTTTCACACTACCCATGCACTCAGTTCTCTAGTGCCAGATGAATTATATCCCAGGATGTTGAAGGAGCTTGAAGATGTCATTGTGGAATCTCTGTCTATAATCTTTGAGAATTCTGGAAGTACCAGAAGACTGGGGATGGGCAACTGTTGTCAATTTATGTCAAAATCAGACTAATCTCTTTTCTTGTCATAATAGCTAGTTTTGTAGATCATGGAAATACCATATTGTGATTTTAGTAAAGTATGCCCCATTGATTTCACCACTGAACTCATTGAAGACATTACAGTATTATCTGCTATAACTACGCTTGTATAAATTACTCTTTTTCCTCAACCTCTGTGTTTGTTTTCAGTAAAATATGACATCATTCAGGTCTTTGTGCAGCTCTACAGGCCATTTATTGAGATTTCGGTTAGAATCCCTAACCTGTAGCAACTCAGATGTAGCTCTAGACTTGTACATGAAGCCTGTAGAGTCTAGAGCTACATCTGGGTAAAGTACACAATTTGATCCAGCCCTTAAGTCCCAATTTTGCACCAGGCTTTGGCTGGGAGACCATGGAATTGTATTAAAACAAATGAACTATTTAATCCTATAAACTTGAATTACTCATCCTTACCTTAAAAAAATGTTCACATTCTCCCCTTTTTTCTGGTCCAAACATGCTGTTCCTAACAGGGCTAGCCTTTTTACACCCTGAGGTGTATGGGGTGATCAGGGAGGGGTAGCACCTCTGGTGTAGGGGCATGTTGTGTCCTCTTAGGGCAGCTCATTCACCATTGGTCCCCACTTGTCACCCAGCTCTCACCTGTGGCTCCCAGTAGCCATAGCATGCACAGTGGCCACACCCCGGGCAACAGCTTCGACAGGTGGGCCAAACCAGGTAGAGGGTAGACATTGGGTCAAGACCTTCAGTGAGATAGGGATTTGTCTGTCCTGAGCATGTGAAGACAGACTCCAGTGGATTGAGTGGATGAGACCTACTAGAATAGGACCAACGGTCATGAAGGCATTTTCTGCAAGTGTTGTGCTATGCTAAGAGCACAGCAAGACATGAAGACGCCCTGGTCAACCACTGCGCCCAGCCCATCTCCAACCATCTCAACTCTTGTCCTGCCACTGGAGCAAGATGGATTCTGGGAAGAGAGAGTGAGGCTGACTATGTGCACCTCTCCCTCACTTTAATCCAATCCACACACAAGTCTTGACATCCTCAGTTCAACATCAAAGTCCTGTGGAAATAGGCGAATGATGAAGCAGCAGGTGTGGATACACTGGGAGCTGTAGCCGCAGACCTGCACACAGGCGGCTCAGGTCTAATGGTCGTCTTCTTGCTGACCGAAGCAACAGCTGGATTCGGCGTCTACCTGAGTGACTGAGCAGCCCTCTTTAGGACCGCACTGCTTATCTCCGTAGCAAGAGGAAGGGGCTAGAAAAGGTGCCCTAAACATTGTTGCTTCACAGAACCCTGGCCAGCTTATCATGGCTAGAGGGGATCCCATCTTATGGGGTCAAACAACAAAACTGCAAACAAAATGAAAACGCAAGGTAACACCACTGACTATTGGCATGTGGAATGTACATACACTTCAAGACAACCCCTCAGCAGATTGACCAGAAAGAAGAACAGCCCTGGTCACCAGAGACCTCACAAGATTTAAAATCGATATAGTGGCCCTGTGTGAAACTCACCTAGCCAACGAAGATCAGCTCACAGAAACAGGAGGCGGTTACACGTTCTTCTGGTGTGGATGTAGCAGTGACGAACGTCATGAATCTGGAGTTGGCTTTGCGGTTAAAAATCATCTTGTCCCCATACTTGCCGGTCTTCCCAAGGGTGTGAACGACAGACTCATGACAATGCATCTCCCACTACTGAGAGGAAAGCAAGCCACACTGATCAGTGCCTATGCACCCACAATGACGAATCTGGATGAAATAAAGGACAAGTTTTATGAAGATCTCGATGCCCTACTCTCATCCGTGAAGCACACCAACAGGATGATTCTACTTGGCGATTTCAACCCGAGAGTAGGACCTGATCACTCTGCCTGGGATGGTGTCATTGGAAAAAATGGAATCGGAAAATGTAACAGCAATGGGCTACTACTACTGAAGACATGTGTGGCTCATGATCTGATCATCACTAATACCATCTGCCTGCCCACTCGCAAAAAGATGTCCTGGATGCACTCACGCTCCAAACACCGGCATCTCATTGATTATGTTATCGTGCGGAGGAAAGACAGACAGGATGTAAGAGTGACCAAGGCCATGCTGAGTGCTGACTGTTGACTGACCACAGACTCATCATCTCCAAATTAAGCCTTCACATCAAGCCTAAGAGACGTCCGCTGGGAAACAAAGCTGTGATGAAAAAGATCAATGTCAGTAAACAGAGGAACCCCAACACAGCAGCTTCACTAGCAGAAGATCTTGACAACCAACTCTCAGAGCTGCAATTAGAGGAAAATGCTGAGAAGGACTGGAAACGCTTCCAGGATATTGTGCACTCTTCTGCAAAAGTTTCTTGGACCCTCACACAGGAAACAGCAGGACTAGTTTGATGAAAATGATGAAGCGATCAAGGCCTTACTTGCTGAAAAGCACCACCTTCAGTGTGCTCATCAGAATGACCCGTTGTCAACAGCGAAGAAAAACGCCTTCAACAACGTTCGCAGGACTGTACAGAGCAAGCTTCGCAAGATGCAGGACTCCTGGTTGAGTGCCAAAGCAGATGAAATCCAGAAGTTTGCTGATAGAAATGATGCCAAATGGTTCTACGAAGCCCTCAAATCCTTGTATGGACCTCAGCCTTCAGGGAGCTCCCCTCTACTGGACTCAGATGGTGCAACTCTCATTACTGAGAAGACTCTGATTCTACAGCGTTGGGCTGAGCACTTCCAATCTGTACTGAACCGCCCATCCTCCATCAGTAACGAGGCGATTGACAGAATGCCCCAAGCGGATATCAACCACAGCCTGGATGCCCCACCGTCAAAGCCTGAAACCCTACAGGCCATCAGCCAGCTGTCCAGTGGCAAGGCCCCAGGATCTGATGTGATCGCAGCGGAAGTCTATAAGGAAGGTGGTGCAGTGCTTGTCAACAAGCTCACTTAGCTGTTCCAGTCCTTCTGGAGTCAAGGATCCATTCCTCAGGAACTGAAAGACGCATCCATCGTGCACCTCTACAAGAGGAAAGGAAATCGACAAGTTTGTGATAATCATAGAGGAATATCACTGTTCTCCATCGCAGGCAAGATCCTTGCACGTGTGTTACTGAATCGCCTGACTGACCACCTGGAACAGGGTCTACTACCCAAGACACAGTGTGGCTTCCACAAAGAGCGTGGCACTGTGGACATGATCTTCGCAGCCCGACAACTTCAAGAGAAGTGTCAAGAGCAAAATCGTGAACTGTACACCATCTTTGTGGACCTCACCAAGGCTTTTGACACTGTGAGTTGCAAAGGTCTGTGGTGCCCTGTCAGATTCATCCTGATGGTGCGTCAGTTCCATGACGGCATGACAGCTCGTGTTTTGGATGATGGAGACGCTTCAGAGGCCTTTCCCGTCACAAATGGCGTCAAGCAAGGGTGCATTCTGGCACCGACCCTGTTCAGCATAATGTTCTCAGCCATGCTGACAGATGCCTTTCAGAACAACTCCTTGGGAGTCAGCCTGAAATACAGGACCAATGGGAAACTGTTCAACCTGCAAAGACTCCAGGCTGTCACCAAGATAAAGGAGACTGTGCTACGAGACCTCCTTTTTGCTGACGACTGTGCCCTGAATGCTGGACCAGAGCAGGAAATGCAAGCCAGCATGGACAAAATTACAGAAGCATGCAACAACTTCGGCCTCCTCATCAACACAGAGAAAACCAAAGTGATGCATCAGCCAGCTCCGAAAGTCCAATACCAAGAGCCCACCATCACAGAGAAGGGACAAAAGCTGCAAGCAGTGGACCAATTTACATACTTTGGCAGCACCCTTTCCCGCACAGTGACAATTGACATCGAGGTCAACTGCAGAATCGCCAAGGCAAGCTCTGCATTTGGCAGACTGCAGACCAAAGTGTGGGACTGCCGTGGAATAAGCCTTGCTACAAAGCTTAAAGTCTAAGGAGCAGTAGTGCTAACTACCCTGATGTATGCCAGTGAGACTTGGACAGCATACAGGAGGCACGCTAGGCAACTGAACCACTTTCACACAACTTGCCTCCACAGACTTTTGAGGATCCGGTGGCTGGACAAGGTGCCAGACACAGAGGTCCTCTCCAGAGCAGGCCTGCCATCAGTTCACACCCTGCTGATGAAAGCCCAGACACACTGGGCAGGTCATGTTGCAAGGATGCCACAACACTGCATCCTGAAACAGCTCTTCTATGGCAAGCTGTCTCAAGGAAAGCGATTGCACGGGGGACAAAAGAAGTGATACAAAGACATGCTGAAAGCCTCTCTCAAGTCCCTGGTTATCGACACCACCTCCTGGGAGACCCTGGCACAAGACCAATCGACATGGCGCACGCTGATCCACCAAGGCTGCCAAACTTCTGAAGCCAGAAGGACAACAATAGCACAAGAGAAGCGAGCACTCCGTAAAGCCAGAGTTGCAAATGTTGCAACAGTGGTGCCTACACGTCTGCCTGACATGTGGCAGAACACTCCCTGCTCGTATCGGCCTTATCAGCCAGCTGCAGACACACCGTGGACAACTCACAACCCATTAGATGTCAAGGTCCTCATCGAAAACGATGGACAAACATCATCAGCCTTTTTATGAAGCAATCCAACCATGCTGCTTCAGGTAACAGTTGTCAAAAGGGTGGCCTTTTTTCATTTCTTCAATATGCATTGCTATGTGCCTTTAGATAGTAGGTATTCCCCCCCTTTTTTTAGTCTGGTTAGCAGGAATGTCTAAACCCAGCACTTATTCCCTATTAGCCATTAATCAGTTATGCACAGTTTCTGTTTTGTGATCTAAAGACAAAGGACACAACTTCTTAGCAAAACCCAATAAGCACAATTCAATTCTGAGAAAAGGCTGTGCTATATGTCTATGGTTTTCTTTTCTTAAGTATTTACTTCCTTCATATTACAGGAGGAATTTTGTTACTGCTGGTGCAGGGGCAGGAATCGCCTCTGTATTTCATGCTCCGGTGGGTGGACTTCTGTTTACACTAGAAGAGGTGGCTTCTTTCTGGGATATCCAACTGGCATGGCAAACGTTCTTCTGCTGCTTGATGGCTGCATTTACTACAGATGTACTCTCTTCTTCCCTCTGTGGGTTTGTCTACAGGGGTCAGTTTGGATTTTTCAAAGCAGAGAAGAGGATTTTGTTTTGGGTATGTATCAAGTCACTGTTCAAACATGGGTTTGAAACCCAGCAGAGATAAATACGTATTCCTAATGGAAAAGGACAAAGAAAGTCTGAAGCCTCCATCCACACATTTTGAAGCTACTTTTCTTTAACATAAGAAAGATAATAAAATGTTAACTTGTTTGTACCACATCTGCAGGTTAACATGGGATTAGGCACAGTCTTTATATTTGCATTATAGACTGATTCAAGTCCATACTGATTTATATTTCCCTTATGAATAAGCTATAAAATGTATCTTATAAAGTGGAGTGTAATCTAAACAATGATAGGCACTAAAAATAGTTGGGGACAAGTAACACCTTGTAATATTGGTGTTCTTGGCAAGCTCAGTGGTTTACTGAGAAAACTGACTAAAAGAAAAATTGTTTTATAGCAGGACTTTAAGCAATACTAAAACCTGCTCTACCATCCAGAAGTATTAAGTACATTTTACCATTTTGTATTTGGATTTATTGTAGGCTTTTCTTTAGTATTCCCATTATGGAATCATGTTCTTTCTCGTATGGTCTCCAGTTAAAGGTATAATCATGGAATTTAGTAAATATAATTTAATATGGATGTAATGGGAAGGAGACATAAAACAGTCTCATAGAGACATATTTACCTGTAATGATGTCCAGAGTGGTCCTGAGCTTTTTAGGGCCTGTTTTTTCCTTTGTGCAATAGAAATTTTAGATGAGATCAATGTTACATTTGAAAGTCTTCTCTTCTCTTCTCTTCTCTTCTCTTCTCTTCTCTTCTCTTCTCTTCTCTTCCATACTTACCATATCTGCAGAATATCAAATACCCTGCCTCACTGACATGTAGACCAGGAAGTATGTCAGCAGATTTCAAGGCTCATGTATATTTATAACCAGGATAAGAACTGAAAGAGGCAGTTCTTCTTGCAAATGCAGTATTGCAAAGCTTCTTACTCTTCAGCCAAGTTCACTAGCAGGTAGTTCAATAAAAGGACATAGACCAACATACATTTGGTAGTTTATAATATACGTTAGCTTAGTATTGGTAGCAAATGAATAATTGTCGATTTGCTAGAAACATAAGCATTTTTACACTGAGGGGGTCAGACCAATGGTCTATGCAACTTGGACTTCTGCTTAATAAGACTGGGCACCTAGATGTTTAGAGGAAAAAATCACAAATAAGGTATGATGTTAACATCTGTATGCTCTCCTGTAAACTTGCCATTGTAGTCTGGATCCCTTCTCTGGATGCCCCCATCTTCAGAGTTCAGGGAGGTAGCCTTCTCTCTATTGGCACCATGTTTCTGGAATGCTGTTCCAGGCAGTTGTCTTGGTGCCTGTCCTGGCAAGTTTTAGGGACCAGGCTAAGTTTATGTATTATAGGTCAGTGGTGATTTTAAAAGAATTGCTATTCAATTTTATTCTTTGCTGTCTTTATTTTGTTTTAACTGTTACATTGCCTTTTTTGTTCTGTTTTGGTAGAATTATATTTCATACTTCTTACTCTATAAGCCACCTTGGGAATTTTTAATTATAAAGTGAGCAATACATGTTCTAAATAAAATATACATCTATATTTGGTTAATCATATAATGGACAAAGATGTCATGGAAATGAAGGTTTGATTTTCATTATTAGCACTATTACCCATTGAAAAACCTGTTACAAATTAAAAAAAAAACAGATCTGGTAGAACATTTTTTCTTAAAGATCCAGACAGTGGGATTGCTAGTGGTGAATATGTGTGATAATAGAAGGGTCAAAAGTAAATCACAAAGATAGTGAGAAAACTAACACTGTAGAAAGAAGGCCTTGTGAGCCGCCCCGAGGCTTCTGTGATGGGTGCGGCATAGAAATGTTATAAATAAAATAAGGCTGGTTTACCTTTTAGGAAGTGGGCTAACACATTTCATGCTTTATAGCAGCTTTCCCAAAATCAGTGCCTTTCAGATGTTTTGGCCTGCAGGTTCAAGTTAATGATTTTGAGCTTTAAAATCCTCTTTTGCCCCAGCTTGGGATAGCACAGTGTCTCTCTGTATGTACTGTATCCCAGTTATTTGGGATCAGTGTAATAGTGATGCTGCTTTGGGAGCTTCTTGTCATCTGAAGCAATGCTATCTCTAAACAGGCATTCTTTTTGTAAGGCAGGTACCTGACTTGATTTATGGAACTCCCTCACTAAGAGAAGTTTTTGTTCAACAGACAAAAACAGTTGCTTGTCTATAATTACCATACAGAATGATATAATGGATTATAATGACTTCTGCTTTGAATAACAGTTTATAGTTCTTTACAAGTTCACTTAGCATATTTCTCAAAAGCACAATTGATTTTGACTCTTATTTCCCTAGAGGACCAGCTGCCAATATGGTTTCTACCAAGGCTCCAATGTGTTTTGCTTGCCAGCTAGACTAGATAATCAGAAATGTTTTTATTTCAGTTAGCAATGGGCTCCAGGGAAATTTGGCTTCTTTCATGTTTTATAGGAGAAACCAAACTCTGAACGGGAAGCTTGTGGCTTATGTTTTTCAAGAAAATTATTTTCTTGAATATGTGTCCACTGTGTTCAAATATATTCAATATTTTCTTGAATATATGTCCACTGTGTTCAACATAACATTGTTAAGCAGGCTTATTACACTATAGCTCTTTGATTTTTTCCAAGTGTAGGATTTTATGAGTCTGAATTCATTTATACAAGCTGCAGTTCTATGCATATTTACTTGGGAGTAAATGTCCCTGAATTTACTGGGACTTCTTTTCAATAAACATGCAGAGGTTCAGGCTGTACAACTTATTGTTATTCAGAACAAGGCATAGCTTGTCTTGCTTGAAGATGGAAGGTAATTTTTAAGGAGCAAGAAAATAATATGGAATATACTCAGGTAGAAACTATGGATCACTACAAACCTCATGTTGCAAATAGAAAGCATACTTTTTCAGTCCAGAGGTTGTTTTTTTTAAAAAAATAGTATTAAGTTATGGTTCAGCTTCATAGATGCAACACCTAAGAAGGAACATCTATCCTACACAGTTTTGTTTTGAGAAAGCCACATGAGGTAGAAAAGGATCTTCTGAAAGTTCCTCTCAAAAGGCAAATTGGTAGTGTTCATTTGTCTTTGCAGAATGCACATGAGACACAAATACAGTACAATTTATATGAAATAAACATAGCTCAGAATACAGTAGAGTTACTTGCTTAAATCAATTACTTAATGGATCTAAACACATGTAACTTTGTTTTGGATTGTGAATGCTGTCATTGCTTTTTTCCTGATCATATGGATAAAACTTTAAAAATTACATCTTGAGTACATTTCTTAGAACACTGGAAGCTTCATGGATAAGTCATCACTTGCCTGATGATTCTCATAGTTCAAGGACTTGCATGGTTTCGTGTTGATCTTAAAGGGAACAGGCAGTAGTGGATACACTGATGGATCTGGCAGAAAGTTCTTGGCCATGATGCCTAAGCAATTATAAATGCAATCTTTATGCACCTAAGTTCTGCTTATTTGTTAAGCTGTTGTATCTTGTTTCTTCTGGCATACTGGCTGCTATATATCAATTAACTGGCAACATTCACAGAACATACTGTTTCTTTTCCTTTCAATTCAGGTTAAGAACTTACTGGATATGAGTGTGTTGGCTTTTGTTCCAGCCATTTTCCTTGGAATACTTGGGGGTCTTCTAGGAGCATTCTTTGTTTTCCTGAATATAAAGATTAATAAATTACGCATGTGGTTCTTCAGCACAATCCCAAAAACATCCATCAGAAAAATAGGCAAACTCTTAGAATCAGTGCTTGTCCTTGTAAGTACTTAATGGTATCTTCTTCAGTATTCCTAAGATACATTTGTAGTGGATTCAGTAAGAAAGGAGGCCTTATCCTGAAAAAAATTAAATGTACAGAATGACAAAGACATTGAGATGCAGCACAGAACTGCTTTAATGGCACATATTGAGCAGTGGGTTTTGCGGGGAGGGGTTGTTGTTTATCTTCAACCAGTATTCAGTGGGCAGGTTTACTAAGCTATGCAGTTGTTTGCTGACCAACCCACAGTACCCAGCAGACAACTGGTCTTGGCATGAGTTTTTCTCTCTTTCCTCCTCCTTCAGGCCTTCAGCTGGCTGCAGCAGATGTCCCCAGGGCTTTGCAGCTAAGCCCATCATGTTTCTTGCCTCCATTCTATTCACCATTGCTTTTTAGTCTCTGCCATTAAAAAAATGGTGCCTCAAATATGTACTATCTGGGGTCATAATATTTTACTTATTACTTTTGTCTTTCACAGGTGTGGAAGTGCATACTTACCAGTCTCCCATACATGTTGTCTTGCCCAGTCAATTTCCTTGTCTGTTCAGCTATCAAACAGAGCTGTGAAGGGGAATAGGTAACACACAAGGAAATTGATACAAATGGGTTGCATTTGTTGATTTGATTATGATTTTGAAGAATTCTGCAGAGAATGAGGGCACCAAGAGTGTAATTTGACAGCACTGAAAAGTGTGTGTGGGAGAACTAAAGGAGCAGGTGCACCAAAGGTAGAAAGACAATATTTTCCCCCTTTTAATAGGATCCTCTCAACTGTTGGACTGGCACTTTTCAGCATCCCCTACCTTTCCAGCACTCTCCCAAGTTTCCATCTACTTCAGAAAGCAGAGATAATAACTCTCCCCTTTTCATGGCTCCTTGTTGGAGAACTTACTTCTACAGTTACTGTGGGACAAATATTGGACAGCCACAAGAGTACACTTGTACACTAGTTACACACACACACATGTCCTCTAATTATACATTTTTGTGGCACTGTTTTTACAAAAAAATGCTGGGGAGCAAGCAATGGTCCTTCCAAAGTGTTGTTATGACATTTTAGAAGGTTAGTCACTGGCAGGATTGTGAATGGTGAGAAGCATTGGTTTTTTGGGTTTTTTTGCCATTTTTGCCATTCTTTCTGAAGGAATGTATCCTTTTGTATGTACCTGCCCCAGCCTTAAGATAATCTGCCAAGGTCCTTCTCTGGGAGCCCTCTTTGAAAGAGGCTAGAAGAGTGGGTACTTAGGGAAGGGCCTTCTTAGTGGTAGCATCCTGACTATGGAATCTTCTTTTCAGAGAGGTGTGCCTGGCACTGACTCTTTATTCATATTGGTTCCAGGTGAAGACCTTTTCATTTGTCAGTATCTTAGTGGTTAGAATTGTCAGAATATTTTTACTGCAGATTTTATATATATTGTAGATTATGTTTTATTCAAGTGCTGCTGTAGCGTTTGCTGTTTGGTTCTATTTTTTGTAAGCCATCTAGGGATCCCAAGACAGCATATAAATGTTTTCAATAAATAAAGAAAATTTAAAAACCCAAAATAGATTCTGACAGGTCTGAGGCTTATTGCTGCAATTCACAATAAGATCACTTGGGTTCTGATGACACAATAACCCATTGTGGGCAAGATTAACCCTGCAATTAAGGCTAGATGTCCATGACAGGTTATTTTTTCTCATTTGAACCCAGATTTATTTATTTATTTATTTAGAATATTTATATGCCGTCCTTATGCAGAGCCTCAGGACAGCTTACATAAATGAATAAAAATAGTAATAAAAACATAATACAAATAAATTCCAGATCCACCCTGGCTGCAGATTAAAACATAAATACCTAATATTCAAAGTTATTAAAATATTGTTGAAATAATAAAGTCTTAGCCTGGGGCTGAAAAACAAATAATGACAGTGCCAGGCGGACCTCTCCGGGGAGCACATTCCATAGGTGGGGCGCCACCACAGAGAAAGCCCTTCTCCGGGTCCTTTGCCTCCTAATATCTTTCATGGAGTGTTCCCGGAGGAGGGCCTCTGCTGCCAATCTCAGGGGGCGAGAGAGCAAATACAGAAGAAGGCATTCCTTTAGGTATCCAGGTCCCAAGCTGTTAAGGGCTTTATAGGTAATAACCAGCACCTTGAATTGAGCCTGGACTTCGATGGGAAGCCAGGGAAGCTGGTAGAGGACTGGGGTTATATGAGAGCAATGCCCAGTCCCTGTCAGCAACCTGGCTGCTCTGTTTTGCATCATCTGAAGTATCCGGACTGTCTTCAAGGGCAGCCCCACATAGAGCGTGTTACAGAAATCCAACCAGGAAGTAACCAATGCATGTGTCACTGTTGCTAGACAATCGTCCTCCAGGTGGGGACGTAGCTGATGGATTAACCAAAGCTGAAGGAAAGCGCTCCTCGCCACCGCAGTCACCTGAGCTTCCAGGGACAGCTCTGGGTCGAGGAGCACTCCCAAGCAGTGGACTTTGTCCTTTAGAGGGAGTGAAACCCCATTCAGGGCAAGGTCTAAGTCACCTACCCAGGAGCTCGAACCACTCACCAACAGGACCTCCATCTTGTCTGGATTGAGTTTCAGTTTATTGGCCCTCATCCAGCCCATTACCTCAGCCAGGCACCGGTTCAGTACAGCCACTGCCTCACCTGGATCGGTTGAAAAAGAGAGGTAGAGCTGGGTGTCATCAGCATACTGATGATTCCGCAGCCCAAGCCTCCTGTTGACCTCCCCCAGTGGTTTCATGTAGATATTGAATAGCAAGGGGGACAAAATGGACCCCTGCAGTACTCCATGGCATAGCTGCCATGGTGCAGAGCCAAAGTCCATCAGCAACACTTTCTGGAATCAGCCGTTGAGGTAGGAACGGAACCACTGCCAAGCAGTGCCTCCTACTTCCAGTCCTGCCAGCCTATCCAGAAGGATACCATGGTCGATGGTATCGAAAGCTGCTGAGAGGTCCATGAGGACCAACAGGGACGCACTTCCCTTGTCTCTCTCCCTGAACAGGTCATTGTACAGGGTGACCAAGGCAGATTCAGTACCATACCTGGGTCTGAAGCCGGACTGAAATGGGTCCAGATAGTCAGTTTCATCCAAGAGTGCTTGGAGTTGTCCTGCCACCACCCGTTCCAACACCTTGCCAAAAAACAGGATGTTGGCCACCGGTCTATAATTGGCAGCCATCTCTGGATCTAGGGACACCTTCTTTAGGACCGGCCTGACTACCGCCTGCTTTAAAGGAGCAGGCACCCGGCCATCCCTCAGAGAGGCATTAAGGATCTCCAGGATCCAGGCACCAATCCCGTGTTTGGCTTTGGTCAGCAGCCACGATGGGCAAGGGTCAAGTAAACAGGTGGTGGGACGTACTTGTCCAAGCACCTTGTCCACATCATAAGGCCGCAATAACTGAAATTCATCCAATAATATCTGACCAGAAGGAGTCACTGGCACCTCCCCTAGAGGATCTAAATCACTTGTGGAGTCCAGCTTGTGACGAATCTGAGCAATTTTCTCCTTAAAGTGCTGGGCAAAGCCATCACAGCGGGCCATTGAGGGTGGTACAAGATCTTTCTTAGGGCCAGGATGTACCAGCCCATGTACCACTTGAAAGAGCTCCGCTGGACGACACTGTGAGGAGGCAATGGAAGTGGAGAAGAATTTCTTCTTCGCCGCCCTCACTGCCACAGCATAGGTTCGGTAATGAGCTCGTAAGCATGTTCGGTCAGATTCGTCTTGTGATCCTCCACCTACGCTCTAGACATCTCCCAACCTGCTTCATCACCCGTAGTTCAGGTGTATACCATGGGGATGAACGGGCTCTGCCTGATGGGACAGGTTGCTTAGGCACGATTGTGTCAATAGCTCTGGCCATTTCCCCATTCCACAGTTCAACCAGAGCATCAACAGAGATTAAGATTTCTGAATTATCATGAGAGTTAGCCATTTATATTCAAGCTTGGTCTTGAACGTAGAAGTACCAAAGTGTTACTAGATAGCAAAGTTACATTTTTTGGGCAATTGAATATATTCATCTGTATGTTTTCCCTTTAGGGGAGAACTTGCTGATCTCTCTCTCTCTCTCTTCCTCTCCCTTGATGTTATACATGCACACCCATACTTGATGTCCAGTTTTTGACCATTACTGCTACTGTCTACTTGCCGTACTTCTTTCACTGTACTCCAGTCAAGAAGTTGGCAACATTTGATCCTGCTAGTAAGTCACAAAAGTAAGTAGTGAAAGAGACATATATGTTTATAGGTGTCCTTGGTTTCATTAATTTGAGAATGGGTTGCATAGTTTGTGAAGCTTTAGTAGAGCTCAATCTAGCTCAAGAATATGTTGCTGGAGCCTATCTATAAACATGACTGGTCACTGGAGCATGGGAAATGAAATGTATATGTATTTCAGATGTGCATTTCATAGTTGGAAACCCAACTCTGATGTTTTTATGGGAAAAGCCTTTCAGAGTGAAGTCACAGATTTATAGAACCATATAGATTCAGGCTGGCAGGAAATCAAAGGAATAATCTAGGCTGGCAATTTCCAAATTGTGGAGTAATCAGTGGACTACATGGCTTTTTGTGAATAGATTTCTGCATCACAAGGCCTAAAATGAAGTAAGAACTAACTGCTGCATATTGAGAAAATGAAATGCATCATATACAGACCATAACACTAACTTCCCTTTCTAAGCAAAGGCTGGCTTCAAATTTAAAATGTTAGATGGCTTATTAAACCATAGGATGTTTTAAAGTGGAACTAACTAATCCTAAGCAATGAGAAATCAATATTTTGAACAGGTATTATAAGCAGTCTGATATGCACTGAAAGAACATGTGTGTGAATGGGTAAGAGGACTATGTGACCCACCTTTGCTGCTACTCCCCTGGGTGCCACCCGAAGGGGCTTTATACCCATAAAGAAAGCTTTTCACCATAAGGGAGCACTCAGATGATGATCCTCCAGGAGCCCCACCTGTGCATGTTGAGATATGCAGGGAGCCCCTCAAATGCTTCACTGATGGGGGCTATGCTTGTTGGCTGCCATGGATGTTTAGGGCAGGACTTGCCCATGCAGGTCCCTCATACATTCTTTAAGTGAATGGGAGGGTATTAGGCAAACTTGCCATTTCACATATTGCTGTCATGAATTTAACACTGTTTCCTTTCTCCCTGATTTTCAAGCTTAAGTCATGCCAGCTGGCAAATTTCAGAATATAATTGTGCACCTGCAATATCACACACTGGGTCAAATGAAGTGAAATATTCCAACCAAACCTTTAATGAAGGTAAGGGGGCAGACATATAGCCAAAATAGGAATGAACAGAGTTTATACATGTTTGCAGTATAGGAAGCAGGAAAAATAGTATGTTTCAAATACTTCCTGAAAATGTACTTGTTCACCCAAGCTTTCTCTGGCTTGTAATTAACTGCCATTAATCCTATTCTGTTGCATCCTACTGTTTCTTATATTGCTTTGTATTGTTATTGTAGTTGGAATGGTTTTTAACAAACTATTTGAACTATTTTAATATTTATATGGGAAACATGCAGAGGTTTAATTATATTAAGCAATATATTTGTATTACAGACAAATAACAAATGTTTCTCCAAGTAACAATATGTTTTTTAAGGTGGGCTGGAGCAAAGTCTCCAATCTGAAAAATGAGGAACTCTAAGTACATAAAGATGCCTCCTAACTGTAGCATCATCATTATTATAACATTTCTGTACTGCCCATTGCCGAAGCTCTCTGGATGGTTTACAACATTAATCATTGACTCATATGCTCGGGTCACTTATCCACTTATCCAAGATTAGATAGGATCAGGCTATACAAATAGCCTGAAATTAATGAACAACAACAATAAGAAGAACGTATGTGTTTTAAAGACTTGGACATTATGAACTGTCCTGCTTTGTTCTTCCTTTCTCTCTCCCACCTTCCCCCTGCCCCAAATCTCAATTAAAGCTGCTGCACTATTGGCTGAGAGTGGTATGAGAGGAATCATGTACCTTTTCAGACGTGGGACTCACATGGAATTTGGATACAGCTCCCTTTTTACAGCACTGCTATTCTACTTTTTGTTGTCCTGCTTGACTGCAGGATCTGCTGTTGCAAGTGGTTTGGTTATACCAATGCTGTACGTATTGCATTCATTTTGCTTCAAGATGTAGTTGCAAACCAAAGTCTGGTGACAGCATTTGATTATGTTGCATCCTGTCATACTTAATGTTATCATATGGTTACCTATACAAAACCAATTATGTATTGCACAATCTGATGGAAAAGTGGCTGCTTACACAGTCCATGTCTTATGTTGCCCAGATGGATTCACATTTATATGTCTCTTAAGTAAAGCATGGCTATTTCCGTTCAGTGAGATGTTTTGTGGGTAGCTCAAAAGAATGGGCAAACCTAATAAAGTGATGTACAAAAAGCAGGCATAGAAGGCTAAGGGGATAAGGGGAAGGCTGTGACAGATGGGAAAGGGCCAAAGGGTTTACATTCTCTAATCATGGGTTAGAGTCAGAGGCAGACAGGGTTGGAATGCTCCTTGTCCAATTCTGAGCACTGAACCTTGTATGCCACAAGTACAGCACTTAAGTGCAAAGGAAAACAGTCTGTTTGCCTGGAGCAGGATCCTCACTCTGTTTTCCTCTGCAGGTATATAGGAGCATTATATGGCAGGATCGTTGGACTGATATTGGTCTCCATTTTTGGGGTTCAGGCTGATGAACACGCTGCATGGGTTGATCCAGGACTATTTGCTGCTGTTGGAGCTGCTTCCTTCTTCAGTGGTGTTTCAAGGCTAACCATCTCCCTTACTGTTATAATGGTAGGCATGAACTAACTTATAAGGAGACACATTTGGGGTAGTTGATCATCACATTGATCAATAGAGTGTTTGATGTTGTGCTGCCTAAGTGCTAGAATAACAGAGGTGCATGGTTGAAGTCACCAGAGGTTTCCTTGAGCCAAGAAGCTGGAGTCCTGCCAGAAATAGGGAAACAGGTGTGAAGAGACTCCAATGTGGCATGGTGGTTCAAATGTGGAACTGGGTCTTGGGAGACCTGAGTTCTGGTCCCCACTCAGCCATGGGGCTCACTGGGTGTCTCTGGACCAGTCTACTACTCATAGCGTAACCTACCTCACAGGATAATTGTGCAGACCAAATGGTGAGGTGGAAGATCTAATAAGCCATCTTGAGTTCCTTGCAAGAGGGAGAAATGCAGGAAATACATGTAATGTGATGATAGTGGCAATATTGATAAAGTCCTATTCAGGGAATCCCCCTCACCCATGAGCAGGAGAGCAGGGCTGTATCTCCTGGCCAGTGTCCCTGCCATCCACATGTTAGGAATCACTTCTGCAGAGGAGAGTACATTTTATGCACTAGACTTGTCCCATGGTGAGAGGAAACCACCTGACTGCAGAAAGCTACACATCATGGTGGAAGCATATATGTTATAGCAAGTTCAGTCCTACAGATGTGCCTCCACCAATGTTGGTGAAGCAAATGGGCACAGTCCTGCTCTCGTGCCCACATGTTCATTAATCTCATTAGTTGGAATGGGGACAGATGTCCCACTAGGACTATTTTGTTGTGCAAACAACTTCTACTTGTGTAATATGGATTTAAATATCATTCACCTACATCCATTCCCAGCCTGGCCTAATCATGCCTGACCAAAGTCTAGGGTATACAAGGCATATCAACTTTCTTAGAAATAGAACCTGTCACCAAATGAGCAGTGCAAACCATCTCTGACAAGGCCTGTTGGGAAGTGACATTCAAGAGTAGAGGTAGGCAAACTGGTGTCTTCCAGATATTTTAAGCTATAACTCCCATCAGCCATAGCTAGCATGGCCAACAGGATGAAGCTATGAGAGTTGCATACCAAACCATCTGGAGGGGACTGGAGGGGAGCAGATTTCCTACATCAGTCTAGAGCAGTGGTGAGGAACTTATGGCATGTATGCCACGGCAGATGTGCAGAGCCCTCTCTGGCGGCACACAAGCCAAGTCACCCCAGCATTGCCCCAGCAGCTGAGCATTGGATAACAGCAGACATAGGGACCATGAGCATGCTCGGAAAGGAGTAGTGGTGGCAGGTGATGACGTCACAAGCTGCGACACACTAGCCATGTCTCATCTGAGCTTTCGCATATATATATATATATATATATATATATATATATATATCTGGCTGTTTTCAGGTTTTATTGCAGTGTTGACACTTTGTAATAAATAAGTGGGTTTTGGTTTGCTGTTTGGGCACTTGGTCTCTAAAAGGTTCACCATCACTGGTCTAGAGAGTTGGGAAGGAAAACACTAGAAAAGAATTGCCTCATCAGTGGTACCTCATTGGCTTCAGCACTGAGATCTGGCTATTTTACTAGTGTTCTAAATCTCCTAGACTGCCTCATCTTCTTTTATTGTTACATTACTTTTATATCCCACCTTTCATGCTCTTGGAGGGAACCCAAGGGTAAAGGAGGGTTATAAGTTGAAGATAACATCATTTAGGTCCAGCGTAACATTCCATGAATGAGGCAGGGCAATGGAGCAAGAAAAGCCTTATCTAGAAGTGCCCAATTTCAAATAAGTAGCACAAATGACAAACAACCTTTTTTTGTCTGCCAAAATCTATTTGAATTCATTATTTCCTGCTTGTGAAAGTAAAAATTAAAGAGATATGTGCTTTGAAAGAATAAATTGCTTCCTATGTTCCTATTAACTTCACACTTTTATCTAGAAACAGAATATAAGCATTGGTTTTACTGGATTTATACCTAACTAGTTAAATCAGAAATGGAACTTCTTTGGGTTTTGAGCGAATTTAAGCTCTCATTTTAATCTCACTTTTTGTGGGAGTACAATGTGATCTCTGAAAAAACAACTCCAAAATAAAAATATCCAAATATTTTTGAGGTTCTACATGGAAAGCTGCATGCAGCACAATTGACTTGTAATAAGAAAAGATCAAAAGCAAATTCCATAGACCCCTGTAGTTCTGTGTCCACACAAAATGATGGTAGCATTAAAAAAACAGCTGCAGAGGCTAACTGGAATAGTTACAATTGCCATACAATGCACTCCTGATTCCCCTAGGGGGCAGCTTACAATCTTTGTATGCCTTTTTATTTTATACTGGGAAACTGAGCTTCAGTTCCTATCTGTTCAAGCTAAATAGTGGTATAATTTGAGGAATGAGGAAATATTAGTTTTTGAAGAGGAAAAAAAGACCTGGATGTGACAATGCAAAAACATAGTTAAAAGGTTGTGGCACTGAACCGTAAAATGCACACATTTTCCTGAAAATTGTCCAATGAGTTCCATTATAATTTTGGAATGTTTGCTTTGGCTTTTTGAACAGTCTTCCATTTGGAAAGAGTTATGCAGTTGCAGTGAACAGGTTAGTAAAAAGCTTTTTATAGAAATAGCAGACCCCATAGGCTTTTCCCCACTTCCTCATTCTTAGCTGCTTACCTCTTCCATGTTGACCCTTGACTTTCAGCATTTACTCTTTGCTGAAATACTACATTTGGTGACATTTCCTTTGGTTTGCCAGAAATGGGTCCACACCCTCCTAAAGTGAACACAGAGTAAAGTGCACATCAACCTAGTTAAATTGTTGGATTTGAGTATACTCAATTCTATATTAGGCTGAAGTCTGCGTAAGAATATATGAATCAAAGGCTTCTGTGTTAAAGGGGAAAATTCAGTCAAACATTTCATTTTCTGCTTTGGTAAGAAATTGTATTCTACTGAGATCACATTTTTAGAAAGTTCATGCAAATATTAAACAGGATTGTAGAAAACAGATTAATTACAATTTAACATAAATTAAGTAAAAAGTTAAAGTGCAAAGCTGAACAAAATTTAACTTTCAAAAGATCACCAGTATATGCTGCAGCAGTGCTAGGCACAATTAACCACAGAAAGTTAAAGACAGCTGTAAAATGGTCCAAGTTCACAATTCACTGTAGTGTATTGCTGTAGTAGTGGGGTGGAAAAGCAGTATGGTGTCAGGAGAGGACAGGATGGGGGCAGGATGCAGCCTGAGGATGGGTACAGTATAGTTCAGTTTTGTCTTTATGTGCTGCCACAGGGAAAGCATGGACAGGAGGTAGATCTCTGGCTGATTTGCACTACAGCAGCAAGTATGTCTGACTTACAGATATAAATTTTCATGTTTTAGAATACTTTTTTTGTCTGATACAATGAAAACTTCCAGCAAACTTACATTGCAGATGGAGTTGGACACATTGTGCCCTCCCCGTCTGAGTGAACCCATGCCTAATGGCACCCCTAGGCATGAATCCTGTCTTAGTATGCCTCTATAGCACCGCCTCCCACAAGCAAGGGGTCTGTCCACTTCCTTCCCATGAAGGAGACTGCGCCACAACATGGGAACTGTTGTATTACAAGTGCATAGCTCTGTCTCTTGGCCTATTAACCTTCCTTGGTTTATATGCTGGTTAGGGATGTTTGGTCCTTAGTGGCTGAAGATGTAACTGCAGGCTTCAATCATACAGTCCTCTTTAAATTAATGTAAGTTAATTAATTCATTTTAAACATGAAAGAACCCGAAGGTACATACTCATAAGGTCTGCTAAACAAATATGCCAAACTTCAGGTGCTTACATTTCTTGGTGCTTTGGTGCTGATGGACAGACAGATGGACACCACCCATCCTCTTTTATTTTTTTATAGAAGATAACATCAACAACATGACTTTTCCCCTACCTGCTCACCCCAAATGATAACACTGAAATGAAGAAAGTAGAAGAGTTTTGTGCTGAAAGACTGTGAGCTTCATTCAGTTTTTATGCCCATGACAAATTCTTGGGGTCAGAATTCTTTAATTCCATGAGCCAAAGCAAACAGTACTTTACATCTGTGGCCAATAGCTATTTTTCTATTTTATACTGTAGCGTAGGTACAGGGGCCTGGTTCAGACTAAGACCTGAGTATGTGTGTGGGATGGAGGTTATTTTAAATTCCAGATTGCCCATCCCCTGCCTACTATGGAATTAAAAAAGAAAGAAAAAGAAAACAGATTTAAAGTAATGCCTGTTCTAGCCCCGAGGGCATGTTTGTGCACCAGACTCCAGCTGGTGGATCACAGAACTCTAGTAAAAAAGTGGATTCTGCAAGCCTTAGGTCTGCTTATCCCTGCCACGGGGGCCTGTCGAAAAAAAGGTCTGATTGAAGAGATTCAGAGAAGGACATCTAAATCGATGGTGTGAGAGAGGAGAGACTGAGGAGACTACAGAGAAAGTTACAGTAAAAAGAACCATCTAGAGAAGATGGTGGAGAATATTTATGTGTTCATTTGAAACATTTATAGGCTACCTTTTTGGGTAAAAACCCTCCACAATCAGCTTCCAATAATATAACCAAACACTTCAGAAACTCTAAAACTTAAATGAGTAATTAATAAGAAACAGTAACAACTCCAACCCAAAAATCTAGGCTAGTAAAAACACAAAAACCCAATGAATAATTATGACAAAAACATCATCATATATGTAAAGCAGCCTGACTCCAAATCATTTAAAGAGAAAACAAAAGAAACCAAACAAGTATTTAGGGTTCTATGAAAGGCATGCAATAAAGGCTCATTGTACATTTTAGTTATTTATTAAACATTAACATTACATTAAGTGGGTCAGCATTCCACAAGTGGGGGGGGGGTCCACTACCCCAATCCCTCTCTAATTGTCTTTACAAGGTGAGATTCAGTTGGATGCAGTTTGCAAAGTACTGCAGATGACTGATAGAGCTGGAAGCATTGTCCACTCCACACAATGCTGCTGGATATATAAGCATTGCTTGTGAATGCTTGATAGTAAAACTCCTTAAGAGCCTTACAGTGCAATCTTATATGTGTCTACTCATACATAAACTGCTTTTTTTCCAAGGGGTTTTCTCCCTACCCAAATGGCAATCTCAGTCTATATATGTCATACAAGGGGTATTTTAATGGACAGCAGTAGAGCAGAGCATTAAGAATGGGCAAAGTTGATACACTCTTGTTAGGAAATGGAGGGCATACGTGTAGCCTAAACCTTGGACAACCCATCCACCTAACTGAACATGCCTGGTAAGTACTTGTGTGCTGCTGCTTACCCAGCACAACCCAACCCTACAAGCTGGATGACTTCAGTGGCAGGCTACATCCAGCCTGGGTCTAAACCCATGCGTAAGATATAGGTTAATTTAATTTTGGAATGTTTTGGAACAGCTGTTGCTTCTTTCTAGTCACTGTACTATATACTGGCATGCTGACATGAATCAGTAAAACAAATTAAGTGAATAGTCCATTTAGTCTTCAGCATTAAAATGTTACATCCAAGAATCTAGACAGTTGACAAGTTATACAATGAAAACATAAAAGCAATTTCAAAGCATTATCTGGAAACAGCAGCACCTTTGGCTATTTGCTTTAGTGTGAACATTTTTTCTGTACAGCCACAAAAGAGATGTTCATCTTTGAGTTTATGATAACTATAAAAACAACAGACTGCCATACGAAGCATAATAACAGTAAACTGTCAACCAAATATAGTGTGTATATTACTTGGTCCTTCCATTCACCACAAGAAGAGCACTGAGAAATTACAATAAAACAAAACTGATCAGCATTTGCATATAATTAAATTTTGATGCTTTCCTCTAGGTGCATTGAGAGAGGAATGCATCAGCACTGAGATGGTGTTTTTCTAGGAAGTTAGGTAGAGCAGTGCATTAGGAATGGGCAAAGTTGATGTGGTATTGGATTAATTTTCTTTGCATGTGTTTCTAGGATTCATAAGCAATGCTGGCTTTGGTCATCCATCTTGGCCTTCTTTTTAAAACCCTTACCATTCCCACTGGAATAGTAGGCCCTATGTGAAGCACAGATGAGAGACTGCCTCTGCTCAGAGAACTTGCAGTTGACACAGAAGATACGGATGAAGGAAAAAATCTAGGGGCTGGTGAGGTACTAGGGCAGATGGGGAGCAATGAAGGCAAGCACCAATGGGTGTGTCATTAGGAGTCCAGAGACACAGGTGGTCCTGTGAGCAACTGCAACAAGGTGGGCCTCATGGGCAACTGCAACAAGGAGAATACATAGAATCAAATTCGCTATGCATTTCTCAGTCTAGGGAAAGAAGGGGCAATGCAGATACAATATAAGATGACCCTCAGTTTGTCAATTGCTGGGCAAGTGAAAGCCATATGAGGTGTTGCCACTGAAGCAGGAAACACAGCAGGGTTGGAAAAAGTGGCTGTATGTTGTTGTACTACAACATCATGGGCCATCATAGGATAGGAATAGCAGTCCAGCTCATCTTATTGCAGAATAATGGGGCAATTCTTGATCATCTGAGATGATCCTACGGGTATTAAAATATAAACATCTTCAAATGATTTGCATTGAACACTCTTGTATAAATAGCATGTCTAAAGCCAGTAAAATAATCCTGAGCTGGATTACATTTTCAAACATAAAGAGGGAACAATTGCTGTCTGCTAAATGTGGCAGGCAGCTATTATGTTTTAAGGGAGGCTTGGGTACACCACATTCACTTGCCTTTTATGAATGTAAGTATCAATGGTGCCTTTTTTTGCTTTTGCTTTATAGCTTGCACATGCTTTTTGCACCAGATGATTTTACTTTTAACTGGATTGCCTCCCCCCATGAGCCTGCCATGAACTCAAATAAAAAAGATCCTCTGCAAAAGTGTGCTGTATCAGCAGGTTCAGCTCTAATGAGGTTCCACTCTGACTGCATTTTTCAAAAAACAAAAGCCAAGCCATGAAGCAGGTTAACCACAGTTTGGCTGAAAAAGAGGGCCAGGGCTTTTATCAGCAGTTTTATGTAAACAGCATCTTCTGAGTTTTCTGGGCAGCTGCCCTCCTTGTCTTTGATGTGCCATGCCCTGCTGATGCTCTTAATGAAATGTGTAAGAATGTGTTATGTAATAAAACTAAAATAATAGAAAGGGGGCAACTGATTATAATGATGTGGAAGCCTGGGAGATCTAGCACTTGCAGAAAAGTTCCATGAGTGAATAAAAATAAGCATTTTAAAGTTTCTGAAGCATTCACTAAGCATGCAATTATGTATGAGGTAAGCAAGGTGAAACTAATTTGCTGATTTATGAATTGTAAATCTGTCTATTAACAATATTTTTCCTTAATACACTGTGGATGGCAGAAGTGCTAAAGGCAAACAGCTTTTAGCATGCCCTGGGTTGTTACCCCTAAAAAATCGACATTAAAAAAATGATAGCAAAATCAAGTGTAACTGATGAATCTTCCTTTACTACTAGCTGATGTGCACATTATTGTGATTAAAAGACAAAGGGCATTGATGGCTAAGTTGTTTTCCTTGTTTCTGTCTTTTCTTTTGTACACTGATTGCATGAGAGCCAGTTGTGTTTGGAGATACTGTGTTTTCCCAACTGCCAGACCAGGTGACAATATAAACCATAAAACCCTAGACTTTCTTTTTCTAGCAGTGTTCGTTGTGATTTAGATCCAGTGTTGTTGTTGTTTCCTCTTCCTTTTCATATTGTCAACATGCAGGTATTTACCAAGAAACAGGTCCCTGCCTTTAGGGGATTGCAATCTAAGTCAGTTAGATGGTATTTACAGGTAAAGGATTGCAGTATGTATATGTCAGGGACTGCAGGTGGCGCAGTGGTTTAAACCGCTGTGCTGCTGGGCTGGTTGATTGAAAGGTTGCAGGTTCAAATCTGCACACGGGGTGAGCACCCGTGCTCTGTCCCAGCTCCTGCCAACCTTGCAGTTCGAAAGCATGTAAATGCAAGTAGATAAAAGGGTACCGCTTTGGTGGGAAGGTAACAGCGTTCCGTGCACTTCGGTGTTTAGTCATGCCGGCCACATGACCACGGAGAGGAAATGGAGATGAGCACCGCCCCCTAGAGTCAGGCATGACTGGACGTAATGTCAAGGGGAAACCTTTACCTTTACCTTTACCTTTTATGTATATGTCATGAGGCCAAACTAAATGTGATGAGCAAGATCTTATAAGTAATACATGTCTTCTTTTCTTTCTTAATTTAGGTAGAGATCACAAATGATGTACAGTCCTTGCTACTTATCATGTTGGCTGTCATGGTAGCCAAAATGGTTGGTGACTGGTTTAACATGTCTCTGTACAGTTCTTTGCTGAAGCTGAAATGCATTCCTTACTTAGATGCTGAGCCAGTTGTTTGCCATAGGAAAAAATGGTGAGTCCTTATTTTCATGTTATGACTTTTCCAGGAGTCAGTGCAACAATAAGAGTACTTAGGGGGTGATTAAACATGGTGAGCATGAACTCAGAGGCTCATTCTTCCAAAGTAGAGCAGGACAAGTGAAGGAAATGATTTTCACTTCCCTGGTGCATTTTAGCTAGATGGCCTTCCCTGATGACTTAGTGATGGTGCTTTAGAGCAGTGGTCCACTGGTCCATGGACTGGCACCAATCCAGGGGAGATTTCTTGGTGGCCTGTTAGTGGAGGCACATCCTGCTCTCTGCAGATCAGCACAGGGGCTGGCAGTGCTCCACCACCTCTTCCTTGGTTGGCATTGCATTCATGGGAGGCATGCTGGTGCCACCAGGGAGGCTGGGGAGGGGAGAGATGGCTTGATATTTTGTTCCTTTGCTGGATTTTTTTGTTGCTTGGATTCTGGTTGTTTTGGAGAATTTTCATTTTTTTGGTAATGTGTCTGGAAACTAATACACAGAATACTATATTATGTGTATGGTGCTTTTTTTTCCTGCCTCAGCAGCCCCTGAGGTAGTTTTCCTGTTATTGCCAGTCCCCTGCTGTAGAAAGGCTGAAAACCACTGCTTTAGATTGGGAATGATTGAGGCTGGGGCACTGTCAGGATTCATTATATTCTGGTTGCTCCTGTCTCCTCCACTCCCCACCCCTTTTTGCCTTTTTTCAAAGTCATATTCCCAATTTTGGTAAGCAGCCAACAGGGTGTTTTCCACAGTAGTTGGGAAACATAGAAACATAGAAACAGAGCGAGTCAGAAGGGGCCTCCTGGGCCATCTAGTCTGACCTCCGGCACCAGCCGGCTCCGCTCATGACATGCCCACCATGTGCATGTCCAGCCTATCTTTGAACACCCTCACCGATGGGGCCTCAACGACCTCCCGTGGAAGCCCATTCCACGCCCTCGGGGTCCTAACTGTCAGGAAGTGCTTCCTGGCATCCAAATTGAACCTTGGCTCCCTGAGCTTTGCTCCATTGGAGCGCGTCCTGCCTTCCTCTGCAGGGGAGAACAGGCCTCTCCCCATCTCCATGTGACACCCCCTCACATACCTGTATGTTGCCAACATATCCCCTCTGAGTCTCCTCTTCTCCAGGCTGAAGAGACCCAGTTCCCTCAGTCTCGCCTCATACCCCATCCCCTGCAAACCAGCCACCATCCTTGTGGCCCTACGCTGCACTGACTCCAACCTGGCTATATCCTTTCTGTAATGAGGGGCCCAAAACTGAACACAATACTCCAGTTGCGGGCGCACCAGAGTCATGTAGAGTGGAAGTAATACCTCTCTTGATCTAGAAGCCACACTTCTGGCTATGCAACCAAGGGTGGCATTCGCCCTCTTGACCACCGCATCACACTGCTGACTCATGTTTAGCCTGCGGTCAACCAGTACCCCAAGGTCCCTTTCACAAGTGCTGCTCTCCAGCCACTTGTCCCCTAACCTGTACTTATGACAGCTATTCCTATGCCCCAAGTGCAAGACCTTGCACTTTGTTTGCTAGAACTGAAGTCAGAGATGAGAATCTGAACTATCCTATGGCCTTTCAGATATGTCTAGCAAGCATAGGATCATTCCCTAAAATAAATAATCATAATCAATAATGATGGTGATGATGATGATGATGTGACCTGGGTAATCTGAGTGAACACTTAGGGGTGTAGATATCAAAATGAAATAGTTCAAATGAAATGCAGTTCCTCTTTAGCTTGGGTTTTTCTTTGTCACCCTTTCCTCCTGTGTATGCTATGTGACAATAGTACATGATCATAAACCTTCTTCAGGTTTTCTGTGAAAAAGCAGCATGGTGACTCTTACTGCCAGTTTACTCCTTCATTGCTCCTCCCATTATGTAAGCAAGTTAAACTAATCAGAAATGGAGTGTTATCAACAATCTAGGATCTGCAAGATGACAAGATATCTTGGCTTGTTGTTGGGTTATGTCCATGGCTTGTTTGGGGAAATAAACTAGCATCCTGGGTTTGGATATCACAATAGTCATCCATTTCTGGTTACACATTTGTTTTAGCAATTTTATCCACTTGTGCAAAAGTAGGAGTAAATGGGCTATATGCACCAGCAGCTGCTTGTTGATAGTGACTAGGGCCAGCTATGGTTCCTATGTTATGTGTGAATGCAGCTACAGTGAAAACAAGAATGAGATTTAGCCTGCTGACACCAATCTTAAGCATGCTGTGTGCTAATCTTAAGCATGCTGTGTGCTATGTTTTCAAGTAAACATCTGAGGAATCATGAAGATGAGTGAACCTTCTCATCCATGGACATCAGTTTGAGTCTTGTGTTGATTGACTCAACTACTGGATATGCAAATTAAAAAGCTAGTGATAAAGTGATTTTTTTAAAAGCAGCAGCAAATTCATCATACATATAATCAATACCTCATAAAAGCCAGAAGAGTAGCATATCAAGTAAAATAAAAGCAACAAATCCAGCCTCTAAAGGCCAATAGCCTTCCTAAGAAGAAACACCATACATTAGTGATGAAGATTTAGGTGACCCTTAGTTTTTTAGTTCTCTTGATAAGATTTAAAACTTATATTAATAACTAGAAAATACTTTAATTATAAAGTCTGCTGCCATTGCAGCTTTTCTGGGAAGTAAAGAAATTGTACACATTTAGATCCTCTGTTCTTATTTGTGGAGGGGACAAATGTCAAGCATCTTCCTCTTTTCTAGTATGCCAGTAATAAGTCAGAGATGGGGAAAAGGTAATGTGTTCATTATGGCCAATTTTCAGCCAAGGTTAGGCATAATCCCCCTATTGTGAATGCCAAGTGTTGAGTACATTTTCTGCCAATAAATCCATGAACAATTGGAATTAGGTGCTGCCTTGCTTTTTTTCTTCTACTTATACAACACAGATATTCACTCACATATAATATTCACTTATTGCTGACCATACAATCTGTTTTGCATCCTGGCTGATCAGACTGTATCTAACATATGGCTGCACTGTGACTTCTAGTTATGGTGTGCTTCCAGCTATCAACAGCTGCCTTCCCTGTAATAAAAACGAGTTAACTGGAATGCTCAGAGCTGCTAGCTGTGAGGCAGTGATTTTTAATGAAGGCAAAACTACCTGAACACAACTACATCTTGGCAACTCTTCCTGCTTTTATAAGCCACCATACACTTAAGAGAGTAAATACCTTGCAGCCTACTTTTTAATGGGACAAGTTGAGTTAAGAGCTGTGTGAATCCAGTGCTTGTTCTGTTCTAGCTTAACATTGGCCTTGTCAAAAATTCTCGGAGTGTTTTTGCTTGATATGCCATATAAAGCTGATTTGGAGAGCCAAGAATTCTGAATATGTTATAGTCATTGTATATAGTTTCAAATAAAAGCACATTGGCAAGTAGAATTATATTAAATTGCTTACTTGAGCTTTTTGATATTCCTCTTTTCAGAATGCTGACATAGACTTTCAGAAGTCACAGTTTACATATCTATGTGTATTTAATTGGAGCAAAATGAAGTTATTGAAAAAGTTATTTAAAAGCCTGCATATGGAAATCGGCTGCTTTAAAATTATATATAGATTCCAAATATGTCTGGAATCCAATTGAAATGCCCATAAGCCTCAGAACTTGAAGGATGATGGGCATTCTGTGCAGACTAGGAGGAGTGGCAGAGGCCATCTTTACCTCCCCTCTCCTCCTGCATTGCAATTTTGCTAGGTGGCCATTTTTGACTGTCTGGCAAGAGTTCTTTGTGGTGGCCACAGGATACCTTGTATTCTGTCTGTTTCAGTCATCACCTCTTTCCCTTGAACACCTCATATTTCTGACCTTGGAGAGTAGCTGGCACAGTCCTTTCTGTGCTGGTGCAAGGGACCAGGGGAGCTGTGCCAGTGTTCTGAACCCTGGTGCTGAGGCTGACCTCAGAGCTGGGGACCTGAAAAGCACTGTTGAAGACAAGTTACAAGGAGACAATATCCTGACAATATCCAGGCATCGTAGGACCATTCTCATAGTTTGAAAGCACACCACTGCCTGAAATACTCTATTCTAGATTTTATTGAGTATTTGATTTAAGAGAGCTTGAATTTGGGGATAAATTCAACCCCAAATTTGATTTATAGTTCAAGATATCTCCCTTTTTCTACAACTTTTTTTTTTTAAATTTCTGTAAGCTGTCCTGAGATGCTTTGTGTATAGGATGGGGTATAAATACTTTAAACAAACAAATAAATAAAGGTTAATTGGCAAATTATTTTAAAAATTTATTTGGCAAAGACATCTACCTGGATGCTCACTTCATGAGTTGTGATTTCCTACAGAAGAAGCTGCCTTTAATGCTTTTCATTGGGCATATGGCTTTATCTTCTGTTACAAGCCTCAAAGTTCAGTTCCATTTTGGGCTCAACTTGAGTTACTACCTGACTCAGTTGAACTCTTGGCAGGTACCAGACTCCTTTGTTGTTCAGGTATGTGGTTTATTAGAGCTAAATCCACATGTAACATTTTGGGCCATGGGCATAATTGTCATCTGGGCATGGTTGTGATCTCTTTGCCCATGAAAAACTTGTTGTTGTTGTTAGTCGCGAAGTCATGTCCGACCCATCGCGATCCCATGGACAACATTCCTTCATGCCTTCCTGTCCTCCACCATCTCGCGGAGTCCACTTAAGCTCACATCGACTGCTTCAGTGACTCCATCAAGCCACCTCATTCTCTGCTGTCCACTTCTTCTTTTGCCATCTATTGTTCCCAGCATTAGGCTCTTCTCCAGGGAGTCCTTCCTTCTCATTAGGGGGCCAAAGTATTTGAGTTTCATCTCCAGAATCTGGCCTTCTAAAGAGCAGTCAGGGTTGATCTCCTCTAGGACTGACCAGTTTGATTGCTTGTGGTCCAAGGGACTCACAGGAGTCACCTCCAGCACCACAATTCAAAGGCCTCAATCCTTCGGCGCTCAGCCTTCCTTGTGGTCTAGCTTTCACAGCCATACATTGCAACTGGGAAAACCATAGCCTTGACTATACACATTTTTGTTGGCAAGGTGATGTTTCTGCTTTTTAGTATGCTGTCTAGATTTGCCATAGCTTTCCTCCCCAGGAGCAAGCGTCTTTTAATTTCTTGGCTGCAGTCCCCGTCTGCGGTGATCTTGGAGCCCAGGAAAATAAAATCTGTCACTATCTCCATTTCTTCCCCATCTATTTGTCAGGAAGTGGAAAACTCACCTTGTGGGAAAAATGTGCCTGTATACTACACAACATTTGAGGCCATCCGGACAGAGAATTTTGAGCAATTTGGCCTAATTTTATTGAGTTGTGTACTTAACGTGCATTTTTAATGTAAGTTTTAAATAATTTAATTAGTTTGTTGATTTATTTATTGTTGTGAGCCACCCCGAGGCTTGGTCGCAAGGGGGCAGCATACAAATTTGTAAATAAATAAATAAATAAATAAATTGGTATATATTTTTTGAGCTTTCATTTTTAATAGAAATCAGTATCAATTAATATTTTAGATATATTATACTAGATGATTATTTGTATTTGTTTTTCCTCTTCTTGAATCTATCTCTGTGTGGTATGTTTGATAAAACAGGAAGAGGAAAAATAAAAAAGGAAATAAACAAAGATGGTGCATTTGAACTTGAAACCATCAAGTATGGCCTTCTTGAGGCATTGTAAAATCATATATTTATTTATTAGATTTATATCCTGTCTGTTTTTAAGATTTCAGTGTGGCTGACATTATTCTTCTCCTCCTGCTCTAAATCTTATTCTCACAACAGCTCTGTGAGGTTGGTTGGACTGAGACTGGCTCAAAGTCACCTGGTTGGCTGAGCAGGGACTAGAACCCAGTTTGCCTAAGTCCCAGACCTGCACTCTTAACCACTATACCGCTGATAGCATCTATACTTGGGAATAGTCTCCCTACCAATGTCTGCCTGGTGTCATCTCTATTGTTTCAGCACCAGGCAAAAATGTTCCTTTTTCAGAACTTTTTAAATAACTGATCCTGTCTTCCCATTTAATGTTTTTATGCTGTTATTATATTGTTTTAAATTTTGATTATGATATATGTTATTGTTTATTACAGTATGCATCTGTATTTTTACTGGAAACCACCTTGAGACCTTTGGGTAGTAGGTGACGTATAAATGGAATGATGGAATGATAAATACAGCTTCTTATCCCATCATAGATGTGCTGGTCCAAGACATCTTGCTGTACAAGGCAAGCTGTATTATTTTGGCATCCAAGGCAGCAAAACCCAGAAACACCTCTCTGGGTTCCTGGCAATAAAACTGAAGTAAGAAAAAATTAAGCAACAAGCAATTTGCTGCCTTCTCATGACACCCAAAATCAGCTGTCTGAGCTGCTCACAGCTTCACTGCTCAAGTCCTTTATACCATCTATTAATCATCAACCATCTTCTCCTAACCCATCAATCTCTGGGGAAAGCCACATCTGATGCAAAATACTCCTGTGTGCTTATTTGTCTTTCTGTGCAAGGGGTGAGCAGTTGGTTCTGTGCTTTGAAGCTGAAAGAGCCTTTTGGCTAAGATTAAGTGTAATATTTAATAAGTTCAATTTTGTTTGGTAATTTCGTTGTCTCCAAGTTGAAGATGGTAATAGCAAAGAATGGGCATCCTACCCTAACTAGTGCAGCAGAGACTGAAAAGGAGATGTAAACAGCTTCAGCCAGGTGGAATGGCTGCTAAACAACATTTATTAATTCACTCAAACCCTAACCTACTTTATGTCTAATGTACATAAATGCAATAATGCATGTGAAGCTTTTTTTAACATGCTAGCTAAGGATAATGTTGATTTGTCTTATGTCCTGCCGTTCCCAACAAGAAGCCTAGAAGCTCATTCCCTTCATGAAGAACACATCCTCAAGAATAATGCTTATTCCTGGTTAGCAGATTAGAAACCCTGCATTCTCTGTTAAATGTCCTGCAGCATATCTGCTGCATTGTCATATGCTACATTCTAAGTTCATTCCCCCATGTATGGGCAAATGTTAAAATAAATGACATTACGCTACACAATATGAGAAGCAGTATGGCCATGTTCTTTGTTCTGCTGTGTAGCTGAGAGAGAGACAACAAGAAGGCACTCTTACAAGGCATATCTGCCTTGTGTGCATACTGGCAGGAGAATGCTGCATGAAAGCCCACAACACCGCTTTGCAAAATCCTTTGTGTTGGTCTTGAGATTCATAATCTTCTTCCAGATGTCCACTGCCACACTAACTACTGGCCTGTTGCAGATCTGTCCCCTACCCCATGCAACATATTCAGGCTTAAGATCTCCTTCCCTCCTGCTGCCCATCCCTTTCCTTTCTCTGTAGTATCAGGTTATTGTACTTCCCTAGTATTTGAACAACAGAATAGCAAAAGCCCAGCAGATTGCCAGATTGCCTTTACAAAGGGCTGCCCTTGGTAGGTTCCTGTGTATTATTAAAGCTGCCCCTCCCACTGACTTTTAAACTTTGTTTCTGAACAGACTTGCAGAACAAAATCACTTCTATCTCTACACATTTTTCAGAAGGAAGCTCATGGGAGCAGCATATGGAATTAATACAGTTTGTTCCAGGCTTCTGGAGTGCTGATATAGCATCCATTGTCCTGCAGGCCATTATAGATAATATGCATAGTGACTGACTTCCTGCTGTAAGAAAAACACAGAACATGTTCACTGGCAAGAAGCTGTGTGCATGTCAGGGGTGGTGGTGGTTATGCGGGGAGAGTCATTTAGTGGAGCTATTGGGTTATACTGATATTTGCTCAGATGCATTATTTTGCCAGTGGAACACACAATAAATCCAGCCACTGGTTAGGGCATTCCATGCTTTGGTTAAGGCTGCTCTAATATCTGGCTACCAGCTGGCATACTGAAGAAGATCATGAGGCTTTCCACTTAAAAGAGACTAAATAATTCAGCTGTGTTTGTATAGGAAATGATCAATCTGGCCAATTTTATGAAAATTTCTTTATAAATGTTAAGATCTACCTGCATCTTAAAAACTATGTCAGGATTTCAGAAAGACTTCCTTCTCTCATACAGACCTGCATGAGCATTAAAATCAGCACTGGAAGCCCTAAAATCAACACTGCATATTGATGCTGTGAGAGGTGTGGTAGGCAGGCATAAGAGATGCTGTCTTTTCCGTAATAGCCTGTAGACTGGAATGTTCTCCCAAGGTCTATTTGCCATGGCTCAGATTTGCTTTGTTTTCAGTGTGCAGTGGATAAGTCCCACTTGTTTCAGCAGGCTTTTTAATCTTCAACTAGTTGCTACCTCTTAACTGGTTATGATTTATGGATGCTGGGTTGTTATGTCATGTGAATCTAGTCATTGACTATTCTGAACAGAAAAGACTATCTGTTATCTATCTATGGTATCTGTACCTCATCTGTCAAGCAAAAGATAACTGAGGAACTGAATTTTTATCAGTGTGTTAAATTGTAATATCTATATATATTCATATCCTGTATAAAGCTTTTTGTTCATGCAATACTTGTCAGAGTGAAAACAGTTGCAGAAACTGGAGCATAATATGTTTCCATTGTGGCTGCTTTCAACCTGACTTCATGGAGACTGTTCCCCTTCATACACTGCTTAGGTTTAGGGTTAGGACTAGTGTTAGGACTTCCCTCCTCTTCATCCTGATACCAAAAAAGAAAAAAAAAAGTATATTTTTCCTAATGGTGAGAAACAGAATGAGAGGGACCTTCAAGAATTTCTTCTGGGAAGGAGTTCCTTATTTGTGCGGTGCCACCACCGTTCAAGTTCTTGCTTCTCATAATTGCTTGCTTAGCATGATGTATTTATTGGACAGAAAGCAGGGCCATCAAAACCAATCTAAAAAACTAGACAAGTTTATTTTATGGATTCCACAGCAAATATATATCAAAGCAGTTGAATGATTACATACTGTAATACTCCCAAATCTCTACTGTTCAAATCCTAATCCTAGAAGTTTGAGTCATATAAAAAGGACTCATTTTCTTGATGGGTGCATTATTATCTATGGTTTAGGAAAAAATTATGGGATGTAATATTTATTCTTAGACTGACAGCAACAAGTTTTCAGGTATGCATGGAAGTGAGCAAATGAATTCCTGGCATTTCGCCACTTCTGCTTTGCATCCTATGAAAAGGATGTCACTTTCATGTGACATATGAACCCCACATTCTGGGTTGTTCAGCAACAATCAAACCAGAGTTTGAATCTGTGGTATGTCATTGGGTTAGAACTCTGGGTTGTCTGTTCCAGATGTGCATGTTGTATCAGACAAAGCAGAAACAGGGCATTCCAAGTTTGCTGATGAAAGTGAATGCAAAGCAAAAACAATGCATGAGCCTGAGGCAGTGCACTTGCTTGCACTGGCACATCCCCACCAATACATAAGTTGAACAACCCAGAGCCGGAGCCGGCTGGAGCTGGGGTCACACTAGATGGCCTGGGAGGCCCCTTCTGACTTGCTCAGTTTCCATGTTTCTAGCCCATGGTGTTATGTACAAATCAGGCAATAGACTTCATTACGGTCATGTGCAGGGACATTGCTAGGCATGACACTGACCTTGGGTCATTTATTCATGGGTGGTAGTGTAGGCATATTGCTTACATTTTAGTCTCATTTCCATTGCTGCTGTGCATGACTGAAAGTTGTGATGGTCAACCCAAAGCCTGACTTTAGGAGAGCAAGTTGTTCGTAGTTATCTAATCAGCTATAAGGTGGGTGTGGAAAGGACAGAAATGAATGGCAAAAAGTAGCCAATTACTGTGTGTTGGGAGGAACTAAGGCAGAAAACAAAAGATGGTAGAGGGAAGACCAGTGCACATGGAAAAGGCATTCTAGGGCCTCATGATAACAAAACTGAATGTACATATACTTGCCTGGAGTTAGATATCGTTTTGTGTGCAACTGTGGTGATTCAAGAAAGTAGGTAAGAGCCTCCTGCAGGCATGTGAAGGCTACAGTGGAGCCTTGGGACTTGTAGTAAAGGAGGAGCTGGCTTATACTTGGTGCTAGCTGACAGTTGGGTTGGAGGAAGAGAGTAAGCCAAGAACAGTTTCCTGCAGCTTGCTAGCAATGGCTGTTTGAGCTGAAATGGTGGAAGGAAAAGAAAAGAAAGAGGGGTAGATAGATAGAGATGGGGGCCCATCCTGCCATTATTGAGGTTGGCTGTGAGTGGATGGTGTGTGCAGAAGAACTAAGGAAACTAACAGGAAGGGCTACTGTGGTTCAACTTGGGATTGGTTAAGGACAGGTGAGGATGGGATGAGTGGAGAATCTGAGGAAGGTTTTGTTTGTTCCTCCTCTTAAATTAGGTGTGGCTGGGAATCCTTCTCTCCATTTTATCCTCACAGATGCCCTGTAAGGTATGTGAGGCTGAGACTCATTCACTGGTTCAAAGTCACCCAAGTTATCTTCATGTCTAAGTGGTATCTTGGGCCCAGATGTTTCCAGTCCAGCACACCATCCATTATATCATATTGATGCACAAAGTGGACAGACATCTGAATCTTTGGAGAAAAAGGGGGATCAAGATGGTTTTGCATTCATATATAGTAATCAGAAGGACTGCAGGTGGCGCAGTGGTTTAAACCGCTGTGCTGCTGGGCTGGTAGATCGAAGGGTCGCCGGTTCGAATCTGTACATGGGGTGAGCTCCCGTGCGCCATCCTAGCTCCTGCCAACCTTGCAGTTCGAAAGCATGCAAATGCAAGTAGATAAAAAGGTACCACTTTGGTGGGCAGGTAACAGCATTCTGTGCACTTCAGTGTTTAGTCATGCCGGCCACATGACCACGGAGACTGTCTGCGGACAAACGCTGGCTCCCTCGGCTAGGAAACGGAGATGAGCACCGCCCCCTAGAGTCAGGCATGACTGGACGTAATGTCAAGGGGAAACCTTTACCTTTACCTTATAGTAATCAGGCAGAAAAGGTACATGAAGTTGCCATATTAAAGGAACTTTTAAGAAGACAGGTGATGGGAATTTGGCTTGCCTTTGTAAAATTTAGCTCTTTATCTGCATATAAATTGACATTTGCTAATCTTATATAAACACTTGTCTCAGGACTCTGGACCTGAGTACATAGTGATGCCGCAGTAAATGTGACTTTTGTACTTTTGAAATTTGAATTTACTGCTCATCTCTTAAAATTTGAAACATATAATGAATAGGTAAGGTCATTTTGTTTTGATTACCTATGCAATATGCCTGGGCTCTCACTGTTCAACTTTGTTCGGGAAAGAAGATTGAATACTGGAGTGCTGTACCTAATATTGTTTGTGTTTATTACCCAGGGTCAGTCTATAGATATGCACACAGGCAGTGTGTGTGTGAGTCTTCAGAAATACACCAATACTTTTCTTCCTCCTGCTGCTTATGTGCCTTATGTTGTCAACAGAGTACATCTAGATTGTCTGATTTGTTCAGCCAGTACTGGTAAATAAATAGTATTTTATATCGTCTTAAAACAAGCAAGTGGCACAGTCATAAAATGAACCCAAACACATTTCAGATTGAAGTACCTAGCTGTCTTTGTGGCTGAAGAGCCTGAGACAGTTAGAACCAGAGAATGCTATTGATCTTCCCCCTTTTGGATTGTGGTGGGAAGATGTCAATAATCTTTTCTCCAGTCCAGGTCAAACATGCGACACAAAGGTATAAAAGCAACCATGAAAATGGAAAATTAGCTTAAAAATAAGCAGATTTAATCATGAATGCAATTAATGTCAACAGGCAAATAATTATATGATTGCTCATTTTGAATTTACATTCAAAATAGAATAGAGAGATAGAATTGAGAGTTTTAAATAAAGATTGTTTAAATGTTACTGGCAAGCAGTCATGAAAATAAAGCCATTCACAAACCAAACTTCTGAAATATATTTATATAAGGCCCAATAATTAGTCAACATAATAAAACAGAGGGTTTACAAGAAGTCCAGCTAAAATCCAATGTTATTCCAATGAAAATCTTCAGTTAGTCAATGGATAAACATTCTCACCAAGTGAAATGAGAAACTCAAGTTAAAAGCAAATCCAAAAAGCAAACAATCCAGGATTGGAAAAGTTGTGAATGAGCAGAGCTGCTTGTTCCCTCATGCTGATCTTCACCATCATGTCTAATGTGCAAATTTTAAAATGTTCTTATTTGTTCAAATATATTTTGACTTGGGATATACTGTACTTTTTATTATCACTTTTAAGGCCTAAATCCCACATCAGCAAAGGATGTGGCAACTTTGTTTCCTCACTGGACTCTGAACTGGCATGTCCAGAAGGTTTAGAAACTTTTCTGAGCATCTAGTCTTTATGGGCAAGGATTTTTTTTATTGTTTGTTTTTGCTTTGGTATAGAGGACTATTCCACTGGGGCAATTGCTACCTGCAGTGTGAAGTGATACTGCCCATGTTGATCAGTTAAATGTTTATTTGTAAGATACTTGGCACATTAATCCAGTCTGTATTCAACATTTCGTATGTCCCAAACATGATTACAATTCCAGGTTCAAATTTTCAGCCTAAACGACTTAGCTTTCAGAGTTGTTGAGGAGAAGTAAGGATGAAATCCTGAGTTCTTTAGAAGAAATTGCCATAAAGGTGGCCATTCATGCATCACCAAAAAGGGGCACATTGTTGCATAGTTGCATAGATGTTGATTTATAGTTGTAGATGCAAAATTATAAATAGCTGCATTACTTTAAATAAAAATATAGTATCCTTTCATGGTGGGGAAGACTCTAACATGGCGACCTGTGTGCCTGTTCTGTTTGTTGTCCAGGTGCTCACTGCTCTTCCTTATGGGTCTTTATTTTTAAGCCAGAGTTGGGCTGGCTAGTTCTTCAGATACAGGATATTTTCAAAAAGACACATGTCATCTGCAAAATTGGACACAATATTGGTATATCTGTATAACAATAGCAATATTACCTGTAACTACACCAGATTTTAAAATTTATACCCTGCCAGCATAACTCCACAGAGACTTCAAGGCTGCTAACAATATATTATAATGGGTTAAAATAGTGTAAATAATGCAGACATAGCACCAATATCCATGATATCTGTGATCTACAGCATCTATTACTGGTTTTCAAGCTCTACAAGCAGATGTCAGAGGGCAGTGTCACAAGCAGGATACCGAGTTGGGTGGACAACTGTTCTGAGCCAATTTAACCACTCTTCCACTCTTATGAAAACCAGATTCATTTTATTTTGTCTTCCCATTATCCTCTTAGATCCAAGAACTTTAAAAAATGGTACATGATTTTCTGAAGATTTCACATTCAGCTAGGACATTAAAACAAAAACATTACTCACAGAAATTGAATAATTGCTCTTATCCTCTCATAGAAACGCATTGCTTTCATCTGGTTGAATTTATCATGCATCCTACTCATAGTAGGGAAGTCATGCTTGATAATCAGTTTATTGGCTAATTACATTTTGAACCAAAATATTCACAAATAAAACCAGTTCATTTGCAGCCTGAAGTAATTCACTAGCAGATTGTAAAGTCATCAGATGTGAACATGGTGCAGCATGCCTTGTTTCCTGTTTACTAAATACATTGTTGGCTGCCTGCTTTATGTCTTTCAGGTTAAACTTGGAACTGTTTACTGCCAGAGATGTCATGAAGCTTCATGTCAGAGTTCTCCATTTAAAGGAGAACATAGCTTTCCTGGCTCTGCTTCTTGCTAGCACCAGCCATAGTGGATTCCCAGTCATTTACAAATCTAAGCCAGATCAGGCAGAGGTTTTCCTGGGGACGATTACTAGGTAAGACACCCAGAATCTTCTGCCTTGAGGTAAGGGGCTCCTGGAGCCAGTATTTAGATTAAAGAATGAAGGTCTTAACACATTGTATTATGGAAATGCATGCTTTCAAGTAAAGGTCTTGAGATTTACAATAGTTTTCCTTTTATTTTATGCAACACATCATCTGCAGGCCTTTCTCTGTTCTGTACTGCTGTGTCATGTTCCATTAGAAACAGGTAAATTCTCAAGGCACTTGGAGGCTTGTGTGTTCCTTGTGTGTTCAGACTGATTATATCATCAAAGTGAAACCTACTTGTTAGCTCTTTGTTTACTCTACTCAAGTTCACCTCTTTCAAGATAAAACATGTCAAAATTCAGACAGAACAGCAAGTCTCTATAAGAATTGTGATGGATTGCTTCACCAAATAGGAACAAAAGTGAGTAAGCACTTCTACTTCAAGGAAGAAAAGTGGCAATACAACTAGGGTCTGGGAGGTTTCACAACAGTTCACTTCATGTTATTGCATAAGCTTGTCTCAATTCAAGATTGATAGATATGCTTACTGAATGTCAATTACTAGACAGAAAAAGCAAACTCGTAACAGTCTTGCAAAATATAAGAAAACTATTTCTGTAACTGCAGGTAAACAGACACTAGAAAGCAAAATATTTTTTTCTATCATCACCATGATTTTACATGCATGTTCCAAATCATTGGGCTTTGCATGTCACGGTAACACTCTGTGCAAACAAGCTAATCATAATCAAATTGTTCATGAAAAAACCCATGATATGCCTGACAGACAACCAGTCTCACTGTGAGTTGTCCCCACTTCCTTTACATTCAGTCTTCCTATTGCAATCTCAAGGGACTTCATGGCAGGATCAGCCTCTGCCCTTTCTGCCCTCTACCATAATCATGCACTCATTTGTACTTGCTGCAGTATTTTTGCCCCTTTCCGCCCTTTGTTGTGCAGATGGGAGATCACTTTTTGAGCTTGACAGCTAGTGACGGCCCTTTCAAAGCGTTCAAGCAATGTCATCCTACTAATAGCAGCAGCAGCAACAAAATTAGCACAAGAAATTTTCTAAATGGGTTCAGCATGCTAAAACTAATTTGGGTGGATTTATGTAGGTATCCATGTGCATGGGTCCAAAACTGTAAGCCTTACACCTTGGCAATGTGCTGAAGGACTCCTTTTATGTCTTGCTCCTTTTATGAATGCATGAAGCTTTGTCAGTGAATTGTCAATCTGGTTCCTTTTTAAATGTTCTATTTTTACATGAATGCATATGCCTCTGTCAAAAAATAGGTAAGTCTGTAAAATAAACCTTTTAAAAGGAAGTGGAATTTAGACAGCTAGTGAAAAAGGGCTGGCTTTTACTCTTTTGTTTTCTTTAGCACCTAGGGCCTCCACAAACGATAGAAAAATGTAAGGAAAAATGTGAGGATGTGTCACATCCGGAAAACATTCCTAGATAATCTTGCTACAAAGGGAGTGATCTACTGGCCACCTTCTTTTATGCATGAAATTTACTTGCAGATTTGGTTTCTTTTGACAGCTTCTCAGGAGAAGCAAAATGGGAAAAAGCTCCTTGCAGCCTCCCTGGATTTATTTATTTAAAACCCATGGTGGGTGCCTGCTGCACTTAGATAGCAGAACCCTTGAAGGACATTAGCCAGATAAGGCTTGCAACTTTGGATCTGTGCATGCAGACACCCATGCACTTGCTCAAGTCTGACTTAAAAAAAAGTTTAAAAATATTTGTGCAAATTACTTGAGCTAATTTTTGAAGGGATGGCAGCTTCTTCAATGTATTGCTTGGGCACTTTGAAGTCACATGCAGAGTGGAGACTGCAAAGTGTGATATCTCAGGGAAAAAAGAGGAGAAAAGTAGTAAAACTCACATGGTGGACCTAATTATGGGTGGGGGGGCATCAAGTCACTGACAGTTGCTCCTCTATGCTGGTTGAGTCTCAGTAGGCAGCTATGCCATGGAGTTCTGCAGGGGTCCATTTTGTCCCCCTTGCTATTCAACATCTACATGAAACTGCTGGGAGAGGTCATCAGGAGGTATGGGCTGCGGAATCATCAGTACGTTGATGATACCCAGCTCTACCTCTCATTCTCCACCGATCCAGGTGAGGCAGTGGCTGTGCTGAACCGGTGCCTGGCCGAGGTAGTGGGCTGGATGAGGGCCAATAAACTGAAGCTCAATCAAGACAAGATGGAGGTCCTGTTGGTGGGTGGGTCGGGCTTCGGGGTGGGGGACCTGGGCCTTCTCCTAAATGGGGTTGCACTCCCTCTGAGGGGCAGGGTCTGCAGCTTGGGAGTGCTCCTCGACCCTGAGCTGTCATTAGAAGTTCAGGTGACTGCGGTGGCAAGGAGCACTTTCCATCAGCTCCGGTTGATCCATCAGCTGTGTCCCTATCTGGAGAACAACTGCCTGGCAACCGTGACCCACGCGTTGGTAACTTCCCGACTAGATTTCTGTAATGCGTTCTACGTGGGGCTACCCTTGAAGATGGTCCAGATACTTCAATTGGTGCAAAGTAGAGCTGCCAGGTTGCTGATGGGGACTGGGCATTGTTCTCATATAACCCCAGTCCTCCGTCAGCTTCACTGGCTCCCTATTGAAGTCCGGGCCCAATTCAAGGTGTTGGTTATGACCTATAAAGCCCTTAACAGCTTGAGACCTAGTTATCTAAAGGAATGTCTGCGTACATATATGCCCTCCTGCCCCTTATGATCGGCAGCAGATACCCTTTTCCGGGAACCCTCCGTGAGTGAGATTAGGAGGGTGAGTACCCAGAGGAGGGCCTTCTCTGTGGTGGCGCCCCACCTATGGAATGCGCTCCCCAGAGAGGTCTGCCTGGCACCATCATTATTTGCTTTTCGGCGCCAGGTGAAGACCTTTTTATTCAAAAGTTATTTTAATTGCTAATTTATTATTATTGTATTTATAGTATTTTAATATATAACCGAGATGGGCCAGTTTTAAATTTTGTTCTATATATTGTATTTTATCTTGTATAGGTTGTAAGCCGCCCCGAGGCTTTGTTGCAATGGGGGCGTCATAGAAATGTTTTAAATAAATAAATAAATTAAATAGGTTGGCTGGCAATGGTAGTTCCCCAGACTAGTTTGGCAAAAATGGGAAGCTTTTTTTTTCCTGCTTTGTCAAAGTGGTCAAATTAACCACTTCCTGTAACCCATGATGGTGTTGGTTGCCCAGGTCTAAATGACATGAGAACCCATTAGGAGTGTAACAACCCAAACAAATAAGGCAAACAATAAGTTTGTCACCCATGATGGGTTGCCGTGTTATATGAGCACAATGAATAACAGGGTATCATGTGCCATCCTATTGTTTGCAACTGACATTTTTGTAAATACTGCCCAATTGCTCCTTCTGTATATCGGAGAAGGTAAACAGCCAGTGGATAGTGATATGTGACCCCAGACCTCTGGCTTGTCTCACCCCAAAAAGCAGATTTTAGGAGTCTGGCTTGTTGGGAGAGAGAAAAACCAGAGGTCCAAGTTTACATATCATACTTGTTTAGTTATTCCTGCTTATATTGGGAGCAGTCAGACATTGTGTACAAACAGACTTAAACATTATTAACCAGGATCCAGAATAATCCAAGCTTATTGTAACATGAAAATTGGATCATTATTTTTGAAGGGTGTAATGTTTATGTCAACCACTCCTGAAGGCATCTGGCACAATGCTGGCTTCAGAATTTGTAGGGTCCATGGGCTAGACAATTTCAATGTCCTTCTCCCTCAGTGAATCTCCTGTCATACTACCATCGTCACTAGGTGCAATTCCTCCTTTTACTGTGAGGAGAAAGTTTGTTGCTGTTATGTACTGCCAAGTTGTTTCTGATTTATGATGATTTATGATGACCCTATGTATGAATGCTCTTCAACCTGTCCTATCCATGACAGCCCTGCTCAGGTCTTGTAAACAAAAAGCTGTGGCATCCTCTATGGAATCAAGCCATCTCATATTCAGTCTTCCTCTTCTTCTTCTGCCATCAATTTGCCCTAGCAGAATTGTCTTCATCAGTGAATCTTGCCTTCCCATGATATGCCCAAACCATGACAGTTTCAATTTGGTCAATTTGGCTTCCCATGAAAGTTCTGGCTTTATTTTGATCTATATTATCAAAATATCACTTGTTTATTCTACTGTTAGTCCAGAGTATTCACAAAGCTTTTTTCCAACAGTCTGAGGCAGATTGTAGTCACCCTTGGATGACTTGGGCAAGGTATGCAAAATCTTCTGCATTTCAGTTTCTTCACTGTTGAGACTAAAGTTCTGTTCATTTTGCTGCAGTCATGATTTTTAATTTCTTGATATTCAATTGTAGTCCTGCTTTTACATTCTTTATGCTATCAGTAATTTTTCCAATTTTACTGCTTTCTGCTGGTAATAAGCTATCCTCTACATGTCTTAAATTATTGATGTATCTTCCACCAATTTTCATTCCTTCTTCTGATCCAAATTCAGCTTTTCTCATGTTCGGTATATAGTTTGAACAAACAGAGATAAAATTCACCCTAACCTGACACCTTTGCCTAAGGGAAACCATGCTGTTTCTTCATATTCTGTCCTAACAGCAGCTTCTTGTCCATGATACGGGTTATGCATCATGACAATCAAATGGTAACTCATCCTCTTTTCTTTCAGTGCCATCCTCAACTATTTGTGATCTGCCCAGTCCAAGGATTTACTGTAATCTATAAAGCAAAGACTGATCTTCTTATGAATTTTTTGATGTGCTCCTGAGTGCCTCTTCCTTTTCAGAATCCAGGTTGAACATCAGGCATTTCTTCTTAGGTATAGGATACTCTTTGTTGAAACGCCTTCAGCATCATTTGTTTGCATGGGAAATATCTGCAATGATTATGTAGATGTTGTCCTCTTTTGTGTCTTTCTTGTAGATTGGGGTTTCTAGTCTGTAAGCCATTGTTTTATTTTCCATATTTATTGGCACATTCTTGTTAGGATTTGGATCAATTCAGTTCTATTGGCATTCAATCTACTCTGGGGGCTTTATTCCTTCCAAGTGTTTTCAGAGCAGTTTTCATTTTACTTTCTAATATTACAGGCTTCTCCTCATAGGATTCCCCTTTGAATGAGTTCCTCATATTTTATCTCTTTTATACAGTTCTTCCATATACTGTTTCCATCATCTCTTTATTTTCACCTGGTCAGATTGTATGTTCCACTGTTTGTTTTTCAGCCTTCCTAATCTAGATTTGAATTTCCCTTTGATTTCTTGGATCTTCTGGAAGGTCTCCCACTTCTCTTGCTTTGTTGTTCTCCTCTATTTCTTTGCACTGGCCATTGTAATAGTTCTTTTTGATGGCATGTGACAGTCACTCAAAAGTTTCATTCTCAATTATGAACATAGTTCTACCACTTTTTGCTTTTGCTTCTTGCCTGTTCTTAGCAATTGTGAGTCATCCATCTTCTGTCATCCATTTAGGCTTTTTCTTTTCTTTTCTTTTGCTGCAGGGATTGTCTTTTGGAATTCTTCCCTAATAATGTCTCTGGTTTCAGTTCTTAGTTCTTCTGGTTCTCAGTCAACTGAGTTCAGTAAAGTAAATATGTTCTTTATGTGACATTTACACTCCCAGGAAGGTTATTTAAGTTGTATCTTGGCACTATGCTTCTGTTAATGATCCTTTTCAGCTTTACTTTGATTTTTGATATTGATAGTTCATGGTCACTACCAAAATCTACATTTGGTCTTTTCTTCTTCTTTTTTGGCAGTGAGTATATAGCTTCTCCATTTCCTATACAGGAGTCTAACTGATTTGTATATTGGCCATCTGGTGATGTCCATGTATACAGTCATCTAATTGGTTGTCTGAAATATAGAGTTGTGATAAACTTTAAATACGTAGTTGTGATTGTTGGCTTCACCCAATGCTATGATTCATTTTCCTGTTTTATTTACCCCTACAATTTGTCTACAACATTTTGCTTTGTTTTCCACTTTTGTGTTCCAGTCATCTATGGTGATCAGTATGTCTTCTTTTGGTGGGTTGAAAATTTCCTCTTGAACACTTGTATCTTATTCTTCAGCATCTGCTGTTGGAGCACAGACTTGAATGATGGTTATGTCAATAGGTTTTCTGAACATTCTGATTGATATGATTTGATAGGTTTGGATTATAGCCACTTACTGTTTGTGCTACATTTTACTTCAGTATGGGAACCACTCCATTTCTTCTGAACATTGTCATTTCCAGAGTAAAACACTGTATGTTTATCCAAATGAAAATATTCCATTCTAGTCTACCTTGTTTCACTCACACCTTGCCTTACATTTTTCCACTTTGCCATGATTCATACTTCTCACATTCCATGTTCCAGTTGGATGTGTTGTAGAGCATTGGACTTTCCTTTAATCTCTGTGCATGTCTGTCACTAAACTTCCTTTCAGCTTTCTAACTGCATCATTAGCAATAGTGCTATTCATAGTTATCCTCTGCTCTTCCCCAGAAGCTACTCAAGTGTATTCTGATGTGGGAGTCTCATCTTCTCTTGTTTCATCTTGGATTATTTTCAAGGTAAGAACATTTAGAAATGGCTTGCCACTGTTTTCCACTAACCAGTTAGCTTGAACATCAGTACTATTGTCTGCAAAAGATCCTCCACCAGAGTCACCTTCAACTAATGCTTCTGCCTAATAGCTGCCCTTCAGGAGTTTCTCCATCCCCATCAGTGAGATCCATTTGCTTTTGCTGATGTGACCATTACTCCTTAAGATGATGGATGCATCTGGTGTCTCAACTCGGACCATTCTGTCTTGGGCTACCCTGCTAGTCCAGCCTCCTCGCAGCATTGCTTCTCTGACACTTTCAAACCCACTCACCATGTTATGTTGTGCATCCAAGAGTGGGGAAGAGAAAGTGGGGGAGATATTCTCAAGTAAATCATGTCCTAGAGAAAAGAAATGCTCAAATGATCAAAGGAGACTATATAAAAAGCAATGCTTGGACTGTAATATTCACTTTTATTTGCTGTGAAGTTGATTTGATGCAGAGGCAATATTAATCTGCCCCTTTGTAATGGGAATTGTATTCTACTTTTGTACATGTTCTAACACAACTGAGCTTTCCTTAGGAATATTTGACAATAGCTTCCAGTTTCTGGTTTCCATACTAGTCCACCTTGTATCATATTTAAGCCTCTGCGATTTGCACAAAAGTTCATTCTACTTTCTGTCCTGTATTTTATAAATAATAGAGTATATTGTGATATACAGATTTGTACAACTGTGTATATAAAAATGAGCTAACTCTTATATAACACTAACCAGTGCTATTTCTGTTTATTTTAAAAAATCCTTATAATGGGCAACCTCACTTTTTAAGAATATTGCCATGTACTGAGAAAGGCAGATACATTTTAGAGAAAACTCAGTATTGACCTGGGATAAAAATCTGATTCATACAGTCCAGAATAAGTGGAAGACATGCAGTGAACATAAAGCACTTGGAAAAAGGGGAAGATGGTACTGGTAGGCAGAAAGAATGTTCCAAGTATCACTTAGCTTGAAAGCTACATAGCATGGTAGGGTGCCATGTCTGTTGTAATGGTGGTTTTGGCCTGTAGAAGTATAAGGCTGCTGTAATAGCTGGGCCAGCACTGAGGGCCTTTGCAACTGTCACCCATCACAGGAATGCAAATGATAGATTGGAAGAGTTTCCCAAGGCACATTTTTCCAGACAAGGATGCTTCATTATCTTATTGGGCTGCAGTGACTTCAAGTTGAGCCTATTCTCAACAGTATAATGTGACAATCTTATTTTAAAAATGGCCAGATGACTGTCATTTATTGTCAGTTGTAAAGCCTCTATATTCTGGTATTTGGTCCAGTTCAGAAAAACCATTGTTCTGTTCATTTCTCATTGACTTCCTCAGTAGACATATTCAGCAACATTGACAGCAGCAAAATGTTCTTGGGAAAAGTTCACATTGTGTTATACATTCTGGCTGAGTTTTGCTGAACAATCAACAGGATTGTTGTGTGTGCACACATGTGTTTAAGCATAAGAACATCCTCCTTTTGGCTACTTATATGATTAATGTCTTCTTTTCCAAACATTAACTTTTTTCCCTAAGAAAGCTTAGAGCTATGTGGATTGGAATGTAAACAGGGGTTTCTTTTACAAATTAATCCTAATAATCAAAAATCAGTAAAAATATCAGCTTACTCATGGACACTTCAAATGAATAAAAAATCCTTAAAAGAGGAACTTTTAAAAATCAGAATTATTAGAGATTAATCCAGGAAGTACCTATTTCGGTGAATTATCTGTATATGATTTCAAGTTTTATCCTTTTGAACTATGATAACCTTTTCCAATGATCCATGTTGAAATGGCCATTTTGCATGTTACTTAGGATAGACTCTGCTACTAAGTTGGCCAGTCAAATTTTCTTCACAAGTGTATTCGTGTGATACACTTTTACTTAATTATATTTGTTACATTCATACTTTACATGTCTCATTTGGACTTTATGCCAGAAATATTACATGATGGATACTATTGGCTGGCAATTGCTCAGGGTTGCTGAGAGCCGTTGGGCTTCTTTACTTGTGTAGGATTGCACCCTAAGAGGGAATTCTGCAGCTGATAGATATTGCCTGGCTATCTATAGGAAAATTCAGAGCACTAGCTCCAACCTCAGAAATGGGCTCCAAGGTTGGAGCTGGGGCACTGAATTCAGAAATAATTGGCACAGAAAGAATTGCACTGTCTGTGGCTGTGAGACAGAAAACTGACCTTGGAGCCAGCATCAGGAGGATGGAGTAGAAAGGAATGTGGCTCTGCTGGGATACACTGCACTCAGTGATGCAATAGCCTGTTTTCCTGGAGAGCAGGTGCAAAAGACTTAGGTGGCCAAAAGTGGATAAGTTTTTTGCACAGTCAAAGAAGCACAAAGGGAGACTTCACCTCTGTGCAACTTCTGTCCTTGATAGGACTCCTCAGAGTTCAGAGGGCTAAGGGAAGCCGCAAAGGGTCATGCTGTAAGTTGTTAAAACTATGAGTCTTAAGTCATGACTAACTTTGTCCACATATTTCTGTAGGACCTAAGTTTAGCTAACTTAAGGCTGAATTCAACCCAAAGTGTGAAGAAGTGAACAGGCATTCTTACAATGCTTTATCTGTTGTCATCTAGCTGTGTCCATTAAATGTTATTAATAAGAGTCTGAGAAACCACAGAACTTCTGATGGCTTGCAAACTGTATAGTCCACCAGGTTGAATATGTTATATTAAATAAGCCTAACCCACTCATTTATTTCCCAGCTGTCCACTGCAATAAAACTAGAACTGATGCTAATAAATGATTGTGCCAAAATGTTTGTCTCATTTTTTCCCTTGTTAAGTCACCCATACTGTTTTGAACTCCACAGCACTTGCCAATAGTAGAGGAGTGTCTGATATTTGTGCAAATACCACAATAAATTGCAAGACAATGGGACTAAAGAATGACAGCATGGTTTATCTCCACATTCATTAGTAAAGGATTAGAACCCAACAGTCTTAACCATTTTGGCGAAGTTATTATTGAGAAGTTATTAAGATCTAAAGTATCTGTGGTGGCTTAACAAACATTGCTTCCATTCAGGGAAACCTGGGAACTGTGGTCTGTGAGAAGGAGCAAAAGATCCTTCAACAAAGACATATTCCAGAATGCCTTTGAGGAAACCATTGCAATGAAGCCTTGTTCAGATGTCTGTTGGCTTGAGTGTGAACAGTTTTACCACATGCTCCTCACTCATTGTGCTCCTTTATTTTGTGCTTCTATCCTGGTTCATTTAACTGCCATTTTCCATGATAGGTGAACCAGAAAACTAGCTTAAATGCTTGTTACTAGACTTCCTTGGGACATGTGTTCTATGCATATCTGAAAACTACTTGCCCATATCCAGAGATTAACTTCTTGAGGAACATGAGTGACTGAGTGGAATTACTCTGTGCAGGGGTAGGAAACATGACATCCACAGGCACTGGTGTATATTTGGACGACTTTCTTGGTGCCTGCCAACATGTGCTACTCTTCCAATTTTAATTTTAATTTTTTAACCAATAGCTGGGATCACTTTAAAACTTAGCAGTGGCATTTAGCCACTGCCATCTCCATTCCTCATCAATACTTCTGGGCCATATAGAGGGTTTAAGGTCATTCTTGGGTAAGGTTATTTGTCCTTTTGATTAACCACATCTCCCATGGCAGCCAATTTTCATGGGTGCCCTCTAATTGCCAAATGTGCAATGTGTCCCAAAAGGTTGCTTGTCTCTGCTTCATTACTTTTTAGAAAACCATGCAAGAACTTGGAGTTCTCAATTGAGAAGTAATAACACTTTTTAATGACTTTAGGGCCTACAAAAAAGTATGTAGAGGGGACAACTTTTGACTTTTATGTGTGAAAAAGTTCCTCATAGCCCAAGATATAGAGGGCTAGGTTGTTCTCTTGTCCACATCCATGTGCTCTTATTCATGGTGACTAATTTTGCAAATACACCCAGACCTGTAGCAGACATGATGGAGGCTATGAGTCAAGGTGATAGGCTAGAGCTGAGCTGCAGCTCTCTGATGGGCATCATGGTACATATAAAGCAAGGTATGCAATCAGGATCTGCTTCTGGAATGAGTGAATTGGTTGCATCTGAACTGGGCCTTAAAAATAATGTAGATATGCATAACTTTTCCCTTACTGTCAAAAGCAGACAGTGAATTGGATCCAAATGTAAGTTGGTCACACTTTAGTCCCATTCAAATAAACGGGACAGGTAAATCATATTTAATTTGTATCACACTGATTTCATGATTGGGTTAGTTAGGATTATCCTAGGGTGCCTCCTCCAGCCCAGTTTTGATACTGCTTTTCCAAGGAAAAGTTTTCAGTTTTTATCTGAGGCAGAAGGACAAGCTTGATGATAGCGGGGAGACATTTTAAAAACTTTTAAAAAACCCAACTTTATTAACTGAAAAGTGGCCATGGGGAAGGCCCTTAATTTCAGCAGATGAACAGCAGGTGAAAGGGCTCTTTAAGTGTTACCCACCCAGTCCTTATCTACCCTATAGGGCTAAGGATATCAGGATCCTATTTTTCCCCTTCATCTATCCCTCTGGGTGGGAAAGCATGTTAGAAGGATAATTTACTCGTAAATTTGAGTAGATAAATAGAAATGGAAAGGGTTTTGACACCCTTCTTTCTTCTCTTCTGCTCATTTTCACAGTTTCTAAGATAGCAAAATAAAAACAAAATGCACTAGAGAAATATTTCATCTCCAATGGAATGCAGAATTTGGTTTTCACAGCATCTATAGGGTGTTTGTATGGATTACTGTGGCTCAATCTTTGGTCACTGAATCTCATTCTTTCAAATTTTCCTTCAATAAGCATATTCAGTTTTTGTAAGAAATTATAGAATGGTTTATAAGTACTTAATAATTCCCCCCTCCCTATTTTCTTTGCACTCAGCCTTAGGATAAAACAATGTCCTATTATAGACCAAGAACTACTACTAGTAGATTTGCCAAGTTTCAGTCAAGTTTCTTTGTTAAGAGGTAACATTTAAAAAGTGGCTTAAACTTCAGCTGTGGAGGTTAATGCAATTGAAAATGCTTGCAAATCATGTATGGGAGGTCTGAAGTGAATGTAGAAAATAATGAGTCACTGAGTACTGGATTTTCCTATACACAGCGTCAGAAAAAAATAGGGTAATATACCAGTTTATCCAACTACCCAAATGTTTTCTGTAATCAAAGTTACAGACATTATCAGTAACTCTTGGAGACCAAACATGCTTTCTTGTTCACCACAAGTTCTTATATCACACAAAGACGCTTAATTTAATGAAGTTAGAATAATTTCCTGTAATGGTCTACCATTGGTTTAATACCCTAAAGATACGGAAGAAAGAATAAAACAATCCCTTCAGTAGCTGATTTAGGAACTGCTGTAGTATAGTCATAAGGCAGGCATGGAACTGGCATAAAAGAGCATTTAGCACAATATTTTAGAAGAACAGAGTTGAATGGATTTAAATATAGGGATTTAGAAATATAGGGTGTGGTGTGAGGTCAGCACATGGATAACAGTGAATTGTCAAGATGCTGCTTATCAAAATATGAAAAATTTAAAGTGATTGCTCAGTGCATTGGAGGAAAGCATGACCTTTCAGACCAACAGTGTGTGTGTACTGAGCAGGAGGGATGGGGAACTGAAGGGCCTGTAGCAGGCCCTGCCCTTTCTTATGTGTATTCAGTTAAAGTTTAGGACAGGCTCTACTCAAGTACAGCAGTTTCCATGGAAAGCTCCCACCCCATGATTGGGAGCCTAGGAAGTTCTGGACTCCAGATCACTTGGAAAGAGCTTATGCATTGAACAGCCGCATGTAGGATCTCTAAATTGAAGCAGCTCTGCTGCCACAGTCCTGGGGCATTTCCAGACAAGACTTTTACTGTGCAATCATGCTGATTCTTTCATTGAATTTTAGGGTGAAAGAGGGGGTCCAGTCATTGTCATATTCCACTTATAATTCTCTCAAGTTTCCCAATGTTTCTTTTTCATATTTTCTTTTACAATGGAAAATAATTTAAGGGATATATGATGGAACAAGCTCAGAATGCCTTATGAGCATTAGTACTAGTACTTCCCAAATCTGGAAGCACCCTCACTCTACACTGAACTGCATTCACATGATAGAAACACAAGTGCATTTTGTCTTTCATGCCTTCTAGTCTAAGGGAATGGGGTTTTAAAAAAATTATTTATGTAGTACATTAGGTAAATAGGATTAACCAGGATACATAATGCAGGGTCATGCATATAGGATTGCTTAAAAATGTGCTTTACCTGTAAAGAGAAACTGGCTAAAAACATGCATGGGCAGTTTTTAAAAGTTAATGAAACTTCTGACTATTTGTCTATATTTCTGAAGCAACTCCTCCTCCTCCTGTTTCTTGAATTCATGGAAATTTCAGTGGTTGATGGAAATAATTATACTTCAGGCTAAACTATTTTACAGAAAAGAGGGCCCTTGCCAGAAATGTAGCCAATCTGAAACTGACAAGAAGCCAAGTTGGTATGGGGGAGGCAAAAGCTTCTGCCATTTTCACTCAAGTGACACCCTTTTGGCTTTTGGATGGCTTTATGTCCTACTTCATGTCCTGTGCAGTTGCTCATCCCTTTCTTATTTTCTATTAGAAGAAGCTTGTCTTAACAAATTATCTACTAGCTGGAAATTTGCATTCAGTCAATAAATACTTAGAAGGTGTTTGCAGTCTTTAGAAGAAGGGCAGGACTTTTTGTGACACCACTGATGGTGTCAGTCAAAGTATATAAGTGCAGATATGGGGTGACTGTACAAGCAGAGCTGACTCCTGATGGCAGCAGTTGCCCCTGCAAGGCATGGGAAGATAATGGAGCCCAGTGATGGGAATGGGATAGTGATGGCAGGGCCAACTAACACAGCCTTGTTCTCCCATCCTTAATTTATTGCTAATTCATCAACATGTGTGAGAGCCAGTGTGGTGTAATGGTTAGTGTGTTGGGCTGGGACTTGGGAGATCTGGGTTCTACTTCTCACCCAGCCATGAAGCTTACCAAGTGACCTGGGCCAGTCACAGATTGTCAGCCTAGCCTAGGCTGATAATCTATGGGCAGGAAGCCACCTCGAGTTCCTTGTAAGAAGAAAGATGGGGTATAAATGCACTGTAACAACAACATCTGAATTTGCAAACTGTGGTTTTAGTCATTCTTCCAAGCAAGACTACAAGTTGAAGTCATGGTTTAGAGAGTTCACTCTAACCATAATTTATGGGTTTGGTTGTAACAGCAAACTATGGTTTGCTTAAAACAGCAAGCAATATATTAAGTCTGTATGTAAGAGGAAGAAGAGGCATTTGAGGTCATCCCTTTTCCATGATTCTTTAATCCATGGTTTAAAGGATTGTTTGAATGGAGCCATAGTCCTGATTTTTTTTCCCAGCTTACAAACGGGTAAGGAATTGTTCTTGTTGTCTGTGTTAGAGATGGCAGAGCAGCTGTACTTAGTAACAATAATGACAGTATTGCTGAAAGAAACATTATCAGGATGATGCATGGGAACAGTAAATCTAAACTACATTGTTTAGCTAATAAATGCTTTCACTCTAGTAAAGTGCAGTGTCACATAACTGAAAATAAATCTGAGATCCTAGTTTAGAAAATATGACAAAGTTGAAAACTTAAAGCTGCATTATGCAGCAACATCCTTTAAGTGAGACATAATTGACCCAGAGGCTTGGGTCTGTATATTTCACAGTTGCCTATTAAGTAGTTTTTTTATTCAGTTGTCAAATCAGATCAAAACTTGCTAGGCCAACATTACTTGGTGACAAGTATGTTTCATCAGTGTTATACTGTGCTGCTTGAAAAAAAGTCAAGAGTACAGAATACTATGGAATGTGGCATAGTCCTTTCTAGAAGTTTCCTTGACCTTACTAGTGTGGCAGAACTTACTGAAACATCAAGGATCTTGTCTCACTTTCCTTTTAAACCTTTCTGTCACCTGGTTTATACCTCCCAGCAGTCATTCCTAAATTTTTAACCTAGGAATTGCAGAAATGGATGTGGCACAAACACTGTGTACAAGCCATTTCAAGTTCTAACTATTAATTTGGGAACCTTTCTGGGTTATTTTCTTTCATATGAATCTGGAAACTCAAGGTTGCTTATGGGTTAAACAACCCAGAGTTCATCTGTGGCTTATTGTTGGATTAATTTTGGGTTGCTTAATTCATAATCAACCCAGAGTTTCTCGGTTTGCTTATCTCCAGGAATTGCTGCCATGATGCAAAAACTGAGTCATTGAAATGATGAGGCTGGTATGAACTACTGTCTACATGTGCAGCAACATTCTTCAGTATATTAGCGCTGACATTCTAAAAATGGAAGAAATAAATGGAAACAGAAAAATGCTTGATTTGACACACTCTGCAGCTCCTAACCTTATATTGTAATCTGGATTACAAACCTGATAGAATAGAAAACAGTGACAGCTATAAAACAAGTTAGAACACCTAAATGCTATGTATATTCTCCATTCACAAAGTGCTTTTGATTAATAATATTCATACAGTTTTTTCAATGTGCTGGTGGTTTTTTAAGGAACTCTGGAGCTGGTATTTATAGACTTGATAAATGATCCTAATATGCAATATATTTATGCTAAGACAACATTATTTAACATTGCACATTGTTTAAAAAGTGGAGTTGCTTTGTTACAAAAATAGCAGCGCAAACTGTGCAGGTATTTTGAGTTCTCCAGAATAAGAAGAAGTGATATAGTGTGTGAATTAAAACTCTGAAAGGCAAATTAAAAGCATATGCTGCCAAACTACAGCTGTGGGTGGCTTTGAGGCAAATGCAAGTTGTTGTTAAAGGTTGGATTCAAATAGGGGCATGAGGAGAAAATTAGTATGTATGGAAAGACTGTTCATATAATTGTCCTATAGCTCAAATATGCGATGAAATAATTTAAAGGGGATAGCTTGGTTGGAGTGGGTGTACACAACCACACACACACACATACATACACAGTTTATTCAAAACCGCTACAACAGTTGCGTTCTTTTCACTCCTTCATTGTCTTCAATTTCTGTCCTTCCAGCCAGAACAAGAGATGACTGGCAAGTATTGGATGCTGTAGAGCAGGGGCACTGAACCTCTTTCTACCCAAGAGCTGAATACCATTTCAGAGAAGCTCTTCTAGGGGTGGGTGGAGCCAAAGAAAAATAGGGGGTGGAGCTAGAAATTAGCACATCAATGCTAAATTTGTAATGATCAAGGTGTAGTTTCTTCTGTATATTATGCACCGTTTTCCTCTCATTTAGCTTGCTACCTGACATTGATCAATGACAGATCATATCTCCCTTGAAGAAATATTCTTGGTGATGTGGCACAGAAAAAAATACTGTGGGCCCTGACTGGGAAAGGTTGGGAGCTGTGGGACTTTTTTCAATCAAAGCATGCATAGGATCATGCAGGGTGGCTGGACAAAAGTTGGAGTGATGTCCTTGAGCTCAAATTCTGGGAATGGAGTAAAGGCAGAGCTTGAGCTGGCAGCACATATGGAATGCAACAGGTCCTGCTTGACCAGCCAGGCGAGGATAGGGCACCAGGTTCCTAATAGATGTATCAGGTCTGGCCAAGCAGGGTTCTCCCCTCTCTAGGCCATGATGATTTCCCCCCAGCACGACTTGCCTATCTGTTCTGTATGCATAAAATGGTCAAATTATAGCTTTAAGAATGCTTTTTGCAGTTGAATGACTGCTCCATCCTGTTAAAAAATGAATTTAACATTAATTACTTTCCAGTTTCCCAGAAGGGCAGATTATTTTAATTAATATATTTCCCAATTTTTGTTGTTTTTAGATCAACAATGCCACATTTGGTTCTTTCAATGTGACCAGAGTGAGCTACTTTTCCCATTTTATTTGATTTATTACTTCACATATCTTTTTTGAAAAAGTGGTTATCTCTTTAATATTATCTCAGGTGGAAAATGATGCAAATAATTAATATTTTGCTCAGTTTTGGCTTGTTTGTTTGGGTGTCTTAGTGCATAGAATAAAAGTGTTTATGGTTAAACCAACTCTATTCTAGTCTGTTATTTGTGCAATTTCCATTCGTCTCTTAATATCTCTGCCTTCCTTTCATACTCTTGTAATCTAACAGGAGAGTCAGTGGTTAAGAATGTAGGACTGGGACTCAGGCGATCTGAGTTCTAATCCTCACTCAGACATGGAGCCAACTGGGTGACTTTGGGACACAGACTCTGCTCAACCTGCTTCACAGGGTTGTTGTGAGGATAAAATTGAGACGGAGAGAGCCTTGTAAGCTGCCTTGAGTTTCTTGCAAGAAGAAAGGCAGGATATAAACAAAAAGACTTCTGCTTTGGATATATGTAGGTATCAACCCAGCAGTTTGACCCTCCAATTCCTTCTCTTCTCCACTCCGCTCCGCTCCGCTCCTCTGCATTTAAGCAAGATTTTTTTTAATTTTTACTTTAAAAAGATACCTTTCTATCTTTTATGGATTTGCTGACTTGGCATTAATCATATTGGAATGCTCTGGATATGTACCCTAGTGAATCTGAATGCAAGGGAAGAATTCCCACTGATAGGTAAAATCCTTGTTCTATATTACAACTTTTATCAAATATATAGTACAATCTTTTTTCAAGTTGATAAAATGAATGCAAAAGTACCACTTGCCTCAGTTGCTCCAACATGTAATGACTATACATGTGTCTATGTGCACTTGTGGATTACCAAATGCAAAGTAGCATCCTTTTTGAGAGTTCCATCCATATCTAGATTCATGGAAGGTTTAAACTGAATCACTAAACATTGTTGTGATGCTGATGCTGGGTCTTGGCCCTCACAGGGGAAAAAAGATGTTTTGGAGAACATAAGCTGCCTAATATACTGTGGGATTAGTATGACCATTTGGCATCTTGTTGCCAGTCTTTGCTTTAATAGTTTTGCTTTGCTTTATTTAATTTCAAATAGGAAGCCCACTGAAATAAGCAAATATCTACAAACAATTATTTTACTCAGAGGTATAAGCATAATCAAGTTTGATGGTTGTGCCATTCATATATGTATAAAACAGATGCTTAGACCCATTTTTGTCAAATTATATTTTGTCAAATATAAAATTCAGAGAAAAAATGGAACATCTTCCTTTTGATTATCTTCAATATAATTGCTTACAGTGCAGGCCTTGCCATATCTACCCAGAAATAAGCCCCACTGAGTTCAATGACTAAGCCCTGGCAAGTTTGATGGAGCTTACTTTCAGGAAAGTGTGTATGTGATTGTGAAGCTAATCTACTTCTACTGCATTTTATGGCTATTCCCTAGACATTTTTGTCACTTCTCTAACATCCTTAGATAAAGGGAATTTTTGCTCAAGGGTGAGAGTGGGATACATTTTCTCAGCTGGCAGAGTTGGCAGAGTGCTCAGGAATGAATATTATCTAATGTGGGAGTTTTGTGAAATAGTGTATTATCTTAATTGCGTGTCTTTGTGATGCCTGCTCTGTAATTGATATAAAATAAAAACATTGCATGGCTTGCCAGAGTACCTTTGAAAAAGGGGACTTTGCTAATGGAGTTTCTTCCTTTCTAAATAAATAAAGAGCAGAGGAACAATTGCCAGTTCGCTGTCTGATCTCTAGAACTTCCTGTTAAGCCCAAAATATAGTGTAAGAAACATGCTTGGGCTGATGTTTTAGAGACTTGATGATGTGATAGGAAGGATATATATAACATCAAAGAATGATCTTCATACACTTCTGAAGAATGACTTCTGCAAGTCCAAGTGAAATAATGGGTGCTCATTTTCCTCTTAAATGTGGCAAATTTAATAGCCTTGGATTGTTTTTCATTAGTGGTGTTGCAAAACTTTCCTTCATCATGCTTGTGGTATATATAATGCATGTACATGTGCCTTTTTCATTATCCAGATTTTTCTTTCATTTCTCAAAGACTAGGCTCCTGTGTGATTTCCTGCTGGGTTTATTTCAGACCAATGCTTAATAATTTGGAATCTGATCAAACTTACTAGCAAGGCTTTTGCACTAAACAAAAATGTTCCTGTTCTTTAGCATTGTGCTAAATGGGATACTTGTTTTATGCCTGAAATACAGCTTAGGAATGTACGAAAAATTTGTTTTGGTTCATTTACGATCAAATTATAGCTTTTTTGCATTTCTCGAATGTGAGCACACTCTGGTCATACAAAGAGCTAAAAAGCTCCAAACCTCCCCCCTCACCCCCATGTGTGTGTGTTCCATTGTTGTTTTCTTTTTTATGAGTTGTTGAACAGTCATGGCTTTAATCTTTAGGTAAAGGCCTTTCCATAAAATATGTGAAATATTTATTTCTGGAGCAGCAGTTGGGCAGAATTTGGGTCAATATGTATGCATTTCAACAGACAGAGCACAGCTAGTTATCTTTTTAAAAAGGCTCCCGCAGCCACATGAGTGTTGATGCTATATTTCAGGCAGTACATTTCAGAAAATATGTCATTTTCCTACATTCGCTCTCCATAGTTTTGGGTTTCTGCTTCAGGTATGAAAATATTGAAAAGGAAAGTTGTGTCAGAGCAAACAAGTAATGCCATGGCTTTAAAGCAGAGTACAGAGTACCATTCTGATGAAAGTGAAAGAAGAAAGTGGGAAAAGTAGGACTTCTGCTGTATATCATGACTATGGGAGAATTACAGATCTTTACTGTTAACAATGAAGGAATTGAAATTGTGAAATATTTTGCATACCTTGGGTGGTCTTCAGTTCAAATGGAAATTGCAGCCAAGAAGTTTGAAGATTGAGGTTTAGAGGGGCAGCAATGAAGGAACTAGAAAAGATCACCAAGTGTAAAAAAGTATCATGAGAGACCAAGGCTCAATCCTGACAAGACGGAGGTCCTGTTAGTGGGTGGTTCGGGCTACGGAGTGGGGGACCTGACCCTTGTCTTGAATGGGGTAGCACTCCCTCTGAAAGACAGGGTCCGCAGCTTGGGAGTGCTCCTCGACCCGGAGCTGACCTTGGTAGCCCAAGTGTCAGCAGTGGCGAGGAGCGCTTTCCATCAGCTTCAGCTGATTCATCAGCTGCGTCCCTTCCTGGAGTTCAACTGCCTAACAATGGTGACACACCCGTTGGTGACTTCCCAGTTAGACTTCTGTAACACGCTCTACGTGGGGCTACCCTTGAAGATGGTCCGGATACTTCAATTGGTGCAGAATAGAGCTGCCAGGATGCTGACGGGGACTGGGCGTGGTTCTCATATCACCCCAGTTCTCCGTCAGCTACACTGGCTTCCCATTGAAATCCGGGCCCAATTCAAGGTGTTGGTTCTTACCTATAAAGCCCTTAACGGCTTGGGTCCTGGTTACCTAAAGGAGCGCCTGCGACTGTATAAAGCTAGGCAGTGAAGAAAGCTGATGGAGAAAATTGGTGTGTTGAAACTTGGTGCCTAAGGAGAACTGTCAGAAAGATGAACAAGAGGGTCCTGGATCAAATCAAGCCAGAACTTTCTTTGGAAGCAAAAAATGACAAAACTGAGGCTGTCATACTTTAGGCACATCAGGAGAAGGCAAAACTCCCTGGAGAAGACAATCATGCTTCAGAAATTAAAGGGAAAAGAAGAAAAGGAAGACCAAATAAGAGAATGTAGATAACTCTATAAAGGAAGCCACAGCCTCGAGTGTACAAGAATTGACAACTTCTGAAAATCAGTTGTGATGATAGAGAGGACCCAGGCTGAACCAGCTGTGAAGTGGGTGAGGCAGGGCTCAGTGCTCAGAGTTCCAGTTCCGAGATCACATGATCTCAAAGCAGGGACTCCAAATAATGGTATGGCTTTCCAAATCGCACCCCTATAGTCTTTGTTCTTTTAGTGCAATATTTAACTATTTTAAATTGTACATTGCCTTGATGGCTTTTAGGAGATAAGATGGTCTATACATGTAATGAATAAATTCTATTCATTTGTATTTCTCCATGAAACTAGGCTTGAGCTGTGTGTGCTACTGGAAAATGAAACCATCTTTGAAACTCAGGATGTGGAAGACTCTGACTCCTGCCCATCTCTTCTGTCCTACCAGAAGGTACAAGATTCGCTTTTATTTATCTATCTGACTCCTTATAATCCTTATACAGGAGCAGTTCAGAAGGGGGACCATGCTCTAGGTTTGAAGTAGATGGCAGATAATGCTACATACATTTATATAATCACTTATTTCACCTTAAACTGATTAGTGGTTGCAACTACATGTTACACTTTGTTAAGCAAGCTTTCCCCACCCAGGTGCCTGCCAGATTTTTTGGACTACAACTTGACCATTGGATATGCGAGCTAGCCCCGGTTGGCATTGACTCACCTTTTTAGAAAAGAAAGCTCCTGGTCTACTTTCTACAGCACTCAATAGCATTCTCTGCCTATATTTTTATTGCTTGAAACTGCTTTTCCCTGAACAGAGTGTATTATCTTCTTCAGTGTTAGGATTTTTATTTTTATTTTGAAGAGCAAAGAGTTTTCCACAACTGCAAAAAAGCTTTCTCCCTTGGAACAAGGTGTTTCCCTGCCTTCATTCTATTTGTACAGTTATTCAACTACCAGAGGAGTTGCTCTGAAAAGACAGATCTGCACACAGGTTTATTTTCTGATTTACAGTGGGACTTGCTTCCCGAGGCTTAAATGAGAACCTCAGCAGACATTCTGCAAGGAAGGGATCTCAATTCTGTGCCCCTTAGTTTGAAAACACACATACAGTCCCTGTATCTTGTCCTTTTAGGACTTTCCTTACAAACTCTGTTTGTGGCAGATCAGGTTGGAAAGAGGAGGGATAGTGGTGAGCAGCAATCAAGTTGATTTCCTCATTGTGTTACAGAACTGAACAGAGGGGAACCCATATAAGGCTACTCCACAGCCTAGTTCCCAGTTACATGTACAATATGCCTTTATATCCACAACCCCTATTCTGACTGTCAAAGGAATGTGCATATGTTGAAGCAGGGCCTGCCATCATGAACTTGCTGTTCATGCCCTGCATACTCTCGCTGAGCTTGGATCATTTGTTTTAACTGGTCTTATGAGACACTGTAACTTGTCCAAAGCCATTTAACAAGTGCCTAATAGGGAGGCATCTGCAGTGGATTCAAACCTGAATTCTTTGCTGATGGTTTTTGTAGGACTGGGTAAATGAATTGTGATTTGCTTTTCTTTGCTATTTTTATATGGTTGTTGTATGTTGATGAATGAAGATGACTTGTTCTTAAATACTGAGTGAATATACTGAAAGCATTGATTTTGATCATTTATTTATTGATGAACTGTACTTGTTAAGAAATATTGTTTGTACCTGTTGTGAATCCACACAGAATGCAGTAATAGCAGAAAGGAATATATAAATAAACCTTGACATGACTTGAATCTCCCAGATAATATCTTGATCTCCTGGTTTCCTGCTGGTTTATTAATTTGAAGTAACACAGGTTCTGCCCTTTTGAAAATACAAACTATCAGTTAGCAGCACACACTGCACCCTCAACAAAAGAACCAAGCAGAGAAGAAGGCTTTTCAGAGACAAGAGGAGACACCAAATCTTTCTCTAACAGCCTTCAGCAGCCTAGTGCTCACCAGATGCTTTTAACTTCAACTTCTATCAGCCCCAGCCAGTATGGCCCATGATCAGGAATACTGGAAGTTTTAGTTCAAAAATCTAGAGGGCACCAAATTGTAGAAGGCAATGCTATCATTTAGGGCTCCTCCTGCTGCTGCTGCTGCTCCTCCTTCTGGACTTCATGCCCCTGGCTAAGAAATCCACATCTCCTTTCCATGCAGATTTCACTGTTGAAAACAACCCAGTTGAATCCTGCTAGGAAATTGCAGTGTCGGTATGTGACACAAAGTAATAGTGATATTGTCTGTTCTAGATCAGAGTTGAAAAATTGCCTGATCAGCAGAGAATGGCTGCTATATTAGGTTGCTACAGTACAGATCCTCAATATCAGCAACTGTTCATCAATCTGGTAAGAATGAAGCCAACTCTAAAAACAAACATTTCCTCCATGAACAGCATGTTTGTTATATTTTCTCTTCTGTTTATGACGTCTCTGTCAACTACACTGATTTACATAAACACTGCCAATCCTGGGATGCTACACTCTCAACAAAAGTAGCTGAGTACAAACAGCATTCCTGAGTTTTAATTCAGATTATATAAACATAACAGATGTTGATACAATGAGCCAACAAGAAAATACAACAAAAACACCATTTGAAAGGGGTTTGCGATTAAAACACATTCCAGATTGGCAAAAAAGAAACTGTTAATGGAACAGATCATTTAAATATCAGTATCTGATTCCTTCAGAACTGCAAAGACATAATGCATAGCAGTACTTTTGATGGTTTTCCTGTCTTTAACTATGCCTATAACAACAAGCAGTAGAAATCCCATGCTCATTTTCCTTGAGATATTTTGTCATTAATATGTTAATGGCTGCACTGGAAAGTTAAAGCCAAAACCAGCTCCATTCTGTTGAGACTCTCATTAACTGTGCAAAAGAATTTATATTAAGGACCAACACTACATGTCATGATTGACAACATTTCATTTAACAGTAGTCATAAGACACTCAAAGACACCCTATGCCTTTCTACAAACATGGACTTTTGACATGGCTCACACTCATTAACCCAAAGAAGGTGCTTTTGGAGAATCTTGGACATAATGAAGTGACACAGGATAATTGACAGGTGGTAGATACAAATGATTATGGGCCTTCTGAGATCTTAGTTTATATTTGAAAGCCATTGGGAAGCAATAGTGACTGACCAAGTAGTGCTATATTATGCTTTCAGTGAAGCAGTCCATCAGGTGTCAGCCAGCACATTTTACACCAGCACACTGGTGGTAATTTGCTATTTCCATGTAGAATCCCTGAATATACTTATGGAGCTAAACTGTAGTTACCTTGCTCTGTGATCTGTGTACATTCCTGAAATAACCTAATCTGCTGTGGAAAATGTGTTTTACAAAGGAAAAAGGACCTACTTTAGGGTACAGTCTTATGGTCTTCCAAGACAGGGAGGCCATAGGATTGCGTTCTTGGAGCTGCAATCCCAGAGCCAGGTCCCATCCATCTTGCAGCCACTTTGGAAAGAACTGTACCAGCTGCCCCTGGTAGGAGCACAACTGCCCTGGGAAGAAGCAAAAAGGTGTGTGCTGGGGTGCAGGAAGGCGGAGGCTTGGGCTGAGCACTTACACAGATTCCTAGTCATGCCTCCGCTGCCTTTCCTCCCATCTTGGCGGTTGAGAATGCATCTCTAGGTAGAATGCATGATGTGAGGCACGGCAGCGGTGGAGAGGGCCATTGTACCTCCTTCCATGCATAGGCAGCACGGAAGGCTCTGAACTCAGGGCAGGGCATGGGGCACTGGAATGTGCCATTAAAGTGCAAGTGAGATAAAGAATGCACTCTACCATCCCTATGTTTCATTCTGGAAAACAGGGAGTGGTGAGTCTACACTGTTTTCTTCTAATGTATTCCTTTATTTTATCTTGCAGGAGCCATATATCAACAAATCAGCAATGTCAATTCAGGCTCACTTTTCCCTGCAGCGCACATATACCATCTTCCGGTCTCTGGGTCTTCGGCACCTGACGGTTGTTGATTTACAGAACCAGGTTGTTGGAATAATCACCAGGAAAGATCTGATATCTTTCCAGCTGGAGGAGAAGCTGGGGCTCCAACAGGCATCACAGCAGCCTTACTCCGATGATGAGCTTTTAGACTAGGAAGCAATCTGCATGGGGAATGAGGACGTTGTCTCAAGGTTTTGTTTTACTTTTTAGGGAGGTAATCTTACACTATCCATAATGACAGAGAAAAATAGATGTTCATCTTTGAAGGGTTTCCCCATTCTCCAGAATGTAATTCATGTAGCTCAAATCATCATCATCATGAAACATTTGTTGTTGTTAGGCGCGAAGTCATGTCCGACCCATCGCGACCCAATGGACAACATTCCTCCAGGCCTTCCAGTCCTCCACCATCCCCCAGAGTCCACTAAAGCTCACACCAACTGCCTTAGTGACTCCATCCAGCCACCTCATCCTCTGCTGTCCCCTTCTTCTTTTGCCATCTACTCTTCCCAGCATTAGGCTCTTCTCCAGGGAGTCCTTCCTTCTCATTAGGTGGCCAAAGTATTTGAGTTTCATCTTCAGGATCTGGCCTTCTAAAGAGCAGTCAAGGTTGATCTCCTCTAGGACTGACCGGTTTGATCGCCTTGCAGTCCAAGGGACTCGCAGGAGTCTCCGCCAGCACCACAATTCAAAGGCCTCGATCCTTTTGCGCTCGGCCTTCCTTATGGTCCAGCTTTCACAGCCATACATTGCAACTGGGAAAACCATAGCCTTGACTATACGCACTTTTGTTGGCAGGGTGATGTCTCTGCTTTTTAGTATGCTATCTAGATTTGCCATAGCTTTCTTCCCCAGGAGCAAGCGTCTTTTAATTTCTTGGCTGCAGTCCCCATCTGCGGTGATCTTGGAGCCCAGGAAAATAAAACTTGTCACTTCCTCCATTTCTTCCCCATCTATTTGCCAGGAAGTGAGAGGACCGGATGCCATGATCTTAGTTTTCTTGATGTTGAGTTTCAAGCCAACTTTTGCGCTCTCCTCCTTCACCTGCATCAAGAGGCTCTTTAGTTCCTCTTCACTTTCTGCCATTAGAGTGATATCATCTGCATATCTGAGGTTGTTGATATTTCTCCCAGCAATCTGGATTCCAACTGGTGATTCATCTAGCCCTGCCTTTCTCATGATGTGCTCTGCATATAAGTTAAATAGGCAGGGCGACAGTATACAGCCTATTTAAGAACCTACAGCCTATTGAGAACTCTTTTCTCAATTTTGAACCAATCTGTGGTTCCGTGTCCAGTTCTCACTGTTGCTTCTTGACCTGCATATAGGTTTCTCAAGAGACAAATAAGATGCTCTGGTACTCCCATCTCTTTAAGAACTTGCCACAATTTGTTGTGATCCACACAATCAAAGGCTTTAGCATAGTCAATGAAGCAGAAGTAGATGTTTTTCTGGAACTCCCTAGCTTTCTCCATGATCCAGCATATGTTGGCAATTTGATCTCTAGTTCCTCTCCCTCTTTGAAATCCTGCCTGTACTTCTGGTAGTTCTTGGTCCACGTACTGCTGGAGCCTAGTTTGTAGGATTTTGAGCATCACTTTGCTAGCATGTGAAATGAGTGCAATGGTGCGGTAGTTTGAACATTCTTTGGCATTGCCCTTCTTTGGGATCGGAATGTAAACTGACCTTTTCCAATCCTGTGGCCACTGTTGAGTTTTCCAAATTTGCTGGCATATTGAGTGGAGCACTTTTACTGCATCGTCTTTCAGGATTTTGAATAGCTCAGCTGGAATACTGTCACCTCCACTAGCTTTGTTGTTGCTCAGACTTCCTAAGGCCCATTTGACTTCACATTCCAGGATGTCTGGCTCGAGGTCAGTGACCACCCCATCATGGTTATCAGGGATGTTAAGCTCTTTCTTGTATAGTACTTCTGTGTAATCTTGCCACCTCTTCTTAATCTCTTCTGCCTCTGTTAGGTCCCTGCCATTTTGGTTCTTTATCATGCCCATCTTTGCATGAAATGTTCCCTTCATATCTCCAATTTTCTTGAAGAGATCTCTAGTTCTCCCTATTCTATTGTTTTCTTCTATTTCTTTGCACTGTTCATTTAGGAAGGCATTCTTATCTCTTCTAGCTGTTCTCTGGAATTCTGCATTCAATTGTTTGTATCTTTCTCTTTCTCCCTTGCCTTTCGCTTCCCTTCTTTCCTCAGCTATTTGTAAAGCTTCCTCAGACAGCCATTTTGCTTTCTTGCATTTCTTTTTCTTTGGGATGGTTTTAGTTGCTGCCTCTTGTACAATGTTATGAACCTCCGTCCATAGTTCTTCAGGCACTCTGTCTATCAGATCTAATTCCTTAAATCTATTTGTCACCTCTACTGTATATTCATCAGGGATATGATTTAGGTCATACCTGAGTGGCCTAGTGCTTTTCCCTACTTTCTTCAACTTAAGCCTAAATTTTGCCACCAGAAGCTCATGATCTGAGCCACAGTCAGCTCCTGGTCTAGTTTTTACTGACTGTATAGAGCTTCTCCATCTTTGGCTGCAGAGCACATAGTCAGTCTGATTTCTGTGTTGACCGTCTGGTGATGTCCATGTGTAGAGTCGTCTCTTGGGTTGTTGGAAAAGAGTGTTTGCTATCACCATCGTATTCTCTTGACAAAATTCTACCAGCCTGTGCCCTGCTTCATTTTGTACTCCAAGGCCAAACTTGCCTGTTATTCCAGTTCTCTTTTGGCTTCCTACTTTAGCATTCCAATCTCCCATGATGATAAGGACATCATTTTTTGGAGTTAATTCTAGAATGTGTTGTAGGCCTTCATAGAACAGGTCAACTTCAGCCTCTTCAGCACCAGTGGTTGGGGCATAGACTTGGACTATTGTGATGTTGAATGGTTTGCCTTGGATTCGAACTGAGATCATTCTGTCATTTTGGAGATTGTATCGCAGTACTGCTTTTCCTACTCTTTTATTGACTATGAAGGCTACTCCATTTCTTCTGAGGGATTCTTGCCCGCAGTAGTATACCTGATGGTCATCTGAACTAAATTCACCCATGCCTGTCCATTTTAGTTCACTGATTCCTAAGATGTCGATGTTCATTCTTGTCATCTCTTGTTTGACCACATCCAGCTTGCCTTGATTCATGGATCTTACATTCCAGGTTCCTATGGAGTATAGATCTTTACAGCATTGGACTCTCCTTTCACCACCAGATACATCAGCAACTGAGTGTCCTTTTGGCTTTGATGTAGTTGCTTCATTCTTTCTGGCGCTACTAGTACTAGCCCTTTGCTCTTCCCCAGTAGCATATTGGACACCTTCCAACCTGAGGGGCTCATCTTCCAGTGTCATATCATTTTGCCTTTTGGTACTGTCCATCGGGTTTTCATGGCAAAGATACTGGAGTGGGTTGCCATTTCCTTCTCCAGTGGATCATGTTTTGTCAGAGCTCTCTGCTATGACCTGTCCGTCTTGGGTGACCCTGCACGGCATAGCTCATAGCTTCATTGAGCTATGCAAGCCCCTTCACCACAACAAGGCAGTGATCCATGAAGGTGTCATGAAACATAGGCAATGCTAATTTCTCATAATTACCATATCACAACAGTCTCTCACTATTAAGGCTTAGGGTTCATATAATTGCTGCTGCTGCTGCTATTACTATTATTGTTTTATTGCCCAATAGTCACAGTTCTCTGGGCTGCTCAAAATTCATAGAAACACAAACACAATAAAAAAACTTAAAATTTCAATGAACAAAATTTAAAGCAGAATTTAAATCCATTTGAACAATTTTCAGTACAATTAGACTGACATCCCCCCTCTCTCCCATATATGCTATTAAATGCCATTGAATGTCTGAGAGAAGAGTCTAGTCTTAACCTGGTGCTGAAAGAGTTTGGCATTAGGCAGGCTTTAGTGGGGTGATCTTTGTATAATTATGAGGCCTCCCTCAGAAGAGGTAGTTGAAGGAAGTCCTTGGATGTTGAATCCAGTGTCTGGGTAGATGCATGCTGGGAGAGGCATTACATCTGGTATTTTATTCTCAAGTTGGGTTTGTATGTCATACAGTTCTTCCTCATTCCAATTTCAATAAGATATAATAATAGCACATAAAAGCATTAACAAAAATGCAAACACTATCACAACATTGATGAATAATTATTAATACATTTTATATAGTGAAATCATCACTTGACTGTTATTTGTGTAACATCTTGGATTTTTTAAGTAATAGTGCATCCTCAAGTGTATTAGTATCATTAGCTGATATGAAGTGCATTTAAGGAGAGAAAAGGATGATTTTGAGGTCTTTGAGAAAAGTAGCACCTTTTCTTCTGTCTAAGGCTACATCTCTAGAAAGAGGAAAGAACTTGGGATATATGTAGTAAACTGAGAATATCTCTCATGTGTAATGATAATAAATTCCTTATTGGTTCCCTAGTGGTGATGAGTACATTTGTAAACACTGCAATTGCCATTGCATTAGCAACAGACTTTTATGATATACAGGTAATGCCACTTATACCATGCCAATTATACAGGTACAGATACAATTTTTTCTGAGCTTTTCTGATTGCTTATAGGGACTGCAAATTATGAACTGTCCCAATTGTCTAACATGGTTCTTTACTTCTATATATATGAGGTATGGTTTATTCAGAATACATAAGCACTATTCCATGGCTACACACGCCTCCTAAAATTTATTCTAGGTTATACTTTGCATAATATGTTTGATAATTCATTTCTGCTTTCTGTGAATTTAGGAATATTTGAAGAGCTGGGCTGGATCATGCCAAACTTGTGCAAACTTTTGTTCCCATATTGGCTAACCAGTGGGATGCCCACAGTCAAGACATGAACCCAGTAGCAACCAGCTCATGTTGACCAGCACCTGGCCTCTAACACCAGAGGAAATATGCACTCATCATGATTAGTAACCACTTCGAGCGATATCCTCCCAGAAACTGTCTACCCTGCTTTTAAAGCTGTTCAAGCTGGTGGACCTAATTAGAGCTTGTTGTGGCAAATTCCATAGTTTATATATCCTCTGTGTGAAGATATACTTCCTGTTATCTGTCTTGAAACCTCACCAATCTGTACCTGGGTCACCTTAGATTCTAATATGCGTGGATGCCTCTCTGTTCTCTACTATGATCCACGTCATATCATGCATAATTCTGTCCCCCACCTACCATTTCCTTTTTTAAACTGAAAACCCCCAAATGATGTAGCTTATTCATTGGAGAAGTATCCAACATAAAAGAGCAGAGAGAGAATGCCAGCTAAAATCTCATGTTCAAAAAACAAGGACGCTTTAAAATAAGGAAGTGTAGCCCAACAGGCCTATATTTGGAGAGAATTGCAAAGCTGAAGCAGCATCACAGAGAAAAAGAATCTGCTCTGCAGACATATAATGCAAACACATGAGAAGAAAGAATGCTTTCCTTTGCTTTCACAATTATATGCTGTATTTTCCTTGCTCTCAAAATGAAACAAAATGAAACAACCCACCAAAAATGTCACACACAGATACGAAACCAGAGGGTCATGTTAGCATTTAATGAACCTATAAACAGTTGTTATTAGGGAATAGTGAGTTCATTATGCATAATTATGAGAGCCAGTTTGGTGTAGTGGTGAAGAGCATGGGACTGGGACTCAGACGATCTGGGTTCGAGTCCCCGCTTGGCCATGGAGCCAACTGGGTGACTTTGGGCCAGTCACAGACTCTCAGCCCAACCTACCTCACAGGGATAAGATGGAGATAAGATGTGGGGGGATAAGATGTTGTGGGGATAAGATGGAGGAAGAGAATGATGTACGCTGCCTTGAGCCCTTTGTAGGAAAAAGGCAGGATATAAATCCAAAAATAAATAAATAAAATAAATAAAAATATAAATGTTTCATGTCAATGCCCCGCCTCCCCGCCAGTCTCCTGCAACACATTTACAGCAATAATTTTTTTGAAGATCCCAGTGAAGTGTTACTACCAAGAGATAAGAGTGAAATTGTCCGCCTTTGCTTATTAAGAAAATGACAGTTAAAAGAATTCATATCAATGTGAATCTTTTACCAATCATGGGGTTTAGTAGCTCTGCATCTCTCAAATATGATTAGAATCTTCATGAGTTTCTAAACAAACCATGCAGTAGTAGTGCTAGAAACACTTCCATGCAGGCAGAAAACATTAATGCCCGAACTTAATTTAACATGGCTAGTGAGATGGGTGAAAATGATAGGCTAGTATCATTGTATTATTAATGATTAACTTAATACAAAATTCTAGGCAATGAAGAATAATAGAAAATAATGCTGAGCCTGTTGTCCCAATCAAATAACTGGTTTAAAATAAGAATGTGGTTATCATGGAAGCTTAGCTTATATCCCAATGTTTCCTCTCCACTGGGCCTCTATGTTTGAATCTTCTTGACACCTCAGGAATGTCAGTCTTATCTGTCCTGCCCAAAACATGTATGTCCAGTATAGAGTAGGTGAAGTTAATAAACAATGCCCTTTCCCAATGTAGGTCTTGAGGAAAGAGGAAAAATTAAAACTGCTTGATCTTGGAGGTGACCTGCAACTGCCTGCATTGAGCCTTATCTTGCTAACCAAATAGTAAGCACATAGGGTTTAAGGTGGGGCCTACTTGTACAGCCCTTTAGGCTCCAGCATAGATGCCAGGACATAACATGTGCCTGCATGTCATGGTCTCAGCATGCCCTGTTCTCTCCGGCAATAGCCACAGAAGGTGTTTCTGCTGTGGATTATTTTATGACCATGGGGACAAATATTGGAGTTCAAACATGTACATTTTGGACCTTTAGCAATTTTTAAAGCCAGTTCTTCTGCCCACAAAACTCCAGCAGAAGTGGTGAAGCACCTTTCTTAGTTGTGATGGTACTAATGAGAAAATTGTTTGTGTCTTTATGTATCTTCATGTTAATGGTATTTTTCCTTGAGATAAGTTCATTTTGTAGCATTGTTGTGCAATATTTATGTTAGTAATCTTTGCCGTTGTTTTACTACTAAATAAAACCTGTATAGCAGTTGTTTGATCACAACCCAGTGTATAAATCCACGAATACCTTAAAAGGGATCCTTGCACATAATGTTACTGGAAAATGGTGATTCACTTTATGAATAATTGTATTAGGTTTTTTTCAAGCAAAGTAGTAAAGGTGTGTGGGGATCTCATGAAATTGATGCACAAAAATTATTCAGACAAATCAGTGGAAGAATATGAAGATGAGCAATTATCTCTTTCTAGAAACAGAACCATTTGTAGATGTCAAAATTAGGTGTAAAGAACTCACAGGAAGTGTGAGTTCATTGCAGGATGGGGTGCTGGTGCATCATTTGGTAGAGCTTATCCTTTAGCATTACCTTTCTTTAAAACTATTTGTGACTTTATAAGAGGATGAATTACTTGTTTCATTGTATTTCACTTGAGCTTCAAAACGGGGCTTAATAACTTCTTTGAGATGCTGATTCACAGCTTCATTTGTCAAAGGAAGCATTACAGACACATCCGTTTGAGAAAAGTGGAGAATAGAAGAAAAGAGAGTGGGCAGACTGTGGAGGAGTGGCAGAAACAAGTCTTGTTCAGACTCTTTGCATATCTAGGCATGCTGAACTTCTATATTTAATTCAGGGGATGGGCTGTAGCTCAGCACTGGAGTGCCTGGTTTGCATCCAGAAGGCCCTGTGTTGACTCACTGACATAAGCAAGTGGGGCTGAGAAAGAATCTTGTCTAAAGCCCTGGAGAGCTGCTGCCATTCTGTGTTGACAGTACTGGGCTAGATGGACCCAGTTTAAGGCAACTTCCTGTGTATTTCTCAACGGGCTTGATGGGAAGGGTCAGTATATTTTCTTCCAGTTTTGCAGAATCATAGATTCATTAAATAGCTTTGCTGTAGATAGACTCTGTCACCGTTCTTTCAATTTGTGCTCCTTTCATAAGATTTCCAACTTGTTTACTTCAATATTTCCAGATATGCTGCATGTTCATGAGCATCCTTAGCTCTGCTGTCTCTGACAGACAAGCTCTCAAACCGAGGCTGGTTGCATATAAATGTGTAAATAAAAAAACAAAAAAACAAAACAAAACAAAACAAAAAAACTAAAATGTAAGGGTCTGATGCCTTGGGCTGTCTTCTCTGCAAAACTTCACAGTCTTCTCAGTTAATTGCATGTATTTGTGTTTATGTACAAGAATTCGGTCTATGCAGTGTTAGTTAAAAGAAGCTGGATGGACTTAAACACTTGCAACATCTTTTTGACCAAGCATAACTGACAGCGACAGAACCTCTTAATCCATAGAGGAAACACAGAGCATTTTCAGTTAGAGACTACAATGGTTTGGGATGGCCCCTGGAGCATGACACATTTCTTTCCATCTGCTCATTGCCGACATGCCACAGCTCATTCCTCCAAAGTGAACCTTCCTCAGCAAGTTAGTTCATGAGGATACAATCATCTACTTTAGCATCAGGTTTATTGCCTTCAGCAAAGTAATGCTGACATGTGGTGTTGGTGAAAATGCCAAACTGAAGTACACTGTCGAAGAAGGGTGCAGAATTTCCTGCTGTTTTTGGCCTTGTTTCTTTTTAATTCAGAGTGAGTCTTTTAAAGGATGCTATCATGTCCCTGTTTTATGTGCCTTTGGGTGTTCTTTCTGTAGCTTTTTTATTACTAAATGTTTGAATTACTTGAAGCCTGAAAACCAGCTGCCAGTAGAAACCACTAGATGCCACTCTTTCCAACATGTTCAAAAATCTTCACAGGACTTGCTTAATGAACTGAAATGAGTCACATGCACAGCCCACCGTGTTTGAATAGAACTGTAGCACCACAGTACTGCAAAAATGACCTCAGTAGATGTTTATCGTTTTTGGATCATTTTCAGTAGTTTTCTGCCAAGCTAAAATACAATACAAGTAGGACTAATGTCTAGGGGTATGATACTCAAAGCCTCCACTTGCTTAACCCTTAAAAGGCTTTAAAAAAGAACATTATTTAAATAGGATGGTTTTGCAGTTTAAGTTCGTTCATTGTTTCTGAAAGAGCAACTTGTTATTCCATTCCTCAGGGGGAAAAAGTGAGTGAATTGAAACAGCAAGCCAGTAGCACATCTGCTGACCATTTGTTGCTCATTGGTTCATGGTTCCTTCTACATCAGCCTGTGTCAAGTCTATGGCTAGCAAGTGCAACATTGCAAAGCAAGCTGTCGATCTGAGATTTCATGGATATCACAGATTGCCATTATGCAACCTCTGTTATCTGATGTCTCAATCCAGTATGTGATCCCCATGTAGTTCCATATTAACAAAGCTCTTCATAAATTTGCACTATTTACCATTCTAGCATTTCACTGGGTGTTCATGGAGCTACATGTAGATTTGTTTTAAGTACGCCTAACTCTATGTTGGAACTATGGTCAGTTTGTAGAACTTTGGCAATTCAGTACCACTAACGCAATAAAAATAAATATCAAGGACGTACTTGTCATGTGGACATGAATATTAAAGGAATACAAAGCCTGAAAAGATTAAAATGTGGCTTATGAATATAGTAAACTGTTCACTTTATTCAAAACAATGATTTTTCAAGAGGGTCACATATTGTGCAATTGAAAATGAATTTGGTATCCTTGCTAATATACATGCTGAGCCATGAAAAAAATGTTCCTGAATTTATGCTAGCTTTATGCATTCTGCAGAATGTGTGCCCTGTGAAAGCTGGACTGTGACTCTGATCTGCCCTAATCAACAAAGGAATGAAGGAGGAGTGATGGCAGTTGCAATCCTGCAACAAGTTGGACCATAAATTGCCACTGCTGGTCTTTATTTGGTTTCTGAGATAAATACAGTCCTTTTTTCAGGTATATGGTCTAAGAATGTAGCAGACACAACTTGGAAAGCATATTGGAACTGCACCTCTGCGTAGTTTAGAGTTATGTACATATTTCATATATAAATGCAGTTGACCAGTTTCTAGGATGCATAATGAATTTAAGGTGGAGAATCAACACATGTTTTTAACATATATAGTACAGTTGTTCCAAAACTGTCTTATTTTTGGAATGCAGGTGAAGAATGCTTGTTTGAATGTTCTCCCATTTGAAACAAAAAACAACAACAAAAGTAATATCACACCTCGTATGTGAACATCTCTCATATTTTAGGAAGAAGGAGTCTAGTCTTCCATGTTTAAGAAAATTGTGATGCAGAAGAGAACTTAATGCAGGCTCACCTTCACTATGCAACTTCACAAGTGGCACAGGTTTGCATGCAATGTCAACCTCAAATATGGGTTGAGTATGGGCTTTTGTTAAATTGTGGGTTATTGTGATGTGTGAGCTCTTCAATAAAATTTAACTGTGCTTTAACAATCCAGAAAGAGAACCTATGGTTTGTTCTTGGTCATTTTAGGGTTATAGGAATATATTTAGGGAAAGCAGTTCTTAGGCTGGACAAGTCATAAGAATGATTTTGATTTCATATCTGCTATGGTTTGTGTGTTCCTAATTTCCCTTCCCTCTTTGAAATCACTGTAAGTGAGAGGCAGAGAACATTAGCAGAGATGCATGCTCTAGAAAGTGTCTTCATAACTCCAGCCAGTGCTTATACCAGCTGCGGAAAGTTCTGAGGCAAACTGGAGTGCAAATGTTTTAGTTGTTCTTCTTTGTCTCCTCCGTACATCTCATGTCCCTCCTTGGTTGGGTATCCAACATGATAGGTCCTCAGCACAATTTCACTTTCTGTCTTCCCAGACAGGAGAAAAAGAATGACTGTCAAAATCTCAGAGGGGTGGGAATGCATGACAGTAGAAGCAGCAGCAGAGCCCACTCACAATTCCTGGCATAGGAGTTATACTGCAAAGATGGCTGGAGTACTTGCAGTTGACTAATGGCTACTATGTTCTGTGTAGCTTAAAAGGCTTGCTTCCAACAATGTAAACATCAGTTGGCCTAGATAAAGGTATTGTCTCATTTTCTCTTTTATTGTATGTTCAGTATTTATATTTCTGGTACTAAGAAGTATTCAGGCCAAACTGAAAATAATTGTGGGAATAGCCTTCCCAATTCTCACTCTTTGAAAAGAAGTTTAAATTTGGCAAGCTAAAGGAGAGCATAAGTGTAATGGAGAATAACCACACACACATGCAGAAACAGACAGAGATATTTCTTTTCAAAGTTCTCTTAAGAATAAAAGCAAAAATGCCTCTGAACAGACTCTGATTAAGTGAGGGAAAATGAACTTTCACTAAAGCCGTGAAATGTATTTGAAGTTTGTCAAGTGTGTGCTTGTAAAATGATGAGTTCCTTTCTTGTAATGGCTCACATATATTACGAGTAACACATGAAGTATTTCATTATCACATAGCCTATAGCTGCCCCCATCAATTTTAAACAGGGAAAAGGGCTGTATTCTATTTGCTGATTTAAAGGTTTGATCTTGTTTGCATTTAAGGTGACAAACAAATGGTAAGACAAGTATCCTGTTTGCCATGAAGAGCCCCTGCTTAAATGCATAATCTCCAAAAAGCTGTTATTCATTACTCTGTTTTTTTCTATATTCTAAACAGTATTTGCACATATAACCAGCCTTGAACACAACAAATCAAGAAGGAATTGTCACCAGGCAGATGGCCAACATATTGAAAAGATGGAATACACTGATTTTCCTTTTACAGGAATCTTGGCCTAATGGCGAGCTAACACAAGCACCTGAGAACAAAATTCTGAACTGGATAGGTCTTTAGTCTGATCCAGCATGGCCCTTTTTAGGTCCTTAAACCATTTTTATGTCACACCAGGATACACAGTTCTTTTCAGGGTACTGTTTTGAAAGATACTGAGATTAAATGTCTTCAGTTCATATGTTAGTCTGGGCTCTTCAGACAATGGCATCAAAGACAATGGCATGCTCTTCTTCCTTCCACCACATAACTAATAGATCATATGAGCAAGTGTCTCCATAAAAATACCTCATTAATACAAACTTTTTTTGTCAAAAGTACTTGAATGCAGTTACTCTACCATTCCTCAAGTTAAAGTTACAAATGATTGAGGCTGAGTTTTGTTTGCAAATGCACCTTCAGGGCTTTGCTATATCTGTGTAACTTCTTGTTTGTGTCTCAGTGGCTGCATGCACATGGAAGAGAATGCTTTGGGCAAGCTGTGTACACTCCTATCACTCCCACTTGGTTTCTTCTAACACTATGACCAGCTAAACCAGAGAAAAATGGATAATTTAGTAAAGGGGCAGGCAGCACTTAGCCTCAGATATTTGGATTACAAATCCCATCAGCCCTGGCCAGAATAATTGTTAGCAAGGGAATACAGGAGTTGCAGGTCAAAATAACTGGAGGAATGGAGACTGGAAAGGACTCAGGAAAAGCCAATCCATTGTGAGATCCATGGTTCAGGTTCATAGAAATTGAACCTCATTTGAATCTATTGTAGATTTCTCTGACATACCTACTCCCAAGTAAGTATTTAAATAACTGCAGTTATAATCCTTTGCATATTACCTTGGAGTAAGTCATCCTCCACAGCCCCCAATCCTTGGAATGAACTGAAGACAAATTTGTAGATACATTATTAAAAACTATGTTCAGATTTTACTTAAAGCCTGTTGCTTTGCTTAATTTTTAAATAAATGTAAGCAACTGGGGCAAAGTAGGGATGGGAAGAAAAAAAAAAAGAAACTTCTAGCTGACCTTTCTCATTTTAATGAAAGGCAGATTTTTTATTCTGCAGTCTTAATTCAGTGGACCTGGAAATTAATGTAACCTTTACAGGTTTTGTTTAAAAGTGCATTTAAAATTATCTAGATTGTTGTTAAAATTGCTGTGTTCAAGTCTGATGCTCATAAGATTTGTAGTGCTTAATGTTTTCAAGCTGCCCAGAAATTCTTGATCGTGGGAATCACATTTAATAATAAAAAGTCCATTATCAACCCTTCCCATGCTATGGTTATACAGAGAAGGCAGACTACCAGAACAATCCTGAATATGTTGACTCCAAGTCCTATTGAGTTGGCTGGGACTTACTGTCTAGCAAATATATTTAGGATTCTGTACTTCATTTAGGGTTATGGACATTCTTTTAATTTTTGTAAGACAAAAAAATTATAGTGGAGATTTCAAATGCTTTGGTTTAAATATATAGATTAAAAATAGAAAGCCTACCTTGTCCCCACAGGCTATGATTCCCCTTTGCTGTTACAAATTCACAAGAATTTTAGCATATGTACTTTCCTGGACTATCAACAAATGATTACAGTCTCCTTAATTTGGAGAATGAGGGACAGGAGGGAAGCAAGACATGTTGGTTTCAACTCCAAATATTTACTAGGAAATGAGTCCCATTGGACATATATAGGATTTCTCTACATAAGTTGTTAAACCAATCTAATTATGTGATGTAGATCTGCTCCTCATGTTCTGCTGGCAAATGTGATGTAGTAGTAAATTCAAAGCATAGATGCTCATCATGAGAGCTGCACTTATATGGTGAGCCCCCAAATTCTGGCTAATGCCCTGACCCATATCAATAAATTAGTTGTAGTAGTTCTTATCTTCACTGGGGACAAATATTTTATAAAATGATTTAGTATTCATTGCCTATTGAAGACCAGGTCACTCCCAAATACTTGGTTAAAAGATGGATATCCCACAATTATATAATATTGCTGAGAAAATTCATTCCCTTGGAAGCAACAGGCAAGTCTGAGGGATGTGGCAGATGACATCAGCATCCCTGCTTATCAAAAGGTCCAGGTGCTCACTCCTGTGAGCTCCATTGAACCATAGCTTCCTTGCAGTATGAACTCAATACTAATTTTGTGTTCTGCAATTTGTTCTCTATGTATTCTCAGTTTTGTCCCCTAGAGGATTCTTCTGTTTTTGCTCACATTCAGTAACATCATGTTTTGGGGTGGTACAATAGCAAAGCTGATAGCAAACATCACATTCAGTAACATCATGTTTTGGGGTGGTACAATAGCAAAGCTGATAGCAAACCATATCCTTAGTGTGTATATGTGTTTGCTCATGAAACACTTTTGAGATATTTAGCCTATCTTGTGCCTACAGACTGTGGGCAAGTCATGAAATGGAATACAGGACACATCATATCAAGCACTTGATAACAGGTGGCAGAAATGAGGCCCCGTTTTGGTCCTTTCTGAACATGTGTTTCTTAGATGTTCTGCTCCTTCAGTAATTTGCCTGCTCAGCAGGCATTTGTTTCATACAGCAGTCCAGAATTAGGAGGAACATGTTTTGCACTCTTCTGGAGGACTATAGCATGCATTTAAGGGTACCACATAAATGTTTGGTCATAGTAATAGTATTAAAACAGTAACCCATATGGTTTTGATTTTTGGCCCTCAGTTGCTAGATAGTATTTTGCCAACAACAACCACAGAAGAACTTTTATGGAATTTGCTGAGTCATCATTTAGAAGAGAGACCATTGCAATTTTGGCACTGGCACCTGGAGAGCTCATTGAAGATTATGAATTTGTTCTCTCTAAAACATCATAGGTATTATTATAGCAATTTCCATAACAACTTTAGGCCACCCTTGATAGCATGGTCCTTCCAGCTCCTATTTCCTTCATACAAACCAGACTTTTTCTACCTGCTGAGTTCTTGCATGTGTAAAGATTGTAACATTTGCTAAATTTATAGATGCTTCAGTGCCAAACAGCACAGAAGTATGCTGGATGCTGAGAAATGTTGGATTGAACATTATTCTTGTTTCGTTTCATCCTCTGCAACATTCTGCATGGGTGTTGATTTGTTAATTGAAGCAAAAAATTCATGCTCCTACATTTTTAAACTTTAAAGACCTGGGTAGCAACATTTTTAAAAAGGTAAGACTTAATATTTTTGCTTGCCATGTTTACTTAGAAGGAAGCATGAATGTCATGTCTACTCAGTTGTAAGTTGGACAAGTCTCTGCACTACAAGGTTAAGAAGAAAGAAGAGATTTCTTCCCCAGGCTCTATGCAGTGTGCCACAAAAGAAAAAAGCCATTGTGTTTGATTAGCTGTACATTGGAGAAAAGAAAGTTTTCCTCTGCAACAGGGGCAGAGGGATCAGGGGAGGAAGCTGCTGAATCAGATGGGGAAATGAAACTCTGTAGCCTTAATAAGGTCCCCAGGTTAGAAGCTCCCCTTCTCTGCTCTACGCACTTACCTGGGAATAAGACCCATAGAACTCGGTGAAACTTATTTCAGGATAGGCATGTATAATGTTACCCAGACAATTCTCACACTTCAAAAGCTGGGAGTACTTGTAATATGATGATTCATTTCAGTACAGTTATATTGCACTCTTCTATGTAACATGTAAAGCATATTTAAAATACTATGCTGTTAATCTTGCTTCTAAGGAAGTGACATCTGACTCTGAGTAAGGCAGCTTTGAGCGGCTGATTCCAGTGGCATAGGGCACATTTAGACTGGCTCTAAATTCTCTTTGGACCTGATGAAAATGGTGTGCCTCTATGTGGAGATGAGGTGGAGGGTTTGGACCCGTGGAAACATTGGGGGATTTGAGCAGCTGTTGTAGGCACTACTGCAAAATGCCTCCCACTTTTGTTTAGTGGCTACAGTGAAGGTCTGGGTCAGATCAGCCCCCCACTGGTGGCTTGAGAGGACAGGCAGCCTTGCATCAAGCCTGCAGATGCTGACAGTGATTAGAACCACTGCAATCACAGAAACCAGCTGGAAGCCACAGCAAGCGCTGCAAGAGGCTACTCAGCCCTGCCCAGCCTCACCACAGCAAGATGAACCTGAGTGTCCCTGCCCCTGCCCCTCCCTTGGGTTCTCTCACTTCTTCGCCAGGTGCCTGATCCTTGTCTGTTCCTGATCTTGCTTTTGCTTCTGGTTCTGCGATGTCTTGTTGATACCCAACCCTTGCTTTTACCTCTATCTGCCTTTGCTTTTGGCCCTACTGCATTTTACTAAGACCTCTACCAGCCCTTATCTTGGGGCTTCTGCTTGGTGCACCAGGCTGACAGCCTGGCCAGTCAAAGGACAGATAATTTATCAAAGAAACTGAGTATAAAAGGAGGAAAGGTCTTTAGAAAGAACTCTAAAGAAAATCCACATTGCACAAAAGCACAACAAAATACCTATTCAGAGATACAATCCTATGCATGTTTACAAGGAGTCTAATAGAAATTATGCCTGAGTAGAGCTACACAGGACTGCTTTGCTCATACCATCCACATAAACACTTTCTCCAGCTTCAAAGGAGAAGAAAATCCTCCCCCACCCTGTCTCAATAGAAAATCCCCAGTGCAGTTGGCTGCATTGCTGTGCAACTCCCTGCCTTTGGATGTCGGGGAGACACCAGTATTATTGTTTTCCATGCTTCCTGGGGAGGCAAGAATCATTTCAGGAAATCTTTGATTGACCAGCCACCGTTATTGATACGGTTATCCTTTTGTCTCTTTTATCATTTTGTTGCATTTTTAATTGTCATATGATGCTTTGATGACTTTACTCCATGGAGTGCCGTGAATCCACTCCATTCCCCTTTGTGAAAACTGAGCAAAGAGACTGTGAAGGAAAAGAAAAGGCTAGTGGTTGGGAGAAGATATAGTGAGATATAAGAGGAAGAGAGTAAGGTGAGAGACTGGGAGGAAAGGAAAAATAGCAAGAGAAAGAGCATGTCTAGAGCAAGGACAGAAATCGTGAGGACAGAGGCTGGGTGTATATTTAGGGGCAGAGAGAATAAAGGCCTCTGTGGTGGAAGAGAAAAAATCTCTGCCTGCCTGCCTGCCTGCCAGACAGACAGACATTTGATCAGTGGCAAGTACAGGAATAGGAATCAGGGCCTTGTGCCCTTACATTGTTTAAGTTTTAAAAAGTTAAAGTAGAATTTTAAGGGAGGCAGGGATGGAAAGCTTTGCGGGAAGTCCCCATGGGTGCATTGTTGCCTATGAGAGTCACACTGGAAAACATAGGAAAGTACCAATTTGAGAGCACTAGGACAATCCTATGAACCCTGGACAGTGGCTGGGAGACACAGGATAGTTAAAATTCTTAACTTCAAGCTCAGAGACTTGGAGTGCTGACTTTGGAGCTCAAAACTAGAACTCTTTCCTCCCCTCACACCTGTTGCAGAATGATCCACAGCGGCTGCTGTCGAGGAAAAGCCTTTCACAGGGCTTAAAGGAGGCATTTCAGAGGTATGGAGGAGGAGATGGGGCAACCATGATATGCGATACCGTGAAGCTGCTTCACCCTTCTTCCTGCCCCCTTTAAGACACTGCTGTTAGGTGGTAAAAAATGGCATCTAATGAAAATGCAGCAGCATAAGTGAGAAAGTTAGGATTGTCTCCACTGGGATCAGTACACTGGACTAGCTAGGCACTTGGTCTGAACTGGTATGACTTTCCGTTTCTTTCTCTCCCCCCCACCATGTGTGTGTCAAATAGTATATCTTTGAAATAGCATCAAATATTCAATAGCCCTTGAATAGAAATGAACCTTTGTCTCAGCTTTAATGGAAAACAAGGATGGGGAAAAGTGCGAGTAAGAGACTAATTATGCCGTCTGGATTTGCAAAGCTGTCGCTGTTGTTAACATAAGAATAAATGTTGGCTTATCCTAAAAAGGCAAGGCAGTCATGGACAGGTTTCATGGACAATCCCCCCACCCCACCCCACCCCACTGATGAATCCTTGAAGGAAAAGCAGCTACAAGGGTCCCTGTTCTGTGAAGGTTGCCCTGGTGACTTGAGACAGTGTTGCATTAGCCATCATACAGCCCTGCACCACCATAACATGAAAGTCCTCCTCTCCTCTTCTGAACAGCACAAAGTTGTAACAAAATGCTGATAGGCACCATAAAGCAGGAAAGATGGCCCTTTACAGCATCAATTAGTGCCCCCAAAGTACAACTTGAGTTTACTGATTTTTAGGCTTAAGTTGATTATTGTTCATTATAATACACAAAGAAACAATAAACCAAAGACAGATGGTTGACTTTAAACAACTCATTCCCTATGCACCTTATTGGATACTAAATAAAGCAAAAGAAAAGAAGTAAAATTCAGTGTAAATGCAAACGATAAAGTCTGAAATGGTTTCATTCTCACAAAACTCAGGTTGAATTGATGGGATCGCCTTGCAGTGCTACTCTCTAAACCTAAGAGCCTGAAACTTTATTGTACTTAGAGTCTGATTCTCATTTACAGTTAATCTCTCTGTTAATAGTATCAGTCTGGTTTGTTGCAGATGCTCTTGATGTAATGTGTATCAAAGAAGAACTGCTGCATTGCCCTGTCTGTGCCAGGAAACTAAAAAACTAACAATATGTCTAAAATGGGAACCACTTATTATTACTGAGAAGCTCCGCCATGATAGCTTCAGAGCTCAGGCTATTTGGATTTAGATTTTTTGTTGCCATCACATCCACACTTTCCCTCACATGTTTTCAGTTCTGGAAAATGTGGTGCAGTAAGGGTCTTATGGCACTTACATGTATGAGGTAGGGGATGTGTGATGGTGGAAAATCTGTTTTGTTAGAGGCTGACAGATTTAGCAGCATTTCCAATCTGGCAAATGGGAATGGACCATGATGGATTTCATTTGGGGTTGGCAGTGCAGGGTGGGGGCGGGGCAGTTCTGAATATATATGCAAAATAGCTATATACATTGAGAACCAAGGTCAGCATATTTGTAGCTTTATTTGTGCAAAAGATTTGCACAAATTGTGTCTTTTGTGCACATCTGATTTTTTAAATTTGTATAAATGAGTTCAGGATCTTTTTAATATTTTAATTAATTAATTAATTAATTCATAATACCACCTATTACCCAGAATGGTTCTCTGGGTTGTTCACAAAATCAAAATAAACAAACGCAATATATAACAATGAACCAGGAACATTAAAATCAAACATAAGTGATACAACAATAAAATAGAAACAACAAAATGGCCACAACAAGCCTGCAACACTCATGATCAGGTTAATCCAAGGGCACAGCAACAATAAAATACAGTAAAATGCAATAACAACAAAATAAAAAGATTTTTAAAATAAAAGACTTAAAATTATATAACCATTAAAAAATTGGGTGAATAATGAGGTTTTTACCAGGCAATGAAAGGGATAAAGTGTGGGTGTATCTGCCAGAGAAGCTGATTCCACAGATGGGGTGCCACAGCCAAAAAGGCCCTTTTCCTAGTGGCCACCATCTTTATTTCCTTTAAAGATGGCTTGTTGAAAAAAACCTCAGATGATTACCTCAAGGCATATATGAGAAGAGGAATACCTTTAGATAACCCAGCTCCAGGTCATGTTAATATGAGCATTGGTGTGGCATATTTCCTTGGTAAATATTTTTGGCATAGAGAAAAGATGAAATTGATGCTTGTCATATTCCCTACTTAACAAATGATTTGTTATTCTCAATTGCATATGCATTATAGTTTTCTACTAAGGCTATGTGATTTGTGCACATAGATAGACCACTTTTATAATTTTCAGTTACACAGTTTTAGCTCCTGTGATTTGTGCACTGGCATCATTTTTAGTGTCTTTCCTTCATTTTCCCCACCAGTATTATGTACACAATATTTGATTTCTTTCCCTTATAAAATGGGATGTAATTCATGCAAGTTATTTGAGGAAAACCCTCAAAAATTTGCATGAATTTTTGACTGCCCAATTTCCTTACTTAAAAAGAAAAATAAACTGGCACAAACTACATTCTATTTAAAAGAAAAGAAATACATGTGCTGGGTCAAATAGTATAATGTTGAATTGACATGAGGATGGAGAAAACAAAGCAATTTTAAAGGCTGAGTTGGGAAATCCATTGGAATTTTGCCCCTAAATGGATATTTCATATATCTGTAATATGAGGATCCTGTGAGTAGTATACTAGACTACCTGCCTTTAATGTAATTAAAGTTCATGATCTGTATTTTTGCTACCTTGAGGAGTTGACTTCCTGCGGTATGTAAAACTTGAGAAGTGCAGATACCTTCTTGACTGTTCTTCACCAAACAAGCCTTGAGGGTACCTTATATTGGCCTTTCTAAAAGTCTTAGGCTTAGATATAGTTTAATTCTGAAGCATCACTTAAGCACCCTTCATGATATTCTTTCCTTTTAAGTACCTCTGCCTAACTGTCTTTTCAAATCATGGCTTTTGTAATGCTTGGTCAGCAGGTTTTAATTCAGTCACATAGTTGGAACCCAAATGACAGCTTTCTTACGTTCTCTCAGTGTCAAGTTACATTCTCTTTGTTCTACTCTAACCTGCATCTTCTGAAAGTTGTTGCTTCCCCAACTAATTTGGGTTAATCAGTGTATGGTATGAATATATTGAAAAGTATTTCATAGTGGAAAGTGTAGGCTGGATGCTATTAAGATCCTCCTGTCTGATTCTGTGATCTCAAGTTTAGTGCTATCTTCTTATACTTCTTCTGAAATTTTGTATGTTGTGTGAAGTAATACATTCATTGGGAAAAGCAGATTATTTTCATCTGTGAAGAGCTTTGCAGCCAACTACCCTTTTGAACATTGTGAGAAACAAAGTATTGAAGTTGGAAAAGTATTGCAAAGGTATTGCAGGAGAAAAAGTGCTCTGCTTTTATTTATATGTGGAAGAGATCTCTCCATCAGGATTCCAGCTGGAAGGAAAACACAATCTCACTAGTTGAGAGAGGCCTCATTTTTCTCTTCATGATCTTGCCCCATTCTGTTCAAGAAAAAAATAGACCTTGAATTAAAATCAACATGGCTGTGCCTCTGGCTTTGTATGGCGGCAAGTGGAGTTTCAGAATTAGAGGCACATTTTCACCCTTTAAGCACTCTTGGTTAACCATGGTAATTGTGTGAACCCCAAAAAAGATTCATCAGGGAAGGGATATCTATACCCCTGTGGCTGTTTGGGCACTCCATAGCTGCTACTGATGCCATGTTTCCCTGGGGAGAAACATTTAAGCATTTGAGGGTGTGGGAAAGGTGAGCAACAAGGGTTGCATTCTGCTGGTTGCTTGTTACCCACCCATGGTTTAGGGATCGCCCTATTACTCCTCTGTTCTTCCCCCACAAGCTACAAAGCATACAGGAAGAGGAGTTGCACTGCATTTTCTCATGGAGAGGCAAAATGTGTGTGTGTGTGTGGGGGGGGCATTGGCTAAACTCACACATTTGAGAGGCACTAATCAGTGGGGAAGGATCATGGGGGAAGAAATGAGTGGAAGCTACATATTGCAACCCTATTGGCATAAAAGTTATTTTGATACCTGTCTACTCTGAATGAAGTAAAAGGTTAGCTGATCATGTTTGGGCTGAGTAGGAATTTTGACCTTTGAATCTGGATTGTCTGTAGACTAAGGTCAGTTCTTATCCTCTCTGCTCTGTCCAGTTAGGGGTGAGCTAGTTAACAGTAAGAAAGATGCTGATTGGATATCCTAAGCCTAAATTGGGGAACCTGGGGGCCTCCAGGTAATCTTGGATGCCAACTCTCATAGATCACAGTCATTTAGGAGAACTGTAAACCAACCACATCTGGTAGGCTTCAGGATCCCTATTCTGGCGTAAATTATCCATATCTGTTTTTAGTGGCAGGACAAGATGGAAGAAGGAGAGACCCATCATTGGGGAGGCTTGTGTTTAAAAAAAACTCATAGAACTGAAATTTGGGGCTTGCAACCTCAGCAGCAGAAAATGGTGCATCTTTGTGGCTTATGCAGACAGAACTTTAAGGCTCAGAGGGTGGTAGTGCAAGCCACCACCCTACAGCACAAGCTCCAGGGTGCCCTTTCATTCCACATTCATTCTAGATCTCCTACATTATGAGTTTATAAAATTGCAGCTCTAGTGTCTTGGGTGTGGGCGCAACCTCTGACAGATGAAAACCATTTGTTTCAGCTAAGTTCCATTGAAAGAATGAAATAGGACTTGGCACAGCCCAGTTCACTCCTTGTTTACTTGCAAGAAAAACTCACCATGTTCAACTGTAAGGAAGTGTCCTGCAGCCTTAATTGTGTTGAGTAATTTAAATCCTTGGTTTCTGTAAGATTTGGGTCTGGTTCACACAACAGGATCTCCTCTGGCAATGGTTTCTGGGCAGTTGTGGGACTATCAGTGGATGCAGAACTGTTTTTGCTTTTTATCAGAGTGGGACAGCTCATTCAGGCAGCAGAAGCTGGGATCAGGAGGCAGAGGTAAGGTGCTGGAGGATAGGCCAGTGCATCCTAAGTATGCTTGCCGAGGTACAATGGATGATGCAGTATACCATTGCCAATGCTGAAGTAAGGGTCAGCTAATTTTCTGGTTCACTTATGTATCTGAAATGCAGGAAGGGGCATAATTTTCACCTTTGCTTCAGGTGGCAAGATTTGTTGGGATGGCCTGAGTCTGCTTGCAACCTAGACAGGATTACCTGTGTGTGTGTGTGCATGCTTTACATAAACACAGTAGCTTGGAAAGTCTATTTCACATGGTGCCTCCACCCAGCCCACCTGCACCCACCCCCCTAAAATAAAAGCATGGATTACTGCAATTCTTTCATGCAATTTTGCCTGGGTTGCAATCCTCTTAGCCACCCTGTGCACTCTACTCCAACAGGCAATTGTGTAGGGAATGCTAGCAGATGCATGAAAACTCACTTCTGCCAGATCATGCCAACTGTCAGAAAAGGTCCTCAGTGGATAATGCACAATTTCACAAGGACTGAAGAGGAAGCTGGATTGTGTGTCCAAGGTTGTGACCCTAAGAGCAATCTTTTTCATTTCATCCCCAGAGGCAGATAATGAAATTCATTTCTGGCACATAATCGTGCCAGTGAAATATGAATTTATTGCAGGGGGATTTGAGATATTATTTTCTGAGCTTTTTCCCTTTGTGAGTTGTGCATGATCTTGGTGGGGGAAAGTGCTGTTGATCTTTCTTTTTTCTTTCTTTCTCTATGGCAGTAAGGCAATTTCCTAAACTTGTAGGTAATCCAATCTCTCTCTCTCTCTCTTCCTGTGTGTGTGTAGGGGGAGTAAGAGATTCAGAGTTCAAAGTCAATGGAATACAAGGAACTGACAGAATAGATAGGCTCAAGAGGCCAAGGCTGGATTTTTTCTCTTCTTGGAACAAACTGTTTCTTCAACATCCCCCTTTTGTGCTCCTGTGAAGAGCAGACCTGACTTTGCAGTTTGCATTTTGGAAAAACCTGCATTGTGGTCAGTCCTGACACAGTCGATTCACGGTCAGTGGGAGTATCCATCACATGATCCAACTATAAAACCATTAGTTTCACCGAGCATAAACAAGTCAGATTCTTATGTTTCCTTGCTGTTTAAATAGATTTCTGATACAAGTGGAACTGTAAGAAATGCAAAATAGTGTTTAGCAATTATTGCTCATGGACTATAGCCAATCTTAGTCCTACTTAGGGTAGACCCATTGAAATAAAAGGGACTTAAAATAGGCTCACATTGGATGCAGCCCTTTCTCCCATGACCTCTAGCATGTGCTTTAAAGGTTTTTTTGTTTGTTTGTTTGTTTGTTTGCAACACTACTTCAGGGTAGGTCAGTACTATTTTGCCTAATGATTTCATAGATAATATAGAAATAATAGCTTGTCCAATTTCACACAATAACTAAGATACCTTGGCCCACAGGCTATACTTTACCAGCTTTTTCACCAACTATGCATAATGAAGAAAATCCATCCATACATAGACAAAAGAAACAGAACTGTGCATACACATCATTTTGAGTAGTCACTCTGTAAGCCAAAATAATGCCTCTCTTCCACCCCTACTTCTTCACAGATCATTAATCTTTCCATGTAACCACAAACAATGCACTGTGCAAACCAACAATTCATTTCCATGCATTGTTGTGGGGGTGGGGGGTGGGGGAGGGGATCAAAGCAATTTAAATGAGATTGCTATTTATATATAGCCCATCCCCTGAAAGCAATTTCTACTCTCTCTCGTTATATAAAAAGAATTCAAACAAAAGAATTCTGTATCTCCAATGAATACTTCAAGGTTCTTCTGTCTCTCTTTCACTTTTAGAGTTCAATCTACAGAAGGGAGAAGGAATTAAAAAAAAAAAGCGAGCTAGACTTTATGTCTGTATTTGGTGGGATCTATTAAATTACTGCTGGATGTTTTTAATTATGCCACACATAAATGGCTCTGCAAAACAGCATTTGGAGCCAAATGCGAGCCTTGTGCATGAATGCTCTGCATTAGCTCTGCCCTGCACTGCCTGGCACTTGTCCGTGGTGGCCCCTCTGTGGTACCTTTGCAGCCTGGGATCTTTTCATTTCTTTTTCAAGTACAAGGGGTGGGAGCTTGTGCTGGCAGAGGAGAAAGGAAATGGGTAATAAAACAGAGAGGCTAAGCAACTCACTGGAGCCAGCAATACTGGGGTTCTGGTTAATTGCTCAAAAATGAAAAAGATTCAGGATTTTTCCTGAAATCCCATAAGTGCACTTGCCAAGCCTCAAGTATTAGATTGATTTACAGTTTCTAATTCCTTCCCCCATCTTACCCTCAGCCATGTGTCTTATTTCTTCCAAAGATTCTTGCACATTGCAGAGCAGAAACTAGAAGGGGAGAGCAAGCCGGGTAGCAGGCGCTGCCTTTCTGCATTACTTCATCAAATTTCTTTCCAACCATCATCTTTTGTCCTGTGATGACCATTCAGAGGAGATTCATCCTGGGTCCTCCTGGAGTGCTTATTTGCTCTCTCCTCCTTTGTGAGCATTTTCCTGATCTACACATGCAGAATCATGACTTACATCCCTGTTGAGATGGTACCTCTGAAGGCTGTAGCTGAGGTATAGTGTATCTGAATGTTACATCTCCATATAGAATGTTACCCCAAATATCATAGCTTGCTATAGAATTGCAACTGATGACAGAATCATAGGATGGGCTTCTCAGATATGTCTTTCCCAAGGTGCTACTCCAGTTCTAGCAGTACATGCCAATCTGGACACCTCTGCAGCTGTGCATGTATTTTGGATCAAGGTATTACCCACACATTTTCACCATGAGTTTTGCTCAGGGCAATCCTCCTCTTAAATTACATCAAGTTCACAGATATGCTGTTGCTATGCTGGTGGCTTGGCTGCTGAACTCAGCACATGCTCACCTCAGGAGAAGAGTGACAGACACATCCAGAACCGATAAAGAAAAAGTACTTCAGCCCATCAATTGGGAATGTGCTGTTGATGCCAGTGAACTCAGGAGCCAATGAACTCATGATAATGGAAACATGTCAAAAAGCAGACAAAGCTGACTCAGTGCTCCATTATATAGGGCATGGGCTTGGGAAGCAAGATATAGGACTTCTACCAGGAGGAGAGCCAAATAGGGACCTATTCACCTTTTGTGCATCCACCCCTGCCCCCCCCCCCAAACATCCAACCAAACCCAGTGAGGTCAGGAGCACAAGACAGGGGACTCTGTATAAATGCCACAGGACAGGCTCCTAACAGCTTGGTCACAATAGAAGACAAGCATCAGGTTAATCAAAGGCATTTGTTTCCCTGCTTGACACTGTTACACCCTCACACCCCACAAGGCATAGTAAGGTTATATAGGAAAGGAAGTGGAAAGAGGTGGGAGAAGTCATGGTTATAATGTGCGGTATGTATTGGGAAGAGGTGAAGGATTGGAAATGGTTGCCTTTATAGCAAGTCTAATGCTTGAATTACAGACCTACAGCCTGTTTGCACTGAACTGAAAGCACTATTTAAATGTCAACCAAGGAATCATAAGATCGTGGCTAGAAATCACTAAAAAGAATTTTGGTTGCTTCACAAAGCCCCATCATAATAATCAGTGGGCCTTTTTTTTTGGTGAAGCCATAAGGCACATTCAAACTTGTTTAAAAAATTATAGCATAGACATGCTCTTAATTTGATTTCAAAAGTGGTGGTGATGGGGTGGAACCCAAAATATGGCATAGATGGAAAGAAAATCTTTTTCCTGAATCCTTATGGAATCTATGTTTTCACTGCATGGTGCAACAGGAGTATGGTTTTCATGGTTCAGTATGTTTCTCATTGAGTGCCAGAATATATATATAGCCGTTGACCAGAAGCAGTGTTAACACAAAGAACTGTGCAGATTTAGTTTAATAAACCTGAACTGGAGTTCCAACTTTGAGGTTGGCATGCTAGCAGCTAGGATGCAGGGCTGCCTGTACCATTAGACAGAGTGAGATGGTCGCTTTGGTTGGAGTAAGGGAAGTGGCAGTGAAATGTTGGAAGATGATGCTCTGTGTACCACATGGTACTTCTCTGCCTGCTGCCCTCAGATGTAGTGGAGGATGCAGGATGCCCTGCTACTGGTGATGGAAAAATAAGATGCAACTGGGAGTCCATTTGGCTTCTGTGGTTGGAACAGACAAGGGGGATGCCACCTTGTCTTTCATGTGATGTAACAAGATACTTTGGGCTGGCCCTGTTAGAATGATTTGTATTGTGAATGGACTGGAATAATAAGTTCGCTGGCATTATTGTGCTAAGAAAACAAAATAAATATGTGAGAAGCTTCAACACCAAATATTAAAAACGTTCCATGCATAACATAGGCACAACATTTTGGGAAAGTGCCTGAGAGAGCTCTGGAGCCCTGCATCTATAAATCTCTATTAAATCAGTTTGACTGGGGTGGGTGTTAAGAGACATTGCTGCCAGAAATAGCTCTTTTCCTGCAAGATGTAGAAAAGATTACAGCCGAGACTCAAGTGGGGGGGAGGAGTGGGGGAGGGAGATGAAGTTGAGTCAGAGGAGGCAGGAGAGCTGTGAAAGGCATCTCATAAAAGTCCCATTTGTTAGAACACTGAAGGAAGTGGAGGCAGCTTTGGCACACGTGTCCCTGGTGCTAAATTAACTGTTAACACAAATAATCAAAGTGCAAGGCCTATCAAGCCGCTGGCGCCAGCAAAATGAGGGAGTGGCCAGGTCAGCACTCCCTCTAGAGCCGGCTAGCTAGCAGGTGGAGACTGAGCAGGGGACCTGACAGGATGGAAGTGCTTAAAGAACACATTGCTTCACTGACAGAGGAAAACACCACTCCGCTCCCACTTTCCAGCTATTGTGTGTGGCGAGTGTTTGGTGTGTATTTTTGTTATTTTTTCTCTTCTTTTTCTTTGACTGACTGACTTAATTCCTCCCCACTCCCATCACAAGCTGCTTCAGTCAAGAGCTGGAATGCTTAGTCCATATTTGGCATTGGCCAAAGCAGCTGAACAAAACAAAGTGAAGAGTTATCAAAGGTTGCAAAAGAGCTAATCAACCCAATGGCTTCCCTTTGAAATGAACAATGCTTTACCGAAATAGGATCTTTAAAACAATATACACTGTATTTTTGGGGGTTCAAAAGAAAAAATCTTAGCAACAGTGACGCACTACTCAGAATTCTTTCATGCCGTACTTGATGGTTTGGGCTTGAACGACACACAATATCTACTATCTGAAATAGGAATCATACCCTCCAAAAATTCATAGAGAAAATCAGGAATAACAGTGCAATTCCATCTTCAAATTCTGCAAGAGGGTTAGGATTGCTACCATAGCCAGAATATGAGTCTAATGCTACATTGTTCGGGTGTACAGCAGGAGCACTATTACACTCATGTTCTGCTTATGCATTTCCTATGAGCATCTGTGTGATCACAGATCTAATCAAGCATGTCTCTTAGGTTCTTAAAACATGCTGAATTGTTGTCACACTCACAAAAGATTCCATTAGTACCAGTCTTATGTCTTTGTAAATAATCAATTATGGAGTGAGAAGGAAGGGGAATTGAGCTTCTCCTGTGAGAGAAGCAGAGTTTTGCTGATGTCTAATGGTGGTTGGATTTGTTCCTGTGCCTGATAAAGGCATATTATACCAGAGAAAGAGGCAATCGGTAAACATAGTGCTGGCTCCAGATTTTCAAGAACTCTCTCTTAAGGCACCGTCAATGGACTGCTTCACTCGGAATCTGCCTTCTTACCACCACTGTCACTAGAAGCTGTAAGAAAGGAAGGACATAGGCAATGGCATATATAACTTCTCCTTCTTGCCACTACCACTGTCTGGGTCAGAACAAGAGGCAGGTAAACAAGGAGGTTGCAATGTGAGAGCAAGGTCAGAATTTTCTTTTCAATGGCTCCTCTGCCTTGACTCTCCTTGGGAATTCATTCTCAGAGGAAGAGCCAAATGTCCCCAGGGAACAGGTTACAGTCCATTATGGTTGCCATAGTTCCACCAGAATCCTTCTGCTTGACTATGCTCTGACTGCAGCAGCTCTGCAATGGGAGTTTCATTTTCTTTTGGATTTTAAGGAGAAATAGAAGCTGCCTTTACTGGCTTCACACAGTAAACACCTTCTTTTCTCCAAGTTGTCATTAAGTAAGGGTAAGCACCAGGTCTGCTTATAGCCTCTCCCCCACTTTGGGATTCCTAATTCCAAGTCTGGAAATTATGGACTGCAGCAGCTTCTCTTATCTAAACTATCATAGAGAAATTTGATCACTTCTTGTAGGGGACCAATAGAATGCATGCACAGACTTTCTATAGTTTATAGCATTGGCTGGCTCTTGTGACTGAAATCCCTTCCTTCCTTTCCCATCATGCCTTGATTCTTCCTGGTAAAAGGCTGCCCTCTGAGTTTGAGCTTCTAGGAGACCAATGTGAATTTAGAACCATCAGTCCACTGATCTTTAAAGGCTTTGATAATGAAAGTTTATTGGTTAATTCTGAAAGCTTGCTTGTGGATGAACTGTTGATGGGGCTCCTGTGATGTCATCTTAGTATTCCTGCTGATACAAATGATGGCCTTCTCAGCATGGACAACATGTGGGCATCTCTGGCAAATAGAATCATAATTGTTGGGTGGTTTCCAGGGGCTCCATAAAATTGACTGTCAATACTTTTGGCATGTTGTTCAGGTAGCATAAGATTACAAATAAACTCACAGTAGGATGCCACGGACATCTTGACTCACCGCGCCCTGGAAATTTTATTCTGAAATAAATTTTAAACCCTAGGCAACAAAAAAGAACCCACAAAACTACACAATCAAGAAGCAGTGCAATTTGCTTGTAAAATACAGACATTGTACTGATTTGGAGTTTGATAAGAAATTTGCCACATAGGAAATAAATGGAGCCATATGCCATATTACCATTTAGTTGAAACAAAATATTAATGTCCCAAATGCTACCAATGCACTGCTGTTTTAGTTGCTTGCTTTGAGGACTTATATGTGTGTGCCATGTTTCATTTTGCCACTGTATACCGTTACTTATGCAAGGATCTTTATGCAAGGATCCAGGGTCATTAGATTTAACATGTTATAGAATAATAGCCTTGGCCACATATTACTGGGTAGTCTAAGGTGGAGAAATTCCTGATATTAATGATCAGCTATGTTTTGAAACATTCCCACAAAAGATGAGAGCATAAACTAATCTGACTGCACCCTTCCAACAATATAGTCTACTGACTGGATACATTGTGTGAGGCTTTACAGGGGTAATCTACAGCTTTGCATTGATGCTGTTTGATAAATATGCAAAAGAGTTCCAATTCCAATCAGTCATCTTCCAAAGACACAACTAAATAACTTCTCCATGCTTGTACATAGGATTGGTTGTTTTCCAACAACACCATTTGGAGGATATTATAAATAGAAGAAATCAGACTGTTAGTTGAAGTCACAGCAGCTTCTATAAAAGAATTAAATTATTTATTTATTCTTCTTAGATTTATATCCTGCCTTTTTCCTACAAAGGGCTCAAGGCAACTTACATCTCCTCCTCCATCTTATCCCCACAATAACAACCCTGTGAGGTAGGTTGGGCTGAGAGTCTGTGACTGGCCCAAAGTCACCCAGTTGGCTCCATGGCTGAGCAGGGACTAGAACCCAGATCGTCTGAGTCCCAGTCCCATGCTCTTAACCACTACATCACACTGGCTCTCAATGAGTGGGTGTTTGGCTGTCTGCTTCATGTGAGTCTGCCTATGGAAGTAATATAATTGGCAGAAAGCTTCATTATTAGGTACTAAGAATATATCTCTTACTAATAACTTTATCACCAGTCACAGTGAGATGTGAGGTAAAATTAGATAGATAGGAAATCTGATTTTCTGAAACTAGACATGCACAGTAATGAATGCACGATGACATAAAATGTTCAGCACAATCAAGTAATACTCCAGTTCACATGTGGTGCCATTCAAAGTGAGAAACTGCACAAATCCATTCTATTCAATCTTTTCTATGAGTCGCTCCCAAAGAACTGTTGATGGACGTTAGTTGATTTCTCCCAAAGCAATCCCAACCAGATTATTGAAAGCCAGCAGTGTTGGCTCCACTTTTTGCAGGGCTCTTGGTCAAGAGTTCCTCAGTGAAGACCCTTCCCTCCATGATCCTAACTTTTCAGCAGCCTGCTGCTGCTCCTCCTGTTCCTCATTATTATTATGCTGGACAGGTAGAGAAGGAAGTAGTATGCAGGGAGTGGCATCTGCTGCTCTTCTTTCACACCTTCACTGTGGTCTGGGCCAGAGAAAGAGCAGGGAAACAAGTAGATTGCAGTGGGGAAGAGAAGGACTAGATCTGGGGGCTCTTGTTAAGGGACTTTCATTGCATCATCCCTGGCCATTGGCCATACTGGCTGTGGTTTGTAGTAATCATACACAATAGTGTCTGGGAGGACCCAGGCTGGAGAGGTTTAGTGTGTATATATAGCCACCCCCAATTTTCTCTTTAATCTGGTGTATAAGGTTTGTGGACATTATTACTCCTTTCCCTCCTTAGCAAATTGTTCCTTGGATGCTTGTGGTTCACCACCACCCATGCAGAATAAGGACCATCAGTTTCTATAAGATTACATCTTCTGCAGTTTCTTGCCTGGCTTCAGCAAAAGACACTGATCTGGGCATGGCATGAGTCACAAGAATGTTGATACATTCTTCTGTTATACATGACTTATATCATTTAGAACTGTTGTACTCTGTTGAATGGATAACAAGTAGTTATTTGGATTATTTTTGCCTAGTTTGTATTTCATAGTGAGGATAGAAAGTTGCAGTCATATTCTCCATCTTTTAATTGCTGCTGTTTTGGGATTTGGAAAGTTGCACTAGCAGACTGCAGTCACTGAACAGGGTAAATCTGCTTCCATAAAGATACAAATTGTGCTCACATCCCCACGCAACTGCCAAGGCTTCTGTTTCTGCTAATGAGTACCACTGTTCTACACCTGTTAACATTCTTGCATATGCTCTGACATGACCCTGTTGCATCAAAATAACTCCATGCCCAACTAGGCTTGTGTTTACAATTACTTTAGAAGGGTTTGTAATATACCATTACAACTGTGCTGCTTAATTTTTCTCTTGCAGGTTGTAAAGATTTCTCTCCCTTTCTCTTATACAAAGCAAGGCAGTCTTTCTCCCCACTTCATCAGCTTGTTTGTTTGCCTTTACAGTCTGTTGCTTGGTTTTAATTTCTTTTGACCTTGTCATCAAACCTATTGTTGCTAGGGAAGTACTGCTCAGGCATGAACTTAGCTTTATTGAACAAAATAGTCAAGTAGTCTAGCTTGTACCTTGCTGTTCCTTTCTGTTCTCATTTTCACTAGGGAACCAGTCTGTGTCAGTTTGTATGTGTTCATTTACATGTCCTGATGTGTGACTGAATCTGCACAAAATTTTGCATTTCAATTACATATTTTTGAATGTTGCCCCACACAAAATATATGTTTATAAAACATTTTATTTCATATTTCATTTCATTTTTCTGAATGTATTTGTACAAAAATAAACATTTTATAATTTATTTTGGTCCTTTTCTGAGCCGCAAAATGCATCACAAAACTTGTCAAAATGTGAAATTTGAAAGACAATTTCATTCCAACCTGAAAATGCACGCGGATCACATCAGTTCTCATCAGACAGAATTCCTCAAGTATCCTTCAACTTCATTTCCTGCCTGAGAACTTCTTTTACATGCCATTTATCATTTATATAAGCTGCTGTTCTAGGTTATCTGCATTTGAACTATAGTGTCACTAATATACTATAGGTAAACCTGCCCCCCCCCCCCCCACACACACATATGAATAGCTGGCTATAGGGAAGTAACCCTTGATTTTCTAGGGATTGGCACAAACACAACCCCACCACCATGACTTATGGCAGATAGCCAGTTGGCATGGATCATACAGACCATTCTTCAGATAGGGCACCCTGTTTCTTAACAATCCATAAAATATTCATATGAAGACATCTGAGATCTTAGTGATTCTGGGCTTGAATGAAGAGCATCTGTTCTGGACTAGGGATTGCCTTACTGAGCTAGTGCAAAGTGAATTTTCTAAGGCCTTCAATGCCCCTTAGTTGCAGAAAGGTGTGCGTGTGAACACACATACATATGCACACAGTTGGCAAACTATATGAATCTTTCAGATTGGCCATCTTTCCCATATTCTTTGCTTTGAATATGATTTCCCAGTATACATATTAGGAGTTTGCTTTTCTTGCTTTGCTTTGTCAACAGAGAAGTATATGTTTCTTGCTGCACTTTAGGTTCCAGCTTCTTGTTCTAGCCATTGAATAGAACTGTACCCTGAACTGGAGAAGACATTCTTCAGATTGAGTTGTTGGTCTGGATACCCACATTTTTGTCCTGCCCTGAACCAAAGAAAGCAATTCCACTGTCTCTACAGACAGCTTATTCCATTGCTGAACTGCTCTTATAATAAGGGAGTTTTTGCTAATGTTTAACAAAAATCAGCCTCCCTAAATCTAATGTTTAACCTTAATCTGCTTCAAAACAGTTTACTTTCATGTCTTAAATTGTTCCCTCCCTTTGTTCTGTGGTCCTTTTAAAGCAAGCAGGAGTGGATAACTTGCAGCTTTCCATAAGTTGTGGTATTCAACTCCCATGAAACCCAACAAATTTAGCCAATGGCAAGGGTTCATGAGAACTGTAGGCTACAATATCTGGAAGGTCATAGACTGTCCATCTCTGTTCTGGTGGGCAGAAGTAAGATATCCAAATGTTTCAGACATCAACTCCTTATGTTCCTGACCATTGGCCATGCTATTAGGAACTTCTGGAAATGGAAGTCCAGCCATGTTGTCCCTTCCTACCCCACAGAGTCCTCCATCAACAACTGTACTAAGGGACAGATTATTATTATATAAAACCCCCCATTTCTTATAGTGATGCTCATAATGTAACATGTAAGGCACATGGGAAAGGTTTCTCTCCTGAAAGTAGATTATAAGAAAGAACAGAAAATTATGAAGCATATTTTGCCCTACAACTCTTATCAGCCTTGTCCTATGGTGATGGATGATAGGAGCTGTATGCCAACATATTGTGGGAAAGCACACATTGTTTACTCGTAGCCTAGAAATAACTATTCCAGTTAGTTTGCAAATACATTGTCCAGTCATTCCTGCTGATAAAAGAGGAAGTGCATTCACAAAATAGCCTTCATCCAATATTGTGTAATGATGTTAGTATCGCAGGTGCTCATTCTGAACTGTAATTTACACATGAGTATTCCTACTGATTCATCATTGTATGGCATTGCCACAAAGTGCCTGGTCTAAAATGTGCCCAAATTTCAGCTTCCTACTTAAGGAAAGGAAAGGAAAGGAAAGGAAAGGAAAGGAAAGGAAAGGAAAGGAAAGGAAAGGAAAAGAAAATGCCTGAGGTGATAAAGTCACCCCAGAAGCTCCATCAGAATATCTGGAAAGGCTAACTTTGTGAAACCAAACAGTGCCCCCCCCCCCAATAAAAAAGTACAAAAGCAAAGTTCAAATCAGATCCTCTTGGTCTCATTTTAAAGCCAAGATTCTCAGCTAAAAGATCAAGCAAACAGAATGCATATCCATTGAGGAAAGGCCATGCTATGATTTTTTAGAGTTAGTAAACTAAGCCATTGTTATGCAGGGAAAAGTCAATGGGCTTGTTATTGTTCTGCAGATTGTCTTGGCTTGCATAGCCTCAGGAGGAATGAAAACATACATCACCTGTGCTTGCTGATAGCCAAAAGCCATTCTTATGCTGAATGCAACCCCCTGAAGGAAAATCCTACCCAAAACAAATGGTTTTAGGATTTTGCATTCTTATAGCCTCAGGCACTTTCTCCTGGGTTTATAAACTCATTCCATAAGTGACATTTGTTGGGAGGGGGTTAAAGCAGGGTAAGAGAAATAATCTAAACATTGAGAATTCTATTTCTCAGTTTCTTGTTTACTCAGGTTGCAGATAAGCTTGGTTTGAGATGGATGAAAGAGGGAAGAACCACAGCCTTGATTCATGAGAGGGAAGGCTGCAGCGGAACATTATGGTGCAATAATGGAACCATTTACTGACAGTTTTGGGTACTGTGCATTGTGAGTTGCACAGACTTTGGAGTGACTCTGTCTATTGGGATAATAATTGGGTCCTATTAATTGGAAATGATTCCTGTTCTACTTGAGCTTACTTGAATAACAAAGTTTTCCTGTATCTTTTGGGGTCTTTCAGACCTGGCTTACATTTATCTCCTACCTTCTGGTTTGTGCCTGGTTCTGATTTGTGCATTTCTCCCCTTTTAGACTCACATACCCAAGCTAGGGCTCAGCCCTGACATGGGACTGTTGTAGGTCTGAATGGCCTATAGCAGTGATGGCGAACCTTTTAGAGACTGAGTGCCCAAACTGCAACCCAAAAACTACTTATTTATTGCAAAGTGCCAACACTGCAATAAAACCTGAATACCGAGGGTTTAGTTTTTAGAAAAAACGACTCACAGCCAGTCCAAGAAAATATATATATATCCTTGGCAGCACACTGACCGGCCATCCGAAAGCTCGGGTGAGTTGCGGCTAATCAGTTGCCACTTGTGATGTCATCGCCTGGCACTGCTATTCCATTCTGAGCATGCACATAGCCCCCGTGTGCACTGTTATCCAATGCTTGGCTGCTGGGGAGATGCTGGGTTGACTTGACTCACATGCCGACAGAGAGGGCTCTGTGTGCCCACTGTGGCATGCATACCATAGGTTCGCCACCACTTGCCTATAGTGAGCATGGGATTGGACCAGACACCATGTACAGTGCCCTTTAGCTTTGATTCTATGGAAGTACCTTTGTGAATTGGTTTATAGTTGAGTACATACATATTACAAAAACAGGTAAGCTTATACAACATTATGCAACCAACAGAGTAAAGGATTTCTTTTGTATTAAATATTTTTTCATCTTGGCACAAAGATATTAAGGTTCATTCCTTAAAATCTGCCAGACAATGTGTCAGCAATATACTTGATAAATGCCAAAGTTACCTGTCCATACAAGGATGTGTTCCCAAGAAAAAAGTCGTCAGTCAAAAGAAGCTTTATTTATGAGTATTTAAATATTGCTGTATCATAAAATTCTCATGGCAGTTTACAATAACTTCCAATGAAAATAACACAGTTCAGCTAAAAGAGCCATAATAAGTGTGGCTAACAGATTTCTCTCTTATCTCTCATTCTGATTTGTATTCTTGTAAAGACAACCTTTGCTTTTCCAGGCAAAGCAATTTCTCTATTAGAAGGTAAACTCAAATATATTCCCAAAAGAAGAAACAGTTGCACCAGATGTCATCTTCTCACTGTTCTGCATGTGCAATAATTGTCAGATTTTGAGAGAGAAAATATTGTACTAATTATACTTTGCCTTGTAATTTCAAAAGGAGCCTTGTTTTCTATTAGCAGATAAGCTACCTAAAAAGTGGAATGCATTCCATTGCTTAGGATGCACTGTTGAAGTTTTCTTACGAAAACATACATTAGGGATCTCATATACACACGTGAGAGTGGATCATCCAACAGAACCTGGCCCAACATGTGGAAGTCAGGTGCATCAAGCCTAGCAGTAACCACAATGAGGATACATATACCATACAGTAATGTAGATTATGAGCTTTCAGCACTGTGACCCAGTTCTCTCTTCTCTGTCAGGGACAGTGATGCAAAGTAAATTGTGAAGTGCAGGATCTCATAACAGTTTATATAAATGAGTACACACAGCTCCTCCACAAAAGACATGGAGCATAATGCCCCATTGCTTGGGATAAACATGCTAGTAATCCCATAGTACCTAAAGGAACGTCTTTTTCCCTACATGCCCACCCACTCCTTAAGATCTGCAGCAGAAGCCCTGCTCCGGGAACCCTCCTTGAAGGAGATTAGGAGAGAACATACTTAGAGGAGGGCCTTCTCTGCAGTGGTGCCCTGCCTATGGAATGCACTCCCTAGAGAGGTCCACCTGCCCCTGACTTTATATGCTTTTTGGTGCCAGGTCAAGACCTTTTTATTTTTCTGTAATTTTAATGTTTAATATTTTAACTATGTTTTATGCTCAGTCATGGAATATTTTGTATTATTTGGGTTTCTATGTATTTGCTGGGTTTTGAATTGTAAGCTGTCCAGAGGCCTGCAACATACTGGACAGGGTAAAAATACCCAAATAAAAATATAAATAAATAAAAATAAAAATTAATCCTAGGCTTAGCTGGAAGTAAGTTCCATGGAACTCAGTGCTTCTGCATTTTGATTGCATAGGTTCAACTTGTGAAGCACTTGAGCTCCTCAAAAGACCTTCAACCATCTGAAATGTAATCTTTAGCTTTTGATTTAAAATTGCTTGATTATATTTCAATTTCTCTGACTTCCTATGTACTAAACTATCAAAAACCATAGTAAAATTTGAAAGTCTCATTATCTCCTCACTTCCCAGTACAGGAAGGATTTGTCAGTTGTGACTCCTGCTCTGCAAATAAAAATGCACTTTATTCTTCCTCCGTTATGCTGCTGGCCAGGAGTGTTATTTTATAAGGAAACTTGCAACTCTTTTCATTTTAATTCTCCAAAACCAGATATATGCCTGGGTATTATGCATGTCAAAAATTCGGCCAGTTTAAAAGTGACAACGGTCAGCTGGTCTGACTTTCTGGGAGCATGAAAACTTTCAGGGATTGACCTGTCAGTCCATTCTCATCCCTTTTTAGGTAGGGCAGTCAAGAAAAGGAACTAGTTAGATCTGACAGAATCAAAGAGTATCCCTTACCATAGGTTTTATGATGTAAACTAGTCCATATCATGTCAGCCTAACCGTCTGCTGATTTGTTTGTTTTGCAAATAAATTCAAAAGCACTTCAATATTTTTAGAGACACAAAAAATGACATGTGCATTCAGACTTTTCTTGTTTATCTTTTTAAAAAATTCTTAATCTACCCTAAAATTCTACTTGCCTTCAACAAAGGTTTGCTTTATCATGAGTAAACCTTATCAAATCCAAAGAACCACAAATCAAAACTCCATAAAGTTAAAAGAAACCTTTTATCTGTTTACTTTTTTGGGTTAAGCCTTTAATTCTACATCTGATGCTGGTGCTGGCAAGAATTCTCATTGTTACCAGGAAATTAGCATCTTGAGCACAGTAACAAGCTTCAAAAGCAACGTCTGGAGAAGATGCCTGTTTCCAGATGTTGACAGGATGAAGTCTTGAAAAGTGATTTCTACCTGATATCATTCAAAATAATGAATCAGGTTTGTTCATTTCCTTTGCTTTTATGCTTCTGAAGCATTGCTGATGGGAGCGTCAGATCAACATTGCACAATAGTCTGGCTTTCTCTGTTCAGAGTACAGAATAGAGGTTTAATTAAAACTGAAATTGGCTAGTTTTCCATTTAATGCTTTCTTCTGTACTTACAATTTTTGGTGTGGTATCTTCTTTAAAAAATATCAGTGAGGAAAACAGTAGAACCTGGATTATTCTTCAAGTTGTTCCCACCTGAGCTGAGCTATTTGATCCTATGGAATGTTCTTTGGTTCCATAGTGTTGCTGGCCTGTAGTACAGAGGAGATATAGCCTAAAGGAAATATTAGAATATTTCTGCTATTTACTCATCCCTATATTATTTTCAAAATATCTTCCATAACATGCTTCAGGATGTGGGAGAGGTTTGCTATACCATCACCACTGGCTATTGCTGTCCCAGTTCTTGGACGCATCATCACTGGTCATATTTTACTTCAGGACTACAGTGGTAACTTCTGAAACGGACACTTATTATGATAATCCCCATGGCCAGAACTTCAAATTGTGCTGATCTATATCAGCGAATCAGATGTAACAGTTTTATCTCCACCAGGAGAAGGTCAAGCTAAAGGCACGTAATTGCCCATTCAAGATAAAGCCACACCAAAATACCTTTCACTACAACTGGAACAACTAAAGTGTTGCTGGGAAAATCCATACTGTGAATTTGCAGCTAAGCTCAGAGAAATCTGAGGAGAAGCCAGATGACATTTAGGTTAATAAAAAAGTACCACTGCTAGATTGCTGCTGTGGATCCTGGATCAACTACAGGACTATATACTTGTCCCAGGAACCATTGGCCTCAGCACATTGGCTCATAGTATCAGGCCACTAGTGATAGCCAGAAGATAAAAAGGGCTATGATGAAAAGGACTCCTCACACAGTCATTGCTTGCAAAGACATCCAGGACGACAGTCAACTCTTGAGAAATGCTGAAAAACATGCCTTGTCTAACTGGAGAAATGCAACATTAGTGGAAAGGTTCAGAGAACTGTCTGTCTTTCAAATGCAGTGATTTTGCCATATTTGGTAAGGACCTATTGCATAATAATCATAGTGAGATGGCTGGAAAAAAAGAGTGGAAAGAACAAGAAATTATTTAGGCTATTATCTCAGCAAAAACATCAGAATTCTTGCTAATGTTAAACAGATAAAACAAATAATGCTATGTCTCAGCTAGTGATCTTCCCTCAATATTACAATTTTTTTCCCTGCAATGATTAATGGTATGACATCTAACTGAGTTGCAAAGCATATCATGTGATTCTTCGGGAATTATTGTGCTTCATGCACTAATGACTCACACAATGCCATTAATGTCAGTCATGGGTAACTCCACATGTCCTTATGGTAGAGGGTGAGAGTCAGATGCTAAAACTGTGGCCAGATGTAGGAGGGAAATTTAGAAGGGAATAAGAATTGGAACATGAAGTTCCAAACCAGCAGGGATTTGTAATAGACATGTTTGACGTCTGAACATGAATTGAATGAAAAGGGATCACAGTAAAGATCACACCCTCCATCCTCAGGGAACCCATCATCAGAAACAAAACATCAGTCTCTAGCAATGCAAGTGAAAAATTTTCTTTGTAGAAACTTTTTTAAAAGAATGACTCAGATCTATCCATAGCCAAATGATACAGATTTACATACTAAGAAACAGATTTATCAATGAATGCTCTGAAAGTATTTCTTTTTGGACTAAGTATCTGCAATGTTTCCAGGACAAGTAGGGAATGTTTTAATTCCTCCGTGGACAGGAAAAGTTTTCAAATAGAAAGGCATACTGAGTGCTAATGTTTAAACTGCATTATTGTTAAAAGGCAGGCACTAAAGATTTTCAGCTCATTTAAAAGAAGGGGATACCATGGGATGTGTAGTCCCTCTCTCTGAGTGTAGCCCTAGCAGGGTCTAGTGCAACTTCCATTTTCAGACTGGAGCAATAAGACTCATACTGTGAAGGGGAACTTTAAACTTCTCAACCTGTTGCTTCTGTTGTTCCTCTAAACAGTACAAGAAATCAATGCTAAGAAGAGATGAAAAGCAAAGTACTCTCCCAGGATCCTTCCTGATTTTGAGTCTTCATTACAGACTTTCCTTCTTGTCCTTTCTCTTCAGACTACCAATCTGACATTAACAACAAAAGTGAAGCATAACTGAATAGCGCCAAACAGTGAAAATTAAATCCTTTCTCCATCATATGTTACATTTTTGTTGTACACTACAGAACTTATTTTCATTCTGATCATCCCTGGTATTTTTTGAAAGACCCCAGAAGTGTTGAAATAGCAAGGTCAAGTTGTACCAAATGTTGCATTAGCAGGGTATTTCAACACTTTGTACACTGTGAGCAAGTAACTTTGATGTTGAACTGTAATGTTAGTAAGTCTTCCTTGCTGAACACTTCCAATATGGATAATATTGAATATTTAAAAATAAATATATTCTTGTGTAAACAGTTTAATCCCCACCGCAAAGGCAGACTAAGAACAAATCACTTAAAATGGTAACAAGACTAAGCATAATAATGCAGTGTCAACATTTGTGTGATTATTATTTTTCATTTTCCAAACCACCTAAAACTGTATATTTTTTTCAGTTCAGCATAGATAATATCTTCCCATGTTTATCATGCAAATACATGCTTTGCGAACAACATTCCCTCTTGTCTTATGTGTTTAATTGTTCATAGATATATTCATAATTGAACAGATGTATCAGTCTGCCAGTTTGTATAGTTTTTGAAATGAATTCACAATATCAGTTTATTTTTACCCAGGATAAATTTTGAGGTTATCTTATGGTGAAATCTACACAGAGTTTGGATCAACATGGATTCAGCTGGGTTATTATGTAACTGGGAACAGCAAAAAGATTCAGCATTTTCATTTGTGTTGTATTCTGAGAGCTGAATATATACTGATCTTTTTAATATGGTACTCAGTACAGGACCATTACAAAACCCACCATCATGGGAGAATGTGGGTGTCTAACAACTCTTCGATGTACAACTTGTCTCTGCTGGTTCTCTCTCCTACTCAGTTGCACCTGTAGCAAACTAATTGTTTTAAGCTGCAGTGGTGTAAACTGCAATTCAGAGTTTGCATGAAGTTCATACAAAGAACTTCAACACAGGTTGTGTGGTGGTGCATGGAAACTACTTTTACATTTGTGGCAAAGCATTCAGATTGCCAATTTACTATGGGCACACAAAAATCCAGCCTAGTTAAAAATAAAAATAAAAAAATTAAGGACAGCTATCAAATGAACAGCCAGTTATGTGCCCAAGGAGTGTGGGAACTAGCTCTTTTGTGGACTTTGCCTGGAATCTGCCTTTAGGTAATAACTCTAGCATCTATGCCTATATGTTTTCTTCTGTTTCAGTTCTTTTGATTTGCTGTCTCCAAGAGTGGCTCAGGCACAAGAATAAGGTGACCACATGGGTGCATGCTGCAATCATTTTAACTTGGAAGAGTCTTTTGGGAAAACATCTGTGCACTTCTGTAAGAGGTTAGTAAAAGTATCTATAGAATGAGCTATGCTGTTGATTTAGCTGGGGCCAGATTTGACAGAGCCATAGTAATTTTCAGGATAATTTTAGCAGTACATTTTTGGTAAGATTTCAGAAATGCAGTGTTGTTCAAGCAGAACAGAAATGTGTCTCATTCAAGTATTTTTTGAAGATGAATGGGAGTTGCACAAGACTGGGCACCTAGAAGTATGGCAGCCAGAGGTAATGTTACCATTTGCACAATGACTGCAGCACTTTGGGAGGAAGAGTCTCATCCATTGATCTACTCTAACCAAGGTTCATTTGTTAAAGACACAAGACACAAAGACACTTCTTTTCATTAGAAGTTACTGGTCCTTTGTATGGAAGTTTGAGAAACTCTGGCAACTGACAGAATTTGCAACCTGGGAAATCCAAATTATTTTTGGTAGACATTTTGTTTAGGTTTCCTGAATCAAAGAAGATGAATCAAACAATGGGGAAAGTCTGCGTTTTTGCCCTTTGCGCCAATGATACCTAGGGGAGCCATGCACATTGTCCTAATCTATGCACATTGTCTGGGTTATGTTCATACATCAGAGAAGAATAACTATAAGGATGAAACATCCCTTCACTGTCCCAAACATCCCTTCACTGGACCTTGGGCCAGTCACTGTCCCCTAAACTTCACCTACTTCACAGGATAGTTTTGAGAATATAATTGAATTTTCTCCTTGGATGCCACCCTGAGTTGCTCAGAAATGAGTGAAATACAAATTCAACGAGTTAACAAAAAAACAGGCAAAAAAGCATCAGAGTAATGCCTTAGGATGAGCAAATATTCCGAGGCATTCTCTGTAGAAGCATGAATATACTTTGTGCCACTTGCTTAATGATGATTTGGGTTATGGGTGAGGGAAGGAGATAAAATTTTCTGAATGGGTTTGGGGCTTCTTCCTTGTCTCAGGCAATGATGCTGAGAAAGCACAAATGAGCCGCAGTGGTGAACTCATGCAAATGCAATGCCCCTCAAGGCCACAGGAATTGTGGAAAGATTTGTGTAAATATCTCATGCATTCTTCTGCTGTAAGGTTTATGGAAATAAAAACCACAGTTAAAAAGCCAATGCCACATCCCCTCCCCCTCCCCTTCCACTTGCTTAAAAAACCCCTGCTAGAATAACTTCATAGAAGAGTTGATGTATAGTCAAGAAAATAAATTGTTTCTATTGCATTGCCAGGGAGGTAAGAGGAGGAGAGAAAGAATGGGATTTGCTATAGGTGCAAAAAGAGGTAGAACAGGATGCGAGATGAAAGTGGAGGCCATTTTCTGTGTGTTAAACTCACACATGATTGGAAAGTCAGGCCTCGCAGGCAGCCCGAAAAATGCTTGAATTCAGATCACACCTACTTGTCATTATGCTCTGATGAAGTTTAAAACACGGTCAGCCCAAGACATTTTGGTGGTGTAGCAAATGGCATTCATCACCTAGCATGTCAAGGTGTGCTGTAGTATCTGAGGGTGGTTACATTATTTCAGCACCTGAAGCAGAACGCCCCACAAAGGCCTTTCCCTATCCCTGCCCGTAAAGGTGCAATAAATAAATGAAGGCTGCCCTTCCATGGCACTCAAATCAGCTGGTTAAGAAGGCCAACCCTTTCCTTAATAGTAGAGCTGGCCCTTAAAAGGAGATATAGTACTGCTTTAGATGGCATATGCACTATTGTACTTTTCCTCTTTGCTTTTGCATGGCTCAAACGTCTGTATAGCATTTAAGGAGATCAGGATAAATAATGCTTCATGTTTATGTGGATGGGAGATGCATTTCTAAATGAATCCATCCTTCTAAAGCACCTCATGGATGCACCTTGGGACTTGTTGCCATTTTCTGTAGTGCATACAATATCTGGTCCCAGAGAAACTGTGTTTAGATTTCCCTGGCTGAATGTCCCTTTCCAAATAAACTCTCTACAGGCACAGGTCCCTTTCTACAGGTATGCTATGCATCCTGTTTCTCAAAGGCAAGTTTTGAAATATCTCACATAAGGTTACTGTATTAGGATCTTATTTAATATATGTGATCCTGTGATGTCATTCCACAGTGCTTTACCTACAAATTTGTTTAAACCATATGGAAATCTAGGTACCCTGGAGTCATTGGCATTGTCTTATTTGATACATTATTTGAATGCACAATTCTGATTGATCCAAAAGAGTAGTAAGAGCACAATAAAAGCATGGTCAATCAATCACCCACAGTGCAGAAGTGGTTTGTGGCTTGTTCCATTATAGAGATGAAGCAACATTTGCTTCAATAAATTCTATTTTGCTGATTTTGTGGTAAATATTTTCCATGCCCTGCCAGTCCTCCCCCAACAAGCTCAAGATACTCTGTATGGCTCTCCTCCTTCCTCATTTGACCCTCACAACAATCCTGACAGTAGTTGACCCACAGTTGCCAACAGAGTTCATGGCTGAAGCACCATGTCTGATCTCTGCATTACACTAGCTCCATCTTACCTGCAACAGTAACAATGTCTGATATCTGACATGAATATGAACACCAGTGTATATTGTTTGAATATGGAATAAGGACTTGCATTGAAATACAGTAAATTTAACATTCACTTGATTCATTCATTCACCTGGCTGAAACGGGCCAGATTTCAAAACTGATGTCAAATTTCATTCCTGACATTCAAATTGCAAAATTTGAGATGACATTTCACAGAATTTCAATATGAATTCTGTGAAATTTTCTTTGAGCTCTTTTCTAGTGCTTAATCCTTTCCCCAGCTGCAATACTGCTAAAACTTCTCATTGATTTAAAAGTAAATCAATGAATGAATTCAAGCAAGTCCAATATTCTGCTCAGGGAGCCTTCTGGCTGATGATGTGGCATAAAAATCTAATAAATATTTGAATAAATAAACAAATATCGGTCCTCTTATGTTTTATAATTCAATTTTGTAATGTAATTGAGTTGCAAGGAAGCATTATTCAATACTGGTACTTTGTAGATCCAGTTCAATGCTTATTTAAAACTTGGATAAAATGTTTACCCTTTTTAACCTATTCTCCCCTGCCCATCTTCTTCTCCAAAAGTGATATTGGAAAGGGTTTTTCTTTTTCTATTTTATTTTCAAGACCACTTCTTTCTTTCTGATTTTCTGAATTTGCTACCGGCATTTAAGTGCATGCCTGCCTTCTCACCTTCCCTCTGTGAATCAGTTTTTGTGAAGGGTGCAGAACTTGCCTGACCCTACTGGAATGCTCTGTACTTATTTGTCTCCAAAAGAAAACATAATCTCACTCTGTTTTGTTCTATTTCCTACATGATAGACTCCTTTGTTTTCATCAGCAACCTCTGCAGCTCCCAAGAATTTTTTTTCTTACTCTTAGTGGCTTGTCGAGACACAAGGTTCAATAGTCTGCCACCAGGCCCTGCCCCAAGGTTGAGGATTCCCTCCTTTTCCTTCCCAGTATTGTCCTGCATCCTGGAGGGCCTTCTTCATACAGTGCTGTGGCTGCTGTGACAATAAGGATTGGCACCAGGCACACTGTTGCTGCCACGGTATCAGTGGCTGAGCACATGCCAAACTCTGGTGACAATAGTATGACTTCAGATCCTTTATTAGCAAAGGAAAGATCTAAAAGGGAGGGTACGCATACAAGCATGCAATGCCACCTTGGTTCTGATAATGCATTGTTCTTTACAGCCCACAGTGGAAACTCCCGCCTACTCTTAAGAGCTCTCGCTCTCTCTCTCTCTCTCTCTCTCTCTCTCTCTCTCTCTCTCTCTCTCTCACACACACACACACACACACACACACTTACTTATAATTATACTGCATGCCTGTGTGCTCATCTCTCTGTGTATGTAGGTATGTGTAGTCTGGGATGAATTATTTCTTGCAGTCTAATATATGTACAAACATATTGAGAAATACTTTGGGTCTGATGAGAGGAGGTCTAGACTTTAAATCTGCAATGACAACTGATCTGTTATTTGATCTCAGACAAATCACTTAAGGCCTCAGTTTTTCTTTCCCTATATTATCATACATTCAGGTATTTGATGACCTAAAGCCTAAAATAGACAGCTGTCAGATAATTATTATCCTATTTGTCTGCTCTCAAATGTGGCAGAAGATACATTCAAAAGTGACTTCTCTCCCTTCTGTGGAATTAGGATCCAAACCTACTCTAAGCATGGGATTTTAGAAGCTATTTTGAACTCCTCCTATTCTGAATCTCATCTAAGCATTTGCTGGTACCACTGTACAATGTTAAAGAGATGCTACACATTTGTAGCACAAGACCAGCATTCCCAAATGGCTGGAAACCTGGCTCAGATTTCATGTTTCCCAGGATCCCTCAGCACGTTTGGCCCTATCCCTCATTTCAGCCAAGGTTGTGCTTGTGCAAAGGGGCTCCTTATGCAATGGGTTTGGGTGTGGGATTAAAATAGGTGGGACATAGGTGGAAGCAGGCCCCAACAGGATGTTTGGACTTGCAGTGTCCGCAGAGATGCATTTTAGTTTCAGCCTCCTTGCCTTCAGGAGACAATACAAACTCCTATTTAGAAAGGTTTTTGAGACAATGTTTTATTCCCTGAACTGATCGCCAGAGGTATGTTTTAATATTGTATTAACTTGAAATACTTAAATGTGTCTCTGCTTAGTATGACCAACTAATATGCGCTGTAATATTAGCATTATGCTCTATGCAGTGTTGGTAAAGCTCTTTCCCATCTATGATATTTTTGAGTCAGGGAAAGCATGTGATGTTAGAATGTGGGCAACACATTGCAGGCTAATCAGTATATTAGCAGATGTGGGAAAATTGGAAAGCACACTGGATAACATATTCTTTTGGAATGTATAATTATAGTTCAATGTGTCATTGCATGCCTTATCTAGAGATCAGTATGGAATATTGCCAATTAATGTTACTTGAGGTAACAGTAACATCCTATCCTTTTCAAACTTGTTTCTATTGATTTATTCTACATTTATTGCTAACAAATGTATTTGATCACATGTGCCCACATGTGCCCAAATGACATGTGCTTGGGGGTTCTTGGGCTTACAGCTGCAGTGTGCTACAGGGAGATAAAATACCAACCAAGGCTTGGAATTTATTATACAGTGTACTGAAATTGGTGAATATGCAGCTTTGGTACAGAGTAAATTATCTAAGCAGCTTTTGATTTGGAGCATAATATCAGATTAATGCTCTAAAGACAGAATAGGGAAAACAGGCAGCTGAAATGGAGTAACAAAAGTGCAAAGGGGATGAGACACTTTTTCTCTGAATATGGAAGTGAGAGTGTGCTAGGAAATTAGGTAGAACCGTTAGGAGGTCTAATTGCAATCTGTTGACTTGAGATATGGTAAGATGGGGATTGAGGTGGTGTATACTGTACCAATATTAACTCTGCTAGAGTGTGGGGGGAAAGGGGATTTCTTCTTCTGGGGTAGCCTATGAAGCAAAGTCTTTTCAGTTATGTAGAAGGGGTTTGCAGTTACTTTAAACCTTCTCTGTTATCAGGTTCCCTTAAAGTTTGAAGAGGGAGCATGAAGTCATGTTTTCATTTAGGTCCTTAACTAAATTAAAGACAGTTGCCGTATTTTTCGCTCTGTAAGATGCACCTGACCATAAGACGCACCTAGTTTTTAGAGGAGGAAAACGAAAAAAAATATTCTGAATCAAATGGGCACATAATCACAGGCACATTCCCCATCACTTCCCCATGGGCTGCACATCTGACAGACTTACTGCACACACATATTTGCTCTATAAGACGCACAGACATTTCCTCTTACTTTTGAGGGGGGAAAAAGTGAGTCTTATAGAGCAAAAAATACGGTATATAATAATGGAGGACAGCAGATGGAGAACTGGGCAGAGGGATAGGAGGGTGAAACTAGCTGCAGGAGATAGTGGTACTATAGTATATGTGGTAGAATTCCTGGGAACCAGAAGATTTTAATCCAGAAAAGCTCTTTGCATACTTTTTTAACACCTTGGTGTTTGGGGAAGATCCTTCCAACCCAAGAACAAAAGGAATATCAGCCTCATCTGTTATCATGAATGCCAAGTACAACACTGAAAAGACACTCTAGGTGCCCAAACTATTCTTGTGCAAAGATGTGGAATGCTAACAGAGTTAAATGTGCAAATTTTGGGTGAATGTCTCTAATTTTAATGCATGCTAATGAATGCTACTGAATTTACTGGCAGTGGTGATGTGTTTTACCCTTGTCAGGGCTCTTGACTGGACAGTTCTAAAGGGTGGATATGGGATTCCTCATATACAGAAGGAGCAGTATGGCCGCCAGGTAATTTAATGTTAGATCCTGAAGTTCATATTTCGTAGGAGCTCCTCTCAAATGTCTATGTGTATTACTTCAGGTATGAAACACAAAACTAACATTTCTCTTCCTCCTTGCCAGCATTTGTAACCACCATTCCATTCCTTAGAGCTGTTTCTACATTTCTGATCTGCTAAAACAACAGCAAAACTGTTGGTGAACTCAGTTTGTTTGTTTTTTAAAACACAAGACATGTGTAGTTTTCCATTTTAAATCAAGATAACACCATAATGACCATGATAGCACCTTCATCACACACAGAATAAAATGTGTGTTGCTTCTCCTTTCCTGATTTCCTCACCTCCTGTTACATCCTGGGTGGTCAATGTGCTGGAATGTGAGTCTGGGCTATGGGGTCTTGGACTGTAGCCCCAAGGTGCATTTCTGGCTGCACCACTGAGGAGCTAGGTGCAGAAGTCAGCATTTGTATATAACTGGAGTTCTGATGCACTGGAAGATGGGCAGTGCCTTCACCTGCTGGAATTATTAAAGGAAGATAGCGTATACACTTCTCTTCTCTTGCCATGGATGCCTAATGTTTTACTCAACAGATGTTACACAAGCAACATGAATTTTTCCAAATCAAGTTATTGGAAGAAAGGCAATGCTATTCCACAAGGAAATTCCAGGATGCTTTCATACCATCTTTGCAATTATCATATGATGCAGTCACATGAACTGTCTGTACTACAGCTGTTGTATGGAGCTATAACCCTTTTGCTTGATAGCTGATGATGCCTAGAAGATGAGTGGGAGTTCCTGGCTACTCTCAGTTGGTGATTTATCCCTCAACTTTTATCCCCCACAGCTGGAGCTGTGTCTGTGTATTTGTAAGCAACAGTTAGTTCCCATTTCTCATGGTGTATATGTTTACAGTTGTGATGTCTTGATTTATAGCGTATGATCTATAGGTCCCCACAGAGCTTTTCTTAAGCCTTGGTTTCAGAGTGAATCTGTATGTGTATATATGTGTGTGTAATGTGTGTGCTTTTCCACAGGGGGCTTTCCCAGTGTGAAATGTAAACATTGTCAGGGAAGTAAACAGCATATACTCTTCCCACCCAAGCTGCCTGATGTACAGACGTGGATCCCAAGGATTAACATGCTTCTGGGAATATTAACAAACTGAAGGGCGGTGGAAGGCAGGGGGAAACAGTAAGTGCACTTCAGTCAATAAAATGAGGTTTTGGACTTGGTTTTGAAATTGAAATGAGGCCATAGGCTGCCTTTGTAACCTTGGGCAAATTATTCTTGAACAATTGATCTCACTGAGCTCCACTGCTCTAAAAGGGGAATAACTTGTGCATCTGAACAGTAAAGATCATAAATTGCTTAAAATGGTATGTTGACCTCAAAAAGTGTTATAACAATTTCTTTGTTTTATTAACAAACTATATATTTAAGTCTTAGTATATTGGCATTTTTTTCTTTTTTAAATTGTTTGAGGGCTAGACTATAAACTGCAGTATGTGTTAGTAGCCACTAAAGGTGGCACCTACATGGTTCATTTGCTTTCCTCTTGTTTGTTTCTTATACATATGTCTTAACACCACAATATTCTGCTTTTTTGTATTCCCTGTCAGTGGAAGTCAATGATACTGAGTGAACACAGTGAAAGAATAGGATATTATAATATGGTAATATGACTAAATTGTGCTAGTTAGCACAATGGAGGAAGACTGGGGAATGAGATACTCGTACACACCTGCTAGTTTTGATGGCAGCTATGGGTTTGTTGTGATATCTACTTTGGACCTACTATCCATTTTGAAAGGGGCTCACATCATTCCTTTGTTGGGGTGGGTGTTGTGGGTTTTCTTCCTCAGCATATAAAAGAATCAGGTTAGAAAAGTATTTTAATAATGAACAATGAAAATAAATATTGACCCAAACAAAATTATATACATACACCAATTAAAAGAGTATCTAGTATAAAAGCAAGCCAAGTGGAATAGATACATATGGTATTCTTAGCTTCTTTGGTGATACAAATATAGTAAATGAAATAAAAATTATGATCTTGAAGTAGACTCACACTTTGGCAGGCATCTGTTACAGTGTCTGCATGTAGATGGAGACACTGGTAGTCCAACACCATTATGGTAGTCCAACACCATTATGCTTCCTATCTTTCACCCTACTTTCCAAATAATGGATGTAGAAAAATGGTAGCAATTCAACACCTAACAGGTTTATTCTGATAAGCAGAAACACAGTTAAACTCTATGTGTGGAAGGACAAGATTAACTCCACCACACTTTACCAGTATAATTTTTAGCTCTTCAAAGCTCTGAGCTACACCCTTCCCTGAGGTACTTTGTCATTTGGAGGTATATCCATTTCCAAATATCTCGTTGTTGGCTCTGCTGGCTTGTTTGGTCAGTATAAAGTTGCAATGGTCTATTTACTTGGTCTGGAGTTTCATCCTTAGGCAAGCAAGCAGCAGTTTTAGTACTTCAGTGATAGTTATGCCATTCCATTCACATGATGTCCGGCCTCTTTTTCTTCACTTAGCTCCTTCATGGTTAATCTTTTCTCTTCCCTTCTTTTCTCTTCTTCTTCATCCCAGGGATTAATAGCTAGCAAGGTCAACAAAGAAATCTATGCCTGTTGCCTACTGGTCACAAATAAGCTTTATTTATTAATTAGATTTATATCTCCCCCTTATTCTTTTTTTTTAAAGAACTTCAAATGGCTTACAGCATTTTCCTTCTCTCAATCTTATGCTCACATCAACATCCCTGTGAGGTGTGATGGGCTAAGAGTCTGTGACTATCTCAAAGTCACCCAGTTTGGTCCATGGCTGGGTGGGGACTAGAACCCAGATTGCCTGAATCCCTGTCCCATGCACTTAACCACTACAACACATTGACTCTCCCAATTACAAATGATTATAAAGAGGAGTGACCTAGAAAATATCCCATAATGCCTTCAAAATCATGCCCCAAAGCAACAGCTTCCAACAGAAAAGTCATAATTACCAGACGCTGCAGTCTACAGTAAGACATTCCCTCCCTTCACTATAAGCCAATCTCAAAGGACCGAATTGATTGTTTCCTTTAATGCACAGAACATTGTCTAAAACAAGATAAGCCAAGGACAAATCATGCTGTACAAAGCACAATGACTGGTCATAGCCCTAAACATAACAAATTGTGTCATTTGAACCTATTTAGCAAAAGTCTGAAAATTGGAGAAACATGGGCAAATGGAAAAAAAAAATCTATTCCTAGTAATTCACACCTCTCAATACAGTTGCTAACCCTTTATTTAAAAAATTGTGCTTAACCATATTATTTGCATCTGACTAAGACAGAAAACTCTTAACAGCATCATATATACACTTTAGCAGCTAAATCTGCTAACTTATTACCAAAAATGCCTATATGAGTAGGAATTAATACAAAACAAAACAAACACCCTGACACAAAGACCTGTAATACAGAATTTAAGCTTAAATCTCATTTACCAAATGTACAGCATCCCCATCCATTTCCAATTTCCAACAGTCCAGGCAACAAGTCAGATAAAAAGCTATCACCCAGTCTGACCTAGCATCTGAAGTCCATTGCAACCAGCACTATAGTTATTGGTTCTGCAGTCATAACAGAGATGAAATTAGGCAACCTGACCTATTTTTGTATTCTAAACTCAAGGATCACAAAGCTTCAACACAAAACCAAACCATTCCATTAGTAGCATGGGTACAATAAGCAGCCCAACTAGATATAAAACACTGTTTTAATCTCTGCTTCCTGTATATATATACTCTTTCATTATATAACTCAGATACAACTCTAATGCTGGGGGTGACCAAACCATTGAATAAAGGACAGACAAAAGCTCTAAAACAAGACCTATTTGGAGCAAAGTAGTCTTTTGTCAGACTGTAACTTACTATGTGAGGCATTTACCCAGCATCAAATCTCTGTGGGTCATTAAATTCCCATCAGGCATTATAGATTGATCTCCTTTGAGCAAACTGCATGTTCTTTAATCTTGCCTATCATAAAACATCAATAAACAATGCAACTTGCCAGGCCAGTTACCCACAACACCCTGCAAAAAAGTGCAAGGAATAATAAAAATTCTCTACAAACCACTCACAGGGCTTTTGCCTGCATAAAACTCACTTCCTGTTTTCCCATCTATTTCTCTTATATACTCTGTCCACTGACTCCACCCAGCTTTCAGCTCACTCAGTTTTTAATTTTATCTTAACCTATTTCCTGGCCTGTTTCTTTCTCTTGACTTGGGCTTTCCCTTCAGCTCTTGCTCTTGGCTGGGTCTCTCAGATCATAGCTTGTAGCTTCCGAGGAAAAAGTCATTAAGAGCAGTTGTCTAGGTGCTCCCTGGAACATCCATGCAATAATTAAGAACATATTCTCTAGCAGATTACAACATCACATTGGGATGTTGGGGTGGTCTGTGACATCTTGTGATTCAGTGTCTTCTACTTATGTAGTACATTTTCTTCACTGGAGATTTAACGATGATGCTGATTTTAGCTGTGCTGCTCATTTATGAGCTGTGTTAGCTGCTTTATTTCCCATTTAATTTTTGTGCATGCAAAGTTTTGTTATAAGGTCAGAATCTAAACTTCCAGGGAAATAAAAATGTTGTAAGAGCTTGACAGGAGATCTGAAGACGCACAGTATTGATGTTTCTTTTCCTTCTTTCCATCTTGAAAACAAAGGCCACTAGAGCTGAAAACTCTACACCTTCTATCCAGCAGCCATCTGTGCAGCACTTGGAAACTATGGCAAGTGCCTGAAGCATCATGTTTGGCAGTCATTTACCTACCACTCTGTTCCCCTTTGAGGAGCTCTCTAGTGGATTGGGGGAAAGTGAAAAAAGGAAGCAGGACAGATAAAAAGAAGGGAGAGAAGGGAGAGGAATGGCCTTCTAATTTCATGATTTATGTTTGTTCTGAGAATAGCCCAGCTTTTTTCTTCCATTGGAATTTATCTTGGACATGTTGTTTCAATATGAGACAATCAGCTGGGCTCTCTTTGGAATGTCCCCAGAGAAAAGCAGCAGCCTCCCAATAGGGTAATATGCTATATATTCTGCTATATAGGGTATATATAGCAGAATGGTAAAATGCATTTTTGAACATCTGCATTCTATTTATGCCTCCAGAGTACTTCCCATTGGCTTTAGAGGAATCAAAAGATGCTTTGAAAGATGCTCACCAATTTGCCATGCTTCACTGTAATTTGCAAGAGAGCTTGCTGTTTTAAGCTGGTTTACTTAGGGCATATGATTGCTGTAGACCAAACTTTACAAAGCTATGGTCCTTCTTAATGAAAGGAATCCTTTTATTGATCTACTATTTGTATGATGTCTTAATAGGGCCTTGTGATTCTCAGGAAAGTTTTTTTGCTGTCACTGAGGAGCTGGATGAATTAACACATCTGTATTTTTTAAAAAAGCAGTTCAGATATCAAGCTCCAGTAAGAAGTGCTAAAGGGACAATCTATAGGATACATTGGGCTTCTGTGATTTGAACTCTCTACAGAATTATTTTTAACAGCAGCTGTTGGGAGAGGGTATTATTTGGATCAGGGGCATGGTGCAGGTAAAGGAGACTGTAACCCAGGCTTACCCAACCCGGTGTTCTCCATATGTTGGGAATTCTTGGCCAAAACATCTGCAAGGTACTAAGTTGGGGACTTGATCCAGTTAATGCTGCTTTAGCATTTTTCCCTGCATTAGTTCCATAATGTCAATTGCTGCTATTACCCACCAAAGAGAAAACATACAAGCATGACTTTTTTTAGTAGAAAGTTTTCACTTCTGTGGCTAAGAGGATGTGGGGGTGTGATTTGGCTTGGATCTATGATGTAGGAGGAAATGTTGCCTCTCTGACATTGCTTTTTGAAGAAGAAATTCACATTTGGAATTCTAGTTGTGGAACTCTAATGTTTGAATGGAGGGAAATAATCTAAAAATTATTTACCAAATTTGTGGTTATTGTGTCTTTCAGCTACTTAATTTTATATCAGTATCATACAATACTGAACTGTACTGTGGAACTCACAAGGAAATATATTTTTAAATGCATTCTTTAGTGAGTCCTTTTCTGATAGTTTTCTCCCCATTGTTAATACATGGCAAGTTAGTAAAAGTGTCCCCCCTCTCTCTCTCACACACAGACACACACACACACTTACTTCATTCCCTCAACACTCTACAGGGAATGATTACTAGAAAGGTACAATTTCTTTTGACAAAGTCCCTCACCAAAGGCTCCTGAGCAAACTAAGCAGTCATGGAATAAAAGGATGTGTCCTTTTATGGATCACTGTGTGGTTAAAGAACAGAAGGCAACTTTTCCCAATGCAGGGTGTTCACCAGTGAAGTCCCACAGCATTCTGTATTGGGACCAGTGATCTGGAATTAGGAGTAAGTAGTGACGTGGCCATGTTTGCTGATGACACTAAATCTTTTGAGTGGTTAAAACCAAAAGTGATTGTGAGGAGCTTCAAAGGGATTTCTCTAAGCTGGAAGAATGGATGTCACAATGGCAAATGCAGTACAATGTAAGTAAGGGTAGAATAATATATACTGAGGCAAAAATAAATAAATAAATAAAAATAAATTCTCAGCTTTACGTATACAGCAATGGGATCTGAACCAGCAGTGACTGAGCAAGAAAGGGATATCGGGGTAGGAGCAGAAAACTCAATGAAAATGTTGGCCCAGTGTGCAGGTGCTGTGAAGCAGGCAAATTCTATGTAGGCATAATTAGGAACAGAACAGAAAATTGAACTGCCAAAATTACTTCCCTTCTACAATGTTTGGTGCGACTGTACTTGTAATATTGTGTTCTGTTCTGGTCACCTTACCTGAAAAAAGACATTATTGAATTGGAAAAAAGGGCAGAGAAGGGCAACAAAAATGAACAGGGAGCTGGGTCAATACCCTTATGAGGAGCAGCTACAACAACTGGGACTATTGAGCTTAGAAAAAAGGTGAGTAAGGGGAAATGTGATAGGAGTGCTTAAGATAATGCATGTTGTGGAGAAAGCAGAAAGGGAGACATTTTTCTCCCTCTCCCATAACACTTGAACCCAGGGTCTTCCTGTGAAGCTGTCTGAGTAGAGGTTTAGGACAGATAAAAGGAATTACCATACAACATATAGTTATGTTGGCCAACTATGGAATATGCTGCCATGGGAAGTGGTGATGTCTGCCAATCTGGATGGCTTTAAAAAGGGGTTAGACAGATTCATAAGGGAGGAGGCTATCAGCAGCTACTAGCCTTGCTGGCTATGTACATCCTCCTTTACCAGAGGTGTCATGCTTGCATACACCAGTTGCTGAGGACCTTGGGCAGGAGGAGGTCTTGTACCCATCTTGCTTGAGGGATCCTGTGGGCAGCTGGCTGCTACCATGTGTGGAGTGCTGGACTAGATGGACCTTTAGTCTGATCCAGGATAGCTTTTCTTATGTATGTTCTTATGTTCTTATTTCCTGCTTCCCTTCCTGGGGAGTTTCTGCTATATAACCCATGAATCATTGCATATGCTAATCTTTTCACAATATGCACCAAATAGGAGATATTTCTGCTGCATTTTTAGTTTCCAACTTCTGCCTCTACTTTTTATTACAATTGTATGTTTATGTTCTAGTAGACATCCTCATTTAATGGAATATGATGGAGGCCCTGCAGGAGGAGAATGGAAATTGTTTAAAAACTTAGATACTTGGCTCAGGTTGATCACATTAAAAAAAAAAATGCAATCTCGCCATTAGTCAGCAGTTCACACTAATAAATCAAGGTATGTCTTGAACCCTAAGGAATCACAGCTTTTTGACTCCTTCTGATGTTGCTAAGCAATTTGAGATTTAATTTTGGTTCAGGAAGTCTGTTGGGGCCAGTTCACTATCTACCAGCTGTGGACTGCACTCCCTCTCTGCCATAAGACCCCTGAAAAAGAGGAAAAAAATATGGAAGTTGTGGTTTGCAGCTGAATTTTAGCAGTGGATACTACAAAGACTTAGCACAGATAAATTTAGCTCGTTTTAGGCTAAATTAGGCCAGTCTAAGCCTCCATAGCAGTGGGGCAGTGGGGCCTGAATTGGAGGTGGTGGTGATCCCTGGAGCCCAGTGGCTACTTGTTCTTCACCCTCACTTATATAGTTCAGATACTAAAAGGATGTGGGGGGGGGGGCAAGACAACACTATGTGACATGTAGACTTAGAGACAGAGAAACCACAAATTGAAAACACATCTTCATTCACATATGTGAGAAAAGAAGATGGTGGCAATGCAGTATAATAGCACCCCAAATTTTGAAGTTCATGTTAATTGGACTTGTTTGAGTCACTTGCTATACTGAAAGTATTTACTAGAGTTAAAGATAACATATTAGAATTTATGGATCATTGTTTTGTGCCTTAAGTGAGGGCATTGTCAAGTTTTATTCTTCTTGATAAGAATAAGGCAAAAATGTATATGTTTATATGGTCCCTTTCATGAGAATATGTTTCAATAATAGTTAAGACACTGATTTATTATTATTTAACACTAAAAGGCACCTATACCTTCTAAAATCTTGTACCAATACTGAAAGATAAAAGGGGCTGCCTGCAGGCTAACAGTCTAAGTGGAAATAGGAATGGGGAGGGAAGATGGTCTCTTTCTCAGGCCAATGGATGGGTCCAGCTTGGTCTCCCCCTTGCAATGACTTTTATCCTGGGAGGCAGTGGGTATAGCTTCCCAGTGGTTCCTGGTCTCCTAGCCAGTGGGTGAGGCCAGGATGGGAGGCACTTTGACTCTCTAATCCCAAAGCAACTGTCAATGTACCTGTTATTTATATTAATTTTGTCAAATGTAACATACCATTTAAAAAGCCCCACTCTCTGAACAAACAACTGGGGCTTTGATGTGTGGATTTTTATTCTCACATTGATGCTGAAGAAGTTCCCATAGTCCTGTTACAACTTGCTATCTGTCTCCACAGGACATACTCCCACACTCTTTTTTCCAGGGTCCTTGCTTCCTGTGGGTCTTCCCACAGCTGCCAGCATAGACAGCTTGTGTCTGGAATAGGCTTCATGTAAGCTTGAAGATGCTTATATTTTCTCACTGAGTCAATGAAAAAATGTGGCAGATGTTCTGCATCAGGAGGCAAAAAACTGCTTTTTGCACCATACAGCACATTCTTTTTTCTTCAATACCTTTAATTTCCTCTCCGCAGGATGTGGAATAATTTTCCTCTGTCTTTGCCATTCCTGTGAACTCAGGAGTATGTGAATTTTACAATACATTTGCATTTCCATGTCATATGTGCTCAAACTTAGTGAAGCTGAGTTCACTGGTGCAAGCTGTTTCTTTTTTATTGTGTCTCATAACCCTTTAGGGTTAAAAGATGAATGGAAGCTCTGATAACATATAACAACTGTGAATCATGTCTGTACCTTACATAAGAGAAATGGCTACTGACTGACAGGTTCATTTTTGACACCTGAACAGACTCTCTGTGAACATTAATGACTTCAGCATGAACCAAAACAGTAGAACTCTTGCCACTGTGCAGGGAACTAGATTTCCACACATTCAAGTATTAAACCAGAGCTGAAAATGAACAACTTCTTGACATTTTTCACCCTTTCTGTGGGGAAAAAAATAGTGTGTGGGGAGGAGAAGGGTTTCACCAAATTTTTCCAAGGGCAGGAGAAATTCTTCACATTTCCCACAGACAGGGCTCACCATTGGCAGTGGGGAAGGTTTGGAACAGCTTCTTTCTATTTTCCTCAGCAAGTGGGGACCGCATCAACCATCTTGCCACCTGGTATCTATTATGTATCTTCTGTAATGCCCATATCTGAGCCTTGTGAAGGCAGAAGAAAAGCAGCCATTACTTAAAAATGGTGAAGAAACTTTGGAGAACCTTATGCAAAGTGGGCCATATTTCTGAGGGGTGGGGTAAAAAATACTGGACTGTCTCAGAAGTTATCTGAGAAAAGTGCCTTCTGAGACATTTTGACTCAGCTTTCATTGTAATTCTTCAGGCTTCAACACCCTCCTCAGGCTCTTCCAAACACTGAATTTCTGATTATGGATGCAACTTGCCTCTAACACAAATATTTATAATACCTGAAAACCTCGCAGAGGTGTGAGGGGCAGTATTGTACCCAGATCCAGGGAAGAGGTAGAACTAGTGCTGTGCCAGAATTCTCCCCCAATTTCTGAAAAGATTTTTTTTTTTTCTGTTGTCAAAGAGACATCAATTTTTCTAAGTCTTGGGTATTTTATACTTCATTTTGAATTTATTTTGTGAGTGGATTTGGGCTTATCTGATCAGTATAGACTGATCAAGTGTACTATATGTGGTTTTTCTTTGTTTCTATTATGTGCGTCTCACAGTTCTCCAGTCTTCCAGATGAACAGCAGTTTTTGAAAAAGCATAATGGGAGGAATTGCCTCATTCTGTTTTCTGCTTGGCTTTAAGTTGTGGAGGCTGCAGTTGCTGGAGAGGTGATTGTACAATGAAATACAGAACAATCACACACATTCCTTGGCCTCTAGAGAATAAAGTAAGCTCAAGAACACTGAACCCAATTTCTTCTCTGTCAAATTAAGTGATAATTTAATCATAGTTTAATCACTAGTGGCCTTTCTTTTCAAAAAGGTCAAGCAGAATGTGGGAGACATGTTTGAAGCAGTACTGGTACTAACCTTTCCAAAATGCTAGTTTTGTATCGTGGGGAATCAGTTCCTCAGGGAGTCTCACTTCCTGCTGTAGGTGTGCCAGAACCCAGCTCAAAATGATTTTGCAGGACGGGGCTCACAAACACTAAGAGTTTCAGAGCAAGCGATTCAGAACATGGCCCATCTAGACCAAGGACTGTAAGCTTTAAATATTCTTTTAGTCTATTAGCTTAGATAAAGGGCTTATACATGGATTTCTTCTTTAGAAGATAACAAGTTGTTGTATCTAACTGGCAATGCAATGTGTGTTCCATCCCTTTAGGAGATTCATGATGTTCTTGAAAAGGTGACTTTTGTATTAATTGATATTAAATGTATGCCTTGGAGAATCAGGGATAAATGGAGCCTTAATCATCCTGAGAGGGGAATCCCTTGAAATCAATGGGGCTAGCAAGTTATGACTTAAGTCACATTGATCTCAGTGGCTCTACTCTAAACTTGACAACATTGGGATACAGCTCTGAGTATTCTGACTTTTGCCTTGAAACTAGATGATGGCCCCAATCCAGGTAAAGTATGTTGAAACAGCTAATGTACTTCTACTTCCTACCAGCAAAGGAGAAAAAGAAATATAACAACACAACACTTATCATCATTTCAATTTATGTCAGTATGTCTCCACTTGCCTTCAGATAGCAAAAGAAATCCAAAGCAGGATATCAGAGGTTTATTTATTTATTTTATTAAAAACTTTTCTATCCCATCCCCAACAAACATCTCAGGATGGCTTACAGTAAATAAGTAGAATAAAACAATCCCCAAAGCATCTGACCATTAATATACTAAAACCACAGTTAAAATCAATTAAACATTAAAATAATGGGAAAATAAAAAGGGTTTTGCCTGGTGCTGACAAGATTATATTGTTGGTGTCAGTTAAACCTCTATGGGGAGCATATTCCATAGTTGAGGCACCACCACAGAGAAGGCCCTCCTCCAGGTACTCTCCCTCCTAATCTCCTTCAAGGAGGGCTCCCAGGGCAGGACCTCTGCCTCAGATCTCAAGGGGCAGAAGGGCACATATGGAAGAAGGCGCTCCTTCAGGTATCCTGGACCCAAGCTGTTTAGCACTTTATAGGTCATAACCAGCACCTTAAATTGGGCCCAAACTTCAATTGGTAGGCAGTGTAACTGGAAGAGGACCGGTGTTCTATGTGAAAACTGACCGGTCCCCGTTAGCATCCTGGCAGCTCTGTTCTGAATCAGTTGAAGTACCCAGACTGTCTTCAAGGGCAGCCCCATGTAGAAAGTGTTGTTGTTAGTCACGAATTCATGTCCGACCCATCGTGACCCCATGGACAACATTCCTCCAGGCCTTCCAGTCCTCCACCATCCCCCGGAGTCCACTCAAGCTCACACCAACTGCTTCACTAACTCCATCCAGCCACCTCATTCTCTGCCTTCCCCTTCTTCTTTTGCCATCTATTGTTCCCAGCATTAGGCTCTTCTCCAGGGAGTCCTTCCTTCTCATTAGGTGGCCAAAGTATTTGAGTTTCATCTTCAGGATCTGGCCTTCTAAAGAGCAGTCAGGGTTGATCTCCTCTAGGACTGACCGGATTGATCGCCTTGCTGTCCAAGGGACTCACAGGAGTCTCCGCCAGCACCACAATTCAAAGGCCTCAATGCTTCGACACTCAGCCTTCCTTATGTTCCAACTTTCGCAGCCATACATTGCAACTGAGAAAACCATAGCCTTGACTATACGCACTTTTGTTGGCAGGGTGATGTCTCTGCTTTTTAGTATGCTGTCTAGATTTGCCATAGGGACTGCAGGTGGCGCAGTGGTTTAAACCGCTGTGCTGCTGGGCTGGTTGATCGAAAGGTCGCCGGTTCGAATCTGCACACGGGGTGAGCTCCCGTGCGCCGTCCCAGCTCCTGCCAACCTTGCAGTTTGAAAGCATGCAAATGCAAGTAGATAAAAAGGTACCACTTCGGTGGGCAGGTAACAGCGTTCCGTGCACTTCGGTGTTTAGTCATGCCGGCCACATGACCACGGAGACTGTCTGCGGACAAACGCTGGCTCCCTCGGCCAGGAAACGGAGATGAGCACCGCCCCCTAGAGTCAGGCATGACTGGACGTAACGTCAAGGGGAAACCTTTACCTTTACCTTTACCTAGATTTGCCATAGCTTTCCTCCCCCGGAGCTTTTAATTTCTTGGCTGCAGTCCCCGTCTGCGGTGATCTTGGAGCCCAGAAAAATAAAATCTGTCATTACCTCCATTTCTTCCCCATCTATTTGCCAGGAAGTGAGAGGACCAGATGTCATGATCTTAGTTTTCTTAATGTTGAGTTTTAAGCCAACGTTTGCACTCTTCTCCTTCACCCACATCAAGAGGCTCTTTAGTTCCTCTTCACTTTCTGCCATGAGAGTGGTATCATCTGCATATCTGAGGTTGTTGATATTTCTCCCAGCAATCTGGATTCCAACTGGTGATTCATCTAGGCCCGTGTTTCTCATGATGTGCTCTGCATATAAGTTCAATAGGCAGGGTGACAGTATACAGCCTTGCCGAACTCCTTTCTCAATTTTGAACCAGTGGTTCCGTGCCCAGTTCTAACTGTTGCTTCTTGAGCCACATATAGGTTTCTCAAGAGACAAATAAGATGGTCTGGTTCTCCCATCTCTTTAAGAACTTGCTACAATTTGTTGTGATCCATACAATCAAAGGCTTTAGCCTAGTCAATGAAGCAGAAGTAGATGTTTTTCTGTAACTCCCTAGCTTTCTCCATGATCCAGCGTAGGTTGGCAATTTGATCGCTAGTTCTTCTGCCTCTTTGAAATCCTGCCTGTACTTCCAGTAGTTCTCAGTCCACATACTGCTGGAGCCTAGCTTGTAGGATTTTGAGCATCACTTTGCTAGCATGTGAAATGAGTGCAATGGTGCGGTAGTTTGAACATTCTTTGACATTGCCCTTCTTTGGGATTGGAATGTAAACTGACCTTTTCCAATCCTGCGGCCACTGTTGAGTTTTCCAAATTTGCTGGCATTTGTTGTTGTTGTTGTTGTTAGTCGCGAAGTCGAGTCCGACCCATCGCGACCCCATGGACAACATTCCTCCAGGCCCTCCTGTCCTCCACCATCCCCCGGAGTCCACTCAAGCTCACACCAACCACCTCAGTGACTCCATCCAGCCACCTCATCCTCTGCCGTCCCCTTCTTCTTTTGCCATCTATTGTTCCCAGCATTAGACTCTTCTCCAGGGAGTCCTTCCTTCTCATTAGGTGGCCAAAGTATTTGAGCTTCATCTTCACTATCTGGCCTTCTAAAGAGCAGTCAGGGTTGATCTCCTCTAGGACTGACTGGTTTGATCGCCTTGCGGTCCAAGGGACTCGCAGGAGTCTTCTCCAGCACCACAACTCAAAGGCCTCAATCCTTTTGCGCTCAGCCTTCCTTATTGTCCAGCTTTCACAGCCATACATTGCAACTGGGAAAACCATAGCCTTGACTATACGCACTTTTGTTGGCAGGGTGATGTCTCTGCTTTTTAGTATGCTATCTAGATTTGCCATAGCTTTCCTCCCCAGAAGCAAGCGTCTTTTAATTTCTTGGCTGCAGTCCCCGTCTGCGGTGATCTTGGAGCCCAGGAAAATAAAATCTGTCACTACCTCCATTTCTTCCCCATCTATTTGCCAGGAAGTGAGAGGACCAGATGCCATGATCTTAGTTTTCTTAATGTTGAGTTTCAAGCCAACTTTTGCGCTCTCCCCCTTTACCCGCATCAAGAGGCTCTTTAGTTCCTCTTCACTTTCTGCCAGGAGAGTGGTATCATCTGCATATCTGAGGTTGTTGATATTTCTCCCAGCAATCTTGATTCCAACTGGTGATTCATCTAGCCCTGCCTTTCTCATGATGTGCTCTGCATATAAGTTAAATAGGCAGGGTGACAGTATGCAGCCTTGCCGAACTCCTTTCTCAATTTTGAACCAATCAGTGGTTCTGTGTCCGGTTCTCACTGTTGCTTCTTGACCTGCATATAGGTTTCTCAAGAGACAAATAAAATGGTCTGGTACTCCCATCTCTTTAAGAACTTGCCACAATTTGTTGTGATCCACACAATCAAAGGCTTTAGCGCAGTCAATGAAGCAGAAGTAGATCTTTTTCTGGAACTCCCTGGCTTTCTCCATGATCCAGCGTATGTTGGCAATTTGATCTCTAGTTCCTCTCCCTCTTTGAAATCCTGCCTGTACTTCTGGTAGTTCTCAGTCCACATACTGCTGGAGCCTAGCTTGTAGGATTTTGAGCATCACTTTGCTAGCATGTGAAATGAGTGCAATGGTGCGGTAGTTTGAACATTCTTTGGCATTGCCCTTCTTGGGGATCGGAATGTAAACTGACCTTTTCCAATCCTGTGGCCACTGTTGAGTTTTCCAAATTTGCTGGCATATTGAGTGTAGCACTTTAACTGCATCGTCTTTCAGGATTTTGAATAGCTCAGCTGGAATACTGTCACCTCCACTAGCTTTGTTGTTGCTCAGACTTCCTAAGGCCCATTTCACTTCACATTCCAGGATGTCTGGCTTGAGGTCAGTGACCACCCCATCGTGGTTATCAGGGATGTTAAGCTCTTTCTTGTATAGTTCTTCTGTGTAATCTTGCCACCTCTTCTTAATCTCTTCTGCCTCTGTTAGGTCCCTGCCATTTTGGTCCTTTATCATGCCCATCTTTGCATTAAATGTTCCCTTCATATCTCTAATTTTCTTGAAGAGATCTCTGGTCCTCCCTATTCTATTGTTTTCTTCTATTTCTTTGCACTGTTCATTTAGGAAGGCATTCTTATCTCTTCTAGCTGTTCTCTGGAATTCTGCATTCAATTGTTTGTATCTTTCTCTTTCTCCCTTGCCTTTCGCTTCCCGTCTTTCCTCAGCTATTTGTAAAGCTTCCTCAGACAGCCATTTTGCTTTCTTGCATTTCTTTTTCTTTGGGATGGTTTTAGTTGCTGCCTCTTGTACAATGTTGCGAACCTCCGTCCATAGTTCTTCAGGCACTCTGTCTATCAGATCTAATTCCTTAAATCTATTTGTCACCTCTACTGTATATTCATCAGGGATATGATTTAGGTGATACATGAGTGACCTAGTGCTTTTCCCTACTTTCTTCAATTTAAGCCTAAATTTTGCCACCAGAAGCTCATGATTGGAGCCACAGTCAGCTCCTGGTCTAGTTTTTACTGACTGTATAGAGCTTCTCCATCTTTGGCTGCAGAGCACATAGTCAGTCTGATTTCTGTGTTGACCATCTGGTGATGTCCATGTGTAGAGTCATCTCTTGGGTTGTTGGAAAAGAGTGTTTGCTATGACCATCGTATTCTCTTGACAAAATTCTACCAGCCTGTGTCCTGCTTCATTTTGTACTCCAAGGCCAAACTTGCCTGTTATTCCGGTTATCTTTTGGTTTCCTACTTTAGCATTCCAATCCCCCATGATGATAAGGACATCATTTTTTGGTGTTAATTCTAGAAGGTGGTGTAGGCCTTCATAGAACTGGTCAACTTCAGCCTCTTCAGCACCAGTGGTTGGGGCATAGACTTGCAGTACTGTGATGTTGAATGCTTTGCCTTGGATTTGAACTGAGATCATTCTGTCATTTTGGAGATTGTATTCCAGTACTGCTTTTCCTACTCTTTTATTGACTATGAAGGCTACTCCATTTCTTCTGAGGGATTCTTGCCCGCAGTAGTATACCTGATGGTCATCTGAATTAAATTCACCCATTCCTGTCCATTTTAGTTCACTGATTCCTAAGATGTCGATGCTCAGTCTTGTCATCTCTTGTTTGACCACATCCAGCTTGCCTTGATTCATGGATCTTACATTCCAGGTTCCTATGGAGTACAGATCTTTACAGCATTGGACTCTCTTTTCACCACCAGATACATCTGCAACTGAGTGTCCTTTCGGCTTTGACCCAGTTGCTTCATTCTTTCTGGTGCTACTTGTTCTAGCCCTCCGCTCTTCCCCAGTATCATATTGGACACCTGCCGACCTGAGGGACTCACCTTCTGGTGTCATATCTTTGCCTTTTGGTACTGTCCATGGGTTTTTCATGGCAAAGATACTGGAGTGTGTTGCCATTTCCTTCTCCAGTGGATCACGCTTTGTCAGAGCTCTCTGCTATGACCTGTCCGTCTTGGGTGGCCCCGCATGGCATAGCTCATAGCTTCATTGAACTATGCAAGCCCCTTCGCCATGACAAGGCAGTGATCCATGAAGGAGGTAGAGAGTGTTACAGTAATCCAAACATTGAGGTCAAAGTCAGGGTGGATTCATGTACAAGGAGTCCTTCAGGTGACCTGGCCTCAAACCTGTTTTGCCATGGGCAACACATTGCTGGTGGAGACTTCCAGTGGTGCCTACAGAATTCTCCTTTCTTTGTCCCCTTCTAGAATATTTTAAGAGAAACATGGAAAGCATCAAGGTGCCAGGTTTTATTTCCCCTTCCTGAACCTTTCTTGATTAACTGTACAGCAAGTAAGAAAAGAAGGAATGAGTTACTTCCTGGCCCCATCTAGTCTTCCACTCACACAACCCTTTTCTTTATCTCTTCACTCCCAGCCACTAGCCTCACTATTTCTCGCCTTTCTCTGTTCATAGTCTTTTTCTTTTTTCTCCCTTCCTTGCCCATAGCTTTTTCACTCCTTTGTATTCTTTTGCCTTGCTATTTCCATATCTCTCTCTCAGCCTTGCGATTTGTCTCCTCTCCTATTTCCTTCAACTAGTCAGGCCCTACAACACTCATTATGGGACTAGCCACATTTTGTGGAAGTTTCCACAACTGTTTGTTTTTTTTTTAATCCCATAGTTGCCCATGGGTCCAGCAAGGATGTGGACTCCTTCTACAGAGCCCTAAAAGTAAAACCTGAGCTTCCAATTGTGTCTGGAAAATGTTTGGAATCCAGGACATTCATTTCAAAGCTAGCTATATAGTTGGAGCTCAATTAACAAATATATTGCTGTATTTTGCAGTAGCCGGAGGTTTGGTTTGAAATGAATAGTTAATGTAAGTTAATATAATGCTCTTATGTAATGGGAAAATCCTCAGATAGAACAGGTTCCTTAACCCTACTTTTTAAAAAAGTGGCAACTCCAGGTGCAAATGTCTGAAGACTTACAGAATAATCCTATGGGGCCCAGACAGTGTCTAGAGGTCATTAGATCATTCAGATTCCCAATAATGAGGTCAGGGAAAAGCTGAAAGCTTGGAGCTGGGGATCTCTGTTCAGAGCTTCCCCCCACACTTGCAGCTGACATGGAAAGACCCTCAGCAGCAGAATCTTCAAATTCGTAAGAGTGACCTCAGAGAAGGGGTGAAGAGGGCATTCTGAGGATGGAGAGGACACTGGTTCCACCAGGATGCAATGCATTCTGTTGGTGCTCCAGCCTCCTCCCCTGCCTGGTTGAAGTGCCTAGCTGATTTGTGCGGGGCAAGGGAACAATGTGGAGGCCACCTTCACCTAACATGCTCCTCCTGCTCTGCACAGAATGCTTGTAATCCTCTGAATTTGGAAGGTTACAGCAACTGTACTGGTTTGTGTCCTTAGAGATGCACTAGCTTATGAGTAATTGTGGTTAGTTCATCTTTGTACAGGAGGGTTTGATGTTTAACCACTGAAAAGTGTTCCATGTCACAGAGGCAACTAGCAGCACCCGCAGACTATTGAGTGATTTCTGTTTCCACATTCCCAGTCAGCAGTGTTCCTACTCATTTGCTTATAATTCCAGAAACAAAAATGAAGAGCGATGTAATGGCACATACCTCATGTTTTGCTAAATGATGAACTGTACATATTTGTGGAGCTTATATACTCCAGGACTTGTGCCATGGGTGTCTTTGAGTTAGTGACAATTGTATCCTACAATCTGGTTGGCGAAGGGGTGGAGAGAACAGTCATCCATTGACCCCAATGGCAGTACTTACTTACTTGTATTATGTCATCTTTGTTATTGTAATGCTATGTCCTTATTGTACATGGGACTGCCATCTGAGCGAATGTAGCATTTTGATTAAGCTGATTAGGCTCCTTTCCTCTACCAGATGCTCCATGCCTTTCCTTTCAACCTTTGTGTTGCTGGTGTTTGCCCAGTACAGCAGTTGTGCCAGTACCACAACAGGTAGAAACATAGAAAAATAGAAACAGAATGAGTCAGAAGGGGTCTCCCAGGCCATCTAGTCTGACCCCCGCCTGCAGCCAGCTCTGCTCACGATATGCCCACCATGTGCATGTCTAGCCTATCCTTGAACACCCTCACCGATGGGGCCTGAATCACCTCCTGCGGAAGCCCATTACATACCTTCAGGGTCCTGTCAGGAAGTACTTCCGGGCATCTAAATTGAACCTTGATTCCCTGAGCTTTGCTCCATTGTAGCGTGTCCTGCCCTCCTCTAAAAGGGAGAACAGGTCTGCAACCACCTCCATGTGACACCCCCTCACATACCTGTATGTTGCTAACAGACTCCTTGGAGTCTCCTTTTCTCCAGGCTGCAAAGACCCAGTCCCTCAGTCTCACTTCATACGGCTTTCCCTGCAAACCGGCCATCAACCTCGTGGCCCTACACTGCACTGTCTCTAACCTGGCTATATCCTTCCTGGAACGAGGGGCTCAAAATGAAACACAATACTCCAATTCTGGGTGCACCAGAGTTGTATAGAGTGGCAATAATATCTCTTTTGAACTAGAAGCCACGCTTCTGGCTATGCAAAGGAAAGACAATGGAAAGGCTCATAATAGAGAGAGATCTAGTGATGCTAGATAGGGAAGGGAGGCTGACAGCCACACAACACGGCTTCCGCAAAAACAGGTCCTGCCAGACAAACCTTGTAGAATTCTATGACAAGGTTTCAAGATGGCTAGATGGAGGGGATGCAGTGGATGTGGTATACCTGGATTTCAGCAAGGCCTTTGAAAAAGTGCCCCATGATATCCTGCTGGAGAAACTGAGGAGTTTTGGGATACACCAAAGCACTGTCCGGTGGATTAGGGCATGGCTGACTGACAGAAAGCAGAAGGTAACCATTAGCGGGGAATCGTCGGGATAGCAGCCAGTGACAAGTGGGGTCCCCCAGGGCTCTGTCCTGGGGCCGATCCTGTTTAATCTTTTCATTAACGACATGGAAGAAGGGGTGAACAGTCTGCTGATCAAATTCGCAGACGACACTAAAACTGGAGCAGTGGCCACAACTGAGGAGCAGGTAATCCAGATCCAAAAGGATCTGGACAGACTATGGAAGTGGGCAGGAGACAACAGGATGGTGTTCAATGTGGATAAGTGCAAGGTCTTGCACTTGGGGCATAGGAATCACTGTCATAAGTACAGGTTAGGTGACAAGTGGCTGGAGAACAGCACTTGTGAAAGGCACCTCGGGGTACTGGTTGACCGCAGGCTAAACATGAGTCAGCAGTGTGATGCAGTGGTCAAGAGGGCAAATGCCACCCTTGGTTGCATAGCCAGAAGTGTGGCTTCAAGATTGAGGGAGGTATTACTACCACTCTACACAACTCTGGTGCGCCTGCAACTGGAGTACTGTGTTCAGTTTTGGGCCCCTCATTACAAAAAGGATATAGCCAGGTTGGAGTCAGTGCAGCGTAGGGCCACAAGGATGGTGGCTGGTTTGCAGGGGATGCCGTATGAGGCAAGACAGAGGGAACTGGGTCTCTTCAGCTTGGAAAAGAGGAGACTCAGAGGGGATATGTTGGCAACATACAGGTATGTGAGGGGGTGTCACATGCAGATGGGTAGAGACCTGTTCTCCCCTGCAGAGGAAGGCAGGACGCGCTCCAACGGAGCAAAGCTCAAGGAGCCAAGGTTCCATTTGGAGGCCAGGAAGCACTTCCTGACAGTCAGGACCCCGAGGGCGTGGAATGGCTTCCACGAGAGGTCGTTGAGGCCCCATCGGTGAGGGTGTTCAAAGACAGGCTTGACATGCACATGGTGGGCATGTTGTGAGTGGAGCCGGCTGGTGCTGGAGGTCAGACTAGATGGCCCAGGAGGCCCCTTCTGACTCGCTCTGTTTCCATGTTTCTATGTTTCCTACTATCCTTTTTGAAAATTGGGACCACTGATGCCACCCTCCAGTCCTCTGGAACTTCACCCGTTCTCCACGAGGTCTCAAAAATGGAGGCCAGCGGGCGTGAGAGAACCCCTGCCAACTCTCTAAGTACTCTTGGGTGTAACCCGTCAGGGCCTGGCACCTTTGTAATGTCCAATGCCCTGAGGAGCCCCTCGACTTCAAGGGGGGTGACTCTAATCTGTGCCCCTAAGCCCCCAGCCTCATCTAATCTCCTATACAGATATCCCGCGTCCTGCTTTGGGGAGAACACAGAGGCAAAATAGTCATTTAGCATCTGTGCCTGTTCCCTCATATCAGTCACTGGATCACCTTCCTCCTTATTTAGTGGTCCCACCACTTGTCTCCCCTTCCTTTTCCTATTTACATGCTGGAAGAAGCCCTTTTTGTTGCTCTTGATATTCTTGGCAAGTCTCAGCTCATAATCAGCCTTAGCCTTGCGAAGAATCCTTCTGCAACAGGCCTCCTCCTCCCAGTATACCCCTTTGTCTATTTCCCCCAGTACCCATTTCCTACGGAGGTTCCTCTTTCGTCTAATTCCTCTAACCACCTCCTTTCACATCCATGGCAGCACTCTCCTCTGCCTCCCCACTTTACTGACTAGAGGTATCGTCAAGGCTTGCGCCTCCAAAACCTCCCTTTTGAGTGCCATCCAACCCTCCTCAACTCACTTACCTTCCAGTAACCTATCCCAGGAGACTTTCTCCAGTCTGGCCTTCAGTTGGCCAAAGTTGGCCCTCTTGAAGTCCCAGCTTCTAGTGCTCTCCCTGCTGCACGTCCCCAGTCCCCTGATCTCAAAGCAAAGAATGGAGTGATCACTCGCATCCAGAGCTCCCCTAATCTGTACTTCATCTATCAGCTCCTCCCTATTGGTCAAGACCAAGTCAAGGATGTTTTCCTCCCTCGTCGCATCTCGGACCCTCTGTGTGAAAAACCCTCCCTATATAGCTTCTAGGAAGCAACGTAACCTGGCTGTTACCGCCAAGTGAGTCTCCCAAGTAATATCCGGGAGATTGAAATCTCCCATAATTACTGTGTCTCTCCCCTGAGATATCCTTAGATTCTGGCCTGTCAGGACATCATCCAGGGTCTCAGGTTGACCTGGAGGGCGATAACATACCCCCACTGTCAGGTCTCTTTCCCTGTCAAAACCCCTAAGTTTCACCCAGACTGCCTCTACCGAATCCCCATCTGTACTGCATTCTATCTCACTGCATCCTATCCCTTCCCTGATGTATAAAGCCACACCCTCACCTCTCTTTCCCTTCCTGTCCTTTCTAAAAAGGTGATACCCTTCTATGTTCACATTCCAGACTTGCCCACCATGTGGATGTCCAGCCTATCCTTGAACACCCTCACCGATGGGGACTCAACGACCTCTCGTGGAAGCCCATTCCACGCCCTCGGGGTCCTGACTGTCAGGAAGTGCTTCCTGGCCTCCAAATGGAACCTTGGCTCCCTGAGCTTTGCTCTGTTGGAGAGTGTCCTGCCTTCCTCTGCAGGGGACAACAGGTCTCTACCCATCTGCATGTGACACCCCCTCACGTACCTGTATGTCGCCAACATATCCCCTCTGAGTCTCCTCTTCTCCAAGCTGAAGAGACCCAGTTCCCTCCGTCTTGCCTCATACAGCATCCCTTGCAAACCAGCCACCATCCTTGTGGCCCTACGCTGCACTGACTCCAACCTGGCTATATCCTTTCTGTAATGAGAGGCCCAAAACTGAACACAATACTCCAGTTGTGGGAGCACCAAAGTCGTGTAGAATGGTAGTAATACCTCTCTTGATCTAGAAGTCACACTTCTGGCTATGCAACCAAGGGTGGGATTTGCCCTCTTGACCACTGCATCACACTGCTGACTCATGTTTAGCCTGCGGTCAACCAGTACCCCGAGGTGCCTTTCACAAGTGCTGTTCTCCAGCCACTTGTCATCTAACCTGTACTTATGACAGCAATTCCTATGCCCCAAGTGCAAGACCTTGCACTTATCACATTGAACGCCATCCTGTTGTCTCCTGCCCACTTCCATAGTCTGTCCAGATACTTTTGGATCTGGAGTACCTGGTTCTCAGTTGTGGCCACTAGTCCAGTTTTAGCATTGTCTACACATTTGATCAGCAGACTGTTTACCCCTTCTTTTTCAGAGGCCAGTTCTATCCTCTCCAATTTGGATGTAAGATAAAGAACATTTATTTATTTATTTAAACTTTTCTATACCGTCCCATACTTAGACATCTTGGGATGGTTTACAACTGTTAAACAGCAGACTGAGGAGACGGGCACCCAGGTCACCTGGTCACAGTTTTGCACACAACGGTGAAAAGCAATCCATTTTTGTTTACATTATAATCCTAATTTCTAAATGTGCACCTATTTACATGTCACAGCAGATGCAAACTTGATGATACATTCTCTATGTCTCTTTTTGGTGATTCTTAATTGACTTCCCTACAATAATGCTTCACTGGAGTAAAAGAGTTATAAAATCAGGCATGGAGCCTGGATTCCTGCCCTGTTTCTGCTCCTCCTTATCAGGTTTTCTGATCATCACCTTGTTTCTCCTACTTGATGACTCATATTAAATGTCTCAGAATGGAGTTAGGTTGGCTAATCTAATGCTCTTTATTCCTTTATGCTACCTGTTCATTCTGTTTTGCACAGAACTGAGAAGAAACCTATTCCCAGCATGCTACAGGCAATGAAATGGTTCCAGGGTTTTTGAAACAACTAAGGCTACAGTGTCTGCGGCCTTAAAAAATGAGTGGAATCACAGGGAGAATCTCCAAGCATAGACCTCTTTCAAAGGGATCCCTCTATCTCTTTTGTCCTCAGGCTTCTTCCATGCCCCCTGGCAATGACTTGTTTTGTTCTGTGTTCTTTGAAGAGAAGTGGGGAATCTGTATAATACAAGAGGAAGAGAATGCAGGTGTCCTTCCCCAGACCACTCCCACCCTTTTTTTTTCCTATTTAAAATGTATGGAAAAGGCAAATGTGATCCTTATTTGAAACAGCTGAAAGCCCTGAGTACTAGGAATAAAATTAGTTTTTAGCACATTGAACTGTCACCCTATAGCAAGATGTACATGTGTTTAAATTTTCTGTAATCTCTTTTGATAATGTCTTCAACATCTGGTACCTGTTCCTATTATTTCTTTTCTTTTTATGCACAGGATGAATTACAGTGCTAACTTTTTGTATTCTAACATGATAGTTTGATCTCTGTTAAATCACTTACACATTATTCTCTTAATATATGTTTCAGCAACCACTTGATAATTAATTAAAAAATGAGCATATTATAAGCTTAAGCAAAACCTAGAGGAGTTAAAGCCAATAGCTGGATCTTCACAACAAAGTTAATTATTGCCAGATTTAATCAATGCAAATAATCCATGGTTCAGTTCCAAGAAGGCAGTCTTGCCTTGCAAACACATGCAAGAACTTACAAAACTGGTGCCATACTAGAACCAATATAACCCCATTGGGGAAGATGAGGTGGAAGGGGTGCTTCTGTTAAATGGCAAGGTACTCTTGCCAGTTATGTATTCAGGGCAAAAATTGGAGAAAAGAAGCAAAGATTAAACTCTATTGGAAGGTGCTCTTTGGCTTGCTGATAGCAATAGCATTGCACAAGCAACAGAACTGCCCTGGGGATGTATTCCTTGTAGACTGCTCACTCAGGTAAGGTGGGAAATGCCAGATAGGGAGTGGAAGCCCATCTCTGGAAAAGGTGGCTAGCAGTTTCCAGCCAAGAAAACCAGTTTTGTTATGGACTCTTGAAGCAATTATTAACACACACTGGTTGATATCCAATGTGGCTACTGCACTTACCCAGTTGATGTAGCACTAGCATCAGCATTTCTCTAGAAAACCTGCTATGCCAGCTTATGCTATTAGCACTGTACTAGAGGCCACTTAATTGTGTATGCATAGAGGCTGCATTGGACCCTTCCCAATTACTATACTACTATTTATTTTTAAAAAGCTTTTCTACCCCATCCACCACTAGTGTCTCAGGACAGCTTACAATAAAAAACAGGTAGAATAAAACAAAACATCACAGCAGATAATATTACAGATAATAAGTGCAGTTCTTCTCATTTCTGGGGCCAGGGGTATTCAGGGATACTGTATGGGATCAGAGGCCTACAGGAGCTGTGGAATACAATAGAAAAAGGGTGTCCAGATGTGGCTCTCAAACATCTGACATTACCATACAAGTGGGCACATGCAGGAAGCACTGCCAAGCAGGTACCTGTGGGTGGCAGCATCAGATGGTGAGGAGCAAGTGAGTGCTCACAGGTGTCCTGTGTGATGAGCTACAAAATAAACTCAAAGAATTGCACACGACTCCCCAGCCTCAGTTTGGCCACTCCTGAAATAGAGTGTATTTCCAGTAAGTTGCATTCATTCAGAGGACTTTGTGGGAGGTTAATTCTGTGCCTTTCTTCATTGTGTTTATTTTCTTTCCATTATGTATGTCTTGCCATCTATGTATATATTATGCACACATACTATCACTTTATACTGCTATTCTTATATATATATTCTTGCAAAATATCCAGTACAGTCAGATCCTGAATGACAACCCAGATGTGCAGCTAATAATTCAGCTAAAAACTGAGAAAAATATCAAATATTAAAACATATGGATGGTACTTAAGCTTGAAATCTGAAAGGGAAGAAATGAGAGCAGTTGGCAACTGCTACCTGCATTAATTTTGATGGCAATCCAACAGTCATGGGTACAGTGGATCGGCCTTTGGCCAGAACCTTCTAACCCTTATTTGTTCAGTTCGTTTATGAGAATACCACATGGACCTCTGTCAAAAAAAGAAAAAAAGAAAAAAAAGGGCCTACAGATTGAGAGGGAAAGGGGTGACTAGTAACCAAATGATAATTCTATTCTACAGGTGGAATGCATATCTGGATGTTGCCTGCTAAAAAATTCATTGTTCTATATGCCAGATCAGAGAACACACATTGAAATACATGCCCATAGTTCATGCTTACAATCATTTAAAATGAGAGCATGCAGCATCTTTACATGCAAAGTGTAAATATTTCTGTATACTTGAGAAATATTATTTTCCCTGAACATGTTTTGTGACAACCAGAGAAAGTTGACTATTGAGCAGTCTAAAATAAAGTGAAACAAAAATCAATATGTAAGATTAAATGTATGGCAAAAAATAATTTGGGCCACAGTTCTATGGGGATGCTGGTAACCATTGATCTTTGAGGGCTATGGGCATTCTATGAAGGGTGAGAGAAGCATGGAATCAAAGTTTGCCTTTGTGCACTTTCTGTTGTTCGACAAAGTACCCTGGTGGCCACTTTCGGTTGTCTTTAAGTGTGAGTCTTTGGGGTGAGAGGGTTGGAGGCTGAGGTGTCACCAGGACCTCAGGATCCATCATAACTTGGCAGTGCTGGATCCTCCCTGCCCTGTTCCCTGGAATGCTCCTTTTGCCACCTGGGAGAAGCAGCTGGTGTGGTTCTTACCATACCCTGCACAGGGGAAGGGAGGGGAAGCCAAATGTGGACCTCTGGCAATGAGGTCAGAGCAATGTTCTAACTTAGCAGCTAGGAATCCAAAATATTCTATAGCGATCCAGATGCTGTCTAGTAGCCATACTGTCAGTATGGCTACTGTCAGTGACCATGTTCAAATAAACATGTGGAGGAATTAATGAAAAGGAAAGGACATGTGGCCTGGAAGTAACAGACTCTCCTCTAGTACACACATTATTTTGCATTTGAAAATAATTTATGTTCAAAGGAGGCTAACTGACCTCAAAGCCTCTTTCTCTTTATGAAGGTGTTCCTGCTCTTATGCTCTGTAAAAAAGAGAGCTTTATTTTGATGAAACCTCTCTTTGTACAGGAATGTGAGCATTAATTAAACATGGACAGCAAGAGGTCTCTTCAGGTGGCATTTGAGTGAATGCCTTCTAGAAAGATAATTAACAAACTTCACATAAAAAAGAGAACTCTTTTCTCACACACTGAGCTGGATTAGTAGATGAGGGCAGTAATGTCCTGGAAAGGAGGTATGTAAATAAAAAAGGTGGCAGTGTTAGGTTTGTGGTGAGCTGGGTTTGTCAGCAACATAAACAGCATGAAGAAGACTTCTAAACAAAATCTCCAGCTGATCAGTGGAGCCGACCTACCACAGGCCTTCAGTGTTGCATAGAAAATAACTAGCATTTTCAGAAGACGTTGGTGTGCCTCTAGCAGCAGGGATCCTAAGATTTTATTGTTGATGTGTAATTGTTTACCAGTGTTGTAGCTACCAGGTGTAATTCTCTTGGGTGAGTGGGGGCTGCAGTCACATTCTTTGTTTTCAGCTTGTATATTGGAAGCCATTTGTTCAGGCTGTCTCTAAGGCTATCTTCACCAGTGATAATTAAATCCATTCAGGCATCTCCCATGCCTGTAATTTTAGTGTAAAACCTATATCAGCTAGAATCAACATTTAATTAAAAATGGATGTGAAATGAAACATGATGTTTCACCTGGGCTTTTTTCTGCAGACTGCTAACTTCACCAGGCTTTCAACATTATGTAAAGCACTTAAGCAGGAACTTAAGCATTTGAGTTGTCCATTTGAAAATGACTAAACCACATCTTAGACAAGCAAATAATACAGATGTTTAAAATGGGTAGTAGAAACACATATTTATGGCTAAATATGTGGCTGACTTTTAGAGACATAGTGTCTGCATAGCACTGATCCAAATTGGCATATTTGTACATGGGACTACTTAAGTGATTCCTAAATAATGAATTTAATGCCTAATGCTAGGCACCCACACTAGGAAACTGTATTTAATATATTTATATATGTCCTTTTGCAAACTATTTCAAGGCACTTTACAAAAAGTAAAATAGTGAATACATTTAAAAGTTAGAGAGTTAGATTCAGGCCTTAGGCAGATACTATGCAATCAATCTGGATATATATCAATCATGATTAATTTATTATTTCAGTGATTCTACGACACGCCTGGGTCCAACTCACAGAGCACATACAATTTTTTTATGTGCTTATGTGAATAACAAAGTTTCTGCCTGTTACCTGAATGATAGCACAGTTGGTGTGAGGTTTACCTCCCTGCGGAGGTATTCTGTGCTAGCCTTCAGCTACGTTGGATACATTCCCAAATAAGCTTATAGAAACATTGGCTTGTGGTGCCTGAAGAAGGCAGTGCATCCCACTGTCACTTCCATAACCTGATATTCTATTCACAGCATGGGTGATTTCCCAGCCTTAGTGGTGAGCCCACAGCTGTGCACACTTAATATGAGTTAAGATACTCTGAAAACTGTGGATCTATTGTTTGGAATGGGGGTTGGATTAGCTGCCCTGCTCTTCCTTTCCTATTGAACAGCTGATCAGCCATATTCAGATCATGTCCAACTCTTCATTAGGGCCCTGGGGTTCTGAAAAATCTGCAGTTTGTTCTTAGGCTTTCTGTGTGAGGCCTATTCCCAATTTGCTTACCTACACTGAAAATCTGCCAATCTGACTAGTTTGAGGTTTAGGAAATAGTGCTGTCATTTAGCTTGACAGCCTGAACACATCAATTTAGCATGGCTTGTGCTGGTGGTATATTTAAACCATTGGGCTGCAAATGTAACAGGACATTAGACTGATCTTTGTCAGTGCATTAGGCAGATACACTTCAGACAGACGCCTTTAATCCAAGCCAGGGTGTTCTGATGAGATTTTGTAAGCTAAGCATTAATGCAGCTCTCAACCACTAGCAACATTGCTATGCGCTGAAATAACCAAAAAAGGGGAGGCAGTGGAAGAAGCAAACAGGCACCATATGAGATGCATTAGACCGGGGAAAAAACACACAGCTTAGGTTAAGGTTTAGAGTTCCTATCAAAGTTAGAACTGAATCTGAAACAGAACTGATTGCAAAGCACTGACTTGAGCTAGGTTGACCAGTTGGTTAATGGCAGAGATGGTGACCTGATAGTGAATAACAGTGGATGACTCCTCTGAAGGAGAAACAGATTACATCCACCCATGTTTTCTGCCTCTAGTGAAGCTAATTGCTAGTGTATTCTGGTCATGGTGTGTTGAGTTTCTGTAGGTGTGCTTTTGGCCATAAAGAACTAAAGTGATGTACAGTCAAACCATTTCACAGCATTGGCAAATTTGACATTTCATTGAAAAAGATTTGATCTCCTCACCATAAGTTGAAGAACATTTGGCACCACAAAAGCAAAAGCAAAAAAGTAAAAGCACCTTTCATAATGAAACAGTGGCTCAATTCACACACCACAGTTTAAACCATTGTGGGTTATTGTTCCAACTTCAAGTGGGAGCAGTTCAACAAGGTGCTTCACCAAGCTCATGCAACCATTTCTGTTCTGGATCCTTGCCTCTGCTGTCCTATTAAAGCCAGCAAGGAACAACTGGCTGGATCAGGGAAGTGACTAATGTCTCTTTGTGTGAGAGAGTGGTCCCATGCCGCCTAAAAGAGGTAACAGTGAAACCACTTCTGAAGAAATATTCCCTTGACCTGAAAGAGTTTCATAACTTTGGGCCAGTTGCTTTATCTGGGTCCATTTCTGTTGGGGTTCAGGCCTAGTTTTGGAATGGAAACAGTTTGAAGGCACCCTGTATGATGACTTATGCCAGAAAAGAGACAGGGGTGGGGGGTCTCCTTGTTGATACACCTGGTCCTCTTAGTGGCTTTTGATACCTTCAAAAGGAGTGGTTCTCTGAGCAGGGAATGGGAGTAATGCACCACAGTGGTTCCACTGCTACTTGTGGGGCAGAAGATGGTGCTTGGGAAATATTGTTCAGCCCCATGGATTCTCCAGCATGGAGTCCCTTAGGGCTCTGTTCTGCATGCCATGATATTTAACATTCATATGAAACCACTGAGTGGGGACATCCAGAATTTTGGAGTCCATTGCCATCAATATGCTGATGACACACAGCTCTGTTTCTCCTTTTAATCATTAGCAAGTGAGGCTGTGGAAGTACTTAACTGGTATCTGGCTGCAACAATGGACTGTATGAGGCATGACAAACTGAAACTCATTCTGGACAAGATTGAGATGCTGTTGGTGGGTGGTTCCTTTGACTGGTTGGAGGCTAGTCAGCTTGTTCTGGATGGGGTTGCACTCCCTGAATCAGCAGCTTTGTAGCTTGTGGGTTCTTGACCCATCTGTCACTTGAGGCTCAGGTAGCCTCAGTGGCACAGAGTGCCTTCTACCAGCTTTGGCTTGTGGCTTAGCTATGCTACTATCTGGATAGAGATATTCTGGTTTCAGTTATTAAACTCTGGTAATCTCTAACTTTGAATAATGCAATGTATTTGTGGCACTGGCCTTGAAGATAGTTCAGAAGCTACCGCTTGTGCAGAATGCAGCAACCAGATAAATAACCAGGACCCACAGGACTAGTTCTGGCTCACTTGCATTGGCTGCCTGGATGCTTCTGGGTCTAATTCAAGGTGCTGGTTTTAACTTATAAAGCCCTACATTGTTTGGGAGCACAATACATGTTGGAGCACCTCTCCCAACAGTTATTTACTTGGTCGCTATGCTCAAGCTCTGGGGTATCCTCCAAGAGCCAACCCCAAGAGAGGCTCAGAGGTGGCAACTGTAGTGGCTACCTAACTATGGAACAGCATCCTCACAGTGGCCTACCTGCCACCAGCTTTGCCATTTGTTCCGCTCTGGGTTAAGAGGGCCCTTTATGCTGGTGTCTTTAAAGATTTACATGGCTATTCAGGGGCTTGGGGGGATTGCCAATCCCAAGTGATTTTTACAGGATCATTCTTTGCTGTATATTTTAGCTGTTAAAAAAATTTACTGGTTGATTTTATAGTAACATATTGTTTTTCTTGTCTTGTTTTTGTGGATTGCTGTAAACTACCCAGAGAGCTTCAGCTATTGGATGGTACAGAAATGAAACCACCACCACTACCACCACCAACAACCTTTATCCAAAATTTGTTTAGTATTACATGTCAGCCATGGTTTATCTCTTTCCCAACAAGCCAGTCGCAGCCCGTGGTTTGTTCCTGTGTTATGATTATGGCTTGTCTGGGAGATGGAAAAAGCTGTAGTTCATGTGTAATCCCAGACATATTAGGTATGGAAGATCCATGGTCTGTTCAGCTGATCCTGCCTACAGTGGGAGCTATCAGGCAGCATGTACTAGCATGTGGTGATATGTGAAGCAGGCTACAACCTCATTCTTTCCTGATAAAACACTTTTGTATTGTATTGGTGGTAGTGCCTTAGCTACTGACAGACTAATAATCAGTATGAGGTTGAATCCATTTAATTTATGAAGCATCAAACCCATAATATTCATGTGTACCTGATTATCCAGTGCTTTTTAAGACAGCAAGACTGAAATGGAACCCCTGTTGATATAGTCTAATTTCTAAGAGCCTAGTAATGACCTGGTCTCAAATTTAATCACAAATGCATAGGGTAAGTCTGGGCTAGGAATTTTTCTCTGCTCCAGGCTGCCATTTCTAGTATGTGGAAAGGGATACTGGTCTTCCTTACAGAGTTGTAGGATAAAAAGAGTTTATGGATTTGAAGCACATTAAACACTATTGGGTAGGGGAAAACAGAGAAAACTTTATGCTTGATGATACTTACATTCTGAAAACCTTTGAAGTTTTCTACAGGGTTTTAAAGTAAATCCATAAAAAGGAACAACAAATCTGTAGAAAAAAATGTGCAAAGGGAAGAAAGATAGGACTTCTGTAGTTAGGATGACTGTACTTGATGGAAAGGTCTGTTTTTGATTAACATGCCAAAAAGTACTTAGGTTGAAAAAAAATTTACTAGATGCTTTTAAAGGCAGACCATTTAGAAATATGTCATAAAGCCAATCCTGGGAATGAGTTAGAAGTCAGTGGTCTCTTTTTATTCAAAAATGGTGCCTGTGTGTTTATGTGTTTCGATGTTTCACCTAACAGAAATAATAATACTGTGACGTCTGAGATTAAAACACTTTAACAATTATTTGATAACATTAGTTTAAGATATTGTTGGCTTAGACCTTTTTAGTGAAATATCTGTTAATTCAGAAAGTAGTATAAAAGGAAGAATGGTTTAAAATAATTACCACTTGGAGAAACACATGTGTATAGAAGGTGGCATTCTGAAGATGCCACTAGCTGTTTACCTGAACAAGATCTGAGAGACTGTTGAGGGAAGATCACATGCTTTGACCTGAGGAAAGTACTGCAAGTCATGCTCTGGGCCTCAGCTGTATAGTCAGATCCACTTCTGCCCTTAATGCAGCATTTCTCAAACTTTTTCCAAGTTTGGGCTTCCAGACATTGTTGTGGGCTTGTAATCTCCTTTGGTACCTCATCACCCAGAGCAGCTGAACTAGTTTAAATTCTCAGCAGCAATGAGAAATTCACCAGAGACAATAAATCATTGACATCATGGACTTCTGGCTAGTGTGAAGTGATTCAGAAATATATTTCTCAGCAGATTGCAGCAGTCTATGGCATTCCCATCGTGTGATTAATACTCTTTTGGAACACACAATTCATAGAGAAAAAGAAGCAAAAATGGAGTCTGATATGGTAGAACAACATTTTAGGATATTTTTACAATCTTCATATTTGAGTGCTTTATATTTGGAATGTTTTTCAGTTAAGCAGTGTTTCTTCCAGAAAACTACAATACATTTAAGGCACAATCTTATGCATGCTTAGCCAAAAAAGGCCTACAACTCCCAGCATGCCTAAGTGAGGCATAGTCGATGGCATGCTCAGGTCCATGTTAAAAAAAATCCAAGTAGGCAGGAATATACTTGCTTATCTTGAGAAAACAGAAAGGAAACAAACAGCCCTGCAGCCCATCCTCTTGACACACAAATCCTTGGATCTTTCTGAGGGATTTTTCCAAGAAGGTTTATTTATTTATTTATTTGACAAATTTCTATGCCGCCCCCTTGCAAACTAGCCTCGGGGAGGCTCACAACACAGGAAAACAATATATAGACAATACACAATCTAAAACAATACACAATCTAAAACAATACACTATCTAAAACTGGCCCATCTCATAGTCACAAAGTTAAAAACAATAACCAATATATATAACAATTCAAAATTTACAATAATAAATTAACAGTTAAAATATTTCTTAAATAAAAAGGTCTTCAGAACAAAACAGAGAAGAACTTGTCCTCCTGAGTCAACTTGTTATTGAAAAGAGCCTCTCTAGGTCTCTCTTTAAGCAACTATAACTCTATTGAATCAGCAAGCTTAGAGATTGCATTCATCACAGCAGCAAATGCATTAACAATTAATTAATTAATTAAAATGTGATAAGAACATAACAGCCAAGCTGGATCAGACCAAGAGTCCTCTAGTCCAGCATTCTGTTCACAGTGGTTCACCAGCCCACAGGATCACCTAAGCAGCGGATGAGTGCAAGAGCATTCCCTTGGCCAAGTCCCCAGCAACTGGTGTACATAGGCACACTGCCTCTGATAGTGCAGGTAGCATATAGCCATCAGGTCCAGTAGCCTGTGACAGCCTTCTCCTTCATGAATGTCTCCAATATCCCCTGGTAGGGAAAGAGCCTTACAGAGTCCTGTGGCACCACAGAAATAAACATATTTCTCTCTCTGATGTAATACCATTTTTTTTTTCATTTGACAGACTCTTCCTGAAAGCCCTTTCTACAATTTATTGGTTACTATTTAAGGTGCCATATATATATATATATATAGATAGAGAGAGAGAGAGAGAGAGAAAGAGAGAGAGAGACTGTAATTTACTTAAATAAGGAGTGGTCCCCAAATTAAATGTGGGGAGCATCTGGAAATTGTAATCATGGAACCCAGAGAATGGATCATTGTATGCAATCTTTTCAGGATAAAAAAAAAACAATGGAATAATACACAGAACAACTGGATTAATTTAGACTCACTTCTGGATAATTTCTCTTCAACCCCAGTGGCATAAATCAGGAAACTATTTAAGGCCATTACCTACAAACTAAGGCCATTACCTACAAAACAGATAATGGAATGATTTATTGTTTCTCCATATGAAAGCACTTGTTAGGCAGTTGGTAAATAGCCATGTCAGCAAAGCTAGAAGATGAATAATCTTATTTTGAATTCTCTTAAAATGCTTGTTCAAAAAGCAGAACTTCATAGTCTGTGTGTGAACTGACTTGACACACTTCCTTTTGGGAGGTGGGGGAAAGAAGGGCATAGATGAAGTGACTGGCATCAGACTTAAACCTTAATCATGTTTACAAGAAAGTAAATTCTACTATATTCAGTGGGACTTAATGTAAGTAAACAGGTTTGGGATCAGGTTGTTGTTATTCCCTAGCTCTTCTGCTGTAAACAGTACTGAAATCTGATTTAGGGTGAACCTAAGCATTTTCTCTTTATACTGCCCTTATTAGCTCAGTGCTTTCTCTCTGTTGCACAGCATTTTTCGGTAATTGATGCTTGTGAACAATTTAGAGGTGTCTGCAAAATGCTTTGGCTCCTAAGACTAGTCATCATGTAGCTGGTAAAGCTGGGATGCAGCAAAAATGAATCACAAAAATATGCCCCCCTCAAAATCGTAGGACGAATTGTGTGGGATTCTCACATTGATTATGTGAGAAAATGTTCAACATATTGTCTATATTATTTCTCAGGCTGGAGTTCTCAAACTCCCTGTTGCTATGCTGTTTGTTCCTATTAGGTATTGCAGTAAGGGTGGGGAACCTCTAGGGTCACATTGCCAATTTAAAATTGGCAAGTGACCCATGCCAAAAAATATGAGAACATTGGTCTTTTTCAAGCAGTCATGCAAACATGTGCATCCTCGTCTTCTCTCATTGAAAAGAGTTGGAAGTGGATGGGGATTACTAGGAACCAGGACAGAGTTGCAAAGTGTAGGAAGAGAAAGGGGCCAAATTCGTACTGGCTGATAAATCAGAACATTTTCTTTATCTAACAATGACCTTGAGCCATATTAAGTTTGTAGAAATGATGCTGGACCCTGGTTTAACTGGGCTCATAGGCCCTCTTTATTACTGTCACTACTTCCTATTTGCATCCCTCCTTCCACAGGGCCCAATCCAAATCCCATGTACTACACTGAGATAACAGGATAACAACTGGACTGATCTAAGTTTTTGAAAAGAAAGGAAATTCTACACAACCTGATTTTAGACTTTTTCCTTTATCTGCATAAAAATAAATCATTGGTCTTTGGTTTGCACATAAATAAATAACACAGTAAAACAATTTTGGAAGCCAGAGCAGTATTGCATATTGTTAGCATAGGCCACATTTATTTTTTGTACTGTTTTGAAAGAGGCCTGTGGCACCAAACCGTCTATTAATGCAACTTTCCCATGTGAAGGGATCACCCAATGCTTTCCCCCCTGATATTGCAAAACAGAGTTCATGACATTGTTCTGAATGTATTATTCCCATGGAACCCTGCCCTTTATATTAGAAGTGAATAATTAGATCACAAGGTTTAGCATCATTATGCAACCTGCCAGTGATGTGAACATATATTATCATTTAGAAAAAGGTCACTTAAAATCTACTGTAGCACTGAGTTCTTTTTCTCTAGGGAATAATATTAAGGCTGATGTCACTCTTTCAGTGTGTTACTTTATTTGCAGCATTTAACAAGCCTTGCTGAAGACAACAAGCTACATTGTAAAAACAGTCTTTGATTTTGCAAAGTTCATACACAAACAAGCAAGCACACAGGCACACATGCACAAGTCTTAAGAACATAGACAGACAACACTTTTAATGACTTTACTATGCAAGATAAAATAATGAATGAATGAATGAATGAATAAATAAATAAATAAATAAATAAAAACAAAGCAAAACATGTAAACCACATCAAACAAATTGTGCCCCTAGAGGTTTAGTGACTCTACCTTCTGTATGCCACAGTAATTGGTTACCCTTCACAAACCCTAAGAAATATCTAAGATCAGGGCATCCAAAGGGCTTTTTAAAAACTGCATAGTAATTGCTGTATACTACACTTGACGATGATTGAAAAACTCTGAGGTTTTGAAAACAGCTTAGTTAGGTTCCACCAGGCTGCTGGCTTTTAGCAGGCATAAGTATGGCTAATTCTGTTGCATCACAACATTAAACACCACCCTACCATTTGTTGAGTGCCCTTGAACTGCTTGTTATTCAGATGCAGTCCATTGTGCATATCCAAAGTTTAGACTTTCCATCAATATAGCTGAATTCCATTGGTTCTGTTGGGGGCCACACTCCAGTGACATACTGCAATAAAAGTTTTAAGCCAGAGGGACATCAATTACCGTGACTATTACATCATCACCAGGGTCTCACACTAAAACTGATGGAGGTCAGTGATTAAAATCAGCCTTTTGATGTCCACTTCAAATACTTGGCACCCCATGCCATGAAATACTAGCCCTGAGAACTATTATAAATTCCATAATCATATAAATTAGGAATATCAGGGATCAGGTAAGTGCTTTTCTCCTTTTCGACATCTGCACTGTTTACCACGGTTAGTTCATTCATGAACATTGTCAACAGCAAAGTGTCAGTTGCAAGCATCAGTTCCTTTTTTGTATACTCTGGATGTAGCAACTTCCCTCCTTCCTTTGCTATTCCATAGAGAGTTAAATGTCCATGGTATAATATCCCTGCTAGAAGGGCTGGTAGGAGAATAAACACTACATTTTATAAATCCTCCATGTGTATAAGTAGCAGGTTGTTGTGATATGCAATGCTCCTTTCAAGGTTTTTCTTTTGTTGAGTGAATGCACTGAAATTTCCTAAAGATCTGTGCTTGGTTCAAACATCTTATTTTCTGCTGCGGAAGTTGCATTTAAGACTTACCATGTGCAACAGTAGCAACATCTCATTTATGACTGAATGTGGAACTGGGATAATGCCTGTCCTTCTAAGTGCCATGGATGCCACAGGGATCTGGTGGTCCATGCAGTCATGTTCACTGCATAATGAGATTATCAGTGGCTATCATGGTGCAAGCAGTGATTAAAATACCCTGAGAAATAAATTCATAGATGTTGTTTTAAGGTTTAGATGAATAAATTCAACCTGTTTTATCAGACTACTTTGGGTTATATTTTTCTGAATTTTTCTCATTATTACACTAGCTGCTTCGCATTTGGCTACAAAATAGAACAGAAACTGAGAGGATTTCACTGATTTTTAGGATCTGCAGCCTCTAATGTGGACTTGAAAACATTATTTTGATCCCTTGTCTTCATTAAAGCCTGTCCCACAGCTCCTAATGCAGTTGCTGTTAAAATTTAGGGATTTAAAGTCCTGGGAACTGTGCTGAGTTGAGTTCAGAGTAGTCAGCAACTTTCTCACTGATCCATTTGAGAAACTCATTTGGAATGGGCGTTACCTACATATGACACAGTGTGAGATTTGGACAAAATAGTAGCTTAATGACTAGATAAAGGCATTATATGGCATGCAACATAAGAAAACATTTTGTTATAGATTGGTTGAAGTGTTTTGGCCACCTGATTTTTGTCTTTGGACCAAAAAAGTTCTTGTACCATTTACTTTCTTCCTACTCAGGGATTCTTCTTGTAGAAAAAATGGAGTGGGAACAGATCCGTTATGCACCCAAGGGGCAGGATGTAAGGACAGTGAGTATTTCATTCATTATTTTTCTATTGCTGTTGAAGAAGGAAAAGAAAAACACCCTCAGATAATTTTAAGAAGTGGTTTGTCTCTTGTGAGAGCTGCTGTTAACTGAGAGCTGCTGTTAGAGCTGCTGTTAAAAAAGCAAAGAATTATATGATCTGTGCATATGGACACATAACATGATAACATAAATGATCAACAATGCCAGCTCAAGGTTATGAAGGCCCTTAGGCAAGGCATTCTCTATGGGCCCTCTCCTTCCAGGAATATGTCTTCTCGTTAACAGCTATAGCTCCTTGTCTTCTTTCTCTTCATTGCTTCTACTCACTTGATGGGCATAGATTCAATGAGCAAGAAAGCAGTGGCAACCACTGTTCCTCTCTCTCACCACCTCTGTTGTCTGGACTAAGGCAAGCTGACATGATAACTCCAGTAACCCCAGTCAGCTCTTTTAGTGGCTCATGCTGGGATGTGGGTCTTTGGCAGGTGACCAGTGATCCTTACCTTAGATGCTAACCTTGGTTCTCAGTAGCATAGACATATGATTCCCGCACTGATCACAGGTGACTTTTTACTCTTGTTCAATATTTTTCTTTACAGGACTGATGTGCATATGAAGAAGCATGATGGGATGCATGGTGATACTCTACTACAGCATTAATTAGTAACTAATTCTGATTGTCCAACTAAAAAATGAGGACAGCAGGAATGTTTAGACAAGACTCTCTTCCCCTTGCTGTGTTAAGTGGATGCATAATAGAGAATGGGATAGGCTATGTTCTCTCACATTGCTGTATGTGTTGAATGAAGGGGAACTCTGTATGAAGGTTGACCGCAGGCTAAACATGAGTCAGCAGTGTGATGCGGTGGTCAAGAGGGCGAATGCCACCCTTGGTTGCATAGCCAGAAGTGTGGCTTCTAGATCAAGAGAGGTATTACTACCACTCTACATGACTCTGGTGCGCCCGCAACTGGAGTATTGTGTTCAGTTTTGGGCCCCTCATTACAGGAAGGATATAGCCAGGTTGGAGTCAGTGCAGCGTAAGGCCACAAGGATGGTGGCTGGTTTGCAGGGGATGGGGTATGAGGCGAGACTGAGGGAACTGGGTCTCTTCAGCCTGGAGAAGAGGAGACTCAGAGGGGATATGTTGGCAACATACAGGTATGTGAGGGGGTGTCACATGGAGATGGGGAGAGGCCTGTTCTCCCCTGCAGAGGAAAGCAGGACGCGCTCCAATGGAGCAAAGCTCAGGGAGCCAAGGTTCAATTTGAATGCCAGGAAGCACTTCCTGACAGTTAGGACCCCGAGGGCGTGGAATGGGCTTCCACGGGAGGTCGTTGAGGCCCCATCGGTGAGGGTGTTCAAAGATAGGCTGGACATGTACATGGTGGGCATGTCATGAGCGGAGCCGGCTGGTGCCGGAGGTCAGACTAGATGGCCCAGGAGGCCCCTTCTGACTCGCTCTGTTTCTATGTTTCTATGTTTCTAAGGGGAACTCTGCATTCAGATGCATGTACATAGTCCTCTAACATCAAACTTGTTGTTTCTGAGGGGGGGGGGCATGTGTGCATGTTCTTAGCTAGGATGTTGAGATTGTGGAACATGGGTATTGAGAACATCCTGTTCCTACATCATACTGACAGCCAGTGTGGTGTAACAGTTAAGAGTGTGGGTCTGGGATTCAGGCCATCTGACTTGCAGTCCCCACTCAGTGATGGAGCCAACTAGGTGACTTTGGGCCAGTCACAGACTCTCAGCTCAACCTACCTGACAGGGTTGTTGTTGTTGGGATAAGTTTGAGAGCAGGAAGAAGAGAATGATGTAAGCCATGGGTTTTCAAACTACAGCTCGCAGGCTGGACCCGGCCAGCTATTCCCATTTATCCAGCCCGCCATAGCTCGCCATGCCCACGCATGGGTGTGCCATGGCGAGGTGCTGGCTTGCTCACAAGGAGATCATTTTGGACTCAATCAGAGAAAATGATCTCTGAGCATGCACGCATGCATGCCCTTGCCTTGCCGCATGCACGCCCCCCCCCACACTGCCTTGGTGGCCTGCGCTCATTGCCGGTACCTTTCAACTGCCCCCTGTTCAAAACGTTTGCCCTGATATAAGCAATTTTGAGTTTGTTATAAGAAAAAAGCAGGATATAAATCTAATCAATCAATCAATCATGCATTAATTGAAAATGCCATGGAGGGGCACTGCCTGGATGCCTGTATAAATATAAATTGTATACCTGTTTAATAGTGCCCCATTCTGTTGCTTATGCATGATTTAAGCTGTTGTGATTCCTTTTTTTATAATAAGTTTTATTCAAAATTATAGTCCTAAAAACAAAGAACAACTAAAAACAACATCAATCATCAACAACATCGGGCCTGCTGGGTCAGACCCCACATTTTTTCCATTTATGATAACTTAAAAAACATATTTAAATCTATACAAAGTCCCATTTCTCTAGCCAATAATAAAGAGTCCCAAGTCTGATAGAAGTCAGTATCTTCTTTCTCCTTCAATGATAAGGTCAATCTATCCATTTCTGCCCAGTCCAAGATCTTTTTTAGAATCAGTTCGTCGGTGGGTGGCTCTTCACTTTTCCAATGTTGAGCAAATGCAATCCTCGCCACAGTAATTACGTGTAAAATCAAATACATTTTTGTTTACTAATATCAACAGGAATAATGCCTAATAAGAAGACTTCAGGTTTAAAAGCTAAAGGTTTTTGTAACATTTCCTCAAGCCATTTATGTATTTTAATCCAATACTTTTTCACGTTATCGCAAGTCCACCACATATGATAGAAAATACCCAATTTATGTTTACATTTCCAACATCCATTTGACATATTTGGAAACATCTTAGCTATTCTATTTGGCGACACATACCATCTATAAAACATTTCATACAGGTTTTCTTTATACCAAGTTGCTAATGTTACCTTAATATTTCTCTCTCATAGCTTTTGCCATTTTTCTAATTCAATATTATATCCAAAGTTTTGTGCCCACGTAATCAGTTTCCTTAACCTGTTTGTCTTCCATTCTCTTATCAAGTAAGAAATTATATAGTCTTTTAATCACATTCTCATCTGATTTAAGCATCACTTGATCAAATGCTGTTAAGTCCTTATGAAAGCCTCACGTTTTATAGTCTTTAGCATATCTCGATTGTATCTGCACCTTATGCCACCAAGAGATATTAGATCCCTGTTCTTGTGCTTTTTGACTCAATTTCAATCCTCCATTCTTATCCAGAATGTCATCATATCTTATGATCCCTCCAAAATCCAATGCATTTGGATATACAAAAGCTTCCATAGGTGAAAGCCATCTTGGCAGTTTATTATACAATTTTGTCTTTAACTTTTCCCACACCGACATTAATAGCTGCTGTGATTCCAGAGTGACATGAGACAAGATCAGATACATGATATGAGTACCCAACATTTTCATTTTCATCTAAAAGCAAGTGTGAGAGCCTCTGGGAATTCATCAGAAGCGGAGAGAGTTTTGGTGTTGTTGATCACAGGTTTTTGGGGTGACTTGGACTGGGAAAACAACGTGCAGTGAAAGGGTTGATCCCTCCCTCCTCACGTATCACTGTCATTATCATTATGTGTTAGAAAGTTGTCTCTGACTTGTGGCAACCCTGTGAATGAATGCCCTCCAAAATGTCTTATCTTCACAGTCCTCCTCAGCTCTTGTAAATTTAAAACACTCGGCTCCTTTATGGAATCAATCCATGTCACATTTGGTCTTTTTCTTCTTCTGCATTTGACTATTCCTAGCATTATCCCGTTGAGTGATGTGCTTGTAGTATGGCAGCCTCAGTTTTGACATTTTTGCTTCCAGAGAAAGTTCTGACTTGATCTGATCTAGAACCTACTTATTTGATTATCTGTCAGTTCAGGGTAGTAGCAAAAGCTCTCCTCCAGGACTGTTTCAAATGCATCAATTTTCTTCCTGTCAGCTTTCTTCACTGGCCAGCTTTTACACCTGTTCTAAGTGATCAGAAATACAATAGTGTGGATGAGTTGGCCTTGGTCAGCCTTTTTACAATGGCTGATCTTTTATAGTTTTTTCACTGCTGTTCTTCCAAGTCTCAGTCTTCTTCTAATTTCTTGGATGCAATATCCCTTTGAATTGATTACTATCCAAGGTATGCAAAGTCTTTGACAATTTCAGTGTTTTCATTGTCAACATTAAAGTTGTGTTATTCTGCTGTAGTCACGATTTTAGTTTTCTTAATATTCAGCTGCAGTCCTGCTTTTGTGCTTTCTTTTTTCACTTTCAGCAGGAGTCATTCCAATTCATTGCTGCTTTCTGCCAGTGATATGGCATCATCTGTATATCTCAAATTATTGATGTATCTTCTGCCAATTTCTACTCCTCCGTCCTCTGATATCAATCCTGCTTTTCTTATTGTATGTTCTGTGTACAGATTGAACAAACAGGGAAATACAATATTCCCTTGTCTGATGCCTTCACCTAAAGGAAACCATTCTGTTTCTCCGTATTTTGTCCTAACAGTAGGTTCTTGTCCATAATATAGGTTACACATCAGGACAAACATAGGTTGATGCACACTCATTTTTTCAGGGACATCCACAGCTGCCTGTGATTTGTACAATCAAAAGCTTTGCTGTAGTCCAGGGGTCTCAAACTCATGGCCCATGGGCCGCGAGATGATGTTTTGTGGCCCCCACTTGATATCAAAGTTTAGTGATAGTGCGCCGGTGGCACCCAGGCTGGCCTCCAAGAGCGATGCGGGATGAGCGGCCCACCACCACCACAGTGGAATACTTGATGCGGCCCAGACTCTACTTCCAGCGGCCCCCAGGTAAGTTGAGTTTGAGACCCCTGCTGTAGTCTATAATGCATAGACTTATCTGAAATTGTTTGGTGTGCTCCAGTAACCACCATATTTTTGTGATATGATCTCAAGTACTCCTTCCTTTGCAGAATCCAAACTGAACTCCAGAAATTTATTGATCCATATAGGGTACTGTTTCTTTGTTGCAACACCTTCAGGATCACTTTGCTTTCATGGGAAATTAGTGCAGTCATTCTCTAATTGCTGCAATCCTTTGTATCTCCTTTCTTGGGAATTATTGTTATTGTAATTTATCTGCTGATTTAACCACCTAGACAGCTTCTTCTATTGGGTGGTATAGAAATAATCATCGTGGTCATCATTGTTGTCATCACCATCACCACCACCACCACCACCATCATCTCCATCTCTAGTCTGTGGGTCATTGTTTTGTTTTCCAAATTTGTTGGCACATTCTTGATAGGTTCTGGGTTGATTCAGTCTCTGCAGCTTGGAGTAGTTCTGTTGGTATCCTATGTATCCCAGGTGCTTTGTTCCTACCAAGTACTTTCAAAGCAGTAGCACTGCTCTGATCAAATTTGGAACACCTTTGGCTTCTTTTGGGGAAAAATAAATCTCATGTCAGAAAATTTCAAAACAAATCTTCAATGTCTTTTCTGATTGGCTCTGTAAACATCTCATTAAATGTATTTCCTGAAGGGAAGATGGGAAAGCATTTTGGTAGTTGCTCTACTTTTATGGAGCTATAGGCTCCTGTAGATGCTTCAGAGCCTTAATGTGAACATATTTTGGAAAGAACTGCAAGAACTTTATGAGCAAACATTTAGTAATTGATGGAATTCTGGGTTGTTCTGCTTTTTTAAAAAACACAATGCTACCTGCCACAAGCTTTTAGAATAGAGCATAGTATATGCCCAAATATATGTCAATACATAATTAAACAGTGCCACTGGATTTCTTAGACTAAAATTACAACACTGAATCTGATTTCCTTTGTGGCCTCTGGAAACTCACATATGTTTGGGGGATGGAGGTGCAATGTTAAGTTGGGATGGTTATAACCACTTGCTTCTCTTAAATTCTAATAGTACTGTTTAGAAATGTATGGCAGGGTTGGTATTGTTCTGCTTGAGAGCATTATCAGGTTGCCACAGGCAGTTAGTTTGGCTCCCCCCTCACCTCCAATAAGATGGCAAAACTAACCCTGGTCATCAGCCAGAAGCCATGCTATAAAACTGAAGAGACTTATGCTAAGGATATAAGATTTGAAAGAAATCAGGCTTTATTTGGTGAAGTGTGTTAAAAAGAACTCTGGGTGTAACCTGAGAGATTCAAATGGGCTTTAGATGAATTGGACTCTCTCTCTCTGTCTCTGTGTGTGTGCGCGTGTGCTCTCTCACACACAAGAGAATTGACATAAACTTCCTGTGAGAACTCTGTGTTTAGTGGCCAGGCTTTGCTGAGTAACAGAGAAAGGAGTCAGAGCTGTGATTATTTGCACTGACCAGAGCTTGTCTGGCCAGGGCTGTGCTGTCTCCGCACAGTTGGACTAGATCACGCTTGACACTGTGAGAGAGGGCGAGTGCAGCTTGTGGCTCCAGCATGTCGGCCCACTAGGCAGGCTGATGAATGTTCTGAGCTTTAAGAGCTTGCCACCCAGGCCAGGCCAGCCCATCCACAATGAGTTACAGTTTCCCGATCTCCCTCCCAGCGCCTCCTCCCCTTCTTCCCCTCTCCACCACGGCTGCTCTCCACATAAACACTGCTACTCTATCTTCAAAGCCCAGTCATCATGTCACTGTGTCAGTTCAGAGCAGACTGGGATCACCCTGCTGGAACGCATGTCTACTGTTGGCCAAGCCTCTTCAAATAAACAGGATTAGACATGAGGTTTCTTTCTGTTTTCTAGCTTGCAGATGCTTCTTTCCTCATCCCTTGTTGGGGAATTGATGGGTGGTTCCTCCCCCTTAAAGTGGGGGACAGGACAATGCAGGTTTGACGGGAAGTATTTCACTTAGGGATTGTGACACATTCTCTGTTTATGCCTCTTCCCAAAGGTTACACTGCACCTCCTCCTGAGAACATTTTCCGCAGGGGAGATGTCTGTTTGTGGGAAGGAAGCCTTGAGGAATTGCACAAGGCTGTCATCTCCTTGGGTAAATGTGCTTTACTTTAATATTGTTCCCACCAGCATCTTTTCCCATTCTGTGCATCTGTTTTCAGTTTCTTCACAATGGTAGTTTCAAGATATTTTCTCTTCTTTCCACATCTTCCTCTCCCCCCGTACCCTCTGACCTATCCAGAAACGATGAATTTCATCTGTGCTTGAAACACAGCAAGAAATAATAAAAATTTATGAGTGCCTGAGGAAGATTGTTCCGCAAACCACCACTAATTCCACATGTCTTTTCTGCAAATAATTAGCATTAAAAACTTAACATTAAAACAAATCATTTCTATTATGTGAAAACACTGTGCATCACACTCAGATAAGTGGGTGAACTCAGGAAGTGGCTTTTTAATGATCTAAAATAAATGCCCATATTTTAAGTCTGCACAATGTATTTTTAGAATGACATGGATGATTTGGCAATGATATGTTCCTAGTATGGTTTAAGGTCCCTGTCCCTTCATTCCCAGTTTATAGATTTCAGTGGATGCTTCTCTTTAGTGAATTATCTTCATTATATTTCATGTAGCAGAACTAAAGAGACATAGTCCATTTGAAACAAAACAAACATTCCATAGATTGGGCGCCACCGCAGAGAAAGCCCTCTTCCGAGTAATCACCCTCTGATAGTAACTGTTCTGATAATGATCTCAAATAACATCAACAACCTTGGTGTCTCACAGACCTAGCATCTGGAGAAGAGCTAGCAGACTTAAAACCTGGGAGTGAAAGTTGAAGCAACCTACAGACACAAAATAAGGCCACTGGTTCCACAGTTTGTAGGCTTAAGCCACAACACTGCTACTGTATATTCCTTCGATTATCATTGCTAAGATCCTTTGACTAAAAACTTTGGTTGGTCCTTGCCTCCTTTGGAATAACTTCTGCAGTCTTTGGAAACTCTTTTGGTTCTTGAAGTACCTGACTGCTTACAGACAATTGTCTGCTTCTCAAAAGCTGTTCTTTGTCCCTTGCTGTTGCATCCTGCTGCTGATTGCCTTTTCCTCTGGATTGGTTCTTCTTGATCTTGTGTAGTGCAGTGGACATCAAAAATCTTTCACAGTGAATATTAGCACAGTATGTGAAGTGATGCTGATGGGGAATGAAGAGATTTACCACAGTACAACCAAATCATTATTCATTTTTGGGTTCAGTAATTGAAGGGTACTCTGGGTCCATGCTTTCAGTGTAGAACAATCACTATCCCTTTACCATCCACATATTTGTGTAACTGGATGCTGCTACTCCAAGAACACCCCTTTCCCTGGTCATGGCACTGGTGGTGGTGGTGGGGAGGCACTTGAAATCATATGTCTCTCACCTCACTGCCCAGTTGAGTTGTGATATCCTGCACAGCCAAGCTGAGACAAATGTGGCTGGCAACTTGTGTTCAAAAACTGCTTACTGGGGCCAGTGATGGAACCCGAGTTAGGTAAGACTAATTTGCTCCAAGGCAAATGTGCTCTTTTTGTACTTGCTGCCTGGTTTGGGTGGGGGTGGGGGGGGCTACAGGAGAGGGCAAATGAGTAGTATGAGGGGTCTGTAGCAGCCCCCACCCCACCAATGATGCATCCTCTCTGTACATGATGCAGCCTGGCATCATTTTGAAGGACTACTTTGCTGCCAGTGGCTTAAAATACAAAAAATAAAACCCTATTACTATGGTTAAATGTACTATAAACTTTCTTGCTGACTGATCAAATCACATTTTTGATCACCACTGCCAAGCTGGTGGTCATATTTGGGGAACCCTTGGTTCTGGAGATGATATATTCACTAAATGTCCTTAAGGAAGCATGTACCCATAGGAAAGGGCTGTAACTCAGTGGCAGAGCAGATATTTTGCATGCTGAAGGTCCTGGGGTCAATCTCAGGCCTCTCCAGGAAGGTCAGGAGACTCCCTCTGAAACCTTGAAGAATGGCTGCCCATCAGTGCTGGCAATACTGGGCTACACAATATGAGGCAGCTTCCTAGGTTCCTGACTAATAAAAAGGCAAAATGTGATTAAGCTTTCCTAAGCTATGTGGTGTTATAACGTTTTGGAGTAAAAATGGGGAAATTCTATTCATTAAAGACTGCATATTTTCCTTACACTCACAGCACACAAAAGAATTGCTTTGGTGGCCAGCTGGAGTTTAGATCTGATCTAACTCTGAATGTACTTCCCAGCAGGTCTTAATTATTAGTTCTGTTGTCCCTTCATTACTCCTACAGGGTTCATTTTAACTACAAATGAATGAAGCTAGTTGCTCTGGGTAGAAATAACTACAAAAGAGAAAGATTTGATTAAGTCCTGTAGCCTCCCCGCTCCCCTGTCTCATCCCCACTAGTGCAGAAGCTGTGAGAGAATAGTTAGCTGGATTTTTTTTTAAAAAAAATGCAGTGCAATGTTAAACCAATGTTAAACCACTTTCTTTTGTTTTTTTATGCTGCTGTCATTGTGGTTTTAAGCCACCCCAATAAACTGCTGCATATTTTGGGCAGCATGACTTTTTAATATAAATTGAAGACACCCAGCATTAGTAGGAAGAATAGAACTATGGTTTGAAAACACCTGCTCAGATTCTTGTTCTTGACATGCAAAGACAAGTTGATTTCCTTCGTGTCTGTGTCCGTTTCCCAACAGGTAAAAACGGGCATCATTTCTTGGCATGACTTGCAAGGTTAATTGTCATTCTGGCTGATCCCTGTACTGAACTGATTCCAAATAGGTTTCTTCTATATTCTGGAAAAATCAGTAAAACTACCAACTGTTACTGGGTGTTTTCTCTGTAAGTCCACCTGATTGTGCAGAATGACTCACTATATTTAGTCTTTATGGCATTGTACTGCCTGGTCTGGAGCATAACAGGTGTACATGCAGCTATTTCTCACCACCTGGAGTGAATGCCTTGTGGAATTAAAGGTAGCTTAAGCAACTTGGTTTTCACAAGCAGTGGTGGTAGAGGGACTGGAGGCGGCCACTTTCAAAGATATCTGAAGGTTTTTCTACATGTTTAAGGAACACAGTCCAAATATCCAACGCTGCAAAACTTCAGCTGGGAGGCATGATTCAGCTAATCGAGGCACTGTTGAAATCACAGTGATTTCAGTGTAAGATTGCTAAATACTGTGTTTAATTTATTCTCTGAAATCAATGAGGCTCTAGCCTTGACTGAATTGCATATAAGGATAAATAGTAAAATAGTCACTTTCAGCAAACTATCTATTTGATCTCTGAATGTACAGAACTCAACAGGGATAGCTTTTGTTTTAATTTTCCTTAAGGCCAAAGTTTAAGACTTAGATAAATGGTGGCTAATTGTTTTGGACAATGTGGTATTAGTCAATCTCGTTAAATTGGCTAGTGGTACTCTAGGAAACAGCATGGCATACACACAGTTCTTGGTACCTTGGTCTGGTTTTGACATTAGTCTAGTCTAGAGCAGACTAGATTGTCACTGAGGCAATACTCTGGAGCATAAGGAGTGATGGCTTATGAATCACTTTTCCTGAAATAACCTACCTATAATTTTATTTTGTTTTTTTCCTGTGGTTGTTTGAAAAACACACAGCCATATAATAGGTTAGTTAACACGGCACTGGAAGCAAGGGAGAGCTACAGTTTCCTTGACACTTGGCTGCCTCTTCCCTTTCTTTCTACATTGAACTCTTGCAGCTCCCTGGAAGAACTGGAAGAACTTCAAAAGTCTTCTCATTGCAAATGTCTGCCTGCTTCCAGCATGGGACATTTAACTTTTTGAAGGCCTTCTTACACAGCATTAACAAAAAGAGAATCTAATCTCACTGCCTAGAAAAAAGGCTGAAAAGCTTTCATCTCTTGTAGGTATATGCCGGAGGTCAGACTAGATGGCCCGGGAGGCCCCTTCTGACTCGCTCTGTTTCTATGTTTCTATGTATATGTCTGATGATGTCATAGTTTTGTTCTTGGCTAGGAAAGACACAGGGCTCTGTTGCCTGTGTTGTTCTTCAAATTCAGTAAGCACCAGCTGAGACTAATCTGTAGACCTGCAGGTATGCTGTCAGGAGGGCTAAATCTAAGAATGAACTGAGGCTAGCAAGGGATGCTAAAAGCTAAAAAGAAAAGCCTTCCACAGATATGTTCATAGCAAAAGAAGAAATAAATGGGGGTTCAGCTTCTTAGTGTGGATGGGAAAATCATAACAGATGGCAGAGAAGGCAGAAGTGCTGAATTCCTACTTTGGCCAAGTCTTCTCCCGAAAGAGGATCTGTGAGCTTCTTGATGAAGGGGAAGTACAAGGAGCAGCATGGCAACTCAAGATAGACAGACATATGGTCAAGGATAATCTAATTAAGTTAAATGAATTAACATTTCCAGGACCTGATGAATCACAACCTAGAGTAATAAAGGATCTTGCTGAAGAATTCTTAGAACCACTGTCTATTATCTTTGAGAAATCATGGATGACAGGGGAAGTGCCAGATGACTGGAGAAAGGCTAATGTTGTTCCCATCTTCAAGAAAGAAAAAGGAAAAGAAAAGAAGAACCTGAGAACAACAAATTGGTTAGTCTGACATCAAACTGGGAAAATTGTGCAGTAATTATAAAGCAGGCAGTTTGCAGGCACCTTGAAAACAATGCAGTGATCACTAGAAGCTAACATGGATTTCTCTAGAACAAATCCTGCCAGACTAATCTGATTTCATTTTTTGATTGAGTAACCTCCCTGATGGACTGTGGAAATGCTGTGGGCATAATATATCTTGACTTCAACAAAGGTTTTGACAAAGTGCCCCGTGTGATATCCTTATTAGCAAACTAGCTAAATGTGAGCTAGATAGAGCAACTATTAGGTGGATCTGTTGGTTACAGAATTGGACTCAAAGAGTGCTTGACAACAGCACCTTCTCAAACTGGGGAGACGTAACAAGTGGGGTACCACAGGGTTCAGTCCTGAACCCAGTACTCTGTAATACTTTAATGACTTGGATGAAGAAGTGCAGGGAACAATTACTGGATCTGTAAATGACACAAAACTGGGTGGGATAGCTAACACTCTGGAAGACAGAAACAAGATTCAAGGTGATCTTGATAAATTGGAGTGCTCGGCTGAAAGCAACAGAATGAAATTCAGTAGGGACAAATGCCAAGTTCTGCACCTGGGTAAAAGAAATAAAATGCATAGCTACATGAAAATATTGTTCAGGGGAATACTTGCCTGAACAATACTGCAAGGGAGAAGGATCTTGGAATTGTTGAAGATCTCAGGCTAAATATGGGTCAACAATGTGCTGTGGCTGCAAAAATGGTAGATGTTATTTTGGGCTGCATTGATAAAAATTTCACTTTCAAATAACACACAGTACTAGTTCCCCTCTACTCAGCACAGTTTAGGCTTCATATGGAGTTCTTTGTCCATTTCTGGACACCACAGTTTAAAAAAGATACAGAGAAGTTGGAAAGGATCAGAGGAGCGCAACAAGGATGATGCAGGGTCTGGAAACAAAGTTCTATAAGGAGAGATTGAAAGAACTGGGTATGCTCAGAGAAGAGAAGAGAAGAGAAGAGAAGAGAGAGAAGAGAAGAGAGAAGAGAAGAGAAGAGAAGAGAAGAGAAGAATGGAAGGAGATATTATGTTGTGTTGTTAGTCGCAAAGTTGTGTCCGACTCCATGGACAACACTCCTCCAGGCCTTCCTGTCTTCCACCATCCTCCGGAGTCCACTTATGCTTGGATTCGAACTGAGATCATTCTGTCATTTTCGAGATTGTATCCCAGTACTGCTTTTCCTACTCTTTTATTGACTATGAAGGCTACTCCATTTCTTCTGAGGGATTCTTGCCCGCAGTAGTATACCTGATGGTCATCTGAATTAAATTCACCCATTCCTGTCCATTTTAGTTCACTGAATCCTAAGATGTCAATGCTCAGTCTTGTCATCTCTTGTTTGATTCATGGATCTTACATTCCAGGTTCCTATGGAGTATAGATCTTTACAGCATTGGACTCTCCTTTCACCACCAGATACATCTGCAACTGAATGTCCTTTTGGCTTTGATGTAGTTGCTTCATTCTTTCTGGCGCTACTAGTACTAGCCCTCCGCTCTTCCACAGTAGCATATTGGACACCTTCCGACCTAAGGGGCTCACCTTCTGGCATCATATCTTTTTGCCTTTTGGTACTGTCCATGGGTTTTTCATGGCAAAGATACTGGAGTGGGTTGCCATTTCCTTCTCCAGTGAAGAGATATGATATCACTCTTCAAATACTTGAAAGGCTGTCACAAAGAGGAAGGCCAGGATCTCTTCTAGATCATACAAAGTGCCAAACACAGAAAAATGGGCTCTAGTTGCAAGAAACCAGGTCTGGATAAACATCATGAAGAACTTCCTGGCTGCTAAAGCAGTATGACAATGAACCAATTACCCAGAGAAGTCGTAAACGCTTCCACACTAGAGGTATTCAAGTTGCCACTGGACCTGATGACCCTCTTGGCTCCTTCCAACTGTACTATTCAACGATTCTATGACTTAGACATTTTAGACATTTGGATCACTGTACCAAAATGTATATTTTGTCACATTCTGTTCCTGCATTCTTTTGTTTGTCTGCAACATACTTTATGCCATTCAGTTCCAAGCACAGAGACATCTCAATCCCCATGCATTTGCAGATCTTGCAAATTCCTACTGTCATAGAGAGGTGCATATGTAAAAGAACAGACATGCCAATGAATGCATAAACCATGGTGACAGAAATTGCTGTGGTGAAACTATTCTATATCCTACATATGGAAGAGACCCCAAGCAAAAGAATGTAAAAAAGTCATGCTGGATCAGAGCAAAGACCCAGCACTCTGTGCACACAGTAACAAACCACAGGATCCCTCAAGCAGGATGGGTACATCGTCCTCCTGCCCAAGCTCCTCTGGGAAAGGAGGAAGGAAAGGGGCTATCAGCGGCTACTACCAATGAAGCTGACAAGGGTTTCAATCTATTAATATTGGAATAGTGTATAATGCTGAAATTTAAAACAATTGACTGAATGTTAGATATACTGGCATTAAAAAAACTGTGTAATACAGATATGACAACAATAAGAGTATTCACCCATATGACTTGAGATTCATGAGATTATACAACAGCAAGCAGTTCAAGGACAGTGGCTTATCATGAAGCTTATTTACTTGGAAATATGTTCCAATGGACTCTCTGGGATTTTTATCCAAATAGATGTTTTTAACTTCAGGGTAGCAGTTATTTAATGGAAAAGTCATTTTGCATCTGTGACTTTTTCTTCCTAATTGCTCCTTAAGCTTGGTGTCCATGATTTCTCATCCATGGTGTTTTACACAGTGTTGGAATCTTCCAGGATCTCTCCTGTTCTTTGCAACAATTACAGGGTTTTTTTTCTTTTTCCCTAATGAGGAAAGTCTGGTATTTCCATTAATAGTGGCCTGAAACTCTGGTGTTTCTGTAATCTCACTATAGAATATCACAGTACCACCTAGCAGTTGCATAATGGAACACATAGAAAGGCAGAGAAAAAAAGCCCACATGAAAACAAGTTTAAAGAACCCAGTCTTAATCCTGGACAGAAGCAGATACTTTTCTAAAGTGCCAAAGTAAAGCCCCATGTAGAAAGACCCTATCTGTGTATGATCAGTTGCTCTTAAATTCACAAGAAAGTGTTTGTTCAGCTAAAATTACAGAGAATATTTGGAACTACATGGAGACAAGTTCAATGTCTGTGATATTAATTTTCCGTAAGTGATAATCAGCCACTAGTTGGCTGCTCCAAAAGACATTTTCCTAGTTATTGAAGAGCTGTCTTCTGAGGGTTCTTTCTCTTACCCTGTGCATTGATTGGGTTCTCTGAGTATTTTAAAGAGTAATTAAAAATATAATCAGGTCTGAAATAGTTAAGGTCAAGCTAGTGCTGCTATGTTGGGTTTGGGGATGGGAAGTATGAGTTTCATTTGACTATTTATGGCTAATGACATTTGTCCATTTATAAGCACCTATGTTAATCTTATATGATTCTTCAGAAAAGCTGACCCATTTTCTAAATCTGACTGCACTTACAGGATGTTAGTTTCATGTTACTTTGTTTATTATAAGCAAGGACAACCTGTTAGCTAATAATGTATGTGATACCAATAAAGTGTTATAGAATCATACAGTTGGAAGGGGCCTAGAAGGCCATCAGGTCCAATCCCCTGCCCAGTGCAGGACTCAAATCTCCCATGTGTTCTATGACAATATTCTATTTTGGTGACTTATCAGAAGGAAAAATGTCTTGAATGCTTATTGTAAAAATAATTACTCATATGTAAGAAAGGGAACTGGGAAGGCCTGAAAACAATGTTATTTGACATGGTTTTCTGAACTTTAGACTTAGCTCCATTTGACAGAACAAAGGATGGTATAAATGGCATCCAGATCCTATCTTTGTTATTTCTCAGTTTACTGGCACTTTTCAATAAGCAATGCATTTTACAGCTATTATTTTATCATAACTTTTATTATTTCCTGTCAGATTTACTATTTATCATGATGTCCATTCCTCAGATTGTTTGCTCTGGAGTACTATGTTGAGGCTCAGCAGGTAGTCTGAGAGATGGTTAAATCACTGGAGCTGGAAAAGTTGTAAAGAAGGCCAACCAACATGATTAGGAAGTTTGAGCCTCTCTTGTGGAAGAAAAGCTAAAGCATTTGATGGATTTTAGTTTTTTGGTTGGGCAAGGGAACCATGGTAGAAGTTCCTAAAATTACACAAAATATGGAGATTGAACAGTTCGTAACAGTAACTTGTGGTCATCCAAAAGCACAAGGGGCGGCATATAAATATTTAAATAAAAAAAAAAATAAAGCACCCAGATTGGTGGAAGATTCAGGCAAAAGAAAGCAATTCTTCACACAACAGATGATTGATATCACAAAAGCAGTTATAGCCACTGGCTTAAGTGACATTAAAAAGAATTACATAATTTCACAGCAGCTAGTCATGATAGCAATATGTACTCTCATGGCTCAAAATCATTATAATTGTCTCTATTTCAAATATTTGAGTTGTGAGTGCTGCTGCTTATAGTACAACTCAAAATAGTACTATTTTGCAAGAAGGAGGGATCAACAGGCTTGGAGGAATCCAAAGTTTGCCGAGATGGGGAAAAATCAACAAAGTTTTACAACAAAGTTCTATGGGAAGGACAGATTCCCCTCCTTAGAGGAATCCACAGATGAGGAGCTGGGATAATGCTGATGAGGTATAAAACAGAAAGGAAACAGAAAGAATGTTCTGTTCTGTGTTTTAGATGCTGGACCCTCTCCTCCAAGCTGGACACTGCTAAGGCAGGATCTGTCTTGTGTAATTTCATACTATTTACAGTAGTAAGTAGTAGAGACAAGAGATATGCTGCAAAGAGATCCATTGATGTCTCCCCCCATCCATTAAAATGGCCATGTGTAGTTCATGGAACAAAAAGTATTGATTTAAATTAAAGTTATGCTGCTGGGAGGAGGCAGGACTGCTGCCATTTACCAGGCTTAAAAAACCAGAAATAATCATATTAAGATGCATGGAGCACTGCTGGTAGAGTGGGACATCAGGGAGGGCCCATTTCTAAAAATAAAAAATGGACATGAAATAAAGCTGATAGGCATGAAGATGGAGAAAAGCATGCCACTTCATGGTCCGTCAGTAGTAACTGATGTACTATTCACCTCTCCATACTCCATCCAGTATTCCGAACTGCAACTGCAGAGCTAGCTGGGGCAAAAATAACAGCTGATAAAGAAAAGCAACCAAAACACTGGTTGGGCAAAAGATGTTTGGGTTCAGTAAAAGGACTGTCTTCTTCCTATTACTTAGAAAGACCTAAATTTGCTGACTCTGTAGGAAGAGTAAACTATTTCACAGCCTACTCCTAAAACTTTTGCATCAGCAAGCAAACACAACAAAAAATCACATACTTTGACCCTGTGTTACCATTACTGGGACAACATCATTTCCACATTTACAGTGGTTAATGTATAAGGCTTGTGGCAAGATCATTTTAAACTTTGTTTATATTTAGCCACTTATTATCAGGATTTCTTGTGAGTCCCAAATAGTAACATGGCAAAGACAAACTCTGCTCAAGTAATATCTCCCCTTGCTCTATACACACATGCATGCATGCACACACACACACCATGTACAAAAACACTACAAGAACACTGAAATTAAATACCAAGTTTAACATTTGGAGGGAAACCATCTTTTTAATTCTTAGCATAAAGAAACAGAGTATATGTTTCTGTCAGAGGCACAGGGGATATTGGCTGCTGTAGTTCCTATCTCCTAATTCTTTGGTTGCCTGCTAGTGTGAGGTAATTTCTGCTGTTGTAAATCACTGTGAGAAAAGCCAAACCAAAAAGAGACAGCAGAGCATGGGAACATTAGTTGTACACCCATTTGGAAAACAAAACGCATAAAGACCTTTTCAATTTGTAATTGAATTGGTACTCTTAATCAAAAAAAGGCCAGTGGAACTGAGAGAATCTCTTTAAGAGTACTGCTGGAAAGTTGGAAGTATTTATTGGTTGTACAGAAAAGTAAAACAGCAAAATCAAAAGTCACTCTTGAAATTGGTGGTCTCTATAATATCAGGTATGAGACATTTTCAGTATCTGTCTGCCAATCTGTTACTTAGATATCAAAATAGTAATTATTATTAATAATAGTTAAGCTTGAGTCTTACAATGTTCATACTACATTTCTTTCAATCCTTCCTTACTACATATAGTTTACAAGACAATATTAAGTAATAAAACCAACAAGAATGAGCAAAAATAAAAACTATAGCAATAGGAGAAAAAGTTTGTTTAAGGAGCAGAAAAACCAGAACCAGTAGAAGAAACTTTCTTCTTCTTCTTCTTGTTAGTCGTGAAGTCGTGTTCAACCCATCGCGACCCTATGGACAACATTCCTCCAGGCCTTCCAGTCCTCCACCATCCCCCGGAGTCCACTCAAGTTCACACCAACTGCTTCAGTGACTCCATCTAGCCACCTCATCCTCTGCAGTCCCCTTCTTCTTTTGCCATCCATTGTTCCCAGCATTAGGCTCTTCTCCAGGGAGTCCTTCCTTCTCATTAGGTGGCCAAAGTATTTGAGTTTCATCTCCAGTATCTGGCCTTCTAAAGAGCATTCAGGGTTGATCTCCTCTAGAACTGACTGGTTTGATCACCTTGCTGACCAAAGGACTCACAGGAGTCTCCACCAGCACCACAATTCAAAGGCCTCAATTCTTCAGAGCTCAACCTTCCTTATGGTCCAACTTTCACAACCATACATTGCAACTGGGAAAACCATAGCCTTGACTATACACACTTTTGTTGGCAGGGTGATGTCTCTGCTTTTTAGTATGCTATCTAGATTTGCCATAGCTTTCCTCCCAAGGAGCAAGCATCTTTTAATTTCTTGGCTGCAGACCCCATCTGTGGTGATCTTGGAGCCCAGGAAAATGAAATCTGTCACTACCTCCATTACTTCCCCATCTATTTCCCAGGAAGTGAGAGGAAGGGATGCCATGATCTTAGTTTTCTAAAAGTTGAGTTTCAAGCCAACTTTTGCGCTCTCCTCCTTCACCTGCATCAAGATGCTCTTTAGTTCCTCTTCACTTTCTGCCATTAGAGTGGTATTATCTGCATATCTGAGGTTATTGATATTTCTCCCAGCAATCTTAATTCCAACTGGTGATTCATCTAGGCCCGCATTTCTCATGATGTACTCTGCGTATAAGTTAAATAGGCAGGGCGACAGCATACAGCCTTGCCAAACTCCTTTCTCAATTTTGAACCAATCAGTTGTTCTGTGTCCAGTTCTCACTGTTGCTTCTTGACCCGCATATAGGTTTCTCAAGAGACAAATAAGATGGTCTGGTACTCCCATCTCTTTAAGAACTTGCCACAATTTGTTGTGATCCACACAATCAAAGGCTTTAGCATAGTCAATGAAGCAGAAGTAGATGTTTTTCTGGAACTCCCTAGCTTTCTCCATGATCCAGCGTATGTTGGCAATTTGATCTCTAGTTCCTCTCCCTCTTCGAAACCCTGCCTGTATTTCTGGGAGTTCTCGGTTTCTGGAGTATAGATCTTTACAGCATTGGACTCTCCTTTCACCACCTTTGGACTCTCCTTTCACCACCAGATACATCTGCAACTGAATGTCCTTTTGGCTTTGACGCAGTTGCTTCATTCTTTCTGGAGCTACTAGTACTAGCCCTCTGTTCTTCCCCAGTAGCATGTTGGACACCTTCCGACCTGAGGGGCTCATCTTCTGGCATCATATGTTTTTGCCATTTGGTACTGTCCATGGGGTTTTCATGGCGATGGTACTGGAGTGGGTTGCCATTTCCTTCTCCAGTGGATCACTTTTTGTCAGAGCTCTCTGCTATGATCTGTCTGTCTTGGGTGGCCTTGCATGGCATAGCTCATAACTTTATTCAGCTACGCAAGCCCCTTTGCCATGAGAAAGCAGTGATCCATGAAGGAGAAAGAAACTTTAAAAGGTCTCAATTATTAAAAGGCATGAGGGAGCAACTTGGAATGTGCCTGGTGCCTAAAGAAGGCAGAAGAGTGCACGTGTCTGTGAAAGGATGGCACTACCACTGGAAAGGCCTTTTTTCTGGATGAGATCTGCCTAACTTCAGAAGATGAAGGCACTAGAAAGGGCCATCTGAAGTAACTCTAACCTGGTAGGCAGGGTTGATGTTTATTCTTCATATTTGTATCCTTCCTTCCTCTTTGGGAAGATCAGAGGAATAAACAAGGGGTTATCTTATGATGACATCTCCACAAGGATCCTTTGAGATAATTTAGGATGAAACTGTGAACCTCATGACCAAGGGCCAAACTACATGCTGTACTGGTCTGTCCAGTTTCCCTTCTTCTGGCTCCAGACCTGCTTTCCCCTGGCTAGTATCAATGTCTGTAAAACCAATCACAGTCATCTTGTTTGGCCCTGAGCAAGCTTCAAGCCTGTTTTCTTCCAACACTCTACAATATTGGCTCACTTACCTTTTTATTTACTTAATCTGTGCCTCTTACTTATTCTCATCTCAATATGTGCACAGAATACTTCTTTTATTATTCTGTGCACCAATTGAGAGGAAGTAGCAAAGCACTGAACCGTTTACTAGGCTGATTACTATGTCCAGTTCCAGATGCACGATTTTTAAGTGTGTGAGTATCCCATTTTAATGTCAGTGACAGGGTAGAAATGGTTGTGGAAAGTAAAGGAATGGGAACTGTGCTGAAAGTTCTGTCCTCTGAACCTAGGATTCCCCTGAGCCTTCTGTACTTTCTAAAAATACACATCTCTGTAATCACGATTGTTATAAAACCTTGGTCTTGTTTCAAAAAGAAAACAGATTCTCAAGAATCTATGCTGAAAGTCACATTGCTCTGCTAATTGTGTGCTCAGGGCCATACAGCTGCAGCAGCTAAGGCTGCATTCCTGTTGTGTTTACCTAGGAGTAAACTTCATTGAATACAATTGAATACAATTGAATACAATCTACACTTCTAAGTAGACATACACACAATTGCACTGTAACAGTCAGCTGCAACTCCATTAATAGAAATACTTCAGAAAATGATGAGGAAATGTACTCAATGTTGCTCTGAAAAATGGAGATAAGCAATCTTAAAAGGAAAAAAAAAACAATGAAGGCATGCTTTCAAGTTCAGATTCTTGCTACCCAAAGCATTCCTGGAAAAGTGACTTCTGATAGCTTTTGTTAGGATGTGAGAAAACCTCTTTCTTTAAATGCAGACTTGCATGTTAAACCAAATACATACCATGCCTCATAGTAAACATGGTTTGTAGCCCCAGAAATTACAGCTGCTTGTTGCATGAATTGCTTCTCCCCCTCCACACCCACCCTCTTTGCAACAATAATAGCACAACTGTTATTATATTTGGCCCAACTAAGAATGCTGTGGAAATGCTGCTCCAAAAGGAAGTGTTTCCAGTTCCACATTTCTTTCAAGAGTTATTTTCCCATGTCATTTCTGGAAATGTTTCAGGAAACCACATTCCCTTTCTTGTCCGTATCCAGCAGTCTGATCTTTTCCCGCTCAGAACAACACTCAGACCTCTTCATCACAGAGGATAAGTGGGAATGGAAAGCTAAAATTTCTGAAGCTGAAGGGACAAAAATGTGTTCATTGAAAACAATTTCTAGGCTGTGTTTAAGAAGAAATATCCTAATCAAAGTTAATACTTGATTATCCTTTTGGTGCAATATATTGAGTATTTGCTGATTTCTTTTTGAATACTCCTACCTGAATACTGTTTGATTCAACTTCTTTGGCTGATCAGCTGTGGCTATAGATTAGATCAGGATATTCCCTGCTGCAGTACAGGAGATGTTTTCTGTAGAAAGCCGTGTGTTACTGCCTTTTGCTTTAGTTCATTTGGCTTGATTCAGTTTCATGCTTTCTTATAGTTTTCATAATATTCCCAGGAAAACTCAGTGATAGGGTTCACACAATGGCTGAAATGTTATGTGGCATTTGTCATTTGCAATAATGAAGCTGTGGCAGATGGTTACTGTGGCTTATAGCATAACACAAACCTGGCAAGTGTGGTTTATGTAAAGGTTAAACAACCATAGGCTGCTTTAGGGTTATACAGCTGTTGGCTATTCTTTGTGAGGTTTGCCTGCCAAGGTGAGTCATTGACTTGAATAGTCAAAAGGATGGGTGGGACATGGAGCAATCCGCCATACTTAAATAAATAACAGTGGGCTGTGGCAATCTTGCAACTGCCCAACGACTTGGTTCAGGTGTAACACCAAATCATAGTTTGGCACTGTTCTTATATGTTCTCTCCTTCCTGTTCACATTCCAATTAGCTACTTTTCCCTGGATACAGAAAACATGGCTCTGTTAACATGGGCTAGGGGGCAAGTAAATCATAGTTTCCTGATTTGGATTAAACAAACCCTATTTTTGTAAAGGCATAAGGAACTAATTGAGTACATAAATGAAGGGTGGGTGTTTGAGTGCAGAAGGGATTGTGAGGTGGAAGCATGAGAGCTCAAGGCTTGTTTCCATAGTGTCAAATCCTGGTTTGGTCCTTTGTGTGAGAAGCAGCACAGTGATACAGAATGTTAAGATATTTTTGTAAATACTGTGTTAAAATTAATGCAAATGCAACTTCTATCATTTTGTTCTCCCAAAATTGTCACTGCTGAATAATGTGTGCGATTGGAAGAATAGCTTGAGTGAAGGCGAAATGAGTGGATGTGAATGCTAGAGATAATTTTCTGGGTTGCTATTTTCCCCACTGCTGAATGCAAACCAAAAAAAGCATTTCTAGACAATGATTTAATTAAGGACTTAACAGCTCACTAATCTATTCTTCTAAAATTATTTTAAAGCACTTACTATTGGGGCAATGCAACTCTAGTTTATTGTAGTAAACACTGTGTTAAATACAAAATGCTGGTGTAAATGTGGCCTTCGTTTTTAAAGAGAAAGATGGAAAACTGGATGAATAATGCCAGTTTGCAGAGACATTTGCAACAGTAATGTATTTTCATCCATTGTGTGTGACAGCTCAGTGGATGAACTAGGTTTGGGTACCAGTTTTTGACAGATTATCAAGAACTTTAAAGATTCAAGACTATGAGGATAATTGAATGTACTTTGCCAACCTTGCTTCATTATCTCACCTCTCTTTTCAAGCTCTTTTTACACTTGGCAGGATGTTCTTCATTTTTATGCTTTCAGAGCCCCTGCACAAAAAATATCACTGGTTTCCAGTTCCTCAGGAGCCAACACTGTATCCCACATTTTATTCTCTTGGTTGGTCAGTGGTCAGTAATGGAGCAAGTCAAAATTCAGTCTATTGTTGGTCTGTCATTTAAATCTGCTTTCTGTATACAAGTATTGAAAAGATTCCTTAATGTTAGGATCAATATGGCAAATTTGGGTAGCTCAATTCAGTGTGGCTCCTGTAACCGACTAAACTTGAAGGATTACAGGCATCGCAATGAAGGGTGGAAGAAAAGGTCATCTTCATGCTCCACCCTATAAAACACTTGAAAGGTTACCGTATTTTTTGCTCTATAAGACACACTTTTCCCCCCCTCAAAAGTAAGGGGAAATGTCTGTGCGTCTTATAGAGCGAATGTGTGTGTGCCTGACGCCCGGGACGCTGCCGGCCCGCCTGGACCACCAGGCTGGCATGTGCTCGGCGCGCCCTGCTCCACCCGCACTCCGGGAACTGATCACCCTCCCACCGGGAAGCTCTGCGCCTCCGCCGCCGCGCACCGCTGCCCAGCGCCATTGCTCTGTGCCACCGCCGCCACGCACCGCGTTGCCCCGTGCCACCACCACTGCCCTGTTCCACCGCGCACCGCTGCACGCGGCCACTCCGCGCCACCGCCGCCATGCACCGCGTTGCCCCGTCCCACCGCCGCCACACACCGCGCCGACGCGCACTGCTACCCCGCGCCACTGCAGATGCAGGCACAGATGACACTTTAGAAGCACAATCCTTTTATTAAAGTTTAACAGGTTAAGAAACAGTATACATTGAAGCAGCGTTCTCTTTGAGATGTGAGAGAAGCAATTGACAATGTAAAGAGCTGGATCCAAACTTAAACTTCCCCTCCTTCCATTCCTTTCAGAAAGAATTCCACCCTGAAGGTGGCCCCTGCTGCGTGAGGGCTAGACAGCAGGAATGCTGGACACTTCTGAATTGGTCCACTTGTTTAGCCTGTCATATCCTGTTGGTGCCAAGGACACCCCTTCCATCTCCTCCCCACCACTCTGAAATGTCTCCCTCCTTTTCCAAAGAGGGCTGGTTCTCTCTCATTGCCCTGAGCATCTTCAGTAAATAACCTATAAATCACCAACTCATCTACTCAGCTCTGCCTCTTCCTCCTCAGAATCAATTGATGACTTTCTTATACAATATGTACATCATGGCCCTAAGATCACTCTCTAGCCATGTACCAGCACTCTAGGACAATTTTTAAAAAGGGATCTGGAAAATTATATGCTGCTTTGCTTTCTGTTGGTTCTGTGTAAATTGGTTGAAAGTGTTATTCAGGATAGATTCAGTTAACATATAGAAGAACTAGCCCTGCTTTAAAAGAATTCTTTGAGAGTGTCACTACTACACGTGGACAGAGCAATCAAATAGACATTGTTTTCTTCCAAAAGCCTTTTGATAAAATCCATCAACAGACTCTTGAGAAAACCTGGCAGTGATGGAACAACACACATGTTGTTCTATGGATCAGTAACTGATTAAAGAATTGAAAGTCAACATTGGAGAATGCATGGTATTCTCACAAGATTCTGCATTAGGATCAGTGCTTTTCAACCAGTTCATAAATGATCTGGAATTAGAAGTGAGCAATAAAGTAGCCAAGTTTGCTCATGATACTAAAATAAAACATTTAAAAGGGATTGTGAGGAATTCCAGTGGAATTTCTCCGAGCTGGAGAAAAAAGGGCATTAACACCTCCGAGCTGGGAAAAAGGGCATCAGAACGGCAAATGCTGTTCAGAGTAAGCAAGTGTAAAGTTAGCCTGCTGGGGGAAAAGAATCTCATCTTCAAGTATAAGCTGATGGAATCCGAACTAGTGCTGACGGACCAAGAAAGGGGTCTTGAGAATGTGGGGGACAGCTTGATGAAAATGTCAAATGTTAGGAAGAAATGCCATAATTAGGAAAGGAATTGAAAATCAAATTTCCAAGATCATATTCCTCTTACACAAATCTTTAATATGACCATACTTAAAGTATTGTGTACAGTGCTGGCCACCACACCTGAAAAATGACATTGTTGGAAAAAGTGCAAAGAAGGGCAACTAAAACAATCAAGGGATTGGAGCAGCTCCCCTATCAGACTTTGTTACAACAACCAGGATTGCTTCTCTTAGGAAAATGAGTAATGGAAGCATGGCAAAGATGTTCAAAATTATGCATGGTATGAAAAAGTGGAAAGTGGGACATTTTCCTTTTCTCTGAAAAAAAAAAAGGGTTAATCCCCATGAAAACACCCATCACTCCTTTGTTCTGAAAAAAAAAAAAAAAAAAGATTCAACAGCAGAAGTGTCCTGAGCTTGAAATACCTTTTGGGAATGGAAGGGAAGTTCCCCACAATTCAGCTTTGTCTTTCAAGGGTTGGGCCTTTTAATACCTCATGGATAATTAACTGGGACTTCTAAATGCTTAACAAAAACAATGTGGATATAAAGTTCCCTTTCCAATTGAGGATACAAGAAACACAATTATTATAGTGATCTCTGCAACTGTGCAAATGTTAGATTTTCATGCCCTTGGTCCAGAGGAAGAAATGACACACAAGAGACCACTGAGTGAACATTTCTCTCAACTCAAAAGGATGCGTAGATGCAGCCCGAGTTTTTTAAGCATCACTTTTAAATATGAAAAAAAGAGAGAGAGAAAAGTTGGAGGATTGAATTTAGGTCTCTCCTCATTGCTCACCTTCTCTGTCTAAGATAGAGGCAAGAAAAACCAGAGAGAGCAGGTATGCTGGGGGTGTACAATCAAAAGAATATTTACAGTTTATTCAGACCTACAGGAAATACATGTGGCATTGAAGGGACTGCAGAGATGGATTCTATACAAGATGTTTTCATCCCCTAACAGTTACATGCAGTCTGCGGGGGATGGGGGGGGTCATGCATACAGTATGCTAGAGGCACATGAGAGTAAAGCAACTGGGATTAAGACATCCCAACACATCCCATTCTGTTATAGTTTATTAAATAGTTTAGTAAACCATTTGATTCAGAATATTTTTTTTTCTTGTTTTCCTCCTCTAAAAACTAGGTGCGTCTTATGGTCAGGTGCGTCTTATAGAGCGAAAAATACAGTAATGTTGACTGAACTTCTCCTTAACACCTCTTCTCCTTATTCCCTGGAATACCCATTGAAATCTGTTTCTGGAGTTGGTTTTATAAGTCTGGAGTAGCAGGTTGCATGGCTGTTTCTGCAAAGGCTGTGAGCTTGGTGGGAGGATGCTATGAGTCTGAGGCCTCAGTTCCAATCTTGGAGCTAGGACCCTCACTTGTCTGGTAACCATATAGGTCATGGGGTTACAGCCTAAATGTCTTTTCAGCATACTTTGGTGTGGCATAATGAAGAGAGTCCGACAATTCCAACATTGGGCCAAACCATTTTTGAGTGATTCCTGGAACTGAACCAGTATGAATGATGTAAGTGCATTACCTGTGTTTTAATGTTCAACAAAAATTAATGTACAGCAAGAAAGTAGAAAAGGATAAATGTGAATGCCCTTCAGCTGAATTTGTACATAAGCATCAATTGCTGCACAGATAATATCACAGGCTGCAAAGCGTGGAGCTTTTCTCTTGCTGTCTGAGAAGTTCAAGGCATATGGGAAAAAGTCCAGTCAGTGTTTTCTGTACCAACCAGTCCATTTCTGGAAATAAGCCAGTTTCTTTCCATTAAATGAGAAAACATGATATCTCCACCAAGTATGTTACTTTGTATGGAGCTCAATTATTGTGTAATGCTTGCTTTGACAATAGAATTGGCCATATTTTCAGAAGTTTAGTTATTTTTGACATTTCAGTTCTACCTTCCCTTGAAATCTTGGGGCAGCATACAAGGATGTCATTGCCTTCATTTTCCCTCACAACACTGTGAGAGAGTGACTAGCCTAGGTGAGCCTCATGGATTAGTGAATGTCTCTCCAATTCAATCCCAGCATCCCCAGTCAGTTATACATACTTCATTTCCTAACTTCTTTAGGAAAGTTTTTGTTTGAAAGGTGGGATATCTAAATATAAAAAATCAGATACATAAATATATGTGCACGAATAGAAATGATAGTTATATAGAATGCCTAGGAAGGCCTCTGCAGTTACAGGTGGCCTATAAATACATGTATGTATGTATAAATAAATAAATAAATAATGAGAACCATAAAGACTTGTTCTTACTGATATTTTATATATGAACACAGTGGTATAACTAACAATGGTTTGGGAGTTGTTTGCCCAATTAGATGTTCCAATTTGTGTATTATATTTCTTTGAATTGTGGCTGAACTTAAGAGGAAGAAACAGGATTAATACATGAAGTATTATCTCATGAGTAAGATATAATGGTGGTGCAGGTGCAGGGCCTAGTCCATCTGGGCCCTAAGAAAGATCTGGTGCTGCCCTCGAAGGTCTGCTGTGACGAGTTTGCCAAGCATTTTCGGGAGAAAATCATTCAGATACACTGCGAGCTCGACTCTACTTTGGAAGCAGATTCTACGGTGGAGTTGCCTTCAACGCCGTCTGGTCCATGCTTATTGGATGACTGTCAGTTGATGCGGCCTGATGATGTGGACAAGGTGCTTGGACGAGTATGTCCTATCACTTGCTTACTAGATCCGTGCCCTTCCTGGCTTCTTAAGACTGCCAAGGACGGGATTGGGCCCTGGATCCGGGAGGTGGTCAACGCCTCTTTGAGAGACGGCTGGGTGCCTGCACTCCTAAAGGAGGCAGTCCTAAAGAAGGCATCCCTGGATCCAGAGGTGGTCGCCAATTATAGACCGGTGGCCAACATCCCGTTGTTGGGCAAGGTACTAGAGCGGGTGGTGGTGGGACAACTCCAAGCACTCTTGGAGGAGACGGATTATCCGGACCCATTTCAGTCCGGTTTCAGACCCGGGTACGGCACTGAATCTGCCTTGGTCACCCTGTATGATGACCTGTGCAGGGAGAGAGACGGGGGGAGTGTGTCCCTGTTGGTTCTCCTGGACCTCTCAGCGGCTTTCGATACCATCGACCATGGTATCCTCCTGGATAGGCTTGCAGGATTGGGAGTTGGAGGCACCGCTTGGCGGTGGTTCCACTCCTATCTCAACGGCTGATTTCAGAAGGTGGTGCTGGGGGACCATGGCTCTGCACCATGGCAGTTGTGCCATGGGGTACCACAGGGGTCCATTTTGTCCCCCTTGCTATTTAACATCTACATGAAACCGTTGGGAAAGGTCATCAGGAGGTGTGGGCTGCGGAATCATCAGTATGCTGATGATACCCAGCTCTACCTCTCGTCCTCTACCGATCCAGGTGAGGTGGTGGCTGTGCTGAACCGGTGCCTGGCCGAGGTAATGGGCTGGATGAGGGCCAATAAACTGAAACTCAATCCAGACAAGATGGAGGTCCTGCTGGAGAGCGGTTCGAGTCTTGGAGTGAGGGACTTGAGCCTTGTTCTGGATGGGGTTGCACTCCCTCTAAAGGACAAGGTCCGCAGCTTGGGGGTACTCCTTGATCCGGAGCTGTCGTTACAGGCCCAGGTGACGGCAGCGGCGAGGAATGCCTTCCTACAGCTTTGACTGGTACATCAGCTGCGTCCCTTCCTGGACCATGACTGCCTGGTGACAGTGACACACGCATTGGTGACTTCTCGACTAGATTTCTGCAACGCCCTGTACGTGGGGCTGCCCTTGAAGATGGTCCGGATACTTCAGTTGGTACAAAATAGAGCTGCCAGGCTGCTGACGGGGACTGGGTGTTATTCTCATATAACCCCAGTCCTCCGTCAGCTCCACTGGCTCCCAACTGAAGTCCAGACCCAATTTAAGGTGCTAGTCTTGACTTATAAAGCCCTAAACGGTTTGGGACCTGGATACTTAACAGACCGCTTATGCCCTTACATGCCCTCCCGCCCTTTGAGATCTGAAACAAAGGCCCTCCTCTGGGAACACTCAGTGAGGGAGATTAAGAGGGTGAGTACCCGGAGGAGGGCTTTCTCAGCGGTGGCTCCTCAATTGTGGAACGCGCTCCCTGGAGAGGTCCGCCTGGCGCCATCGCTATTTGCTTTTCGGTGCCAGGCGAAGACCTTTTTATTCAAATCTTATTTTAAGTGTTAAATTGTCTATTTATTTTCAGTGTTTTGTTAGGTATTTATGTATTAATTTTGTTTAGTTAATTGGTTCTTATTTGTTTAGTTTAACTGTGTTTATGTATTTTGTGATTTTGTATATTGTGATTTTGTTTGTGATTTTGTATATTGGATGGTATTTTTTAGGTTGGCCAAGATGCACTGGGGCGGGGGGGAGGGACACATTGCTAGGTTTTAATATATTGTTTGTTTTTTTTTTTTTAATGTTGTAAGCCGCCCCGAGGCTTTGTTGCGATGGGGCGGCATATAAGTGTTTTAATAAATAATAAATAAATAATAATATTATTAACCTGAAAACATGGTTTGTTATAAAGTTACAGCTGCAATTTTGCATATAGTTATCTGAGCATGCATCCTATTGATTTCAAGGGGATCGCTGTATGTGTAACTGAATGCAACATTTTTTTCAACTTTCACGGTTAGACATCAACTTTGCAGAAGCATAATTAATAGTTTATCTGGCTTATGCAGCAACATAACTTAGCTATTACCTAACCATCTGCAATTGCCTTTTGAAGTTTAAGGGGAAAAAAACACAATTTGCAAAGAACAGGTTTTGGGATTTGGTGTAAAGCCGTGCCTATTCTTTCATTGCCCTATACAGTCAGCCAAACAGGATTACGCCATTCAATATAAACTAAATAGATTTATAGGATATCCAAACTGGCTTCATGGGACTGTACCCACAGAGTCTGGGATTTTGTTTGTAAATGGGTGTACTGATTTCCTCCCCCCTCCAATCTGATTAAACTGATTACACAGCACTTCCTTTTAATACTTGACATGTGAACAAAGAGATATGCAGACCCTACTGTCAGATGTTCCACATTAAACAGAACCATGCATCTTAAGAGCCCAGGATTAATTCATGAAAGGTGCAGGTCTCTGGCTGCTCAAGAATTCCTATCTGAAAACTCACTTGTCTTTTTGTGTAGACTGAAAGAAGATACTAGCTGAGAAGCAGGAAATCTGGGGCACAATTATTGGGAACCTCACTAGCATTAGCCCCCAGTGAAAGGAATGTCACAGTCTTGTAAAATGAACTGCCATTCACATCAGCATCTAGCAGACGAATACCATTGTGCCATAGACCTTTATTTTTTAATTTGGACTGTAATTTGTGCCTCTGTGAACAAGAGGTACTAAATATGAGATATTTAGATGCATTTTAAAGCATCTGTCTTTAAAATCTTTGTTATTTACAATTGACAGGCTTAGCCAAAGAAGTTGCCAGTTAATTCAGACAAATTCAGTCACCCATTGCCTTCCTTCAGTGCTCACTTTAGATTTCGTGTAACTACTGCACAGGATGCCTTCATCCACTTCCTTGGATGTGATCACTTCCTTCTCACCACTATGCCGCTGTCTGTCTGTTTTCTCTAGTACCAATCCCTTGGTTGCTTAGCTAATGGTCTCCATATTTGTGGAGCCCTCTTACCTTCCTCACATCTCTTTGCTTTGGGAGTGAAAGGGTGATGTTCACGAGGGTGTGGACTATGTTATTTAGCAACCTGGGTGCACACCACAGGCTGAGAAAAACCCATAACCTAGTTTGCTCTGAAAAGGACACAAAGAGGATGTACTGGTGCCCAATGCTAGAGACTCCAGTTGGATCTTTGGCCAGCTGTTCTCGGGGAACTATAAGAACTTGGGGGCTGAAAAGACTAAGTTTGTTTTACTCTTGGTGGTGTGCTGGTAAACAGTTTTGGTGCCACTGTAACAGGCTTGGACCAATGCATGGGCTTCCTGTGGATGTCAGGTCACTACATGCCATATTTGTTTGATGGAAGAAAGGATAGGTACTCTGGGATAGGCTATACTAGATAGACTAGACTACATAGGTAACTGCTATCCTAGCTGCTATCCTAGCTACCTAACCCATAGGTAACTGCATGGGTTGGGCAGCAATTAAATTTCAAAATTGTAATGAAATGATGATGATTTGCAGACTAGAAACAAAAGCATGTGAAGAGAAATTGAAAGAACTGAGCATGTTTAGCCTCAAAAAGAGAAGACTGAGGGGAGAAGAGATAGCACTTTACAAGTACGAGTACTTGAAAGGCTGTCACACAGAGGAAGGCCAGGGTTTCTTCTCCGTCATCCCAGAGTGCAGGACATGGAATAATGAGCTTAAGTTACAGGAAGTCAAATTCTAGCTGAACATCAGGAAACAATTTTTCTGACTGTTAGAGCAGTATGGCAATGCAACCAATTTCCTAGGGATGTTGTGGGCTCTTCCACATTAAAGGCAATCAAAGTGCCACTGGTCATCCATCTGAGAAGGATGGTTTGACTTGGTGTCCTGCACTGAGCAGTGGGCTGGACCCAATGGTTTTCTTGGGCTCTTCCAACTCTACTGTTCTGTGATTCTATGATCTGGATCACTGCTCTTAATCAGAATAAGTTAGCTTCCTCTGTTCTCATCATGTTATGTTACTGATGGATCTATTCAATTTTATTAAAATAGATGCAGAAAATATTCCCTTCTGTAATTTTCCTGCTTGCACAGTAGCATATATTTGCTTGCTTTGATCCAGAGAGGCATAGATTTAACAGTTCATTTAAAGAACTTTAACATAGGCAAAACTGGACCTTTCCTCAGTCCTTTCCTGTAGAAATATTTAGTGCTGTTGGTACTTTAGTTGTAGGAAGCAGTATGAGAAATTTGAATATCTTAAGGTTAAAAGCAAGCAAACTGAATGGATACACGGAGACACAAGTAGCAAATCTTACACTGTTTAGTTAGGACAAGGTATGTGCTGAAAGGGCTAGATGATGTTTTTAAGCAATGTAGTTCTGGGCACTTTTAAAAAGTAAGTCTTTTGTATATAACTTTCCCAATGTATCACAGTGTGAGCAGGACTGCTGCATCTAAGCCTTTATGATGCACCTTTGGTTGAAGCTCTGCATTACTGAATTCTTTCACATAGTAATGGAAAGAAGAGACATTTTACAGAAATTAGGAAGTTCTTGAGCTTCAGTACTTAAAGCATGATTTGTTAATCTGGTTTTGCTTTACATTCAGCTGTTTTATCCATTATGAGTTCTATCCAGTGCCAGACAGTGCTTGCAAAGAGTATTGAACATCTGCCAAGTTAATGTTTGGGGTTTAGGAACAGGGAAAATTGTATAAATTTTCTGGATGCATTGGATAAATTCAAGGGGAACACAAGTTTGTCTGAAAGTTAAGGAAATGTACATATCAAGGTGTGTCCACACATCAAAACATATATAGTATTTTTGCTCAGGATTTTAAGAATGACTATATTTACTCTTAAAGCCATCACAAATAATGAAAAAATGTTGAATATTGTCACTAATGCCCACATTATGTTTTATCAGCATTTGAGAAAAGATATTTGCTAACACTGATGCACAATCTTACATACAGACATTTAGGCAATAGCTGCTTCCCCTCCCCACATTTAAAATTTTAAAATTTAAAATTTATCCTAAGGAGGGTACAACATTGCATGTTATTTGTTCAAGTAGCTTAGTGAAGACTAGATTTGCTCTGAGACTTTTAATATTCACCAAGTTTCTTGGTGGGAGGTGGATTCTGCCAGTATTAAGCTGCAGAAGTGAGGCACACTGGTTATGCCAGTAGGGACTGGTCTGCTGTTGTTGCTGTTCCAAGGTAGCCATGCATAATAGCCTAAGCAGGGTAGGACAGAAGATAGGGTCACAGGTATGGACTGAATTTTGAAATTTCCTATTAAATTGTGCATCCACTATATGGCCAATAGAGCAGCTTGAGTAATGGCAGTGATGCTTGTTAGCTTCTTGGAAAAGGAAAACCACAGCAGTGTTATCATGCTATTATGATTTTTCAGCTAATTCAGACTGTTCATGTTCCAAAAGCTGGTACTATATACTGACCTTTTAGCCTCTTAATTCCACTGTGGGCACAATTCCACATAAAATAAATGCAGTAAAAAGATTCAGATCTGTATTTAGTGCAATCACCTAGGATATTCAGGAGACATCTTTGGATGGAAAGTTCTCCTAACTCTCCTTGGTGTTTCTGCTCATTAAGTAAGACAAAGTGAACAGCTTTGGTATAATCAATAATGTACAGTTACGAGCATCAATCTGTAGCACTTAAGGAGAACAAGGCTGCACCTTCAAATGCCTTTGAAAGGGAGAAGGCTTTTCAATCTGTAAAAGAGAGCTGCTTCTGATTGTCTTTACAGGAGGTCACGTTACTGGTCAAGCATCCCTCTGTGCTGAAGGAATTCCTCTCCAGATCCTCAGAACAGTCTGCACATGATATATCAGGTCCCAGTGTGAAGGGTCATGGTATTTACAAGATCTCCTGTGGTTTCAGAGGGGTGACCAGAAAATAGATTCCTGGCCCTCAGGCTGAAAAAGGAAAAAGAAAAAGAGTGGTACTGGCTTAGCCGTCTGAGAATACAACCCAGAAGGTATGTCTAATTGATTGAGAAGGCTTCAACAGCTCTGTGTAAACGGTACTTTGCACAATGTGCTTCTTTGACTAATTAAGTACCTTGAGGAATGAGTTAATCAAAAAACTAGTGTGGAGATCCATCAATCTTCAGTGATCAATAAAATTGCAGCTACCAAGATTTAACAGAGAAGTCTATGACTGGTGGATTTAGGTCTAAATTGTCAACATTAAATGTTTAAAGCTAGGTTCCAAAGTCCATATTTAGCTTTACAAATTAATGGTCTGATTTCTCTGAAGTATTTAACATGGTAAAACTTAACTGCTGGATACTAAGAATATGAAAAATGAGGCCTCTTGCCAAGTGCCTAAGCAAGGAATGTTAAGACTGTGGCTGGCGATCATTAGACATATAAATACCCAGTTTGAGTCACCAGAACTGGAGGTGAAAAGAAACCTCTAGTTTGAATATTTCTAAAGATGGGTTTAGATTGCAATTCTGCTTCTTGTACTCTGGTGTTCATTAACATTGATAGTCTGTGGTAAGATTACAAGGAAGTGCATCATGCAATGCATGATGCCTTACTGAATGTATGTTGGACTTCAGTCCTGTTTGCTTATTATTCTGCCTCCTTTTTCTTGAATGAGCTCAGGATAATGTAAATGGTTGTCTTCCAACTTTATCAGAATCCTGTGAAATAACTTAGGCTGATAGATAATGATATAATGCACATTGGATAAACTTTATGGTTGCATTAGGATTTGAATCCAGGCTTTTCCATTTCTAGCCTGTTAGCTCTCATTTATGATAATCCTGGCAGATGCTTGAATTGGCATACTGTTCTTCTTAATCAGAGGTAGGGAAGCTTTTTCAGGCTGAAGGCTGAATTCAATTTTGGAGAGGCTTTTGGGCTGAATTCCAGTGTGGGTGGGACCAAAGACAAAGGGACTGGGGACAGAAGCAAAAAGGATGGGATCCAAAATATACCCCGCCCCCCAGCATAGTATAGCTTAAAGCTCTTACTACCAGTCATTAAGCCTTAGCAGAGTCATTTTAGAATGGAGAAAATGCTGCACAAAAACTAGGAAATCACCAAAAGATCAATGGCTAGAGGAAAGAGGTTGGGCTGGGGAGGCAACATGGTCATTTGAAGGAAACCAGAGGGCTGTCTTTGGCCCCCACAAGGGCCTGTTTACTAACCCATGATGTACATTCATCTAAATCATGTAGCTGTGATTCTGCTAGTGCTATTGTGTGAAGAGCTATCCAATGCCAGACTGTATCAGTCGGAGGAAGAACAGTACAATACAGTCCAGAAACCAGATGGACCAACAGTTCAGACTGTATAAGTAGAGTGCCTTCAACTGCCCAGGTGCAGAGTGCAGATGGGGTGAACCAAATATGAACAACATTTCTGATGTGTCATTGACCTATTGAATCATGAATTGAAAATGTAGCTTCAATTCCCATTACTTCAACATCTGAATGCTTACTTTGTTTTCCTTCTTAAATATAGTTTCATAGCTTTATCATGAACCCTGAGGTTCAAACCACTTATTTAAATGGTAACTTGAGTCTTAATAATTTATTTTCTTGTCATGAAAACATTCTCAGTGTTGATAGGATAACTCAAATAATTTGTTTCCTTAATAGAGTTGATGTTGATAGATTCACAATATTTTTCCTTAAAAAAAAAAAACCCTTGCAGGGAAGCAGCTTTTGTAAATTGCAGGCCAGTAAATATAGTCACCCAAGTCTGGCACATCATCAACAGCCTCTAATATTTTTAACTTCTTTTGTGTAAGATCACAAAAGCTCTAGACTGAACCAACCGGATGTTTTGTAAGTTTGCTGTATTACCTAATATTATTCATGCAGATTAGATGTCATTTATCTGCAGGTGTCAAAAGCATATCATTGGACACTGTACAACTATTGCAAATAGTTTAATTTGTGTATTCATGTCCAATTTAGTAACAGATATTGCTGGGCTTAAGGTTAGGTTAAAATAGTGCATTGCAAAAATATCTGTTATTTCAATGGGAAATTATGAGACATATTCTCAGAAAACAGTATATAGGATTGCAAGCCAAGTACAATAATTTATTAAATTTTCTATCTTTGGTTCAAGGAAGTATAAAGGGTTATTATGGATATAGCTATCAGAAGTTCCTAATGACTATCCTTGTATGATCCTGCTAAATGCATAACAAAGCATTTAGGTTGATTTTGTGAGGTATCTCCTTTGGGGATGAAAAGAAAAAACAGCTGGAACAACAATATTGACCTTAGTAAATTGCATAAAAATAAGAGGAGGTTCTGTAAGATTTACCACAGTGGTAGAAGATAGGCACTCCAAAGAGCCCAAAATCTAGACCTATTGCTATTATACACATTTCCTACAATGGTCACTTATTTTCTGCACTCTGCTGCTTCTTGGCTTTTTAGATGCATTCTTTTATGGTTACTTAGCATTGGCTGTCCTTTTCTGAGCATTTTGCCCAATTCTTCTCTGACAGTTCATTATCGGTATTATGTTTTTCTATTCTCCACCTATAGACAGTAAAAACCATGCAGTTTTCATGTCTGTGAACCTAGACTTAGTAAGGAAATACTTAAATTTCTGGAAACAAGCAGAACATGGTTATAACCATGCTAGATCAGGTCAAAGAACCATCTAGTACAGCATTCTATGCCCAGTGTTCAACCAGATGCCTATGGGAAGTCACAAGTAAGACATGAATGCCTCAGCATCCTTCTACTTGTATTCAATTTAGCTAGTTGCTGTGTGAAGAAGTACTTCCTTTTGTCTAAATCTCCTACCATTTAACATCATTGGATGGATCCAGGTTCCAGTATTATGAAGGGGGGGGGGCACATTTCCTTAGTCACTTCTTCTACTCAATTACTTGCCTTTTTTCAAAGTTAAAAGCCCCCAGTGTTGTTATAATTCTTCCTATGGGAGCTGATCCAGGCACTTGATTATGGTTGCCCATAATCTTTTCTGCTCTAGCATACCCTTTTAGAGGTGTGGTGACCAGAACTATTGTTGTTGAGTCGCAAAGTCATGCCTGGCCCATCATAATACCATGAACATCCCACCAGGCTCTCCTGTCTCCCACCATCCCTCAGAGTCCACCCAAGCCCACACCCACTGCCCAAGTGACTCCATCTAGCCACCTCATCCTCTGCCGTCCCCTTCTTCTTTTGGACCAGAACTATACAGTTCTATAAATGTGATTGTACCATAGATTTGTATATTGGCAGTATTATTTTCAATTCCTTTGCTGATTATCTCCAGCATAGAAGTTGCCTTTCTCACAGCAGTTTCATTGGGTTATCAAAGCAAAGGAATTAATTAAGCATTTAACTTGTCTTGTTATAACCAAACCTGCAGCTTCCTCTATACATGACACTCCATCACAATGCATGAAATTGGGCAACATGCACTCCTTCCTAGACCAGGTTCCTTAAAATTCTCCCCAACTTGGAATGTTGTGGATGCTCACATAATAATGGAAGTAAGGGAATATTCAGTCTTGGAGATTTGATCTATTACTGGTGTAGTATAAAGGTGTTTGGGTGAATGCAAGAACAAAACAGCCAAGGGAGGTTGTGAGCTCTTCCACACTAGAGATATTTGTAGACAGTTACTTGAGTGGGATCGTGTAACTGGCATCCTGTACCAGCAGCGGATTGGACTGAATGGCCTTCTTGGCCCCTTCTGACCTTACTGTTCTATGATTCTATGAGAAGTGATCAAGTTCAAAGAGGTGAGTTCGTAATTTCTCTAATAGAGTATGTTGCAAGATTAATTTAAACGGGTCTGGTTTTAAGTAGTTTATTGAGTATCCATTAACATTCCCTCTTCCAGCTTGACATTTTTCACAGATTTATCATATAGTTTTGACATGCCATTTTGGAGCCAGAGGCTTTAGCACTTTATGTGACCCAGTCCTTGCTCCTGGACAGTTCTCAGTCACCACTAAGTCTCAGAATATGCATGAATGGAACAATAGAACAGGATGAATTCTTCAGTCTGTAGGTGAGAGCTACCTTCCTGTAAGTTTCATGTGCAAACAGATAACTAGCCCACTGGGGAGAAAAATTTTAGCTCAGATTTTGCCTGTTGCATGGCTCTTCGATTTTGAGGGAGTTGTTTATTTGTTTATTTGAACATATGACGAAATTTAGAAATATGATCTCCCTCATGTGCATTCTGAAATGGTGTACCTTATTTTACCATTCTATCATCTCATTCCCTCATAGTTCTCATAAATATTTTTCCCTTGGTAATCCTGTGCCTGCACATTAATGTACCTCTTCAAATGGGTGGTGGGACTTCCATAATAAAATGCTTGCCCCCTTGCCCTCCACCCATGCTCCTTTCGAGCAACATTCAGACAAATAAAAAACAAATACTATTCTCCCTGATATACCAAAATATTGAGGAACATAATCCCTAGAATGTAAACCAGAATTGAACATACCTTACATATCTTAGTGAACCATTTTAAAAAGCACAGTTTTACTGTGTAGTTGACAAGGGTTCAGAAATTAAAGGGTGTCTTGGGGTTTTATGCATCTGTATTTGCCTGCAAAGGAAAGAAACTCAGTAATTTTTGCTCTCTAATGATACCAGATAAATAGTGAAGATGGAGAAATGGTAATGTTTGCTGATCTTAGAATGCCATCACACTAACTTCTTTATCATTTTAATCAGCACAAAGTACCTAGCTCTGCCACTTTCTATTTAAAAACAGCCAAAACAAAACGCAAACTGTTCAGAGCCATCTCTCTCTCTCTTGATTTCACATTCTAGATTGTACTGACTAATTGGCTGAGTTTCCCAAGCTATTTCATGTTTCTCTTGCTCTGGTTACAAGTTGAACTAGACCAGCGTCTCCGCAGGGACCTATAGACAGCCAACATTTTCAAATGCATTCCCTTTGCTTTTAATGTGTAAACCATTTACAAGTAAATTTGCAAACACAGTAAGAAGGGCCACTTCCCCACGAGTGTCTCCCTCCTTCTGTTGGACACTCACCCCTCACCTTTCACATACTTCCAGCATCGCTGCCCCCTCCCCAGTCCGTTCTTTTCCTGCTTCACTAGTTAGCAGCACTGTTTGTGCCAGTGGGGTGGCCTGGCGAGACCACAATTGCTTTACTCTACAGATTGACGAGCCCTCAGATGGCGATTTACTGTACATGGCAGCCACTCTGGAGCCGAGGCACATCTGGAGTGGAGTAAGCTTACCGAGAAACAGGGGCCAGCTTTAACTGGAGCCAGTGGAACTGAGCGCCGCCGATGAAAGGCAGCTTTCCTGCCTTCTCTTTCCCCTTCCCCTCGGTCCCTGGGTAGATTTCCTAATGTAAACAGAGCCGATGGGGGGAAGAACACAGTAACTCTTTGCAGAATGTTTGTTGTTTAATGTTCTTTATCTACTTGAGGTCAAAATAGTGCGTTAGAAAAACAGAAGTCTTGCTTTTCATCTAAATAGCTAAAAGCCCACATATTACTGTGGTGGCTTTACGAAAATTATGAAGAGGATGCGAGAGAGTTGCACTATTCTCTGTGTTTGCTTCTTTGTGTTATCCTTTAGGGGTTAATTTCATTATCTGAAACCAAATTAGAAGCAAACTGTTGTCTGTGCTAAAGTTCTTGACTGCCCCTCTCCTAGCCCTGTAGAGGAGAATACTTCAAATAGAATACATTTCCATTTAGAGAGGCACCATTTCCATTTACTGTCCAGTTTTTATGTGATGGCTAAACATTCACACATGCCTGAAACCTGCTTATTTTGAGGACTTTTTTGCTTTCTGAATCATTTGGAGATATAGATATATATATGGCTAATGAATGAATGGATAGATAAATGCTATACAAAAAGCAAATCGCTTGTACATTCTGGTGCCAACTGAAGCTCAGTGAATTCTAATGTTATTTGCTACATCAATAAGACATGCTTGTTTTAATTTAGATAGACTGATTTCCTAAATGAATTTGTTGAATCTTTCAGTCAAATGATTTGCCAGTGAATATGAGGTATTTTTAAATAGTAGTTTTCTATAGAATGAGGTCTTATTTCATAGGTAATTAAAGTGGCAGGCAAATAAATAAAACACAGGAGCTGTGGACAGAAAGAAGAAATAGGGATGGGGGTTCATATTACACTTCATAATCATTAACATGAAATGGGTGGAATTTTTAAAATGCTCAGCAGATCTTTCAATTTTAATCCTACCCTATTAAAGATAATGCTAAAACATACACTTAGATAGAACATGATTAGGCTAACATGTAGAGTTGAAAGGTATGGCATATTGACTGCAAGACAGAACCCCACGATGCATGTAAGATCCAAATAGACATTTAAGAATTTCATTTACCACTTTCCTTCCCTGAACTTCTAAATCATATTTAAACTTCCCAAAATGCAAAAGAAAAAAAAGACAAAAAGGAAAAACCAGAGGGCTTTATATGGACCATTATCTGACAAAATTTCCAGGCTATTTCAGGCCTGCTAGGTAAAAACCTGGTGGTTAAGTTGTGCTTAAAGGAACAGTGCAGTGATAACACAGTGGTGCTGAACACAACATGAAACACCTCCCCAATGGTTGTGTGCTTGCTGTATACATGGTATGCAATAGTGCAGAAAGTTTTCACAGCACAAGTCACCTGTTTGTGCATTCTTGTATGGGCTGACTCTGACAAGGCAACAAATAGCCAAAACATTTCTAAACAATATTCATCCTTTTCAAATACTTACCTCTATGTTATAGAGCAGTGATGGTGAACCTTTTAAAGACTGAGTGTCCAAACTGCAACCCAAAACCCACTTATTTATCGCAAAGTGCCAACGCTGCAATAAAACCTGAATACTGAGGTTTTAGTTTAGAAAAAAACAACTCACAGCCAGTCCAAGCATATATATATATTGGCAGCACACTGACCGGTCATGCAAAATCTCAGATGACTCATGACTAATGAGTCATGGCTCATGACTTCATTGCCCGATGCTGCTACCCCTTTCTGAGCATGCGCATGGCCGCTATGTGCACTGTTATCTGATGCTTGGCTGCTGGGGCAATGCTGGGGCAACTTGGCTCGTGTGCCAACAGAGAGGGTTCTGTGTGCCTGCTGCAGCATGCATGCCAGAGGTTTGCCACCACTGGTATAGAGAGTCAAAATGAAAAGACAAAAGCACGAAGACAAATGAGAAGGATAATGAAATAGGAACTGAGAAAATTAAGAAATAATCATATGAGATTTTAAATTATTTTGATATGTTAATATACAGATTGGCTGTTTATATGACTTGGAAGGGATAGTTGGATCAGGTAATTACATTCAAGGGAGAGGTATCTGGTAAAAATAGGTATGTATCTAAGTTTGAAGATTCCATGACAGTTTCTTTGAAATAGTCATCAGTAAGTTTCCATCTGATAATGCTTTTCTAAGCAAAATACATACTACTAAAGTAGAAATCAATGTAATTATTTGGCTCCAGATATACGTGTGGGATTGCATGTAGATGTGCATAACTGAACATCATGGTATTGATTGATTTGCTGTTGTAATTTTCTGTAGTTTCACTTGAATAGTTTTCAACTTTATGCTTCTCTTCAAAGCCTACACAATATAGGTGTATATACTGAGAGTGGGTTTTGCTTGTTCATTAATTGTAAGCCATTTATTTCTTTACTTTCAGTTACATTAATAATATATCTTCAAGCTTAAGTAGGTTTATACAAAATTCAGCTTCAGTCACAAATGTTTGCCTTACCTCTTTCTTCCTTTTGCCAGAAGACTCCATCTTTATATGAATAATACTTGTGAAAAATGAGCCATTTATAACTTTTACTTTGTAGGTATACAGCTCAGAACTGATATAATACTTCTTGCAGATACATGTTATGGATGTACTGTGATACTGCAGGCACCATGGAGCCATTGATTTGGAAATGAATAAAGTTACTATCTAATTTGGTCTGAAAGTTTTAATAAGTGAAATATTTAAGCATATGTTTAATTCAGTAAAGTGTACAAAAACTATAAGTATTTGCATATGCTTTGTGGCTTACAGACAAGCAAATACTGATTAAATTTTCACAATACCTACTTGCTATTGCTACCTGTTACTGAAACTAATTCAGTCTGGAGTGAATATTCCCAATATTTATATAGCACAGGTGTATGCAAGGATATCATGTACTGTATTTTTTGTAAGACTCACTTTTTTCCCCCTCAAAAGTAAGGGGAAATGTCTGTGCGTCTTATAGAGTGAATATGTGTGTGCAGTAAGTCTGTCAGATGTGCAGCCCATGGGGAAGTGATGGGGAATGTGCCTGTGATTATGTGCCCATTTGATTCAGAATATTTTTTTCTTGTTTTCCTCCTCTAAAAACTAGGTGCGTCTTATGGTCAGGCGTGTCTTATAGAGCGAAAAATACGGTATATACTCTATAGTGTTTAGTGCATAGGGTCTCCATAAGTCAGAGAGAATTTGAGGGCACATAACAATAACATACAAGCTTTATAAATATAGCTGCACAAGAGATGTTGAAAAGTATGCATATGCATACCACTATTATGTAACTTGGTTGTATAGTGCATTCAGGTGTAATAATTGTGCTGTATGCTAGGTCATGTGCTAAATGGTTCCCCCAAGCATTCCATGTACAGATACCTACTAGAGGGGCAGTTGGCCAACCAAGATTTTTTGTACAGCTATCAAAACACAGAGCCACAATCCAGGGCAAATGAGAAAACAAGATGGAACAAAGAGGAGTGAAGTGGCAGGAGCAACAGGACAATTCCGGCAAGACCAAGCAGGGAGTGCAGAGGCAAGGGATGGGCACACTTATGATAATCAAGCATACTCTCTGCTTGCAGCTAGTATGAAACATACTGTAGTAAGCTAGGACTGAAGCATAATTTTTGGGGGGGTTGGTGGGAGACACTGCAAACTTAGAAGATGGGGTCCCTCCCACATGCCACAATATCATCTCAGACACAGCAGTCTTCTGATGTCTGTGTATAACAAGGCACGTAGCACTAGCTCTCACTGCTCCTACTAGGGTCAGTGTCCCTGATAATCATAGCACTGTGTCCTTCCCTCTGTCCCTGTAAGTAACCAGGAATTATGAGGCTGGTAGTTCTTGAGAGAACATGTTGCATAAGGAAATACCAGCCTGGCCTGCCTTTCATACTACTAGGCTGAGTCTAGAGATGGTTCAGGGACAGCAACTCACTGTGCAGAATGTTGCTTGTTCTATTCTAACACTGACTATGATGGGCTTCAGAAAATCTTACACATTTTTCCTTAGGTGTTCTCCACCAAGGTCTACAATTTAGCCTCAATGTTGTTGTGGTGGTAATGGAGTTGCTGCCTCAGCCACCCCTCTCCCTAAAGGTATGCTAAACCTTGCTAAAGTGTACCCTCCCTGTCCTATGCTCAGGTTCTGCAGCAAACTCATCTTCATGTCTTGCTTTAGAAGGTCTGATGTTATGCATTCAAAATGAAAGTTGACTGGAAAATGATGAAATTAGTTTTTCAGCCTGTTTAACAGTGATGGAATAATTGAATTACAACTTCTCAATTGTAAACAGCATTTTACAACAAAACAAAACAAAACAAAGCAAAACAAAACTGAAACAGTAATATTTTTCCAACAAAAATATATACTTAGTGCATACATTTTCAGACTATAATTCCATTCCAAGTATAAACATATCCTAGAATAAACCACAGTATGTTGTAGAATGAACACAAACTGAAACAAAGAAATTGAGAAAGCCACTAGAAAAAGAATAAAAGCAAACCACAAAAATGGGGCTTGAAGGACTGCAGGCATTAAATATTGTGCTGACTAAGCAAAGAAGGCTTTGCTTAGTACAAATACGTAAAGGAAAAGGAAGAAAAATACCGCAATTGTACTGTCAAATGCCATGTAATAATCCTTACCTGAGACTATTTCTGTTTCCTTATCAGATATGGAATAATGAAGGGTGGCACTATGGTACAATTTGAGTATGATTTCTGGAAATTAATGGAAAAAAATCTATTACTATGTATATCTCTTCTAGATGAAACCTCCAGGCACATCGGAGCAGATGCCAAAATGTAAACATTTTCCTGTGCTACGACTGCCCCAAACCACACAATTCAAATCCTCAGCTAAATTCAGATTTTGAACATCTAGAGCTGGAAGGTAAAGGTCTGAATTGGACAGAGTTTTCTTCTACTGCACATGTTGGAACATTATTAAAGAATTAAAGGTAGCACTTGCAGCAGAATTCTAGGAACACTACTAAAAATTCCCCTTAACTTGCTTCATTTCAATGGTGGAATGGCTTTAAGAGAAAATACGCTACTCTGTAATATAGAGAAAGAAAATCCCTTTGGTTTCAAGAGACCACTTAGTTTTCTGCAGATCTGGGTGTCACCATGAATATCTAAACCCACACAGATTGTAGAAAGAAGGGTAAGAAAGAGAGGGAGATCTACAACAGGGGTCAAGCAGGCAGAATTTTATTAAAAGCACATGACATACAGGCATGGGTTAAGCACAGTGCTAAGCACAGTGGGGAGATGGTGGTATTAACCTATTGTAAGAAGTTCTAGCAAATCACAATGTTGTCCTGGCATCATGGGTAGTAGCCATGATGGTGTGAAATAAATTTGTCTTAAGTGAGGGGAACGTGTGAAATAAGTTCACCATATGAGCCACATGAAACTGCTTGATGTACCATGCTTCCATAACTCTATATTGTTGGAATGAGCACTCTATTCCCTTGAGTATCCTGCAATCCCTTCCTCAGCTGAGAAGACTGTCTGCCTCAGCAGCTGGTTATAAAAGCAGGGAACTGCACTATTGGCCTCATTGCAAAGTCTGACAAGCCTCTGAGACCCTAAACTTAAAGCCTTGCCAATGTGGGCATTGCAGGCATTGCTCAGCCTGAAGCAACCTCTTTCTTCCCTGATATCTGAGGAACAGAGAATAGGTTGACATACACATAACAGGTAAGGCAAAAGCTTCATTAGTTCATTCAGTACTGATGCAAAAGTACTTTTTGGTGAAACAGCACTGGATCAGTGTGGAACCCCATATTGAAAATGTACTCAGCAAATATTTAAAAGTGCTCTTCACAATCAGGTTTATCTCATGGGAATCTCAGAGACCTCCTGAAGTTCCTGAAATACAGCACTTTATTATTATGGTCTTTACACAAAGGCTGGAAGTAAGCAGGCAAGGTCCAAACAGGAAGGCCTGCAAGAGAATTCTGAAGGTCTTGATTGAAGTTCCTTATCCCATATATACATAGGCACTGCATTTTCTAGTTGCTATATCTCACTATTTGTTTAATAATGTAGAAGTTTAAGAGAAATAGAATCTTTCACCATATCCTTTGTCAATTTGAAATATCATTAAAATGGAAAATCAGTCAAAGAATACATAACGAAACCAAATTTATTTAAATAAGAATGTTACTCTTTTAGGAATGTAGTATAAAATATCCATATGCAGCTATTGGAATTATCGCCTTTGATGTCTGATGAGTTTTCTTTCTTTTGGATATTGGCAAATGATAATATCAATGGGAACTAATCTCTGCAAGGATCGAATTGAGCAACACTTAGCAGTTATCCACCCTCTTTCCTGCTAAATGACAGCATATTGTAAATATGTAGTCACATTTTTCACAAACTCACAGAATGCAATTGTGATGTTAAAGTTTATATTTACTGATGTATCTGTGCTATTTAATCATCAGGATCTTTATCATTAATTTTTGAACAGCAATAGTTTGGATTAGTGTAATAAATAATCTACTGTTGCTGACTTTAGGTTGTTACCACAGACAGTTTTCTTGGCTTTTTCAGCATTTGGAAATGGTATTTCTCACCTCCTCCACACAAGGCTTTTCACCCTCCTGCCAAGTTTTTGAAAAGGAAAAATAACTTCATTTTGGTTTGAGGTGTTTCAAAAGTTATTTGAGGAGAAGCATAGCTGGCTACTTGCAGGAACATTAGAAGTTAGCTATGTGGCTGACTTCTAAACACAATTTGGGATGAATTTGTACAAGAGGGACCATGATTGTACATTTTAGGGTGCAATCTTATGCACGTTTAGACAAAAAGGACTACATTTCCAGCATTCCACATTTTGAAAATTGCCTTTCAAAATGTATGCAACATGCTTAAGCACTGTGCTTTTAAATACCAACATAGCAAATAAGTATGTAGATATGTGTAAGTCCTCTGTGAGTCTGTCCATCTATTTATATGTGCAATGTTTCTTTTAATAGTCTATTAAATATTCTTTTAAAAGTCAAATTTAAATTAATTGGTATCCATTATAGGTCCAGAACTATCGTGGATAGTGTGTTATTGGGCTCAAACTGAGCGATAATCTGTTTTAGCATTTAGGAAGTACAAAGGGGGACGCTTGGCAGGCAAACAACTGACATCCACACTATCTCTTCAGTCTGGAATTGTCACTCCAGATGAAGTGGTTGCTAATTTGTTATATTCTAACCTGTTATTCTTCCATTTCAATGTTAATTTCTAGTATTCTCTTGCATGCTCCCCACACACACACTAATGACACATAATTGCAATTCTAGCCTGTTCTATCTAGACTTGGCTAGGTCCTGGTGGGACTTTTTAGGTTTACTGTGCCTTTAATTAGTAGCATCCTATTTGTAGTATTTGTTTCCAATTACTTAACACAGTCTTTTATAAGAAAAGAAGTACAAAATTGCCTTTCAAAATGAAATTGAAAGATTTGAAGCTGCTTTCAATCTAGCATTTTTATTTTCATCACTCTGTTGTTTCACACAGAACTGTGGGAGGTATCTGCAACCAGAAATTAAGAAAAGGGAAGCAACAAACCCCATCCTCCATGGCACCCCTCACTACCATTATATACTTTTCCAAGCGCTAGATCAGAGACAGGGCCCTGACAGCAGCCAAAGCAGAAGTTCCTTCTCCTTCTTCAGGAAAAAAAAAATCTGCTCACTTAATTTCCATCTATAGAATGTGAATCAAAATGACATGGTTCTTCTAACAATTTTGTTTCAATTTGTATGGGCCACCATCTTAGACCATCTGTGACCTGAAAGTGACATAGTTTGTTAGGTTGTATGTTATCTTTCATGTTGAGAAGAACAGAAAGCAATGTAGGTAAGAAGCACACATTTCCATGCATCTATGCAGCCAGAAAAATCAAGAGACATCCAGAATCCTCCTGTCTTTTTCCACTTTGCCTAAAACTTCAACTCATCTATGCAAAAGGACAGTTCATCTTCAACTCATCTATATAAAACAGCTGAAGAAAGAGACAACCATATGTTCCTCTACAGAAAGATCAGTGAAGTTGGAAGCTACTGCAGGAAACATGGGTAGAAGGAAAGCAGTGTTGCTAAACAAATGCTGCATGTATATGAAGCATGTTGTCAGTTTAAATACAAAAACATGTTTGCTAGTTATCCTTTGTTTCTCATGCATTTTACGGTTAAGAGCTTTCCCCAACTCCAGTTTTTGGGGAAAGCGGTAAGTAGCCCATGGCAGTAAAATAAGGCAGGCTTCACCTCATGCACCTCTCTTTCCTGAGATGAGGAAGTTGCTTGTTTTCCGCCAGTGTGTTCCATTCCTTCCCCTGGCTAAAATAGAGCTGGGTCTCTGGCTAGCCTGGTAGTAACTATGGTGGCTGCTGAATTGGTGTGTGTGTGTGTTTCTGGGGGTTGTGGGGGAAGCAGAGCAAGTAAAATAAGTGTCAAGGAATTCATTGTCTGTCCTCCACCTGTTGTTATTCTGGTCCCAATCAACCTGCTAGCCAGGCTGGAGCCAGTGGCCATCTGGAAACACTGCTCTGTTTATAAACTTGGCATGAAGCAGCACTCCCGGGCCCTGACCTCCCACACAAATCTGGAAACAATTACAGCAAGATGATAGGCAGGCAGGGAGAGCTGGTGAGCAAGCAAGAGCAAGAGCAAGTGAGAGAAAGAGAGCAGGATTGAGAGGGGACTGCAGGGGAGAGAAGAACAGAGCGTTCCTCTCTCTTAGCATAAGAGAAGATGGTGGATAGTTCTGAAAGAAGTTTTTATTCATGTCATTTGTGCCAAGAGGTTACCCCATGATTTAAAGATAATGACGGTTCTTCTTTTGCTTTAATCTGGTTTTTCCAAATTGCTTTTTCTATGTATTAGTTCTAAAATTTTCACTCATACAACTTAAGCATTGGAGAAAAGTAGGCTCCGACCGCAACCACTACTCAAAGCAATCTTTCTGAAAAGTGGATCATATGATACCATTCCCACTCATTTTTACCAGCAGTAAAATCTGCCACCCAACAAGTTCATTTTTGTGGCCTTTCCATTGGAGTGGGGGTGGCTTCCACATACAATGTGGGATTTGGGCGAGGGGGGGGGTCTCTTCATCAAGTCCCACATGCAGCTGTCCCCTACAAGACTTTTATTGTGTGTACCCTGATAAAGTCAGGTCTTCATTCAGGCTTTGCCTGATAAAGAATTATTACCAGGTAGGCTGCTTGCCAGACATGAATCTGATTCAGAGGAGACGGGAATGGGGGAGTGGGGGGGAGACAAGGAGGAGGAAGCCTTAAAAAGAACAAATCAGGCACTTCCCTTTCTAGAATAAATTGTACAGCAACTTTGTGCTTCCTAAGTGTGAGTAATTTTACCATGGCAAGTATAGATGCCAACATGTTACTTCATTTCTCACAGTTTGTCCGTTTAGTGGAACCAAAAATAAATTAAACAAAAGACTGCCAGATGAGCTGATCTTACAATAACTCCAGTTTGCATGATTAAAGGAAAATTATCTTTTTTGCTTTCTTAGCAAAGCTGTTGTGTATCTCAGGATTTAGAAGCTGCCTGCTACTCATGTTAAATTTAGAATCTTTACTGTCCAACGTTCACTTTTGTAGTAAGTTCAATTTACTCTAAAAATTAGCAGTCACCATGCCATTTGAGGCACACTTCCCAGGAAAAGTTGAAGCTGAAAGATGGAACCAAAGACATTTCTAGAGAGCTCAGATGTGAGAAATAAGAAAGGCTGTTTCAGCTCTTCAGTTCCTGCAGGACTACCTGCAGTGTGTCTATGCATGCCTATGCTAATTGATATGATCTTGACATAAAACAATATGTGCAAAGCTGTCCAACTGTCTGGCTTTCTACACAGAGATCATCACAGAAGAACATATATGACTTTCTGGAGAAAAGTGCATTGCACAAACTAAAGTGCAGGATACCACCTTCCATGTGACTCCCCAAACTGCAGAAGAATGAGAATAGTAGGATACAACTATGTTTTCTACGTCCATTTCTCCATGTTCAGAAAGCCCAATATCAAGTTGTCCCTCTCAGATTGTACCACAGCACAGCAAAGGTCCTTATACACCTTCCCACCCCCAGCCCTCCTTACCTAGTTTAAAACACATTTTCCTGGCATACATGCTTTCCATAGGCAGGAATTTTTTGACATGAAGATCTTCTAAATAAGATGACTGGTAAAAAAGAAATCAAAGGGGCCAAAAATGTCAGGTGGATCAAATCTTTCCAGAGTGCTTGGGTGTTACCCCAAAGCACAAAAACTAGAAGCTGCACTAAAAGGTATACCACAGATCAGAAAAGTTCAAAGAGTCAACAACATAATCAACAAATAGTGCCAGATAAATTATTAGAAGAATTAAGGCTTCTGTCAGATCATGAAAGTGTTTTACCCAAACAAGGAGAACAAAAGGAAAAGGATTTTAAGGAGTGTGATGCTAAAACATGAGCAGAGCTATCCTTTTTTTTTAATAAAATTTTTATTAAAATTTTGAACTACAAATTAAACAAAAAAACAATCAACAAGTACATCGGACAAGCTGGATCAGCCCCCTATAACATATCTTTTAACATTCTGTAATCATAGTCAAATCATTTTATAAAAGCTTAAAGACATCTTTAAGTCAACGCCAAATCCCGTTTCTCTAGCCAATCATAAAAAAGTTCCAGGTTTGATAATAGTCTGTATCATCCTTTTCCTTCAGTAGTAGAGTCAGTCTATCCATTTCTGCACAATCCAGAATCTTTTTCAAAATCAGCTCCTCAGTGGGTAGTTCCTCACTCTTCCAGTATTGAGCAAGCGCGATCCTTGCCACTGTGATTAAATGTAATATCAAGTACATTTCTTGTTTACCAACATTTTCCAGTATAATGCCTAACAAAAAAACTTCAGGTTTAAAGGCTAAAGATTTTTTTAGCATTTCCTCAAGCCCTTTGTGTATTTTAATCCAATACTTTTTCACATAATCACAGGTCCACCACATATGATAAAATGTACCTACACCATGTTTACACTTCCAGCATCTGTTGGACAAATTTGAAAACATCTTAGCTAATCGATTTGGGGACAAATACCATCTATAAAACATCTTATACAAACTTTCTTTATATGAGGTTGCTAAAGTTACCTTAATATTTCTCTCCCACAGCTTTTGCCACTTTTCAAATTCAATATTATATCCAAAGTTTTGTGCCCAAGTTATCATAGTATCCTTGACCTGTTCTCCTTCCATCTTTCTGTTAAGCAAAAACTCATAGATTCTCTTGATCATTTTCTCATCTGCTTTTAACATCACTTGATCAAAGTCTGTTAGATCTTTATAAAACCCCCATATTTTGCAGTCTTTGGCATATCTTGATTGCATCTGCACCTTATACCACCACGATATATTAAGTCCCTGTTCTTGTATTTCTTGTTCCAGTTTTAAGCCTCCATCCTTATCCAAAATATCATCATATCTTATAATCCTTTCAAAATTTAACACGTCTGGATAGACGAAGGCTTCCATAGGTGAAAGCCATCTTGATAACTTATTATACAGTTTTGGCTTTAACTTTTCCCATACTAACATTAATGATCTTCTAATAAAATGACTTTAAAAAGTCCCCTGTGACTTAACCTTCTCATACCACATGTAAGCATGCCAACCCATTTGTAAATCATGATCCTCAAGGTACACAATTTTCTTATTTCACAAGGTTATCCATTCTTTTAGCCAAGTACATATAGACGCTTGATAATACAACATCCAGTCCGGTAGTCCAAACCCCGCATTCTTCTTGGTTTCTTGAAGCATTTTTAGTTTAATCCTTGCTTTCTTTTTTTCCAAATAAATCTCAAAACTTGACGATTTAAATCCTCAAAAAACTTTTTATCAATTTTTACAGGAATCATTTGGAATAAAAACAAGAATTTTGGTAAGATGTTCATTTTAATCAGTGCTATTCTTCCCATCAAAGACAATTGTAGATTGACCCATCTCTCCAGATCATTTTTGGTATCCTTCAGTAATTTGTCATAATTATCTTCTTTCAAGGTTGTACATTTAGCTGTAAGATAAATTCCCAGGTATTTTACCCTTTTAACAATCTGTAAGTCCACTAGTTCTTGGAGTTTTTTTTCTGCTTTTGTGTAAGATTTTTAACTAAATCTTCGTCTTTTCTTTATTTTCATCCCCGCGACCTCCCCATATTCCTCAATCTTTTGTAAAAGCTTAGGTATAGTTACAAATGGTTCCTCTATTATAAAGACCAAATCATCTGCAAATGCTGGCAGTTTATATTTTTCATCCCTAATTTTAGTGCCTTTGATGTCTTCGTCATCTCGAATGTTTCTATTCAGGACCTCTAAAATCAAAATAAACAGTAGGGGTGACAATGGGCATCCCTGCCTTGTACCCTTTTGTATCTCTATTGCCTTTGTACAATCTCCATTAATTAAAATCCTGGCCAACTGCCTTTGATAGATGCTTGAGATCGCATTCATGAACTTTTCCCCAAACTCCATTTGCTCCATCTGGCACATCATAAATTGCCAGTTGACATTATCAAAAGCTTTCTGAGCATCCAAAAACAATAAGGCCATTGGCTTTTCCGTATGTATCTCATAGTATTCTAAAATATCCAAAATAGTCCTCAGATTACTCTTCATTTGTCTTTTAGGCAGGAAACCATTTTGATCTGGATGTATAAAGTCTCTTAAAAACTTCTTCAACCTTTCTGCCAATATTGAGGCAAAAATTTTATAATCCACATGTAATAGTGATATAGGTCTAAAGTTCTGAATCTCAGTTAAATCCATATCTTCTTTAGGTATTAGTGTTACATTTGCCTCCATCCAAGTGTCTGGTATTTTGGCATTTAACAATGCTTCATTACATATGTCTTTAAGAAAAGTAGCAAAAACTCCTTCAATCAATTTGTAAAATTCCGCTGGTAAACCATCTGGACCAGGAGTTTTATCGTTCTTCTGTCGTGTAATTGCCTCTTATTTCCATGATTGTTACTTCCTGGTTCAGCATTTTTTGAAACTTTTCTGGCACTTTTGGCAAATCTTCCCTTTGTTTATATTCTTTCACCTTCCCAGTCAGAAACTCCTCCTTCCGGTATAATCTTGCAAAGAAGTCCTCAGCTATTTTCTTGATTTGTGTATTTTGTACCTGCAGTCATCCTTCTCCATCTCTCAATTTTGGAATTATTCTCTTCTCTCTTTCCTTCTTGACTTTATATGCTAGCCATCTCCCCGGCTTATTAGCGTTTTCAAAAAAATTCTGTTTAGTCAATTTCATTTGCTTAGTGAACTCGCTCACATCCAAGAGATTCAATTTGTGCTTCAAAGTGTTCATTTGAACCCTAAGATTACTCTTTGTTGGATCTACCTGCAATTCTTGTTCCTGTTTCTTCAATTCTTCTATTAATGTTGCTCGCTCTTGCCTTTTCTCTTTATTTATTTTTGCTGAATAGGTTATTATCAATCCCCTGACATAGGGTTTAGCTGTGTCCCAGACATTTTGTAAAGAAGTTTCTTCGGCTTTGTTTATTTGAAAAAATATTTGCACCTCTTTGCTTATCTTTTCTAGAAACTTTTTATCTTTCAATAATGCTTTATTTAGACTCCATCTGGGCATCCTTGCGACTCCTTTCAGTGATATAAATACAGGATTATGATCAGCCCAGACATTAGCCTCCATTTCAGCTTCTATCAAGTCTGGGATTAGGTCTGGCATCACCCAAACCATATCAATTCTGGACCATGACCTATGCCTGCTTGAATAGAAGGAGTAATTGGCTGAAGAGGGGTTTTTATGTCTCCAGGTATCTATAAAGCTGAATTCCTCAATCAGATCAGAACATGATTTTGGAAGACTCTTTCTACCCTTTTTTCCCTTATTTTCAGCTTTGTAATCGATTTCCTTGTTCACAATTGCATTAAAATCGCCCATTAGACACATAGTCTGATAGTCCACTTGCAAGAGTAATCTATGTAACTTTTGATAGAAAGTTTCCTGATGGTCATTCGGTGCATATATTGCCACTAAGAGCACCTTTTTAAGTTTAATCGTGATTTCCACCATCAAGATCCTACCATCCTCATCAGCAAGAATATGCTTAGGGTCCAATTTTTCATTAACATACAATGCTAAACCTCTTTTCTTTTGTGACGCAGAAGACACAAACAACTTCCCCAGTTTTGAACATTCCAGAAATTTCTCATGTTGTTTCTTAATATGTGTTTCTTGTAAACAGATTATCTCTAGGTTTTGTTTTTGAAGCTGACCAAAAATCCTTCTTCTCTTAGATGGTCCATTTAATCCATTAACATTTAGGGAGAGAAGTTCAATTTTTCCTTCCATTTTACTAGCCATATTCATAACATATAACATGGGCAGAGCTATCCTATGACCCCCTAGACAGCACTGAGTGAACCATAGGTTTCACTGTCACCTCCAGAAAAGAGCTCTGACACTTGGATCCCTCCTCAGCTCAATTGGTGTAGAAAGAATAATGCCAACTGATTTTTCCAAGGTCATAAGAGTAACTCTGGAGAAGGGTAAAAGAGGAGATTTCAAGGAGGAGAAGACAATTTGCAGTCGAGCCTTGACTTTTGCAGGTTTAAAATTTGCAGATTTGATAATTTGCAAGTTTGCCATTGATAAATAAATGGGAATTTAGTGGGGCTAGGTTTGTGATGATGCTTTTGGAATTTGGCACTTGTACATTCATTAGCTCCTTCATGGATCACTGCATTGTCGTGGCGAAGGGGCTTGCGTAGCTCAATGAAGCTATGAGCTATGCCATGTAGGGTCACCCAAGACGGACAGGTCATAGCAGAGAGCTCTGACAAAACATGATCCACTGGAGAAGGAAATGGCAACCCACTCCAGTATCTTTGCCATGAAAACCCCATGGACAGTACCAAAAGGCAAAAAGATATGACGCCGGAAGATGAGCCCCTCAGGTCGGAAGGTGTCCAATATGCTACTGGGGAAGAGCAAAGGGCTAGTACTAGTAGCGCCAGAAGGAATGAAGCGATTGCGTCAAAGCCAAAAGGACACTCAGTTGCAGATGTATCTGGTGGTGAAAGGAAAGTTGGATGCTGCAAAGACCTATACTCCATAGGAACCTGGAATGTCAGATCCATGAATCAAGGCAAGCTGGATGTGGTCAAACAAGAGATGACAAGACTGAACATCGACATCTTAGGAATCAGTGAACTAAAATGGACAGGAATGGGTGAATTTAGTTCAGATGACCATCAGGTATACTACTGCGGGCAAGAATCCCTCAGAAGAAATGGAGTAGCCTTCATAGCCAATAAAAGAGTAGGAAAAAGCAGTACTGGGATACAATCTCCAAAATGACAGAATGATCTCAGTTCGAATCCAAGGCAAACCATTCAACATCACAGTACTGCAAGTCTATGCCCCAACCACTGGTGCTGAAGAGGCTGAAGTTGACCAGTTCTATGAAGGCCTACAACACCTTCTAGAATTAACTCCAAAAAATGATGTCCTTATCATCATGGGGGATTGGAATGCTAAAGTAGGAAGCCAAAAGAGAACTGGAATAACAGGCAAGTTTGGCCTTGGAGTACAAAATGAAGCAGGGCACAAGCTGGTAGAAATTTGTCAAGAGAATACGACGGTCATAGCAAACACTCTTTTCCAACAACCCAAGAGACAACTCTACACATGGACATCACCAGACGGTCAACACAGAAATCAGATTGACTATGTGCTCTGCAGCCAAAGATGGAAAAGTTCTATACAGTCAGTAAAAACTAGACCAGGAGCTGACTGTGGCTCAGATCATGAGCTTCTTGTTGCAAAATTTAGGCTTAAGTTGAAGAAAGTAGGGAAAAGCACTAGGCCACTCAGGTATGACCTTAATCATATCCCTGAAGAATATACAGTAGAGGTGACACATAGATTTAAGGAATTAGATCTGATAGACAGAGTGCCTGAAGAACTGTGGACGGAGGTTCGCAACATTGTACAAGAGGCAGCAACTAAAACCATCCCAAAGAAAAAGAAATGCAAGAAAGCAAAATGGCTGTCTGAGGAAGCTTTACAAATAGCTGAGGAAAGAAGGGAAGTGAAAGGCAAGGGAGAAAGAGAACGATACACCCAATTGAATGCAGAATTCCAGAGAATAGCTACAAGAGATAAGAATGCCTTCTTAAATGAACAGTGCAAAGAAATAAAAGAAAACAATAGAATAGGAGGGACCAGAGATCTCTTCAAGAAAATTGGAAACATGAACATTTCATGCAAAGATGGGCATAATAAAGGACCAAAATGGCAGGGACCTAACAGGGGCAGAAGAGATTAAGAAGAGGTGGCAAGATTACACATAAGAACTATACAAGAAAGAGTTTAACGTCCCTGATAACCACGATGGGGTGGTCACTGACCTCGAGCCAGACATCCTGGAATGTGAAGTCAAATGGGCCTTAGGAAGTCTGAGCAACAACAAAGCTAGTGGAGGTGACAGCATTCCAGCTGAGCTATTCAAAATTCTGAAATACGATGCAGTGAAAGTGCTACACTCAATATGCCAGCAGCAGTGGCCACATGATTGGAAAAGGTCAGTTTACATTCCGATCCCAAAGAAGGGCAATGCCAAAGAATGTTCAAACTACCGCACCATTGCACTCATTTCACATGCTAGCAAAGTGATGCTCAAAATCCTACAAGCTAGGCTCCAGCAGTATGTGGACCGAGAACTACCAGAAATACAGGCAGGATTTCGAAGAGGGAGATGAACTAGAGATCAAATTGCCAACTTACGCTGGATCATGGAGAAAGCTAGGGAGTTCCAGAAAAACATCTACTTCTGCTTCATTGACTATGCTAAAGCCTTTGATTGTGTGGATCACAACAAATTGTGGCAAGTTCTTAAAGAGATGGGAGTACCAGACCATCTTATTTGTCTCTTGAAAAACCTATATGCAGGTCAAGAAGCAACAGTGAGAACTGGACACGGAACCACAGATTGGTTCAAAATCGAGAAAGGAGTTCGGCAAGGCTGTATACTGTCGCCCTGCCTATTTAACTTGTATGCAGAGCACATCATGAGAAAGGCAGGACTAGATGAATCACCGGTTGGAATCAAGATTGCTGGTAGAAATATCAACAAGCTCAGATATGCAGATGATACCACTCTCATGGTAGAAAGTGAAGAGGAACTAAAGAGCCTCTTGATGCGGGTGGAGAGCGCCTTTTTTTTTTCCTTGGGGATCATTATGAGAGGTACTGAAAATAAAAATTCCACTATCATAATATGCAAATTATGGTGTGAGCACACTTGGAATATTTAGCACAGCTGTTTATGTCACCTCAAAAATGACATTGTGAAGTTGGAAAGGTGGAAAATGCAGTAAATAATATGATCCAGTGACTGAAGCAAACTGCCCTATGAAGAAAGTTTGCAATGTTTTTGGTTTTTTTATCTTGGAAAAATGGGTGATTGTGTGGGAACATGATAGTGCTGTACAAAATCATGCTTGGTGTAGAGAAAGAAATTAAGAAAAGGGAAAAGGGAAATACTAGAACTTGGGATCACTGAGTGAAGCTGAATAGTGGAAGATTCAGGACATTTAAATTAAGGTTCTTCTATGCATGTTGTTAAACTGTCTAATTCACAATCACAAAATACTGTGGTAGTCACCAACCTTGTCAGCTTTAAAAGATTAGAGAAAGTTAAGGAGGAATTAGGCTATCAATAACTACTGGTAAAGATGTCTATATATTACCTTCTCTGTATCTCTGAATACCTGCATGCTGATAAATACAAGCAGAAGAGTACTTTCACTTATGGCTTGTAGGCTCTCAATAGACATGTACAGGATGCTGGCTTGGGTACGTCTGTGGTCTGATGTAGCACAGCTCTTACATTTTTTTGAAATAGGATAGTTTCAGAAGGACTAAGCAACTTGCTTTTTCTGAATGTATAATTTCAGAAATGGGTAGTCACAAACTAGCCATTTGCAAGGACTGTTATATGGAACCCCAGTGATACCAAAAGTAGCAAAGAAGGTTTTTCTGTTGTATTTTTAGGTGTGGCTTTGATTGATTGTGCTATTGGTATATGACATGGGGAAAGTGATAATATGTATGCTACCATGCAACTCATTGAAAGGGGGCCATTTCTGACATATAGTTTAAGAGAATCCATGGCACCCAACTGAGGTTTCTTCAAACGCTCACAGTTAGATTTGTCATGGGGCAAGATGAATCTTGTTGTTTTAAAAGATAGGTTGAAACTAATTGGTTCTACTTTTTGTATCATATGGTTCTACTTTTTGTTATAGAATTCAATTTTATATTTGAAGTTGTGCTGTTGTGTGGGCCCTGGGGAATAAAGAGATGAAGTAGGTGTGGTGGTGTGTTATTGGCTGAATTGTTTGGGGAAAGAAAGTGTGAATTTCCCAGATGTGTGCTTTTTTTGCCAATATGATGAGTTTGGTAGGAGTGCAAATAGGAGAAGAATTTAATTTGGCCTTGTATATAGCAGTTGTATGACTAAAACATTGTTAAGAAAATGTAAGTTACACAGGGCCTTGGCATAGGTGTAGATTTTGCCCATAAGAAAGAGAATATGACTGAGTTTGATAACTGAGAACTGGGTCCTGAGAAGGGGTGAGTGCTATATTTAATTGTGAAACACATGATTTTAAGGAATGTGTTCAGTGCTCTGTGGGACTACTTCCAAGATACTAGTTAATCATGTGCTGAGTTAGGTTACAGAATGACATCTCAAATGCAGGAATCTATTTTTGAGGGCCAGGAAAAGTTGGGAAACTCCATTGCTGCTAATATGTTATTTCTGCCATTTGTTTGATATTCACAGAGGGGTTCCCTACATTACCAGAAATATGTTTCATTATTTTTTTCAGGTTCTTTGTAAGCAACGAGTCATATCACATCATATTTGCTGTGATATTCCTAAAATCTCACCATGGCAGCCAGTTCAGGAATGTCTACCTTTTTGACAGAACCTCAGAAATGTACAAAATCATAAAACTGAGAATAGGACAAAAACAAAAATAGGGATGTTTCTTTAGAAGTATCAGTGGGAAAGAGGCAAAAGTAGTTCAGCCATGGGACAAAACCAGCTTCTATAATTAGTTCTTTGTTGCTTGGTAATTGCATTTTTAGAGTAACAATAATGAGTATGAGGATTCATAAAAATGTCTTGATCTGATAAATCAAATTTTAGTCCCTCATACAGCCCTGCTAAAAGTGGATTAATTTGAACTATAATATAACATATCATATTTACTTAACCTTTGTAAACTGATCTCATTTGTCTGTGTGAACTTACCCGGCAGTTAAGGACCCACATTCTTTCCAGAGTTAATAACATTTAATTTTTGTTCCTCTGAATTCTTAAATTTAATTAAACTCAGGCATACTTAGTCTACATCCTTTCAAAAAAGAAGCAGAAAGACTTATAAGATAACTTTTGATTTTGAAGCGAATACTTATCAAGTTCATGCATTATAACTAGTTAACAGCCTGCTTACATGATATTCCCAGTCCTATAACAGGCATGAACTGACTGCCTTCTAACTGTATTGCAAAGAGTTGGGGGGGGAAAAGAATCCATTTCAGGTGCAATCATCTGCATATTTAAACTGAAAAAGTGTATTTGTAGGACATTTTTCTAACTAAAAGTGCATAGGATTTCACCTTCTATGACTCATAATTAGAGATGGAGTAATAGCTGCTATGCTACTGGGTCAGGACCTTAAACTATATGGGGAGGGAGAAATTCCTTTCTGTAATGATTTTGTCAACCCATGCAGAGAATTAAATCCCAAAAGTAAATGAAAGGAAAAAAAGGTGTTAGATGGTAATGTATCCAAGTGTTCTGCTTTCTCAGAGGTCTTATTCCAATGCAGTTTTTCCCCTTTTAGAATTGGGCACATGCCTTCCTAGCAACCACCTCCTTTCATCTTCCATTTCTCCCATTAAACTTTGAAATGAGGTTGGGCCCTTGCCTGGTGTGACAGTGCACATGCTTTGGCTCTTCAGGTAGGGCAGGAAAATCCTTCCTGAAACTCTAGAGAACCACAGCTGTCAGTGTTCACAATATTAGGTGAGAGGGATCCATGGTCTGCCTCAGCAAAAGGCAACTTGGTGTGTTCCTATGTTCTCCCACTAGTTCCAGATCACAGTTTTTCTACCTCTGTGGCCCTCAGTGCCCTTGTCCCCCTTCTTGGGGTCCTGCAGATTCTACCACCACTATCTTCATTAATGTTGGTGCTCTGGGAAAGAAGATAGAGAAAGGCAGTTGCATTTAGTTGCTACTCTACAAAGCTGTTTGATTATCCCTAGAGGTATGCTGTTTACATAAATTAGAAATTGGAAAACGAGCCACCTACTATAAAGGAAAGGAGAGGTTTTAAAAACAAGAAAAATATACATCTGAGAGAGGATTTTAGTCTTGGGTTTTTTTTTTTAAAAAAACTACATCTAAGAAACTTACTACAGAGCTTTCCACACAGACCAGTTTGCAATAATTATTCTTTTCATGCCCATGCAGTTCTTATCATTTATTTTTCAGCAATATAATAGAGGCAAAGGCCAAAAGTTAATGTCAGGATCTGGCCAAAGCACTCCTTGAAGGGTCTGTTAGTTGATAGTTTTGAAGTGACAGAAAGAAAGCACTAGGGCAGTGTCCTTCCTGACTTTGCCTGGCTTCCTGTATGCCTCCCTGATGGAATGTTAGTCAGAAGTCTTGTTACAATTCAGTCTTCCATGCCATCATCTGCCTGGCTTTGATTTTCCAAGTTTGTACTTTCTGCTGGTGCGCCGTCTACTCTCTGACTAATGCATGAGTGTACAGGTGGCAGAGGAAAGGGTGAATAGTGATGGAAATTACCAGTGATTCAGATTCAGAGAAGGCTGTTTCCAGCTCCTGCTTGGAAGTACACCTGCTTAATAATGCTGCAGCAGACATGGTTACATAATATAGCCAGATTAGAGTCTGCAAGTGTTTGTAGAAGAACTCATTGTGCTTAAAAGTCCAGAGTCAACTGCTATGGGTGGCATATTGCCAGAAACATCTCTCATATCCTTCATGAAATCTTTCCATACATTGAAATCCCCATGAGTGCTATATTTAGGCTTTCCTGGCAAGGCCCTTCTTTTGCTGGAGTTGGTTTGAAAACTGCTTCTGGGAGTAAAGCAGACTTAACTGGGTTGCCCTGGGTGTGTCTTTCTATGACTTTCAAAGTCACCCATGAAGGGAATAGGATTGCTAGACAAGATGAGAGAGTGAGAGAGCGAGCTATACAGAAGAGTAAAATCAAAGTATGAGAAGAAAGTGAAAGGGCTAAAAGGTGTCCAATAATTTTAGATTTACTTTGTACTACTATGTATATTTATTTGGGAGTAAGCCTCATGAAACACCATAGGACTTTGAATTGGTGATTTCCTGGATAACTTGTTTTCGTATTCAAACCAGACCAGTTTTCTACAAGATCTCACATCAAGTGGCAATATGATTGCCAATTTCTGATTTTGAACACTACACTACATGGAGTAGGTCAGAGTCAGAGATTGTGTTGGCTGGGATAAGAACTAATAAAAAGCTTTCTATTAGCTGCTGTGGTTGGTGGTGGTTGGCATGGTGGGCAGAATTTCTGAATGTAGGTAGAGAAATGAGAGATGAGACACATGTAATAGGCTGACTCAAGAGCCACATTTATTTAATTCAGAATTTGTGACGAAGGAAATAAATTGTAAAGAGAAGTTCCAGCTCTAGACCATTAGCCCAGTCCCAGCTCAATTAGATATGTCAGATTATCAGGAGAAAGCAGAGGGGCAGAGTTGGACAGGTGACTTTGCAGTTACTAGGTTTCTCAGACAGTGTGAGAACCAGCCCACCTTGGAAAAAACAGGTGGGGGAGCAGATTAGGAGGGAGTTCTTTGACTTGCTCAGGAAATGACAGGCAAAGTGAGAAGATCAGTTAAGAAGTTTTGATAGTCCTGCTGTCTAGCCCTCAAGCAGCAGGAGTCAGTATCCAGTCCTGAAAATGGGTAAGTGGAGATTCAGAGTGCTGTAAAATTAAAATACATTAGGAGGTGCTGGAAGTTGTAGTCCAACATATCTGGGAAAGGATATTGATTTGTTGGCTACCAAACATTAGAATTTAGAGAAAATGGGCTCTGGTATAAGCTAAAATCTAGAAAACTAAAATCTGTAGGGATTCGATCATTCATCTTATGAGGCAGCCTTCAAAGGTGGTCGACTTGGATTTTGCTTCAGAAGTGGAGGAGGAGGATTCACTGATGAAATTCCAAAGCCAGATAAGTTTGACAAGTTCCTTGAGAACCAGTCAGTTTCAAGTTTGATGGGAAATTTCAGGGAGCTAACTGAGACGGATTGGAGCCGACTCATTATTAATCCTGTGATATGGCATCAGGTTAAGGGGGCAGACCAACTGAGAAGCATCAGAAGTTCCAGTGACTGGCCCATAAGCAGCATGATCCACCTGGAAGGTTGAGTTAGTTGCTAGGGAGGAGAGAAACTTAGTGTGGAATCAACTTTGTATCATTAAGCTGCATTTTGCTAATGACCAGTGTTCTAACTTTACTTGTGCCTTATTATTTACTTCTGCAATATTCTTCTGTTGTATCACAAAGCCAGCCCAGCTGGTCAGCTTTAATGTAATAAAGACTTGCTCAGAGGAAGGAGGACTTGGTCTTTTTTGGAGAGGAAAAAGTTTGACTCATGACAAATGAGACACAGGACAGCAGTTTGGATCTACTCATAGTATATACCTGAGCAGTAGTGCCTTGCAGAAGTATTCAGTCCCCTCCCATACCTTGATGTTTCCACATTTTGTTGTGCTAAAACCTGGCACAGAAATGGATTTGATAGACATAGTTGCCACTGATGTACACAAGATGCTTAACATGGTGAAAGTATAACATATTTTGACTGTGGCACAACATTTAAACAAACAAAAACAAACTAGCATTTTTTGGTTTCATAACTATTCAGCACCTTGAGTCAAAACTTGGTAGAAGCAATTTTGACAGCGATTAGAGCTGAAAGTCTTGCTGAGTGAGTCTCCATCAACTTTGTGCATCTAGATTTTGAAGTGTTTGCCTATTCTTCCTACTCCAGCTTTTTTCAGGTTGAATAGGGACTGTTGATGAATAGCAACTTTCAAGTTGTGCCGCAGATTCTCAGTTGGATCAAGGTCTAGGCTTGGACCGGGCTGTTCTAAGATACTCAGGTTTTTGTATTTCAGTCACTCCAGTGTTACTTTAGCTATGTATTTAGGATAACTATTCTGCTGGATAGTAAACTCCTCCACAGCCTCAGGTCATTTGCAGATCGAAATAGGCTTCATCCATCTTGCCCGCAATCCTGACTGGTTTCTAAGTTCCTAGTTCTAAGTGCTAAGTTCATCGAGAACCAGTGTAGTATAGTGCTTAGAATGTTGGACTGGGGATTTGGGAACTCTGGGTTCTAGTCCCTGCTTAGTCATGGAAGTCATTGGGTAGCTTCAGTTTAATCATAGCCTTTCAGCCTACCTTAGAGTGAGGATAAAAGGGTGAGAAGGAGAATGTTGTAAGTTGCCTTGGTTTCTTGCACGAGGAAGAAAGGTGGGTTATAAATATACAACAACAACAAGTTTTTTTTTTTAATAGTGCAACTCAGATAAATGCATCTGCGCAGCTTTTTCCAAAACTGTTTTGATAGCTCCTGTGTCCTCATTATGCTGTTTGTTTAGACATGCTCTTCAACAAACTCTTGGCAGGTTCCAAACAGGCTCTTCAACAAACTCTTAGGCTTAGGCTATGGAAGACACTGGAATAGCACACAGCTGGATTCCACTCAACTACTCACTCTGACTTCTGGAGGCAATGCATTAAACTAGTTTGTCAAAGTAAAGGCATGTCATGACAAAGGGGGTGAACACTTGTGCAACCAGTTAGTGTCATGTTGTTTTTGTTTGCTAAACAATAAAAATGTTTGTACCATCACAATATTAAACATTCATTTATTCATTTATTACAGGCATTTTTATCCCGGCCTATCACCATGCATTCAGGACGGCTTACATCTTGCGTACATCAAGTGGAAACAATGTCTATAAAATCCATTTCAATTCTAGGTTATAACACAATGAAATATGGAAAAGTCAAAGTACAGGGGATGGTTGGATGTTTCTTCAAGACACTGTAACCTGGGACACAAAAAAACTGGCAATTTTGACAGCCCTGCCCTGACCACACTAACAGTTTCTTTTCCATTTATTTAACATAGGTGCAACTTGTATTAAAGTCACAGTTTTAAAAACCGATTCACTTTAGTTGATGGAGTGTGTCTCCTTAATTAATTCACATGTCCTGATTTAATGGGACAAACTTTGCCTGCTGTACCCAGTTTCATATTCTAAGAACTTCTTTCAGGATGCATGCAATTATTTCAGTTTTCATTACTTCCATAAAACATTTTAATGACCTTTCAAATAGCTACAAACATGTTGTGTTTTAAAGGAAAGTGGAGATTTGGGTCCAAAAGCATTTAAAGAGAAGGAAGAAGGGAAAGGTAGATAGAGAATTTTCTCAATTTCAGTATTGCTGAAAGTGTGCTTGTAGTACTTGTGCTTACATTAGTGGTGAACAGCCATCAGAATGCTAAGTACTGGTTTGTTCACATACTAGTATTGGCAATAATTATTATTTCACAATTTCTGGTGCAACTCCCATTCTAAATCATCTTCAGGTCCATCTTTCTTTCCATGTGACTTCAAGTCTATACTGCAGGCTCTTCCATTTATCAGTCATTGTTGTGATGGTATTTGTTGACAATGCATACTCTGTGGGACCATGTAAATTAATGCTGCTCAGTATCCTTGGATTTCATAATGCTTGCTTGTGCCACACACCAAGTGTAGTGCTGCAATTATGGGCAAAATGGGTGGTGTATGAAAGACATGTGAGCTTTATATCTGCACTGTAAGCTCAATTTGGAGCCATACACAACTGTTAAGAATTGTTATTGTGGGAAAAATAGGACATAGTTGTAGTGAAATCTGATGAATCATAGGACTTTGTACACAAGTTCATGTCATCTGCTGCTGCATAATGTTTTTGTGCTGTGAGAATTGGGAGATGGGAACCAGGTTACTTAAGAAGAGTTTGTTTGTTTGTTTTAAACACCACTAAAGTAGATTTTTTCAAAGCCTAGCATCCCATTGCAAAATAGATCCTGTTAACACTGCCTAAACTCTTGATTTCTATTTTAAGATCATTGTTCCAGTGGTGGATTCTCAATTGAGAAGGCTAGGTACGTATGTTGATGTAGAAATAGCATCTGCAGAGAGATGCACATACAGAAAACTTCAAATTAGATGAATCTGTTATAAAAGTCGATGGCTGAGCATCTCCTGAAGAAACTGGGGCTATACTGAGAGAACCTTAATAATTTAAATCAGTAACAATCTTCTGTTTTAGCGCAAGATGATTAAGTAGGTGGTTGCTGGCCAACTGCAGATATTTCTGAATGATATTGATAATCTGAAATCCTTTAAATTGGACTTTATCAGAGATAATCTCTGCCAGGAAAAAGACACAGGAATACATCCCTATAGATCTTTTGGCTGTTTGAATTGGTAGTTGGAAGTACTGTTTTATAGTGGTTCAATTCTTTCATGGAAGAACTTGGGTCCAGAAAGTAGAACTGTGTGATTGATTGATTGATTAATTTCTATACCAGCCAACAGCTGAAGCTCTCTTTAATCAAAGATTATAGTTCTGCCTTGTGGAGCCTCCATTGTGCCATCCCTCAGGGCTCCATTAGGCTCCTTTACGTAGTGTCATGCATTGACACATTTTACTTGTGTTAATCACCATTTGCTATCTTGAGGTGAATCTTATGAAAAAGAGAATAGCTGCCAGTTTGATGAAAGCAATATGTGTAGAATATGGTCACAAACCTTCTGTGACCTAGATGTATGCTTATATCAAAGTTTCCTGCTACTTGGTTCAAGCTAGTAAGAATAAGATATGCTTTCATTTTATACTGTGTTTCTGTTATCTAATACACTTGTTCTGTTGTATTATAACTACATGCCTTTGTCATATTTTGTGTTGAAGTCCTACACAATGTTGTAAGAAGGAAGCATATTAATATGGGAAAGAAATATAAATAACAATTGTATTTATCCTCCATCAGAATAGTAGAGAGACAGTTTCTCCATATTTTTAAAGAATGAAGTACATAGCTTTATTAAGCAATATTTTGTTGCTGTTGAATTTTGGTGTCAAATAGTCACTTTTTACATTGCACAGAAAAAAAGTTTATCTAGGCTAGCATAACTCCTGAACTATTAGCCACAGAATTAGTATTAGAAGGAGTCAGTGTACCATTGGATCCTTCCTCAAAGGTGCTCTGTTACTTTGTGGAAAAACACAAACAAATATTGGAGGCAATTCTGTAGTAGACAAATGTCCTGATGTCACTGCAGCTTTAAGCAACTTATTGATTAAATCAACTATGATTGCATAAGATTAAGCTATGCCTGTTAAATATATTAAGTGCAGCCTTTACTGCTTTGGTATTTGATTCTCAGTTAACACACATCAAGCTCAACTGATGCTGGTTATTTGGAAGAATTAGAGGAAGAGCACTGCTCTTGGGGTTGCACTTTCACACTTTCTGGTGCTTGCTAGTGCCCCATTATAGTAGCTCTGCTTTAGAGTGGGAGATATTTCTCACAAAGTTAATGGTCTGTTGCACATGTCTGAAGAGGGTCATGTGCATTCCTAGTCCCTGTGCTAATATATTACTTTCTTGAAAAATAAAAAGCAGAAAATGTCAGGATGGCATATGAGCAAAATAAATCATGATGAATTTTTGGTGGGCTGTATTGCCTGTTTAGGAGACAGAGCATCTTTCCTGACCATTACCAGATACTGACAAGTATCTTTTCTACTTCATGTAAGTCAACACTTCAACTGTATATGCATGGTCAGAAAGAATGAAATCTGCTCCTGAAAGTTCAGTTTCAGTACTTCATAGGGTCTCTAGGGCACAGGTAACCATCAAATTACATAGGACTTTGTTTTCAGTTCTCCCCAGATTTTTCTACATATAAAATATAATGCTTAATTTCAATGGCACCCTTTTCGTTTTTGATGGACTGTTTTCTCATGAATCCTTTATTGCCATTCATTGCCATTCCTTGTTACTGAAGCTGCTTGTTTGGAAATTCACCATGTTAAAATTGTATCTCCACATACCTCTCAGCTAGGACATCTCAGCAAAAACAAATTGTCCATATTTTAATCATTATTGCTACTTATATTGATATTTTTTTAAAGAACTTGGTCTTTTATAACACATCTTCTCCTTAATCTTCTAGTAATGCTCTAGCCCTTTATTGAAAATAGAAACTGCCACAAACTTCTGCCTAAACTGTAAACTATTTGAAATTATAAATACCTTGTTGCTTTTTATTTTTAGGTGTGGTGATGATGGTCTTTAACTATCTTTCCTAGGCTTTCTGGCTTCCAGCCTCAGTGAGCTATGAAATTTAAGTTTCATTCAATTAAAAGTGGATGAGACTGAATTGTGCCAAGTATTTCAATATTAGGGAAAATAATTTCCTATAAATAACAATAGGAGTGCAAGTAAAAGGGTAACAAACTTGAGGAGAATCTACATTATAGGAAACAGAGGAAGGCGCATTTGAAGACTTATTTGTTACATTGGAAATCGTAAAGTTTTGAGTGTTTATTGAATAATTAAGCATGGGCGATACAAAGGAATAAGCATGCTTTTAGGTTTTATATTTATACTGTAATCTTATAACAATCACCATACCTTATCAAAGAAGTATATCTAAGATTCTCATAACTTTACCACCTCTGCACTAATATCATGGTTTTATCTGGAAAATATCTGTAGGATGCATGACATGAAGTGCGCATCTATCTCACTTATCCCACTTCCATCATGTTATCAGTTCCTGTTTTGCATTAAAAATTGTTCACAGTGGCATCATGTTAAGGTCAGCCAGAGGTAGTCTACTCAGCTGGATCATGCTGATTATATTGTACCAGTTTCCAAGAGATAGAAACCTTCCTTTTGAAATCAGTTGCAGATTTCTGCGAAAGTTCAGACAGTCTTGGTGCTGGCATAACAGTGCAGATGCTTTGGCTGAGGTAAAGCCAAGCACCCTCATTTAGCAAACCTTTCAATAATAAATAGCCCAGGTTACTAAATGATGACAAATCTTTTAGGGTCTATCTCAGAGCAAGGGATGAGCCATTGACAGTCAGAAGACAAAAAACAAAAGAGTTCTCCAGAACCTTCAGCCATACAACTGTGAGAGGGACTGAAAGAACATTGTTGTTAGTCGCAAAGTCGTGTCCGACCCATTGCGACCCCATGGACAACATTCCTCCAGGCCTTTCTGTCTTCCACCATCTCCCAGAGTCTGCTTAAGCTCAGATCAACTGCCTCAGTGACTCCATCTAGCCACCTCATCCTCTGCTGTCCCCTCCTTCTTTTGCCATCTATTGTTCCCAGCATTAGGCTCTTCTCCAGGGAGTCCTTCCTTCTCATTAGGTGGCCAAAGCATTTGAGTTTTATCTTCAGTATCTGGCCTTCTAAAGAGCAGTCAGGGTTGATCTCCTCTAGGACTGACTGGTTTGATTGCCTTGCGGTCCAAGGGACTCGCAGGAGTCTCCACCAGCACCACAATTCAAAGGCCTCAATCCTTTTGCGCTCGGCCTTCCTTATGGTCCAACTTTCACAACCATACATTGCAACTGGGAAAACCATAGCCTTGACTATACGCACTTTTGTTGGCAGGGTGATGTCTCTGCTTTTTACTATGCTGTCTAGATTTGCCATAGCTTTCCTCCCCAGGAGCAAGCGTCTTTTAATTTCTTGGCTGCAGTCCCCGTCTGCAGTGATCTTGGAGCCCAGGAAAATAAAATCTGTCACTACCTCCATTTCTTCCCCATCTATTTGCCAGGAAGTGAGAGGACCGGATGCCATGATCTTAGTTTTCTAAATGTTGAGTTTCAAGCCAACTTTTGCACTCTCCTCCTTCACCCGCATCAAGAGGCTCTTTAGTTCCTCTTCACTTTCTGCCATGAGAGTAGTATCATCTGCATATCTGAGGTTGTTGATATTTCTACCAGCAACCTTGATTCCAACTGGTGATTCATCTAGCCCCGCCTTTCTCATGATGTGCTCTGCATATAAGTTAAATAGGCAGGATGACTGTATACAGCCTTGCCGAACTCCTTTCTCGATTTTGAACCAATCAGTGGTTCTGTGTCCAGTTCTCACTGTTGCTTCTTGACCTGCATATAGGTTTCTCAAGAGAAAGATAAGATGGTCTGGTACTCCCATCTCTTTAAGAACTTGCCACAATTTGTTGTGATCCACACAATCAAAGGCTTTAGCATAGTCAATGAAGCAGAAGTAGATGTTTTTCTGGAACTCCCTAGCTTTCTCCATGATCCAGCGTATGTTGGCAATTTGATCTCTAGTTCCTCTGCCTCTTCGAAATCCTGCCTGTACTTCTGGTAGTTCTCGGTCCACATACTGCTGGAGCCTAGCTTGTAGGATTTTGAGCATCACTTTGCTAGCATGTGAAACTAGTGCAATGGTGCGGTAGTTTGAACATTCTTTGGCATTGCCCTTCTTTGGGATTAGAATGTAAACTGACCTTTTCCAATCATGTGGCCACTGTTGAATTTTCTAAATTTGCTGGCATATTGAGTGTAGCACTTTTACTGCATCGTCTTTCAAGATTTTGAATAGCTCAGCTGGAATGTTGTCACCTCCACTAGCTTTGTTGTTGCTCAGACTTCCTAAGGCCCATTTGACTTCACATTCCAGGATGTCTGGCTTGAGGTCAGTGACCACCCCATCATGGTTATCAGGGACGTTAAACTCTTTCTTGTATAGTTCTTATGTGTAATCTTGCCACCTCTTCTTAATCTCTTCTGCCTCTGTTAGGTCCCTGCCATTTTGGTGCTTTATTATGCCCATCTTTGCATGAAATGTTCCCTTCATATCTCCAATTTTCTTGAAGAGATCTCTGGTCCTCCCTATTCTATTGTTTTCTTCTATTTCTTTGCACTGTTCATTTAAGAAGGCATTCTTATCTCTTGTAGCTATTCTCTGGAATTCTGCATTCAATTGGGTGTATCGTTCTCTTTCTCCCTTGCCTTTCGCTTCCCTTCTTTCCTCAGCTATTTGTAAAGCTTCCTCAGACAGCCATTTTGCTTTCTTGCATTTCTTTTTCTTTGGGATGGTTTTAGTTGCTGCCTCTTGTACAATGTTGCGAACCTCCGTCCACAGTTCTTCAGGCACTCTGTCTATCAGATCTAATTCCTTAAATCTATGTGTCACCTCTACTGTATATTCATCAGGGATATGATTAAGGTCATACCTGAGTGGCCTAGTGCTTTTCCCTACTTTCTTCAACTTAAGCCTAAATTTTGCAACCAGAAGCTCATGATCTGAGCCACAGTCAGCTCCTGGTCTAGTTTTTACTGACTGTATAGAACTTTTCCATCTTTGGCTGCAGTGCACATAGTCAATCTGATTTCTGTGTTGACCGTCTGGTGATGTCCATGTGTAGAGTCGTCTCTTGGGTTGTTGGAAAAGAGTGTTTGCTATGACCGTCGTATTCTCTTGACAAAATTCTACCAGCTTGTGCCCTGCTTCATTTTGTACTCCAAGGCCAAACTTGCCTGTTATTCCAGTTATCTTTTGGCTTCCTACTTTAGCATTCCAATCCCCCATGATGATAAGGACATCTTTTTTTGGAGTTAATTCTAGAAGGTGTTGTAGGCCTTCATAGAACTGGTCAACTTCAGCCTCTTCAGCACCAGTGGTTGGGGCATAGACTTGCAGTACTGTGATGTTGAATGGTTTGCCTTGGATTCGAACTGAGATCATTCTGTCATTTTGGAGATTGTATCCCAGTACTGCTTTTCCTACTCTTTTATTGGCTATGAAGGCTACTCCATTTCTTCTGAGGGATTCTTGCCCGCAGTAGTATACCTGATGGTCATCTGAACTAAATTCACCCATTCCTGTCCATTTTAGTTCACTGATTCCTAAGATGTCGATGTTCAGTCTTGTCATCTCTTGTTTGACCACATCCAGCTTGCCTTGATTCATGGATCTTACATTCCAGGTTCCTATGGAATATAGATCTTTGCAGCATTGGACTTTCCTTTCACCACCAGATACATCAGCAACTGAGTGTCCTTTTGGCTTTGATGTAGTTGCTTCATTCTTTCTGGCGCTACTAGTACTAGCCCTTTGCTCTTCCCCAGTAGCATATTGGACACCTTCCGACCTGAGGGGCTCATCTTCTGGTGTCATATCTTTTTGCCTTTTGGTACTGTCCATGGGGTTTTCATGGCAGAGATACTGGAGTGTGTTGCCATTTCCTTCTCCAGTAGATCACGTTTTGTCAGAGCTCTCTGCTATGACCTGTCCATCTTGGGTGACCCTGTATAGCATAGCTCATAGCTTCATTGAGCTACCCAAGCCCCTTCGCCATGACAAGGCAGTGATCCATGAAGGTGGAAGGAAACATACTTCCCTGGAAAAGGAAGCTGAGGGTCTTTCTCTCTTGTATTGATGCTAACACCATCACTTCCAGAAAGTAGGGGACCTTACAAACACTAGACGATACTGCTTTAAAATTCTTCTCTGTTAGACACCAGGTTGTAGGTTTCTTGAAAAGGTTGGGAGGAACATCTGGCACAGGCATGAGCAGAATTTACCAGGGAAATTGTATGGATTCAGGTTTTTTCTGACAAACCAGGAAGACAGCTTATGCAGGGCTGTGCTAATTAGATGGTGTTTTCTATTTTATTTTTCATTTGACACTGAAATGCCACTTTAAAATGCTTATCACTTTGTGCCCTGAATCTGACCAACCTGTTCAACATTAAACTTTTTCCTGAATCCCTTATAAATTTTTTCACCAAAACCCAAGCTGTGTGCTTTGGGAACAAAAGGTGAGGTTCACAAGGGTGCGGACCATGTTATTGGTTATGCTAATGATAATTTAACAACCTGGATGCACACAACATTCTGACCAAAACCTATAACCTAGTTGTGCTCTGATAAGGGCACAAATGGGCTGCAGCAGATCATTGGCCAGTTGTTCTCAAGGGACTGTGAGAACTTGGAGGCTGAAGAGACTAGGTTTGTTTTGCTCTTGCTGGTGGGCTGATAAACAGTTTTGGTGCCTTGCAAACATGGGTGCCTGTGGGTGTCTGGTCACTACACACCATATTTATTTGATGGAAGAAAGGATAGGTAGTCTGGGAATAAGGTAATTGCTATCCTATCTGCCCTATTTCACATGGGTTGGGTAGCTATTCAAAATTATAATGAAATGATAATGATCTGGGGACTGGAAACAAAACCCCCTGAGGAAAGATTGAAAGAACTGGGCATGTTCAAGATGAGAAGACTGATGTGAGAAGAGATGCACTCTACAAGTACTTGAAAGGCTGTCACACATATTTCTTTTCTCTCATCTCAGAGTGCAGGACATGGAATAATGAGCTTAAGTTACAGGAAGTCACATTCTAGCTGAACATCAGGAGGCAATTTTTCTGACTGAGCAGTATGGCAATGCAGCCAATTTCCTAGGGATGTTGTGGGCTCTCCCACATTAGAGGCATTCAGGATGCAGCTGGACAGCCATCTGAGAAGGTTACTTTAACTTGGAGTCCTGCACCGAGCAGGGGATTGGACCCAATGGCCTTGTCCCCTTCCAACTGAACTGTTCTATGATTGTATTTAAAAAAAACTTATCACAGGAACAAGAACACTCAGAATGTTCCTGAAATTATCCTTTAAAATCTTCCAGCTGAACCTCATACTTGGGACTGAGTTTTAATTTAAAACAACTCAGTTTGTAAAGCAGAGACCTTTTGGTTTTTAAGAGAAAACTTAACATAGGAGAAGGGTCACAAGTCAGCACGAGCAGTTTGATACTGATTACAAATAGTGTGATTACCAAAGCTAATGAAAATAAAATCAGGGCAGCATCTGGGAGTTTAAGGATGATCACTTTTCTGAGTCTGGAAGTTTCATTGTGAGCCTTGCACGCACCAAAGTGTGGGCGTGTGGGAAAGGTTACACTGAATTTGCCCTTTCATAAGAATCACTTCAGAGTAAATAACAGTTTCAACATCAGAAAATAATTCTATGGCACCAGAAAGTGAAGTCATATTCAAGGACTCATTAAATCTGTTCTTTATATTTCTTCCTACATACTGTATATTTCAGCTCTGATAATATGTAAAGTTTTGGGAACTTAGTTTATTGGCTGTGGTGTTCACATTAATCAAACAATCACAGCAGCATGACCAATGGCTCTGGTTTGTATCTCACACCAAGGGAATATGCATCTTTAGCATTATATATTCTGGTCCTCAGAAATTATTCTTGTTCTTTATAATCTCTCCCCTTCCCCATGGTATGTCACAGTATGCCAAATGTGAAGAAATAGATCTGTTCCTTATTAAACAAAACAAAAACAACAACTTCCATGCACATAAATTACAGTGACCTCTTGATTGTAAATTGCATGACCAGAAAATTTGACCAGTCTAATCAATGCTTCAAAATGGCAGCCCCTTGGTAATAAAAGTACTAGGTTGTTTCATTAAATGCTTTGCACGATTCTAAAATGCTTTGTAACAAGTTGGTGCTTTCCAGAAAATTCTCTAAGTTGACCATGCTGGCTGCAGGGGATGCTCAATGAAGTCCCAAATAACTAGAAGTCTTGAGGATGGGGAAGGCTGCTGATTGCTTTATTTATTTATTTATTTATTTATTTATTTATTTAAGATATTTGTATGCCGTCCTTTGTGAGAGCCTCAGGACAGCTTACACAAATAAAATACCTATACATAAAAGTATAACATAAATAAATTAATGACCCACTCTGGCTGCAATTAAAATATGGTAATAAAATTCAATATTAAAACTTGTTAAAATATTGATTAAATAAAAAGGTCTTAACCTGACAGTGCCAGGTGGACCTCTCTGGGGAGCGCATTCCATAGATGCGGTGCCACCACAGAGAAGGCCCTCCTCCGGGTACTCTGTCTCCTAATATCTTTCACAGACGGTTCCAAGAGGAGGGCTTCTGCTGCCGACCTCAGGGGGTGGGAGGGCAAATAGGGAAGAAGGTGTTCCTTTAGGTATCCTGGTTCCAAGCTGTTCCCTGTTATCCGTCACTACAGGGAAAGGGGAAGCCAATTGGCTACTTCAGTTAGAATAAGGGATGTTGGCAGGCAGCCATACCAAAGTATTCTACTCAAGGATGGGCAGGCTCCATTTGTCCAGATCATGTGACAAGGTCTGGGCTATTCAAGACCAACATGCTGCTTCTCCATTGCTATTGGAACCCAGGACAGCAAAAGAGAAGCTGTTGGAGCTCAGCTGGCTGTCAGTGCTGCGTTCCTTTATTTAGGAATGCTTGCTCCTTTATTCATATTCTTTGGGAAAAGAGAAAAATAACAAAAATGTAATTGAGATGACCTGTTGCCACACTGCTGCTAGTTAGAAATGCATTAATATCTTTTATTTCTATGATAAATGCCATATGAAATATTGAAAAAGAAAATAAATCCTTCTAGTTATATGGATGAAATGTTACTGTGGGATCTCAGTACAAATAAATTTGTGCCATATTTTGTTCTTTGCTACTTCATATCTACTTCTATTATGGATATTTTCTTTGCAATTACTTCCACATTGTTTGGATGGAGGCCAATAATATACCCCTTCCTCCCTGCAGCCTTCTGTCACCCTATTCTTTTCACATCCTATTCTCTCTGGAATGTATAATCTGGGTATGAGATACTTGTTCTTCAGTTCTGCCTTGATGAACATGTGTTTCCATGGTGTGCTCAGGTGATCTATAGGCAAAGGATTTTCACTAAGCATCTATCATTCCTACACCTAGTAGTTTGTTATGATGTATATTAATCAATTTGAGCTATTCAACTGTTTTGTGGAAGTATTTAAGTGTTAATGTGCATTTTTACTAACACTGAAAGGATTGTATGAACTTTCCTTAAATTGTTATACCAGAAATTCCTGATTAATTTGTTTACAACCCCCTGCATTCTTTCTGTTTCAGGGTTAGCATATTCCAGATGATTCAGTGTTGGATTTGAACTGAGATTAAATGTGAAACCCCAGCTGAGCTTTGTAAGAAATAAATGATCATGGGCATACCATACTCCATCCTGATCTTGGAACATGATAGATCTTTCTCTGATCTTTCTCTGTGTTGTCACAGATATAGTTGCAGTGGAAATAGAAAGAATAACATTCCTTGCAAGTTTTCTTCAAAGTACATGTCATAAAAATTGTAAAGAACATTGTGTGCTAAAATAATTATATAGAAGTGTATAAGGTCTTTCTTGCTGATTGCTTGGAGGCTAATGTTCCTTACATATTATCAACAGTGATTTCACTTCCATATTAATACTTTTCTATTGCTTCTTTGATTTTCTGATTTCATACTATGTTAACATCTCTCTTCAACCATAACATAGGTGTCCTTTAATTCATATACATGCCTTTGCTACATAATGAAAACTATACATTTGCTTTAAAGGAAATCCTGGCCAGTTTGTGGTTGGATCTTTGATATAGTGCAAATATGAGAAATTAATATTTTCCATTAATAAAATCTTATTCATTCTCAGAAATGGGAAACATAAGAATTGTGTGTGTGTTTGTGTGAAAATAGTCCAGGCTCAATTATTTTGGTTGAAAAGGAATGGGTTGATATAGGTACACCTTAAAAGAAGTAGTATAGCATCCCACCTTACTACAGACACTGATGTAGTAAAGCATGCATATTCATTCCATGTCAGTTCTTCAAACCATATATGTAAATATAATTCCAAGGCAAAATGGAGAGTGCTACACAGGCAAGAGCTTTTTGTATATGGGTGTGAAGTGGTTGCAATGTTAGAAAGAACTTTCTGTGCTATTTCTGCAGTGATATATTATGGCTTACAGTGGATTGGTCACTCCTACTAATGATATTCTTCTAAGTCTAAGTCTAATTCAGCTTTTTACAGGGCAACACATGGATCAAATATATTCAGGAATATTTGGTATTTTCTATAGGGTGTTTGTACATTTGCATGTGAGCTACTAAGTTCTTTGAATATCCATGTGTTTAAAACTTTTGAAGGTAGAATAGGCCTTGTCACTTTCAATTAGGGCTCACACATATAAATATCTGCTTTGCATTCATTTGAACTCATTGCATAATTTCAGGTGAACTCTAACAATGTTCTAAGTCACTCTGTAACTTGGGTAGATCCTTATAGGGCTAAAGTCTAATAAGTTCTATCCAATGGCTTAACAGAATGAGTAGCAGAAGTAATGAAGCTACTCATTCTATTGCATGAAGATTTAGCTACAGTCAAAGAATCTGAGGTGGGGCTCCAATCCTGTTCTATAGGTCAATGAGGCTTACAGGAGAACCCAAACATGTGTAATGGAGCTGAACTAAGGTTTACAAAGTCTGCTCAAGGTAGGCAAAGACAAACCATGAATCCTTCAGACAAATTCCAGGCAATTTAAGAAAAATCAAGTCATGACAGGAAGGTCAGATTAAATAGATAATATCTGGCCAAAGTAAATCAAATCAAGTAAAGGCAGACAAAGTCAAGGCAACAGCCCTGGTTTTCTACATCTAGTTCCAAATGGGCTCTGCTCAGGATACCTATAGAATCATGGAATAGTAGGGTTGGAAGGGGCCATGAAGGCCAGTGGTTCCAACCCCCTGCTGTTGTAGGACACCATGTTACACCATCCCACTCAGATGGCTGTCCAGTTTCTTCTTGAATGTCTCTAGTGTGGGAGAGCCCACCAGCTCCGTAGGCAGCTGGTTCCACTGTTGTATTGCTCTGGCAGTGAGGAAACGTTTCTTGATATCTAGCCTACCTGGTTTCTGCTACAAATAGAAAACCAGTATCGCAAGCAATGACTGGGCTGAAATCATTTCCTTGACAAGCTTGTTTTCAATTTTTAGGACTTTTATTGGAAAAGAGAAGCCATTCAAAAGTGGCATCTCTCACTTATAATTTTAAATAGTACTGTCCATTCTAGTATCTCATTGTCCTCTCAGTCTGCCGCACGGGTAGTTCCGGCCTTGTTTAAGGGTGGGAAGCACCTTGTATGGCACAGTGAATGGGGCTAGCAGATCTGCTGAGTCTGTTGCAAAGGCAGATTTCTGACTGTACTGCTCCCCCATGCTTGCTACTTGAATCTTCAGTATATCATTCTAGTGACACAGATCACCAGGGAAAGCAATAGTTAGGAATAGAAACACGCTGCTAGTGTCACAGTGATGGAGATACACTGCAATGCCAGAAAGTGACAGCCTTTGCAATTTATGTTGCCAAGTGGCAACACAAGTACAGGCCAAATAGATAAGGGGCTTACAATCATTGCTTTCCAGGCAGCAGGAAAATAAGGCAGTCATCCTGACTGGCTTCTCAAAAAAGGCAGGGCATCCAGTACAGTGGCTGACTAATTGTAAGGCTTGCAAATGAAAGAGGAAAAAATTAAAGAAGCTTTCATTGTATTTCATGTGGTTCAGACTTTGAGACATTTTATTTCTTATGCTTCCTAGATTATTGCCAATTTTCTGAGTTTTTTCAGCACAAAACCATTTTGTGTAATGCTGTGTCAAAAAGCATGAAAAATTATCCACATTACAGAGTACAGTGTTCTGCATCCCATCCTTCAACTGAACCTGATGGTGGGGAGACATGGCACAGTAATAATTACAGATGTACAATTACAACAGTTAGTGATAATGAAAAAAGCTTTAAACTGACTTGGTTTTCCACAGCTGGAAAAAGCAATACAGTTATAGCTCGCAAAATGAATCACAGGAATGTCTATGCAACATTCAGGATGCAAAAATATTTATTTGGAGACAGGTATCAAATATATAAAATGATTCCAGAAACATTTAGATTATAAAATAAAAAGTAATAATAGAATTTAGATAAAAGTAGACATAGGATGTAAGACTATGACATATATTGTTTTTCCATGGCACAGAAGTGATCGTCCAAATCTTGCAGCCTTGTTTCTATCAGCCTATAATAATGATTGAAATTGTTATATTGAAAACATACTGATTCATAATGGAAAATTTTCGAGTGGGTGGTTTTAAAATAAAATGGAATGCTATAGTACATGTTAGAATAATGTTTGCTGAAGAATTGCAAAGTGTTGATTTGGAATCAAGTGTTTTATTGAATTTTTTAGGGCAATGTCAAGTGAATGTTAATATTAGATTTTATTAATCGTCTTTAAAAGAACCTGTTGTTTTATACCATCAAGTTCTCTTCAACTTATAATGACTCTGTGAATGAAAGCCTTCCAAAATGACCTATCCATGGCATCCCTGCTTAGCTGTTCTAAATTCAAGACTGTGGCTTCTTTTATGGAGCCAATCCGTCTCTTATTTGGTTTTCCTTTTCTTCTGCCTTCCACTCTCCTCAGCATGATTATCTTCTCCAGTGATATTAGGCATGGGATCCAAAGACCACTTGGGTTCTGCTCATCCAAGAGATCAATTCAGCTTGTATTTTGTGAAAAGCCTTTCTCCATAACATATGGTGGACTGCTATTGAATTAGATGTGGTTTGTAAAAGAAGTTTGTGATTTACCATACAAAAAGAAGCTGGGCATATTGAGGCCTTTATGCATGCCTAAAATAACTCTTGTATTACGTAGATGCAAACCATAAAAAAGAAGTCTTATAGATAATTCTAACAGAGGTTAAAAGCAAAAAGCAAAAGGACTGAGCTCTTCTATGAATTTAATTGCTGGCGCATCTTGCTTTTGTTCAGCTATACATCTTTTATATGACATAATAATGCGTAGTTAGATATGTTACTGGATTTCTGAAAAGACAACAAAAGCGAATTGATACACATGCTCTATTGATACAATGATATGGTATAGAATTAAGCAAAAGCTTTTCAAAGCTGCCTGAATCATAATTTGTCATTTATCTAATGTTTTTCTTGAAACTATATTTTTTGAAGTGGTAATCTAGTTTTGTTGGAATGATATAGAATGGCATATCCTGTTTTTCACATTAATTGACATGTTTTAAAGAAACCTGCATGAAAATTTGTATCTATGTACCTAGAATTGTGTGTGTGTGTGTGTGTGTGTGTGTGCATGCATGCATGCATGCATATGTGCATTGAAGTTATTATCTTATGAAATATTAATTTAAATGCTTGTTTACCTGTAACGGCACAAATCAAAATATAGTTTATCCTTAAAGGCTGATTTCATTCAGATGTGCACATCAGTCTGAGAAGGGCGAATCAGATCAGTTTATGAAAAATTAATTTCATGAATATCTAATATCTCAGGTCTCCCTAATAATTCTAACTGTGACCCATTCATAGAAACCAGTCAACATGCTCATAATTGAAGACTGTTCCTTTCCTTGTGAATACAATTTGTCAGCAACATTTTAAAAATCTCCTCTGAAACTTTTTTGACACAGGGGAACTCCTACCAGATTATTGTGGAATGGGCCTAGTGATCATGAGCAAAACGCCGCTTCATACTTCCAAAGTTCTAACTTTGCTTCTAATTGTCATGGGAAGTGGGTTTTGTGCCTGTGGCATTCTGTTCTCTCCTCATGCTTCCCAATTTTCAGTTGTTGTCTGTTCCTCCCATTTTCAGTTCAAAGAACTAATATAAGGGCAGCCAGCAGAGTGCTTAGTTCAGAAATAGGAGAGCTCTTGTATAATGACCAGTTGCTGATACCTGCCTAAGATGAGGATCACTGTCCCCTACTCATCCATATTGAGATATTTATTTATTTATTTATTTAAACATTTCTATGCCGCCCCATTGCAACAAAACCTTGGGGCAGCTCACAACAATAAAATTATACAAATTCATTTAAAAACATTCCCACCCCCATATGTATTGTGATGCTATATGATGTTTGCTATTCATGGGAGCTGCAGATTACTTGAAAATACATATAGCAAGCAACATTAAGAGGGAACAATTGAGACTATGAAAATGACAGGATAAATACAGTGGCTTGCCTGGTCTCCACCTACTTCTTTTCTGCTTCAGATTGCATTCTCAAATGCAGTTTCCCCAGCTGCACATTTCAAATATCTGTTCCTAAAAACAAAAGGAGTGATTTAAAGTTGAGAAACAGAAAGAGTTTTGCATTCTTTTCCCCCAGGTGCTTCTGCAGTCCCATTCATATCCTTCTAAAGTGTTTTCCCCTAGTTAAAAGTTCAGCAAAGAACTTAAGATACTTTATATAGTACATCATTATAGGCAGAACAAAGTTGGAGTGGGCATAGTTTTATGTGCCCACAAATTCACTCTGGTTACTGATCACATCTTGCCAACTGTATGCTGCCACATCTTTTCCATAGAGAGAAGAACAGATGAGCAGTGTTCTGTATGAAGAAATGCAATAAACCTGCCAATTTGGCATTGCATTTCTTGTGTTATTAAATTGGGCTGTGGTTAAGAATAGGAGAACCAAATTCCTGTAATTTAAACTGTGTGGAACATCATGAGTTCTCTACATTATTGCATAGCATTTAGAGGATTGTCATGGCTTCATGCCATCTTGGAAAGTTAGATAAAAGATCATGATCTAACATGCTGCTCAGAATATTATCTTTTATAAGACAGGTATAAGTCAGAATCAGAATCCTTGGTACTTCTGTGAAATGACATCTTTCTGCCTTTCATTCCCCCACTCCCCTCACATTTCCCATTAAAGAAAATATAAGATCACTGCAAGTGGTGAGGGTGTCAAGGGGGCCAGAGGCCCGATAGCTTTGGTCGCAATTAACCACGCTTGCAAGAGCAATAAAACTAAATCTATTTATTGCTAGTTATCTACAAGATTTACGATTCTACTGAAGAGCTTCTTAATTATAGTCTTTGGAGAGCAGATGTTCGCCTCTGAATGGCAATATCCTCTCCTTGCTATGTCATATCCCCCTCCCTCATTCGTTCCTCCCTCTTCTCCTGTTCCCTTTTGGCTTTCAACTGATAAGATTTAATAAGTCTTCTGTTACGTGCAGTTTTGAAGTCCACATATCCCATGATGCCTTCGGCTTCCGGTTCTGTCAACTCTGCCTCGGAAGAGGAGTTGTCATGTGTCTTTTCTGTTCTAGCGTCTTCCTCCTCCTCATAGTCGGACTGACTTAAAGGGCCAGGCATCTGTGTAGTGGGCTGATTTGTATCCATATTGAGCTGTGGTGGAGTCTCTTGAACTCAGGCTGTTAAGGTCAGGTCTTCCTTGTGAGTAGCAGCTCCTGTCGTGGCCTCATGCATGACAGAGGGTGAGATTTTAGTAGCTTTTCTGCATAGGCAACTCAAGATCTTTCGCTGGATAGCATTAATGAAGCAACATGAGAAGAAAGACCTTGACATCCAAATAGGCTGGCTTTGTTTACTGGTTATTACTGGAAAAGGCTCCCCTTTGCATGCTCAGGATTGAACCTGGTAAAAACTAAACACATTTCTAGGAGCTGGAGAATAGCATCTTTTATTCCGAGCCCAATTTGTTGCAATTGTGTCATTGGCAGTACAACAGGTCCAAACTGTTCCCCAATTCCCTAATAAGCTGTCAAGTCTTCCATTCTGCCCATGCACCTGCTTGCCTGACACAACGTTTTCTTTATTTATTCAAAGCATTTTTATCCCACACCTCAGTGAAAAAGTTTCCCAGAGCAGCTTACAAAGATAGTACAGTCTCCATCCCTTATTTACCAAACACTTTTCCTCCTACCGTTCCCTTTGCTTTTGACTCCTGAGGAGAGCAAAAGAAGGAAGGTTGGTTTCAGTGTTGCTCCCTTCTGCATTGTCTGCATTACTGACATTGTTTGTGGGAGTGAGTGAGAAGACCTCCATCCTTTGCTCCTTCCATCACTACTGTGGTAGAAACAAGCATAAGAGCCAGTGTGGTGTAGTGGTTAAGAGTGAAGGACTGGGACTCAGGCAATCTGGGTTCTAGTCCCCACTCAGCCAAGTGGATGACTTTGGGCCAGTCACAGACTCTCAGCCCAACCTTCCTCATGAGGCTGTTGTTGTGGGGATAAGACTGGGAGGAGAAGGGGTATTAGATAAGCTGCCCTGAGTTTTTGGAAGGAAAAAGATGAGATATAAAGCCTATAAATAAATAAAGATGGATACACCAGTATTGAAATTAACTAGCTCATAATAGGAATGTTTCCTGCTAATTATATTTGCTTATATTGTAAGGAAGATCCCCTTGCTCTGAAAATTATTGCCCTGAAAAAGGAAAGCAAAAAAAAAAAAAAAGAAAGAAAAGAAAAGAAAAGAAAAAGAACCTGAAGAGGAGGTATAGCAGAGCAAAAGAAGACAATAAATTCTGTGACTTGGAGAGAGAAGGAATGCTTAGAGAGGGAATCAGAAATATAAATAGTACTATTGAGAGAGGAGAGCATGCTATAGGCTGCAGAAGGGGAAAGTGGTAACAGTGGATGGGTCCAATAGAAAATAGTTAAAATTATAGCCAAAAACATTTTGTTTAGCACTTAATGTGCTGATGCAGTCCTCTTGAGTTGGCAAAATGTAAAAGTAGTCCTCAGAATGATTTGAATTCTGCATTCCTGACCTAGAAGTGCACTAGGAGTGAAAGTTACTTTCTACCCATTTCCCATTTGTCAGTACAGAGTCTGGGGGTAGTCATCTGGGCCTCACTAAACACAGTGGAATGAATCTGACCAAGTGTTGTTACAAAGACAAATATTTTCCCTAATTGTGAGGTCAGTGTAACACAGTGAACTGAGATTAAGCCTCATTGAATCTACCTCTGAGTAGACATGTGCAGTGTAATCCTATGGGGATCACTTGGTGTGTTACAAAACCAAAACAAAAGAGCAGTGAGGCTGTGCCCTACAGTGCTAATTAAAAACAACAGTAGCAGCAGAATCCTGAGGAACTCAAGCAGTGGAACCATTATTATTTGACATTTTAACTTAAAATCATCCAAATATTATGAACTAAGCACATGATAACCAAGAGTCAAGGACATTGTGAAATGTTCTCCAGGTATTTTGCTGGATGAAAATTGGGTGCCATTTTTAGAGGTCCCCAGGGAAGAAATGTTAATGGATTTTTGTTGTGCCACATCTAATTTGTTCTGAACTTTATTAACCTTCCTTTAACATACAAACAGTATTAATCTCTAGTTATAAATGAGAGTCTAACATTTACAACTCATATTCTTGGTGGAGTGGTCAAAAGTCACAGGGAATAGAAGAAAGATAGCAAAGTAGATAGCAAATTCTGAATGCATGTCCTTTTTTTCAAGTAATAATTGCTTTTAAATGGTCCAAAAAGCACTAATGTATCACAAATGATAATGCCATTGGAATAGGACCACTTAGTAATACAGTGGAAACTCACTAAATGTTTTGTTATGTCAGTCTAGAACATCCAGAACCCTCTCTGACTTATCAGCCAGCCCTCCCAAATTGTACAGAAGATACAGAGAAGCAGATAGTGCAAAACAAAATGTCCTAATCCTTTAGATTAAACATAACATCAGTTCCATAATAAATACAGGGTCTTAGTATGCATCCTCCTTGCTTCTGCGTGGAATATGCCTGCTTCATTTATAGTAAATATGATAGTTTCTTCATCCATTTGTGAAATATTCCTGATTGTTATGTCCCAAAGCCACAGTGAAATAATACATAGTTGAGAAGTATCTTCCACTGCTGCTATCAGCTTCTGGAAAACAAGCTCACCATTGTTATTGCTGTTGTTTTGCTCAACAGCTAAAGTTCTCTGGGCAAGTCACAAAAATGGAAACCCTAAAATATATAATGATAAAACGTAATACAAACCTTTAATATACAAGCATTCCAAACAATTTAAAACAGTTTACCTGTACCAGGTGTGCCTATTGTTGGCACTGTTATGACATCTGTGCTTTCCCCCCCTTTTTGCTCTCTGACATATGTCAGTTATTTAGAAGGGATATATGATCCATAGTATTGATTGATTCAGCAAGACTGTGTGTCCCCAGGGTTTCCTCTTTGTTCAGTTGCATGGTAATGGAAAATAGTCTTTCTTTACATGCAAGTTGACAGACCCTTTGGCATCACTGCGTGGCTATAGTTTCCTTGTCCCCAGCAAGTCCGGAGCTGAATAAATTTCATATAGTATCAACAAACAGCCACAATGTGTTGCTTTTCTTTTCCTTCTCTCCTGCATATGAAGCATGAAGTTAAGTTGGAACTGGCTTTCCTAACACATTTGGTGGGCACCAGATTAGGGAAGGTCGAGAGGTTGAAACACTCTGTAGGACATGGATATTGTATTGTCCTGCTTATTTGCCCCCATTAAAACATCCCAGATTAGAGAAGAATTTCCTTGATTTGGGGAAAATATTTGGTGTACCTGCAAGGACTGTGTGAGTAGGAAAGTCCATCCCTCTTGGTGTAATGTAATGATCCCAATATGGGCGAGTGTGGCATGCAGGGGGTGCCAAAACTGTATACACATTTTAAGAGATGTTATCTATATAATACTTTTTGAAGTTTAAGTGAATTACGGTAGCAGTGTGCAATATGATGTTCACTCAAAAAGATGGCATTAATCAAATGAATGCTAGCATCACCATGCAAGTTTTTAATGCAGTTTTTAGCTTTCTTAAAATATGTATGCATTTTGGCACCCTCTGTATTTTTGATATGTCTTGATAGCTATTTATTTCATCTCTGCATTCTCTCTGAGGCAATCGAGGTATTATTATTAGACTCCACCTACCAACACGAGAACCACAAGTGAGAGTTAAGGCACATTGAACAATTGTATGCCTTGGGAAGACATACTTCTCTATTACACTGTAAAATTCCTCCCTACCGTATGTGGCATGTGAGATTAATTTTCTTCCTTTTTATATGCTTCACTTCCACATTTTGAAACTTTTGGTTCCAGACCATTAAATCAAAGTTCATGCTTCTTAGGGATCCAGAAAGAAGAAAAAGAAAATAGCTGGGGAGGTACTTTCTGCTATCCTTTGTTAGCTATAAAAAAGCCCTCACACAGGGAAACATTCTGCTTTATACCTCAATGTATTTTGTAACCACTTCTACAGTGAAATCTAGTTTTTAAGCAAAAGAAAACTTAAAACAAATGCTTATTAGGCTGATGTGGTTGTGCAGTTTATTAAAGGCTAGACCAAAAATAACATAAAACCACCTCACAGTAAGGCAATAAGATCCAATTTAAACTGTTACTTTTGGCATTTCATTTCATCACTTATACATAAGTCTGATGTCAATGTTTCTGGAATACTTGATTTTCTTTATTTTGAAGGCCTTAAAAAAGAGGAAGATAATGAATAATTTACTAGAGAATTCTAGTACAGAATTTGCTCCTTTCTTCTAACATTTTTGAGGGGAAAACTGTTAATAGTAAAGACATAGATTCTGGGATCTTTTTTTTTTTTTTTTTGGAATAGTTACATTAATATGCTAATGTCATCTGTGCTTTCCCAAAGAGATGTACCTGGCACAAGGGGTAAGGGGACAAAGCAAAGGTACACATGCTTTTGACTGGGATATGATTTGTCTATCTGGACATTTCTTTCTATATTCTATTCCTCTGAGAGTGCTGTATGTGATCTTTTCTTTATGATGCTCTATGAAGTCTTCATATATTTTGACAATTTTCCCTTTGTTCTTTCAGAACTACTTTGATTACTTGGTGTACTATAAGGCCATCAGTGAATATAAATTTCCTAGGGATGACCCTAGGCCAATAAGCCAATAATAATATGGGGCATATGAAGTTACAGGTCAGTGTAGAGGGTATAATGGGCTGGTCAAAATCTTGGCCCTTTTTGCAATGTGTCTCTCTCTCTCTCGGTGTGTGCATTAAAGTCCTTTGCTTGATACAGTTGTAAGACGGTGGTCGAGAGAGGGACAGAGAGAGCTATTAGTAGCTGACTTTCTCATGTCACCTGATGGTAAGATAGCCATGTTAAAAAAATAATAATCTGTCATGGTTATTACTACATAGGTAGCAAATGACAACTGACAACTATCTTTTCATTTATGTGATAATGCATAGAAAATAACTATGAGAAGAGGAGTATGTATGTAGTATAATGATGTTGGAACAACAACTTACTGCATCTCATAAAATATAACATAACATCAAATCATATCAAATCAAATCAAATCAAATCAGTACCATTCAATTTTTAAACTCATATTGTTGGAATCTCCCTTACTGTGCATGAAATAGCTGATGAACATTTAAGAAAACAACCCTTCCTTCTTTCTTGTTGTAGAGAAGATGCAGGCTATGTATTTGAGAATATGCCGCCAGCTGCAGACCAAATCCCCCAAGGAAGTCCAAACAGGTGGTTTGAATGCTAATAACAGGTGTTACTGGTTCCTGTGTCAAGGACAGACAGCTTTCTACCTCTTGTACAAATTCTGGAACCAAAATCCCTCTCTTGAAGGCAACATTTCAAAGCCAAGCAAATTCGTTTCTGTCACAGGTTGCATTCTTATTTTCACTGTAGTGCTCATTATGGTTGTAATGACACTTTTTTTTTTAAATTTGCTAGTTCGGCAGCTTACATTGTACATGTGGAATAATTAAATTTGTTTTGGCTTCCTCACATTTGCTTGCTCAATAGTCCAAATGTTGGCACTGAACGAGGAATTTTGAGTTCAAACACATCTTGGTTGAAGTTCATAATGCAAACACATATGGAAGATTTGCATCTGTGTGATATTTTTGATGTTGCTATTAAAGTTTGCTGTTAAAATAGTCCAGCTAGATTTGGAAATAGCTTTCTTTTAATGCTAACTTCATTAAATAGGATTGCAGGAAGAAGTATACTAATTTAGAAAGTATACAATGCTTTTTGCAAAACAGCACTAACCACTGAATAAGATCCTTTTTATTTTTAATTTATATAATAAGGACACTTTCCTTCCCTTGGCATCAGCAAGTTAATGCAGTGTGGTCATCCAAACTACATTTCATGGGAATGTGTGCAGCAATGGCTGACCTGCATCTTCTTGGAAATGTGGAAATGAAAGATGCATGTGATGTTTTAGTGCTTTCCTACCCATCCTGCTGCTCTGCTTAATTAGTAGCCAGACTTTCTTCCTGTCTACATGTTACCAGGGAAATATAACAGCTGTGGGGTGAAGTAAGAATGGTCACCTAGACAGAAATAGGGTTGAACTAATTTTATAAGTAGAATTGGTGGCCCCAAAATTTTTGACCTGTGGGCACATTTGAGAACTTGAGATACTATTGTGAGAACCATCACAACATATCTAATCAGTGGATCACCGATTTGGAATTCCTCTGTCATGGCCATGGATCTTAGGCTACACTGCATTCATTCAGCAAAAGTATTTGTTTTCTCTCTTGGATACTGAAATGTCTCTTAAATGACGGATCATTCAATTTAGCGAATTGCTGGTGGTGTAATACAGTTAACACTTCTTTTAAACATATGTTTTGGCAAAATCTGGAAGTTGCTTCTTTTGGAGAGAGGTTATTACACAGATAAATTTTGTGCTGAAGCAGTTATTCACTGATGTATATACTATTTTTAATTATTTTCCTGTTTAATGGAAATTGGAAGGGGAAATGGATTCTGTGCGCCCCTTTGACAGCTAAAATACTGATATTACAACACTGGAAGGGTAAACATGCAGTGCATAAAATGCAACAGACTGAAACCTCACAGTATTTTTGATGTATGAACAGGCAATGTATAAATGCGAACTTCAAATGGGTACTTATTTTGGAAATTTGTTTTGCTTTTGTTGAACCCTATCTATAATTGCTAGAAAGGCGTACATATTTCATATGAATCCATATATTTGTTTGTGTATGTGGCGGGGGGCATGTTGAGGGTGCCACTGGAGTTGTCTTCAGATGCCATGATATCTGTGAATAATGTGCTGGGGACCACTGTCATACAGAGACGCCAATGAAAAGGGCATCTCCTCACCCTTGTGCTTAGGTACGCTAATCAAAATTGTTTGCATCATGCTGGGCTTTCCTCCACCCTGCAACACATAAATGACCAACATTTGTAGATTGAGGGAAAGACACAAGATAATCATATAATATGAAATTTAGGTAAACCCACATTTCCTCTTGGATCAATAGATACACATTGCAAGGATTTAAAAGACATCCTTACCTGGGCTACTCAATGTATTATATTGAGACATCTGTTTAATATAATAATCCTGCTGTAAGGTCTATGGTATAAATTCTAGTAGCCATATGGAGTGCAAGGGCCTGTTCCTGGAATGTATATTCTATGCAGCTTGACAAAACTGTTTGTATTTCATCAAAAACATTTAGAAGATATTATTCAGGAGACATACTATTCAGGTCTGTGGTCTTTTATGTGTCCCTGAAAAGAAGTACATATAACCCCATTACTGCTATCCCCATACAACTGAAAGATTCTTCATGGTGATTTCTTGAGTATGTTTACGAGGTATGTATAGGACCTCACAAATTATCCTAACACCACAACGACTTTATATGGCTGAAGATGAACATTGAATAAATGTATTCAAGTGCCAGTGCTTAACTTATGGTTCTAAAATCATAGTTTAAAATCATCTGTAAGAGTGCACATTATATTACACATACCCCTTCACCTGCATGGTCTCACAGCACATGGTGCAATCACCTTATTTGAACTAAGTAAGTCTGGGTTCATATGGATCAGGCATGCCATTTTTGACTTCCATGATGGAAGAAATGCAGGATATAAATGAATGGATAAGGTTCTGGTAATCATACCACAGGAGGCCAGGTTTGACCAAGGAACCTCCTTTATGTAGAGTAGTGCCTTCTCAACAATGAAATTATATAGATTTTCTGTGATACATCTATCAAGTAAATGGCTATCCAGATTATTCTGGTAGCAAATCCTATGGATGTTGCCACATGAGAAGACAAAAAATTGCTTGTACAACATTATGCAAGATAGAGATAAGATTTACTTGGATTCTGACAACCTGACAAGTAGTGTAATCATGCCCATGCTATTATTTCAGTTCTATATAAACTTGTTTTATAAATAAATAACCTTTCTGAACCAGTTTCTCTTTTGTTATTGTTTCTTTTAAAATAGTCCTATTCTTAAGAATACTGAAATCACAGACATAAAACTCCATTTATATAATGTAACACCAACAGAGACTGGTGCATTGCCTGGGAATTCAGAGCTGTGGTTGGTATTGCCTTCTGAACTTGAGTCAATGTGCTTTTTATTTTCCACAGGAGCATTATTGCAACTTTAAGCATGCATTTCCAGGTTATTCTTATAATATTATTTTGTGTGTTTCTGACTTCCTCACTTAAAACTGGACTTCTCTGGCAAATATCTTACATAAAAAGATGGCACTGAAGTCAGAAGTTTCTTCTCTAACAGTAGTATTGACAAATTGGTGTGCATAAATTAAGAAGCAAAACACATACTCATCCAAATGACACTACATCTTTCTACATAAGGCAAAGCAAGAAAAATGGTTGTGTCTACTTATAACTCCTGGCAAGAACCAGAATCTTTTCTGAAAAGCACAAGAAAAACTTTCCTCACTTCATTACTTTGGGTACAACTTTACAAATGTAGACAGTCTGGAAAATTCAGTTTGGCAGCCAATCATATAGGCATACCAAAACATACTATTATAGCCAGTAATTTTTGGAGCTCTGGGTCCTACAATATCATTACCACTGAATTTTAGTAGATGCAAAGGATCATGTAGCACATTGAAACCAATGTGAAAGTATTAGCTTTCTGCACTAGTGAGATTATACAGGAAAGGGGGATACACTTCTTAGAATCAGCAGATGAAGGACAATGCTATTCAAAAGTTGGACAGTAGTCCCAGTCATCCCATCATGAAAGAGTACACTAGATTGAGAATTAAGTTAGCATGACTAGCATGATACCCACTGATTTCTGTGGGTCTACTCTAAAGTACAACTAAGTTTGAATTCAACCCAATAAATCTTGTCATTTTTCAGAAGAGTCTTCACTACCAAAAAAGATCTTTTGAATTCTCATAATTACCTGACTCCACAACTACTTCATTCTGCCACAGTGTGCTTTAGAGCAGCTCTTTGAACAGGAAAGATTGCCTACAGTAAATTATAGAATTAAGTGAAAAAGAGAGATAAAAAGTGGCACATCCATTTTCTGGGAGACATTTAATTCCCCAGTTTCATACTAAGGTATTCTTGAACTAGTCAAGATTCATAAATGACTATTCCATGCTTAACTTCAAGTTTCTTGAAAAGAATTGACCTTCATAAATGTGAATATTAGCATCTTTTAAACTATTTATCTTACTGGAGAGAAATAACCTCCTTTGAAATTACATCAGATTATCTTGGACTTACTGGCCAGTTTCCTAATCACATAGGTTGACCTTTGTAAGGTCAGTGTTCCCGTCATTTCCATGCAATACGTATGGAAATGCACACATCCCAGCATTTCTGATACAGATCCTTTCTTATCAATGCCAGCAGTAGCGGAGAAAAAGAGATCTGTGTGGAGCTCTTTCCACTCCCTTCCTTAGCAGTTCTTTCCTTGCTGGAAGCAGTGGTGGAAATGAAGCGATCTTTCTGAGGATCTTGCAGGCATGACCAGTGATACAATTAACAGGAAATTGGCCCGGGGATGGCTGTGCAGGAGTTGAGAACCGAGGGAGGATTGGGCATCTTTGGGAGGACAGACGTTACATGTGCCTCCTGATTTATATCTACACACATGAACTTGAGCACACATGAACAAGATTTTGCATGTCTAGCTTTACACTAGCTTGAACAACTGGGTTGTGTAAGTGTATTTATGTGTGACCCTATGTTTTTCTATGTGAAAACTTCTACTTGCTGCCCTTTCCCATATCAGGCTGTGTCTCTCCTCAGTGGTATTGTGTCAGGTTCAGTAATGCATTGGAGTATGAAGTCTACTAGTCTCATCTTATGACAATAAAATATACTTTTATGTTGGGAGTACAGTGTATCCTGTCTGCTGAAACCTTCTTCCTGTCTGTAGGAAGGCATTGTCTATCCCATGGGGCAAGTGTTCCTTGCCAGACAATGCAAAGCATCCCCTCACCTTCCCTTAGAGTTAGAGAAAGGAAACAGGATTGCTGCCAGCCAGCAATGAAGAGGAAAAACATGCCACAGCATTTAGCACTAATATTTACCAGAAATTCATGGTAGCTGCAATGTATTCATAGTATTTTCTATTTTCAGATAAAAGGTGACTATTCCTATCAGGTGGCAGCAGACTTTGAAAGCAGCACCCACTAAATTTATGCAGAACCTTTGTAAAAAAACAAGGTTGTATAATAAATAATGCAGGCATGTAAGAAAAGCCAATTCCTTGAATCAAAAAACTAAATTAGTATAACCTGTAATCATAAAACTGCTTGAAAATGACTGGATAGTTCTCTCTGTGTTAGTAAGGTGGTGTTCCTCATACAGTTCACAGAATTGTTGGCAAATACCTAACAAGATATATGACAAGTTGAGTCTCATCTCACATGGTACTTTCACCAGATTTTTTCTATGTGCACTTAGATTTTCTCTGAAAATTCTTTAAATCTTCGCTGTTTTGTTTTTAGAAATGTAAGAATGCTGAGTAAAACCACTGGTCCACTTTGCATTGCATTGTCTTATAGTGACTGACAGAGGCTCTTTCCCAGTCCTAGCTAAAAGTGGTAGGGATTGAACCTGGGAGCTTTCACATGCAAAGCATGTACTGTATCATTTTCCCGTAATCCTTTCCAGGAACTTAGGGCAATGGTATTTGCTTCTGCTTGTGATTGGTTGTGTCTTGGTAACCAGACTATCCACCATTATAATTCGCCACTGTGGACCAATGCAAGTGGGATAGAACCTGTACTGGTTGGTTTACTGATATGGTAGCTTAAATCAATATTTTTTCTTTGCCTAAAAATTCTCCAGAATTAGGAGATGGATGAAAAGGCTAGTCTCTGCCTAAATAACTTTCTGATTGGTTATTCTTAGTGTCCTACTGATGCCAGTGAAGTCCGGTAAATCCATGGACCTAACTGTTTTCACTATTATGCAGAAATTCCATTTCATGACAGAAATAATAAATTCCAGACAGAGGATTTCAGGGTGATAATTATACTTCTTGGGTGGTTAAAGTTACTCCACCTTAGTTGAATGAATAGATTTGCCTGCTGACAAAAATGGCAAAACTTCTTTTGGTCTCAGATGATTTTAAAAAGAGAAAGGGAGGAAAAGGGTCCTCTTGGCTGTATTTCAATATTATTTTCCAGATAAGAACAAGATAAATTCCAGATAAATTTGAGTACAGAGAATACATTTTTAGTTAAAGTTAGAATTAGCCTGGTTTAACTTACATCTTTGTTGTTTCTGAGCAGTTGCTATGATGTAATCCAAAGTGGGAAACAGCACTTTTGATAGTTTGACACTAAATAGGCCATATCAGTTAGACACATGGCCTATTCAGTTGTTATTAGAGAGCAACTGAAAAAAGAAAACAACACACAGCTTATTTACACATGGAGATTATACACAGAGTGAATTAATTTTTGTACAAGAAGAAGAATAATTTGGTATTTGTATTGATAAGATCAATATCTATCAGATAAAAACTACCCATCCTTCCATCCAGCCATCTATCCATCCGAGAGATCTGGATTTAGGTCAGTATTTACAATTAAGCTCAACTTTTGTAATGAAGGTTAAACATGATTTTCTGTTTGGGTCATGGTAATTCACAGTATTTGAAATGCTTTCTGAGCATACATAGCAAAGGGAGCCCTGAAGGACCTTGAGAAAAGGTTCGCTATTACAAAAAACAAGTTGACAGCATTGAAATAAATGTAAAAAAAAATATTGGTTATAGACTTTTTGAAAGGGTGCTCTATGTTCTGTGTCATTCAGGTGACTCTTGCCCATTCTGCAAAAGATTTGCTTTCAGTGGGATGTATGTGAAATCTGTTCCATTGAATATCTTACCCACAAAAATGGACAAGGGTTCATTTGAGAAAATGCTTCAGAAGTGACCCTGAGAGGCTCTGCAGTGTGTTTTGATTTAACACAGTAAAAACAATTAAGGCTTGATTGTAAGCAGCCAATACTATTTTTCAAATGTTCCCCTCTGCATGTACATGCAACATGTGGAAAAGAAAGTAGACTACTTCTGGTGCCTTAATCTTGTGCATCCCACAGGCCAACTTGTGCATGTTCAATGTAACATTTGAAAGTGGGCCCTAAATGCATTTAACTATTTGCCTTTAAGCTTTTCAAGTGATCAGAACCCTACACATTTGGGGTTCCTGATGTGGTGACAGGGGTGGTTCTACAATTAAGCAGAATGAGATAAAATTCTCCAATGTGAGAAGTTAGTTGGCAGCAGTGGCAGCCTCTCAGTTCTTCTTACAAACTCTCTAGTTGGTCGTACAGAGCATTGTGGCAAGGGGCGGCCTATAAATGTCTAAATAAATAAATAAATAAATTTTATGTGAGACAACCTGTCTTGAACTCTCTAAACTAGCTTGTTGTTTGAGATATGGTAGAGGATGCTATTCCATCAACAGTGTTGGAGTATGATAAAACTGCCAGTTCGATTAGCATCTGTATATCCACTAGGGAGGGGAAGCCACCTTTCCTTCACCTCAGGCAGCAAAATTTCTTGGACTGGCCCTGTCCAGTGCATGCAGCTGTTTGTGGGCAGGTTCCCCTTTCACCCATGCTGAATGTATGGGTTGAAGGGGAGGCCATGAATATTGGTGTCAGAGCTGCCAGGTATGTTGGATGTATGCGTTGTGGATTATTAGTACAATCCTAAACATGCATTAGTTTTCTTTTGCTTTTTCTTTAGATGAGTTATATGGACTAGAAATGGAAATGCATTTTGCAACACTTATTTAAAAGATTGTTTGTTTTGTTTTCCATTTTGCTGAGCAAGATAATTTAGGTTTTTTTTAAAAAAATGATGATTCATCTCAATCATGATTTCTGTTTGGAAGGTTACTGCTGTTTTTGTTATTCTGTCTTGTTGCATTATATTAACTATTGGAAGCTGTCTTGAGAAATGTTTTGTCCATAAAGGCAAATTATACATATTTAGCATGCACTAGCTAAATGACCAACATGCCCTGTGATAGCCATGATTTATATTTTGACATGAAGCCCAGTTCGGTCATATGTGTGAATCAGAACTAGCTTATGAATTATTCCTATTGTGCTCAATGGCATCTAATCCTCATCTTTCCCATGATAATGGTCCAACCCCATCCTCCTAGGATCAAGTTTGCATCCAGCCCTTATACTATATACCTGTTTAAAAGTTGAGCCAATTGACATGGTGATTTTAGCATGTGCCACTTTGTCATGTGAGCCACATTCCCACATGATGTATAGCTGCAGTTAGACAACCAATGAGTGACCAGCTACAATGTGCAGTAGATTCCTAGGTACCATGGGCTGATTTGGGCATCTTTCGAATTGCCCCTTCAGCTACATTCTGTTCACATTATTAATAAGAAGAGACCTCTATGCTTAAAGGGGGCAGTGAGGCCACACTGCTAGTTCCACACCTGAAATTGTAGGGCTTTCCATCCTGTGTCATCTGCATATTATTATAGGTGGGAAGGCCTACAGAAGGAAGATTCACAAGTTCTGGAAGCCCATTTATAAAGAATGCATGGAAGGCTACATGTGAAAGCTCCGTGCATGTAGTTTTCTCCCCATGCCGATGTCCACACACAAGGTGTAGATTTTATATGGGGCTTTGCATGCAGGACAGGTGGCATTGCCCCACTGCCTTTTCTACTTGTGGAGGCCTTTCATGTTACTGCAGTATGAAGGGGGGTTTGGATTAGATAGAAAAATGGATATCTATGCCTGAGAATTCTTTTAATCAAGAGTACTTTCCCCTGTTGCTTTCCTCTTTCCCTCCCATTGTTTTCCTCTTCGGGCTTTTAAATCAAACATTGTGTCGGATTAATGAGGGCAAAGATTACTAGGAGCATTAAGTTCAAGAGCAAGGTTGCTTATTTGTTTAAGGAAATTGTTTTCTGAATGTTTCTCTATATATTGACCCACATGGCTGGACTGAAGTACTGCAGCACAGTCACTGGGCTATATGAATATTGTTTTGACAGGAAAGAATGCTGGTAAACAGCAGAACAAACTAATCAAAATGTCTATGTACTTCAGAGTAATTCCACATTTAGAAAACCATTCTCATAATCTTGACTTGTGGGGAAATACCTCTTGCAGGAGGTTTGCAGGACACAATGTTTTAGCCAGATTTAAATAGCAATGGCTGAGAAGCCCCTGAAGAATTCGTTATAATGAGTTCTTTAAAAAGTTTAGCAAAGTGAAGGAGATTCTCTTCATGACATGCACATTTCCCAGACATGATATGTACGTTATTTCCTATTGTGACAAATAAATAAAAAAGGATTTTGGTTGTTCCCTGCTCCCTATGTTCCAGTCCAGAGATGTTTTATACTTCAAACTGTGGTGTGTACGTAAACTTGTGTGGATGGAATATTTACCACCATACAGTATAAATAGAGGGAATGAGATTTGGGCCACCATAGATCATCTGGAAAAACAGCTGGACCTTTTGAGTAATCTTGTCAAATGTTTAAAAATACCTTGAGGATTTTTGTTTTTGTTTTAAAGCATTCAACAGGAATGCTCAAAACCCCCTTCCATGCATCTATTATGTGTCCAACTCTCTTGCTTTCCTTGGGGGTTGGGGGCACAAACACATTCTTGAGGTAATAGGCATTGGTGACAGGATGGCTGTATAAGGGAGAATGTGAGCACCATTTTAAGCTGAGTCCAGCTCAAAGATGGAACCAACTCCAAATGAGGCCAGACTATTGGAGTTAAGGTAGTTTGGATTTTGAGCTCTCCACAATCAAATCTTCATGCCATCAAGAGATTACAACTTTATGTTTAGGAATAGAAACTTTCATTGGGATGAGATGCTATTAGGCCACTACTATCCTGAATTATTATCCTGTAACTGTACATTTTAAAGAATCACTTTTTTCCTCTCTAACAAACCTCTTCAACATTATTACTACATTAATGTTCACAAATATTTTTTCGCTTTCTTTCCCTGTAAAATCACTGTAGTAGAAAATAGACTGTTTTTCATCATTTCAGTCTCTCTTGCATATTGCTTCCTCTATTATTTTCTGCACTGGCTAGTATCTCCCCTTTGCATTTTGGTAGTTGTGCAAATCATAGACAGGAGCTAGTTAAGGAAAGCTTGTGTGGATGCTTCCAAATGTAAGTGCCTGGTCTTACAGCTCTTATGCCTGTCTGCTAGCTTTACACATTTTCTTGTCTTTTTGAGCTACCAAAGGAGAAAATGGGGTGGGGTGGGGGAGCAGAGGAAGCTAGTGACAAATATATGTGTGCAGGGGACAATATCTCTCCCTTAGTGAAATGATCCTCTTAGTTTTCAGCACCGAAGTGCCATTTCTTAGTGTACTCCACCTTTTCAGCATGTTCCCAACTCTTCAGCTTCTTCAGATATGGGAGATATTAATTCTTCTTGAGTCTAGGATGTGTCTTTTGTGGGTGGGGAACTTGTGATAGTGGGACATTAAATCTTTGGACATGGTGGTTACATAATGGGCATGTTGACTGCATGGTAAATTGCTTGCCTAGATGGGAAAATTGTGGGCATTGTGCATTGTTTAGATAGCTTTGTAGATAGTGCTGATGTGGAGTCAGTGGTCATGGTCTATGTTGGTATCAGTGAAATGGGGAAATGTATTCAATAGGTCTTGAAAACCAAATTTAGGATGTTGGGTTGAAATCTAGGATCTCTAAGGTGTTTTTTTCTGAAATGCTACATTTTCCATTTGTAGGGCCAACTAGAGAGGTGAGGTGGAAGAGTCTCAATGTGTGGATGAGATGGCAGTGTAAGGAGGACTGTTCAAATTTGTTAAGCAGTGAAGAATATTTTGGGACAATCTGGGACTGTACAAGAGGGACTGCCTTCACTTGAACCAAATGAAATCAGACCAAACAGCTTTTAAACTGAACCCTTGTAGAAAGCTGACAGGAGCTGGGAAGTATTTGGTTGAGGTTAAATCATTTCTAGGAGATGAAGATGGAAAAGCTTCTGATTGCCCAAACATAGCAGAAGAAATAGAGTATATGAAGAATCATGTTAGCTGTTCCAAGAGTCCTAAGTGCCAAAACACAGAAACTGAATACTAGAAACTAGAATACTAGAAACTAGAATAAGTACTAGAAACCCCCAAGCTAAAATAGGAGATTTGCAGTGCTTGAGGTAACCCTTGTTAAAATGGGAATAACAGAAAGCTGGTGGAATGGAGAAAACCAGCTCAGTCATCTCTGGATATAAATCCTATAGGAAGGATTAGGAAGGGCATGCTGGAGGAATTGTTGCTTTGTACATCAGAGAAGGCAGACTCCAATAGACTCAAAACCTAAAAGGGTTGACTCTTCCATAGAACCACTGTAGTTGCAATACTCAGCTCTAAAATTAATGTAGTGCTAGGAATATATTATTGTGCCCAATTCTAGAATGTTCATGGTAATCTTGAGGTGGAAAATGAAATCAGGTAGGTCTCCAAATGAGTAAATGTGGTGGTAATGTGTGATTTTATTTGTTCTCTTACTGACTAGATAAATGCACATTTGAATCATACCAAAGCGGTTAAATTTCTTGATGCCCTAAATGACTGTGCTCTGGAACAATTGATAATGGAACCAACCAGGCAATCCTGTATTAAATCCTAAGTGGTTCTGCCCATGAGATGCAAACTTTATTGAATCATTTGGAAACAGTGACCACAGTGGTATTAGATTTAAAGAGATTTAAATGGAAGATTGCCTAAGAGGCCATACACAGTCACATTTGATGTCAAAAGAGGAAACTTCTCTATAATGAGGGGCATAATAGTAGAAACACCAAGGCCACCAATTAAAACAAATCTTTAAATATATCAGAAGTAGAAAACCAGCTGAGGAAGAAGTTGGGCCATTGGACAGTAATGGGGTTGAGGAGCACTAAAGGAGATAAGGCAATTGCAGAGAAGCTGAAGGAATTCTTTTCATTTGCCTTCATTGCGGAAAAAAAAGGTCAGACACCTGTTCCTGAACTTATGCATTCAGGAAAGGAGTCTGAGCAACTGAGGCAGATAGCGATGACAAAGATGAAGTTCCCAGCTTTCTGTACAAGTTTAAGGTCAATAAATCACCAGACATAGATGGTATCTATCCTAGAGTTCTCAAATGACTTTTTATCTCTCTTCCATGATACTAGAACCCAGGTTTTTCCATGAAGCTGATTGATGGGAGAATCAGGAGAGATATTAGGAAGGACTTCTTCATACAGCACATACTTAAACCATCTACGTCACCTTCATGGGATGTATTGATGACCACTGATTTAGAGGGCTTTAGAAAGGGGTTGGACAAGTTCATGGAAGCCACCAGTGACTACTAGTCTTAACAGACTATATGCCATCTCTGGCATCAGAAGCAGTATGCTGATGTACACCAGTTGCTGTTGAAATTGGAGGGATTGCACTCATGTTCTACTTGTGTGTTTCCCATGGGCAGTTGGTTGACCTCTGTGTGAAAGGATTGCTGGATGGACACCTGGTGTGTCTCAGCATGCCTCTTATGTTCTTGGCTCCTTTTTTTAGTCTTTTATTACTGCACCTACTACAATTCCAGCGGTATAGAGCTGGTATGGTGTAATGCTTAAGGGTATGGAACTGGATGTCAGTCATGGGTCAATCACAGACTCTCAGTCCAACCTACTTCACAGGGTTGCTGTAAAGATAAGATAGGAGGAGACTTAGGTTAGCCACTTTGTGTTCCTTGAAAAGGAAAAAAAGCAGGCTATAAATAAACAAACAAGTAAATAAAATTTCCCTGACAACTCAAAACAAAACAACTGAAGCCCGAGAAGTTGGTTATGTGGAACAGAGTGAATACTGCTCCCTGTCTGCCCCCACTGTGGTGTGTGCTGATGCTGTAGTACATGTAGTTTCCCATTCCATCTCTTTACAACAATTTAAAAAATTGTCAGGAATATTTTTGCATTTTTTGACCTGGGAAGTAAGTGGAAAGGAAATGTATGACTGGAAATAAATGGAAGGGAATTTCACTAAAATTTAATGGCTGGGAAGTAAATGGACAGGAAATGTGAGCAGCTGAAATTCATGCAAGTACACAGGTTTCCTGTCCATTACTTCCCGGCTCTTATGTTTGCACTAATTTCCTCTTCATTTACTTCCCAGCCATTAAATTTGCATACATTTCTTAGTTCTATTAAGAACTTTCAGGGAATAAGACAAAAAGGAGCTCCAAAAAGGAGCTGTGGAATCAGGGGGAGTTGCAGCGGGGCAGGAGAAAGTAGTGGCCGGTGGAAGACTGGGTGGATTCTCATGGAGGAGGGCAAAGCCAATCGGAAGGCCATGGGATTGATTTGGGAGAGATAAGGAATGTTCCAGCGTGTTTGTGGGCTAATTTGCAAGAGGGCACCGAAAGGGGAAGAAATTCAGGGGACAACCAGACCCAGTTGCCGACATGCAGAGGAGTTCCGGGCTGTCTGTGTTGGTCAGCAACTTCCTTATAGGTTGCCTTGGTCTTGTCCAATTGTTGTTTGAGTACGGACTGTACTGAGGCCAAGTCGTGCAGGAAATTTCTGGCAGCGGGGACGGACAACATTGGAAGTGCTGAAGCAAAGGCCCAAGGATGGTAACCAAGGTTTGCGAAGAAAGGTGTTTGACGGATAGAGACATGGACGGAGTTGTTGTACGCGAACTCTGCCAATGGGAGAAAAGAGAGCCAATCATCCTGTTGAAAGTTCACATAACAGCGGAGGTATTGCTCGAGTGTTGTGTTGAGACGTTCCGTTTGCCTGTCAGTTTGTGGGTGGTGAGCTGAAGAGAGGCGCAGGTCAACCTTGAGCAAGGTCAGGAGTTCCCACCAAAATTGGGATGTAAACTGACTGCCTCTGTTGGTAATTAAAGTGAGAGGCCACCCATATGCCTTATAAATATGATGGACGAATAGGAAGCCCCGTGCAGGGGATAAAGTGAGCCATCTTCGTGAATAGGTTTGTGATGACTAATATGGTGGTGAAGCCACTCGATCTGGGCAAATCAGTAATGAAGTCCATCGAAATGGTGTGCCAGGGCCCAGGAGGGGTTTCTACTTGGTGGAGTAGTCCTGGGGGTTTTCCCGGTTGGCGTTTGGTGCATTGGCATGTGGGGCAGGAGAGAACGTACGATTTGATGTCATGGTACATGCGGGGCATAGTCTCTGGAGAGGGCATGCAGCATTTTGTAAACTCCGAAATGTCCCACGGACGGGGAGTTGTGGCATTGCTGCAAGATTTGTTCTCGGAGTGGTAATGGAACATATGGAACATGGTTGTAGAGTAGGATGTCATCCTCAAATGAGTAGGAGGCAGGAAGGGTGCCTGTCCTCCTCTATTCCCTCTTCATCTGGATGAGGGGGTCAGTTTGTTGGACTTGGTGGAGGTCAGCATTGCAGGAGGTGGAGATGGTCGCTGTGGCTGCCATTTCAGGTTGCAGTATCAGGGTTGGGTCAGGCTGCACTTTGTTGTCACCGAAGTATTCGGGTTTCCTGGACAGAGCGTCAGCCAGGAGGTTTTTTGAAGGAGGTATATATTCGATGCGAAAGTGAACGTGGGCGAAGAATAGAGCCCATCGTGCTTGCCTTTGGTTGAGTATTTTGGCAGAAGCGAAATGGACTAGGTTCTTGTGATCCATTTGGATGAGGACCGTGTGTGGAGAACCTTCAAGCAAATGTCGCCATTCCTCTAAGGCAGCTTTGATCGCTAACAGTTCCTTCTCCCAAATCGTGTAGTTCCGCTCTGAACTTGAGAGTTTGCAAGAATAGAAAGCCACTGGTTTGAGGTCAGTGATGGCCCCATTTTGTGGTTGTAGGAGAACCACTCCAATGGCTTTGTCAGAGGCATCAGTTTGTAGTATGAAAGGTGCGGATGTGTCGGGATGAATCAGTTGGTGTTCTGAAGTGAATTGGCATTTCAAAGTGTCAAACGGGATGCGGCGTTGGGTTGCCAATTCAGGCGGCGTCCTCTGTCCTTCAAAAGGTCCATCAATGGCGCAGTTAAGTGTGGGAAGTGCAATATGAACTGACGATAGAAGTTTGTGAATCCTAAGTAGTACAAACTACTTTTGTAGTTCTATTTTTGTCTGCAGCAGTTGCCAGGATAGGACTGCTCGCACCTTCTTAGGGTCCATCTGCAGCCTGTCTGGGGAAATGTGGTAGCCGAGGTACAGGAGGGAGGTGGTGTGGAATTCACATTTTTCCAGTTTAGCAGAGAGGTGGTGCTCTAACATGTGTTGCAGAATGGCTTGCACATGGCATACGTGAGACTCAGGGTCGTTGGAAAAGATCAACAAATCATCCAGGTAGGCGATCAAGAAGTCGTCGAGAAAATCGTGGAAGATCTTGTTAATCAATCTGTAAAACAATTGTCCCGAGTTCACAAGGCCAAAAGGTGTTACCAAAAATTTGAAGGTGCCAAATCGAGTTGAGAACGCTGTTAAATGTTCATAGCCAGGGCAGATGCGCAGCAAATTGTAGGCGTTGTGAAGGTCCAGTTTGGTAAAAATGCGTGCTTGGCCCAGGCATTCCAAAATCTCTGAGATTAGTGGCATGGAGTGCATGTTGGGAATGGTGATTGTGTTCAAGTGGTGGTAGTCAATACAAACTCTAGATTCCTCAGAATTTTTTCGAGGCACGATGATGGGAGTCGCTGAAGTGGGTGATGAGGACGGACGGATGAAGCCCTTTTTTAAATTGGTGGATATGAAGTCTTTGAGGACCTGGAGCTCTTTAGGTGACATGGGTCATAGTTTGCTGACTGGGAGGGTTGCTCCTGGTTGTATGTGGATTTCCATGTCACATGAGCAGTGAGGGGGCAGCTTGTCTGCCTCCTGTGGGTCAAAGATGTTCCAGAAGTCTTGGTATTGTGGAGGGAGGGCGGTGGTGGAAGGCGGAGCGGAGGCAAGAGGAGTGTGGGCTGTAGGATCACTGCAGTGCTGCGAACAAAATGTGGAATTGAAATGTATCTGCCCCAAGTCCCAAGATATCTGGGGCTTGTGTTTGATCAACCAGTCCATGCCAAGTACCACAGGGTACTGCAGGTCTTTCATTAATAAAAAAGCTGTTTGTTCACAGTGTTTGTCAATTTGTAGAGAGGGGGGAGAATTGCCAGGAGGAAGAGTCCCCTTGCAGGGGACATTTCTGGATAGAGTCCACCTGGCAGTATTGACGTAGGAAAGCAGTGTTTCATAGCAAATTCTTCATCCACAAAGGAAGCAGTAGCACCACTATCAATCGGTGCTGTGGATCGAATTGCAGGCTGTGGGTGTGCCTGCAAAGTGGTGTTGACCAGCAGGTGTCAGCATAGGAGTTTTTTTTGGGGAGAGGCACCCTTGTGATTTATGGACAGGTCCCAGTATCACGGTGCTTAACGACCCTGGGACTGGAAGTTTCCTGCCTGCTTCCTCAAAGACAAGACCAAGTCAGATGGCTGTTATGTCCACAGACAAAACATGGTCTGGTTGGGTGGCGGCAAGCTCTATCTCCCCTTGGAATGTGAGGCCTGGCAGCTCCCAGCTGCATTGGCTCAGGTTCTGGCTCCGGCTGAGGTGTTGCCACGGCAACGTAGTTATCAGGCAGGAGTTGTTGGGGCCTAGATTCCACACGCGGGAAGCATCTTTCTTTAGTTGGCGGCAGGCCAGTGCGGCATTCCTGCTTAGCTCGGGCTCTCTCAGCCTTGCATCAATCTGTATTGTCAGAAGCATCAACTGCTACAAAGTTGTTGGCATTGACGTGCAGACTAAATTATCCAAAACCTGCTCCCTCAAGCCTTCATGGTATTGTACCATTAAGACCTCCTCGTTCCACCCCAAGTCATTCATAAGGAGTTGGAATTTAGTCGTATATTCAGTGACTGAGGCATGCCCCTGTTTAAGACGCTTTATCTCACGTATGGCCATTTCTTTGCAAGATTCTACACCAAGGAACTCTCCCAAGGCATCCATAAATGTTGAGGCTTTATTTAACATGGGGTCTCATGCTATCAGCAGTGCAGTTGACCAGTGGGCTGGGGCCCCTGTGAGTTGATTTATTAAAAAGCCTACCTTTGTCTTTTCATTGATGAAGTCATTAAGGTGTAGGTTAATGTAGAGTTCACATTGAGCTTTGAAAGTCATAAATCCTTCCTTCCTCCCGTCGTATTTTGAGGGGAGGCTCCACCGGGCATCGTCTTAAATTCAGCTCTTGAGCTTGTGTGGGAGCTGCTGCTGTTTGCTGCTTAGCACGAAAATTATCCAGCTCAATCTGCATAGATTCCATCCGTTGAATTGTCTCTGCATATTTCTTTCTCAGAAGAGTGTTTTCATATCGCAGGCTCTGGACCTCACGAGGAACTTGGGCAGCTGTATCCATCGTTGTGACTGCTCAAGGGTGGAAAAAGAAAAATAACCAATAGAGAGAGAGAGAGAAAAGTCCTTTGCCTGGCTGTGTGGGCTAAAACGCTCTTGTTTATGGGGGAGCATTTGACTTAGAAGATAGCAAGCTGTTGTAAGGTGTCAGCTCACAGTTGTAAATGACCCACACTTATGCAGGCCATAAAACTAACGTCTTTTATTGCTACTTTTCTACAAGATTTATGATGCTACGAATAAACTCTACTGTAATGACCTTTACAAGTTGGTTGCTATCTTCTTAGTGATGTCCCTCAGGGGACATCACATGTGGGATTAGCTTTCTTTGTCCCACCTTTCCCCCCTGAGATGGGACAAAGCCTCCTTTTGTTCCGATTGGCATAAGCTACGTCTAAGAGTCGCGTGAGATATATCTATCCCATCTCCTGCATCTTCTGTATCTTGTTCAGAAGACTCAGCATCAGGAGGAAGGGGGGCATCCTGCCCACGCTCTTCAGGGGCAGAACGTGTAGTGTCTTTTCCCTCAGGGCTCTTGTGGTTGGACAGAGGCTTGGCTGTTTGCCCAAGGTGTAAAGGGTCAGGAGGAGGGATGGCTATCTGTTCAGCTACTCCCAAGCCAGGTTGTGGAAGGGTCACTTGGCCACAGGGCCTCAAGTATAAGTCCTCTGTTCTGATGTCTGATTCTCTCTTTGGGTGTTTGACTCTTCCTTGTGAGGTGCTGCCTCTGTTGAGGCGTCAGGCACGACACATACTTTTGTGCTTTTGAATTGCGTTACCAGGTCACCTCCTTTCTCTTACTGTGATTTCTCCCCGGTACTTTCAGCTTTGTGCAAATTAGGCTATATGCAAATTCATCTCATCAGTTTCCTTGTTGATATCCTACTCCATTTATAGCAATGTTTGACAGCTGAAACAGACATGGGAATTGAACAGGCATGGCTACACATATTACATGAGCACTTGTATACTTGCAAAAGATTATCACAAAATGTAGTCCCAGTTGTGCACTTTTGAGGCACCAAAAAGCAGCTGCAGCTGCCGGTGAATGAAAAGGAGTAGCAGTTGCAGTGAGGAGAGGGTGTCAGGATGGATATCACCACAAAGTTCCATTGAAAGGAAGGACAGGCTATTAATTTTGAAAAGTCAGGGCAAGTTGGGCATACTGTAGGCTGTTCTGCGAGCAGCCATGGCTTATCTGTTGAATGGCTCAGCATAACATGCAATTTCCATGGGCAGGCTAACAAAATAAGACACCTCTTTTAGAATATGCTGGTTCTGTCAGACTGCAGATGTGACAAACATGCACACCCAGTGAAAGAAGAGCTATTCCATTTCATTCCTTCCTGAAGGGACCTTATTGGCCAGCTTTCATGCATCTGATCCCATAATCTCCATAGGAAGATTTCCATAGGAAAAAGTAGGCAACACCATGCTATGGAAGATATTCTTGATGTAATAAATGCACATCTTGTTTGTTTGACAACCATCACTTTCATGAATAGAATAGAAATCCTGGGGTTTTTTTTTATTTATTTAAACAATTTTTATGCCACCCCATTTGCAAAAAGCCTCGGGGTGGCTTACAACATTAATAAATAAACATAAATAAACAGTTATATAATTAAAGTTAAAAAACCGGAAACATCTCAGCATGTACATAAAAATCCAATAAATACAATCCATAAATTAACAATTAAAATAACTTCTAAATAAAAAGGTCTTGGCCTGGTGCCGAAAAACAAATAACAATTATTTATGCCTTTAAACTAACTTTTACACATTTATTAATTTTCTTGCAGTATTTATATGTTCCCAACATTCTCTGAGTAGTTAATAATAAATTTTTATTTTAAATATTAAAGCAACTTAAAAATCAAAGCAGAATATTCCCTCTCCAGCTGAGCACATCTGGGAAAGGCAGTTTCCAGGCATTGCTTTGCCTATGCAATTAAAACATAACAGTTGCTCCCTGTTCCATAAAATTATTGATATTCTGAACTCTTAAATTTAAACAAATTGCTGAATGAAAGTGAAGTTTTGGGGAAGAAGAGGGGCCAGTCAAACACAAGCAGTATGGATGAGTTCTAGTGTTCTATATGGAGCAGTGAGCAGAAGCCTATAGGTTTAACCACAGATGACAGCAACTGCATCTATAGTTTCTCTCTGTGGAGCATGTACAAGTGGGGTCACCCGGCCAACTTGCTTTGAATTATGGGCTTTATTGCAAAGGGAAAATGCTCAATTCTTCAAGGAAAGTGTTTCAGACAGCCATGATATTGTGTGACCAATCTACTATATCACATAACAAACCCTAGTTTTATTCAGAATGTGTATGGCTTGGATCGGTGCATGCAAGCAACAGGGAATGCTTTTTAGCATTTCCTCCTGTAGGCAGTATGGATTGAAATGATCAATAGTGCCAGGCGTGTATCATGACCATACATATCCCTGTTCTGAGACTTCCATGGAGGGCTAGGAAATCCCTGTCATGGTCCATCACAATTAAGCAATCACTTTTCCTGGGAACCTTTACTGGCAGGTTGATACAAACTGTTGGAGTAGCAAGTGGACTTTTTTAAAAACACGCATTTCTTCTTTTCCACTGTTTATTTAGAATAAGCTGAATTGTCAAATCCTGTAAAAAAGTCTTTCATAACCTGGTGCACACTAGATGTGTTGGACTGCAACTTCCAGCATCTCCTAGCAAGCCATGGGGAATGCTGGCATTGTTCTAGTCCAAACACATCTGGAGGGGGATGGACCAGATTGGAGAAGGCTGATATAAAGGCAGCCACCACAACTTTCCTGTAAACCATTGCTTACTCATCTTAAATATTGGTTATTTATTAAAACAAGATGGGGACAATGTTCCTAACTGCAAGAAACAGAAAAGGGAAATTTCGTATAAATTAATCCTGTTGCAAGTGCAGTGAAAACAAATATCTTGGTTCCCCCCCTTCCCCTTTACCCCCCCTTTTTTTTGGACAAAGGCAGTTTTAACAGATATGGAAATGAAGCAATTAGTTTTGCTAGGTATAGGATAGTATATCTCTTTGTGAAAATAAAGAGAGAAAGAACAACTAAGTACTGCATAAATTTTGAAAGAGTGTAATAGCTTACAAATATGACCAGGGCATTACTTGAATTAAGAATCTTGTAAAAACTTCACTGTAAACCTTTACAGCCAGGAGTCAGTTGTAAACATTCATTGCTACAACCTTTGCACTGTATGCTGCACTGTTATTCAGTCCATGTACTTTGATTTAAGTGGATTGTTGTGTCCAGGCTGTAAGCTTGGTGCATATGTACACACACATACATACACAGAGAAAAAAATGCAGCTTTGTGAAAATCTTAAATAAGCCAACCAGATGGGTGCCAAACAGATGTTTGACTAGAACTGCCATAATCCCCATCCATTGGTCAAGGTGTTTGGCAGGTGTTGCCAAAACAATTTGAGGATACCAGATTGATATAGACTGAGTTAAAGAGTTAAATCTTCCACTGACCAAAAAGTTACAGTTTTATTTAATATGGAAAGATACAGGAAATAGTATAAATTAGCTATTTTTCAAGAAATACCTCTCCTCCCCCTCCTCTCCCTCTCCTCATACTCAGATTTAACTTCCATGTTAAGACTAATACAAGTCAAGATGTACAAGAAATACAGTGTTGATAGCTGTAATTACCCTGATTTATAGGATTTCATGTAGATGTCTTCTGATTCCATCATCATAGCTTGAGGATGTGTTCTCAGCCATTTAGATTATCAGTGCTGTTGTTACCCTTAAAAGGAAAAACCTGACACAGGTATCATAATAACATCGGAGATGCTACCAGATGGCACTATGTCTTGAATTACAAAGGTAAATGGGACAAGGAAAGGCTATCAGTATCGGCAAAAGAAAATACCTGCTTCTATTTATGTTTGGTGTAGAAACTGAAAATTATTCATCAGTGTAGGGTAAATCTACTTCCAACAGCTAACAGTGATTTAGTGGAGGAACCATACTGAAGGGTAGAGCACATGCTTTGCATGGAGAAAGGCTCAGGTTCATTTCTCAGCATCTTCAGGCAGTGCTGGGAAGGAGTCCTGCCTGGAGAGCAGCCATCAGTGTTGACAATATTGCACTAGATGAACCAGTGGCCTGACTCATTATACAGCAGTCTCCTATATTCTTAGTGGCAACTGTACATTAGGTATTGCCTATTTGATTATAAATACCTATCTTCCTACGCCTATAAACTTATATTTAGTTATCTATAACACTATTTCAAAAAGTAGTTCTGATGTACAGACTGCCATTTTGGCATTATTTTCTTTATGCAAAGAGCTGTACCTTTGTTATACATTCTGGCTGGATCTAGCTTGGCCATTGCATGAATGGAAGAGTTCCAGTTTGTTGGTGGATGCAGCACTGAGATGATCTTTGCCCATTCCCTATTTCCCCTGCAATGTGTTATGTTGGTACAGCAGATGCCATAAAAGAGCAGAGGAGCCCGCGAAAATGTAGCTAAGTACCAATTCTTCAGACCCAAAGAGACAACAAACATCTTAACATGATATACCAATGCCAGAAGTTAGGGGAGCAGGTAGGCTTTCCAAGTGAAGGATAAACTGGTTAACAATTAGAACACAGTGTACACTTACTCAGCAAAACACAATATTGATGATTCATTATTGTAACAAGATGCATATTTTAATACAGGTAAAGCCTACCTCCATACCTTTACTTGTAGTTTTTAAATTCCAAATGTCTATTATCTCACCAATTACCTGCTGATGGAATAGGAAGCACATTTTGTTGTAAACTCACTTCCACAGAATAATAGATTGATGTGTGCACATTTAAAAATTCCTGCAAAATCTGGCAAGTAAGTATTAAGAGCAAATTTTTTGGAATCCCTGATGACTTTTTTAAATATTCGGTGCCTTTTGAGTGGTGATCAGATAGGTAACTAGTTCATACTAATAAAAAGCCAAACTACTTGAAACTGCTGACAAAACTACTGACAAAACGTGATCCACTGGAGAAGAAAATGGCAACTGACTGCAGTATCTTTGCCATGAAAACACCATGGACAGTACCGAAAGGCAAAAAGATATGACACTGGAAGATAAGCCCCTCAGGTCAGAAGGTGCCCAATATGCTACTGGGGCAGAGCAGAGGGCCAGTACTAGTAGCACCAGAAAGAATGACGTGACTGGGTCAAAGCCGAAAGGACACTCAGTTGCAGATGTATCTGGTGTTGAAAGGAGAGTCCAATGCTGCAAAGATCTATACTCCATAGGAACCTGGAATGTAAGATCCATGAATCAAAGCAAGCTGGATGTGGTCAAACAAGAGATGACAAGACTGAACATCGACATCTTAGGAATCAGTGAACTAAAATGGACAGGAATGGGTGAATTTAATTCAGATGACCATCAGGTATACTACTGCAGGCAAGTGGATGATATTTTCCTGGTGAGCTCCCTTACAGACTTCCAGTTCTTGCTTTCCCAACTGCCCACACTGAAAATTTAACTCTGGTTCAGATTTGGCTCATGTGGGTTTATCCAAAGTAGATTGTAGTGACAGTGTTTACCAATTCAGTGTCACAATTTCTTCCTGCTTTCCAGTTTTCTTTCCTATGCTTCTGTGCAACTTAAAAGTAAGGTAGGTTACATTACAAGGCCCTTCATGGTTTTCCTTAAAAAAAAAATGGCTGACTCTTTAAATAAATGAGAGAGGGAAATTGGTAGTTGTGTATGTGCTGACGAGATTCATTGAACTGAAGCCAGAGATATGAAATTTGAGGAATTATGGAAAAAAGTGCAACTTGGCCATCTTTATTCCTTTGCACTGAACATAAAAGAGGAATGACTAGTTACCTTTCCACTTTTTTCCTCCTCTTCATGCATTTGTGTGTCTGCACGCATGATTGTGCTTGTATGCACGTTTTTTGGGGGGGTATACTTGTTGATTACAGTTTCCAAAGTTGTTGTCACAAGATCAAAAACTAGAATAGATAACAGATAGTTCTAAAATGACGGGCAATGTTTGTTTGTCAGAATTTCCTCTGCTAAAATATGGTTGTTGTTGGCTCACTCTTGGCTGTTTGACTGAAGACCAATCTGTCCTTCCTGGCATGATTCACCTTCCAATTAGCTTCTCAGTGAAGCCACACACTGGTGACTTACATAAGCTTTACATAATCTCTGAGCAGTGCCACCTTTTCATGATTCTCATCCTATCAGGGTACACCAACATGTCTTTTGTCCATTTTTAGTGGGTGCTTTATATCTTGCAACATCCTTTTAGATGCAATGTGATCAGAGTCCATCACTTTGGAATGTTAATTGCTCATAAAACGTGAAACTCTTCAATACTTTACCTCAAGTGATGTAATTATTTGACATTTTCTAATGTCAAATAATGAACTTCTGTTTGGATCATCTTATGCTGCTGTCTCTAGTATAAAGAGAGGGAGTGACACATATGAAAGAACTAGAAGCGGATGGACAAACATTGCAATCAAAAGGAAATTAAGATGGTTGTCAAAACATAGTGCCTTGAAAAGTACAAATAAATGATCTTTTCTGGGCAAGCATACAAGAAAAAAGTCTATTTAGACAAGTGTGCTTCTTAATGATATCTATAATATGATAATCAAAAAAGACAACTACAACCCCTACTTTACAGCCTTCCAACTTTGTACTTCTTCCTCTTGTGTTACCTTTCACACTTGGCATAACCTTCTACACTTTCTGTCTATATGCCAGATGATTTTTCTTACCCTATTTACATCTCCATTGAACAAATTACAATTTATTGAAGCTATTCTATGGACTTTTAGCAGCCCAAAGTACAGCCATAGCATATGAACTGATGGTGATGCTCATTTTAGCGTGGGTAAAGATTTAAGAGTCTGCAGCTATATAATTGGTGCTCCAGAGTTGCCTTACTTATTGCATTTTAACATGTTTGAAGACTTACAGCATCATCCTAAGCATGTTTACTGAGAAGTAATGCCCACTGAGATCAACAAGACATTCCTAAGTAGGCTTGCACAGGATTTCAGGAACATTGGAAACTGGCCTATGCTGAGTCAGACCATGGCTCCTTCTAGCTCACTATTGACTCTCCAGTATTACAGACCAGAGCCTTGTCAAGCCTTCTCTGAAAATACTAGGGTTTGGAACTGGAACCTTCTGTATGAAAGACATGTACTTTTTCCTGAGCTATGGCTCTTACTCCAAATCAGCAGAAGCCTGATTTAAACATGCCACCTCACATGTATGTAAGAAAAGCTTACCTATGTTGCATACCACATATCCAATGTCTTATTTAAACCATGTTGCTTTAGAATCATAGAATAGTAGAGTTAGAAGAAGTGAATAAGGCCATTGGGTCCAACTCCCTGGTCAATGAAGGACTCTTAAGTTAAAGCATTCCTAACAGATGGCTGTCAAAAGGTACTTGGCTTCAATGACAACTTGCTCTAACATACAAGAGGTTCTTCCTGATGTTCAGCCAGAATCTGGTTTCCTGTAACTTGAGGCCATTATAACTTTGGGATGATCAAGAAGAGATTATGGCCCTTTTCTGTGTACCTGAAGAGTACTATTATAGCTGTCCTCAGTTGTCTCTTCTGAAAGTTAAACATGTCCAGGTATCCCTGTTCCTCATAGGGCTTTGTTTCCAGTTCCCAGATGATCCTTTCTGCTCTCCTATGAACCCTTTCCAGCTTGTCTGAATCTTTTAAAACTGTGGTGCCCAGAACTGGACACAGGACTCCAGCTGAGGCCTAACCAGTGATAAGTGAAGAGAACTAGTACTTCACAGGATTTGGAAGTAATACTTCTATTGACACAGCATAAAATAGCATTTGCCCTTTTTGCAGCTGCATCACATTATTGATTCATATTCTGTGATCTACAATACTTCCAAGATCCTTCTCACTTGCAGTATTGTTGAGCCAAGTATTCACCATCTTGTAATGATGCATTTGGTTTCTTTTTTTCTAGGCACAGAACTTGGCATTTGTCCCAACTGAATTTCCTTTTGTTCTTTTCAGCCCAGCATTCCAACTTATACAGATCACCTGAAATCTTTCTGTTCTCCACGGTATTAGCTGCGCCACCCAGTTTTGTGTCATCTGCAACTCTGATCATTGTTCCCTGCACTTACTTATCCAAATCATTAATAAAAATGGTGAAGAGCACCGGACCTAGGAATGGACCTTATGGTACCCCACATGTTACATCTCCCAGTTTGAGAAGGTGCCATGGAGAAGCATTCTGATTCTGTAGCCAACTATGGTAGCCCACTGTGTTCCATGTAGCCAACTTTTACCTAGTTCTCTGATTGGGATATTATGAGGCACTTTGCTGATGTATTGCTATTTTATGTCCACAGCATTCCCACAGTACACCAGAGAGGTCACCCAATAAAGAAGTGAGATCAGATTAGTCTGGCAGGATTTGACTTTTATTTTCAAGGTGTTTACAGATCAATTGCTTTATGATCTGCTGCAGAATTCTCCCAGCAATTGATGTCATACTGACTGGTTTGTAATTCCCAGGTCCTCTTTTTTCCCTTTTGTAGACAGGGACAACATTAGCCCTCTTCCAGTCACCTGACACATCACCACAATTTTTCAAAGATAAAAGACAGTGGTTCTGAGAGGTCTTCTGCCACTTTTTATTACTCTGGAATGCAGCTCATTGGGTCCTGGAGATCTGAATTTGTTCAAAATAATGAATTGTTCCAGGTACTGGAAGGATGGATGAGAAAAATATCTGGACTTCTAAAGCTTCAAAGTCTCATGTGATTTCTTCAAAGCTCCAACTTGGTGGTATCATTATTCCCATGTAAGGGAATAATGCAAGGGAATGGGCTCAGTCCATTTGTCAGTATGAGCACTGACAAACCCAGACAAACCTTGTGGAATTCTATGACAAGGTTTCAAGATGGCTAGATGGAGGGGATGCAGTGGATGTGGTATACCTGGATTTCAGCAAGGCCTTTGACAAAGTGCCCATGATATCCTGCTGGAGAAACTGAGGAGTTTTGGGATACACCAAAGCACTGTCCAGTGGATTAGGGCATGGTTGACTGACCGAAAGCAGAAGGTAACCATTAGCGGGGAATCATCGGAATGGCAGCCAGTGACAAGCGGGGTCCCCCAGGGCTCTGTCCTGGGGCCGATCCTGTTTAATCTTTTCATTAATGACATGGAAGAAGGGGTGAACAGTCTGCTGATCAAATTCGCAGACAACACTAAAACTGGAGCAGTGGCCACAACTGAGGAGCAGATACACCAGATCCAAAAGGATCTGGACAGACTATGGAAGTGGGCAGGAGACAACAGGATGGTGCTCAATGTGGATAAGTGCAAGGTCTTGCACTTGGGGCATAAGAATAGCTGTCATAAGTACAGGTTAGGTGACAAGTGGCTGGAGAGCAGCACTTGTGAAAGGGACCTCGGGGTACTGGTTGACCACAGGCTAAACATGAGTCAGCAGTGTGATGCGGTGGTCAAGAGGGCGAATGCCACCCTTGGTTGCATAGCCAGAAGTGTGGCTTCTAGATCAAGAGAGGTATTACTACCACTCTACACGACTCTGGTGCGCCCGGAACTGGAGTATTATGTTCAGTTTTGGGCCCCTCATTACAGAAAGGATATAGTCAGGTTGGTGTCAGTGCAGCGCAGGGACACAAGGATGGTGGCTGGTTTGCAGGAGATGCCGTATGAGGCAAGACTGAGGGAACTGGGTCTCTTCAGCTTGGAGAAGAGGAGACTCAGAGGGGATATGTTGGCAACTTACATGTATGTGAGGGGGTGTCACATAGGGATGGGGAGAGGCCTGTTCTCCCCTGCAGAGGAAGCAGGACGCGCTCCAATGGAGCAAAACTCAGGGAGCCAAGGTTCCATTTGGATGCCAGGAAGCACTTCTTGACAGTTAGGACCCCGAGGGCATGGAATGGGCTTCCACGGGAGGTCGTTGAGGCCCCATCGGTGAGGGTGTTCAAAGACAGGCTGGACATGCACATGGTGGGCATGTCATGAGCGGAGCCAGCTGGTGCCTGAGGTCAGACTAGATGGCCCGGGAGGCCCCTTCTGACTCGCTCTGTTTCTATGTTTCTATGTTTCTAATCTGTCCTCAGAGGAGATAGCATATCTGGCAAGTCCATGGGTCTTTCTGACATAGGTGGGTTTCCATCTCTGGCAGCAAAGACTCTCCCACAACTACTTCTGCTCTTGTTGTTGTAGGCCTTGCTGTCATTGACACTTCTGAAATGACCTCCAGCATCTTGCTAGCTGTTGAATGGCGTGTCTATAGTTCTTCCTGCTCTTGTCTCATCCTGCATGCTTGACCTGCTTGTTGAGTGCTGGCACTCCTAGGATGGCAGTCTGGCCCACTATGCTGTCATGTTATTGCAAGATGTATAGCAGATGATATCTGGGTTTAAGCAAGAACTAGCCCACATGGAATGCTATAGGGTGAATTTCTGTGGCATGAACATTATGTTTAAAGTGGGTTTTCACTGTCTTCATACAAAGATTTCAGCTGACAGGCTGTATTGGTGGGAAGCATTTGCCTTGACAGGTGCAAAGAAATTACCACAGTGCAAGACATTCCAAGGGCTGTTGCTCTTCATATTTGCTCTTGCTTCGCATCTAAATTATTTCAGCTACATTTTTATATTTTCTTTTGTGTTTTAATTTGTAGATTGGTCTTCCAAACATCATTCTTCTCTCTCTTTTGGTCTTGTGCAAGACTTCGCTAATCAACATGTCTCTTCCTCACCTTCTCGCCACCCTTATTTGCATGGATGAGTGATGCTGAAGTCAGTCAGCATCAGCAGTCAGGCTTCCAGCAGTTAGATGGCTGAAAGCTTTTTATGTTCCTTAAGAAATTATATATATTTTTGTTTATCATAAGTAGAAGAAAAAAACCTGAGAGTCTCACCATTGCATAAGGGGATCTCAAAATGTAAAATAACATGGGGAATGGATTATTAAGATGACACTAGTAAGCAACATTTTAGTCAACAAGTCACATTTTCTTCTTAAAATGTGGTTTGTCCTTACACAATACCAGTCCTACAGTTCTAAGAATTAGGGAACAGCTTGTATTCTGTGCAATACATGTATTTTGCTTTCAGACATTTGTGCACAACTTTGAGGAAGTGCCAAATATTCTGGAAGTGGAGGAGTTATAGTCAGTTCTGAAATATTGTAGGGAAAATGGAAAAAGAGAAGAGATGCTGGCTCTAATGAGAGTACACAAACATTATTTTGTGGCAGGTCACTGCAGCTCTCATTGACCTTGGAACAGTTACAAGAGTCATATTTTAGATACATTAACTGTCCTTGAACAATTTCTCCAGTGTCTTAGGTACAAACATGCTTTTCTTCTACATGAAATGTGCTGGACAGTTTCTTCTTTCCTTTTCTACTTCTCTTTCCTTAGCCAAGATAATCCAGATAATAATTCATGTTGCAGTCACTTGATCTTCATTTTTGAAAGTTTGGAAGACCCTAGAAAAGATAGGGCTTTAAAAAATCCTTTGTAGGAAAGATCATAAAACACAGACAAGGAACTAATTTGGTTAACCTCCCTCAACATGGGAATAAACCATAATAAAGTGAGCAGTACTTGCATAAAATGTCAATAGGAACATTTTAAACATTATTCAGATAGGATTAGGGTTTAACCAGTTGATTAGTGAAATAGTCTCTTAGGGCTGGCCGGGGAATGCCAGGCACTGTGGGTCTTTCCCTCCTCTTATATAAATATTCATAGGATTGTGTCTTTAATGAGTCCTTGTGGGATGCAATTTAGAGGAGCTATTGCATAAATATAGTCCATATGTAGTAGATGAAGGAGAGTCAATGCTGCTGCCTTGTAGGACAGAGGTATGGAGTCATGTTTATTTTTATGAAAGATGTCCTGTATGTTTTGGTGCTGGAAGGAAGGACAGTTCAGCCAGCATGGAATGAGATGCAACCCCAAGGCTGGGTAAATAACCACAAAAGAGTAAACTTGAATTTGCAATTGCACCCGGTGGATTTTGGGTAACACTTTAATATTGAAAATGTTCATGCTTATGTGTAAATAATCCGAACTGTACAAATCAATTATGCCATGCACAATTTTAGAGCAAAATATATCTACTGATGGAAAAAAGGAAAGGTACATGGAATCTGTGGGGCTATCATTTTATGGAAACCATTTGGTTGCAGAATTTTAATCTGTGCCCAGTAGCTAATTTTAGCCTGTCAGAATTTACTTGTTTGATTTTTTTCTCCTCCTAAAATACCAACAGGGATTAAAGCATAGCATGGATTAAGCACTTGTCAAGTATAATTTTGTTAAATGAAACAGTATTTATGAGGACTAGATGGCTCAGTGCTCTGGTGATGGGATAACTTTCTAGGTCAGTGGTTCACAAATATCCTAGTCTGGCTGCAAATCAAGTTAATCAGTACATTTAAGGGGAATTTTCATATACCACTGGAAGGGCTCCCCTGACTCCATCCCATGCTGTAAGTCAAATGAATTAGTAGCTTCATTAATGTTACTGGCATACAACAGTATCTCTAGCAATTGGCTAGTTTATTTTTTCCAGCAGGCCTAGCTGGAAACTAAAGGTCAGACAAGCCTGGAGACAGAAGTATTGCCTTCAGCACAGATTTATGCATGACTATTCAGAATTCCCACTGAACTGGATGGGGGTTACTTCCACATTATTGTGCATCCCTGGAATAGGCTACATAGGGCCAGTGGGCACACAATGCCCTCAGATATCTTTCCCATCACCCACTGAGACATTCATCCTTCCCCCCTCCCAACTTTTTTACTGGCACCTGAGATGCTTCAAAGCTAAGTGAAGGCTTTCAGCTGCTCCTATCCTCTTTCCCCATAAACATCACATGTGATACTCAGAGACTTCTTAGGAAATGAAGATGGCTGTTGTTTGCAGGCCATTGCTACCCCATATGTCACACCCATTTTCAGTACAAGAAATTCTTTGAGTGAGAAGGCAGGCAGAAGCCACTTTAATTCAGGTATTGTCCTTTCATAAAAGAAGCTCACATAACTCAAAGCCATTGTGAGACAATATGCACAATAAATAAATCATCACAAATTCATTGCTGAATCTAACCCCAATTTTAATAGCTTCAAGAGGAAATGTGAAGCTGCATTTAAGGAAGTAAAAGCAAATTCAAAAGAAAGTAACATCTCTAGTCTTGACAAGAACTGTAGTTTCTATACTGAATCTGATCTAAAGATGATACACTGTGGATAAAATATGGTTATTTTTAAAACAGACATCCCTTGTGCCCCATTTTTGGGAAGGAAGTTCTTCCAGCAAAAGCTTTCATTTTGGTGAAGGAAACCAATGTATGTGTACATTGGTTTCTTCTGTCAAAATGACACATGGGCCAGGGGATTTGACACTTTCATTCTTATATCAAACAAGATTGGTTCAGAAAAAGAAGACATGGAGGGGATCTTCATTCTGCAACTGCGAAAAGCAGTGGCAATATACCTGTTTGGTTGTAAAAATCTGACCATCTCTGTAGTTATATCAGTATCTTTTTCATTATTGTATCTCTTTTTTGTATTTTTGAGAAATTGTGTACTCCCCAGAAAGCTGTGGCTATTCAGTGATATAGAAATAACATTTTTATTATTATTAACAACAGCAGCAGCAGTGGCAACAAGAAGAATTGCAAAGCTTGGTTTTGCTTCTTCTTCAGAGCTATTCATTTTGTTACCAGTAAAACTTGGAAGTTAATACACAAGCTCCATTTCCTTGAAGAAGCACTAACAACCTTTAATGTTCAATGAACAATATAGTTGCCGATACTGGCCTTCATCTTACCTGAAGTTAGCTACCAGGTATGCCTCCCTTTTCACATGGCTGGTACATTACAATAAAGCAAACTGTGCTAACCAAGTTACTGAACCCCCTCCTGCCATAGAAGGCAGAGACCAGGAATTGGGAGAATAGTCCACAAATTTTAAGGGTCATGATTGCACCCTAATCTACTGAATGCTGGAAGCTGGCCAAACTTCTCAGACTCCAGATATATAAAGCAGGTGATCACTCTCAAAAACAACCCTAGGCAGGAATGAGTGATTTGCTAGGATCTATTGCATTCCTTGAAATTGGAGCTTGCAATAGATGCAACCTCAGCTGAACTTGAACTAAGCAGGGAGAGACCACTTTAATTCAGGTATTGTCCTTCTATAAATGAAGCTCAAACAACTCAAAGCCGTTGTGAGACAATACTCACAACAAACAAAGCATCACGAATTCATTGCTGAATCTAAACCCAGCTTTTAATAGCATTGTTAAATCTCCAGTCTCAGTCACTGTGAAGAGCTTTGTTCCTTCGTTCCCATGCTTTTAGAAGGATTTCCAGATTTACTTAACCAAGAAAGATTCCAACAGCTTACTTTAATTGCTTTGCATATATGGTGCACTAAGACTACCATGCTGTGGAACCCAATGCCTCTTGCAGAAACAGGTTATAGGGGTATGTGTGCGCACATGCAACAAGTGCCTCATTTCTCCTCAGCAAGAAAGAACAGTACCACAGGGGGGCAGCCTTCTGAATAGATAGTGCCAGCAGAACATCTTTTAGGTATGCAACATGTGGCTGCATTTCAATCACAGAGCAGGCAATGCATTTAACTAGCATGTGACATGCACTGTATCACATGATGCTCTTAATGATTTGATCTGGTTGAAAAAACAGCCTGGCTGTTCAGATGTCTCTAAGTTTTTAAAAAATCAATATTCACCAAGAGTTGTGAGTTTCTCTGGGACTCGTATACATGTGCCATGAGATCAGGACTTTGCCATCAGGTGGCTTTGCAGAACATGTGTCACTGAAATAGGCAACTGAGTTTGTGCTTTTTAAATAGTTTATGCCAAGGAGCTGCATTCAAACTGTCTCTTGAGTCTAAGGGCTGGATAGGAGGTTTGATAGGATGCATCAAGGCTGAACAGTAAGTGTTTTGAGAAAGCTTATCTGTCTTGTGATTCTAAAGAAGCCTTGAGACTAGAGGGCTAATTGCAGGAAAAGTTTTTTGGCAAACTTTTGAATTTTTCAAAAGAATAATCCAAGCCTTAGCTGGAAGATTTTCCTACTATTTCCCTTTTCCCCCAATTTGCATGACTAAATGAGGTAATGTATCATGAACAAATAGGAGAACAAATATCTACAGCCAGCTTCTAATTAGGTGGATATTACATGTTTGCACAGCACAGATTTGAAACTGAGCATTTTTCTAATAGTTCACTCTTATGGACCTGCTTCAACTAAAATAGTGAAAAGCAGTGATTCATACCCATGTGGGCAGATCCAGTTTGACTGATTCAGTAGATTCACTGTTCAAAAAGCCCTATGCCTTGTCTTAAAATGGTGACACTCACAATTATACTTACGAACATGGTCTGTATTCAGGGGTGGCTGTTCTGCTCTGATAGCCTACTGGTGCTACGCAGGCAGAAATCATCTGTGATGTCATGGAAAGACCATGTACTTAGGTGCTAAGGAAAAGAAAACAGAAATTCGGTGCAGGCATCCATTATCTCTTTCTGTATCTGGGAAGTGGCTGTAGCTCTCTGGTAGAGCATGTGTTTTTTCAAAATTTCCATCCTCCAAAAACTGAAACTCCTAGCATCCTCAATTTCCAGTAATCTGTTTTTCATGTTTCTAGTCTTAAGGCTTCCTTGTCCTGAATTCTGAGATTTTTTTCTGATCTTGAATTCAGTTCATTCCATTTTTTAAAGAAGCCATTAAAAAAATGCATTTCTCCTAATACTCATTTTTGGCAAGCAGTTTTTCAAGTACAACATACTTTTCAACATTATTTTCATGAATATGTGCATTTTTGTGTCATGTTTTCTGTCATCTATGCATATTTTGTACATACTATTTGCCTGCAGAATTCCATTACAAAATTCAGACAAGTGTGAATTTTGAGAGATAAGCAAGTTTGAGTTTCAGTTGTGGAAATCAGGTAAACTTGCATTAATGCACAAATGGAATAAATTTCTTTGCCCTCTCTGCTTTAAATGTCCAGAAGGATCCACATGACCATTGCAATCACATTTTGAGACAAATTGCCTTGCTACAGCTCATTTGCTCTGAATCAAGGGTCTTCGAAGAATGAGTTTTCTCCAAATGAATGTTGAAAAATTAACATTTGGGATTCTTGTTTAATTTTCTTGTAAAGTCATCTTGTTTGCTCAGTTGTATGACTTGTCTATGTGTGTGACCACATGTACATATTCCTGGCTCCTACAGAGATTGCTTTGTCTGTCTCTCTGATTACTGAAGTCAGCCAGCAACATGTCAAGACTTGGTTGTTTACATAGCCTAGAGGGTTATGACAACATATCAGAATGTACAGGTGCCATGCAGTGATGCAGTATTCGCTGATGATCAGCCAAACAGGCAGTTTAATATGGAATTTCTTAGCTTTTAAATGCTCACATCTCTCATTATGCTTAATGTAATAATCTGTTTGCTTTCTTGTGTCTCTCCCAATTGAAGTACTTTTGTTAAAGGAAAACACAAAAAGTTGTTTTAATCAAAGAGACCAAAAAACAAAACAAAACAAACAAACCCCAAACCCCACCCTCATAAAACATGTGGTTAAGTGCAATTTCCTCATAATTGCAGTCAATGTGCTACCAAGACACTTTTGCAATGCATTGGCCCATTCAGTGGCATTTCATCTCAAATTTGTAACATCAAAAGTGGGTCTGAAATGTACTGTTCAAATTTAGACTAAGTTACAGGTGTATGCCTTGAGTTTGCTTTCAAGAACCGCTGAGATCTTAAGGATATAGTCAAATGAACTGAAAACTGGAAGCTGCTCATTACCAATATAACTAAAGACAACCAGTGCAGTGTTGTAGTCCCAGGTTCTCGTTGCCTCTCAGCCACAAAGCTCACTGGGTGTCTTGGGGCCAGTCACTGACTGTCCACCTAAAGTGGCATGTTATTCTTATAACAGCTGTATGGGAGATGTTTAGCTCTTGTCACAATGCAATCCTGTGCATTTAAGCTGAGGAGTAAACCTATGGAGTTCATTGGGCCTTTCTAAGTGCAGCATCCTAAATTCCTTTGTCACATGATTAAAATGCAGAAGAGTTTCATTGCATCCCACCTGCTTGCATCCTATGCTCTTCCCACACTACCTCTGATATTTATTTCCACAGAATCATGGAACTGGAAAGGCGATCAAAGCCATCTTTCCTAGCTATCTGACAATGCCATCTCTGACAGGTAGCCACAAAGCTTCTACTTAAGAGCCTCTAAGGAATGAGAGTCCACCACATCAAGTTCACTCCCTCTGTAACAGTTGTTGGAATGAGCTACTATTTATTTCAGAAGCTGCTTCAAAAACTAAAAGGTGAACAGCAACCAGAAACAGTGCTTTATTACATGAATCTCTCTCCAGCATATGGTACATAAGGCTATGTGGGTGAGAGACAGTGAAAGACAAGTGCATTCACAGGAAACACAACAACAGCATAAAACCTAATCCCTTGAGGGAATTATATTCCAGGAATGCAAACTAAGAAGTTGCATTGGATCAGTTGCACAACCTGCATCTCTTAGGACTTGCAAAGCCATTTTATCAGGGTACAGAATTCTAAATATTCAGCAGCTTTCTGATAATGATGATTCAGGCACATTTTGAACCCCTTACATTTTTTTAAAGGGCTGTTTTCCTGACTGTTGCTCATACCATTAAGGGCAGGGACTGAAAAAATGTGTGCAGGTCAGTGCTTGCCTCAAGCAGCTCCTGAGCTTGAGCAATAATACACAGCCCACATTTGGCTCCTTCAATCCCTAACTAAATGAAAGAGCCCCTTGCAAACTGCATCTTTCCAACGCACTCTGGCTTTCATGGTTGTTGTTAACATTAGTTTATACAGTTGCCACTTTCAAAGGTCATTGGATAATTATGTAGTTGAGGATGGGGTACTTCTTTAGATTGTAAACTGAATTTACATGGAAGGGTTGTCAGCACTCTGAAGCAGAAAATTAACAGGAAAGATTTTTTTACATGCTGATAGGTGTCATCAATAGAATTTTATGTGTAAGGGCCAAACTAGGGGTGATGCTGAATGTGTCTCTGCATTTAATCTGCAGATTTTAAAATGCAAATAACATGAACCCAGAAGGCTGAAAATCATCAGGACTGCAGCAGGTGTGGAGGGGAATTTAATCTTTTTCTCTCCTACTGCAGTTGTAAGGAAAATTGGCACTCTGGCACTGCTATTTGCTCAGACAGGGGATTTCCTCCAAATGCAAACACTGGCACCCTCATGACTGCAGCAGAGGAGAAGGGGTTAACCCCCCCCCCCCAATGCCTTCTGTGGTCCTGATAATGATCCGCTCCTGCTCATCTTATGTGCATTTGTTAAAAGCTGCACACAGAAGGCAGAGAAGCATTAGAGTCATGTCCAGCTTGGCCTGAATGCAGATGCAGCTGTTGAAGAAGTTCGTGTTCTGCATACTTTTAATGCCCTTTAGCAGTTTTATGGCATTCATTCAGTCACATTTCAGCAGCAGGACTTTCTTCCTGCTAGAATACCTAAAGTCAAGCATTGCTGTGTTTTGTTTTTCCAGACAGCAATGACTGTGACATGGCAACTATTCTCTGCACACTTCTCAGTGTCAAATCATGACACATTTGTTATGCCAAACCAGGGTGGGGTTCTAAATTCAGGTGTCAGATTTCCTCATTTCCTGGTGATTTCCTTTATATAGTGTCCAGTATCTTCAGCGGTGGTGCTTATGCTTTTTTACATGTTCTGAGGCACCAATATGTGATTAAACAGGTGCATCTTCTCTGACTATCCATGATTTTCCTCTCCTCATCTGCTGTGGGCAAAAGGAGAATCTGCTTGCAACACAGCAGGGCTGGCAACAGCTCCAAAGAAAATAAAGCATGAGGCCACAGCATAATCTTGTTTCAAGAATAGTCTGTCTCTCCAAGCAATGATGGTAAAATTGACATGCATCATATGATCAATAAGCATGAAATGACAGAACAAATTTGAGGGGGATGAGGGGAGAGGTCAAACGAACTGAAAGAAAAATAGAAGTCTGTCTGTTGATTGCAGTGTTATAGTTTGACAAAATGATTACGAATATTTGTATAAAACATTTCCCTTTACCTGGAAAAAAGTCAAGACAACTAACAATAAAAAGTTTTAAAAGATAAGATCACAATTATTTCTTTTTCTTCTAAAAAGAGCAGAATAAAAAAAGAAGTAATGATTGAAACAACAAATACATTGAAGTGCAATGAACAATTCAATGTACATCACAGACAATGCACATATTACTATATCATACCTGTGAAATTGCAGAAGGGTTGCACTTGAGCTGGCTGTATTTTTTCTTTATTGATCACATAATTGCTGCCACAGTTAAATGTGAGGAGCTATAACACTTCTTAGCTTTATGTATAACCAATGACCAAAGGCCAACATATTACTGTTGTGGTTGTACATCCACTTCCAGAGGAGAGGCAGATGTTTTCCACTGAAGACAAGTGAGCACTTTTGGTCATGGAAACACTGTTGCTAATTATAACTGGCACTGGGACTAGTTTGTATATCCTTCCAACAGGACTCAACAATGCTAGTGCAAACATGTGGCTCTTTGACAGTTCACCTGTGGCTACTGAGCCAGCAAAGGTATCCATACATTTCAAAATGCCAGAGGACTGGGCAATCCTTACCCATGGCAGCTGCTGGTATGCAAAAAGAGGAAGCATTTAGCATGTTGGAGACAGAGGTAATGGAAAACAATGTTTGACAAATCCAATGGGGGATGAAAGTTCAATAAATATTTTCAGTTCAGATTCATGCATTCCATTCTGTCAAGTCTGTACTGCCACCAACTTCAGCTGATGCAAGCTGAGTCAGCATGTTGACTTCCATTTCTTAAACTGGCCATGATTGCATAATTATTTTAAAAGTGGGGAAATGTGTACAAAAGTTAGGTCCCCTGCAATGGGAATTTGAGCCCTTACCATCAAACAGATGTTTGTCCCTTGATAAATTGCTACAGTGAGAGGCCTTCCTAGAAACTTTCTCAAATCAAACCAGTGAATGCACCATTCATGTTTCCACAGGCAATTGCACCATCCAGCCAAAAGTGATCTTTTAAAAGTTAGATTCCTGTTGGTTTGCTGAGTGGCATCATTTCATCCCCTCTACCAAAATCAGAAATACTTAAAAGTGCATACCTTTTGCCTGGTTTTCTTGCAAGTAAGATGGGCACCATGGAGAATCTAGACCCACTTGTGATTGGCAGATTTTTGACACTTCACCAACCTGAGGACCAAAATTGTGCTGAGGTGTTTTTTTAATAGCTGCAATTTGTGCATAATATAATATTATACAACCAGGATAATATGTATGTGCTTTTGCAGTTAGTGTGCTGAAATGGGGACCCAGGAGTTCTGGGTCCTAGTCCCCACTTAGGCTTGAAGCTCACTGGGTGACTTTGTGCCAGCCACAGATTTTCAACCCAACTTAGTTTTCAGGGTTTTTGTTGTGAAGATAAAATGAAGCTATGTAAGCTGCTTTGGGTTCCACACAAGAGGAAAAAAAGGCAATATAGAAATGATGATAATAAATTTCTAGAGATAATCTGTGCAGTTTCACCTGCCCCCTCAACCAGCTTCCTTGCACATCTCTATGTGCAGTCTTAAACAGGATTATCTACTAGACTCACACTCTACAGGTGGGCAGCAGCTGGAAAACAATGCTAGAGTAGTTTGTGATAACTATTTCCTAGACCAGTGAGCAAGCAGGCTGCCCAATTTAGAATAAACTACTGATGAAAGAGAAATGTTTCTACTATATAATAATTGTGTGATACAACTCTGCTAAGCATAGTTTACACATCTGCAAGCAGATCATTAATAAGTTAGTTTTAAACCACACTTCAGATTAGCAGAAACACTTTAGAAATTAAGCAAACATTTGCTAATGGTTTATAACAAACATTAGAGACAACAGTCTTTACATACATATGCTAAAGAGTTAAAGAGATGTAAGCATTTCCCAAATATTTTTAAAGCTATAATTTCATTGATTTCAAATTTTTAATAAAAATTCTAGCTTCATAAAGTGTCTGTGTTCTTTACCACCATCCCAACTCAAATCCTTGCAAACCACAGTCTTGCTTGAAGGCAAGAAGAAACTGAAAATATTCAAGGGGAGGGCATGAGTAATGTGGAGGGGAGTGAAAGATGTGAATAATTGTTGAGGAGCTTTAGAACAAGTCCCAACATTTTCTGCAGATTTTTCCCCCTTTCTTGAGGCAATCAGCACACTGCCTGAATTTTGCACCTGCCATAGGCAAGTGTCTCCTTCTTTCAGTGAAATAACTGGGTGAATGCTTTTCAGTGCAGGCCCTAGCCTGTTCCATATCCTGCTTTACCCAAATGATTATATCTTCTTTACTTCTCAATAGCTTTTGAAAAGAAGAGCTGCCACTCTAATATCTGCCATTTGATATTTGCAATGCTATTAGGGCAAACAGAAAAGAAAGTAACTTTCCCCCCACCCTGCCCAGTAAACTTCAATTCTTGAATACTAGCTGGATCTATTCTGCTTCTTCCTATCCTTGACATGATAGACACAATCCTTTCTTCAGATTATATTAGCAACCCAACTCTATATAATCTGACAGAGATGCACTATTATGGCATTAGTTTTGTCCTTTATAGGGCATAGATTTAACCAAAGAATTAAAACATGCATGCATGTGCTTTAATAAAAGCACATGTCACTACCATATAGAAATACAGCTAAGGTTGTGTGAATCAGCAAAATGTAAGCTCACTATGGTTTTCTGAATTCTGTCTCAGGGTTCATTCCAACTCAATTCAATATCAGACATTGGTACTGAACTTTCTTTATGTATATGTATACATACATCTTTGAAACATACACATTTTTCTTCTATTGATTTGTGCATATTTTTTAAAATACATGTTTCATATGCATTTTTCAAAACTATGCATGCTGATGTTTTTTGTTCTGCAAATCACATCCCAAGCTCAGAAATGTATGGCACACAATCATAGACTTTGTCAAACTCTGTGTTTAGTATGGAAGGTGTGAACTGAGCAAATCCTCATCAAAAATGAAGTGAAACTACTTTCTGATCGATCCCTAGAGATGGATAAGTATTTTGTTTGATTTGTCTTTTGATTACATACCAAAATTAGCACATTTCTTCATAAAGAGGTTTTACCTTTTGATTTAAAAATCTCAATATGGGAGACCTCAAAATAGACACTTATGTCTATTCAGAAAGAGAATTTTGAGGTTTTATACTCTTAAAGGTTTGTGTTTGAATCTCAGTGTATTCACCTGTTGCTGTGGTCTTGAATAAGGCTTGCCAACATTTTTCTCCTCATTTTTAACAGCTATACTGAAGGCAGACCCAACAGGATCTTCTTCATGGACCTCTTCTATTGAATTTTGCTGGTGCAAATGGACGAGAATCTGTTAGTCCAGTTCAGTTTTTAATGTACACTAGATCAGGAGTAGGCAAACTTTTGGGGTCTGCAGGCTCATTTAGTAATTTGAGAAACTATCCAGGCCACCACTGCAAAATGGGCACACTGCAGCCACCTTACACCTTAATTTCTTAAGAATTTGTCTGAGTTTCAGGTGTTGCCCAGTGACATTCATAGGGGGAAAAAGACAAGGGTAACTATAGGTCCCCAGTCTACTTTGAAGTGATCCCAGCTGCCAGTTAGAATTCTTTCTATTTAAGAATAAGAATAAAAGGATAAGGATAATGGCAGATAAAGCATGCTAGCCAGTGCCAAGAAAGTTGCTGCAACAGGCACCCCATTGCCTACTCCTGCCATTGATGTTGTCACATGCATCAGCTGCACACCTGACCAATTCATGACGAGCATCAGCTAGGAGGGACTCTCACACATGTATGGACATATGTACTTAGGGCTGCTTCCTTCTTGTTGAGCAGGAATCACATCCCACAAAGTGAGTTCTAGAGCTATATGCACATATGGCCTCTGTCATGCTGACTGCATATCAGCTGGGATGGCGTGGCTGATGCATACTTTGGCAACTGCTCATGCAGGAGAGCCCTTTCAACTGTTCATTTCATATCCTTGAAGATGGCTACTTGAAGAGCTTTCAGGCTATTAATGAGGATGATGTTAATGATGATGATGGTGATGGTGATTATACCTTTTCAGCAAGAACAAAGCAGAGATGGCAGCTACATAAAACCCACTAACAGCACGCACAATGTGTAACATCTTTTCCATTTTCAAGTAATTTTTCAGAAAGTATGAAAAAAGGAAGAGGGAAACATTTGCTTAATTTTTAAACTGCCTAAGTTTGTTGAAAATAAGTAAAGTATCATTAAAGTATCAGATTTTCATTAACATATTTAATTTTAATCAATTAAAACATGACACCAAAACCTCATTAATGGTGGGCTCATGGGTAGCTGAACATGCCTTATATTACCTAAAAAGAGGATTAGGTAGGCTCTAGCAGTCTGGAACCTCAAACAGTGTAGTATGCTTTGATCATGGCCTTTCTAAGAACAAAACTGACCCCAAGCTCTTGCCTCTCAGATTATCAGAAGTGAAACACTGATGTAATTTCCCTGTGTTAATCATTTAGCTCTAGACTAAAGTTTTTCAAAATTATACCTAATGAAATGGACTAATCTTCTCAGTATTGAATAAGCAGTGGCACATTTTGAATATGTTTAGGCACATTTTTTTTCCTTTTTATACCAACACTGACTAACTTCAGCCTCATTGAGGAACATTCTTGCAGCACTTCATGGCTACACAGAAATACATTATATTAAGTTAAGTGGGGTTTACAAAATTGTGTGCATAGAAACATAGAAACATAGAAACAGAGCAAGTCAGAAGGGGCCTCCCGGGCCATCTAGTCTGACCTCCGGCACCAGCCGGCTCCGCTCATGACATGCCCACCATGTGCATGTCCAGCCTATCTTTGAACCCCCTCACCGATGGGGCCTCAACGACCTCCCGTGGAAGCCCATTCCACGCCCTCGGGGTCCTAACTGTCAGGAAGTGCTTCCTGGCATCCAAATGGAACCTTGGCTCCCTGAGTTTTGCTCCATTGAAGCGCGTCCTGCCTTCCTCTGCAGGGGAGAACAGGCCTCTCCCCATCTCCATGTGACACCCCCTCACATACCTGTATGTTGCCAACATATCCCCTCTGAGTCTCCTCCAAGCTGAAGAGACCCAGTTCCCTCAGTCTTGCCTCATACGGCATCCCCTGCAAACCAGCCACCATCCTTGTGGCCCTACGCTGCACTGACTCCAACCTGGCTATATCCTTTCTGTAATGAGGGGCCCAAAACTGAACACAATACTCCAGTTGCGGGCGCACCAGAGTCGTGTAGAGTGGTAGTAATACCTCTCTTGATCTAGAGGTGCAGGACTGCACCTCTACAGTGAAATTATTCACATCACTATTTGAAAGTTAGTCCCTCTTTTTCTGAATGCGACTTACTCCCAGGTGTGTTCTTGGTTGTATAAGATTATAAGCATGCAAGTCCAGTTCTGTGCTTGTAGAATTTTGCAATGTGGGCAGCATAAGCTATTATGATGTGTTTGTTGTGAAATACAGTTTGGCTTATGGGGTGTATTATTGTAATATTGAGAATGAGTAAAGAAGGTTATAAAGATGTACCCAGGCACATGAAAGAGATTTTGTAGAGATTTACCATGTAGTTATACATTTGGTGCTACACTATGAGGAAAGGAAGAAAAGGCTTCTGGTTTTGAGATCTCCTTAATATGAGAACATAATATAAGAAGATCCATGCTAGCTCAGAGCAAGAGTCATCTAGGCTAGCATTCTGTCTGCACAGTGGCCAACCACTAGCACCCCCCCTCCCCGTCAGGTTCTTCAATAGCTGGTATACATCAGCATACTGCCTCTGATACCAGCAGCACATTTTCCCACCAGGATTAGTAATATTTGATAGCACTGTTCTTCATGAATTTTTCTAATTTTCCTTTCAGGTCATCTTAATCAGTGACCATTGCTGCATCTTAGGGAGGTGAAGCTCATAGTTCAGCTAACTGCTGTATGGAGAAGTATTTCCTTTTATCTGTCCTGAATCTCCCACTTCATTAGATGATCCCAGATTATATTGTGAGAAAGAGAAGGGAGAAAAATCCTCTTTATACATTTACTCCATTGCATGCATAATTTTATACATCTCTCCTTGCTTACCATTTTTCTATGCTAAAAATTCCAAACATTGTGACTTTACTTTCTTCATAGGAGAATTCATCCACTGCCTTGGTAATTTTGGTTGCCTTTCCTGTTTCTTTTCTAGTTCTACCTTATCCTTTTGTGGTGTGGTTAAAGAAATATGCACAGTATTCAAGTAGTCACACCATAGATTTGTATGGCAGCATTATGATATTGGAAGTTCTATTTTTTTATTTCTGTCCTAATGATCACCAACATAGAATTTGCCTTTTCATAGAGGCTGCACACTGGGCTGAGATTTTCCTCAAGTTATCCACCACAACCCCAAAATCCCCTTGGTTCATGGAGATTCATGTGGAACACTTCACAATCCTGTTTCATTTTAACCACTCTGAATACCTTGGTGTTGCCTGCAAATACAGCTGCTTTATTGTTCATGCTATCTCAAAATTATTTATGAATAAGTTGAAAAGCATCAGCCCAATGCAGGTCCTTGTGCAACCTGCTGTTTACCATTATGAGAACTGTCCATTATTCTGACTTTGTAGCTTTAGATCACTGCCAGAAGGCATCCATGTTAAAAACTTGGCCCAAGTTTTTCAAGGTCATGAAGAATTTTTTTTCTCATGGATCACTGTTAGAACCTGTTTCAAGTTGGTGGTAAAAGGTTTCATTTGGCCTCCCAAATAGTGGCCCTACCTACTGTATAAAACACTCCCAGTTCTATAATCTTGGCATTAATTATCCTAATCTTTTTTTTTTTTTTTTGGTAATGTTCAAGCTGTTAATTTAACCATGTTGTCTGAACTTGTATTAGAAGTGGGGCTGGATTTACTTTGCAAAAGCAGGCAGAAAATGAGCCGAAGGTTACTTATCAAAGAGAGTTCAAGATAACAGAAGTACACTTGTGTAAAATTAGCAGATATTTATGATGTACTTTCCTAAATTGGCAAAGGGTAAGTGGTACTCTGTTAAAAGATTGGAAAAGCTTACAGTCCATGAAGTATTTTGAAATCTGTCTCTCAGCCCATGCTTAAACCAATGTAAACCTGACAGTCAAGTATAACGTTGTGTAGCCCCAGTGTGTCCCATATTTTGAAACAGCAAACTAATGAAAAAAGTTTCAAATTCCTTTTTAAAAATCCTCTCAGAAATTCCATCTATAATTATGCATATTTAAGCCAACTGGTCTGAACAGGACTAACCATAACAGGATGGCAAATCATATCCCAGTTGATGTACCATTTTGCAGGTAGGAAGAAAAACCTGAGAGGTAGAAACTTGCTCAAGACATAAGCCCTCCCTCCCTCCCTCTCAGCTTTGCTTATGGCTCAGAAAGTGAGCCATTTTCCTTATCACCTAAATGTCTATTATTTTAGGTACCACATAGTTAAGTTTCATTGGTTGCAGCCATACCAACCAGGGGTATAACTCTGGAGTAAATGCAAGGAGTGATGCAAGGTCAGCACCTTTATCATCTAATGTAGAAATCCCCATTTCTATGAGCAGAAGCTAATTCCCTTCCCAGTTCCTAAATAGAAGCCTCTGCAAACTCAGATGATAATTGAACATGGAAATGTATAGACTATAGGGTTGGGCCAAACCCTTTTGGAATCTGTCCCCCCAGAGTTCACAGACTTTCTGTCATGCTTAGCCCAGTCAAGAGGAAGTCTGTGAATGCTTGTAGATCACTTAGCACAGTCCCCAAGGCTGTGCAACCAGCAACCTTCCCCAGACATCATTCCCAGCAGCCAACTTTCTTCTCCTCTTGCTGTCTCACAAACTCTGGAGCATTCTCTAGTAACTTGGTCTTTGGGCCTCTGCCAAGCAGACTTGAGTCTGGGAGACAAAAACAGGGAATCCAGCAGATTTCCCACACAGAACAGATTCGTCACACACCCCTAATACACTAATGTCCTTCTGTAATATGTCAGGGCTTAACTGTATTTTATACTCAATTATTCTACATTGAGAAATGTTGATAGTTGGGGCAGGATCTTCTGATTAGAGGTAGTGATGGCCAAACTCATCTCAGCTTGATTGGAACATGGCTCAGTATTTCTTGGCAAGCAAATAAAAACAAGCAAGCAAGCAAGCAAGCAAGCAAGCAAAAACCTTGAGATCTCTTCAGTCTCATATTGTTGGTGAACAGCTGCATGATGCCCCAAGTGAACATAGTGATTCATATCCAGCCAGGAGTATCAGCCATGACAGGACAACAAATGGAAACCAAACTGACACCTTGAATAATGGAGGGTTTTAGATCTGGATGGGGAGCAACCTCCATACATAGTCTTGCCAGAAATAATTCAAGTCTGCGCGTATTTCATGAAGAGTAGAGCAGGTGGTCTCTGGAACATTGACAATACAGGCTATGAATAATGCTCAATATTCCGACCTGGGGGAAAGCATATCAGAGGAATGCCCTCAGTTCGTCATGTAGCCAGACAAATGCATTCATCAACCCAGAGTTAGACATTTCAGCACCATCTCTAGACAGAAGCCTCTTGGGAACAGGAGTGAAGATTGTGAGGAACCATCTGCATGAAGCTTCCATTTGTGTAATTCCATTTGTTATTATTTGTATAATAACATGCTTCAGTTGCTCAGGTTGAACAATTTGTCATTGGAGAAGGGCAACAGACTTCTCCACAGCATCTTGCTTGACTATATCCCTGATTGCTGCTCACAGTTTAACTTTTTGTTTTGCCCTGGTCTCCTCAGCCCTGCTTTATCTTGCTGTAATTGCCTTTCAGGCTGCAACTTCAGCTTTGGAACTGTCGCCAACCACACATATTCTGAAACAGCCTGACTCATCTCTCATTGTCCTCCAATGTTCTCTATAACCTCCAGAGCCTAATGCTGCAAAGACCTTGGTACTATCTGAGATGGAAGGTTGCTATCACAGACCACAACTGCATTTCATCATTGTCTTCCTCCAATTGGTTGATAAAGGCATTTAGAATCATAGTCTTCTAACATCCTGTTTGTGAGTGAGTGAGTGTGTGTGTGTGTGTGAGAGAGAGAGAGAGAGAGAGAACACACAAGAGAACATGGGAGGGGGGAGAGAGGGAAGGGAAGAGGGAGAAAGAGAGGGAGAGAGGTCACTCTCACTCACACACACACACACACACACACACACACAGAGCCATTTCCTTTTATATGAATGGCCACTTTGCTAATTAAAGTTAAAGTTTCAAGACGCTGGGATCCTAGGTTGACCACCTGCTGTCAGGAAGTTGCTGTCTCTGACCACAGACAGGGGATTTCTGTGCAGTGATTTTCTGCCACCATGCTCCCTTCACACTTAAGTTTGTGTTTCTGCTCCAAGTGTTGCTGTTGGCTATGGTTCCATCCGCCTGGAAAAGGAGTGAGTACAAATTAAAGAAAGAATGCAGTTCTTAACGCCTACACCCAGGAGTTTTCAAAACAGAAGGCTGCTACACCTGTGGGGATAGAACAAGTGTATCAGTGTCCCGGGCTCTGCCTCAGCTCGTCTGCCTTTGTTCACTGGAATGTGCCGATGAGACAATCAGGTGCAGCAGGCGCGTGGCAGCCTGCTCCAGGACTGCTTCTCTGGAGACAGGGAGAGGTCTCTGACTCACGCAGCCATATAAGCTCATGATAACCATTTTCAAATAGAGTGATTAGGACATAATGGAAAGTATTGTGCTGTTTGGTACAATTTGTCTGCCACTGTGCTGTTCATTTGCTAGAGGGCCACATTCTGCAGGCAAATCCTCCCTCTTGTGCCAGGTATGTAAGGGATACTGGGAAGGAGAGACACATGCAAGGAAGCAGCAGCAAAGGACACTCAGAAATAGCCTGGGCTGTTGCTCAGTGCTACTGGCAGAGGTCTTCCTGACTGTCTATTGACCATAAGCCATTGGACCACTCTTCTACTCAAGCCTCTTTAAAATGAAGGGAGACTGTGGAAGGCTTTAGCAGGGGGGAGATATGCTTTGAGCAGGGTTTGCACAGCAGAATGCATTGAATGGCACAATATGTATCTGTGCTATGGTGTCAGTAACAACTGCTAGATACTTTTCCAACTGTGGTGCCTTCTTGTTTCAACATCCTCAGAGTGAATCCTTCTTGGCATTGCCCCTCACAGCTATAGACCAGTGTTGTGACATACCTACATAAAGGAAATGAATACATCTCTAAAAGATCTATATCATCTTACCTGTGGCACTTATTTACCTATTTAAGTGAATGAAGGAAAGTACCTGTCAGCTGTGCCTAGCTATCTAGCATATGCACATCTCTTATGAGGGTGCAATCCTATGCATGATGAGACAGAAGAAAGTCCTGTAACTTCCAGCATTCCCAGCAGCATGGGGGAAGTTGTAAGACTTCTTTTTTTCCTGTCTAAACATGCATAAGACTGTGCCCTTACCCACAAAGTTACCTATTATAGGTAAGCAAAATCTAACAGATAATGACTTTCACTGTATTATTACCATCCTAATACAGTTTCAGCAGTTACAGTAAAATGTCACCAAATATGAAAGAATAATGGAACAAGGGAATAAGGCAGGAAGAAAGATGAAAACAAAGGGGGATGTAAGAGAACAAAGAAGCTTTAATTTTATGGCAGGAAGAAAACATTTTTTATAATTAACTTAAGATGCATACTTTTTGAAGAAGTCACATTTTCCTATAGGTAACAACAAGCTTGTTACATGTGCAATCAGAAATCATTCCTATTGATCTCAGTGGGGCTTACTTCCAGGTAAGCATCTGCAGTTATGTAGACTTTTTGAACATTTGACTGATCAAAAATAAGGAATGATTGTGGAAGGTGAGACAAGCTGCAGCAGAACTGCCTTTTCAGCAGAGTGATAAATCATGGTAATCATAATAATCTACTTAAACCTTCTTCATACTGTTCTCTGAGATTTTTCTCGATCACTATCCTCTGAGTACAGTATGAGTTCCCTTCTCAATTTGCAAAATAGGATCAGCAGATGACTTATTAGATCAATCATTTTGCTTTCCTTGAAAAACTGTCTCAGTGCATCAGTATTATTTCAAAAGACAGATATGGTTAGCTGTTAAAAATCCACAAAACATAGATTAAAAAGCTGATCTTGAACAAGATGAATGGAATAAATTTTTGTTCACATGTGTAGGGCAGAGACCCTAGTTTGGTGGTCAAAGATATACCTACCTAAATTCAGGTATTAGGTCATAGATTCAGTCTCTGACATTTCAAGCTGAAAGAATCTCAGGTAACAAGATAAAGAAAAACCACTAGTTCCTACTCAGTTATATATAAACTCAGTTCTAGTGTCAGAAAAGCAGCAAAACTCTTTTTATAGTCCTTTGAATATAATCCTCTTATACCAGTTCTATTAAAATGAATGAAACCTTCACAGGACTCGTGAGGTGGATTGTCTCTGGCAGGGGGAAATGTCACAAACCTGAATTGGTTATATTAGATTTTGATATTAGCACCCTGTATCACATTGGTTCAAAGGAAACATCTTTAAGCATATTTGCACACAATGAAAGAAATATAATCACATCTCAAGTGCAAATGAAACAGGTTTTTTTTTAAATCACCAGACTTAAAACAAAAGCACAAACTTGTGCTGGAAATATGACTTAACTCATCATTTTTTGGCGAGTTGGCAGGGGGAAGTCTCTGAAAAACAGTTTGTAAAAACTAAAAATGGGCATCCGTTGCTGCAGATGGAAAACCCTTCCAGGCTTCACCTGCCTTGCTTGTGCCAATTTCTTTAAGTACCACCTTTTCTAGTAGGCTGAGTACACATTACTGTCAAGCCCTAGTATTAGGAGGAGAGGTATGCAAGCCTGCACTAGCAGCTAGCAACAGATTTATAGGAAGAGTCAACAGCTCTGGGCAAGAATGGTACATAGGTTGTTCTTGCTTTAAGTGTATTGAAAATGGAATATATACATAACTTGATGTAATTTGCTTTCATTTTCCAAATTGAAAATGGACAACCAATCAAAGATGTGAAAATTATGATATAGGAAGAATATAGCAGACATCTATAATAAGGGTTTGCATGAATTTACTCAACTCAGAAAGATTACAGATGTACAGCAAACTCTGAGTAATACTGTTTCAGAAAACTGAACTAAAAAAATCCATATTCACCACTTCCACTACTGCAATAGAGAAGGATTTTTGCCTTGATAAGTACACTTCACAGTGATTCCCACCCCCCACACCCAGTTATGAACAGTGTGATGAAGGCTGAATTATTTTAGCACTTGTTTCATAGGTTCATCTTCCTTTTCCACTTCCTCCTCTTTCAAATTAAGCATTTACTCCTCATATAAAAATTGGCATTCTAATCAGAATTCTGCTTAATTTCATGAATCCATACATATTTAATTATATGAAGATACACATAATTGTAGCATTTGACTGAGCTCTTGTGCTCTGCAGCCAGCACTCTGGAATGCTATCAACCTCAGCAAATCCCAGTTAAATGGATTTGGACATGCCTGTAGGAACTCTGTGTGTGCATCAGAACTCATGAGTCTGGATGATCTACTGGGAACCTATTGATGGGCTAGCCCATGTACTTAATTTTCTTGTTAAGCATGGCTTTAGTATTTAAATATTTCTCTATGTACATGTGTTTCTTAATTAACGTAATAGAATGCATATTTCTCAATGCAGGTGTGTCATTTTGGCCTGCTGGCACATTGTTCCCTGGAAGAAGCTGCCACAGGGTGCTGCGATAAGTCTAAATTTCCTGACACTACTTGCTTCCTCCCTCCTGCCCTTCCCTAGAAAAAAGGAAGTGTTTTTCTTGAGTAAGAGCAGCCACTTCATAATAATGAAATGTATGCCATGTAAAATTAAGTCCCCACCCCCATTTAGTAATGCAAATAGTACATATAGTCTTTATTGTGTGTGCCAGTGAGAGGGCAAGTGGATTAATTTTATACTTATGGTGTGGGATCATTTGGTATGGATCTATAAGCAGCCTATGCTAGTATACTTACGGTTTTTTCCAAGCATTGTTCTGTGGGACAAGGGAGAGTTGTTTAATATTTGCAATAGAATGACATGGAGATAATAACAGATTTTTCTCTTGAGTCATCCTTGATTCAGGTACAAAAGCATCTCATTTAGGATATGGTGTAACTACCTCTGAATCATATGAGCAGATAATTTCAGCAAAATGAAACAGGAAGGGAGGAAAGGTAGGAAAGATTTCAACCTCATACAAGAGGCATATCAGGGCAAGGAAGTTCATATTTAAACCTCTACAACAGAAGTGTTCTGTTCTGTTCTTTTCTACTTACCTTAAGGCTAATTTTTCACATTACTAATATAAGCAGGTTTTGTGCTTTCAGTAAGCACATATATTTATAATGCAAAGTGAGGATCTGAGTATTGCTTCCACATGGCAAGTGCAGGCGTACCATATACATTTGGAACATTGGAACACAGGAAGCTGCCCTTATGATCAGTTGGATAATTGGACCATCTAGTTCAGTGTCAACACAGACCATCAATGGATCATCAGAGTTTCAGGCAGCATTCCTTTCTAGCCCTACCTGGAGATGAGGATTGAATGTGAGACCTTCTGCTTACAAAGCATGTGCCCTTACCATTAAGCTACATCCCTGGGCATCTCCCTGGGATGCATATGAGATCCTTCTTCACTAGCAGTCTCAGTCTTGTGCAGATCCACTTTTTTCCTTCTTGTAATGTGTGGAGTGGTTCATAAATACTGTGTAGCTTTGCTGCTTGGTAACTCCATTTCCTTGAGCCTCTTCTGTTGTCAAGAACATTCTTAACTCTATTGAGTCCCACCAGTTTTATGGCATCCTATGCCCCACTAAAAACAATTATCCTAAACAGAATCATCTGAGATTTTTATATACTCCTGCTTTGATGAACGGCATTGGGCTAGATTATCATGACCCTTTCATTGATCCACTCTTTACCTTCCTGTGAATGAGTTAATTTGAGTATATATTAACTCATTCACAGGAAGATAACTGTATAACTTGACTAGCTATGTTTCACATCAGTGGTTTTCATATTTTGTCACCTTCAGGGAATCCTTTCTACATTGATATGTCTGCTGAATAACTACTGTGTGTAGCACAAGATTATGGGATATGTTCTAGAGACTATGCCTATTGGGTCTGATCAGAGCTGGTGAACTGAGAGCATGCTCTATTCTATCCCGGTCTAGAAAGAGAGCCCACAGAGCACGAACTTGCTTTGATGAAAGCTGGAAATGTACTGAGGCCCAAGGATCCTCTCCTTGCAGTCTACCCCAATTAAGTCCACTCTGCTCTGTTAAAGGGACAGCCTTTGGGTCTAACACTTCTTCTCTGTTCCATTCAAGTCCTTCCAGCCTTTCCTGTTGAGTTGCTGTGCATGAGGCTCTCTGGCATGAAGGGTTCCTGTTCCTGAGAGGGTGGAAGCTCTATGGACATGGATTTTGGAGGTCCTTATAGATCTCAGCCTGGGTTGTCCTCGGTTCCTCTGAAATGTTGAACTGTACTTGTCCCTCTCAGTCCCCTCTGAGTGGGAGCTCTTCTAACATTTCTGGGCTGATAGATTTGCCCAGCTGTTCCTTATCTGAGCTGGAACCCAGCCTGCTGCTCTGGGTAAGGATCTTGACTCCTTGCTTGTGGCTGTATTTTGCACAATGAACCAAGAGTTCTTCAATTATCTGGCTAATTTTTCTGGAACAGCATGGTTTTTAGTTTTGGCTATTGGACAGTATAGAAATGTAATAAACAAATAGTAAAAATTACATCCACCGGACTTTATTTCCTGTTCCTCTTGCTGTGTTTCATATGCTTAAGAAACTAGGTTCTAGCACAACACTGCCAGAGTTTGCCATTTTCTAAATGTAGTGCCCCGAGGAAATATTATGTATAACCTTTAAAGCACCTTGCATAAAATGCTGAAGATGTGTTACCTAGTCTTTCATTAAGATGAACAATGATCACCTTCCGAGAGCACAAACTGTCCTTGCTTCATTCATACATCTTATTATTTGAGTCTTCTTCAGCAATGTCTGTAAACAGTCAATAAAGGCTAAAAGTTTGGTTCAAGACAAGCAGAGAAGGCTGGCTGCATAGAACACAGATGTCAGTAGAAATCAAAGAAAACTCTATTCATGGCCATTGATCAGAAGCTATATCAGACATGCTTTTTCCTAAAGAGATTGTTACTGTTTCCTCCACCACCACCCCAACATTTTGTAACCAGCTGTATTGTTCAAAGTCACTGTGCCTTACACATAAACACTGTTGTGTAGAAATATGAAATGGCTCCACAGAACTTTGAAAACCTCTGAATTGCTTCTTCAGCATCTGACAAGTCTTGCACTGGTCTGAATTTGTGGACTATTATTTTTTATTTACACTTTTCCTAGCTATGCAGCATTGTTAAAGGTCTCTATGATTCAACCAAGAATCAGTTGTTAGATCACAAAAGTTCATGCAAGCCACTGGATCACACATGTAGGATTTCTAGACCTCCATGTAAGAAAATTATGCAAACCAAGTGTAAATGATTACCTGCAACCTTTACCTGAAAGAGAAATTGCAACCACATTTTTTTTCATAAAGGATCATTCTGTTCTAGGCAGTTGGTTTTTCTGTGAGTACTGCCATTACAGAAAATTTGAAAACATAATGCATGTTTTCATATTGAAAAGCGAGCAATTGTTGGTGTGTGTGAATTTTATTTTGGTATCAATCCACCCTTATTTCCCAGAAATATTTTCTGTTGTGCAAAGTTTCACTAACACTATAATTTGAGAGTTCACAGAAGTTAATATCTATAGTGACTATTTTATTTTTAACTGTAATCATTTGTGCTGCCACCTTAATTAGAGTCAGTGAAAAAGCCTATTACTGGTGGAATACTTTCACAAGGGTTTTTAGATGGCCTCAGTCCAAGGCAGATTCCACACCCATCTTTTTTTTTTAAGTGCCAAATAGACAAAAAGCATTTGTCACAACAAACTGGATATTACTTAGTCAATACTTTTATATAGACTAGGATTAAAATATCATCAACAACAACCTGTTTAAGTAAATAATTAAGCCACCTTTTGATATTTAAACATTGCTATTATGATTCATAAGGTTGCTTGGGATGTTTAATTATGTTTGTGTTTAATTTTTAATGTTTCGAACTTTTAATACATGTTTGGATGGGTTGGCATCTGAAAGGTGGTTAAAAATAATTCACAAATCAATAAGAAAAGTTATAACCTACTGTGCTCACTTTATGCACCACATAAGCAATGTTTGTTTTCATATATTGTACATTGTACAGCATTTCCATAGAACATTGAAACATATATGAAAAAGCCTTTTCTGGTCCAGTTTGTGCAATGGAAATTAGCCACAGTGGTTTATTTTCCCTGCCTTGTCTGCCAGCCAGATTTCCCTAATCATTGCATGCATGACTTGCCATGACATTTTCGGTTTAGATGGTCCCAGGTGGTTTATTAACCACAGCAGCTACCCACCCAAAGCAGGTCTGGATGACCATGTCAGTTCTGCTGAGAAGGATAATTAAGCTGCTTGGGCCAGCACGTTACTGGAAAGTGAAGCATGTTTAACATGCCACCATGGTTTGTTAAACACATTGGCAATCATGTAAAGTGGCCCAGGATTGTGGCTTGCTAACCCCACCAATGTGCTAGTCAGGGTTCCCTAATGACCCTTAGATGTTTAGGGTTTCCTAATGAACCTGGTGCAAGCTTAGATGGCAAAGCTTGTTTGAGGGGCAGCAACCTCCATGGACTGTTGTCCAGGCAACAAGAACACCATACTAGTGAGTGTAATTAGGGAATGCAATCTGGCATAAAAAGGACTCATGGAAAAGGGAAAATGAGTCAGATGGTTTTTTTCCTCATTGGGATCATGTGATTTAGATCACCTGTAATAACTCCTTTTCATAATGGTATTAGCTGTTGGAATTAGGAATGGTTATAGAGCTTGGCCAGACAAGGAATAGGAAAACAAACTGTTTTTTCCTCCAAGGCTCAGGCTTGCTTCTGAATTTTCCCTCTTCTTCCCAAAGCTTTAAAAACATCCCCTAGGTGGTATTTGAGAAGAGATAAATGTCCAGATCTTGAACAAAAATGGTGGAAATTAGAAATAACCCTAATAAATAAGAGTAACCAACAATTCTCAAGAGGAAGATATGAGAACCACCTCCTTACCAAGAGTTCTATGAAAATGCTTTGAAAACTCATGCTTTGAAAACTTATTAATGAGTTAAAATCAAGGGAATTAGCCCATAAGTAGAGCTGATTGACAACTGATTTTCCAGTTAAACCTAAGGAATGAAATGTGCAGCCCAGTCTTACATATGTATAGTGTAAGCCCTATTGAGCTCAATAGCATTTGTCCTACTGTTATGATTAAATTACATTTTCACCTTACCTTTCCTATTTATTTATTTATTTATTTATTTGGGATATTTCTAACCTGTCCAATCACAATGCATTTCTGGGCAGCCTTCTTCCTTTTGTAAGGAACCCAAGGCAGTTTACAAGGTTCCCTTCTTCCCTACTTTATCCTCAGAAAACTCTATAAAGCAGATTAGGTTGGAAGTTGGTGACTGGCCCAAAGTCATCCAGTGACCTTGATGGCTGAATGGAGAGAAGAATCATGATCTCCCAAGTCACCACTGCATCACACCAGCTTTTTCTAAACAGAGTGGGACTTATTTCTAGTTAATAAACATAGGACAAGTGTGTAAGTCACAGTATAATATCCACATGTCATAGCCTGGGCACATTGGTCCTAAAAAGAAATCCACTAAAACACTGATTTTAATTCTTCACAGGCTCACAGAATTGCATTCCTGAATTACATGGTGGACTGTATGCAGTTGGAAGAATATGGGAAAAGCTGGTGTCAGTTTCCAGCATGAACATGAGCGCTTGTAAATATACAGCGAAAATGCTCATCTCACCTATCTCATTCAGACTGGATTATAAAGGTTGAGTTCTCTAGCATCCCATGCCCACAGTGGAACATAAGAAACTCTGCTAACTCTTAAAAATAAAAGCAGATGAAACTGCAAGGAAAAAAAAGACCACCACATGGTGACTAATGCTTCCTATTACCAATGTACTTGTGGTATGTCTCTGGGCTTCCACCAAGATGCTCAAGCCCTCCCTCTCCCCGCCCCACCAATAACTCAGTTTCTTACAGTAGCTAGGATTGCTGTGAAATAGATTTTGTTTTGTGTTGAAAACTGTGGGTTCAAAGGAGTTGCTTAACTTAACTCAGGTCCCTAAACCCTGCCCTGTACTCAGACTTTTGGGCAGGTTTCTTCTCCTTTTCATGCCTCCTATGACAGCCATTTTCTGGTGGTACCTGGAACAGTTTCTGATATTGCCAAATAAGCTTAGAAAAGGCTGCCTATCTTTACACTTGGTGAAATTGTTCCCAACTTGACTCCCATTCTGGAATCCCAAATCCCCAGTGTCATCCCTAATTAAAATCATTCTCAGGTAGCTTTACCTCAGTTAGACTCTAGACTGCTATGACTCAGGGATAAGCTTCATATCAATGCAGTTCTGCCAGAGCAACAAACCTGGGATCATAATCAGCCACTGTTGGCTCTGTTTTCAGAATACAGTCTGGGAAGCTTGTTCCTTGCCTTGTTTTCAGCTATGTTCTTCAAAATATTTTAATGAAAAAGGGGGTGTCTTTGCCCCCATCATACACATTTGCTATAACCACAGTTATTTAAAGTAATATAATTCATTTGCCTACAGCTCTGTTTTAAATAGACAGTCACTGGGGTTTCCAATGAGATGGGGTAATATTATTGCCAAAATTCCCAAATATAAAGAATCCAAACCCAGCAGACCACCTATGTCGCTGATATACAGATCAGTCCTGAGCCACTAACAGATTTTTTGCTAACCAAGAAACTGGCCAGGAAACTGAAGGGGGAAAGGCTCCAATGGAATGATTTCTGCAGCTTCTCACAGGGAGACTATGATTTGTTTCCAGAATGAAGGGGTGATGCCAATAGCCAGGTTAATGCCACATCCTAGTATAGCCTCAAAATAGATAATAACATCAGTTAAACAAAGCAGCTAACACATGGACTTAAGCTAAACAGAATTATTATAGCTATTATTACATTGCATTTATACTCCTCCTTTTTCCTCTTGTGAGGAACCCATGGTGGCTCACACAGCTGCATTTTATCTTCACAACAACAACCCTGTGAGGTAGGGTAGGCTGAGAATGAGTGACTGGCCCAAAGTCACCCACTGAGTCTCATGGCTGAGTGAGGGTTAGAACCAGGAACTCCCAGCTCCCCAGTCACTTTAACCAGCACACCATACTGGAATGTTTTTGCCTCCGGATATGATAAACAGTACAATGTAGAATGTTATGTGCATTTTAATATGTGGGGACAAAGGCCAAAGTGGCTAGGGCAACTTGTAAAGGGCATCTATCTCTCAACATTGAATTGTTAGCAATGAATGGTAGTGAGCATGTCTACTCAGAGGTAAGCATGAGCACCATGTCCATGTACAAATAATCAGGACACGCCTCTGCATATGTATTCAAAATAAGAAAGACTGATTCACTCGGCAGCCCTTCAAATAGCATTCCAAACAACAGGTCTCTGTATCTCTACTCATAAGTAAGCATCAACAGTATGTCTACTCACAAGTTGCTTACTCTAGTTTAATAAATGCAGGAACAGGGCACTGTCATTGGCTTTGGGGCCAAAGAAAGTAGCTGTCATATTCAAAAATGATTTTGTTTGCGTCACCCACATATTCTTTTAAGGCTAAGTAGTGCAATGGTTCTCACACCTCAGTTCATCAACTCTACACATTTAGTAATACAGTATATTTGGGTGTGTTCATATGTGAACATTTGAGCATGTGTGTCTACAAACATTTATTTTGTTCAGAACTTGTGTTAGATCTTGCGCTCCACCCCCTCATGTATGAGTGTTTGTGTGTGTTTATTAGCCTCTCTACCAAGAACACCCATATTTGTAAAAAGGGACATCTGGATGGTGAGAGGAAGTGAATTGATTAAACAACAACAATGCACCCCTCGAGCAAAAATATATGCATGTATGAGAGAAAGGACAACAAAAGGTGAAACAAATGTGGGCAAAAAACCAGCTTGTCCCAGGGATCTGATGTAACAGAGTTAAGCAAGTGCCCATGGACAACAGGGTGTCTTCCCAGGGATTTGGAGCACCAAAGAAAATATTTGGGTCTCCAGTCCTAGGGGATTGCCTCCTAATTCTGCCTCTGATTCTGTTCTTGAAAAGCTCTGGGCCATTAAACCTTCCTTGTGGCAAGGCACAAACAGCTTCTATTAGTCACATTGCTGCAACTGGTTTATTACAAATAGTTTTTTTTTAACCATTTTTCACTTGGACATCCTTATATAACAAAATTTACTCTTAGCTACATGCTAGCAGTGACTTTTCCTGATGAACAAAAAGATGAAGTGTTATATGTCATTACAGAACCTTACATAGTCCTACATCAACAGCTGATGTTCTTAAAAAGTCATTTTATAAATGTTTTGTGTACTTCTTTGCTACTATAGCAGACTGCAGTTTCTGGCCAGTGAAAGACACTGGGCAGGGGAAAGAATAAGAAGAAAACAGTTCAATTCCCATTTGCAAGTGTGGCTAATATTTCTTTTCATTTTTAAAACAATTCATTATATATTGCCACTCTACTCTGATCTTGTGTCAGCAACCTGGTGGTGTATTGTGTGTAATGTAGAAATTAATATCCTATCCAGCTCTTAGATATATTTTTGTTTTCTAATATGTTTTTAGTTTTGGCTAATATGTATTGCACATACATGCCCGTCTTTCTTTTAAGGAAATAAAGCCCTTGTGTATTCTAGGGAAAAGAGTACTTTAGAAAAAATACACTTTTCCATGGTGTTCTGTGTGTGTGTGTATCTGTTGTGTAAATTTTCCTTGGTGGCATTGAACAAAGTCCTCTTCTGTGCAGGCTGCTCTCCTGTCTCCTTCAGCCGACTCTGTGTCTGTACAGGGAATTCCTGTTCCTGGACCAAACCCACAGGCCCTCAGCACTGAAGGACGAGGTCAGGCATCTTGCACACCCTCCCTCTCTGCCTGTCGATATGCTCTGGAGGAATATCCTAGTGAAACAGAGCACATACAATGTGCGCAGGCATGTGCACACACACATTACCAGCCTGCATTAACACAATGTCTGGGTTCCTTCTTAAAGTAAACTTACCTTTATGAAATAAACACACACATACACACACTAAACTATGATAGTATCCAATATTACTGTTTTGTGGGGTTACATGAGGTAACTGTTCATTATTTTAATAGTACTGCCAGGAGCTGAATAACAGAATTGTCTTCCAAACTAAGGTGATACCATTTTTCCCTGCGTTTTATCACTGCTTATTTACAGAACCCCAGAAGCAGTCATTCCTGAAGATGAAGTTGCAAACAGAGAACATTACTTATGTAGACATCAGTTATTTTTAGTGTATTTATGTTGTCAAAGGAGTACAGATACTTTAATAAAAGTTGACTGTAAGGAATGGAGGTTTTGGTCTTCCTGATTGGATGTTATATTATCAAGCATCTGTCTTAACTTGGCTAAAAGGATGGGTAACCTTGCGAAATAAGATAATTTTATATCTTGAAGGTCATGACTTGCAGATGGGATGGCATGCTTATATGTGGTATGAAAAAGCTAAGGCACATGGGTCATTCCTGAGTCATTTTATTAGAAAATCTTTAATGTCAGTGTGGAAAAAAATAAAGCTAAAACTGTACAATAAATTACCAAGATGGCTGCCATCTATGGAAGCTTTTGTATATCCAAATGTATTGAGTTTTGAAAAGATCATAAGATATGGCGATATCCTGGATAAGGATGGTGGCCTGAAAATGGAGCAAGAAATACAAGAACAGGGACTTAATATTTCCTGGTGGCATAAGGTGCAGATCCAATCAAGATATGCCAAGGATTGTAAACATGGGGGTTCTAACAGAATTTGATCAAGTGATGCTTAAAACAGATGAGAAAATGATTAAAAGACTATATGATTTTTTACTTGACAGGAAAATGGAAGGGGAACAGGTTAAGAAAACTATGATAACATGGGCACAAAACTTTGGAGTTAATGTTGAGCTAGAAAAATGGCAAAAACTATGGGAAAGAAACATTAAAGTAACATTAGCAACTTCGTATAAAGAAAATTTATATAAAATATTTTATAGATGGTATTTGTCACCAAGCCAACTAGCTAAGATGTTTCCAAATATGTCAAATAGATGTTGGAAATGTAAACATAAAGTGGGTACTTTTTATCATATGTGGTAGACTTGTGATAACGCAAAAAAGTACTGGATTAAAATACATAGATGGATGCAGGAAATATTACAAAAACCCTTTGCTTTTAAACCCAAAGTTTTCTTGTAAAGCATTATAGTGGAAGAGGTTAACAGACAGGAAATGTATTTGATGTTGCATCTAATCACAGTGGCGAGAATTGCATTCACCCAATATTGGAAAAGTGAGGCGCTGCCCACTGATAGACTGATTGTAAGAAAAATCTTGGACTGTGCAGAAATGGATAGATTGACTTTATTGTTGAAGGAGAAAGAGGATACTGATTTCTATCGAACTTGGGACTCTTTTTATAATTGGCTGGAGAAATGGGACTTGGCGTAAACTTAGAGATGTTTTTTAAACTGTGATAAATTAATTTGAATTTGATATGTTAAAAAATATGTAGTAAGAGGTTGACCCAGTGAATCCAATGTTTGATGTTTGGTGTGTGTGTGGTTTTTTTTTGTACTGTTAGTTTTAAAATCTTAATTATATATATAAATATAAAAGTTGACTGTATTTTTAATGGTACTAATTCAACAGCAAGCAAAAAAATGTCCTCATTATTTTGAGGTTCTTCTCGCTTCAAAAAGAGCTATGATCACATTTGGTTACATTGGTTACCTAAATCTAGAGTAAGTGAACCAAATCTGGGGTAAGTGTAGTGGGACGAATATCAAGGATGGAATAATACCAAGTGAATCCAAGTGTACAAAGCTGACTCCACCCTCAAGTATGGCAAGAGTTCAACTCAAAATTGTTTCCATTGAGTTTTTCCGCATCTCAAAGATAAGATTCACAAATGTTGAAAAATCATTAATGAGCATAAGGAAAAGCTGTACTGAATCAGACCAATGGTCCTACTATCCAGTATTCTGTTTCCACAGTGGCCAGGCAGATACCGAAGAAGGACGTGTATGCAAGAACATCTCTTGTTCTTGTTCCCCAGCAACTGGTATACAGAGGCATGCTCCCTCTGAATCTGGAACTGTCAGATAGCCATCATGATGAGCATTGATAGAAGCACTTCCACCATGAATTTGCCCAATATCCCTTTAAAACTATCCAAATCAGTGATCATCACTATGGATTAAACATAGTTAACTATGTGATAACTGTAAATTAGGGGACTTTCACATGATCTTGGTTTCTGCATAAATACTATGCTATTCTTTAGTCGGTCCATAGGCCTGTCTAGTTCCCACAGGTGCCCATTGGAACACCATAATTCGGACACACATGCAATAACACATTGCTTTTGCTACTGGAGATAATGTATAGCTGTCAGAGCTAGTAGCCCATGGTGATGGGCTGTGCTTATGAAAGTCATTGTAAAAGTGTATTGCATTAACAAAGAATAGCCTAATACATGTTAGAAGAGTGGGAGCAGAAGAACATTTTTAGCATGGTCTTATTAGTTAATAGTTCATAACTAATAAGACCATGGTCTTATTAGTTAATTGTTCATAAATTCGTTAGGGAAATAAGGAGAGTAAGCACCTGGAGGAGGGCCTTCTCTGTGGTGGCACCCCACTTATGGAACGTGCTCCCCAGAGAGGTTTGCCTGGCACCGTCGTTATTTGTTTTTCGGTGCCAGGCAAAGACCTTTTTATTTAAAAGTTATTTTAATTGTTAATTTATATTTGTTTATTTATCTTATTTATTGTATTTTTATCTTTACCTTGAGATGGGCCAGTTTTTAATGTTAGTTTTTAATGTTAGCTTTGTATATTGTAATTGTGGATGTTTTATTTATTGTTGTGAGCCGCCCCGAGGCTTGTTGCAAGGGGGCGGCATACAAATTTTAAATAAATAAATGAAATATTATTAGTTAATATTTCATAAAATATTTCTGATAAATATTTCTGATATTTCTGATAACAAATATTTCTGACAAATTTGTTTTTAAAGCCCAGGAAAGTGAAAATTAAAAATCAAGATAGCTAGGCTGAGGATAGAATTACATGTTATCTCAGCAAATATGTGTTTCTCTAATCCCCCTTTTGATAAATTAATTGGATTGCAGTAACAAGGCAAGGAAGATTGCTGCAGGGATTGCTTACCCCCACTTTTTTTGCCCATCAGCTCTCCCCTGAAATGCCCCCTCTGGGCAGTTTTTCTCCAGAAGGCTTCCTTCTGCTTTCAGAACTTGTTTGGGGAAGTTATTTTAAATGTTCTGTGGGGAGCATTTTCAGGGGCCTGAGTGAGGAAGTGTTAGGCACACACACCTGCTGCTTGCTAAATCTCCACTGTTTCCACATTTGTGTAATGTACAGTTCCACTCTGAGGGATTTTGACTTGTCCAAGGCCACCCAGTAAGCTACATGGCTGACCAAAAATGTGAACCCAGGCCTCACATGTCCCCTTCAAATGCTTCATGTACAAAACCCATCTGACCATAAGGCTGTAAATAATTTGAGAGCTCTGTGTAGTTATTGGTTTCTGCACCTCAATGACATACTATATTCAAGCTTTCCTGTACTTCTGAGCTGGTAGAAAGGCAAGAATTTCTTGAAAAATTTCTGCACCTTCATTTTTCTGACGAATAGTGGAAGCCATGTCTGTGGAAGTTTGTTTTTGGTTGGAAGTTATTGTTTGCAATCATTTTGGTTTCAAAAAATCTTTTATAATTGCAGATGCATGTGTACGTTAAAGCTATGTTCCTGTGACATGGAGACTAATTGATTGGCAACCAATGTGGGTTTTTAGAACCTTTTCAGTTGCATAGAGTTATACTATGAGTCTGGAAGGATAAATGCTTTTGAATCTGCATTTCAATTTATATATCCTGTAGTCATCAATCTAATTTAGATGTTTACTCAATTATACAGACTGCTTATACTAATTTGTATATTTAGGGAATATGTGTTGAAGTTCTACTAAAGTTGTTGTGAACTGATATTTTAAAATTTTCTTTCAATTTTTTCAAAGGATTTTTTTTTAATACAAGAGGGTTACTGAAAGGCAAGCCATGAGAAAAACATGCAGTTAGCTCACCCTGGTTCACTCTATTTGTAGAAGGTATCTGTGATATGACACATATCATTAGGGCTCTCATTTTCTTCCCTTTAAAATGGCAGTTCCATCTTAGGATGGTATATTTAACATCATGTCTACTTTGGCCCCTAAGAATATTTGGACATTTGTTTGGCTCCTGATATTATTAGAATACTGAATAGCTGATTAACTTAAAATTTGCCCACAATTCTTATACCCACAACTCCTTTCTCAAGTATTCATGTTCCCCTTATAGAAGGATTAATGCAAACACCAAAGCTCAGCTATTCTGATCCTTCCCAAGTGGTTGGTTTGAATAAGACAGCAAGGGTGACAGAATCTTCCTCATATTGGAGATGGACCACACAGGATAAACATCTAAGACCTCTGTGTGGGTTTCATGCTCACCACCATGCCAGTTAACATCAGAGCTCACCCACAAGAGAGGTGAAACCCTTTTAGAATTTCTACTTTCAGTTTCCTCAATTTTTCTGGAAATTTGCTCTCAAAATTTGGCAGTACTGAGGCAGATGAGGGGAAGAACAGAACCCTCCCAACAGTCCTGTTGAAGATCTCATTCAGATTCCTCCTCCTTCAACTGTCACCAGCTGCTGGGCCAATTATGGGTACTGCTGGGCCAATTTTCTAGTAAAACACAGCATAGGTAATCGGGTGCCCACCAAGAATTTTGGATTACACCTTCCATCTGCCCAGTCAGCACAGTCAGGGATTATGGGAGTTGTACTCCAGAACATCTGGAGGGTACTAGATTGCCAACTGTCTGCTTTGCCCTGTATCAGTACAGTAGGGGGAAGGTACAGTTATGGCTAGATAACTTTTTGCAAGACATTGATATGATTATAAGTTACTGAGTTGTTGAAAATCTGACCATTATACTTCTTTTTTTCTCCTCCATCATCTTAAGGTTCTAGATGCATTTGGCCCTTTGGCAACAGAGGAAATTGCTTGGCACTTGTGTTTGTTAGCAAACATTGTTTGCTAATGTTCCTAGCTAGTAGTATGTTCTGCTAAAACAGAATGTTAAACTAACTGATGAGCGATCAGTACTCTGAATACTGATTGAAATCAAATGGGTACTTGCTGAAGGTCTTGATCTGTTGTATGAGTGTGTGTATTATTGTGTGTGCATGGTACTATTTTGGTACTATTTTCCTGTACTTGGTGCTTTAGTACTTTGTATGTAGTAACACATCTGCATCTACTGGAATATTTATATCTGTTTCTTACAGATAACACAAGCAACAATAGCTGGAAGTAGGAGTAATGATTAACGTGGTGAAGAAATGAATGGCAGATATTTGAGAGGAACTGAACTGTGAAAGTGCTGTATTAAAATCAAAGGGAGTTTTGAAGTTGATTTCAGTAGGAGCAGAATTTTATTCCGGCTGTCAGAGAAGAGTTTTCAATTGAGTGACCATAGGAGCTTAGCATTCTATTTGTCTAAGATCAGCACTGCAGAGATACACAGAGATCATGACTGGGTGGCTTTATGCCCAACTGAAGGCAGAGGTCTGAGGGAACTGAGGGAACTGGGTCTCTTCAGCTTGGAGAAGAGGAGACTCAGAGGGGATATGTTGGCGACATACAGGTATGTGAGGGGGTGTCACATGCAGATGGGTAGAGACCTGTTCTCCCCTGCAGAGGAAGGCAGGATGCATTCCAATGGAGCAAAGCTCAGGGAGCCAAGGTTCCATTTGGATGCCAGGAAGCACTTCCTGACAGTCAGTACCCCGAGGGTGTGGAATGGGCTTCCACGAGAGGTCATTGAGGACCCATCGGTGAGGGTGTTCAAAGACAGGCTGGACATGCACATGGTGGGCATGTCGTGAGCGGAGCCGGCTGGTGCCGGAGGTCGGACTAGATGGCCCAGGAGGCCCCTTCTGATTCGCTCTCTTTCTATGTTTCTATGTCTGCTTACTGTGGGAGCCTTCCACTTAGTGAGAAGCAACATGAATTTGCATCTCACTATATTGGACCATTGGTCAGTATAGCTAGTATCTTGTGCTGTGTTCTTCCCCAGTGTGGTGGCCCCCAGATGCTGGAATGCTGAGAGTTGTAAACACACACACACACACACACACACACACACTTATATGTATATATATATGTGTGTGTGTGTGTGTGTGTGTATGGAAGTTCTCAGGTTGGAATGAAGCTGATCTGTTGTAGCTGAGAGTTGCTTTCATCATCTTAAGTAGGGCTCTGTGCATTTTAATTCCAGTCCATCCATGTTTCACAGGTTGTGCAGCATCGTTTATTCTGTTATCTGATGGAATTGCTTTTCCTCAGTTGTTTGCACTGAAAAGTGTGTGCTGCTGAAAATGCACTTGTATTTTCACACTTTAGTCTATGGGGATAACTTGCATTTTCAGTTGGTGTTTTCTTTATTTTTTTCTATTTTTCATACTATTGTATGACTGCATTTGTGTACAGTTCTAGAAAGTTAAGAGAACTGGTTTATAAATCTGCAGAATCTGTGCAACATGGGAAAAGATGGTCTGCTGAGCATCCACAGGTTAGATTCATAGACATCTGAACTCATTTGAATCCATTGTGGATTATTCTGATATTCCTTGTTTTGGGTAAATTGCCTTCTGTGCCCAGCTCCCTAGTTAGTTATCAGGTAAATAATGACTGCCAGAGGCCATTGGACCCACTGATGAGTCCACAGAGTCAGACCAGTTAAGCAACACTAGATAGGAAGTATCAACTCCTATCTCCCCTGATCTTTAGCACATGCTGGATCAGATAGTAATAAACATTGTTCCCATTGGACCTTCTTATAATAAGTGTGGATCCATTCCAGACTACACTAGGGGACTAGTGTAGGGCAATAAAGTGTGTGCTTCAATCTGGAATTGCACCTAATCCCTGAAATCCTGCAAACTTCATCCCTGTGGGAGCCTTCCACTTTGAATGCTTTCTGGTCCTGATTCAGTTCTTGACTCACCTACCTATGGGGTGCTTATTTGTTAAGAATTTGAATCCTGGGTAGATTGTCAAGAACAATCTTCAATGATACCTGCTGCTGCATTAGAATTCATTCTGCCAAGGCTTCTGTCTGGTCTTGATAAGCTATTCTATAGCTATCCTAAAGATATTCATGGCACTATTCCATGAAATGCTACATTCGATACATCCCTATATGAGCTCAATCATGCTTGGAATGCATCGTGCTTTTTTTTTCATTAGAAATTCTCATGCTTGAACCTACAGCTAGGGACTAACAATGTGTAATGTGGTTCCAAGGGCTCAACAATGTTCAGTTATGGGTATAAATGAGGAATGATGCTAGTATGAATCAACTTACGAGTTGCAGTGAGTCAGAGGCACACTTCTGAGGAGTCACTGTTCCTCACCTATCTTTTCATTGTTCCAGAAAGGCTTGTAATTTTATGCTAGGTACTAACATTGTCTCTCTTTCCATCAATTAACATTATATTCTGAGTGGAAGTTTGAATAAGGCATGACACAGTAACATTCAACAATAACGTGGGCTGGTTGTTCTAGCCACTGAACCTCTGTCAGCCTGATAATTTGGGCCATCAGACTGGCTGCAATCTCTGCAAGAGGAGCTGGATTGAATTTAATGGTCTGCTCCAAGAATCTGATGAATCTCAGTGGTTTTCTGAGGTCCCTTGTAGATTTTCTTGCAGGTTTAGCCAGCGGTCATGCTGAGGCCCTAGTCTTCACTTGGACTGGTATTCCAGGGAGCTTAAGACAAGGAAAGGCCAGGGTTGAGTATAAATGGTATAAATGGTGTAGAGTGTAAACTAGAGTATAAATGATGAAAAAAATCAGAATGAGTATGACAGCATACAGTTAAGCATCAATCTGTGATCTCATTTTCTGGCAGTGATGGTGACAAGATCCCTCTTTGATACCACTATTGCAGCTGCTCAATACTGTCTAGCAAAGCTCTTTTGGATGATGATAGACATACTCCAAGAAGCAACAACCAGAGTCTTCAAAAGCCCAGTGTGATCAATTTGCTGAACATTTTTTCAGATAAAGTGCTCATGTTTCTTTTCTATTTTGCTTATATCATTACAGTTTTTCTTTCTATACTTTTGCATTGTTTTAAAATTGTAGGTGTAATTTAAAAACCAGAAAAGTAAGATTACAAGCACATTCAAGAGGCAAAAATGTCTATTTCTCTTTTTCAACCAATCCAGGTGAGGTAGTGGCTGTACTGAACCAGTGCCTGGCCGAGGTAATGGGCTGGATGAGGACCAATAAACTGAAGCTCAATCCAGACAAGACAGAGGTCCTGTGGTGGGTGGTTCGAACTCCTGGGTAGGTGACTTGGATCTTGTCCTGAGTGGGTTGCACTCCCTCTAAAGGACAGGTCCGCAGCTTGGGAGTGCTCCTCGACCCAGAGCTGACTTTGGAAGCTCAACTGTCAGTGGTGGCGAGGAGCACTTTCCATCAGCTTCAGCTAATCCATCAGCTGCGTCCCTACCTGGAGGACGACTGCCTAGCGACAGTGATGCATGCATTGGTTACTTCCCAGTTGGATTTCTGTAATGCTCTCTATGTGGGGCTGCCCTTGAAGACAGTCCGGATACTTCAGATGGTGCAAAATAGAGCAGCCAGGTTGCTGATGGGGACTAGACGTTATTCTCATATAACCCCAGTCCTCCACCAGCTTCACTGGCTTCCCATCAAAGTCTCAATTCAAGGTGTTGGTAATCACTTATAAAGCCCTTAATGGCTTGGGACCTGGATACCTAAAGGAACGCCTGCGTCCATATTTGCCCTCCCACCCCTTGAGATCGGCAGCCGAGGCTCTCCTCTGAGAGCCTTCCGTGAGAGATAACAGGAAGCAAAGTACCAGGAGAAGGGCTTTCTCTGCGGTGGCGCCCCATCTGTGGAATGTGCTTCCCAGAGAGGTCCGCCTGGCGCTGTCGTTATTTGTTTTTCAGCGCCAGGCCATGACCTTTTTATTGAAACAATATTTTAATAATGTTTAATATTTATAGGTTTTAATTGTGCAGCCAGTGTGTTTCTGGGTTTTAATTGTAATTGTTATTTGTTTTGTATTTATTTATTTCTGTGAGCCATCCCAAGGCTATACAGCAAGGGGACGGCATATAAAAGCTTTAAATAAATAATAAATAAATAAATATCTGCATTGTAAAGCAGTTGGCCTCCATTTGAAGCTGAGTTTGTTATTTTTTAATGTAACTTCTTTTAGGATATTGACAATTATTAGAAAACAGTGTCTAAAGATTCATTGATTTATACATACAATTTGTATTCAGAAAACAGATTCATTCTATAAACTTTTTTGTTTGCAGATAAAGACTCTTGTCAATGAAGAAAAATTATTTTATTTATTTATTAGATTTATATTCTGCTTTCTTTTTAATACCAACTCAAAGCAGCTCACATCATTCTCCTCTTCCTGCTCTCAATCTTATCTCTACAACAACCACTCTTTGGTAGGTTTGGTGGAGACTCTTTGACTGGTCTAAAGTCACCCAGTTGGCTCCATGGCTGATGGGGGACTAGAACCCTAATTGCCTGAGTCCCAGTACTGCATTTTTAACCACTACACCACACTGGCTCTCTTCTCACCTCTTGCTTGAATATTGTTTATTTTATTCATTATTAACATAATGAATGTTTTATTCATTATTAACATAATTAACATAATGAATAAAATAAGGGGAGGGGGAGGGATAAATTAATATTGTTTATATAACTATTGTATTTTAATCTTGTTGTAAGCCGCCCCGAGGCTTCAGTGCAATGGGGCAGCCTATAAATATTTTAATAAATAAATAAACATTATTATTAATATTGGCTCATTTGCAAAAAAAGCTATCAAGGAGGTTCACAATAATTTATAACCTTAAAACAATGTTAAAATTTGAAAAACAGTGAAGCAAATCATTAAATCAACCACACACATAATTTTAAAGGTTAAATTAACAAGATGCATTTTCAGCCCCTTGCTAAAAACCAGTGGCATGTGCGCCAAGAACATTTCACAGTTTCAGAGTTCTGAAAGACAAAGCCCTTTCATTCTCACCTGACAGGCTTCTCTGGACAGTAATGAGGTATGATACTGTGCCTTTTCTACAGATCTTAATAACTGTGAAGTTCATAATAAGAACTTTGATGATTTCTTGATAGCCAAGTCCTATTTATAGAAATTAAATCATTATATAAAATCACACATACAATCACATCTCATAATCTGGCCATAGTCAGATTTCTGTTCCTAAAAATCCCAAGTGAACAGGGCTCTTATTTCACCTGAACTACAAGTACATTTTTTTTTTGCAATGAAAAGTTGAAGAAGATTGGAAAAATCTATCCCACTTGCACATAACAAATCCTTCCAAAGGGTGATCTCGCCCTATGCTGTGATGGAGCTATTAGATCCAAGCTGAAATGTCTGGAACAGCTGTGATGAGAGCCCATCAGCAGGGCTCAGGTGTAGGGCTAATAGTGTGGGGAAGGTGTGTGACAAAGATGAGCAACTCTCCTTCTACACAATCGGCCTTACCCACAGGAGCCCACTTCTTGGATTTGGGGCACAACTGGATGCAAGTTTAGGCAGGAAACAGTAATGAGGTATGATACAGTGCCTCAAACAAACAAACAAAAAATACCTGCAGGTCTTCTGTCTAAAGTTGCACAGAATTGTACCTTTAAAGAATTAATGGCTAGTCCTACCTGTGGAGAGCTTAACATTGCAACTTAGTTGTTTAACCTTTACAAAAACACAGTTGTAATAAAATATTTATTAAATACATATCAGGATTAATCAAAACCAGATCTCTTTCCTTTTTCAAAATCTACTGGAACCTGCAAGTACTTATAAGCCTACAATTTTGAGTAAGAGTCAGCATAATGAATACAAGCCTACAAAGGAGAAGCCTACTCATGTACAAGCCTACAAATCTACAGAGTTTCTGGTTGTGTGGAAACCTCCATTCATAGGATTATGTACATGCAGAGACTTTCTCTTTATAGATGTTTAACTCAGTGCATAGATGTCTATAGGACAAGGTTGATGGGATTTGTGAAGGAGCCAACTAGCATGGTCCCACCCTATGCATGTTGGGTGAGGTCTGAAAAGGGTTTCAATGGCTGTGGAACAGATTTGTTGTCACTCTTTGAAGAAATCCTGTGGTAACCTGCTTCTGTAAACTCCTAATGATGCAATTCTGGCTACTATATATGTTCACCTTATTTATCAAAGGATTGTGATAAAATAATGCTACCCATAGGCTGAGAACTCAGACTAACTTCACAGTAGTCTCTTTCTGAAAAGGTCTTATTTAAGGAAATGTTGTTTGAGTTTAAGCCATGTTGCCCAGCAACTGATGTGTTTAACGTTTTTCTTTTTTAACCTTTCGTAGCTCATGGGATTTTAGGTATTAGAGCTAATTCATAAGAAGGCTCCACTGTAGTTTTCTGAAGTTTACATTACCATAAGAAAACATTTCCAAATAAATTGTGTAATCTTCATAATAAGCATATTATTTGTAGGTTCCTTGGCTCATATTTTTATTGAAGTTTCAGTGGATGGAACTCTTACTGAAACCTGTAAGTTGACTGATTACAGTAAAGTGTCCCCCCCACACCAACCCTTTGGTTTAGCTCTCTCTTTCCTCCCTCTAATTCCTGTCACTAAGAGATATGTACAAGCCTTTTACTATTTTGGTTAATTAATTATCTTCATACATTTTGTACAGAATATCTACTGTGCTGGCTGAAAGGTAAATGGCTAAATGAACACTTTGTGAGTCTACTAGAAAAATATAGACACAAATATTCAACACGAATATTCAGACAGAATACTTCTCCTTCCAGTTAAATAAATAAAATTCCTTCTACATTTTAAATGCAATTTCCCAAAGGTTAACAGACTTAAAGATTAATCTGTGTGTGTCCTAGTTTGGGCTCAAGGAGTAGGAAGAGGGGGCTGTGGCAATGCACCCTGACTTGGCCCCTTTAGCCTGGAAGGGGCAACAGTATTAATTCTTCTGTCCTGCTTCTGGACATCCTCTACAACACCTGTGCAGGAACCATGGCTGAGGGCTCTACAGTGTGAGACTAGTGATTCTGCTCTGGCAAATTCTGGAACAGACAGATTCTGTTTCCTTTGCTGTTTTAGGGGTTGATCACATTCTTGTACATGCTACCCCTTCAAGTGAGCCCTAGTTTCCTTTTATCCTGCCCAATTTTTTAAAATGGTTAGCTTAAAACTGGGTAGTATGAAAGAAGAGGTGATTAGTTTGGGGGTACAGATTAGGCAGTTTGGGCCAGGAACATAAAAACTGGCTCTGCCAACATTTTCTCTCCCTCATCTTTCCTCTGGAAATCATCCTAAATTCTTTGACTCCGTTTTTATATTACCCACTATCTTCACTGCTTGTTCCCATCGAAACCTAAGCAAATACTGCACAAAAAAGTGTTCATAAACATTTGCTCAAATAAACACCACAATTTACTTACATGGTACCCACAGACCCTTTTATTCCCTTTTGGCAAATACTGGGACAAGAAAATGTTTGTTCACAAAAATACCTGCCTAAAGGAGAAGTGTCTTGAATACTTGATGAAACTGATGACTGTGTGAGGGAGCTTGTAGTGCCATTGGAATACAGTTTTGGAAGTTTGGGAATGATGTGAGGTTTTGATAGCATATTTTATACATGAAATAGTGAAACATTGGTTCAATTTACAGTTGAATAACATAGCTGCTGTACAAGTGACAAGCACATACTTAATAGATACTCATTATGGGTTGAACTAAGATTAACTGAAAATATTCTTTCAGACCATCCTTGAATATTTCAATGGCTGGAGCCAGTTGGCAATCAGTGGTTAGGCCTGGGCCTTTACTGCAGAAGAAGGCTATGACCCACATAAAAAATAAGTGAAAAGTTTCCATGATGCCTGGTGGATCTACTGTTTGACTTAATCTATTAGGGTTAATCTAATCTTAATCTCATGAAGCTCATGGTTGATCTTGGGCCTCATTATTATACGTATGTGTGTGAAAATAAAATGGTGAATGGGTGATATATGTATACTAATGTAAACACCTTCAGGAAAGGGTAGCCCCCCACATTGCATTCCATGCTATTCTGTTATATTACATAAAAATGGCATGTCAAGGCATTTTCATGAGTTAATATTAAATGTATTAACAGTGTATTAACATATACCAGACACTGGAAAGATAGAATAGAATAATCCAAAAAAGAATGGCTGCTTACATTTTAAGGAAAATCTGGATTGATAAAATTAAATTACTAGGAACTATATTATACTAGGAACCTAAATTACTAGGAACTATATATTAAATGCAATAGGTAGGTGAAATATGGTGTCCAATTGTGAATTTAATACTCATTTAAAGATAGCATCAAGTCTTGGTTCATTATACTATGATATATGCACTGTGATATAATCCTAAAACTAGTAGGTATCACAGCTAAGTCTTACACACTACGCTTCCTGGACAACCTCAGTATCCCAACTATGCTGGCATTATACATTTATTAGCTGGTTGCTGGTATAGCAGGATTGTTCATTAGTTTGGCTGAATTTTGTTTTGTCCAGTGATATCTACAAGCTCATTTGTAGAAATGATAAAAAAATAAAAAGCATAAAAATCTATGATAAAGTTGTAAAGAGAACATTCCTAAGTACACTTATTAGAAATTGGTTCCAATGAAAGCATCAAGATTTTTCTGCTGCTCCCCTCCTTCCCACCATTCTAGTCAAGTAACCATGTTTAACATTGGGGTGGAGGAGTATAAGCAAAACACATTCAAAAAGAGATTGAGCTTAAAGGGCTCAATATGCATCAGCTGACACATTAACAAACAAAGGGACCTTGTTATTCCAGTACTGTATTAAACATATAGTAGGGTTTCCAGGCTTTTCAGTGTTAACTTTTCACTCCATAAATAAAGCATCATGACTTGTTCACTCCTTACTAGGAAACCCCAGGGTTAAATCAAGAATGTCTTCTTTCTAGAATGCACTCTGCTGTGTACAGTACATTTCTTCTTACTATTAATTTACTGTGGCATGGCATGAAGAAGATTGCATCACAATTACAGGATACAGTTACAGGAATATTTTGCCTGTACTTTGGTCAGGAATAACACTTGGCTTAGTCTTTGGTTTGATCTCAAAATATTTCTTGGTTCATACTTTGTCCAGCTATAGCCACAGATCAAAAGCAGGCAAGGGTAAAATATAATCCATATTTGGGAGGTGGTAGTGCATGGATGAAATGGACAAAGAACAATTGCTGCAAACTAGATTATGCTTGAACATGCAATCTCTTTCTATAAAACAGCTCATGTTCTGGGATTCTGCAGGAAAGCAAAAGAAATTCTGCTGGGGGAATATATGGCCCACTATCAGGTTTGTACTGTTCCTTTAAGTGGGGAAAATAGATTTCTGTTAAACACCATTCTTGCAGTTTCCCAAAATGTAGATTGTAGCACAGAGCAGCAACCTAGATCTTACCAATGTTCATTAAGCATGGCAGTGCATCGCAAGCAAATCTGATTTGAAGCTTGTCTACTTCAGCTATTCTCAATCCCAGTCCCCTTTTCAGGGAGATGAGCAGCTAGCTGCATACATTTTTGTTGCATGATAACTGGAAATGAAATTATTGATGACCTAGGGAGGACAAAAGATAGAATGGAATCTACTAGTAGATCTAAGTGATTTGCAGCAGATCAGTTAGTGTTTCTGAACCAAACGGCCATTGCTTTACAAAACAAAAGTATAATGATTTTGCAATGGAAATTACATGTGTGTACTATAATGTCCTTAACAAGCATCAAATCCTTAGTAGGGAGAGAGAGAGAGAGAGAGAGAGAGATTTAAATCTCCCTTTGTTTCACACATTTCTTGAGCCAGTTTGCCATCATCATTGCCATTCTGCTACTACTGCTGCTTTCTGGCTTGAAAGAGATTCAGTATGCGAACCGAGTCAATCAGGGATCACAAAGTGAATGTGATAATGCCATAGTTCCATGTAGTTACTCATGTTGCTATGATATGATGTCACTGATGGTAAGCTAAACCTTCCCTTACCATCAGTTTGAATGGGGTAGTGAATGATCAACCTACCACAACATTTCTTTTACCAATCCATCTGTCTAGGTAGCTAGAAAGAAGTCAGTCAGGAAATGCCAAAGCTATTTCAAGAATAGCACCAGCAGAAATAATCCAGTAGTGTGTTGTTATCAACAAAATGTGACTGAAGGAACTAATTCATAGAGTTCCTCATTCATTTTCAGGATGCTTTGAGCAGTGAGGGAGCCACAAACATGCCTCAGTGACAACAGCATGTAACTTGCATTTTCATTCCCTTCTGAGCTGATGTCAGTCAATGTGATTCATTCAGCACTTCTTTGTTCAATATTCAGGACATGTGTAAGTGGCTATCAGCCCTTTGATGTTGCCATGCTCCACCACTGACTTTCAGCTGAGCTTGTCATCTAACATTTCCCAAATTAATGGTTTTAATAGAGTATGTCTACCCTGATTTTGTGAAATGCTAAGGTTTTTTTCCCCCTCAAATGCTATATTCAGAAAGCTGCACCTACATTGACACAGCAAACTCCTCTTGCTGATATAATACTGCTGAGGTGCAATGGAAAGATTATTCTATTTTAGGGGCATGTTCTAGTTCCTTTCTTGGGTAGAATAATAAAATAGTAGAGTTGGAAGGGGCCAGAAGGCCATTGGGTCCAACTACTTGCTATTGCAGGAAACTAAATTTCACCACCCCATTCAGATGACTGTCTAAACACTGTTTGAATATTTCCAGCAAGGGAAAGCCCACAACTTCTCCAGGTAATAGGTTCCATTGTCACACTGCTCTGACAATCAGGAAGTTCTTCCTGGTGTCTAGTCTAAATTTGGTTTCTTTTAACTTGAGTCCATTATTCTGTGTCCTGCACTCTGGAATGAATGACAAGGGAACTTGTCCTTCCTTTTTGTGACAGCCTTTCAGGTACTTGTAGAGTACTATCCTATCTCAGCTCAATCGTCTCTTCCTGAGGCTGAACAAGCCCAGTTCTTTCAATCTTTCCTCATAGGGCTTTGCCTGCAGTCCTTGACTCATCCTTGTAGCTCTCCTATGTACCCTTTCTAGCTTTTATGCATCTTTTTAAAACTTAGGTGCCCAGAACTGGACACAACACAATATGGGAGATGGTCTGCAGGTCTGCATTTATGAAACAAAATAACTGTTTTGTATTTGCACTATTCTGGGTGGGTGGGAAATTACAAGCCTTTTAGTTTAATGTCTTTTCTGAATAAATTGATTTAAAGCAATAAGAAAGATAGACTCAGTTAGCAGACAGAAGAATAAGCCCTGCTGAAACAAAATCCACAAGGGTAAGTCCTGTATCAATAACCTATTAGAGTTATTTAAGAGTGTGGACATGTGGACAAGGGTCATTTGGTAGACTTTGTTTACCTGGACTTTCAAAGGGCTTTTGACAAAGTCCCTCACCAGAGACTCCTGGGTATGGTTAGCAGTCATGGAATAAGAGGTTGAGTGGTCCCTTTATGGATCAATAACTGCTTAAAGAATAGGGAGCAGAGACTGTGAACAAATGGTAAACTCTCCTAATGAAGAAATGTAAACACTGGGGTCCTGCAGGATTCTGTATAAGGACCAATGCTTGTCAACATATGTATAAATGATGTGGAATTAGGAGACTACAGTGAAATGGCCAGGCTTGTTGATGGCACCAAACTATTTAAGGTGGTTAAAATCAGAAGGGATTGGGAGAAGCTACAAAAGGATATTTTCAAGCTGGGTGAATGGGCATCAAAATGACAAATGCAGGTCAGTGTAAGCAAGGCATGCTGGGGCAAAAAAATCTCAACTACAAGTATAGGCTGATGGGTTTTGAGCCAGCATGGATTCTTCAAGAAAGGGATCTTGGGGTTGCACTTGGCAACTCAATGAAAATCTTAACCTAGTGTGTAGCTGCTGTGCAAAAGGAAAAATCCTTGTTAGATATAATTAGGAGAGGAACTGAAAATAAAACTGGCAAGATAGTTCTCCCTTTATAAAAATCTTCAGTGTGTCTGCACTTAGAATATTGTGTACAGTTCTAGTCACCACAACTGAAAAAGGACAGTATTGAGTTAGACAAAGAAGAGAAGAGCAACTAAAATGACGAGTTTGAGCAACTTCTTTGTGAGATACAGTTATAACAACTGGGATTGTTTAGCTTAAAAAAAGGCAAGTGTAAGGGGAGATAAGATAGAGGTGTTCAGAATTATGCCTGGTGTGGAAAAAATAGAGAAAAAGACATTCTTCCCCCTCTTTCCTGGGGAACCTTGGGTCATCCCATGAAGATGATCGGTGGGAAATTTAGGAGAGATAAAAAGAAGTACATCTTCACACAGTACATAGCTGAACTATGGAACTATGGAATTCAGTGCCACAGGAAGTAGGGAGGCCACTAAGTTGGACAGCTTTATAGAGGATTGAACACATTCATGGACAAGAAGGCTATCAATGGCTTCTTGTCTTGATGGTTGTATGCTACTTCTGCTTCCAGAGCCAGTATGCCTGTGCACAATAGTTACTTGTGATCTTGGACAGGAGGGTATCTTTGTACCCTCCTGCTAGAGGGTTCCTATGGACAGCTGTTTTGTTGTTGTGTGAATGTAGTACTGGTCTGGAGGGACCATTGGTCTAGCCAGCATGGCTTTTCTTATGCTTATGCTCTTAAATGGCCACTTTGCCCTTCCAATTTATGTTCATTCCTGTTTTGATATTTTTACCCTATTTTGTAATGATCAAGCAAAAGTTACCAAATTCAAGGTAGTTTTTCATTGTACAGAATAGATTTCTGCAAAAACAGCCATGTAAAATCCATTGTCTGGTGATCAGAGTGAAAGTCCAGGACAGCAGAGATTTTTCAGCTATTGCAGTTGCAAAGGGGTGGTAAGTCAACTCACTATGGAGCTGGAACCTAAAGGACAACTGCTTTCTGTAGACTGAAAGTAACTATGCGGGTCATTTCTAGGTGGTGGTCATGCAATGACTGGTCATCTTATTTTGCCTCAAGAAATTTTGCTCATGCCTTTAAGTTTGTGCTATTCTGAGAGAATAGATCTCCTGAAACAGATTAATCACTGCAGGGTAGGGGCTCATTGCAGTGTTGGTTGACCTGATGGCAACCACAGCACACCCTCATAAACCCAAAGAGAGCTGATGGGGTCATTTGAGAATTACCAGATGTAATGGCATTTGTTTACACATAGAGGAAATTGGGCTATTAAAGCAACTAATGGATACTATCCATTTGGTTCTGCATTGCAGAATGGGAAATTCAGTATTGAATTGAAGCAAGGATTAATAGCACTTATTCTGCTGTGCATGTTAGTCCACTGAATCACAGAGTTAGATCAAAGTTGAGAGAAAAAGAGAGAGAGAGAAGGAAGAAGAGAAATTAAGTGCAGAGTTTTAGTATTTGTGTTACGACTTTTGTTACTGGCAGCTTTAAAGCCCAAAGGAACTCTTTATGACGCCAAATAAAATGTCATCTGGTACTCTTGTGGTATTTCTACCATTTGAGAACTGAAATCTCATGAGGAAGCCAAATGTCACATTATATTAGTCCTATAAATGCTGGAATGCAGCAAACATTGTGTGAAGATCCCCAAATCATGGGATAGGCATGTTTTTCATGCTCATGATTATCTTCTACTCCCTTGTCAAGGCATATTTCTTTACAAAACCCCAAGTTTTGTAAATGTCTCCCAGGGTATGCAAACCAAACACAGAGGCCCTTGAAACTGCAGGAACTTGTTATGAAAAAATGTGTTAATGGTAGGGTGAGTGTCTCTCTTCTCTTTATGTGGTAAGACAGATTTCTGTCAGTCTGTGTCAGTCTTCTGCAACCCAGTACCCTTGAAATGTTGTGGACTACAATTCCCAGCATTTCCCAGCCAGTCGTCCCATTTTAAACTGGAAACATATGTCTAAACACAAAATGCCATCTTGGTAGAAACACTAAACATGTCAGTCTCCATCCATTTTCAACATTTGAATCTTGATCCATTGCCTGGTTGCTTGCTTTTATTCATTTTAATCAAGCAACTTTTATTCATTTTAATGAAACTTTTGCTGACTAAGTAGGCTTAGCAACAGCAATCTCAACCATACCATTGGTGGTATACTTCCATTGTTGAGGACTGTATGTAGCATTTGGTGCTAGGGTTCAAGCACATTGCTCAGGGTCAGTGAGGCCCACCATATCTCTGCTGCTCTAACAGTTTTTCTAGAATGATTCTATGTCAAGATATATTGTAAGTAAAGGCTTAAGTTTGCATCAACTGTAGATTGCTGTAGTACAATAACATGAGTTATTTTGGTGTGTGAACCCAGCTGCACTAACAAATGGTTGGTTAACCACAAACAAGCCATGAAAACAACCCATGTTTTGTTGATGGCTTGTGAACTGTTAATTGTTCATGGTTATCCAACCATGGTTAGTATGGCTGAGTTCACACAACAGGAAAACCAATGTTCCAACATCAGCCCATGGTTCAATGACAACCCACTCTTAACTATACTTAGCCCTTGAGTGTGGTTTATCATGTTGTCTAAATGCAATCATTTTGTCATTTTGAGTAAGACATTGTGGAGGTGCATGGTTGTTGATAGCAAAGCCCTCACTACTTTGGAGACAGTCAAACTTTATTAAAAAAGAAGGAAGAAGAAATGCCACTGCTTATCTCCATAACACCCCAGCCCTTGTCATCTCTAGCTACCCATGAAGAAATTGCTGAAATGCCACCCACTGTTATGACCTGAGGATGGAACTAGGAAGTGGAGCAGTGTTTTCAGTTCAGCAGTGGCTACATCAATTGAACCAGCTAATGAAGCAACTAACATTTCAGCCAAGAAGCATATTTTTATATATAACTATATGTAGGTAGGGTGGCCATTTAAAAAGCAAAAACAACATAAAGGATCCCATGAAATAGTACAAAAGAGGATACTGATTTGCATGCCATTTACATATGCTAATTCATATCTATGGTTGCCCATTGAGAAATCATTATTCTCATTTAAACAGAAATGCAGTGCATCCCAGCATAGTGTGGAGGGCTGTGACCAGGACAGCTTTGTGGCCGGCTTGGTCTGCTGCTCAGATGTAGGGCAACATGGACACACAACTCTCCTAATAATTCTCTATCCTGGGTGGGGTTTCATAGAAAGAAAGGCTTCAAAATAGACAGCAGTCTTTCATATAGAGGACTGGCCTATGTAAAAAAAAAGAACATGGCCACCTAGCTACACCAAATGTTCTGCAGTTTTAATTTATCCTATAAACTCTGACTGATGATATTAATATGATCCTCATGAAAGGAGTCTGAGGCAGAGAAGTGGGAAACTGGCACATGGACACACAGGAAGGAAACAACACATCTGAAAAGGGAATCAGGGTTGTCTCAATTCCTACAGGCCCTCTCTTTTTCCTGATTGAGGTTAAGTTTACAACAGGTCTGGTTGCCCCAGTAGGCATATCCTTCTGTTGAAGTAAGCAAACTTCATTTGTAGTGGATGACTCATTAATACATAAAGGAATAATAACTGGAGAAGGTATCAATCATTCTAAGCAATGAATTTCTATACAGCAAAACACACACACACACACAGAAAACAACATTTCTGAAAATGCCTTTTGATGTGTGGCTCCCTTCACGTTTTCTTTTCTCCACAATTCTCTTTACTCTTCATCACAACCAGTTAACTTCAGCTAACTTGGTATAATCAGTATTGCATAGAAAGTTTATGAGTTGTCAACAATGAAAGGCACAGCACCAGCACTGAGTCCCTTTGTAGTGGTTTAAAGCTAAAGTGTGCTTTTCGGCGCCAGGCGAAGACCTTTTTATTTAAGTCTTAAGTCTTATTTTAATTGTTAGTGGTGGTTTGTTGAGTTATGTTGTTTGGTGTTATGTATGTTTAATGTTTGTTTTGGTTTGGTTTGGGTTTGGTTGGGGTTATTATGTTTGGTGGTTTTGTTTATTTATTTGGGGGGTTGGGGTATTTAATTTATTTATATTTAGTTTGGCCGAGATGCACCGAGGGAGGGGGTGGGATATAGTATTTTAATATTTGTATTTTCTCTGTTTAATATGCTGTAAGCCACCCCAAGGCTTTGTTGCGATGGGGCGGCCTATAAATGTTTAAATAAATAAATAAATAAATAATATGTACTTATTTGATTTGCAGGAAAAGACAGAATATAATATGACAGGCAGAAGTAGTCAAAACAGGTACTCCTAAACAATGTCATCTGAAATTATAGAATTTCCTGATTCATTTTTTAGTTAATGAGTAATTTTTAGAGTAATTGCCAACACTTTAGTGTGCTTTTGTTCTCTTTAATCCTGTTAAGGGATGTGAATGCCCAAAATCAAAAGAGACTTCTATGCATTTCACAACTACTGTTAAGGTGGAGAGTCCTTATATCATAGCAGAATCTATGCTGTTAGAATGTCTTCTGTCTATCACACTGAAAGACTAATGTTTTGCTGGTAATCTCATGATTCATTAGTGCAAAGTCTAGATTAGTATAATGCTTTATATGTGTGGATGCCTTTCAAGAATATGCCCAAACTACAGTTCTGTGGCTAGATTACAACAGGCCCTAGAAAGCAAAATACCTGAATGCTACAGGAGTGATGTTGTCCATGAATTTGTTTCTGAGTGTAGTTCAGCATGCTGGTTTGAAAGCTCAGCTTGGGACCTGGTAGCTGTAGAATCTGATTAGCTTGCCAGTTATAATTTCATTCAATTTCATTTATTTTCTGAGTGCTTTGCCTTCTGAGGTTACATTAACAGAGGGAGGGCCTTTTTAGTGTTGGCACCCAGGTCTTTCTACTTACCTACTTGCCATCCGCTTTATCTTAAGGCTTTTACTGACAGGGGGTTGGTGAACATATCTGCAGGATACATGGTGATGGCTAGTAATGCTGTGCCACCCCTGAAAAAATGCCCCCTTGGGTGGTTATACTGCCACTCAATCACAAATACCCTTAGTAGCTGAGAGATGAGGGGCATCTTAGCTGAATGCTGCCTTGAATGAAACTGTGAAGCCCACAAGCAGAACAGAGTGCAGCAGCACTCTCCCATCCATGTTCCCCAGGACATAGTACATTGGTGTATTGCCTCAGATACTGGAGGCAGCATATTGCTATTAGGACTAGTAGCCACTGACAGTCTTCTCCAATCTGTCCAATCCCCCTTAAAACTGTTCAGATTGGTAGCTAAATCACTGCATCTTACGTTACATATCAGTACTATGTGGATTTATTGGATGGGAGACAAAATTGCAACATTTGTTCCAAAGAGTTTCCTCAGAGCTAGTATTTTTAAAACAAGGATGGGCAACCTGTGGCCTTCTGAGGTGTTCTTGGACTCCAGTTCCCATCTGTTCCAGCCAGCAACATCAGCCCTAGTCAGCTATTTTCCAACAACGTCTGGACAGTCACAGAATCCTCATCCCTGTTCTAATGATAGCAAAATCCCATGTAGATGGAGGATCTTGTAACTTTAGTGAGGATCTTGGAAAAGCTACATCTATGAAAGTTGCCAGTGGTAGAATGAATGAACAATGAATCATTCACGGTCAATGCAGCAAAACATTACTTCATATTGTTATTATGTCCTTTGGATTCAGTCCTACAGGTTATTCCCCACACATCTCCAACCCTATTGAAATCACCATGTTGGATATTTTCCCTTACTGCAGGGCCAAGGCTAATGTGTCTCCAGATTATAGATATATTTTCATATATTATAGAGCATTTGACTGCTGAGAAAACTGGCCACCTTGTTGGGATAGTTGAAACTCAGCACTGAGTCTCACTGGGAAAATACTTTCACATAATTGTAAAAAAGTGCACCCAAAAGTCTAAGAGTGAATGTCAGTAATTTTTCTTAGCTTACACCTAGTTGTATAGCCATTACAGTTCCTTTTTGGCATTCTTTCTGTCTAAACAACAGTAGTGTAATGAGCAAGAGCTCCTCTCCTGGACCAAGTCCAACTGCCCTCTGCTTCCTTGTTTGCGTCTGCTCCATGCAGTTTCTTCTTGCATTAAGTGCTGTCACCAACTTGACTATGTCAAGAACATCCACCCAGAAACAGGCAGAAGAGATAAACAGAAGCCAGCCAAACTTCAAAGGGTAAAACAAACTGATAGTCTCCCCTTGATTTATTTTTAAGTCTGAAGGAGAGAGGTGTGTGTTTGGATTGGAAGGTGCAAATGTGGAGCAGAGGAGCACCTGCTGGCTTGTGATCTGGCCAGGCCATTTGGCTAAAAAGGCTCAAAGAGATGCAAGGAAGAACAGGAGAGAAAGAGAAGGGATGGGTGGGATCCATTTGGAGTTTGAAAGCCAGCAGGGTAGACTCTGAGGAACAAAGAGTCTCAGCAGGGATCATGTGCACTGCTTTTTGTTAGCTTCCTATCACATTCCCAAACCCAGCATGGCAGGCAAATGTGAGGTCAGATGATGTGTGATGAGCTTTAGTCTGCTGGAGTCTGTGACTGTATTGTATGATAGCAACAGATGCTGAGGTGATATGGATCCAAATGCAAAGGAAACTGAACCCCCCTCACCTTTTAGCAAAAGGGCTCTCCTTTAAAATCTCAGTGAGATTTTCTAAAGAGTGCAATCTATGTCTGCCCTGAAAGAAGGCAATGACACTGCCTCATATATTTCTATCCTTTTCAACTACATTCTTAAGAGGCCTCCTTGCAATAGGATCCAGGCTCCAAAGAACTGCACAGCTAGCTCTGAGTACCCTTAGAAGCTTGTGCTTCATGAATGCCAACCCAGGCTACCCACAGGTGAGTCTGTGGTTGAAAGAAAACAACAATCAAAAATCCCCACTACATGTCCAAACCCTTGGTGCACCTGAGCTCTTTTGATTCCAGCCAAAGTACTATTCTGTGGCCTTTACAGGGATGGATTATTTATATTTGTATCCCCCTCTCCTTCTCTGGGGTGCTCAGAATGCTCTATCTTTCCTCTCCAAGGCAATCTGTGCCATCAGTTGGTGATGGAGAATATATTTCATGATGGAGAGATCACTGGTCCAAGATCACCCCAAACCTGGCTCTTTCTTCCACAATTCAGTCACTGAGCAACTGAAAGCAAGATTGTATCTTCCACACCCAGGCCTTCATTGCAGTGTGTTCAACAGAAGGTGTGAAAGGGATTTTACACATCTACTGCTATTATATGCTCTGACTTTGCATATGGCTTTGGAAGATTCATGAACTGCAGGTGGCGCAGTGGTTTAAACCACTGTGCTTCTGGGCTGGTTGATCGAAAGGTTGCCGGTTCGAATCTGCACACGGGGTGAGCTCCCGTGCTCCGTCCCAGCTCCTGCCAACCTTGCAGTTCGAAAGCATGCAAATGCAAGTAGATAAAAAGGTACCACTTCGGTGGGAAGGTAACAGCGTTCTGTGCACTTTGGTGTTTAGTCATGCCGGCCACATGACCATGGAGACTGTCTGCAGACAAACGCTGGCTCCCTTGGCTAGGAAACGGAGATGAGCACCGCCCCCTAGAGTCAGACATGACTGGACGTAATGTCAAGGGGAAACCTTTACCTTTACCTTTATTGGAAGATTCAGAACTTGCAGGGTGTGTGGCATGGAAGAACTTGTGTGCGTACAGCTGCATGTACTTAAAGCCTCCTTTATGTTTTCTACCAAATGTACAGCAGGAAGACAAATAAAGAGCTGTAGTGGTCCTGATAATGGAGTGCAGTGTTTTAAAACCACTGTAGCTATTGTATTCTACTGATATTCGGTGGTCATAAAGCATAAAGAGAGTCACATGCAGCCTACTTCCTATTGCCAGCTTCCCAAAACTGAAACACACACACACACATTTTAAGTGCTGATACCAGAATTTTATACCACATGTAACTTTAGGTACTATGGTGTACTTACACGAGGAGAGCTGCAGCTCATGGGAATTGCCCAGAAGACAAAAATGGTCCATGGACTTTTCAACGTTAGTACCCTTGTTATAGAACAAGGATAAATATTTGCAGAATAGAGACTCCATGTACAAATCTTAAACAAAAATTTATAAAGCATCACAAGCATGCACTGTTATTATCTCAAATAAAAATTATTTATTTTAAGCTCTTCTGGGTTTAGAGCTCATGAAATATTAGACGGCACTCTGCTCTTATCTAGAGAGGATCAGCACCTTTTTATTTTTGGATTTCGCCAACTTGTTCCATCTGTATATGGAAGGTGTTAAATGAAAATTCCAGACTTAATTTCTATTAAAAATATAGGTTAGAACCTATCTAGCTAGATATTGCCAGTCCCAATATTTTATCCCTGTTATTTGGATTTATATTTAGATATTTAATGATTTTTCATAGTCAAGATATTTATACCCAAACCTTACATGTGTGTTTTAGGAGTAAGGATAACTTAGTTCAGTAAGGATTGCTCCAACATAAGTGACAATAATGTGGCAGGCATAATCTCTTCACCTGCATATTATGTATGCAGGTTGATGTGGCTATATGATTAAAGCCAAAAACAGGGAGGCACCAAGTAGCCAAAAGTGGCACACAAGCGCACACTGAATTTGGGCTGGTCCACCCAATGTTTTTCAGAGGAATTCCTTCCGCAGGGTTTCCCTCAAACATATAATTTTATACACATGTCTCCAAGATACACAGCATGAAAAATGTGCCATGAGATAATCAACTGCACAAATACATCCAGAAATGTATTACAATCTTTCAGCATAAAGTTTAAAAATAGCAAATAATTCTCAATGTATTTATAAACAATACAAATAAACACAACCATCCCCAAATTAAGATTAAAACTATGAGTCTCAGTTTCAGTTGATAGATATGTTTATTATATTTGAATTGTGTATAAATATATTCATGAATGTGATTTCACTAATTAATTTTGTTTGTGGTTATGTTTGGTTTGGAAGTTTGTAATGCATTTGTGAAATGATGCAGTCAGCTATTCCAAGATACATTGTTGTGCTCTGTAGTTTGGAAGTATATGGAAATTTTTTTTAATTGCATCCTCTGTGATTTTGCACTCAATGTGTATTAAAATATAGTATGAGAAAACAGAACTTTTTTCATTACTTTGAAAGTGACTTTTATGTAAACAAAAATGGGAGTTGATTATGCTAATTCCTGTTAGAGGTTTGCTAAGGAAAATAAATCTAATGTTGCACTCCCCAAGAACACCCCCATAGGTTCTTAAACCTTAGGAGGAGCCATCTTTTAACAGCAGAAGGTGGAATTGCATCCTTGGTTTGCTGGCTCTGAAACTGGGATTTTGCCAGATTTTACTTCATCTCTGCTATGTGGGGGTGGGGAGCAGGTTTCAGTTCAAACAAAACCAGAGTCATGGGTTATGGGATTTATATTTGTTCTGCTACAACCATAAATATGCAGAATAAAATGTGGCTGCTAGGCACTTCCTTTTTCGACTGATGAGAATATCTCTATTCAGCGAATGGAACTGTTTGTTATCTCAGTTATTACAGAATGACTGGACAACAGATTACACAACAGATTAGTATCTGGAAATGGACTGTTTGGCACTGGAAAATGTACAAGAAGATGGAAACTGAATATTTATATTGTTCACATGTATTTTTGGACAGTGAGAGCTTATTTATAAAAATGAATATTGCTCAAATTCCAAATGCTATGGTTGATGTAGCAATTCAGGGTTATGCCACTGGCATAAAGGTGCACCTTGAAATGGAAGAGCCCTTTGCTATTCTCTTCTGCTGAAAGGCAAGTTCCTCCTTGCTGTGATTCAGACAGAAAATGTTGCAAACTGTGAAGATATGTGCCCATGACCAGAAGTAGCAGAAAAGAATGGCATGAGAATGGGTACGGCCACAGTTTTATTTGTTTGTTTGTTTTCAAAACTCCATTCTGATGGTTTCCAGGGCTGGGTACAGTGTTAGAATTAGCACAATGGCATTCTGTTGTTTTATAACAATAGAACTGAGAAGCAACAAAATCAGCCAGCGCAAAGCAGACAGAGGCAATAAAACAAGTGACAATGTCTGGGCAAATAGAAGTGTCTTTATCTGGTGTCAAAATGATTGTAAAACTGGTGTCCCTTGAACTTACAGAAGGAGGGTATTCCAAAGTTGTAGTGCAGCCAGAGAAAAGGTCTTCTTTTTTGTACAAGTGTAATGCACTTCACCAACCAGCAATACTCAGAGTGTTCATCAGAAGATCTGAATGCACGTGCTCCTGCTATTAAGGGAACATAGCTGGAAACTCAGAGGATCTTCTGGATCAGAACAGTCTGGCCTCATCCATCATAAGGAATGCCAAGGGTCATAGAAGGGTCTACAGGGATATATCTCACAGAGGTACTAGCTAGCAGACATGTCTTCACTGAGACATGAACACCACGTGTCCAACTTTCTCAAATTTGTGTAGGTTTGCTTGAAAATTTCACTGTATTCAACTAAGGGCACCTGAGCAAACCAAGGGACAAAGCCACACGCCTGTTTTCACCAGCCTGCTATGGGACAGTCCCTTTAGGGAAATGGAATGATGGGACTCTTCCCACAGGAGTAATGTGGGCACCAGCAGTCACAAGGCAAGTGTCCAACTTGTAGCAGTGTGAGTTTGTACCCAACCTGAGGAGATATCCAATGATGATGGTGATGATGTTTCCTGGCCTGCACAATATGAAAGGGCACTTAAGAAAATACTGTTGCCTGCACATTTATGTCCGGACTCTGAGCAAATTGTGTCACTTTAAGGCAGCAACAGTAATTATTATATTTTCAAAGATATGCACATGTTACATTTTTGTCTTTTAAACTATTTGGCCAGTTCCTGCAGCCAGCTTATTTCTTCCACTTCCACAATATCTTAATATACTCTCCATGCGGAAACAAATCTTTTTTTGTCCCTGTGTGTGTCAAAAGCCTTTACTCTTCAACTGGTTTTATTGCAGGATTCTATTGCAAATGCAAAGGCAAAACATTTTCCATGATATAATCTCCCATATTAAAACAATAGAGCAAATCATGAATCCACCCTTTAGGAAAATGTTAGTGGCTTAACCTGCCAGGTCAGCCTAGTCCTAAAGACATCAAGAGTCACTGGAAATCCTTTGAATCTCATCTGCTCATAGGTTGTCTTCCAATTAAAAGATTTTGAATAGGGAGTAAAGAAAAAAGTCCTGTGAAAACTAATGACCACTTACATGCTTTAAATCTGTGGTTCTTACAATATTTATTCAAGCTGATTTATCAATCATATTTAGTCTCTGAAAGGTCATTTCTTTCCCGACACAGAAGTCCTTGCATTAGCAGTTTATTCCTCAGTTGCCACTGCAGGCTGCTCAAGAAACATGGGATGGAAAACTCAATAAATTGAAGGATTCTTTTTATCATCAAATGTGGTGCTTGAATAGCATTATAACAGGTAAGTATACAAGCTGCTTTTGTTAGCACTTCATTTTAAATAGATTTTAGGACTTTATGAACTTGTTGATATAACCGTCCAGAGAGCCTTGACTAATGGGCACTACAAAAAGGAAATACCTAAAGAATAAATAATACAGAATCGATTTATATATTATATTGTGAAAGTTGCCTTGGGAGGACTGCTGCACAGAAAAGTGGTTAAAAAATTAACTAACAACAGCAATAACAACTCAGTGTATTTTAGCATGTGTATGCACATTTAATCTCATTGCATAAATTGCTTATTTCAAAAGGAACATTATTGAAGAAAATGGAGATTTCTTATATGCAAATCTCCATTATGCTTGAGACTACTGCATTGATTTGGGTTACTAAAAAGTCTCTTAGGCCTAAAAGAGACATTACTGAAATCTATATCATCTATGTCTTTTTCCTTAAAAAATATTCTAGAGTAGACAGAGAGACCCAAAACAGATGGGGACCCTACTATTGCGAATGAGGGGGTTTTGTGTCTGGAGTGTGTCCCTTGTATCTACTCTACAGTGAACGAGAAAGAAAAAGACAATGCTAGCTGCTAGATAAGGATTTAAACTACTGTATGCGTTGGCCTTCAGATGGCAGGAAACTTATCTAATGTTGATGACCTGCCAATCAGTGGTGAAATTTCCTTGAAGCTTGGGGGATGCAAAACCTTTTCCAGAAATATTTGAAGAACTGAAATCAACGACAGAGAACCATTAATGTGGAGTGGTATTGCAGAAATGACAGGAAAGATAGATGACATCAGGGAATTCCTCCAAAAGTTCACCTGTCAGCAAAACATTCTAGTACATGAGATAAGCTAGGGCAGACTCTCCTCTTGCTCCTAAAGAGAATAAAGATTTACAGGTAGGAAGTGAACTTAAGTCACCTTTAGTGTTTTGTGTTGCTGTTTTTAGTAGAACAATGGGACATACGTTTCCTTACTAAATAAATAATCACACTCGAATCTTTCTCAGGAGCAGGAAAGCAACATAGATTGATGAGGGCATACAAAAGTTTGCATTCTTTGGCAAACCATTCTGATGGTTACACAAACTAGAAATTTCCAGTGTCCTGTTAAAAGCAGCATTAAATCATGATCAATGTTCTGCTCTGTAAGGTAAGGTCCAGTGAACACCTATTCTCTTGAAAAATATATTTCAAAGCATCCCTGTCCAAAACAGGGGTTGACTTTGCAATCCCAAATTGAATCAGATAACTGGGTGGTATTCCTGTGGTAGAATATGCCACAATGACAGCATATTCTGCTGTCATATTCTGCACTTTTTTAACTATGCAAAGAAATGGCAAGATACTTAGGTTTCCTGAAATCCTTTGTATGCTCAATGCAGATGTGAACTCCCTCATGTTGTCTTCCATACTTTTCTTCAAGAAAATTAGAATATGGATAAAAGGAAGAAAAGCAAAAGGATACTTCTTGCAGTTTATAGAAAAGTGTAGTTGACTGTGGATGTTGGACACTGGTGAAAGACATAAATCTTGGTCCATTAGACATGTACTTCTGATATTCTGCTAGCAGAGGTTGAAGGTATCTATTAAGACTATTGGAGGGGAATTCTGTCCAGGAGTTTGAGGCAGGCCTGGTAAGTTCTAAGAGCCAGAGTAAGGCTCTAGATGGGATTTTAAATTTTATTTCCAGCATTTATATGCTATTCCATATCTATACAGATTCCAGAGTAGTGAACAAGATAGAAATGATAAAAGATTAAAAACAATACATTAAAAACAAGATGACATTATAACTGTGACCAGTCAGTAAAGAAGGCTTCCCAGAATAAAGCCATCTTCAGCAGGTGCCAAAAGCAGCACAGAGTTGGAATCTGCTGACTCCAGAAGCAGGAGTCTGATATAAGCTGCTGCACTGAAGGCTCTTCTCTTGGTGTACTACAGTCAGGTCATAGGTCCATGTGGAAATACTGGGAGGATGTTTTCCAATGACCTCAGTGACTGGGCAGGTTGGTAAGGGAAGAGATTCTCTCAGATCTCCTGGTCCCAAGTTGTTTAGGGCTTTGGGTGCTAGGCTCAGAACCTTACATTTGTCCTGATAGTAAATAGGTAATTGCTGAATTTCTTTCATGAAAAGAATTGTATGCTGAAAAGTGATAGCTGTCAGCAACAGCTGAGTTGCTGCATTCTGCACCAGCTTCAGCTTCTGAACCAGCCTGAAGTCCATTACTGAGTCCAGGCACTGTTCTAGTATTTGAACTCCCTCACCTGATATAAATGTCACAGTGAGAAAGAGCTGGCTCCAAATCCCCTAATGACCTCTCTCAGTGGCTTCATACAGACATTAAACAACATTGGTATCAGGAGAGTACTTAGTGTAATAATGATGAACAGGTTGCGAATAGAATGCGTGATCTGTGGATGATCATTGAGCCACCTTCTCATGAGGGAATATAGCTAACCAGACAGTTTGTCTATTGAAGGATAAGACCATTGTTGAGTTTTGTTTTGTTTTGCTTTTTTAAGAATTCTAGGAGACACAGTTTTTAGGGTAGACTGCTTTCAGAGGTTTTTGATAACTAAGCAGAAAATACTTTCCATTTTAAACCATATTCCCTGTTGATAGGTACTCAAAGGAATATGCCATACTTGTACCAAGCACTACTTGATATCCAGGCAACTGTGCAAGATGTTTTTGACTGGAACAATGAATTTGCTCTTATTGAATAGGGTCTAGGATCCTGGATTGGGGTGGCGGGGGTAGAGTATGTTTACTGCGTGCCAATCCCTGCAGGTCATACAGCCATTGTCTCCTTGGACAAAACAGCTGGAATTATTTCTGCTCTTTCCCTTCTGTCACATTGCAATAGTCTAGCAAACAGTGGGATCAGAGGGAATATTACAGCTCTGATATTTTGGGCAACATGCTACCATGATCATCTGAAATACCCAAGGAAGTAATATAATCTCTATGAGATTTAGATATAACAACCCAGCTAGTTGCTGTCAGTTTGAGATTTTTTACATGTTTCACCTTGATTGACTAGAAATGGATTTCTGCCCAATTTAGCTAAAAACTGGCTACATTGACTAAGGGTCATAGAAGGCCTTGGCAGTGGGGAGGGATGACATGGTTGCTTCTTGTTTGCTTATATATTCTGGTTGTCTGTGTGAACCATTATGTTTTGATTTCTGGCACAGTCTTCAAAAACTAAGAGTCTGAGGCACTCTTCCTGAAGCTCACAACAATTTATACTCCTACACTCAGATGAATTCTTCACACCCTGAATAGTTAACTCTTGACAAAGTGCTCTCCAGCCCCGAAAGATGACATTTGATTGAAGCCTTTAGAATTCTCCTTGATTCCATTGTCTAACTCTGGCCAGACATGAAGACCAGAGCTTCAGAACAATTGTTTGCCTGGCAGAAATAGTGTTGAGCGAGAATCCTCCCACAGGTAATGGCAACTTGCTTTCCTTTCATTCCATTCCTGCAATTGCAAACATTGGTACCTCGCTCTGAGTTGCCAAAGTGTGCAATACAATCATGATGCCCATAAATCTCTGAACTCGGAGGCTTACAGGTGTTCAGTGGAGAACAGCTAAAGTGGAAGAGGTGATCTCCTCTGTCCTCCGACTCTACTTTTGCTAACTCACCAGTTTGGCTTGGGAAGAGAATGAGAGCAGGCTGCAGAGGACACAATGCTGTATATGGTCTCTGCTATAAAGAGACAGAGCCCTTTGCCCTTTCCAGACCACTGCGACATCCCCTTCATATCATTTGTAGGAATAATTTCTTAAGCCGGCACAACTGTTTCTATACCTGCTGCAAGGTGGAAAGGGGTTGGGTGACGAAGCACTGATTTCCAGCTTCAAGGCTGGAGTTTAGTTTTTTACCTTAGATCTGGGAAGTTTCCTATACACTCACCACCACCACCCACCAGATAATGTCTAGGGGTGTATAAGATCATTTTATAAATCACTAACTTTCTTGCTATTGCTTTCTGCACCAACTGCAGCTTCAAAGTACTCTTCAAGAGCAGCCCTATGTAGAATGTATTCCAGAATTCAAAGTTTTTGGACCACTTTCAGCCAGAAGGTCAAATTTTGTTTCGGAGATGTTCTGGGGAGTTGTATTGATGAGCAGAGACAATAGCAAAGGGGGCAGGGACAACAAAGCAAAAATACCAGTATATTTTAGCTTAAATTAAGTAAAGTAAAGTGGCCAGAAGGAAGCCTTAAAATAGGCATTTTAATCTTTTAGAATGAGATGGAAGCAGGTACAGGGGTAAATTGCAGAAAAGCCAAGAAACTATTCAAGAAACTGAATAATTGGTGTCAGAGGAAAAGGGATGACCAGGGTAGGGATGCATAGAGAGCTGGGGACTCCATGGGAACCAGATCAGGACCATAGAAAGGCCAGATTTGACTTCCAGGCCTAAATACAATTCTGCAATACATCAATCTGTCATTTATTTATTTATTTATTAAAACATTTATAGGCCGCCCCATCGCAACAAAGCCTTGGGGCGGCTTACAACAGTTTAAAAATACAATGTAATAAAATACAATAAAACCATCAAACTATAAACAATAAACAATATATCCCTCCCCCCCTCGGTGCATCTCGGCAACTAAAAAGAAAAAAAAAAAGACATGTAATGAAGCCATGTCTTACCATAGTTAGGTCTGACCACTGCAGGAATGGGCACAACTGGTGCACAAGCCTAAGATGGGCAAAGGCACTCTTCCACCACCTTGATATCCAGATGCAAAGTTGCATTTTGGAGTACCCCTAGATTTTTTAAGGGAAGCAGAACCCCATCCCAAGCCAGACTCCTCTCTTTCAGAGTCTATTTACCTCCTGACTAGGAGCACACCTGTTGTGTCTGAATTTAGTAACCTTAATCTAGCACATTGCTACCTCAAGCCAAGGTATGCACAATATACCCTCTTGATCTTAGGGTGGACCATTAGAACCATAATAACTTTCAGCATTCATTATGAAACATCTTTCACTACATGTTTGTCAATCCATTTCAAATTCAGTCTGGAGTTGCATGAAGAAAAACCTTCTCAGATATCTTTTGAGGCTTGTGCATTAGGGTTTCTCAAATGTCCCCGATCCATACCTAGCTCCTAGCCACTTCCAGCCATATCACTGACTTTGTCTTTGTGGGTTCACAGCTTGAAAAAAACAGGCAGACCCAATACTTAGAAGTCTTCTAATTTACTCGCCTGACTCTGTATCCACTGGAATTTGACTAACTGGCTTTTTCTTGTTTAAGAAACAGAATACTGTCATTATTTATAGGAATGGGAATTTGCAGTATAAGACCTGCCTCTCTTGAATTAACAACAGCAGTTAAAGTGTGCTACTATTTATATTTAGTTTGTTTTTTCACTGATTTCACTGTTTGGGTTAGATTGCTCAGGGGATTCTCATCTCATTCCCTTTCAAAAACCAGTTAATAACCGTTCATAACTTTAGCTGCTCCAAAAGCAAATTAGATTATGCATTCCAAACGCATTTATTCACTCAATGGAGTTATATTTCCATTATTTTATTTTTCTTGTACACTTGCACTCCAGAAGGAAACTGAGATCCAAAATTCCAGCCCCTCTGGGCTGAATATTCTCTGCTTCTTCACCTAATGTGCCAAAATGTTGGGTTTCTATTTTCTTTTTGAACCTGCAGGGAAAGTAGGCTAATGGAAATTTAGTAAGTGATTGTGTTGCATAGCATAGTGTTAGTATAGTATAATGTAGTATTCTGATGGCATCAATAAATAAATACACAAATAAATGTTTTTAGTAGTGTCCTGAGATATGAATGTTTATTTCCTCCCTGTGGGTCCAGTTGATTACTGTATTTTTTTCCCAGAGTGGCTCCATGCTGCTTTGTGGTAACATTGACTGGTTGTGTTTTTTTGGCTGTGTAAGTCCTGGCAAGCAATGCAGTTTTCAGTATTTACCAATGGTTTCATCGACCTAGTTTAAAAGACTAAGGGATTGATTCTTCTTTCCCCCTTACTTTTTGGACCAGTGTATTTCCATTGCCTTGAGCAGAATGTCCTGGTCATTTATATCGTAGTGCAAGGGAATTACTATAGAAGAGGAAGGATCAGGAAAATACTGAGACAGTAAGTCTGATGGGATCTTGTCAGTGAGGCACAGAGGATTTAATATGAATCATGACCTTGGAATTATGCCTGAGTGATTTGAATTCTATAGCCTGTCAAGCCAAACATTACTTTTGGATGTTCACATCCATTCCAAATGCTACTGATGGATGCAGTAATACATTAATCTCTAGTTTTTCTTTATAAAATCCTCTTTTACTATAACCAATGGTGAATATTTCCCCACTATTTACAGATCATAACAGTTCATATTCTAAGACATTGATTATGTTCCACATGTTGGGGTGAGGAGGCATACAGAATCCAAGATGGCGCTTGCACAAAAATGGTGGGTCACATTTGGAGTACTCCAAAAGACAACCACCACTCAGGCAATTTCACTGTCTTTTGAGGTACAAAGAAATAGTACCTCAAATATCTGTACATTCTTTTGATTTTTAAAGCTCTGAAATATCAATGACTTGCTAAGTTTTTTTAAGTAGCACACATCAAAGAAAAACTTCCATATTTTTCCTGAAGTTTGTACCTGTATTTAATAAACTAAAATCCCTTTATCTTTTAATATATCCTATAAGATGGTGATGCATTTGGTTTCATGGTATTCCTTATAAAATTAGATAACTGTCATTTAGCATTCTTATTTGTTTCTATCCCTCAAAAGGCATTAAGTGACTTGCTATTTCTCTCTCAAACAATTTCTCAGTTAAAAGCACTGAAAAAGATATGGCAGGTGTCTTCCAAGATTTTACTTGTAGAATTAATATCAGTTACTGAAGTAATCAAAACAGACTTGATTTTATATTTATTTGTTTTATAGTGCAATTATGACTGAAGTTTAACTGCCTTTTCACAATTTATCTTGTCTTTTTATGCCAATGTATCTAGTGGTTACCCCAAAATCCAGGGATTTTGTCACTAAAATAAGACAGTATTTCATGGAAACATTAAATTAGCACTGTGATCCAATGCAAATATAAAATAAACTGGTACCTTTTATCTTAAAATGCAAGAGTTCATGTGGTACAGTTTGTGGACACATTTTGTGGGGAGTTAATAAAAATCTAAATGAATGCATAAACATTATTTTTTGTATTTTAGGATTGAGATTTTGTAATAAAAAGGGTGAGTATTACCTACAAAGTGCATAGCACTTCCCATGATAGTACTGATTTATCAAATTAATACTCTACCATTCATCCCAGGTAGAAAGGATTTTCCCATTTTATCTTCAAAACAGCACAGCTGGGCAAATTGAGATTTTATAATTACTGAAAGTATTTTCCTTAGTGAAATCCATAAATAGGAAATTGGAAACCTTCATGTCATTCTGCAAGGCACTTAACCTACTGACCACCTTTGATGATGATGATTCCTACATTGCATACATATCCTGATCTTTCCTCTTGTAAGGAACCCAGAGCGGCTCGCATAGCAACATTTTACCCTCACAACAACTTTGTGAGGTAGGTTCGGTTGAAACAGTGTGTCTGGCCGAAACTACCAGGAGTTCCCAGGTGCTGCAACAATCTAACCACCACACTGTATTTCATATTTTGCCTCTATGACACTAGAGGACTCCTATGCCAGTTTATATAGATATATTTTATATTGCTCCATTGTACTTTCAGGCAGGAATATTGGAGCAGGAACATTATATAGGAATCTTACAGTTTTCTTATCTGGAATGTCTCTCTCCCTTTTGTTTGTAACAAATCCCCTTTTTCAGGTGTGCTGATGGAGTGATGGTGGGCAGGTGCCTTGTTTTGAAGGAGCTTGAAACAAATATAAGCACAGCATGAACAAAATTTCAGGCAGAATTGGTGGGGGCGGGTGGAGGCAATCTGATAGTTTTTCTGCTCCCCCAAAACACATACAGAGAAAGCACTGGATAAAGCATAGCAAAAGGTGCAGAAAATTAAGAATTAAAGTTACTATACATTGCAAGGAGAGAAAAATGGCAGGCATGACCTCTGATGTAGGTTTAGGATATACACAGAGTCGCAGATGTGAGAAGATGGTCCTAATGAATGAGGAAATATATGCTTAAGTGAGAGTAGGACTGAGCATTTATGTGCTGTCTTCCATGAAGGCAGGATCCCTTATGCAGCAGGGGTCTGCGCATGTAGCTTCCATGATAAGCATGCAATTGTTTGAGGCAAAGTTGTGCAATACCAGATCCAGAGCCAGTGGTGTAGCAGTGATGCCCCTTCCTGCTCCTGGATCCACCTCAGATCAATAATGGGAAACCCTTCTGTAAAGCCTGACTTTAGCAGTCCCAAGATACAGAGACAAATCTTAACATGCAAAGCAGTATTCTATTGATAAAGTTAATTAGCCATCTCCCTGCTATGGATGAGTGTTTAGGAAATTTATATAAAGGACTAAATATAAAGGTTGGATGGAAAATCTGGGTCTAGAAATCCAAATTTCTGCTGAACATCCAAAACTTGCTGTTTTGTGTGGCTGGGGGGTAAGTATATCTGCCTACTCAGTGTGTGGCTCAGGTGCTGATTGGTGATGGGAAACTTCAGGGCCAATGCTCTCCTTCTGATTGTTCTTTAAACTAGCTTTAGGCTTCCTGGATAGAATTGCAGACAGAGGGTGTCTTGTAACAGAGGACTGCTCTCCATAATGTAGGAGACAAGGCTGCACTGAACACAAAGCTAAGTGAACATAGGACAGGAACAAGGACAACGTTCATAGGATCCATGTAGTCACAAGTGGTACGTCTCAGTCTTGCTCCCTCCATCATTTCAGGGTTTATAATAGGTCTGAGCACTGCAGTGCTCTGTGTCTGTTTAGAGAGGCAGGCAGATTTATGCACATGTATTTCAGATGACTTGTGCAATATGGTAGAATTATGAATCACAAACATGGCAGTCTTCATACAGTCTTGAGGCCCCATCGGTGAGGGTGTTCAAAGACAGGCTGGACATGCACATGGTGGGCATGTCGTGAGCGGAGCCGGCTGGTGCCGGAGGTTAGACTAGATGGCCCAGGAGGCCCCTTCTGACTCGCTCTGTTTCTATGTTTCTATGATCCTATAAACTGTTTTGCCAGCATAGCACCTCAAAGGAGACCTGATTGCAAGAACAAAAAGACTGGGGGAAACATTCCTGGGGAGAGCAGCTAGTGTCTGAATAAATTTATAATGGCATTTCCCTCTCACTTCCTAAAATGTGTTAGTCCTTGGACCTGGTTCATTCTATGAATGTGGTTATACTTAGAGCCTTATAGTGCCTTTGATCCTACACTTTAATCATGGAAATTAGAGATGGAAAAGGCCTGTTCAGCCCTCTAGTCAGTTTCCTGCCGGTGCTCATATTTCTCACTGAGATCAAGAGGAGCTCTTCTCCCAGATCAAGGGCTGCACATGGATCATAACTTCAAAAATACTGCATTGAATTGTATTTTGAGAAGTTATGCACAATGAACAATAAACACACACACGCACACAAAGAAATTAAATTCACTTCAGGATATATTTCTTTTACATATGCATGGAGCGTGATTTGTATACCTTTTGCATTTTAGGTACTATGTGTTTCTCTACTATGTGTTTCTTATGCCATTTGTATTCTCTAATTAGAAAAATAGGCTGATTCCCCCATCCTGGAACATTTTTGTTGAAATCTTATTTTACCCAGGAATGACCATGTTTTTGGTCCCAGTTGCTCTTAATATGCTAAATTTTAGGCACAATCAAATCCACATTTGGACAGAAAAAGGTCCTACAACTTCCAGGAATCTCCAACCAGCCATTTTGGGAGTTGTAGGACTTTTTTATTTCTAAACTTACACAGTGTCTTATGCACCCTTAATGTCTATTGACACAATTCAGCAAAGCAGATCTGTGTGTAGAAGGATTCAGAGCAACGCACATCTGATGGGATGCACCTTTGTTGTACATGGATATGCACATCTTTGTCCATGGTGACTGGGTGTTGACAGCAACTATTTATACACAACCTGAGTAGGATTGTTGCCAATACAGCTTGAGCACATCTTTACATTCACACAAGATAATTTGAGCTGCTTTGATAGGCCTTTTGTTACCATACAATTAGAAAACATTGCTGGAATTCATGTTTTTGAATATGAAAATGCAGTGGCTCATAATGAAGGTGAGCATTATAGATTCTTTTCCAACTACAGAAAAGTACCTAAGTTCCTCTATCCTGGCCCTTTTAGTGCCCTAGACACGTCCCCTTCTAGCTTTTTCTCCTTTTCCTGGGGTCTACAGAGACAACAGATAGGATCTTCCTACCCTTAAGCTTTCCTTTGGCATGTGAATCAAACACCCTGAGAACATTACATTTTCCAGGATAACTGGCACAAAGGTCATTGTCTGTCTGTAACATCTTAGAAGGAATGAAGGATTGTATTTTCTACTGCCACAGCTATGTGGTGCTGGATATAGCTGCAGCTGCCTGTATCTATAGTCACAATCAGCAGGTAAGTGGTTTGGGTTTGCTGGGGGGAAAGTTAAGGGCTCCCATAGGCAGATTGGAGGAGGGTCATGGAAGGTTGGAGAAAGAAGCTCAGTCTTCACTGCCTTTTTGATTATAGTATTTCAGATAATAGAATCAGGAGGGCAATATGGTACCAAATATCCCCTTGCTAGGCTCAGAAATAATGCAGTTAATTTCTGGCATGAGCTGAACCTAGGCAGGGTGATGGTTTATTCATCTCTACATGAAAGTTCAGTGGCACTACACTGAACTTAAGCATCAGTCCTAGCTTTTGTGCATTGGAACACTGAGGTTGCTGGCATTCTGTCTCTCATTTTATGCACTTTTGTTTCAGAACTGTGGTTTCTGGCTCTGGGCACCCATTATTTTTTCCATGATCAGTGCATAATTTTTCAGGCCCTATTATATATTCTGCACTTGAGGAGCATCTGTGTAGATTAAAATTTAATATTATTTTTAAGTAACCTATACATGTGCTTGTGCATGTGTGATTGCAATTTTTCTGCTTTTGTTGAAAAAATCTTGAGCATTTCTCAGTTTTTCAATCAGTTAGATAATTTTCTGAACCGGTGACTGTTGCATTGATCAGGAAAATTTTAATGGCTTACCTGGTGGAGTCCATGTGGCACTTCCTTGCAAGTACAGAACTTTTCAGTGTAATTAAATGGTTAAGTCACAACATGAATGAGCCTGAAATTGACTGTCAGGCATGTCTGTGAATACTGTGGCACTAGTCTGAACAGAAACGTTTGAAATGACGTTGCACTGCCATGGGGTTTCCAAAGTGGAAGCCAGCCAAACCATTTTTAATATATTTAATGGTAGTTTTAATTCATATAATTTCAAGCACAGGGGCATGAATGACTAAATTTGAAATGAATTAAACTGGCAAGGGAGGTACAAATGCTCTCTGAGTTGCAAAATTCATATGAGACTCTTACCAGTAGTTTGTAGCTAGCAAGTACTATCCCATGTTAAAAAACACCATCTCATTTGCCTTTTACTTTTGTAGCACAGATAGAAGAACATTCATAACCCACAGCTGGATGATACCTTTATTAGGACCAACAGACATCTCTCAAAAAATGTGTAAGCTTTTGAGTGCTCTAGAATTCTTCATTGACCTACATGATACATAAAGCATGAGGTCAGGAAGTAAAAGAAATTTGGCCAGGTGAGGCAGTAATGATATCTGCAGTTTAGGCAGACCCCATCACAATGGGCATTGTAGAATGAATGAATGTGTTGAAGGTAGGTGCAGAAGGACTCTTGGATCTTCCTTTTGGATGCACACTTTAATTTGGTAAGGGGTTTGTGAGTGTCTGGTAAGGGGTTTGTGAGGGGTTTGTCTAGCCTGTTGCCAGTAGGCCAGACTCTTTAACTCATCTGATCTACTAGCAGGGTCACCCAAAGCAGAATGGTTGAAGCTGAGGCAATAGATGAAGATGCACCCACCCTTTCCAGGATTAATAATCCTATCAGTGGAAGATAATGGGCATCTCTAATGGTGTTAGAGGCAGAGGAACTCCTGTAGGACAGCTACTAGACAGTAGTGGCAGTTGAAGGTGACACTGGTGGAGGATTCTTCACAGACAATGGTAATGATGCTCAAGCTAACTCTGGTTTGTACTGCACAGAAGAATGCAATTGTAAACTAGTTCTAAATAGTCTTACCTTGAAAACCTTATGATGAAAGAATCTGAAATGAAACAAGAGATAGAGCCAGAAGATGAGACTCCCACATTGGAAGGCACTCAACCAAAGGACGGAATGTGTAGGAATAGCACTGTCATTAATGATGCAACTAGATTGAAACTGAAAGGAAGTCTATGGCCAACGTGCACAGAGGCAAAAGGAAAATCTGATGCTACACAATACATACAACTGGAACATGGAATGTGAGAAGTATGGATCAAGGCAAACTGGAAAGTGTAAAGCAAGAAATGGAATGGTTAAACATTGCAGTACTTGGTGTGAGTGAATTAAGTGAACTGGATTAGGAGATTTTCAGTGAGACAAATGAACAAGGTGTTCTTTTCTGAACTCAGAAGAAATAGAATAGTTCAAATACTGAGGAAGTAAGGGACAATAATGCAAAACCTGACTGAATAATAGCAAACAGTATTTGTGGGAAACCTATCAACATAACCAACATTCAGGTTTATGCTCCAACAACAGATGGTGAAGAAAGTTGAAAATGTTTATGCAAACAACCAAGAATTGATGTTTCTTGATAGGAACTGATAACATAACAAAACAAGATATGCTAGTCATCATGGGTGGGTGGAGCACTAAAATAGAAAACAAAACAAAGCAGAACCCATTATTATGGGAGAATTTGGCCTAGGGATAAGAAGCAAAGCAGGAAAACATCTGATAGAATTGTGTGAAGGCAACTATCTGTTTATTGTAAAGATACACTTCAGGCTGCTGTACTCATGGACATCACCAGATAGTCTATTTGATTTCTATATTGGCTATCTAATAAGAAGTAAAAGATGGAGAAGCTTTATTCTCACTACCAAAGCAAGATCAGGAACAGATTGTGGTAGTGACCATGAACTTTCAATATCTAAAATCAGAGTAAAGTTGAGAAAGACCATTAAGAGAGGCATAGTGCCAATATATGATTTAAAGAACAATCCGATGGAACTTAAACACTACCAAAAGCAGAGATTTGTATTACTGAACACAATTGACCATGAACCAGAACTGTGGACTGAACCCAGATACAGTATTAGGAAAGAGTGCAAAAAGACAATTCCTGTAGCAAAAAGAAAAGAAGCAGTGGAAGCCTAGCTGGATAAAAAAAGATGAAAAATAACTATTACAATGACTACTGAAGAGAAATAGAAGAGTACAGCAAAAGAGGAAACACAAGTGACCTCTTCCAGATCTAAGAAATCAAAGGGAAATTCAAACCTAGATTAGGAATGCTGAAAGACTAATAGGGGAACATACTATCTAACCAGGAAAAAATAAAGAGAAAGTGGAAAGAAAATACTGAAGAACTGTACATAAGAGATGAAAGAGTGACGGACTCCTTTGAAGAGGAATCTTGTGAGGGAGAACTGCAACACTAGAAAGTGAAGGAAAAGCTGCTCTGAAAGCACTTGGAATGAACAAAACACCTGGAGTTGATACCAATAAAAGTATTCCAAGCTGCAGAGGCTGAACTGAACTGTCCAGATTCTAACAAGACTATACCAACAAGTATGGAAAACAAAACAATGGCTCACAGATGGGAAGTGTTCAATATACATTCCAGTTCCCAAGAAAGGACATGCAAAAGACTGCAACAACCATAGGACCATTGCACTGATTCCCCATACAAGCAAAATGAGGCTTCATGTATTTCAGTGATAAATTTTACCTTATATAGAGTGAGAAATGTCTGTTGTTGAAGTTGGATTCTAAAAAGGAAGAAACATTTGATATCATATTGCAAATGGCTACTGGGGTGCACAAGTTGGCTACTGGAACACACTAAATAATTTCAGAAGATCAGACTATGATTTATATACTACATCAAAGCCTTTAACTCTATGGATTATGAGAAACTATGGCTGATCTTGAAAGAAATGGGTTGTCCTGACATATAACCTGTATTGTGGACAAGAAGCTACTGTTTGGACAGAATATAGAGAAAAAGGGTGGTTTTCTATAGGCAAAAGCATCAGACAAGGCTCTCTTTAGGATTAGGATCAGAGAAAGAAGGAATAAAAATTGGAGGAAGACATAATAATTTAAGATATGTATTTACTGGCAGAAAAAAGCAATGACTTGGAATGACTCCAGATGAAAGTGAAAAGAGCGGATTTCAGCTGAACTTTAGGAGAAAAATGAATACAGAAAAATGACACAACTTTCATGTTAACAATGAAGAACAGGAATTGTGAAAGATTGACTGCATTCAAAAATTTAGAGGAATGAGACTTGGAAGGGCAGCAATAAAGGAATTAGGAAAGATGAGCAAGTACAAGGATGTTTCACTGTAGAGCAGTGAAACATGAAGATCATCTACATTACTGCATTCTGTATCACTGTGTGTGGGTGTGAAAGTGGGACAGTGAAGAAAGTTGACTGGAAGGAAATTGATGCATTCATAACATGGTGTTGTGAATACTCTGACAGAAAGACAAACAATTGGGCCCTAGATCAAATCAAGCCAGAACTTTCCCTGGAAGCAAAAATGATTGAACAAAACTGTTGTACTTTGGGTACATTATGAGAAGATAGGATTCACTGGAGAAAACAATCATACTAGGGAAAGTTGAAAGCTGAAGAAGAGAAAGACAAAATATGAGGTGAATCGATTTAATAAAGGAAAACACAGGGCTGAGTTTACAAGACAGGGCTGTCAAGACAGGGCATGTTGGAGGGCATTCATTCACAGCATCACCATCATTTGGAGATGACCTGTTGGCACATAAGAATGCCAACAAAGGTGTTGAAGGTATCAGATCACACCTACTAATGTACTGTTGGGAGAATGAAGCACTGGTGGTTGCTTTCTGTTTCTGAAGACTATGGATGGACAAAAATTTTGTTGCACTGAAAAAATTGGAAAATTATTTATTTATTCATATCTCATTTGTTCCTTGAGCATGATTGCTGCTGCATTTTTTTCTTTTTGAGGAAAAAAATCAACTTTCTGAACCTCGCAATTATGTTCACAATATGCAGCTCTTTGAAATGAACATATTCTCCAAAAAGGACATATTTTCATGAAATCAAGAAAGTGTGTGCCTGGCTGCATATTTGGGAAAATGCACATTTTCCTCTTGTTCAAAAATGGGCACTTTTCCTTTTCAGAAACAAAGAGATATACTGACATTTGAGAGTGAGAATAGGGTAAAAGGAAAATTCAGATGGAAAAAGGGGGAACCTTGACTGTTTTGAGAATTGCTTGTTCTGCTATCTGTATTGAAAATGCAAAGTGTGACTGTTTACCACACCTGTGTGACAGAATGTGATATAAAAGGACTCCTAGTCTATTTTCTGTTTTCTAAAGGTTGAAGAGACAGGTACAATGCGTGCTGTGCAATCCTAGGCATGCCTACTCAGAAGTAAGTCTACTAGGTCCAATGGGACTTACTCCTACACATATACAATGGTCACCAAAAAGTACTTCCATAGTAGATCCCAGTCCTAACATCCCACTTTTGCCATTTTTTGAATGCCAGGAATGGGATGCAGATTTAGGTGTGTGCAACTGAGCCAAGATGCACTTTCCCCTTCACAGCAGCCCCTCCAATGCTGTGCAGAAGGTGAGGGAATCTTGCTGGTTGGGTGAGCAGTGGTGTGGAGAGGAAGGCAGGTTCTCTAAAATTTGGGCAGTAATATTACAACCAGCTGCATATGACAAGCAAAGGAGTGATTGCTAGTTTAAAGAGAAAGTAAATGTTTAATCCAGGCTGAAGAGTTATTAAACTAAGCAAACCCTTTTTATCAGGCTGAAAGCAAAACTTCCTTACTTTTTGTAATCAGCTGTTTCCTCCTATGATAAGACACTGTTATAAGTTTCCCATGCAAAATCTTGGTAGCTATTACCCTCTGTGGGGAAGGTTCTACAGAGGACTGAGAAAATTTTGTGTATTCTTTTCTTACGTTCTGATATTTTTTCTCTTAGGACAAGTGTCTGCAGTGGCCAGGACCAGCTGGTATAAACAAGATATGGGGTGTGTTAAGGAAAAAGGCAGGGATATCTATTCCAGGAGGTTTAGTTTGTGGACAGAAATGTTTCAGGCCTTTTCTCTCAGTTTAATCTTTAATCCAAGTTACTGTACAAAAAAACTACTTTATCAAAAAGGAAGCTTTAGTATTTGCCAGTCTGGCCAAACAATTTGACTCTATGAACACTTGGCAGTTGGAAACCATGCCGAAACGGATTCTTCATGTGAACCTCAGGATGCAAAATGGGATAATAGAGGTTTGTATTTAGCAAATGAAATAATAAAGGTTGGTACTTAACAAATCATATGCAGGCCAGTACATTACCACCCAACAAACATGATGTACTTCATTAGTGGTCAGATAAAATACAGATTTCACAGCACAGCTGATAAAATAGGCCAAAATCCACTGGGCTAAAGTAGGCCTTATCTTTCATCAGAACTGTTCAAGTGAGGAAAATTGGGTACCGCAAGCTCTGTAAGGACAATCATGGTAGGAAGTAGATTTCACCAAGATTTTCTTCCAGGATCTTTTTGACATGGATCTTTTGGTGATGTTCCAGCTGTATATTATGATACTCTATCCCTGAAGAATGAAAGCATCTGTTGATCTGAAAACTGGTTCACATCTTTTTCTTCTGCCTGGTGTTGCGCATTTCAAAATAAACTATAAAATATATTTAGCTTAGTTCTTTTGAGCCAGCCTGATCTGCACAAATGAATAGCTTGGAATGTGCTAGAGGGTTAGTAAACAAATTTTATCTTTCTTTTCCATAATACAATGCAAATCTGCCATCCAAAGGTGTAGGAACATTTGTGATGTTTACCTGTATGTCTATATATAAGTGATGGACAAAATTCTCTAATCTTGATTTTCCATTGGCTTACACATTCCAATCTTTCATGGAGAACTTGGAGAAACTGTGGAAATTGTTCAATGTTCCCATTTGAAAAGTGAATCTCCAAGAATGTTCAGAAAACTTCACAGCAGACAGGAACCAGAGTAATATTAGACTGACCCTTCAGTTTTCACCAGTTTTACCTGCTCTTGCTTTCCCTGACCCAATAATTTGATGATACAACACAGTCAAAGACTGGCAGCAAAAAAGGGCTGTCACACAGTCTGTAGAAATTGAGTCACTACTTGGAAGTAGTTGGAGATTTCTGAACAGGTGCAGGTGGATGAGGTTGTATTTGCAAACTTCCATTCAATCTAGGCCACAGTCAGGCAGGCGCTGATAATCACTGCAAGGCACTCCATGTGGGGCTGGCCTTTTGGCTTTTCCAGAAGCTGGTGCAGAATGCAGCAGTCCATCTTTTGTCAGGAGCTTCCCCTTTTAACCTGAACTTCCTGTATTGAGACCTGTCTATCCATGCTGAGCCAAGTTTAGGGTTTTGGTAATAGTGCACACAGTTCTTATCAACTTGGAGCCAGGATGTGTATAAGTATGAGAGAGCACATTTTCACTTATCAACCTGTCTGGTCACTGAGGTTATTCAATGGGATACTCCTGGTAGTTTGTAAGGACCTAGGGCCCAACTGGAATCCACCTGGAGAACAGCTTTTAGTGCAGTGGCTCCATTATTTTAGAACTATCTACATCTGGAAGCCAGGCAGGCACCAACATTGCTACTTCCTGTGTCTCCTAAAAACATCTGTATTTCAGGAAGCCTTCCTTGGTTGACCAAACACTGTTTTATTCTGTTTTCAGTATTCTGATTCATACCTTTCATCTTTTTGTCTTTAATAGTTCATTGCTCTGGAGTCTATGTAGACATGAAACAGTGTTGTAAAGAACTGGAGACATAAAGTAAGTAGGTATGGGATCATGACATTAATTTTTCTATTCATTTTGTATATTGATGGACTCAGATCACATTTTCTGTATGCAAAAAGGGCCATGTGAATTGACCCATATTGATCTTTTCATCAGCATTCTTAGATCATTATTTCTCTTTTTTCAAAGACTGGCAACCAAAGCTAGGATAACAACCTGTCCCAAACTACTTCATCAGTCAGTGACTGAAATAAGATTTGCCAGGGTAACATCCTGTACTTACAAGGATTTTTTCCCCAAATGCCTAAAGACATGAACAGAATGAGTTCTCAATTACTCTGGATTTGACTTCCTGTGTTTTTGTTGCGTGTGCCATCCTACATGCATACCAAAACTGGATCTTCTACACATTATATTTTTGGCCTGATTTCCTGAAATTCAAAAAGGAAATGTGAAATTAGGGATGTTTGAAAAATTTGATCTTTGTGAATTTAGGACCTAATTTGTGACTCCCAGACTAATGCGTAGATTGACACTTATCTACCTGCTTTTGCCTTCAGTAATGTTCTGATGTAATCTTCAGCTAGAATAAAAATAAAATAGTCAATTGTGTTTTAAAATTTCTGTTTTGAAAGAAGACATGTTTTGCTGCAAGCATTTTTCAGATCAGTGTAGAACAGGATAGAATGGGCTTCTGCATGAAAACATGTGAAGATAAAATAAAATCAAGGAAAGACAAATGTTACATGGATAAATGCTACATTTGCAGTAGTCATTTTTGTCATATTTCAAGTACTGGTGGTCTCTGAGAAAGGATTCTTTCAGGCAATAGTGCAAAAATCCTTTTTTCTTTAGACAATTGGAGGAAGTTTAATGGCACACATCTTCCTTCTGGCAAAATACTCAAGGAACACCTGTGACAGTTTATTGTAATGACTGCATTTTTGTTTGCAATTATGTAATGCAATCTTACACTATACTATTGTGATGTAATGTATCAGATAACATGAGTGAATTGCCTAAGTTAACAGAAAGTTGTTAGGCATTCAGGCAGTTCTAGACACATTTTCATAAACTGCTTGGACTGGGGAAAAATAGGTTATCATCAGGGTAGCTTAAATGTCAGAAGAATTGGAAGGGGTTTCCATGTTTAAGCATGCAGCAACTAGCCCAAACAGGACAGACCTAGCATGAGGGAAGCACAGTTCTCCTGTAGTCTGGTTTAATGTTTTCATGCAAAAGACCAAGAAAGGGTCTTTAAAGAAATAGAAAACATGTGATCTGCAAGACTGGGTGACTCAAGATATTCTGGGGCTTGGGCAGAAAATCCATGGTGTGGTTCCTTTACCTTTCAGTAGCAAAAGTGCTAAATAATAGCCAAACTAAATAAAAAGCTGTTGCCATTTAATGGGTCCTCAACAATGTCAGAAGTGGGCAACTTCTGTATTGCCAAGCCCAGTTAGAAGAACTAGCTGGGGCTACTACTGCAAGCCAAGGATACTGTGCTTTCCCAGGCTGAATTGATTACCATCTTTGCAATGGAGACACAGGGACACTGTCATAGTTAAAATACAGGCTCGGTGGGGCCATTGCTGAATGTACATTTTGCCGCAGAGAAATGGCAGAAATTATTTTCCATACAAAGGAGAGAATAAATTCATAGGAGACAAGGACGATGTGCAGGTGTCCTTGTCATAGGTCTATACACATGACTGCACCCATGACCTATGCCTATGGTTAGCTTTTTTTGGTTTTTTGCTGTAGATGTGTGAAAGGTTGAATGAAGCATTCATGGTGAACACAAATTACCTTCTTTGTGTCATTTTAAAGCAAACTGACCCATTTGTACTTCTCAGACTAATTTGCTGATGAAAATGCTGTCTTCTTCAGAATGTACACTTTTACACATTTTGAAATAGTGTTCTTAGTTCACAAAATGCCAAAAAGTGTAGTTGAAGAAAATATATAAATTAAATATCCATTTGTATTTATTTTTTGCAGGAAACGAGATGGAACAGACTTATGACTGACTACATGTGGAACTGGCATGAGCTGATACATAAGGGCATAAGAAGAGAGTTTTGGCTATTGGGTGGTATAGAAATATACCGTATTTTTCGCTCTATAAGACGCACCTGACCATAAGACGCACCTAGTTTTTAGAGGAGGAAAACAAGAAAAAAAAAATTCTGAATCAAATGGTTTACTGAACTATTTAATAAACTATGGGATGTGTTGGGATCTCTTAATCCCAGTTGCTTTACTCTCATGTGCCTCTAGCATACTGTGTGCATGACCCCCCCATCCCCCACAGACTGTGCATGTAACTGTTAGGGGATGAAAACATCTTGTATAGAATCCATCTCTTCAGTCCCTTCAATGCCACATGTATTTCCTGTAGGTCTGAATAAACTGTAAATATTCTTTTGATTGCACACCCCCAGCATACCTGCTCTCTCTGGTTTTTCTTGCCTCTATCTTAGACAGAGAAGGTGAGCAATGAGGCGAGATTCTAAATTCAATCCTCCAACTTTTCTCTCTCTTTTTTTTCATATTTAAAAGTGATGCTTAAGAAACTCGGGCTGCATCTACGCATCCTTTTGAGTGGATGCGAGAGAAATGCTCACTCAGTGGTCATTTTTCAGGTGTGGTGGCCAGCACTGTCTGATAGGGGAGCTGCTCCAATCCCTTGATTGTTTTAGTTGCCCTTCTTTGCACTTTTTCCAACAATGTCATTTTTCAGGTGTGGTGGCCAGCACTGTACACAATACTTTAAGTATGGTCATATTAAAGATTTGTGTAAGAGGAATATGATCTTGGAAATTTGATTTTCAATTCCTTTCCTAATTATGGCATTTCCTCCTAACATTTGACATTTTCATCAAGCTGTCCCCCACATTCTCAAGACCCTTTCTTGGTCTGTCAGCACTAGTTCAGATTCCATCAGCTTATACTTGAAGATGAGATTCTTTCCCCCCAGCATGCTAACTTTACACTTGCTTACACTGAAAGCATTTGCCGTTCTGATGCCCTTTTTCCCAGCTCAGAGAGATCCCACTGGAATTCCTCACAATCCCTTTTAAATGTTTGATTTTAGTATCATCAGCAAACTTGGCTACTTTATTGCTCACTTCTAATTCCAGATCATTTATGAACAGGTTGAAAAGCACTGATCCTAATGCAGAATCTTGTGAGAATACCATGCATTCTCAATGTTGGCTTTCAATTCTGTAATCAGTTACTGATCCATAGGACAACATGTGTGTGCACACACAGCCCTTATTCCATCACTGCCAGGTTTTCTCAAGAGTCTGTTGATGGATTTTATCAAAAGGCTTTTGGAAGAAACAATGTCTATTTGACTGCTCAGTCCATGTGTAGTAGTGACACTCTCAAAGAATTCTACTGGATTAGCAAGACAGGCTTACCCCTGCAGAAGCCATATTGCTTCTTTTGAAGCAGGGCTAATTCTTTTATATGTTAACTGAATCTATCCTGAATAACACTTTCAACCAATTTACGCAGAACCAACAGAAAGCAAGGCAGCATATAATTTTCCAGATCCCTTTTTAAAAATTGTTCTAGAGTGCTGGTACATGGCTAGAGAGTGATCTTAGGGACATGATGTACATATTGTATAAGAAAGTCATCAATTGATTCAGAGGAGGAACAGGCAGAGCTGAATAGATGAGTTGGGAATTTATAGGTTATTTACTGAAGATGCTCAGGGCAAAGAGAGAGAACCAGCCCTCTTTGGAAAAGGAGGGAGACATTTCAGAGTGGTGGGGAGGAGATGGAAGGGGTGTCCTTGGCACCAACAGGATATGACAGGCTAAACAAGTGGACCAATTCAGAAGTGTCCAGCATTCCTGCTGTCTAGCCCTCACACAGCAGGAGCCACCTTCAGGGCTGAAGTCTTTCTGAAAGGAATGGAAGGAGGGGAAGCTTACGTTTGGATCCAGCTCTTTACATTGTCAATTGCTTCTCTCACATCTCAAAGAGAATGCTGCTTCAATGTATACTGTTTCTTAACCTGTTAAACTTTAATAAAAGGATTGTGCTTCTAAAGCATCATCTGTGCCTGCCCCGGCAGTGGCGTGGGGGGGGTGGCGGATCGGCGTGGGATGGCAGTGCGGGATGACAGTGCGGGCGGTGGAGGCTTTAGAAGGATTGTGCTTCTAAAGTGTCATCTGTGCCTGCGGCAGTGGCGTGGAGGGGGGGGTTGGCGGATCGGCGCGGGATGGCAGTGCTCGAGCGGCAGTGGCGCAGAGCGACGGTGCGTGGCGGCGGCGGTGTGGGGCGGCACAGTGGTGCGCGGCGGCGGTGGCACGGGACGGCACGGTGCGTGGCGGCGCAGAGCAATGGCGCGGGGCGGTGGGGCGACGGTGGCACGGAGCTTCCCGGTGGGGGTAATCAGTTCCTGGAGTGCGAGGTAGAGCAGGGCACGCCGAGCACATGCCGGCCTGGTGGTGCCGGCGGGTGGGCAGCGTCCCGGGTGTCAGGCACATTCGCTCTATAAGACGCACAGACATTTCCCCTTACTTTTGAGAGGGGAAAAAGTGCGTCTTATAGAGCGAAAAATACAGTAGATGATGATGATGATGTTATCTAGGCCTATCTATTCTGGAATTCTGTTCACCTTATGAACAACCAGATGCCTATGAGAATCCCACAGGAAGGATATGAGCACTATTTGGACCCCTCTTGCTTGTGTTCCCTGACACCTGGCGGTAATATGTATCCATCATGACTAGCAGCTACTAATTGCCTTATCCTCCACTAATGTTTCTAATGTCCTTTTAAAGTTGTACAAGTTAGTAGCCATCACAACATATTGTAATGTTTAGCTATTCTGTGTGTGCACATGCACACATGTGTACATGCACTTGCATGCTATATTTATTTATTAGTCTATTATATTAATATCCTGCCTTTTTCCTTTCAAGAAACTCAAGGAATTTACATTATTTTCCTCCGCCTCTCAATCATCCTCACAACAACAACCCTGTGAAGCACTTTATTCTTTTCTGACTCCCCCATCATACTCAGCTTCATTATATGACCTCAAGTTCTAGTATTATCAGATGGGGCAGAGGGAGACACTCCCCCTGCATTTACCATTTTAATAAACAAAATAACATTGTAAAATTTCTTTACTGACTGGGAAGCCCTTGGGCACTTTGGTTGCCCCTTTCTGTATGCTTTTAAGCATGGCAACTTTCTTTCTACTGTGCAGTTCAGGTGTGATAGCACCACAGATTTGTATAAGGGCATTATGCTACTGGTAGGTTTAGTTTCAAATCCCTTCTTAATGATTCTCAATATCAACATTGTCTTCTTTATACACTAAGTCAATGTTTTCATTGAGGTCTCTCCCCAAGATGACTTACCTGGTCAGTCACTTTCTTGCTCATGTCAGATGACATCAGCATACAATTTGTCTACTGTGTATTCATCCCAGAAATGAGAAACTAAAGCATCACAGAAAGATAGATTAGTTTCCCTGGAGAAGAAGTCAATAATTAAACCAGGTCCACTAGAATACATGGTCACTTATTCCTGGCAAATAGGAAACTGAAGAATTGAGGGATTCTGATACCGAGTATGTCTTTTTAGAAATAAAGTGGCTTGTGAAATTCATAAATATTTTTTGTTGTTGATGAGGCTAAACACGGCTTTGTTTTAAATGCATTTTAATTCCTGCTTGTTGGAAACAATACCTTCTTATTTTTCCATTTGCTCTTCTGACTGCTGAGAGTGTCTGAGAGGGTGGCAGAAACAGTTTCCCTTCTCCAACTTTTCAAAGAGTTTGAGTTTGCCAAGGAAAACAAAACTTGTCATTTTCACCAGTGTAATGCTTTGCTTAGCAAGTAGTTGAGGAAGAAAATGACAAAATTAAGACAAGACTTAAGTTTTTCTAAAGGCTACTCTGACAAGCAAAATTAAAGAGGAAAAGAACCTGTTAACTCAATAATGCACAGGACAGCACTTTGGACCTCCCAGAATGTAAATATGAAAGACATGGTCTCAGAGACAGGTGAGGAATTCTTTGTACTATAACTTTCAGCATCCCTCAGTGTTGGCCATACTAGTTGACCATACTAATGGGAGTTGAAGTCCTAAGCATCTGGAAGGTACTAGGTTGTGGAAAGCAGGTTTACACATTCAACCATCCCAGCTGTCATCCAGATAGCTTACAAACATCTTAAATGAATTTCAAGAGTGTATTATAGATTGAGTCATGACTGGTTTTTCCAGCAGACAGTGACTATATGAAGTGGGATCTCACAGAACTGGATTTTCTGAGTCCAATGACCAGTTGATTCTACAAGCAAGTTCTGCATCCTCAGGTTGCAGCTTCTGATTCTTCTGGCTGGTCTCTTTCAAATTACTGTGTGAATTTGTATAAAGCAAAGCCAGTGAGATTACCTGTTCTGTTCCTCTCTTGTTAGCACTGAAGCACTGTATGCTTCACCACTTGCCTATTTGGTCAACTTGGAAAGTTCTGAATTTATAGCTTGTGTAGCTTAGGTTTAGTTTTCTGTTTCTTGAACCCTTTGCCCCTTCTTTCTCCTCAATGTACATCTCTGTGTTAACTAATACTACAGAAAGGGCTACCTGTAACCTAGGACCAGTGGCCACTTCTTTTCTTCGCTGACCAAATACACACACACACACACACACACATATATATATTGATGTAATCATAGCCACATGGAGGGCTTCCCATGTGCAAACTCTACCTGCAAGAAGGGGGAAATGTGGGGGTCAACCCATTCCTCTGCTACCACTCTTATTGCCCTCCACCTGTAGATGAGGACTGTCTCAAGCTTGGAAACTCCTCTCTTTTCTGTGTCATGGAAGGTGACAATAATGGTAACAAGTGTAGGGGAAGGCAGCAGATCTAGCATGCACACCCCCTCTTCTCATCCTTGAATGTGTGTGGGGTGCTTGTATAAATGATTGTTATAATTTTGGGATAATGGCCTGGATGTCCTTGGTGGTTGCTTTCCAGATTCTGTGACTGTCTGCTCCAAGACTTCTGTGAATGGGTTTTCTATCAATGTAGGTTACCAGTTTTGTACTGGAAGAGATACAAGGTCTGAGTGGCTTTCCTTATAGGACTCTGGTGCTCCCTTCCCCACTGTTTTGAGATCTACCAAACATCAGGGAATCAGGATGTACAGTATCGGTATAACTTGTAATTTGTTCTTAAAGATGTATAGTCCAAATGTTTGAAAGTGTAGTCCTTTGCATGTATACTCAGAAGTCTGTCCCACTTGGCTCAGTGGGATATGCTCCTGGGAACATGTGGGCTTCCAGATTTCATTTGTTTTTTTACTACCTTTTAAATGCTTGACAGTCTTTAACAAGTTATGGCACAGTTGCACAAAGAATGATATCAACGTCTTGAGCTGGTTGGTTAAACTTTACATGGAATGTGAACTATTTCTCTTTTAATGATATGAAGCAACATAGTGATATGGCATATGTTAACTTTTCCTTGCATTTACCATCTGGTACATTGTATGAATCCACAAAGGAGACATGAATTTGAGACTAACTTTCAATTTCCTGTTTATGACAGTGGCAGGCTTAAAATAATGTTGCGAGAACGTGCCTAATACTGCTTTGGTGCCTGAGTTTTGAAAGCTGTTTCCTGCAGTTGTCCCTTGTTTGCATGAATGCAAGTTGCATGGATGCAATTGACATGAATATTTTAAGTTGTTAGAATGTGCTTCACACTCCATCTCTATTCCTTCTCCCAAGATGTTTTTTCCAGTTCAAATCTAGATCAAACCTTAAATTGGACTCAGAAGCATATAAACAGCTAATGCAAGAGGGCCAGGACTATTGTTATGTACTTAGACCTTCTGGTCCATAACTTGTCTGCTGCATTTTGCACAAGCTGCAGTTTCTGAACAGTATTCAAGGACAGTCTAGTTTAGAGATTACCAGAGTACATATTACTGAAACTTAGGCTATTACTGTCCAGAGAGGCACATGGCTGGTCTACCAGCTGAAGCTGATAGGAGGCAATCTGTGCTACTGAGACCACCTGGGCCTCAAGTGATAGAGATGACTCAAGCACCCAAGCTGTGAATCTGCTCCTTCAAGGGCAGTGTGACCACATCCAAGGCAGGCTGATTCCCTCTATCCAATGAGCAGAACTATCCACCAAGAGTCTCCCAGTCTTGCCTAGAATGAGCTTCAGTTTTGATACTATAAATATTTGATACAATTCCAAATTTATATTCTTTCTTTCTTTATTTAGAATATTAATATGCCGTCCTATTGCGAAAGCCTCAGGATGGCCTATCAATTGAAACATCCAGATAACACAAACTGCTATCTCCAGATGTAGACTGGTTGCTGCCTGAAGCATGTGGTACAGCAAATTTATGTAGACAAGAAAATGCAGAGTTCCAGTAAATGTGAGATGCATCTAAGGCATTGCACCAAAGTGATGAGAATGTCAAACATGCTCATAAGGCACAGAAACATACAAAACTACCTTATACAGAATCAGACCATTAACTCATTTAGGCCAGAGCCACCTACCCAGGTTGACATCAGCCTTCAAAGCTCTCATGGTATCTGCCACATATGTTCAATTGTAGGTTGAAACTTTGGCCTTTCGTAGGAAAAGCATGTGCTCTATTGCTGGAGCTTGGACTATTCTCACATGCTTGAGTCAGCCCTTGGAGATGGAAAATCAAATGGTAAGCAGCCACATACCTGCTTTCACCATACCTGAGGACATCCTATATCACTCCCTGTGGGCCACTTTTTCCAATATTAGCTAGTTTCCACACCCACTCTTTCTTCCTTCAGAAATCCCCACTGCCTTTGAAGTCTGGGGAAAATGGCAAAAAGACTCCCCTGATGCCAGTGGTGGAGGTTTAGCCCTCCTTGCCCTGAGTATGATCAGATTCCTGATCTGAATGGGAGATGTGCATGTTTATTTACATTACAGTAAAGAAAAAGTCATGCCTCAGATTCATCCTGTATGTGTAGCAGAAACATGCATTTTAACTCATGGAACACACTCTTACCTGGGAGTGAAGCAATGGGGTTATTTTGGAGTTAACATGCCTTGGATTGCATTGCACATCTGCTAGTCATTATGCAATAATTAAAAGATAACACAGGATCTGATATGTGTTTTTTTAATTAATTTTGGATGCATTAGAGAGGAGTGGGACAGTTGGACTAAAACAAAAAGATTGCCAGTGAAAGGTACCTGTGCGAAGCACTAGTTCTTGAGGAGGCACTGGAAAGTATTAATAGAGAAATTAATGCTAGTTGCCAGGTGGGAGGTGTTCAATGATGTGGAGCAAAATAAAGAGAGGGACAGAGGCAGAACATAGGAATGGAAATTTTATGCTTAACTGGAAGGTTAGTGACAGTGGAGCAAAGGACTGAGCACAGCATAAAGAGAATGAAGAGAAAAGAGGCATTCAGTTGTATCTCAGAAAGGAAGGATAACCTATCAGAGGTTGGTAAGGGTGAAGAAGGGGTTCTTTCATCTCTCCAGAGAATGCCACTTGCTTCTGATTTGTACCCTTCCTTCAACAATATATTATTCCCTTGTATGTCTGGCTGCTATTAGATAAACAATAAACATAAGGAGCAGGTCCTTTGGGTAGCTTATCTTGAGTAAATAAGTAAACAAACAATGTTCATTAGTTGTCTACTATTTTTGATTGGTGTTTCATTTTTTAAAATATTTTCTTAACAAAATAGATGAACATCCTGAAAAATACATACTTTTTTGTCTATATTTGAGAAGCAAAATTACTTCAGGCTTACAAGGTTTTGGGGACATACATGATCCAGTCCATCCACTCTCTGCATCTGGGTTCCTGTAGTAATTCCCTATTCCCATCTCTTCTAGTGCATGAGGAACTTGCCTTGTGCAGAGCAAGAGATTGGGATGGGCGAACTAAGAAGTAGAAAGACTTTTATTTCCCCTAATGTTTTACTGAGGATCGTTGAGGACTTCTGCACTGTACCTGCCCTTGACATTTACTGTAGTTCTGTAATTACTCTTTTAGTGAAATACATGGGGCAATCAGTGCAATTTTTCAGCTCACTTAATAATTTTTCTGACATATTTCGAAGCCCTAAACCCTTGCAAAAGCAAAGGCCATTGAAGACTGACTGAAGTTTTTTTTCCAATCTCTCTTGCATTAAAGCCATTCTTTGGAAGATGCCAACATTCTGTCTCAGGAAATGGAAACTGAATAGGAGCAGAGTTCATGGAGAGTAACTCTTGCTTTGAGCTGGAGACATCTCTCTAGACATGTTTATTATCATTTTGTACTGACTTGACTTCAGGTTTAAGAGCAAAGTATAAAAGCTGTTCCATTTAAAGGAAGATGTAACTCATTTCATGATCAACACACCATCTAACCCCAAGCAGCTGCTCCCATATGGTGCTACTATCAGGACCAAAGCTTTGTTCCATGGCAGCTTTGAGATTAAAACAAGCACTGTAAAATAAACACAACACAAGAGTGAGATAATTAAACACAGGGATCCTCTCCAATGGAAGACAAATTTCATTTTGCATAAGTATGTGAGGTGACTACGTGACCCAGACAAAGTGTACTAATGTTGGCTAACACTTCCTTCAGGGGTACTGTAACGAACACTTAAAGCCACTTTGTCTTGTACAAGTCTTTGACAAGAATGTGAAGATGACTGTGCATCGCACTCATCTATTGATGTGTGATAACACAAAAACAGAAGAACAGCCCCTGATTGCATTTGGTAAAAAGAGTTGCTTCACTATGTGTCTGCAAAATATTTTTCAATAGTGCATTTTTTCCTGCAACATCAATTGCTTTAATGTACAGATAACTTTTTCTAACAATGTTATATTTTTTGACTATGCTTCCTGTGATCATGTGTAATTTGCATTAGGCTGATTCAGGATAGACACCAGGAAAAGCTTCCTAACTGTCAGAGCAATATGACAGTGGAACCAGTTGCCAAGAGAGGTTATGGGCTCTTCCACACTAGACGCATTCAAAGCAAAACTGGATCATCATCTGAGTGGAATTGTGTGACTTGGTATCCTGCAGGGGGTTGGACCCAATGGCCTCCTTGGTCTTGTCTGACCCTACTATTCTATAATTCTATGAATCTATGATTTCCCAATATTCTCTAAAAATTGCTTTTTAACTAGGTTCATAGAAGAAAGAAAAAATTCTTAACCCATCTTCATTTGCTTCCATGCAAAGAACTCTTTTTTCCCTTTCTGTCTTAGAAACATTTCTGAATGAACCTAAATGCATATAACAAATCCTTTGGCACAAACAGAACGGGGTAAACAAAGTAAGATTCTAGTCTAGAACATCTTTGCTTAAGTTCTTTACTTTGGTGTCCCAATTTTCATTTCCTCTCCACCTCCCAAGCTTCTTCCCAACCTATAAGCCTATAGTTTAAGGAAGAATCTCTCAGAGTCTCTCTTTCCCCACCCCATCCCAATTTAAGCAGGCGAGTATGTGACTTATCATCTCTGTGCCTCATTTACAATGAGACTTAGCAGCTGCTTCACAACCATGTGATACATTGAGCTTTGTATAACAGTTCACTTGAAGGTCTTTGCACAGTTCAGGCATGTCAGCTGAGTAACTTCAAGCAGTGCAGGGACTTGTAATTAGACGGCCCTGAGGCTGCTATCTTTTTCTGAGGAGGCTTTGTTTCCTGCTGATTATCCAATTGGCATCCTGTTTCCCCAGGAACCTTTCTCAGAATGCTTCATACAGGGCTGGGGAGGCGGCTGCCAGAAGTATGCAGGTATGAACACTCAAGCCTAGACAAGAGGGATTGTTAGTCACTTCAACACAGAATGTGCAGCACCTTGTCTCTTTGTTAGAGAGCAGCAGCAGCAGTAGGAAGTAAACACAGAACTCAGCTATACCAACCAGGAGACTCCTTCCAAAAGAAATAAATCCATCACATCCACCATTAATGATTTTCCTTTCAGTGTTAAAACTCTTCGACAAGATGTCTCTGTAATACCCACATCACTATTTCAAAAAGAACAACCTACAAGTCTTCCTTCTTTTTTAACAATCTTTTTCTATCAGAAGTCCAGAAATCAAAAAGTAAACTTGTGAAGCACACTGCTCCTCCTCTTCTCTCTTAAAATAACTGCTACTGCTTCTTTCCTCTATAGTGGAATTGCAACATAGCCTTAAAAAGAATTTCCAAAACAAAGAACTAGTGACACTACTGACATATGTAGCTGACATATGTAAATGAATTTTTAGCTCACTTTGCTCATATATATGATGCATTGAGCTACATTTCCCTAGACATTCTATGATGATTCAGCATGTTAAATAAGATTCCACACCTGCATCTACAGCATTCTTCAGGCCAAGCTGCTGTGCATACTAGTTTGTTAATGCTAACCCTTCATTCCTGATCAGGGATACAGAACCTCAGGCCAAATCTGCCCATCCAGAGTCCCTCAGAAGGTCACAGTGCTCCCTTGGTCCCATCCCCTCCCTTTCCCAACTATCTATTCTTTGGTGCTTTGTCAGTGTTGCTGTACACCTTCCCAATACCAAGGCATTGAAATGCCTTTCCTAAAGAGCTTTAAATTTAAATATGCTGGTATGTTTGGTTTTGGCCCTGTCCTATCTGCCTGCAGCTCCATCCATTACTGCATTAAAAGCTTTTCCAAAATGGCCTTTGAGCTGGAAGAGGATCTACAGCTTTGTTCTTGGCAAAATTCTTGTCAGTTGCTGTGAAGTTATCTTGATTGCTGTGAACTACACTGTCAGGCTATTTTTAAGCTCATACCTGAATCAATTTCCTGTTAACTCCATAATGTCAATGAAACTTTCTTTGATTTCTCTGAATGATCTTCTATTATAATCCGTACTCCAGTGTATTCTATTGTACATTTCTTCCCACTTTTGAAATCCCAGTGATGTAAGGTATAGGGTATTCCTTTATTAACTAATTCATAAAACAGTAATTATGTGGATGAAGACTTGGAGCTGTGAGAATCTAATCTGAAATTCATAAATGCTTTCAAGTAGGATCAAGATGGGACTGGTGCTGCTCACAACACATGGTAGCAAGGCAAGCAGGGCTGTTCTTGTCTTGATCAAGTGAGCTATTTCTGTTTCCACCTCTGTACTTGTCCTAAGACCAAATGCTTGCTTAGGAATGCCCATCACTGCCCCTTCTCTGGTTCTAGGCAATGCAACATTTTGGGGCCAGTCATGATTTGGGAGGCAACTTATTAATTGCCAAACAAAGACAAAAAGGACTTCTTAAAAAGGGAAGAGAAAACAGTGAATTACATAACATTTACATATGTGTAATGTATTAGTATAGATGAAGATTTAGACATTATTATCATAGGTTATGCATTATTAATTATTAGCTTCTAAATACCACATATTCTGCTAAAAAGCCATCAAGGTTGTATACAACAATTTAAAACAGTAGAGAAAAAAGGAATATTAAAAATTGTAAAAACATAAGTACCTTTCTTAAAAATACAGTAAGCAAGAACACAGTACTTGTTGCCATAGTGTGGAAAACTATAGCCTCGTGATCTGCCTCTTCAGGCTGCTAATTCTTGATAAGCAACAGTGCTTAGATATGGTTCTTTACCTCTTCTTTGGAAATGGACAGTGCAACCCTTCAGTAGAAGGCACTTTCAAAAGAGAATTGTCCTCTGAATCATCATATAGGCCAACCTATATGATGCTCCTGAAGCACTTGAACTCTCCCCTCACTGCTGCAGTGGGCTGTACTTACTGTTCTATGGGTGTCTGAGCGCACAGAAATGCAGGCTGACCGGGCCTGCATTATTTGTCCTACTATTTCATTTAGTGGATTTTATAGGCACATGTTTAGTAAAGTGATTTGGAAAAGTTCCCACTACCCCATAAAATGTCCCACTTCAGTATAATCTGGAAAACATACTGGAAAAGAGTAAGTATGTAGATAAAAAGAGAAATCATAACCTCAACATTATTACAGGCAAACACTTGAAATGTGGATTTGCCATGTAAATTGAGTTTAATGGCAGTCAGTCTTTGAATTAAAGACCAAATCTATTTTTATCTCATGGAGGATTTCTTTTGGAGAAAGTGACTAACTTCTATTCTATCATATTGCTATGAGAACCACACTTAATTCAATAGAGTACACGTTGCAGAAAACTTGTTTATGCTTTGTGATTTGTGGTGAGGTTAGTCAGGACATTCAGAGTCTGACCAGCTCATTATTGTGATTGATGAGCACCCCCAGCTTGCTTCAAAAAGCTTAGAAGAACCTTGTGGATAATATGGGCCTCTTTGAGTTTCTTCTGAGAAAACTCAGAAAATACTGAACAGGGAATATTGCCATTAATCTTTCCTTTGGGAAACTGAGAGGACTTACTCAAGCTAGAAGTTCTCTGCCGTGGGACAAGAAGCTCCTGGGAATGATTTCCTATCAACTTCCATGGGTTTTCTAGTTGAAATAAATGTAGAGGCACAACAACCACAAATTCCATGACTTCCCTGGCCATGGACAGAAGTATCTACCCCAGTTAAGGAGAAGCCAGTAGGTCCTTTCCATTACTAGTACTCTTTACTCCCTTGACATAATAACTTTTCTGGTATGGTGGGAAAGGAGAACTAATAAAAATATTATGTGTGGCTTAAGACACATAATCCTGAAACAAAGAACATGAAAAAGACTAAAATAAAATAAGAAGTCAGCAAAATTTGCACAGGAAATTTGTTTCAAAAAGGTGAATAGGACAGTTGAACCTCTTTTGAGAGAGAGTTTGTCCAGTGCAAAGCTGCCACCAAGGAAGGTCCTAGTTCACGCTACCATCCACTGCATCTCTCTTGCCAGCAGAAGAGTGTCTCTGTTGATGATGCCCAGGTTTTAGCAGGAGGAGGTGGTCATTCAGATATCCTGATATCAAACCATTTAGAACTTTATAAGTAATATAGTCCAAAGGGGAAAAAAGTGGATTGTTCTTTGGCATTCAGAATCCATGTAAATTTGACTTAGGCAGCTTTGGAGGATGAATTCTTTGCATCACATAGGAATCAAAACTTTACTTGGGAAAATCCAAATGTTTCATGTCTCCCAACAGGAAGAAAATGGGGATGAAGGAATGTGATTCTTCCCCAGAGTCAAGTTTTTCTAAAAGGGATAGTGCCAATGTCACAGCATAGGCAAGCCACCTTGATGACTATTGTAACATGAGCCCAAATGTCAGGAAAGCAGCCAGTGATAAGGTGAACCTCAATACTTAAACCCCTGGAAGCAAGGAAAAGAGCCTGGATGCTCATAGCTTTGCTTGGACAAATTTGGGTTCTCCTTGGAATACCTGTTGTGGGCAACCTTCCCAAAGTGAACTATGGGGAAGCAACTTTTAGCCACAAATATATGATGACAATGAGGATATCTACAAAATGTTGGGAAAGATTTTGTATGTATTGGGAACTACCCTTATGGCAGACTTTAGTAGACAAGTCATCATTCCAAACCTGGTTTGAAACACAGCAATAACCAGATTTGGTGAATGAGCTATAGTAACTTGACAAGAGAAGTATATTGCCTTTACTGTTGCTCCTTTGCCGTAAAATTAGCACAGTTTCAGGACATGAATGGAATAATTTCTTCTCTCTTTCCACTTATTCTATCCCCGTTTCTGCACCTCCCAGGATTTTGAATTAGTAATGGGATGTAGCATCATGCTTGGAACTATGTGTAATCTTTTGATTCTGCTGCCATTTGTTTATAAACATAAGCATCCTGGATCTTAGCTCATTGCATTGTCACATGGCCAACTTTGCTTTCAGATGCTAGATTTTCATGAAATTCTACACTTGCTTTCCCTTTTGATGCTTCTTGAAATGACTGTTGCACTATAATATCATTGCCTTCCTAAATGCCATTTGTATATCCTAAAAACATACAAATTTTGCATATGCTAAAAAGTGAAAACAAACCTATTGATGCCATTGACATCAATGATAAATGTAATGAGTGGTTGGGACTGCTCATGCTTTACACTGGCTTTCTCAGAAGGCGCCAATAAAATCATGCAACACTAAGCTCTTTAAATTTAGGCTTCTTATGGACCAACTTTGTCTCATCATTTTGATTCTTGAAGTTTACTTGAATCCCTTTCTCCTCTCATCAACAAAGCATTACATTGAATTACGGCTTTGTTACTAAAGACGGTTGTGTGATTGAGGTATATTTTTCATGGGGCCTGTTGGCTTAGTGGATGAGGTATTAATATGAGAAAGTATAAACAAAACTAGCTTTTCTAAACTGCAACAGAGTGATGGGCTCAATTTGTTTCTCTACTGCCATCTTGAAAACTAAACTCAAGCATCCAAATTAAACAGGAGATGTAAATAGCAGCCAGATGTTCCCTGGTGTTTGAACCTAGCCTACTCTGTGAGTTCTATTAAATGGGTACATTCTGCCGGCAGCATAATGTACTCTGTTTTGCTTTCCAGTTCTGGCCTAATGGTTTCTAGCATATGATTATGATCTCATCCAATCATGTAAGTGTCATGAGATGCTTTTCAGCTTAGCTGGAGAACCAGATGTCGGGCAAGTAGGTGAGGGTGGGCCGTTTGTCCAACTGTCTCAAAGTGGACACTGAACTTGCAATTTCCTTAGGAAATGTTCACCAAGGCTCACCTTGCCAAGCAAAACAGAACATTGACAACATACTGGAACATGGTAAAGTTCCTAGCAGCACTGAAAAAAATAGGACATTTCTCTCCAGTATAGACAAAGATGCAGCAAGAGAAGCACCCTTGAAGAATGACAGAATACACGTAAACTTAGGAAGCAGTACTGGGATACAATCTCCAAAATGACAGAATGATCTCAGTTCGAATCCAAGGCAAACCATTCAACATCACAATAGTCCAAATCTATGCCCCAACCACTGGTGCTGAAGAGGCTGAAGTTGACCAGTTCTATGAAGGCCTACAACACCTTCTAGAATTAACACCAAAAAATGATGTCCTTATCATCATGGGGGATTGGAATGCTCAAGTAGGAAGCCAAAAGATAACTGGAATAACAGGCAAGTTTGGCCTTGGAGTACAAAATGAAGCAGGGCACAGGCTGGTAGAATTTTGTCAAGAGAATACAATGGTCATAGCAAATGCTTTTTTTCAACAACCCAAGAGATGACTCTACACATGGACATCACCAGATGGTCAACACAGAAATCACATTGACTATGTGCTCTGCAGCCAAAGATGGAGAAGCTCTATACAGTCAGTAAAAACTAGACCAGGAACTGACTGTGACTCCGATCATGAGCTTCTCATTGCAAAATTTAGGCTTAAATTGAAGAAAGTAGGGAAAAGCACTAGGCCACTCAGGTATGACCTAAATCATACCCCTGATGAATATACAGTGGAGGTAACAAATAGATTTAAGGAATTAGATCTGATAGACAGAGTGCCTGAAGAACTATGGACGGAGGTTTGCAACATTGTACAAGAGGTAGCAACTAAAATCATCCCAAAGAAAAAGAAATGCAAGAAAGCAAAATGGGTGTCTGAGGAAGCTTTACAAATAGCTGAGGAAAGAAGGGAAGCAAAAGGCAAGGGAGAAAGAGAAAGATACACACAATTGAATGGGGACTGCAGCCAAGAAATTAAGATGCTTGCTACTGGGGAGGAGAGCTATGGCAAATCTAGAAAGCATACTAAAAAGCAGAGACATCACCCTGCCAACAAAGGTGCGTATAGTCAAGGCTATGGTTTTCCCAGTTGCAATGTATGGCTGTGAAAGCTGGACCATAAGGAAGACTGAGTGCCGAAGAGTTGAGGCCTTTGAGTTGTGGTGCTGGCAGAGACTCCTGTGAGTCCCTTGGACCGTAAGGCGATCAAACCGGTCAGTCCTAGAGGAGATCAACCCTGACTGCTCTTTAGAAGCCCAGATCCTGAAGATGAAACTCAAATACTTTGACCACCTAATGAGAAGGAAGGACTCCCTGGAGAAGAGTCTAATGCTGGGAACAATAGATGGCAAAAGAAGAAGGGTACGTCAGAGGATGAGGTGGCTGGATGGAATCACTGAGGCGGTTGGTGTGAGCTTGAGTGGACTCCGGGGGATGGTGGAGGACAGGAAGACCTGGAGGAATGTTGTCCATGGGGTCGCGATGCGTTGGACACAACTTCGTGACTAACAACAGCAACAACAACTATAACTCAAACTGTACAACAAACAGGTGTGTAACTATTGCATTGTTCAAAGCAATCATGTCTAAAATAAATTTTAATTTAAATAGCATACAGAATTATGCTTTCAAATATTAAGGCTTCAGTCTTGTTCCTTTTAGAAAGTTCAATTTAATTCAATGGTATTTACTTCTGGGTACATGCCTATAGCATTGTATGGTAAAATATGATATACTGGTATTGACAACTGGAGAACTATGCTGTCTACTGATAGTTGTACCATACTGGCTGGTTTGAGTGGTTACAGTATTTTGGAACCCAGAATTCATTTACAGTGAAGTTATAAATGTTTACTTAGATCTATAATCTTTGTGTCGGTGATAAACTCACATTCTGTGTTGGACTTGGACAAAAAGAATAGAAAGGATAGCTAATGATACATAAGGATATCCAATGGGAAAAATTCAGTGGGGTGGTCTTGACATAAATAGCTTCCTTCCACCTCTATGATGATGATGACAGTAAGTCATAGCATCCTCCCTTGCCTGAGTGAAAGCAGAAGCTATTGTTCCTGAAACAACTGAAAATGGGTGGAAACACTTGTTTCTAAAATGGGAAAGCTCACAGAAGGGACCTTTACTGACTTGCCCCATTTAGTAATAACTGTTTCCACTCATTTTCAGGGTTGTTTCAGGAAGTGCTAACAAGCTGTTAGTTCCATTGCATCTGGAGAGCCAGTAGAAGTGCAGTGGCAGTGTAGGATACCACAAACAATTTTAGAAGATAGATCTTAGAAAAGAATCATGTTGCCAGGGTGCTGGGCAATGGGCAAGCTGGTAGCACACTCAAGCTGTAAAGTGTGGGTATGGATCTCCAAGACTGGAACTTGAGGGGATTATCTCATACTTGCAATGGCAGTGGAGTCAGCACACACAAATCTCAGTTTGCAGAGCCCCAGTCTGATCTGGGAACCCTTATAGGCCTACCAGGCTTAGTTGCTTATGTGGACAGAATTACCACAGAACCTGAGAGCACTACATAACCAGGAAATAATCTACCTGATTTACTGACCCTAGTAGTTTCCTGAATGCCTCTAGAAACATTCCTTGTTCTAGCTAAGGTGGCTACGGACAAATATCCACTCTCCTAAGTTCAGTACTTCTGTGCCCTTGTACATATTTCAGAAGTTTAGGTTTGAGTTCTTCCCACATCAGTGGATGAATCATGTTGCTGAAATGTCTGACTTAAATGTGTTCCTTACATGTTCCATTCCCTACTCATGGACCTGGGAGCAGCCTATGGCATCTTTTGCTTATTCTTTTTCATTTCATTGTAACACCAGCTGGAATTTCTGATGTCCATCTATTCAATTAAATGTATTAACCCATTTAATTTAATTGAGGAATGCAATCAGGAATATAGAAGGGATAGCTCACTTGATTTATATGTCAATCTTAACAAGGAAGACTGCTCCCATGCCTGAATCTGTATGTGTTCAGTTGTGTGCTTGTTTAAGTGACTGATATCAGGCCACATGCCATAACTGTGACAATGGCCAATCATATTCTCACTAGTGCAAATGTATAGGGAATTAATTAATTAGGCCCATGCAAGGTGTAAAGTCCTAAGTAGGGGAAGTGAAATAAGGCTCATGCAACATGGCATTTCTGTTTTTTGAGCATTGCTTCTCATTCTTTTGTTCTTATGATTAAGCAGACAGCCAAAATGCTTTATGGAAATCTGTCATGTGGTTATGTCTCAGCCAGAATCTTCACAGGGTATAATGTAGCTGTATCTCTACCACATGAAGACATAATTATCCACGTCCATACTATATATCTTTCTGCTTTGGGAAATACATCGCCCTCTGTTGCTAAAATGTCCAGGAACCAGTGCAATCCTCATTTATCTCAATTGGTTTACACTAACACAACAGTTTGAAAATCAAGAAATTAACATTTACACATACCATGCTTTCATATTATACTTAAAGAAGGGTACATAAAATGAATATTTGGCTTCTTATGAGTTTCTTGCACAGACATCTGAAAACAAATGAAGCTTTTACTGTATCATCATAGCTGTTTCTTTTCACTGTGTGAGAAGCTGATAATCACACATGTGATAGTGTTCAGAAAAAGCATCCAATTAAATACTTCACTGAAACAGGTTTCCACTGCTGGAGCTTTACAACAAGCAGTGCTTTCATTAAGGGAAAGACTCATTTATTGCCTAGCAATGTGCTGTGTCAAAAAGTTGTGTGAAACATGGAAAGTATCTGTTCTCTTCCAATAAATGAATACTTGGCTTATATTCTTATGTTTTATTTTGAATTACCCTAATGTGTATTTAAACTAGCTCTCTTCAGCTCTATTGAAGTTACTCTGAATTTAACATGCCCTCCAATATTTCGCAGAGGAATACTGGTACACTTTGTTTATGTTACTGGGACCTGGAGTTCATAACATGACAAAGGGCAAACAATTGAATATATTGCCTGCATGGGTCTGTGTTGACATGTTGCTACCAGATACATTTTTTGTGAGTTGGATCCAAATTAGTGCTGGATTAACTGCATTGTTGACAGTGGATTTTCCCACCCACTCCATTTCATGGCCCCTTCCACTTTCTGAAAATACAATGTAAAGAGGCAGGGGCATTCACTGAATTGGGATTTATGGTCTGTGCATGCGTGTGGGAGAATCCCCTGAAATTGAGCAGAGGGACCTTCTACAGTTTGCCTTCCTACTGAGACAAAATACACTTTTCTGCATTTTGGTCCTGAATCTATCTAGACATTTCTAAAGAGACTCTGCAAAAACACATTTTTTCATATGGTGTTTTATGTTCAAGCCATTTTGATAGTTTTAGTTTTTGTGGAGAAAGATGACTAGTGACAATTTTAAATTTAGCACATAGAAGTATTAACAGAGAAATCTAGTTCACAAGTAAGGTGGACATCATCATCCCAGTCAAATAGATACAGATGGCAAGAAAGCCACACTATTAGGCACAAATGACACAGAATGTGAGTCTGCATGATATGGAAACCCACTCTTGAGAATAAGCTATGCAGTATTGGTTGCTTGCAGAACAAGTCATGGTGTGTCTGACAATTGGGTTGACCACAAGTTGTTGTCCCCTCTCCTTCCTCTCCAGCCCTCCAGCTTTGAATCTTAGGATATTGCATGGCTTCTTGGCTTCCCCTTTTTATTTACAATATTTTTTTCTTCTGGGACCCCAGCTGCCATCAGAGAAGCTCCAGTACTAATGTCCATGCAGAACTTTGCAATGTCTGTTACAGGGTTATCATCAGTTTTGTTTTATTCTTGTTGGTCATAGCTAGAACTAATTTCATTTTGAAAACAATTCTGGCCCTATTTTATTTATTTATTTAAAACATTTCTATGCCATCCTTTGCATAGCCTCAGGATGGCTCACAACAAAATAAATAACCATATTAAAATACAATTAACATTAAATAATAAACATTAAAACATTCAATCAAACCAATTATTCAAAATTAAAAGAAGAAAGAAAATAGGAAAAAAGAAAGAGAAAGAAGATGCGACTGATTGATATTTCTTATTAAAATTATTAATTTAATTAATAATTAAATGCAGAAATGCTCCTATGGCTGCCTGATATTGATTCCAGGCCAATGTCCTGCTAAGCATCTACTGTTAGAATACAGTAGATAACATCCATGGACACTGACCAAAGTGAGGCTGCATATAGGTAGCTTTGCCCATATTTGAGTCATTAATTGATGAGCTGTCAGCTGAAAAACAAAGCAGGGAAGGTTTCTTTTCCTCCTGAAAAGTGGGTAGTATACATATATTCCCTTTAGTAATGCCAAATCCAGATTGTTCTGTTTGTTTTAGTATTGCCTGATTGTTCCCAGTCCTATTCACCCTTTCCATACTTACCTGATCCCATAAGTACTTTAGAAATGGGCCAGTTTTTAATATTATATATGTTTTTAGTGGTTGTGAGCCGCCCTGAGGCTGCTGCAAGTGGTGGCATATAAATATTTAAATTAAAGAAAGAAAGAAAGAAAGAAAGAAAGAAAGAAAGAAAGAAAGAAAGGAGAGAATTGCATATTTTCCTGTCCTACTAAGCCCTACTAAGAGGGCTCAAATATCTGTAGCTGCATATCTGCAAAGCACCTATATATAATGTGTGTGTGCACATGTGTGAAGTAGGTAGGTATACAGGTGATCCAGGAGGAAAACCTGAGTGTTCCTCGTATGAGATAGCTGAATGCATATCCAAAGACATACCCAGCAGTCTTACAACTATTCATGAGCTGTTTCATCTTAGTTTCTATACTGAAGCTCTGGTTATTAAAAAAGGTGTGGGCTACTGTCTTACTAAGATATTGCAGATCTGAGTTGCAAAGAATGGACAACTTTATCCTTTCTCTCAAGATTTGACTTACCATTGGAATCATCTGGAGAAAACAGTGCTAAATATAGTCAACACAGACTGGTAGTGTCTTCTGATAGCTACCCTACAGGCACTGGAAACAGAGCCCAGAAAACAATTTGTTTATTATAAGCAGGTCAGTTCCTTAAGGGTACTCATGGAGTCATGCAGTGGGACAGAACAATCACAGTACTGAAATGGTGGGTAATTTTATTTGTTCCACTTGTTGGTCACAGCAGCATCATGCTGGCCAATTATTCGTAAGTCAGCAGGTTTCAGAGGTTATGGCCTCCTTGTGGATTGAACACTGCAGGCAACACAGCTAGGACAGAATGAAATGCTTTCAAGCCCAGAGACACTGGTTGTCTTCTTCCTTGGAGATCTCCTGCTGTGATATCAATCCAACAAATACATGAGATGCAATAGGCATGCCTCTTCTATGTATACAGCTTCAGTGTGGTGAGGGCAGAAATCAGGATGTGAAGAAGGATTCTCAAGAAAGGAGAAGAACTGTTACTAATGCCCCCAGAATGGAGTCTCACAAATCTTCTGTTTAATATAATGGAACATCTGATGCATACCCAGTGAGTTACTAAGATCTGAAAATGACTGGGACTTTTACAGCATTCTCATATTTTTTGAAAAGAGTTAATATTCTGTAACTACTGCTACATTAATCCTCTACCAGAGGTGTAGTGGAGCCAGGGATCACAAGGTTGAAATGCCAGGGCCTTTTCATTATCAGCTTATGTTGATGTCTTCTGCCAGTTCCCTCCCACTTCCCTCTTCTCTGTGAGTTTAGCTGCAGAGGGAGATGGATTTTCCTAGCAACAATGTATTGTTGAGAGTTGTCCCATGCTCACATACTTAATAAATAGATATGAAGCTATCTGCATTTTTGGATTCTTCTTGAGTGTTTAGCTCTAGGGACTACCATTATGACTGCTTATACTTTAAAAATTCATCACTGCACCACTTTTTGCAACTCTTGAATGAGCAGAGAATTATATCTGGAGCAAGATTTCCTTTAGCATCCACAAAAGTCTGGTCATAAAACATTTAAGCAGAGAGGATATTCAAAATGCAGAAAGAGAAACTGGGGCAAAGCAGCATATAGTTCATATTATTCTTTCAAGTTTTCACTGGTGATGGAATTCGTATACAAACTTTCATTCTATTGGAAAGGGCACAAGCAGGAAAGGCAAAGGGATGTTTTAATTACTTGCTGTTGTAAATTTGGAAACAGAGGAAGTTGTTCTCAGCCTATTTTCTGAAATTCACTGTGTATGTGACATTCCAGCCCTAATACATGTTTAGCACATACTTCCTGTCAAAAGCTGCAATGTGAGAGTTTTTCATTATCTGGAATATGCAAAGAAGACAGGAGGCCAAGGTCTAAGCTATAAAGTTTCTAACTAATATTATGCCCATTTGTGGTTCCTGGATAATGTTCACAGACTTTTAAGCACAGGATATGCATAGATTTTGGAGATGAATCGCACTGCCATTAAACCCAAACTGAAACTTGGGAACACAGAAATGATAAGTATTATTCTGTAATCTTACAACATTTGTAAGCCGCCCCGAGGCTTTGTTGCGATGGGGCGGCATAAAAATGTTTTAAATAAATAAATAAAACGTGGAATGTTTCAAAGGCTATTCTGTGAAAGATAGCCTTTGAAAAATAGCCTGCAACAAGCTCAAATAAGTTCAAAATTCTAAGAATCTAACTCATGAATTCCACAGAGGACTGGATTTTACTGAGTCTTACAGATTTCTCAGTCTTACAAACCATTTTTAAAGTTTTCCATAACTTTTTGTAAATACAATCACAGACAAATATGAAAAGATAACACCAAAAATGCACAAGATTTCCTCCCTTTACAATTCAATTCCATACATGTCTACTCAAAAATATATCCCATTAACTTCAATGGGACTTACTCCCATGTAAGTACATACAGAATGGTAGCCATAGAAAGGCAAAACTCCAGAACAATGTGCTTCAAGAATCTTCTAGGGTAACCACAGGAACTCATATGAACCCAAATTATAAATATCTGCCACTGTGTTTGAGTTTAAGCTTGTAACAGAGATAAGTAACAACCTAAACAAAAACGTCTGTAGAAATCAGAACATGCATTGCTTAGTGATAGCACTAAAGCAATATAGCCTTTTCATACCTATGCTTATCACGCAGTTCTTTCTTTTTGTTTAGTTTGCTGATCATCGCAACGTCATGTACTACTTGGCCTGTAGCACAATTGTCAGCTTTGCATGTAATGTTGCAATGATCTTTCTGTCTGGATAGCTACACTTGCCTCAGAGTAGGTTTCATTGAACTTGACCGGATAGATCAGGAGTACTGCTTTGAAAAATTATGCTTATAGTGGAAAAGATGATCTTCATGATTCCTCCTCCTCCTCCCTGCAGCCCTCTTAGCTTCCTGAAAAGCTTCTCTGAAGGGCTGGTGGTCCACATGAGGCCAAGGAAACAATCAGCGAATCCTTGCCCCTTTTCTCCAGTGGAAGCCTCTGCCAGATCTCAAAAACCTTCCTTTTACACTGTGGCCAATCTGGATTCAACTCAATGGGACTGCTTTCTGAGCACACATGTATAGAACTGTGTTTCGAACATACAAGCAAAGAGCCAAACTATAAAAAAGTATTTGTGCCATTTCAGGAGCATTCTGTTAGAAATTGAAACTCTTTGTAAAGTCTACAGCAGCTTTGACCAGTACATTACATTCCTGATATTGTTTTAAATCTGTGAAAAGTCAATCCTGTTTTAATTTTGTTTTAATTTTCTGTTCCCTCTTTACTATTATTTTTCCCATGGAAAAGGAAGCAGAAAAGTTTTTTTTAAAATAACAAAACAGAATCATAGGAGCTGACTTGTCAGCTGAGATTAGGACCAAGAAATCTGCAGCTAATCAGCCTAGCTGAAGCAACAAAGGTCACAGCAGTCATTATGAGTTATTGCAGGGGTGTTACAACATATGGCCAGTCTCCTCATGGAAGGCATTCATGAGGAAAAGAAAACTGCAGACACACAAAATTCATCTTTTCTGCTTTCGTCATTTCGTCATTAGTTTACCACCACAAAGTTGTCTCTCCCTGGTTTCCTACGTCATCTCATATGCCTGTTTGTTAGTTCTTGTTACGGTGTTAAAAAAGCAAATAAATAAGGATATGACTGGTACAACAAAGCCTAGTTTTGAAACAGAAAAAGTCCTTAGCATGTACCATTCTCCTCGAAGAATATTACGAGCACCACTTTTCTGGCCAAAATATCTCTTGGAGGTGGAAAAATGATAATTTGTGACTGTACAACACCTGTCACCCCACCCCCCCCGCCCCTGTTTGTTGGGTTGTGAGGTATATTAGAAGTGGATTCAGTTGTAAATATTTCTGGGGGATGTGTGAGAGAACTAATTCTCTGAAAGATTTTATTGGCTGGATTGTTCTATGGTATCTACAGTGGAAATTTTCCATCTGGTTTAGCAGGAAGCAGATTGGATTTTGGATTTTGGCCTGATGGGTCTTTTGTCATCTGGCCTGCAGTCCAACTCACTACCTTAAAGTATAGATACTAGTTCAGTTAAATATATTCTGTATCCTATGTAAGTGTTAGGCAGTATGTGGCCCTCCAGGAGTTTTGTTCTACAGTCGCCATTATCCCTCACCCGTGACCATGTTGGCTGGTGCTGATCGTAGTTGTAAGGTAAAGTATGACAGAGGGCCACAAGTTACATCTTTGGCAGGGGAAAGTACAGCCACAAAACTATTCACACAAACTGACCACTTGTTCATCAAGGATGCACAGCTTTATCTCTTTTATTCATGACCTTTCCCCTTCCAGCTGCCACTTTTATAGTTTTGTCAACATGCCCAAACTAGAATTGTATTCTAAGCCATGCCTCTGAATTAACTAAAATGGTCCTGAACAGTCCAGAGCCACATGAACTAATATGGAGCCATCTGCTATTTGGTTTCAAACTAAGTGGAAAAAACCCTTGGAAGTGTAGGAAGAAGCTGTGGTAGCAGCAGTACATCCTATTTGTTTCATTTACCTTGCTGCCCTTTTCACTCTGCATCTATGGAAGCATCCTCAGTGACTGAAAACCTTTTCTGATGCTGTACATTTCAGGGTTAAAGGCAGATAGCAGGTTACTGAAACTTCGTAAGCCAGAACTAATCTTCTAGGAACATTGGTCTTACAAATGTCCAAGGTCTTTTAAACTGACTGTTGCCCCTGTCAGGTATTCCTGAAAATCTTTTTCAGAGCACCAGCCCTGTGATTGTTCTGGCCTCTTTTAAGTCTTTCCTCAAAACCTGTTTCTTCAAGTCAATGACAATTAGCAGTTTTGCAACATGTAGGAGGTACACACTTGCTGACCACATTTCCTGTCCACCACCATGACTTGCCCTACCATGAAGTAACTGTCCCAGGCAGCTCAGGTGTCAAAATAATTTAACAGACCTTGGGTACATCATGATTTGGGGAGCAGGAACATCATTTGCTACCTTACCTGAGGTAGCAAAATAACTTGCAAAAGCCTGTTTGCACAAGGCTAATGTGATATGGCTGCTCCAAGTACATGCCAGAATTTTATCTGGAGTCCTCCAGCCACTTTTTTATTTTAAAGTAAACTTTAAAAATATATTAGAAGAAATAGGACACCACGCTATAAAACCAACAAAGTACAAGACTCATGTAGATAGGCTGTGAGAAGATGTTCACATACTGGTACACAGAAATAAGTTTAATGAGCCTGCCCTCATCCCAGTCACAAATTGACCAGGTTGTTTAGTACTCAGAGAAGGATACTACATTGCAAATATTCTTGAACCAATTCCTCAAAGTGAACCCAATGCCACTGCAGGAAACAAGCAAATCTTAATGTCAGACTGACTAGGAATTCTCAGAATAAAGAGAGGGTAGTGATTTTTGAATTATTCAAGAGGAATAATTGTGTGAACTGGGATCTGTATATGTAGAACACCTGTGTCGCATAAAGATCTGTTCCTCCACCACACAAAAAATGTGGTTGATTGAATGGATTTCAAATTCTTTCTTGCCCTCTTCATTTCTTTATTCTCTCATGTGGAAAATTATGACAGTTGTTCACAAAACTGAAGTATAATCTTTGACTCACCCTAGAATGAATGGGAAAGGTGTCAAGCAGTGGTGGAGCACAGTTAGCAGTGGTGGATTCAAGTTCTAGCATCTCCAGATAGGGCTAAGGCAGAACAACCAGTAGCCTTAACTAGTGGTGGAAGTGGCAGTCATCTGCCATTTTGATTTCCCACAATGCCACCAATATAGCCCTATATCTGAGCATTGTGGGAAATGTATGTGTCCATGCAAGTAATGATTGTGGGACCCTCTCCTGGTGGGAGCATTGCTGGGTTCTTTTAAGCTTTCCAAGTATGCTGTATGTCAATGCCAGGCTTGACTTGAGAAGATTCCTGCCTGAAAACTACTGCCTGTCACAATAGTCAATACTAGGCTAGATAGACCAGGAGATGGACTTCTTATACAGTAGTTCCCTTTGTTTCTACTTGCTCCTCTCTACCCCATTTATTCATCAGCTTCCTATTAAGAGGCACTGTGTGCATATGCTCTGATGTATAGAAATTGCTTCAGAGAACTGTCATAGCCCAGAGAAGCAAATATGGAAGTTTGTTGCACATCTTGTTCTTTATATTGCATTAATCAGGAGAAGTTATAGACAAGGTGTTGCAATTCAAAAAAGATTGACAAAAGCAGTACAAGACACTGTGATGTATGTATGCACTTGAGTGGGTTTTGAAGGGATTGTTTTGCAAGATGTTTTAGTACAGATGTTTCTATGTTTTTGACTTAAAGGACCTTTGCAAACCTTTTTCACCTGTGACCATAATGAGATATAGTTTTGCATCTGATGCTAGTTTTTCATTTGATGCTGTATTTATAGGGCCTCCTCTCCCTCCTGCATTCACATGTAACAGATGACTAGTGTACCAGCCACAAGTATACCAATCACAAGCAGAGCATTCAAGACCAAAGGAGCAAAGATGAACTGAATATGGTACACCTTTCCCATTCAACTCACCTTGTCAGGTTCACATGTCATGATAAGTCTCATTGATTGCCTCCCACAGCTTGAATAGTTGGTGTTTGGTGACATACATCATGAACTACTGTGGCTAAAATAAGCTACAGTGGGCTCTGGTGATTATGAAAACCAGGCTAGAGAGTGAATAATTTTCTCAGGTTTCCTCATTAATACTCTCCCTCACTTAGCTTTTCCTGTTTGCTATGGAAGAAAAAGCTTGTAGTCCATGAACATGAAACTGGAAATTCCCTTTGCAGAGTCAAATGAACTGGAGTAAACGAAAACATTTCCAATGCAGAAGGGAATAATACACCACTGAACATCTGTCAAAGCTTTAACTTTCACACAAGTAACTGCTTAAACTTTGCTATGGAAAGAGAGAGCTGACAGAGAAAGATTAGGTCTCAAAACCCTAGGGCTTCAAAGTGATCAGCAATCACTTGTAGAACAGCAAAGCAGTTTCACACTTTGTTTTTAAATTAACCAAAAGTGAACATTATATGCATATCAGATAGAGCTGGATTCAGATTTAAGTGTGAGCAACATGGCTGCCTATTTGCCTCCACACAGTGGTTCTTCTAGGCCTCTGAAATGTCATAGAAGGTCCAAAATCTTCTCTCAGAATGTCTATTCTTGCTGAAAGCAAATCCTGGATCACACATCCCATAACCGGGCTAGATAAACTGAATGAACAGAGTGGTAACTGCAGCCAAACCTATTGATTTTATAGTTCAGAATTCACTTCCTTTCTTTCCTGCTTGATGAAGAGTTCCATGCGATTCTAAAGCTTCCTTACTCTGACCAGAAGTTAGCCTGATACAAGATATCCATCATTCTGAATCTCAGACATCAAATACAATCTTTTAAATATTTTTTTACAATCTCTAAAATCTGCTTCTTGCATAAACTGCTATATGTTGCTTTACTTCTACCTCATTCTTGTTGGGCGGGTAAAACACACACTTTGGGCTATCTGAAAAACCATTCAAAACAAAAAGAGTATCAACATCTACTTAATAATTTGTTAATCATAGTGCATACTTTAACAGAAAAAATATTAGAAGAAATCACATTTACTTACTGTGGATGACTGGCTCTACAATGGGTGACAAGCCTTACTGAAATAACGTATTACTCATTATAAAAGGATTGGACAAACACCTTCACTTATGGGCAGCTGGGGAAACTTCTTGTTGTTCAGCAGCATAATTAAATCGCATGAAGGAATTTTATTTATTTATTTATTTAAAACATTTCTATGCCGCCCCCATTGCAACAAAGTCTCGGGGCAGCTTACAATTTGCAAAGGAACACTAAATACTGTATAAGAGGTTATTTGGTATTGCAACATTCATTGTGGCAGTTCATTATCTGTATATTTTATTTTTATATTTAAGTGAAATCCACAGACATTCAATCAAACTGTTCCAGATCCATGGAAACCAATGGGATGAAACTGGTTCATGTACCCTTTAAAAAGAGCTCTTGGACTTCTAAACAAAATGCTATTTGTTTAGAATGGTAAGAAACTAATTTTATATATTGCTTCATTTTTACTGACAATTTTCCTTTTGTATATACTTATGAATGTAATGACAGATGGAGATGCCATGATCATTTGCTGAGAGTTCCGTTACAAACACCATGTGACCAGAAATGTGACTGTAATGAAATGACATCTTATTGAATAAACAGAAATAGCTTGGTTCATTTGCCTTTTATAAGATACTTCAGCCATTCCAGCAACACAAACACCTGTATCCACCAAAAGCAGTGCAACGAGTGACAAGATGCTAGTTCTTCTATTATAGTCTCAAATGTTGTACAAATGGTGCAGTCCAGTGATTAAGTGCCTGAAGTAGGACATTAGCTCAACAGGGTCTTAGACAAGCTGCTTTCTTTTGGTTTAGCTCTCTGTATAAGATAGCAGGATATTCATTCTGGCTTGCCTTACAGAGAAATTTTGTATGTGAAAAGCTTCATGCACTTAAGAAAATAATGATATGGTAGTGCCAAGGATGCAATCCAGGATACCCCCCCCACCCCCAAACAATTAGTGCTAATTGATTTTAAATGAGAGGACTTCCACAGTCTTAAATCTCTCCCATTGATATCAGTACAATTTAAAAATAATTAATTTTGGCTGGATGACAGAGTATTATTCTGATGATTTAATTAGGAACACCAGACACTACAGTGGGAGTTATTATTGTTCATGTCATGACTTTCAGAATGCTTGGCCATGAAATTTCTCCTATCAAGCATGAGAGATGAGAGTTACAGTACGGCAGTGCATCAATAATCTTTAAAATGACCCTGCATACTGCATAATCCTATGGACACATGCACATGCATTAACTGCACTGCTGTGTTGCTCCAGCAGTTTCCTTTGTGAGGAAATGGCTCATCCTGTCACGCATCCCCTGCTTATTGGATTTCAAGTGGATTCTCCTTTCATAGGAATACATAGCAAATCAGTGTTGCTCACAAAGGTCAGAAAAGACCAAATTGTGCTGCTTATTGATTGGAAAACTTTTAAAATACAGGCATAGATGGTAAAACAAAGTGTAAAAAAGTTATTGGTTATCAATGATAAATGAACAATTCATGTGCAACAAATTACTCTCACGGTTTATGCCCCAGTCCAGTCAGGGAGATCCTTACTGGACCCTTACAGGATATAGAAAGCAGGTGTGCACACCAGCCAGTGTTAGACATGTTTCTGGCTGCATGCTTAGTGCTTGTTTGGACCTATGAAACTAGCTTGATATGTCTTTTGACTTTTTGTTGGGTCTGTCTTGAATTCATTTTTATGCTCCTTCATTACACACAATAGGTTAGATTCAGAGTAGTGCCTCGCAGAGTTCTGCTCATGCTGGAGGAAGAGGGTAAGGAGGTGATCTTTGAGATTCTTCCTTTTTGGGGGGCCTTTAAAGAGCATCACAAGTAGCAATGCAGGGAACCGCAGGGGCAGGCATGATCAGAAACATTTTTGCTTTTCCTCCGGTGAGAATCCTTCACTGGATCTCTCTGGCTTCTCTTCACAGAAGGCCTTTCCCCAGAAAGGCCAATCTGGGTCCTTAGTAAGTAAAAAAATAAGTATTGGTCCTAAGTAAGTAAAAAGTATTCTTCATTAGCTTGTTACAGTTTCAAGCAAGGAATGTTAGAATTTACTGAGGCCTGTTACATTTGTATTCTACTGCTTGAGTTCCAAGAAGCCCAGGGAAACAAACTCTAATGTCTAAAACAGTTTCCTGTCTAGTTACTGGACTGATTCTGCTTCCTTTAACTTCACAGCTGATTTTTCTTCCTTAGGCCCTTTCAGAAGATTCTCTGGTCATATGGTTGAGATCCATATGGACTAGAACCCATTGCCTTGGTTATGGGGAACTACACTGAGCTCTCCAACCCAGACAGACTTTCTCACTGACAATTGTGAGCACAAGTTTCACGTGTGTGTATGCATGAGAAGGATGGATGGATGGATGGACGGACAGACAGACAGACAGAATAGGGCTTTGGATCAGAGCACACATCTTGACCTTATGTAGGCAAATTACACAGCTATTTACTGCAAAATGTTTATTATACAAAAATTATTTCTAGAAAACAGTAAAAGATATTTGGCTTCACACTTTCTTCAAGGTACCTATAGACACTGCTATAGATAATATTTCATTTTGATTCAGAACACATTCAGTCATATAAAAATAAAACTATGTACATTATGTCCACATACTTAACAAAGTTATCATTTTTAAAGGCACTTGGAGGGTATTGCTCACAATATTGCATTTCCTTTGTGCATTTAGGGGGGAAAAGCATTTTAAAATTCATTGACAAACTCCTATCAACCCTCACACTTGCACTTATTCCCATTTTAAAAACAAGTTAAGAACTGCAAAAATTAAAAAAGAGAGAATAAAATATGTATCAAGTATGCACCAGAAATGTGTGCAGTGACAGTTTTACAAAGGCACATACTGTTAAGACATAGAAAACAGTTGGACATACATTATCTGTGTTCCTCATTGAATGATGCAATTTTAAGACATTTCAGGTTACTGATCAAGAAGTACGCTGTTGTTAAAAAAAAATAACTTGGCCTGTCCTGTTAGACATTTACTGATCTGATATGGAATACTCTAAAAAAACCTGTGATATTTGGCATCTGGAAAAACTCTTGTCATTTGATTTTTTAAAAAGAGTTCTTTGGTTGATTTCATTTGGCTGGAATGTACAGTTTTGTGATGCTTTCTTAGCAAAGAAAGAAAGAAACCACGTCCCTTTTGGCATTTGTTTCTTCCTGTATTTTTCTTGTTTTCATTTCCTTTGTATCACACAGAAGCAATGCTGAAGCATTTGAACTAAAATAGTTTTGCACCTTCTGGGAAAGTTGCTGAGTTAGGATGAAGAAATAAAATGCCAGGGAGAGAGAGACAGGTTTCTCTTATCTTGTTGAAAAGCAGTGGGAAAAAAAGTACAGAGCCCAGGTAAACTCAGTGAGCAACACAGCAGCCAGACTCCTCGTGTTTGTGCAGAAGAGACATTCGGGAGAAAGTTTTGGAACAATTTTTGCACTGGTATTTCTTCACATCTGAATGGGTCTGCAGATGGGCCCTCAAATTAGACCTGTCTGCAAATGCTCTGTTGCAATGAGGGCATGAAAAAGGTTTCTCTCCTGCAAACAAACAAACAAACAAAATATTTAATCATTCAAAAGCTAACTTAAGGAATGTCCTGTATAAAAGGGCCACTTATTTGCACAGAAAGGACAAAAAAATCTATGAAAAGGGTGATTGAACCCTTGTATTATTAGAGTTCAGTTCAGTACACTATGGACCATCACTTATACTTCTCAGGCTTTGCACATACGGTGCATCTGAAGACAAGCTACTGACACCTTCTGCTTCAGCAGGTGCAAGCAGCGCCTCTAGGTTGAGCTCCACCCAATATTTTCATATGTTCCCTGATTCATTTACTGTATCCTGTGCAACACCTTCTTCTGCCCAAGGCTATTGCTTACAAGCTGCTGCTGTGAATGGCAGAACTCTCATCAGTTGAATATTTCAGCATTACACCCTACTCTTTTAGAAAAAGGACAGAACTAGAATCAGCAAGAACATTCTGCCATGAAAATATCCAAATACAAACTCATAAAGTTCTACCACACACATGATCAGTGAAAGGCAGTAGTCAATGCACAAACCATTGGCATGCATGGGCAGTCTTGGATTACAATCTAATCCTCCATCCTACATAGAAGTATGCTGAATGCATTTCAAGTTCATGAATATGGATGCAGCTCCAATCTGGAAATCAATCAAGCCATGTTCAGTGGAATTTGCACCCAAATAAGTGTACACAAAATTGTACCATTAAGCTGTTCAATGCCATTGAAGACAATTTGATTTAGTTTTATGTGGTGTTTGAATCACAATGTGTCCAGATTGGGATTTATTCCCAAATAATACATAAGATTCCTGCTCAACCTTAAACTGGATTCATCTATGCTTCCAAACTTATTTATTTGGAAACCACATCCACTATTTCAGGCTACAATCCCATGCATGTGTTCGCTAAACTAAATTGCTTAGATTTTCTATATAGCAAAGCTGTGTGTATTTGGGACAGAAATCATAATTCTTCTAACAGACTACCTACAGTACACATATTTCTTGCAGACTGAGTCCCGTTGGTTTCAATGGAGCTCATTTCCAAGTAAAATATGTTTGAGCAGAGAGTAAACTGAATTCTGTGCCCAGATGCTGACTAAAGGGGTTTGCTGTATGCACTGCCTGGGCACAAATCTTGACTGTGCAGATTACTGTCGGGAACTTGATATTTCTGTTTGCTTCCTATTCTTTCTACCTTGCTTCTGTTTGCTTTCTATCTCAGTCCTGCATTCTTCCCAACAACATGTTCCAAGTTGAAACAAGGAATTCTTATGGCCAGATGGATGTCTGTCTTGTGACAGCTTGCTGAAGCAAAGTTTAATGTCAGTGAAGCCAAAAAATGTTGCAGCAATAAATAATCTGACCCAGTCAAGAGAGATATGGAAGGAAAAGGAAAGCAATCTGGTGAAGACTTCACAGAACAAATCGGAATGAATGTTGGTGTTAATGCAATTAATTTCACAGCATCAACTTGACAATAAAATGCAGTTTAAAAGAAGGGAACCAAGTTATTGTGGCGATACATGTGCAATCATTTCTCTCTCTTACCAGTGTGAGTTCTGATGTGACCTTGAAGTAACCAGGGTCTAGAGAAAGCCTTGCCACAGATCTTGCAGACACAAGGTAACGTGTGGGTTCTGATGTGCATCTTAAGAGCTCCCAGGCTCACATACTCCTTGTCACAGTATTTACAGCTGAAAGATTTCCTAGACTGGGCATCACAGTGCAACTGCTTGTGCTTGGCCAGTCCAGAGAAAGTTGAATAGGTCTTGTTGCATAAACTACACTGAAATTTTTCAGTTTCAATTGCATGGGGGTCTGAAAGCTTGGACTGAATTCTCTCTTCTTCATCACTAATGGGGCTCTCAGAGCCACTGAGGTCCTTGGATGAGGTGTCAGAATGAGGTGGTGGGCTGACTCTTCCCAAGGATGAAGGATATCCAGACAGAGGCGAGAGGTCACTGGACAAGGGAGAAGGCAGCAGACCAGTTGTAGTCCACACTGTGATGGGGTTGTAAGCAACTGAGCTCAGGATCTCTGGCTGTGGAATTATAGGCATCGGGTAGCTCTCATAAAGGTAAGGGGAAATAATCACTGAAGGGGAGAGAAAGAGAGAACAATTTTAAGGTAACTGAGATCTGACTTTGTATCACAGCAATACAACCAATACTCCTGAAGATTGCCAGTGATGAAATTCTGCTGACATTATCAAGCTCCAGTGAGATGCACAACAGAAGATTTTACATACTGAACCCTCCATAACTTCATCCCTGTACACATAACATCTGTGCTCTGCACCATAAGCTTGAAGTCTGATAACAGTCCCTGCCAGAGCTCTGCAGCCAGAGAAATCAGCAGTAATCAGCAGTACATCATTCTCCTATGGGTCTCCCTCCCACTCCCCATAAAAAAACAACTCCTTCATGTTTGCCACTGAGAACGCCTTTCTTTTTAGCAGCAAAGCCAAACTCTGTAAGGTGGAGTTGCAAATCCGTTGGCACTGACGTGTTTCTAATAGAAAAGAAAAGCCTTTCACTCCCCCCACCCCATATAAACTTCGCTAAAGTTTGCACCAACGTGTGAAACCTGGCAAACAACTTCTACTTTAGCAACTCTCTCTCTCCCTCTCCGTCTCTCTGAGAGTTTCAGAGAGCAACTCTTCCAACTTTAAGACAGCATTCAGTCTTGGATTACCTGTGTGAGTATCCAGTTCACTGTAATTTGGCTTTTTGGAAGAGTTGAAATGCTTCTTGACCAAGAAAGATCGTGGCATTTTGAAACGCAGGCTTGCCTTCCCCTTTCGCGAAGAAGAAAGCCGCTCGCTGCAGAATAACGGTCCCAGACTTTGGAGCAGCAGACGGATTCAGGGCTGGCACATTGGTCCTTTATAACACGGTCTCCACGGCTTACCCCATGCAAGTGGAATTATGTCGCGCACAGCGTCCTTGAAAGTGCAGAAAACTAAATACCCGCTCGTCAGGTGCAGGAGGGCGGGCCGAGGTGCTCTTTTCCTCCAATCGCTTGTGCAGTGGCGGGAGTTCTTGGACAGACTGCCTGCTTGGCCGAGAGACCAACTCCTTACCCTTTGCGAGGAGGATCCAATCCCTTTTAGGAGCTGCAGACTTGGGATCAGGTTTCGACTCCTCCCACCGGGCGAGCTGCTAGGAGCAGGGGAAGTCTCTGTTGTCAGGAGGAGCGTCTTGAATGCTTGTCGGATTTCTGCCTGCTAGCCCGCCAATTAAAGTAGATTAAGGCAGGGAGAAGTTGAGATTTAACGGCACTTTCCTCCGCCTGGGTCAGGAGCTGCGCAGGCAGTCCCCCCAGAAGTGACAGTTATTGATTAAACAAAACATGAGCAAACAAAACAAAGAAAGAAAGAAAGGAAAAACAAGCCTGCTTCCCAGATGTGTGATAATGAAAAGGCACAGGATAAACTGTTCGTTCTTATTAGGGGCAAAGAGCAGAGGGTTAAGGGGAAATCATTCCAAGACAAATAGTCCCGTTTAAGACACTAATGAGCGGGCCTTTGGCTTGTCATGTGGCGCTTGCTATTTTTGGAAGTGAAGAGGAGTTTAGCGGAGAATGTTGAATAGATTAAGGAAATAGTTCGTATTTCTCCTTGAATAGCTGGCAGCAAGACGCATTGCCCCGATCCAACTGAAGTTAACCCTGTCCCATTGAAATGATCCGGAGTTGAACGCAGCTAGCTTCAGCTGGATCTGGGCCTGTTTGGAGGTCCGAAAAAACTCCGATTCAAAGGGAAAAGTCGGTGCTGTGAACACGAGGGCTGCAGTTTGTGCGTGCTTACTTGGGAGTAAGTTTCGTCAGGCATAGTGGGGCTTTTCTCTGAGTAAACATGCACAGGATGAGGGCTAATTGAGTTCTATTTCTATTTTCAAAGGTCTTGCTGCAAAGAATTTTGCATTTCCTTCCTGGAGGAAATCAAGTCACTCCTGTAATATGGCTCAGCAAAGAATTAAACGTTTTCTTCCTATTCTTCCAATCTGCTGAGAAAGTCTCTTGAGAGATGGAGAAAGGACAGGTAAGAAAAATAATATATGCATGTTCGAATCCTGTTTTCCTAACAGCATTGCTAAGAAAGTAGCTTTAGTTTTCTTTGAAAAATATACCCGCCTGCCAGCCTGTCCACCTGCCCATTGCTCCAGATGTTGGATTACAAACCCTATCATCCCCAAAGATGCAGTCCAGTACAAACTGGAGGCACCAGATGAAGGAAGGCTGGAACACAGCATGAATGGATTCCTTCATGGACCAGAGGGTAGCACCTGGTTCTCACTTGGGGTCCTTGGGGGTTCACAGGGCTGTTGGAACTGTCAATCTGGAGGCATCATGCAGCAGCTAAGGAATAAGATAGAAGAAATGGTGTAAAGGCACAGAACAGCTATTATTAGCTTCATGTCTATGTTGCCCAACACCCTAAGCAAACTGGTCAATTCACAGCAATTCATAAGACACTGTTGCAGTAATAAAAATACAGCATAAAAACAGATGCAATAAAATATAGTGGCATAACATGTCACTATATGAGATTTTAAAGCAGTTTGTGCTTCTAAAACAATTTCAATAAAACCTAGACCTGTTAAAATGGCTATGTCCCATCATATGCCACTGGAAGTCTGGTAGAAGAGGGTATTTGGAACCTGGAAGCAAAAGATAACGAAGTTGGTGCTAGGTCAACTACAGAAGAAAGATCTTTGTGTAATAATAATACTTGTTATTTATTTAATTTCTATAATCCCCCCCACCCCACCCCATAGCCAAAGCTTTCTGGGTGGTTTGGAACTGGCAATGCGACTACTGGACCCCTCCCTTGTCACTACCCTCCAAACTTGTCTTGGAGGTGGCACTTGGAGAAAAGCCGCAGGGTAAGATTGGAGTGTCCAAGCAGATTCAGGTCAGGAGAGCAGTTTGGTCAGGTAGTGTGAGTGCAAGATGGCAATATTTGGACCACCTGTAAAGTTGTTGCTTGGCTTTACTGCTGAAAAGCCCCCCAAGGCCAGTTGCCAGCATCAGTCAATCAAGTTCTGTGAATGAAGCAGGGCATGATAAAAAACCTCATCAGGAAGTACTCTTAGCATACCATATGGTATCACACTGCTTGTTTGTAGTGTTTACATAATACCAGTATTTAAATGAAACGTTGTATAACATTTTTAATGAACAAACAGCTTAAACTACCAACACTTATATAGGCATATTGTTCAAATTAAACAGTAGACACACATGTCCTTACTGTGTTAATATTCATAATGAATTCCAAAGCAGATATTTATATTTTGGAATACACTTAAATTCTGAATTTCCTCATGCAGGCATGCTACAAAATGTACTAGTACTTCAAGGAATATACAATGAGAATACAGGGTGAAGGGAAGTAGCATAAAGACCACCCCTGCCTTCTCTGCAACAGGTGTTGGAAAGGAGGCATTAAAAAAAAAAAAAAATCTCTGTGGTTCTGTTAAGACTTGTAAGAGCAAAGTGCTTTGTCAAGCTGCATAACTTCTATATCTGGGAGATGCCAAAACAAGTGCAGAAGCAAAGTTATCTGCTTTCATGTAGAGATTTAGCTGTTAACAGGCTCCAAGGCAAGTGTTTACCCATGAGAGGTTTACCTTTTTTAATTAATAAAGCACACCTCTGCTGTAGAAACTTGAATATTTGCCCCATAACAAATAGTATGGTGCTTTCAGCTTGCCTGGATCAAGATGGGGTTCAAATGTTTAATTCCAAATGAATTTACATATTGTTGCCGTTTATTATTTGGGGGTATCATCTCATTTTTTTTTCTCAACTGCAAAATCCCACTTTTAGATCTTGGTCTTTGACAATACTTCTTCCATGCTCCATCCCTGCAGCCCAGTGTTCTTTAATCAACTGTGTTCTCCTTCTTCAACACTGCATCTCTTGTTTTATTCTGTCATCTACCATTTATTTCTCTGGGAAAATCCATGCAAAATAAAATAGGTCTGTTCCAGAATCAGTAGCTTGTGAATGTCAGCCATAGATTACTGGGCAGGATTATGTCATGTCTGTGACATGTGGCTGATGCTAAATACACATTAAGTGGTAGGATTAGGGTTTTCCTTCTCAGAGCAAAGCAAGAGAGTCACCTATTCCTTCCTTAACAAAATTTTGTGTAGATGATCAATACATGAAGAAAATCTTTCTGCCATGTGGACTGCCTGAAATGTTTCCCCTTTGGCAAATTTTCACACCTGTTTGAATTATAGAAATCCTGGGATGTTTGGTACAGAAAACTACTTTCAGATCAAGCCAGTCTGGCTCTGCTTTGTGGATATCATTCTGGAGAGCATGGCATTATGCTCTTTTATATCAGCTTACAGTTGAATCAGCTTGTATATGTGACACACAAGTTGGAAATATTCTCATTCTCCATTGTCTCATGCCAGATGCAGTTTTGCCAGCATCACAGTGTAATTCCATGGTGAATTAATCCCCTGGGCTCTAATACTTAGATTTCTGTATAAATCATAAAGCCCTGACATGTCAGCCAAATGGCGGGGCTAAGATGAATGACGTTGGGCATTGGGTGCAAGGCATGTTATTACATGGCTCTGGAAGGATATTAGCAAAATGCTGTTACCTGAGTGAGGTTTGCTGTCAAAAAACTGGGTGAGTCCTTATGAGGACAACATGAGTCAGAGTAAACAGGTGTCTAAAATGAAGTCAGAGTGTGCAACTGCATCACTCTCCTGAAAAGGGTCAGAGAGATCATAATGCCAGAAAGGAAGAACAGACCCAAAAGAAAGCTCATAGTTTTATCAGAACCAATGTTAAAAGCAAGGCACCTTTCATTTTAAAGGCTCAAGAATGTAGTGTTTTGTATGGATCACATGGCTACTCTTTTAATTCATAATGCAGTTTCCTGAAAAGCCATCTACTGCTTTACTGATGAATGCCTGCTTAGGGCTGATACAGAGTTTTTCAACTTTGAAATGCAATGTATGCAGCACTTGGTGGACTTGACAGGAAAAGGACCAATCATATGTGACTTTTCTTGATCCACTGTTTTTCATTTCTGAAAAGAGATTTTACATAGTGTCTCAGAGTGTATGCTGATTTCCCACTGGGGTTGGTGTGGAAAGAGGAAGCTTCAAACCCAAAGTTAGGACTGTAGGTGAAAACAGATTTTTTTCATCTAAGCATGCTGCATGACATACAAGAAGGTAAGGTAATTCAGGCTGAGGGTCAAATGTAACTCTCTGAGGTAGCACCATCAGCATCACCTCTTCCCCCAACTCCATCCCTTTCTCCAACCACCAGTTATTTGGTAGCTTTTCAGTTTTTGTGATTCCCTCCTTCCTTAAAATGTTGAAATGGGTGTTCAAAGACTTAGTGAATTGCAATTAGAGCTTTAAGCTACACTACCTCAGCTTGTGATTTTGTATGTTGTCCCTACCCTTCTATCCACCACTGGAATGCAGCCTCCAAGCTGAATCTGGGCCTCAGGCTGAAAGAGGTTTTCAAGCCCTGGAATATAAACTTGTGTTGTCTGGTTGGTCCAGGAGATACAAGAGTTGGCTCTAGGAGTAGGCGAACTACCCTTTTGTTTAAATAGAATGCAGAGAACTCTCTCATTTATTTCCAAAGTGGAGGGGCATGGCTCATCCTGAATTTTCTGAAATCTATCCCTCCCTTCCTCCCTTATGTGGGCTTGCTGATGATAGTGACTTTTTATTTTATTTTACAGATACAAACAAAGGTGGGCAATGCAAAGGAACAGTAATATGAAGGTATAAATCATTATGTTACTTTATTTTCAGCACCATCAAGGAAGCATGGACAGTGCACTACACATCCTGGTGACATCAGCACATGGCGGCAGTGATCACTGGCAAGTTCTCACCTTGAAAAAACTGTTTTTCCCCTCAGACATTTGTGTGATAAAAAGATAATCACTAATACACAATAATGATTAATACATGATCTATGTGAGATGGGGACATTTTAACATTTAAGTTTCTCATCCAGCATTAGTTAATGAATTATTTTTTACTAAATGTATGCAGGTATATGCTGGGCACAAATTTAAAAAAAACTGAGGAGAACAAGGTGTTAAAACTCACATATTACAATTTGGTGAATGCACTGTACTCCTAAGGAAGTCCTACTGTGTCTGCAAGTTGGTTATAGCTAGCTACTAATTTTAATCTCAGATTTTTTTTTTTAACACACATTGAAAATATGGTTGAAAATGGCAATCATTGCTTCGTATCCTATGAGCAAATAGGATACAGATAAAATGAATAGATAGTATGATAGATCTGGGGTAATTAGCTGATTTACCCAACTTTTTTCATAGAAGTATTCCAAATTATAATTAATAACTTCTAGAAAAGAGGGCTAAGAGAAACAGAATATAAAGATTTTTTTCTGAAGTAATAAGAAATAGCAGCATCATGCACTTTATCATCATCATCTTCTTGTAAACCCTAATTAACAATGACACAAAAATAGGCTTAGTATATCCTGCCAGTGCTAATTCAGTGCTTCAGTAGAACCCCCCCTCCCTTTTTCCCCCTGATACATCAGAATGCTGAGCATTGATTACTACTTTTTATAATATCCAGTGAGGCCAGCACAGAGAAAGTCCCACTTGAGTCTCAGGGAAATGACGTAGGTTAACCAAGGAAGCAATCTTTTGGCTTCCTGACATTATCTTGTCACACAGTGTTCCCTCCCCACCCTCTCAGTTGGTATACTGTACGAGGGACTCTCTGGCTTTATATATCAGCCCCAGAGAGGAAGTAAAGGGACATGCCTGGGAAATGGGGAGGGTATGAGGCTGAGGTGAATGGCATATGTCATTTCCAAACAGGTCCCCAGCACCTTCAGCATCGGTGGCACTTCACCGAGATGCCTGAAAATGGTACAACCTATGATTTTTTTAGATAGAAAAAGGGTCTACAATTCTAGTATTCTCCATCCTAAGAACAATCTCTATTCCAAAGCATTTTTAAAAATATTTCAGGTATAGTTACCAAATAATTAAGCTGGCGTATTTGGATTTCAGCCAATTTATTCCTTTTTAATGAACAGTACTCAAGTAATTTGGATTCAGTGACTAGACTGCCAGTTGGACACATGTTAAGTAAAACTTCTATATACATACAGAAATTCCAATTTACAGTACTCAGTGAACACTTGAATTAACTTGAGAAATGCTCTATTTAATGCATTATTGCAACTTCCCACATTATTTATTCCAACATATTTTAAAGAAAAAAATCTGATACCCTCTACTTCAATACACTACTGCACTACTGATTTGTGAGAATCATCTAACAAAATGTTTCTCATGTTTTCCTCATAACTATTTTCTTAAGTTTTCGCAGCACACCTGAATGCAAGGTCTGGCTCACCCATCAGTCCTGCAGGTAAATAGTACGCATGGTAAAATGCTGGCATAAACCTTGGGTTAACACAGCCCTCCCACCAGGATGTAAAATGCCCCATGTTATGCTGGGACAAATGTATGGCTCATTGGAGTTCTCTTCTTTTTTTGGTTATAGATTACCACACATTCATTTAATTCATTGACATGCAGTACCTCTCTGACATGGACTGATTTGAAAACAAGCAGTGAATGTTACTGTACAGAGTTGCCCTTTTTATAGCCATACAACTTCATCATCACATTCCATTACATTTATATCCCACTTTTTTCCTCTTGTGAGGAACCCAAGGTGGTTTACATAGCTTCATTTTATCTTCACAGCAGCCTTGTAAGGTAGGTTAGGCTATGAGTGAGTGACTGCCCGAAAGTCACCCAGTGAGCTAGAATCCAGGCTGCCCAGGTCCCCACCTCACTGGCTCTATGTTTATCATTATCTCTCATTTGCTGGCTCTCATTATCAGTGATGCAAAAGAGGATAGCACACTACTGGTACTAGATCATTTACTGCAATTGTCAGGCTAAATGGGACATTGGTGAGGCTCAATTATCAACAGAGGTTACACATTTTATTTGACTTCTTCAGTGCCAAAGAATTCGAATTTTCCTTAGCTTTTTAAATTACAAATGGTGACTGTTTTAAACTGATTTCCTTTCTTAGATATTTTATACAGTGCAATTTGATGTAAGCCTACTCAGAAATAAAGGCATTTTCTAAAGGCATTTATTGAGCGTCCAATATTTCTTATTCATGGTTATTTAGAAATTCCAACCTTCCCATATTGCTTCCACATTTAACCAGCACCTTAACAACTTGTTTTAGAGCAAGGAGAATGCACCATTTCATCGTGAAAGGAACTTTTGCACCGTTGCATTGTACCACAGTGCCACTTAGGGGTTCTGCAATGGGAAAACAAGAAAGGAAATACTCAGAGCTCAGAGCTCAGCTCTGTGATGAAACTGAAAGTAGATGCAGAGAATTAACCGCTGATTAATAGGCCTATGCAGAAAAGCTCTTCCAGTACTGGTTTATGCATGTGTACCTCATCACTGTGTTCAGCGGGGCTTACAACCAGTTCCAGGCAAATGTCTATAAAATTGCAGGCTTTTTATCTTTTTAACATTCTTTTATCTCACAGAAATGCCTTCAGCACTGCTTTCTTTGGAGGATACTTTAGTCTGAGTCCCATGTCTAGGAGACTTACTTTTTAATATTATGGCCAACCCTGTCAAATGATTCACATGCTTTTTATACTTCTGAAATGTCCAAAGGAAACTAATGATGATAATTGCATGAGACAGATGTGGATTGCAGATACCGTATGGATGAAACTCGTCCTCATATGTTAGCATGAATGTGCAACTTAAGTGGAAATGCTGCCAGTGTGTGTATCTTGCCATCAATTCTTTAAACTGCTCTTGCACCAGGTCAGTATGTGAAGCATCATGGTACAGGAATACAAATTATCCTTCTGAAAGAAGTAATTACATATTTATTTCAATAGATGGAATGAGCGGCCAGGGCTCAACCTGGACACCTGTATGTGGTTGCTCCACATGGTGAGCCACTGAGCTGCATGTTTGGAGCATCTGCCTAGGCACTTTGTAGGCCCAGCATGGATGCAATCTGTTCAAGCAGGTCACTGGAACCTCTTGGGCAAGAAGGGATATATGGCCACTCCCTTGGCCAGTTAAGCCTTTCTTAAGCATCAAGATCTTCAAAGTTGTGATGAATTCCTTTAGTTCTTGCTTGCTCCTTGGGCCAGCCTTCTGGCTTGTCTGTTTGTCCTGACTTTCTCTTGCTCCTGACTCCTGGCATCCTTCTTGATTGTGCTTCCTAGTTTGTCTCATGACTCTGACCTACTTTTTGGTCTTGATTCCTGTTTGGGTCTGATGGCTCCTGCTTCCCAGTTCATCTTGCTGCTCACAACCCAGCCCTGGATGATTTACTTCAAGGCTTGCAGCAGATGACATCAATTTCAAAGTAAAGTAGAAGCAAGATGTAACAACTCTAACCATATCCCAGTGAAACTGAAGAGCTTCCAAAGCATGCTTGGGCTGGGGCTTTGGGGAACCTCCAGGGGAAGAAATTCCATGCTGGTGGTGCAGTTGACAAGCATTTTTTTTAAACATGTCAAATGGCAAACATAATGAATTGTCAGTATTTGTACTTATTATCTAGGACATGGCTTAAAAATGAGCCAAATGTCTTTCCTAATTGACTGTAAAGAATGATAAAATAATGCAGTTATATTCTGTGGGGTACTTCCATGTTGCACACATCTGGGCTGAAAAAACAAACAGGAAAATTTATTGTGGCATGATGAGTCAGCTGGACTGTATTTTCTTCATCATATTGAGTTATGCTAATCTTCTTATGTCAAAGCAATTTTTTAAAAAGATAGAAAGATTTAGAAAAGGATCATTCCCCATCCAAAAGAATAAAGCAGGCATTTCAAGCACCATTGCATGGTTGGGAAGAGACACCTGCTGGACACAAGTACTCTCCACACACCAACCTCACAGGTTCTTTTCAGAGAATAGCGTTTGCTTAAGCCAAAAGGAGATAAGTTGTGCCACCAAGTGGCCCAAAAATGAATTTCACATACATTAAAATGTCTCAATCCAGTAATTAACAATGAATTGCACTGATGAAATGGCTGTGTTGATTGGAGAACCATTTGAAATCTGCAAAAAGCTCCTGAACTTTTTAGTTTAGTAAATATCATGTAAGCAAATTCTGGGTCACTGAGCATCTTTTTCCTTGATGAAGTTTTTTTTAAACCTTGTTTAGGACTGCCCCTTTAAGGTTTCTGCATTGAATTTTCCATGGTGTGACATTTTACTATGCATATTACTGGGTGCAAATTACTGTGAGGTTCTCCAGCTTGAAACCCATTTGATATGAAAGAAACAGCATGAGAGCACAAATGTGAATTGTGCCTACTTATTTGCCAGGTATAAGCATATTTGTTCGAGATAGTGCTTTGCAACTTCTGACTTAGTCTTGTTCACTCTTGACTCCTCCATTTGTACATTTTGAGCTACATATCCCTTTCACGGTTTGCTCATAACACTATAAGGTGAGAACAATTTTAATGATTTATCTTAGACTTTTAATGAACAACAGTGAGGCTCCAGGCTTCCCAACTATTTTTTCTTGGGAAAAAGGAGCCCTAGTCTGGCCATGGCCTGGAGTTTCTACATCTGAAATGTTTCTTTCAGACCTGTGGCAAAAAATTATCTCCAGGCAAAAACTCAACGAGGTCCCATGCAATTTGCCTCTTGCTTAGATGGTAACTTGGTTGGACTAGCCCTGGACATTTTGTTTCCTGGAGGGACAAGAAACAGAAGACAGAGGATGGAAATGAATGGCAATCTCTACCAATGGAGAAAGGTCACCATTGGATTCCGTATATTGGGACCAGTGCTTTTCAGTCTATTTATGAATGACTTAGAATTAGGAGTAAATAGTGAGGTGGCCACGTCTGCCTATGACAGTAAACTTTTTAGGGCAGTGAAAGTCAAAAGAGATTGTGAGGGATCTCTCCAGTCTGGGAGAACGGGCATCACAATGGCAAATGCAGTTCAATAGAAGCAATGTAGAGCAATGCACACTGGGACAAAGAGTTCCAACTTCAATTATACATTGATGGGAACTGAACTAGTAGTGAGTGAGCAAGAGAGGAATCTTGGATAGTAGTGGACAGCTTGATGAAAATGTTGGCCCAGTGCTTCACAGTGCTACTGTGAAGAAGGCAAACTCCATGCTAGGTACAATTAGGAACAGAATAAATGTTGTTGTTGTTGTTGTTGTTAGTCACGAAATCGTGCCTGACCCATCGCGACCCCATGGACAACATTCCTCCAGGCCCTCCTGTCCTCCACCATCCCCCAGAGTCCACTCAAGCTCACACCAACTGCTTCAGTGACTCCATCCAGCCACCTCATCCTCTGCCGTCCCCTTCTTCTTTAGAACTGCCAAAATATTACTTCCTTTTCACAAATCTTTGCTGCAATCAAAAAGTTGGAAAAATGCAGAGAAGGGCAAATTTCACTATGAGATGAGGCTACAACTGAGACTGTTCAGCTTTGAAAAAAGGCAAGGAAGGGGAAACATGATAGAGGTGTTTAAAGTAATGCATAGTGCAGAGAAAGTGGAGAGGGAGACTTTTATTTCCTCTTCCGTAACTCTTGAAACCAAGGTCATTCTATGAAGCTGATTGGTGGCAAGTTTAGAACAAAAAAAAAGTAATTCTCCACACAGTTTATAGATAAACTATGAAATTTGCTACCACAGGAAGTGGTGATGGCAACCAATCCAGACAGCTTTAAAAAAAGGATTGGACAGATTCAAGAGGGAGGGGGCTATTGGTGCTTACTAGTCTTTCTGGCTATATGCTGCCTACTTTACCAGAGGTAACACCCCTACATACACCAGTTGCTGAGGAGTTTGGGCAGGTGGAGGTCTTACACCCATCCTACTTGAGAGATCCTGTGAGCAGCTTAATTGCCACAATGTGTATGGAGTACTAGATTAGATTGACCTTTGATTGAATGTAGCATGAAAAGCATGGCCTTTCTTATGTTCTTATAAGTAATATTGCCATTCAACAGTTAGCCCCTGAATGGCAGACTGAACAGGCAAGCACCAATGTAACCTGATCACAACCTTCCATCCTATGTTGCAATGTATTGCATTTCTACTTAAATGATAATGATAATGAAAAATTGTAACTATACATTTAAATTAGCCTATACATTTTTTTTGTGAATAGCTGCCATATTCTGGCATCTTTTTTGATGTTTCATAAGTGTCCACCCTACTTCAAAAAGCCCTGGCAGGAAGAATGGAAGGGGGAGGGGGCAGTGGCAGGAAGTAGGGAGCTGAACATGGCTACTTGACTCACTTCTAAGGCAGGGATGGGCAGAAAATAGATCTCTAGATGTTTGGGACAGTGACATCCAGCTTTCCTAATGATTGGCTATGCTGGCAGGAGCTTCTGGAAGCTAGCCCAAAACATCTGGATATCTCTTTTCTTCCTACCTCTGCTCTAAGGAACTGTGTCCCTCAGGAAGCCAGTGCCTGTAGAATAGCACTTGACTCCTTCACCCAAAGGTCTTTCCTGCATTTTGCTGTGGAATTTTGCTCAAACAAGATGGGAACTGCTGTTTTTCAGTTTGGCTAACCTGCTGTCTCCTAGAACTGTCTACTGGTGTGGGAATACCATTCCTGCATACTATCTCTTGTATGATGGGTATCTTGAGTAAAATATTCATTCAATATCAAACCTCACTGAAAGGAATCAATGCAAACCAGGAATACAAATAAATGTTAAGAGTAAATGATCGCTCCTTTGAGAAGTGAAAATTCCTGAATTGAAATGTGTCTGCTCTCCCCCTTCTTTTATAAAACTCCTGCTGCATTTGGATAACAAAGATTACATTCCTTTTTAGATTAAACAGGAATGGAGCCTCTTCTAGCATGTTAGAGTCCATCAGTTATAAAAATGCTAGCTCTAAAATCCAGTCAGAGGTATTTCATTTTTAATGAGCAAGCCAAATGCTTTAAAGGCTGCAGCAGAGGTACATGGGGAAGGGGGTGGTGTGGGGAGGCTGAACTCCAAGATCTATGGGATGGGGAAATTCAGAGCACACTGCAGTTCTTCATAAGTGTAAATGGCTGGGAAGCAAAACAGTGGCAGAACAACATAACATTATGGTGAGTATTCAAACAAGATTTTGCATAATTTGCTGGAGAATATTCCAGTTGGAGGCCTTGGCAGATCATCAGGGATAGTCCCAATCATCTGGATGCAGAGCATGGAGGATTCGGTAATTCAGTAATCCAGATTTAATCATCCAATTCTCTGTTTGGCACTAGAGCTGCCAGTGCTTTGTGTAGAACTAGTGCCAATTCCTCATCCACTTAGGGATATACAAAAGTAATCTTGCTTCTCTCCAAGGATGCCCCCACCATAAATTGGAATAAAGCTAAGGGGATACTTTCACTTGCAACAGGAATCCCTGAAAAATGATAAAAATTTAGTCCCTGAGTTTCATTCCAGCAGTGAAAAGTCTTCTTGGGGTACCAAAATATCTGCTTTATTGACCAGTTAATTATGCAGTCATTAGAAGACATACAGGCCAGCACTTGGCAGAGGTCCATTCTCTATGGAGGAAGGTGATCTACACAGTTCTTCCTTCCCCCTGAGTCACCCTGAAAAGCTGCTCTGGAGGGCTGGCTAGCAGGCCCTATGGAGCAGGCAGATGTGACGCAGGGGGAGGAGAAATCAGCAAAAATTCCACAATTGTTGTTTTCTTTCAACAGGGAGTTTCTGCCCTCAATGAACAGAATAAGCAATTCTGTAATGGCCAGCCTGAATCCAGTACCTAGGGTGCTTGTGACTTTACAATTCAACATATCATTTTTCAAATCATGAGACATTAATCTAGAAGCAGAATGGGATTAATAGTGTGGAGTAACTCTCTAATAAAGCTTAACTTGCTACCTGATAGAATTTATTACAACTTCCAAATTAATAAGATAAGAAAGACTGTGATATGGAAACATCCAGGAAGAAATTTCCATAGATTTGGCAATAAAACCTGAAGCTTAACAGTTTTTTAAAAGTGTTTGTCCTTTCTATTATACAACATCATCAATATCTGTGCCCATTTATCTATCAATGATTAGGACTGCCAACTTTTGTTTTGCTTCACTAGCACTATTTATGTGCTCATAAATTTAATAAATTTAACCCTAACCCATTCCTACCCTGTGGCAGGATTAAAGGATTTGTTTAAAAAATAGCAGCCCCAAATTGTGATAGTAGTTCATTAGAGGGTGGGCAAAATCCTAAAACAGTATTTGTCTGTACAGCAAGACTTATTCAAAGCCAAAAGTTGAGCCTAAAGTATACATTCTTGTGTATGTGTGTTATTTCCAATTGCATTTCCAATTAATAAGGATCTGTTTTCACTCATTACACTATGCAAGTAGATGAGATTGTGCATTCATGCATAGAGGTTTCATGTGACCGTGACATCTCATGATCCATATCTAAATGCTATAAAATTTATTTTCTGTTAATCCTATGTGACTGAAAGCTTCTTGAAAATACACAAGAACTTTAGAATCACAATGGGAACAAATTAAATAATGTAGATTTGTAATGTGGGAAATTGAAAAAAAAGTTATATTTTTAATGGGGTAGGCCACAATTCAGTACAGAGTGAGGCAGGCTGAAGCTCATGAAGGTATCTAATTACATGGATGGCATAATGTTTTTATGAAGAACTGAAAATGTGCACTAGATTATTGTAATTTAGTTTGGGATGAATGTGTGTGCATAGGTAGCTAACAGTTATATTTGGCCACTATAAATGTGAATATTTGTTAACAGTGTCATGATAAAAACACTGTTAAACAATAGTAACAAGCAGATCCTGGAAGTGTGAGAGCTGACAAACCCCAAACCCTGGCATTCATCAGAAACTTATCAAAGAATTTTGAATGAGCAGATCAGTAGTAGTTAACAAGCTTCTTTGAAAGACATCTTGTTTCCTGTTATGACATTCTTTTAAAATCTATATTCATACAGAACTGTTGGTGCATGTTCTGAAGCATATTGATCTCTATATTTGCATATGATTAAGGCCTGTATTTGATACCCTATATAAACTGAATGAGTACTAAAATGTATTTTGCTGTGTGCATGTGTTCTTTGGTAGAAAAATCAATTCAGAAAGGGTTCCTTGAAATGCCTTGCAGAAGTATTAACCGTCCTCCCTTCCACATTTTCTTATATTACATCTTGGAACTGTAAATAATTGACCTGGCATTGTTACCAGTTGCTGTACACAAGATATTCAACAAAATATTTTTATTGTGGCACAACATTTAAGCAAACAAAAACAAACTGGCATGTGTGGGTTGTATAACTATTCTCCCCTTCAGTTAATACAGTAAGCAGGAGAAGAAAAGAAAGAACAGTGAGTTGGATAGACTCCATAAAGGAAGCTACAGCCTTGAATGCAGAACAGTTAGGATATTTTGGAGAGCTTTCATTCATTGGGTCACCATAAGTCAGAGGTAACCTGATTGTATATAACAGCAACAACAGCATAGAATCTACTTAAGTAAGTTTCTATTAGCTTTGTGCACCATTGTGGATCCTGCAGCACTTGCCTATTCTTCCTGGCAAAACTGATCCTCCTCTGTCAGGTTGGATAGCAGCCATTCGTGAACAGCTGCTTTCAAGCCTTGCCACAGATTCTCAATTAGACTGAGGTCTGGGTTTTGACCATTCAGTTCAAAGACATTCAAGTTCCTGTTTTGAAACCATTTTAGTGTTACTTGGGCTGTGTGTTTAGCATTGTCCTGATAGAATGTTAACCTCCACCCCCATCCTAGGTCCCTTTGAAGTTGAAGTTCGAGTTTTGAAGGACAGCCTTCTCTAGGGAGTTGTGCTTGAGCCATAGTCTTTTCATTTTGCAGCAACAGATTTAACAGTGCTCTGGGGGATGTTCATAATTTGGATGTGTTTGTTCATTTTTTGTAAGCCAACCCAGATTGGTGCTTCTGCACAACTTTATCCCAGAGTTGCTTTGACAGCTGCATGATGCTGCTTTTTAGATGTCCTTTCCAACAAACTGGGATCTTCCAGTAATGAGTGTATTTAATCAGAGATCATATGGCAGTGGAATTGCCACAGGTGGGCTCCTTTCAACTCTCTATTCTGACTTCTGAGGCAGTGGGTTGCACCAGAATTTATTTAGATATTTCACAGTATAGTGGGTAAATACTTATGCAACCAACAAGCATCAGTTTATTTCACAACAAAAATATTTACAGTTTCACAGTTTTGAGTATCTTATGTACAACATAACAATTATAAATAAATAAATAAATAAATAAATAAATAAAAAATAAATAACATGAAATGATGTATACATCAAGTGGTCAATCCATTTCAATTTCAGGTTGTAACAAAATGTGGAAAAGTCAAGGAATCTCAGAGAAAATACTTCTGCAATGCAATGTAACTTGACAAGCATTGTTATCAAGAACTGACAGCAAACCTCGGACATTGTCATCATGTGTAATCCTGGCATGCAGCTAGACCCTGTGAAGTAGGTTCCTGCAAATGGAAAGTTGCATATTGAAGAAAATAGCTTGGAGTGATAGTTTGTAAATTCACTGATGAAGTTATTTTGTTCAGCCATAGGAATACCATACAGGCTGTTTTCATGTGGATAATGCTTGTTTTTATGCAATTACTGCTTCCTAATTGTTAGAACTACCCAGTGGCAGGCAGATTATTCAATAGAATAAGGCAGACACTCCCACAATTCCTTGTAATTGTTTGTAACAACAGGGCAGCTTCTTTGTATTTCTCATGTTGCTTCCAGCTTGGTATACTTAGCTGTCACCCGTATTGAAGGGAATTTCAGAGACATTTCTCTATCTAGTGTATTAGCTTCCTTCTCCAGTTGGATTAGATTAAGGCACCTTTATTTGCAATCACACACAGTCAAACTAAGATTTCTCTGTAACAGTAAGGATGTTTACAGAGCCACCTCGATTGTACCGCTAAGCATATGCTACATAGGGCTGTAATTTATCAGGAAAATTATAAATGTAAACTTACAACAAGTTAACAGTTCATAGTACTGCATATTGGTATTAAATATCTATAACATGCTACACACTTTATTAATTAATTTGAATATCTTATACAGGATATACAAAACCCATGTACCAAATCTAGACCCACCCAATCTCAGTTAGGTTTCCCTGTAGGACCTTGCCTTCCTCTCCTAGCTACATTCCTGAGGCTTTAACTGATGTTTTCCACCTTCTGGGGAGTTCTTCTGAACATACTTCTAAAGGCTGAAATTCCTCTCATAAGGCTTAGTTACCAGCAGTAAGAGCTTTGAACTAAACTATACTGGTATTTTTCACATTGTAACCCACCCCACCATCAGAACGTGGCCCTTTAGAATGAAATTCAGCCTTCAGGCAGACTGATGATCTGTGTCTCCACAGGCTCTGTTTGCCCACAGTGCAAGATAGTCCAGTGGGAGAATTTTGACTTGCAGGGTGTTCATCAATATGACACAAAACCTCTGGGAAGAACTGTGAAAATATCAAAAGCTTCTGATAAAACTTATTTTTAATGTGGCATATTTTCTATTTCCACTGATAATTAGAACAACATTTAGAATGTCTGAAAGTCCCTTTGTCAACAATATAGGCTCTGTGAGAAATGAAAATCAATTTTGGTTGGAGAAAGCCCTCCCATCAATTTTAGGATATTATATGGACTAGAAACTGATACTAGGATACTACATAGAATTTTCAGTTTCTTAAGCATTGCATGATACCTTATCAGCTTGCAAAAAAGCTAAAAGCCATGTTGAAGCTACATATTTATTTCTCAATGAAATGTGAATTATAAACCTACTAGTGTAACTGCTGTTCCACCAGTGGGTGTCTCACGATTGCTCCATTGGACAAGCAGAAGTGAAAGATTGATATGCTAAGAATATATGTGCAATTAGACTGCATCCAGGAAGTTGTTAAAAATTGATCAGCCCTACTTCTTACTGGCTGTCTTTCCTGAAATCCATTTGGAAGGTGCATAGTGATCTAGACAACAAATAATTCTTGCTTCACACCTGTATTCCAGAGTAATTATTGAAAACCATTTTTACTGATACTTTACATTACAAAGACACATTCATACCCAAGAACCTCTTTCACTTGTGGTTCATGCATGAATTCATCTGCTAATTATGCAAGTGTATCTTCAGAAAGATTGTGTCAATGAAGTTGGCTTACATATTTTTGAGGACTGTAGCCAGGGATAAGTGGACACCCTGACGGTCCCCAGTAACATATACTCTTCTACCAGGGAAACACTAAAAATGCTATTTACATAGCTGCACTCCTCTTCTTCCATCTCATTCTCCAGCAATGTTTCCCTTTCCATTTCTTCCTTCTTCCCCTGGAGATCTTGGGGAAGATCAATTTTCTCCTACAAAGGAAAATTGTTAAGTCCCGATCACTCCTAGAATCTTCTTTATCCTTTGCTTTCTAGCCTAAAAGAAGTGGACACAGAATTGCTTTCTCCAGCAGCATCAAACAGTGAAGGGAAGTAATTAATATCAGTATTACATTGCATTTAACCCTGCCTTTCTTTTGGAAACCCAAAACATCTTGCAAGGTTTTCTTCCTTTCCATTTCATTTCCATTTCCAACTTTCCATTTCACAACAACAAACCGTGGAATTGGTTAGGTTGAGAGAGAGAGACTGGCCCAAGGCTTCATGGCTGAACTTCATGGCTGGGTGGGGACCAGAAGCCAGATCTCCAAGGTCCAGTCCAATACTCTTAGCACTGTGGCACACTATGATTCTGAGAGCCATATGTTCCTCATCTTGGACAGCTGCCCAGAATGATTACCACCATGTAACAGCTGGCTATGTCCTTGACATTCCCTTACTATTTTGAGGAATTGATCACTCAGAAAAAGACAGTCTGTCATTTTTTTGTAAGAAACATACTCCCCTTGTGTAAAGGGCAGTGTAGTCAGAAGAGACAAAGCACAGTCCAGAATCTTTACTACTTCAACATAGGAAAAAGAACTCACTGGGGAAATCTGTAGATGTCAAATAACTAAATGCAAGTCTGTCTTTTAAAGTCAAGAAGACAACAACATATGTTTTTCAATTGACCCCTTGCAATTCTGGTGCCTTTGAGAAACAGTGGTTCAGCTGAAGACTGAGAGAAGAGGAGACCCTGTATTAGCTGTTTGCAGTGCTTTTTTTATTTTTTTTTAAAAAAGGTGCTGGAACTCACATCTTGTTAATCTTTTATTTAGGGTTTTTTTAGGGTAATCTTTTATTAGCAGGACCGGTGGTTGAGACGTAATTAGGGTTTTTTTTTTTTCATTTTTAAATTTGGGGTCACACTTTTACACTAAAAATTAAAAAAAAGATATTCAATTCACCAACTTTTTTTAAAATAAAGAAATTATTTACCTTTTGCACGTAGCCAGTCACTCTACACACACGAACACTGTGAAATGAAACATAATGGTCACCGCCTGCAGTAAGCACTCAGCATGCGACCACACGACCAATCACAAGCCAAGCAGCGTCACAAGCTGAGAAGCACCTTCACAACCAGTGCGGACACACAAGCAGCCTGCATGCACTATTTTAATTATTTGCTGCCGACCTGCTATGACCGACAGGGAGATTCAAAATCACGTGGAAAAATCCATTGAAAAAAGGTGCCGGAATGCTGTTCCGGTGCGTTCTATGACAAAAAAAGCCCTGGCTGTTTGTATGAGTGCAAGAAAAGCCCTGCAGGATCAGACCATTCTGTCCTATCCACCTGTTCTCCAAGGACTGGTATTTAGAGGCATATTGTATCTGATTATGGAGGTACTATAAAGCTATTATGAATGTTAATCAATTACTGTATTTCTAAGCTACCCTACACCCATAGATTTCAGGGCAAGATACAACAAACAATTTAGCATAAAAACCAAAATCCAATTATACACTCCAAGAGTATAATTGGCTTGTTTGCAAGGGGGCAGCATACAAATATGTTAAATAAATAAATAAATAGATAGATAGATATAAAATCAGTGCTAATAACCCAAGCAAACAAATGAAAACTGAACTATCATCAATCACAAGTGGCTGTCAAGGCCTTAAGTTCAGTCCCTTATGTGGCCCCAAGGGGGTTCTTGATCTTCCTCCCATCTTCTCCCCCATGCACAAAAAGGGGAATTGAAAGCATTGTCTTCAGGTGAAAGCAATCATAAGCACATTGATGGTGGACTGTATCCTGCAAATTCCATCACACTCTGATTCCAAACAAACATATATGTTTTGCTTAAATAAAATCTCCTATCCAGAGCACTTTCAGGCTGTGTCAGAAGTAGCTGGTGTTGTTCCTAACCAATTCCTAGTTCTTTTCAGAAAGCACAAATGATTCAGGCTGAATCCAGCAGTTAATTCATATTCTTACATTCTATTCTCTGCTCAGTGTTGCTGAGCTACAGTTCATATTCTTACGTACGCTACTCAGCAAGTCTGTGTTTGTCCCAGGGAGATTGTTGCCAGAAAACTAGCACACATTTCTTGCTTTCATATTTTTATTTTTTTAAAACTGAGTTTCATATTTTTATTTTTTTTTATCTTAGTTTCTATTTGAAGTTTAGCACGTTTGCCACCTAACTAGTCCATGATGACTTATCCATAATGAAATTCATTCATGGTGAGAAGAGACTGACAGTAAGGGATGAATTAAAGTATGGACTGGTATTATAATAGCATCTTGTTTTTTTTAACAGAAATAGCCTCCAGATGTTCCAGGGCAGGGGTTTACAACCTCAAGTCTCAATGGCTATTATTGTGGCCCCCACAGTTGTCCTCACTACCTTACTGCTGAATGCCCTCTCCCACTGCACCTGATACAGAGCAGTCTTTTTCCCCTGGAAAGATATCAACTCCCTCCTCCAACATCCTTCATACAGTTGATCATTTTCCTGCTTTAGGTTGCAAGGGAAGCATCATCTCCTCTTATTGGGATTGTTGGTGTGTTTGTGTGTACACATTTGTGCAGGTGCATGAATAGATTTATACTTGAAATTCCTGACTCCCAAGCCAGCAGAACCACTCTTGTCTCTTCCTAAGCCACTTTTTGTTTACTCTGTCTAAACCAAAGATTGGAATAGAGTTTCTAGGACACACAGTGAAGAGAGCTGTTCAAAGGCAAATAACTTTTATCAGTTTCTTACATGACACAGTGTTTGAGTACCATCCCACATAGTACTAGATAAATAAAAGTAGTTCCAAACAAGCCCCAAAACAAATGTAAAGTACTGTCCACTGATGTTAGTATTTCCTTTGCAGATCTCTCTTTGTATTGCAGTGTTGTATGCTACCTCATCTTGCTGCATTATGAAGATAATTTGGGTCTTTGGACATTTCCAGAAAGATCTTGAGAAAATGGCTGCCAGGCATTTTCAACAGGAAGGAACGTCTCAAGCCCCTTTGAACACAAAAAGTCTATTTTTCTTTTTTATTACTTACTCTGTGTTTATAGTGGTGGGTTCCCCACACTTCAGTTCTCTACCAATTGCATACACACACACGCACACACACAGACACACTTCTTAGTTGGGTTCTTTGCAAGAGAAGAAAGTTGGAGAATAACTGCAATGTAGTAGTAGTAGTACTACTAGTAGAAATAATAATAAAATGAAACCCTGGCCATTGGCTAGGGTGGCTGGCACTAATGAGAACTGCAGTCCACAACATCTGGAAGGCAGCAGGTTGGACAAAGCACAGTAGATGATGCAGTAAGGATAAAACATCTACCTTTAAGAGTTGGGGTATAGAAAGTTCAAGAAATAATGCTGAAATGTTGGCTAAAAATCTAGGTCAGATATACTTTTGCTCACTTTCAGATTTATAGAGCAGTTTGTGGTTGGGAAAATAGGCCAAACACAAATCACACAACTAACGTATAATTTGGGTACACAATGGACATGCGGGGAAATGAAAAACAGCTTTGTGCTTGAAATGAAATACAATTGGTTGTATCTTGGATAGCTGGTATTATAGTAAGTATTCCCCACAAGAGGGCATTAGCTATCTGAAGAAAGGGGATGGCAAATCCACATAAGACCTTCAAGATTTTTCAACAACACTGATTTTTTTAATCATGCTTTTTAACATGGAAAATTTGAGAAAGGCTACTATTAATATACATACAGTTTACAATAATGATCTATTTAACACACAGAGATGAAGCTGAAAAGATTCACCATTATTATTTTCATCTTATGAAAATAGTGTGAATGAGGTCACTGAGCTTAAAGCCCCACTGCCCCCAGAAAAAAATTCCTTTCAAATAATGCCTAACACCAAAACAATCATTTCATTGATCTCCCAATCTTTTCCCTATTGTAGTGGGGGACTACAGAACTGTAAGCTCACAGAAAATTGCCTAGCAACCTGATCCTAAATATATTTCTTTCTTGGTAAATTCAAACCAAAGAGCAAGGTATGTTTCACAGTTTCCTAGCATCCCAGTTCTCCAATGTAGGCTTCCCATCTGGCATGCATACTCCTATTGCCCCTGAATATTCCCACCTTCCCCACCATAGTTCACACAGGGTAAATAAATCTATCAGGGAAGTTATTCTCCCTTAAGACATGATGCTTACTATAGACAGATATCTGCCTCTTCTCTTTCCTCCTCACCTTTTAAAGGGACTGGAATGGGGGAAAATCTCAAGGTGCCTCTGTGGCTTGTGCTTTCTTTTTCTTTATTTTCTTAAATAGCTTTAAAAGATATTTTATTGTGATTTTAATGTAATTCCATTTTTGCTGAAGATTGAATTAGGAAGATTTTTCTTTGCTTCTTAAAGCTATCTTCACAGGGAACTAATTTAATCACATTAGCATAAATATATGATACTATTCTTCTTGTTGTTGTTAGTCGCGAAGTCGTGTCCAACCCATCGCGACCCCACGGACAACATTCCTCCAGGCCCTCCTGTCCTCCACCATCCCCCGGAGTCCACTCAAGCTCACACCAACCGCCTCAGTGACTCCATCCAGCCACCTCATCCTCTGCCGTCCCCTTCTTCTTTTGCCATCTATTGTTCCCAGCATTAGACTCTTCTCCAGGGAGTCCTTCCTTCTCATTAGGTGGCCAAAGTATTTGAGTTTCATCTTCACTATCTGGCCTTCTAAAGAGCAGTCAGGGTTGATCTCCTCTAGGACTGACCGGTTTGATCGCCTTGCGGTCCAAGGGACTCGCAGGAGTCTTCTCCAGCACCACAACTCAAAGGCCTCAATCCTTTTGCGCTTGGCCTTCCTTATGGTCCAGCTTTCACAGCCATACATTGCAACTGGGAAAACCATAGCCTTGACTATACGCACTTTTGTTGGCAGGGTGATGTCTCTGCTTTTTAGTATGCTATCTAGATTTGCCATAGCTTTCCTCCCCAGGAGCAAGCGTCTTTTAATTTCTTGGCTGCAGTCCCTGTCTGTGGTGATCTTGGAGCCCAGGAAAATAAAATCTATCACTACCTCCATTTCTTCCCCATCTATTTGCCAGGAAGGGAGAGGACCAGATGCCATGATCTTAGTTTTCTTAATGTTGAGTTTCAAGCCAACTTTTGCGCTCTCCTCCTTCACTCGCATCAAAAGGCTCTTTAGTTCCTCTTCACTTTCTGCCATGAGAGTGGTATCATCTGCATATCTGAGGCTGTTGATATTTCTCCCAGCAATCTTGATTCCAACTGGTGAATTCATCTAGCCCTGCCTTTCTCATGATGTGCTCTGCATATTAGTTAAATAGGCAGGGCAACAGTATACAGCCTTGCCGAACTCCTTTCTCAATTTTGAACCAATCAGTGGTTCCGTGTCCAGTTCTCACTGTTGCTTCTTGACCTGCATATAGGTTTCTCAAGAGACAAATAAGATGGTCTGGTACTCCCATCTCTTTAAGAACTTGTCACAATTTGTTGTGATCCACACAATCAAAGGCTTTAGCGTAGTCAATGAAGCAGAAGTAGATATTTTTCTGGAACTCCCTGGCTTTCTCCATGATCCAGCGTATGTTGGCAGTTTGATCTCTAGTTCCTCTCCCTCTTCAAAATCCTGCCTGTACTTCTAGTAGTTCTCAGTCCACATACTGCTGGAGCCTAGCTTGTAGGATTTTGAGCATCACTTTGCTAGCATGTGAAATGAGTGCAATGGTGCGGTAGTTTGAACATTCTTTGGCATTGCCCTTCTTGGGGATCAGAATGTAAACTCACCTTTTCCAATCCTGTGGCCACTGTTGAGTTTTCCAAATTTGCTGGCATATTGAGTGTAGCACTTTAACTGCATCGTCTTTCAGGATTTTGAATAGCTCAGCTGGAATGCTGTCACCTCCACTAGCTCTGTTGTTGCTCAGACTTCCTAAGGCCCATTTGACTTCACATTCCAGGATGTCTGGCTCGAGGTCAGTGACCACCCCATCGTTGTTATCAGGGATGTTAAGCTCTTTCTTGCATAGTTCTTCGGTGTAAGCTTGCCACCTCTTCTTAATCTCTTCTGCCTCTGTTAGGTCCCTGCCATTTTGGTCCTTTATTATGCCCATCTTTGCATGAAATGTTCCCTTCATAGCTCTAATTTTCTTGAAGAGATCTCTGGTCCTCCCTATTCTATTGTTTTCTTCTATTTCTTTGCACTGTTCATTTAGGAAGGCATTCTTATCTCTTCTAGCTGTTCTCTGGAATTCTGCATTCAATTGTTTGTATCTTTCTCTTTCTCCCTTGCCTTTTGCTTCCCGTCTTTCCTCAGCTATTTGTAAAGCTTCCTCAGACAGCCATTTTGCTTTCTTGCATTTCTTTTTCTTTGGGATGGTTTTAGTTGCTGCCTCTTGTACAATGTTGCAAACCTCCGTCCATAGTTCTTCAGGCACTCTGTCTATCAGATCTAATTCCTTAAATCTATTTGTCACCTCTACTGTATATTCATCAGGGATATGATTTAGGTCATACCTGAGTGGCCTAGTGCTTTTCCCTACTTTCTTCAACTTAAGCCTAAATTTTGCCACCAGAAGCTCATGATCGGAGCCACAATCAGTTCCTGGTCTAGTTTTTATTGACTGTATAGAACTTCTCCATCTTTGGCTGCAGAGCACATAGTCAATCTGATTTCTGTGTTGACCGTCTGGTGATGTCCATGTGTAGAGTCGTCTCTTGGGTTGTTGGAAAAGAGTGTTTGTTATGACCATCGTATTCTCTTGATAAAATTCTACTAGCCTGTGCCCTGCTTCATTTTGTACTCCAAGGCCAAACTTGCCTGTTATTCCGGTTCTCTTTTGGCTTCCTACTTTAGCATTTCAATCCCCCATGATGATAAGGACATCATTTTTTGGAGTTAATTCTAGCAGGTGTTGTAGGCCTTCATAGAACTGGTCAACTTCAGCCTCTTCAGCACCAGAGGTTGGGGCATAGACTTGGACTATTGTGATGTTGAATGGTTTGCCTTGGATTCGAACTGAGATCATTCTGTCATTTTGGAGATTGTATCCCAGTACTGCTTTCCCTACTCTTTTATTGACTATGAAGGCTACTCCATTTCTTCTGAGGGATTCTTGCCCGCAGTAGTATACCTGATGGTCATCTGAACTAAATTCACCCATGCCTGTCCATTTTAGTTCACTGATTCCTAAGATGTTGATGTTCAGTCTTGTCATCTCTTGTTTGACCACATCCAGCTTGCCTTGATTCATGGATCTGACATTCCAGGTTCCTATGGAGTAAAGATCTTTGCAGCATCGGACTTTCCTTTCACCTCCAGATACATCGGCAACTGAGTGTCCTTTCGGCTTTGACCCAGTCGCTTCATTCTTTCTGGCGCTACTAGTACTAGCCCTCCGCTCTTCCCCAGTAGCATATTGGACACCTTCTGACCTGAGGGGCTCATCTTCTGGTGTCATATCGTTTTGCCTTTTGGTACTGTCCATGGGGTTTTCATGGCAAAGATACTGGAGTGGGTTGCCATTTCCTTCTCCAGTGGATCACGTTTTGTCAGAGCTCTCTGCTATGACCTGTCCGTCTTGGGTGACCCTGCACAGCATAGCTCATAGCTTCATTGAGCTACGCAAGCCCCTTCGCCACGACAAGGCAGTGATCCATGAAGGAGGCAGTGATCCATGAAGGAGACTATTCTTCTATACAATTTAAAATGTTTAAATGAACACATTGTAACAACATTACTAATGTAATAATGTCTTTGGAATATGTACATAATATATTTTTCAGTTGCAAACTCTTCCATGTCACTTCATCAAAGGAATGTATTTTTATCTATCAAAACATAATTTGAATAAATGTAGGTTTCCCATCATACTGAAAAATCACAAAATGTACTATGTATAAAGCTATCTAACAGCGTGGAGAAATAGGCAATGCCCTGGATGTTAGATTTTGCCCATTTCTCTCGATATACTTAATAAAGCCCATCTAGGGATTTACATATGAGCTCCTTGAAACTTACCATTCATTTTCTTATTGACAAGATTGCTTTCTGCTTCAATTTATAACTCGCTGCAACTCAAGCAGCTGTTAACAACTTAATGACCATTTTCCAATTGTCTTTCTTCACATATCCAAGAGATGGTTCATCTTTTTTTCCCAATATCCTTTCCCAAAAGATCTTGATATTTGGAGTATACCAAAAGATATGTGATATATCTGCTTTGTATCTCCAGCATGTATTATCCACATCTGAATATAGCACTTAACTCAGTTGTTTGGCTGTCAGGTATCATAAAAAACTGAGTTTATAGAAACTCTCTTTTAGCTTTAAATATAGAGGTTATGAGAGAATGTTAATTCAGACCTATTTCCAGTTCCACACCAACTGCTTCAGTGACTCCATCTAGCCACCTCATCCTCTAGCCATCCCTTCTTCTTTTGCCATCTATTGTTCCCAGTATTAGGCATTGAAAGGGTAGTTGGTACCTACTTATCAATATAGAAATAATATTGTATATATTTAGTATTCTTCTTTTTAATGAGATTTTATTTTATACTTGGTTTCTGTATTTTGATCTATGTTTATCATTGCAGTAACTCACAAGCTATATTTTAAAAATATTTCTTATTTTAATATATATAGTTCTCATATTTGTGCACTATACCTACCAGTGTGTCAAGATATCTTGGTTATGCATCTGAGGAGGACATGGCAGACAATAGAACACAGCTCTGTATGCACCTCATGGACAGCACTGCCACACCTCTTATGACTCTATAATCAATTTCTGGTATGAAAAATGTGGTATGAATTGTGTGGACTGATAAAAATTCAAGAAAAGAGCAATCAGAAACACCTGCTTCACTGTTAGCTGATTTAGTGACAATTATGTTTATTTCTTTCTCCATTATTAGTTAAAAGTTTTTGACCACATAAATGTAAAAGAGCCAAATACAAATGTACAAGCTAAACACAGAAACAGGTTTGGACCAACTGCAGTTTCTGAACAATTATCAAAGGAAGACCCACATACAATGGACTACATTGATCCCAATAAAATGTTATCAAATAATTGTTAATAGTGACCAATTCTATCTGTACAGCAGGGGCTGGAGTTGGTGTACTAGTTTCAGGGCTTTAATAATGCTTGTGCCATGAAAGCCAATTGGACCTACAAAGGTGCACCTGGATTGAAAAACACCTATGGATTGCAAAAGTGGTTCTTTTGGAAGAGTGTAAACCCAATAATAATAGCTGTTAATTGCACACATAATTGCACACATCAATCACTATTACATTAAAAATGTGTCAGCGCTACAAATCTCATGTTTATAAAATCTGGCCTGATTTCTTAAAATTACTGTTTCTTTCTCTCATACTATATAGCTTGAAGAGGTCTGAAGAACATGATATCTTGCACAAACATTTTTTACACTTTTGTTGGTCTTAATGAAGGTATTGCCTGATTTTGGATGTAGTATTTTAAGGGAGTTTCACAGAACAATGATATCCCCGACTTACTTAGTATTTATTTAATTTGTATAAAAGTCATCCATTAACATAAGGCTCCCTGAATTGAGCTTCCTGGTAATAGCCTCTGTTCACAGTTACAAATTCTTTCCAAGCAATGGTTTAGCACCTCCTCAGCATCATGTGAATCAGATGAAAACAAAGCTGAGGGTTGAGTGCCATGAGGCTTCCTATCAAATCTCTGAACAACCTTTCTCAGAAATTAAAAAAAAAACATCGTTTTACACTTGTTTCTCCTCCACCTGTGCTCCAGGATAGTTCATAGAAAAATGCATAGAAACATAGAAACAGAGCGAGTCAGAAGGGGCCTCCTGGGCCATCTAGTCTGACCTCCGGCACCAGCCGGCTCCGCTCACGACATGCCCACCATGTGTATGTCCAGCCTGTCTTTGAACACCCTCACCGATGGGGCCTCAACGACCTCCCATGGAAGCCCATTCCATGCCCTTGGGGTCCTAACTGTCAGGAAGTGCTTCCTGGCATCCAAATTGAACCTTGGTTCCCTGAGCTTGGTTCCATTGGAGCGCGTCCTGCCTTCCTCTGCAGGGGAGAACAGGCCTCTCCCCATCTCCATGTGACACCTCCTCACATACCTGTATGTCACCAACATATCCCCTCTGAGTCTCCTCTTCTCCAAGCTGAAGAGACCCAGTTCCCTCAGTCTTGCCTCATATGGCATCCCCTGCAAACCAGCCACCATCCTTGTGGCCCTACGCTGCACTGACTCCAACCTGGCTATATCCTTTCTGTAATGAGGGGCCCAAAACTGAACACAATACTCCACAATACAAAGAGTCTCAACATCTAATTTGGGTCCCATCGATAAAACATAATTGATCAGCATTTTCTGTTAACCAGCAATCTGTTCATCAGTGTATTGAAAAGAGCAGTTTAGCAAAATGCTTACTGGGTAGGCACACTCCATAGAGTACAATAGGATTTACTCTTCAAGTTTAAGATGAAAATGTTATCTCAATTTCAATTAGACATGCTTTATTTCCCACATACTTTGCCCACAGAGGCAAGATAAGGCATCTTATATTTTGTGGCACAAGATGTTCTCACACATTAAAAAAGATTAATGGTCATGGTAGAACCTTTTCCATGGATTGAATCAACATCTACACTCATGTGTAAGTAAACTGACATGCCAGCCCTGGCCTTTGACTTGCTCTTCCATGGCTGTATAACCTGTTCTGACCTTCTGGTAGCTGCCCAGGTAGAGACTTGGCAGGCATTATATGACTTGTCAGCTCTGTGCTGGGGAGGTGAATGAAATGAACAGTGATTAAATTCAGTTTCATGATGTTAGAATGAATATCTTCTGGTGCCTTCTCAGTGTATGTCTGAGATCAATCTCCTTCTCACCAAATTTATTATTGGTGAATTTTTACTGATGCCAGTGTTAATTTCAGCTCAGTTAAAATTAATTATTCATCAAGAGTTCTCCTTGGAATTAGTAACTGTAAATGCACTATAGCACTTCCCACCTAACAAATGGGGTCACAAAGCTAAATGAGAATCAGTAGTTCTAAACTAGTAGAAATTATTTGTAGTTTGATCAAGTGTAATTATCAGATGAAAATCTTCCAAACTATGACTTTTTGACATTGCCCTTCAGTGCTAATGGTTGGCACCTTTAGGACACACTCTCATGCATGTTTACACACACACACACACACACATTACTACAGCTCCCAGCATGCCTCAACATGGTAGGAATTAGAGAATTTGATTTTTCTAGTTATACCTAGAATTTTGCCTTTATAATACTTTTGGCTTTGTTTAAAGACTGGCTGTTTGGAGCAGAATATAGTCCTGTTTGTGTACAGCAGGTCTAAAACCTAACAATTTTTGTAAGCCATCCTGGGACTTTTATTTTCCTATAGGACAGGATATAAATGTTTTAAATGAATGAATGAATCCACTTAATCATAAAAAAAAATTCAGACACTGATTGTGTGAGAATTTACATATGCATTGATTAATTAAATGTGTACACTTATCTTTCCACCAAATGGTGCCCAATGTGGCTAATAAGCAATGAAATTAAAAATACAAAAGAAAGTTTTTAAAAAGAAGTCTATAAAGCCAGGCAGATAAGGAACTCAAGAAACCCAATAAAAACAACCAGTTGAACCAATAGAATCACATTTCCTTTCACCTTGTTTGTTTATAGGACTTCCTAGGGTGCACAAGTTAAGGAAAGAGGAAAAGTCTCCAATGATGGCAAAGGAGAATTTTTATTTTTATTTTTTTCAGCACCTCAATAGGCAGTGATAGATTTCAGGAAGGAAACGGTATGTCTGGGTGTGCATTCCTGCACTCATGAAGACTTATCGCCACCACCTCCCCAGCCCAATATGCTGAGAACTAAACCCAGATTGGTGTTGTGCAAGCTTATACTGCACTACTTCTGCTCCCAAAAAAAGATCAGGGTCAGCTACATGGTACATAATTGATGTGATGCATATTTTGACCCTTAGAATGTTCTCCATCTCTGCACTTCAGATGTTGGTGAATCAGGAAAAAAGGTCTCTCCCAAAGATTCTGAAAATTAGGCAATCTTCTGGTACAGAATTCAGTCTTTTAGGTTATGTGGTCTGAAGACACATAGTGCTTGATAAGTTACAAACAGCACTTTGATCTGTGCTTTGACCAATTCCAATACTGGTGCGAAAATTTATATACTGGTCTGAATAATGGTCTAATAGAGATCATGAAGAAGAAAAGCAATATTTGTAATTATCTTGTATGCTAAATCAAAGTCCAAGCAATATTAAATTCATTCCATACGTTTACAGGGGACTATAGTAATCTCAAATTTACTAACTGTATGGTAATACTTTGATAAATGGTGATTTTATCCAATGCAGTTATCAGTTAAATCTTATATAGTCAAATATTAATTGAATATTGAAGTTAATATTGAATAGTAATTAAATATTTAATATTTCAGAATTGTGCCAACAACTATCTTATTTGCTTTCTTACAAAGCTACTGTGTATAAGGCTCATGCGATGGGGTGGCATATAAGTTGGCTAAATAAATAAATAAATAAATATAATCACCAACACCATAAGAGCAAGTTTTTTTAGACCGTAAATGATTGTTCTGTCTCAATATGAAACTACAAATGTCACTACAATTTTTATCTTAAGTAGTCACTGCTTCTTATCTAGACAAGGGTTTGCCGTGTATCCTTACAGCTATATTCCTCCAGTGTCATCATGTCTTGTGATAGATGCTATATAGGTTAGAACCATTAGTAAAGCCAGTAATTGGTCACTTCACTCCAAGAGTATAACAAATTCTTGGAGATCGATATGGCTTTTAGCAAAGCTGTTTTAAGTGGAGCTGTTTTTGTTAGAAAGACAGTGGTAGTCAGAGTGCAATAGCTTGCCATGTCGCATGTCTTCTGCTTCTAAGAAGGTGCATTTAAAGTTCCTGTTCAGATCCTTCAAAAGGATATTTAATCTGCTAATACATGTGCTAAATATATCATTATATATTTGATAGGCTGATATATTGATTGTGGGAGATTCAGGACAGATAAAGGGACATACCACTTCATACAGTGCATAGGTAAACTATGGAATATGTTTCCAGAAAATGTAGTAATAGACACTGATTTGGATGATTTTAGAAGATGATTAGGCAAATTTATGGAAGATAAGACTATCAATGGTTACTAATCCTGATGGCTCTCATGCTTTCTGCAGGATTAGAGGTAATGATGTGGACATACCAGTTGCTGGGGTATATGGGCAGGCAGGTGTTATTACATTCATGTCCTGCTTGTGTCTTTCCCTTCGATAGCTGGTTGGTCACTGTGTGAACAAATCAGTATACCAGACAGACTCTTGGCTTGTTCCAGCATGACACTTCTTATGTTACCCATAATTTTAGAAGTACTTTCTTAGAAGGTTCTCCATCCTGCACTGGTATGGGGGTATTTGAACCTCCAACATGAACTCTTATTGCCTTTCTTTAATTTTATATAAACCATCATGAAATTCATATTCTGCATGTCTGTTCCTCAGTAGAAAATCAGAAGGGAATTAACCCTTTGTAACATCACTGGACTAGAGGAAAATTCTGGCTATATTTTATTTTGATGAATTAGTTATTTAATGTTACCATGGTTGAGAACATAGTTCTAAATTTTACAAAGGTGTATCAGTTAAAGAGGTTCTAAGAGAAAGATGAGATGGATGTATGTACGTGTGTGTGTCATTCTGGAACAATTGTGTCTACTGGAAATGGAAATCAGCTGTCCAGAAAGCAAAGCCAGATATTCTGTTTCATAGTTTCTGAGGTTTTTCTGAAGTTTCCAGCTAATTCTCTGGAAACAGAATTAATATGCCATAACCAGATTTACATTATTGTTTCACTCTTAATAATTACAGTGAAATCAGTGATGTATTATGCTTTCCAAAGATGATTGGCAGATACTTTACTCTGAATTTCATAATTTAGACATCTAAGAATTAAATGAGAAAAATAAAGGTTTATAATTAAACAAAATGTGTGGTTTCTAACCAGTATTATTCCTGTACTGTATCACATGTGTCTGCTCTTCAGTAGGAGAAGGAGCTGAGTCAGCACACTGAGCTGAGTCGGAAGCAAGAGTCCTACTTCATTTGCTTTAACAGCGTACAAAAGTTTAGTCTATACAGGGCAGAAAGAAGGTGAAGAATTGAGAAGGCTGAACCCTTAACACAGCTTAATCTTACTGTTTTGACCCATGCTTTGGGAACCCAACTAATTGCTGTTGCAACCCACAGGAGAACATCCAGCACTCACTGATTTCATAAAAAGACATTCAAAACCATTTCCCTTACCATGATTTGGTTCAGTTTTGTGCAAATGGGGTCAGACCAGATACCAGAAAATGGGTGAGGGGAATGATTTGGGATTGCTTGTTGTGAGGATGACAGTTTCAGCAATCCTTGTAACTGATGTCAAAGCTGCTATGACTAATTTTGCAGATGGTAGGTAAGCCAATGCAAAGACTGCAAGTAGGCCAAGGTCACTCCTTTAAATATTCCCACTGTGGATCATAGAGCAGAAATCCCTCTGGAGTTTGTTCAACAAGGAACATGGCCAATCTGAGAACTGACTGTGGGTATATAGTCTAACTGGCCCTCTTAAGTGCTGTTGGTGTCCCATTTCAGGGGCACCATCATATTATGCTGCTTTTGTTCTCCCTTATCTTTCAATCTATTCAGCAAAATCTACTTCTGAAAATCCTTCATATAAGCCTTGTTTTAACAGAGAACCAAATTGTGTATGTACATGCAACTACATTGTTGTATGATTTGCTTTTATTTTTAAAAGAAGTTTTTCATTTTAAGGTTTCTTGGGAGCCCTTATTTGGCAGAAATTATTTCAAAGGTCAAACAAACACACAAATGACATTGATTACCTTTCTTTCTTTCTGAATTCCATTCAGAAGACCTTTTTATTCAAGCAATATTTTAAGTGTTAAATTATTTTAGGTTTAAGTTGTGATTAGTTATTTTTATACTATATTTGCATGTTTTAATTTGGACCTTGAGATGGGCCAGTTTTTAATATTGTGTATGTTTTTAATATTCTCTGGATGTTGTAAGCCGCCCCGAGGCTTGTGGCAAGGGGCGGCATATAAATTTGTTAATAAATAAATAAATAAATAAATTCCTTGGTTGTCTCTTTCTGTCTTTCCCTGTTTTAGAGAACTATCTATCTCTCCTTTCGACTCTTGTAATACATTACAAATGCTGACACTAAATGATACATCATCATAATAAAGATCAACATGCATTACCATGATAAGCCATGGTCCTTATCAAGCCTACATTGAAGGCTTGCTTGAATGAGACTCATAGCAATATTAATAAAGGCCTTGCTATAGGGATTGGAATAATTGCAGAAGAAAGCATATAGTTATACCATTTACCATTGTATGTGGAAGAAAACAACAAATAAATGTTGACTAGTGAACAAACAGGAAGGATGAAATAGTGCCAAGGAATAAATAATGAGGGTTGTAACCAAATGATAGGTTTTATGGATAGCAGGTTTATACATGAAGCAGAATCTGATTTTATTTCCTGATGACCCACCTTGTACAGAGAGGATTGTGTTTGAAACTGGTGTTGCTATTGCAGCAGTTTGTTTTGTGATTGGTATGCTTAAATATCTAGCATCAAATCTAGACCTCCAAGGTAAGAATGGTAAAGATTAAATTTAGCTTATTACAAAATGACCTTTTAAAAATAGAATGAATAAGTTAGAACCAGTCCTTCTCTCTCTCTCTCTCTCTCTCTCTCTCACACACACACACACACACACACCTTAATAATTTCATCTCTCAGGTCCTGAAAACAGTCTTTCATCTGAGCTAGTCTGACCAAGCAATAAATGTTAATATTGCACCATCTTTATATCTAAGTAGAACTTTATCACGTTATCAAGATGTCTTAGTTAATCAGGGAGGAGTGAAACTTTTGCATTCTTCCTTATAGATCAGAACACTATTGAAATAAACAAGAATGGGGAAAATGCTTTATTTCTTTAATGAAAGTCTGCAAAGGAAACAGAAATACAATCAAGAAAAAGTTGCATCTCTTAGGAAGTGCACAGAAATTAACTACAAAGCAAAGGAATTAAGACTGAATGAAGAGCTTTTCTCTGGTGCAAATGATGGGCATGATGCATCCTCAGGACACAGGAAGAGCAGACTGATGGTCCTTTCTTTTGTCCCGGAATCCCAGGAATTGAAGAAGTTGCACAGTCTCCTCTTTTACTATACTTTTAAGTAAAATGATAGGATCAATTCTACTTTCTATGACATGAAGAATGGTAAATTAAAGTGGAGAAACTGAAACAGGATGCTCAGTAGTCCGGGACAATGTTTATGTTTTCTGGGTGCCTTCCACCTTGCTTTCAAATTTATTAGAGCTGCTGACAACTGTAGCCATGAAGAGTTGGGACACAATAGGCCACAAGTGTTTGTGCGTGGATGTGTTTTGTTATCCTGCTGCTAGAACCTGGTCTTTTCAACAATGTTAGAGCTGCGGTATCTCTTTTATGATTGTTTTTAAGACATTTATTTGACTGTAAGCCACTCTGAGAAGTTTAGTGTTAGAATATACACAAATAAACTTCAGTCTTTGTGAACCCTTTGGCTATTATACCAGTTCAAACAATCAGTATCAGAGATGTGCTGTCTCACTTTGATAATGTATTTCTGTACTAAATTAAACACTGCCATTCTGAGCTGAGGGATCATATAACAAAAACTCCAGCAAGCAAGGAATGATTTCCACAGGGTGAAAAGGAGCAATGCTAGCAGGAGTCACCCATTTGGCTTGGCCTCTTTGCAATTTAGTAACCTTTGACATCACAGGTATGGGATAAAATAGATATTGAAGAGAGAGCATTTGAATAAGACCAGTAGCTGACATTATAAAGAATAATAGATAAATCATATAACTGAAACAGTTGATGTAAAAATGGGACTTGTTACTCACAAACACAGCAGTCGGAGCTGAGTAATTCTTGTCTGTGCTGGTTGTCTGTGCTGGTTGCTCCACTGAGGCACCCTCAATTTAAGTGCAGGCTTCCCCAGTATGGTGTTCTCCAGATATTTTGGACTACTTCTCCCATCATGCCAAACTATTGGCTATGCTGACCAGTGTTCATGAGACTTCTTTTCAACAACTTCTGGAGGGCATCTTATTGGAGAAGGCTATTTAAGAGATAAAGGGCAGAAACATCTGACATTGGTTATGTGGTGTCTATTCTAGTACTTCTTCTCACAATGTATGGTAAAGCTATGGAATCTGCTGCCATGGGAAGTGATTATGACCACCAATTCAGATGGCTTTACAAGGGATTAAAAAGATTCATGGAGGAGAAGGCTATCATTGGCTACTAGCCTTGCTGGTTGTGTGCCTGCATACCTCAGCTGCCGAGGAGCTTGGGCAGCCAGGCAGCCAGAGGGATCCTGTGGGCAGCTGGTTTTCCACTGTGTGTACTGGACTGCTGGACTACATAGATCATTGGTCTGATCCAGCATGGCTTTCCTTATGTAGCCCTGATGCAGTATATCTGTTGCCATCAGATATTAATGGTTTGGATCATATTAAACTGTTGCCATTACTTAGTTTTCAGCCCATGACAAAAAGAAGGGATATGTACTTATCTTTACTGTATGATTTTGGTGTACACTGAAGGTATATTGGAGGGTGCTTAGAGTTATCAGGCACAAGTCAGTGTCAATATGCTCCTTAATTGTACAGGCATGACTTTCTGGCTGCACACAGTTAAACCACTTTGTGGTGTTCTTTGCAGAACAATAAGTGGGGAAAAACAGAGGGAAAAGAGCTGGTAATGTAGGCATTTGCCAATTGCAGAGCCAGGATACACAGCAGGCTCTTCATCATAGCACCATATACTTAAATAGCATACCAATATTTTTCTTGCTTTTAACTACTTCCAGTATAATGGGAAGGCTGACCCCCCCCCCTCCATACATAACTATTAGAACTTAATATGTCTACATGACAGGGACAATTGAGTGTATAATAGAAAGAACTTACTTGATGATAGAGTAATTATGTTAATGAAATGCATTCATAATTTAAATCTCAGGTAATTTCTGTGTACATTTGGTAATGGAATGCTTGCAAAATCCAGTTTTCATCACTTTATCCATGGATGGCAAAACAGAATACACAAATGTTTTCAGTAGTTGTAGGGAAGGCAAAAACAAAGAAGCCACCTGGGAGACTGACCAATCTGTATATTACAGGGAAAGTATGTGATCCCCTAGGATAACAGTCCTATTGAATGCATCAGTCCTATTGAATGCAACAGTCCTATTGAATGCATCAGAATTAATCTCTGCTAAATGATACCATGAGCTGTGAAATTAGGCTATCTGCATTTGCAAAATTATGTTTACTTCTTAATACTTCACTAGCCACACAAGGAGACCATAGAAACATAGAAACATAGAGAGCGAGTCAGAAGGGGCCTCCCGGGCCATCTAGTGTGACCTCCAGCACCAGCCGGCTCCGCTCATGACATGCCCACCATGTGCATGTCCAGCCTGTCTTTGAACACCCTCACCGATGGGGCCTCAACGACCTCCCGTGGAAGCCCATTCCACGCCCTCGGGGTCCTAACTGTCAGGAAGTGCTTCCTGGCATCCAAATTGAACCTTGGCTCCCTGAGCTTTGCTCCATTGGAGCGCGTCCTGCCTTCCTCTGCAGGGGAGAACAGGCCTCTCCCCATCTCCATGTGACACCCCCTCACATACCTGTATGTCGCCAACATATCCCCTCTGAGTCTCCTCTTCTCCAAGCTGAAGAGACCCAGTTCCCTCAGTCTTGCCTCATACGGCATCCCCTGCAAACCAGCCACCATTCTTTTGGCCCTATGCTGCACTGACTTGTGGCCCTATGCTGCACCATGTTTAAAATGCTGTGTTGATGAAGACCTCATGAGTACAAAGGCATTCAGGCCAGCATGGTGTGACACTGAAGCAGACCACATCCAGTCAGGTATAAGGCAGCGTGTTAGTTTTGACTGCTGCTAAATTGAAACAGTAGTCTAGATAGGTCATTTTAGACTTTTGGCTTTATGGCCTTATGGAACACCAGTTTAGTCAGCTTTGTGTATTACTTCTGTTGTGAAACACAGAATTGATACTTCTCTTTTTCCCACTGACATCAGTCCATGTTTCCCAAGTGCCTGATATGTTAGAGCAAGTCAACAGCAAGCTGTTTGCCAGCTCTCATAAAAAGAAATACTCTGAACATGTGCTGTTCTGCACTTCAGTCAGAGCACCACCATGATTGCATGAATAATAGGGAATTCGATAGGCCAGCACAGACTGATTTGCTGTTCTCTGGGTGGTAGTTTGCAGGTGGTGTTCTCCAGGGCTCCCTAGATGCACTTGCTATGGGAAAGAAGGGGGGTGTATACATGGGAAGATCACATATCATGCTAAGCCATCATGAAAATAAGCTACCATTGGTTGGTTGTTCACTGAACAACCCACAGTGCTCCTGACAGACAAACCATGGCTTGTTTCTGTCTCATTCTTGTCTTTGTTGCCCTTCTCTGAACTCTTTCTAGTTTTCTGCATCTTTGAAAAACTTGGGTGCCCAGAATTGAACACAGTGTTCTAGGTGATGTCTAGAGTAAAGGGGAACTAGTCTCTCATTTTGAAAGTGATGATTTCTATTGATTCATCCCAAAATAGAATTTGCCTTTTTTACAGCTACATCAAATTGTTGGCTCATATTTAGCCTGTTGTTCAAAATAACTCCAAGGTCTTTTTTGGTGCTGTTGAGTCATGTATGCTGCCCTATGTGCATGAAAGAAACCAATGATAGTGATGATGAGCCATGTATTCCCCTTCTTGGATCAATGCATTTGGTTTCTTTTTCTTAGGGGGAGAACTTGCATTTGTCACTATTGAATTTTGTTCTGTTGCTTTCACCCCAGTGTACTAGCTTCAGCCCATGGTGAAGATACCCTGCCAGGTTTGGACAGCATAATAAACTGCTGAAGGTAGTTAATCATAAAACAAGCCATGGGTTTTCAGGGTGGGTCACACATGAAAAATAAGCCATCTGGCCAAAAAAAAAAAAAAATGCTCTAGGTTTACAAAACATGACAACCCACCATGAGTTATTACCCATGATGGGTTTTCATGTTGTACAGACCAGGTAAGTGTCAGTACATTGACCATACTGGTACACCAAATACTAGCTCGTCCATAGAACATAGTTTAGCAGCAGAACTGGAAAGGGTTTTTTCCAAAGACTGTGGGTAGTTAATGCTTCTCATAGTTACCAGTTCAAGGGAAGATGGGGATCCTGTATGAACCAGATCCTAGTCTGTGTGTTCCATCTGCTCTGTGCTCCCCTTTCCAAAGGAGTGAGGCTGATGGGTCTGGGTCTGGGTCAGGGCCTTTTGTGTAGCAGCACCTTTGTTCTGAAAATCCCTCTCTAGGGAAATTAGGTTGGCTTGTAGGCCTTCTACCAGCTGTTAAAAACATCACTTTCAATGCTTAATATCACTCCTTGATTTTAGAGGCTCTCTGGTTTTATTGCATTTTTATATGGTTGCACTTTATTCTTTTTATAGCTATGTAAATCACCCAAAGAACTTACTGAGTGGAGGAGTCATTAAAATGGATTACATAGAGAATAGATGAAGAGAGAGTTGACTGGGGGCTTTGAAGACCACATGTCCCTGGACCTACACCTGATGATAGCTCTACATCTTGCACTAAATGCATGGTCTAACAAGGGGCAGCGACTCCTCCTGCTGCTGTTGACTTGCTACTTAATGGAAGCTGCAGCCCAATAGAATATCATTATAAATGAGTGCAGTGGGATGTAATTTGTTAAATTTATGCAGAAGTAATCTGAACCAATCAAATTCTGCCTTTGTAAGCCTTGGAATGACAGACTGCTCCTTAGATCCTCAGGATTCCTCATGGATTGCACTCTCTCAGTGGCAATGTGTGATTGCTTCAGCTCACTGCTCCTCAAAGTTAGCAAAGTTAAAAACCTGTTCACTGAAAATGTTGCACCTCGTGGCTTCAGCCTCCACCAGATGGTTGCCACAGCAGTTCCTTTTAGTAGCTGGCTGGGAGAGGTAGCAGGCAAAAGAAGCCAAGCTTACCCTTATGGCCTTCCAGTGGAACAACACAAACCAAATAAACAAACAAATAAGTGAGACCCTTGCCTGCTCAGCCACCCGCCCCCACCCCAAATCTGACACCATCTTTAGTCCCTATTTTACATCCAAGGGAAATACACAGCAGCTGTAGTATACTTGTTCAAAATAGTCTATGATATTGGAAGTGGTAGTGTGGACACCACATCTAATCTGCCAAATGAAGTACAGAACAATAACAGTTGTGTAAAACAGCAATTTCACAGTGGTCCTGCAGTATTTTCTTCTTCATTCAAAGGATGTGCCACCTTTTAACAGAAGGGGGGAAAAAAAGCAATCTGAGTGAAAGGGGATTGATTAAAAAAAATCCAAGGTGAAAAAAGAAAGTAATCTTGATCTCAGGGACAAACTTGATGAGAACACACAAATATTTGGCTTTTATTTTTCTTTCTGGGAAAAGTGTGTAGACCCAGGGGACTCTGTCCCATGCCTCTGTTACTGCCATGCTGCACTGTGGACTTGGAATTTGGGAACAGCGTGTTTCCATGGAAAGAGACTAGTGGAGTCTGCAGACATACAATTTAGATGTTTTCTGTACTTTGAACAGAACACGCTCCCCTGGCAATATTTCTGGTGTGACATCAACTGCTGAAGTTGAGGCACACATCCAAAACCAATCTCTGTAACAAATCTCTACTCTGAACCATAAAATTGAGGAACAAAACTCTAGAAGATTCTCTTTTTAAGAAATATATTTTAGTGGGGATGTTTTCTTCTATTACCATTATCTGGGGAATAGTCCACTTGTCCACACAAAGTTCCATTTGTGTTTATTACCTTTCTATATGCCCTATTAATCAAAGTTGTTTTTATTAGAAGATGATAAAACAAATTAAGCAGTTCGGACATGGAGGCCACCAAATCAGCTTTACAGTTTGGTATTTGAGTTCATTAGTAAGAAATAGAACACCAACAAGGGCTTTAAAGTAATTATGGTGCAGTCCTATCACCTCCTGCAATTGTTTGGAGGGCCACTGAATTATTCACAGCTCTTCACAGGTCCTGGGACCCCAAATGCAGAGCCCCTGCCCAACCACCTTCACAACCAGTGCAGGAAAACAGCTCCAGCTGCATTTATGTTGTAAGCCGCCCCGAGGCTATTGCAAGGGGCAGCATATAAATTTTTAAATAAATAAAAAAATAAAAATCACCAGGTTGAGAGAAACCTTGGAGAGAACTAAAGAGGTATGCCAAATAGACAGGGAGGGGAAGTTAACTGGGGCTGACAGCGTATGTTGTGTCCACATGGTGCCCCAGCCTTCTTTTCTCTTTTTCTTAAATGTCTCACATCCTGCACTGCATGCACAGAAATCACTGTGTGCAGAAGCTTGCATGCATCAAGGGCAAATGACATAGGATCATGCCTTTAATGCACAAGTCCTCCCCCTCTTCTGAATGTGGTATATTCTTCTGGTAGTGCATTCCCTGAGCAGTGATAGAATGATAATCATTATACTGAGTGGCCTTTGGGGATACAAGGTGAAATATGCTTGAACACTCAAAAAGTGCTAAATATTATTCCTAAAATCTCTAGGAACCAGTCCTACATGCTAGTTATGTTTGATCTTTCCAGATAAACTGTGTGCTACCACCTGCCTCAGCTTCTCAACTGTCAGTTGTTATCCAAGATCTGTTTCTCAACAGAGTTTTGTCTCAACATGGCAGGCACAAAGATGTTTGTTCTCTTTGGCTTGTTAGTATTTACCCTTCAACTTTGTTTGGATCCATCCTTCAACCCTGTGGACTATAATAACTACAGCAAGTCAAAATATCCTTTCTTTGGCAAGATGCTCAAGAGGGTGCTTGACGTACAACTCAAGGCACTCTTGGATCAACTCATTATTTGGATCCATTTCAATCTAGTTTCAGGTCAATCAATGGATCACTTTGTTGGAAGCTATCTCAGAAGGGGTAATGGAACTCAGGTTACAATTCATTCCATATTAACTGATATTCCTGGACACCACAATGTCTTTTTAATAAAGGTTTACCCCAGTCAGCTAATTGTTGGTGGCATAATGCAGCTAATGTTACTCTCACACATTTTGGCATTGTTCAATTCACTGCTTCTTCTTTTTGCTTCATAGGGGCAAAATTTGTGCTGGAAAGTTCTTTAATAATTATGGATATGCATGTTTTCCTGAACTATTTACCCATCTTTTGGAACTCAACACAAGGTCAAGATAAATAGATTCTCCGTGCCTTTTTGACAGCTAAAATACCAATAGTAAAATCTTGGAAGGATGAACCACTTTGAAAAAAATCATTTGAGGACTTGATGATGATTTCAATTTTTGAATGAATGCTCTTTAGATATATTCTAGGAATACATAAATATATGCTTATCTTGGCTTTCTTTCTTGCATAGCTTCCTTGAATACATATGATTAGTTGTATATTTTGCTACACATAAAATATATAGGGATACATAATACATATGTATTCACTACAATACATTCACTCAGATTTCACAAAAGAAAACAGTAGCAATTTATTTTTCTCTTTTTAACTTGTTAACTTTGTTTTTGTTTTGATTTTTGCAACTCATGATTAAAATAAAATAAAATAATAAAATGTCAGCTTCTGCACTGCAAGATTGGAGAATTGTGAGTGTCGCACCAATTTTTGTACAACTATCTAGAGAGAATTCAGGAAATATTAGGCCAGTTGGTTTAATGTCTTCACCAGGTAAATTGGTGGGTAGCACTATTAAAGATAAAAATATCAAGAATATAGAGTGAAAAATGCTGCTGAAAAAGAATCAGCATGGCTTCAAAAAGAGAAGCCATGTCCCACTGACTTTTTGGATTTCTTCAGGAGTGTCAATAAACATGAACAAAGGTGATCTTGCAGATGTTGGTTAAGTCTGCATCTCATGACAAGCCATCATGAGCTTAATTAAGCTCACCTTGAGCAACTAAGCTGCTCAAGGTGAAACAACCCACAGTGTACCTGGCAGATGATTGGGCTCATCATGGGATGTTCTCATATGCATTCAAGGCTGCAACTCTGCATGTTGCCTACTCACAGAACCTAGTGATTGGTTCCTATGGTAACACATGCCCTAGGGTTAGAAGGTATCTGTCAAAGGCTCAATTGAACCTGCCCCTTCCCGTGCAGTATTTAGAGAAAGGAAACTAAAATATACTATTTGAAGACATAAAATGTGAACTTGAGTATCCTATCCAAAATGATTTCTGATGGATTCAGAAAGAAGAGCATTTTGCCTTGGGTCCTAATAGGACTGGACCACTGTGGCTTTGGAATTTATCCAAATCCAGTGGACATCCCAGTTATAAACTAATACATAAAACACCACCTGGAAGAAGGGAAAGGTAACTGATTTCTACTTACAGGGTTATTGCAACATGTGTTTAGCTATTTCGCTCAGTTCTGCCTGATTCTTTGTTCTGTATCACATGTTATGGTGGGCTTACTGAAGATTCTGTGCCTGGCAGGCAGTACGGATATGCTCTCCATAGGAGAGACAGCCAGTATATGCAGACATTTATAGCACTTTCCCCATAGCTACACGATTTTAAATGCAGTATCCTAAAGATGAATTAGTATCACATTCAAAGCACCAAAGCTGCCAGGAGTCCTAAAACACAATCAGCATGTTATAGGAAATGCACAGAGGGGGGCAAGAACAATGTGACAAAAGACTGGCATGGAAGAGGGCTTTATAGCTTTGTGCATCTTGTTTCCTCCTGATACATCCCAGATTTCTTTATTCTGTCTCTTTGAAAAGAATGAATACTGTGTGTAAACCTCAATGGCTTTCATTCAGGACTGCAAAGGCACAAAGTGCCTCCAAAGTAGCAGAGTATATTAGCAACCATTAGAGGATGAAAACAAACTGTTAGAAATAAGATGAGCACACAGACAAATAGTTACAAACATACTGCCTTCAATCCATATGCAGTTAGTTGTACATAGGTCTTGATGAGACTTAAATTCAGATCACCGAAGCTGCAATCGGAACCTGCTGAAATGGAAGTAGGCACCATCAAGCTCAATGGGAATGACTTCTGAATAAACATGGACAGGATTGCACTACTAATCTAGTACTAACTCACCATAAACCACACTGAATATATGTTTCCGTTTCAACAAGGATAGAATAGTACATGCTATTCCATATATACCTTTAATGGTAAATTGTGAAAGTGATCATAGTAAGAATAGTTGAAGAAGACAGTAAAATGCAGGTATAAAGTAAGGATGGATAACTTCTCCACAGTTCCTGTTCTTGCAGCCAGGACTCATATGAGGAATCATCCCACTGTGGCTTGTTGTCCTGGCAGAATTGTGTCCCCAACAGCCTGCCAAACAGAAGATGTTGTATTCTTGCAACCTGTCTTGATCAAGCAATCCTTAGTCAAGCTACTGTTTGTTGCTGCTATGAGAAGCAAGGAAGCCGTGATTTGTTCTGTCTTTGGGAAAGATGAGGGATTGAAGGTAAAGAGTCTCTATGGGAGAGTGGTAAAAGATACCTCTTCAGAATAAATACCCTTGCAGCGTAGGGCCACAAGTTGGGTGGTCAGTTTGCAGGGGATGCCATATGAGGTGAGATTGAGGGAACTGGGTCTCTTCAGCCTGGAGAAGAGGAGACTCAGAGGGGATCTGTTGGCGACATACAGGTACATGAGGGGTTGTCACACGGAGGTGTTCTCCCCTGCAGAGGAAGGTAGGACTTGCTCCAACGGAGCAAAGCTCAGGGAACCATGGTTCCATTTAGATGCCAGGAAGCACTTCCTGACAATTAGGACCCTGAGGGAATGGAATGAGCTTCCACGGGAAGTGATTGAGGCCCCATTGATGAGGGTATTCAAGGATAGGCTGGACATGCACATGGTGGGCATGTCATGAGCAGAGCCGGCTGGAGCCGGGGGTCAGACTAGATGGTCCGGGAGACCCCTTCTGACCCGCTCTGATTCTATGTTTCTAATTTCTCTGGATGTGTGCACATGTGTGTAAGTGTATACATGCCTGGATGTGTGTGTCTTGGTCCTACACATTGTGCTGCTGCCAGGGTTCTGTAGAATCCTGTGCAGTCCCAACCCCCAAAAGGTTACTTATAAAGCATGGAAAAGGTGACCTGTGTTTTCTAGTGCAAATGTTCAGAATCTTTTTCACAGTGCAGGCCACATTCCCTCATGGTGTTGCATAGCAATGATGGGTGGGAACCAAGCCAAAACTGGACAAAGCTAAGGTCCATTTGCACACATCCATTCATTCCCCCCACCCCTATTTACACAAAGTCATACATACACAGAGAGAGACAATCATACACACAGGCATTCTCTCTTTCAAACTCTCTCTCTCTCTCTGTGTCTGTCTGTCTGTCTGTCTGTCTCTCAATCATACACAAACACAAAAAGATGCAGTTAATCTTGAAAAAAGTTACCTACTGGAGGCAATGGAAGTTTCTCCCCACAAGCAATGGGCACACTGCATGGGAAGGCTAACCCATCCATTCTCAGTTGCTAACTCCCCCAAATATTCTCCAACAAGCATTGAAAATGTCCTCCTACTCACCCTAATGGGAGACTTGAATGGAAGAGAGGGAGCTGTGTGGTGTAATGGTTAAGCATACAGGACCGGGACTCAAGTGACCTGAGTTCTAGTCCCCATCAGCCATTGGGCCCACAGGGCTAGTCACAGATTTGCAGCCAAACCTACCTCACAGACCTATTGCTGTGAAGATAAGCTTGAGATGAGGAGGAGAATTATGTGAGCCACGTGCAGTTCCTTGAAAGGAAAAAAAGAGCAGTGTATAAATATTATAAACAAACAAATATAGCATGAAGAGCACTTAGATGGGACTCTGGACATCCCTGACTGGCTCTCTTAACTATTTTAAAGGGGTTAAGCAGCCTGGAGATAGGTTGTGGACTGAACTGGATCAAGGTCATGGCTCTGGGAAAAGCCATATTTAGTGTATCTTCACTTTGGATCCCACACTCAAGTTGTTATGATCAATGGAAGGTACAAAATACCAGATAATACACTATAAATGGATACAGTAAATCGGTAAAGTTATGATAAGGGTACTTGTCTTTCTCCCACTCCTTTGTTCCCCAATACTGCTAATAACCCTGACTGCTCTTTAGAAGGCCAGATCCTGAAGATGAAACTCAAATACTTTGGCCACCTAATGAGAAGGAAGGACTCCCTGGAGAAGAGCCTAATGCTGGGAACAATAGATGGCAAAAGAAGACGGGGACGGCAGAGGATGAGGTGTCTAGATGGAGTCACTGAAGCAGTTGGTGTGAACTTGAGTGGACTCCGGGGGATGGTGGAAGACAGGAAGGCCTGGAGGAATGTTGTCCATGGGGTCACAATGGGTTGGACATGACTTTGCGACTAACAACAACAACAACTGATTATAGCAGTGTGTGTGTGTACTAGGGTTAAATCAGGGAAATGCATGGAGAGAACCCCCTCCCCAATCCATGGCCTGAGTCCAATTTGGAGGTCTTGTAGCTACTTTTAAATCTCAAAAAAACAAAACAAAACCTCAGGGAGTCTGGTTACAGATGCCACAAACACATATAGCTGAGAGGGAAAGGCCAGCATCATGGGATCAATGCTGAGAGAAAATTATTATATTGCATTTCCAGTGCATTTTCTCATGCAAGTGAACAAAATTCTTAATTATGTAAGATAATTACACAGATCAATAGAGAAAATGAACGGTGTGTTTGGATGTTAGAAAATAAACAAGTTTTTTATAGCTTCTGTCTATAAAGGGAGGTTCTTTGTCACATTTAAGAGTAATCATCATGAAAAATGATGCAGTATTAAATCCATGGGGGTCTGGTATTTTCAAAGCCTGAACCCCAACAATTTGCACATTTTCTGTTCAGAAAGGCAAGATCCTTGAGAGGAAAGATGCTGCTGATTCCAAAGTGATCTGACATAGCTCAGTAGAAAATTGGTTCTCAGATTTTGCCATTGAAACAGGACACCAGAGGAATGGTGTGTACTTGAGCTCCACAGAGGACAGGATGGATAAAAATGTAATCAGTAAGTAACTCATGCACGTTTAATTTTACCGAACTAGTGTTGGCCTGTGAACAGTCATTGCCATCTTTCCCTGTCTCCCCTTTTGGGCATCCACCACAGCAGCAATGCCACATGTACCTCTGAAAGTTTATATGCAATATTTAAAATCCAGTGCGAGGGCCACTGAACTATTCATGTTCTCATGCATATGTTTGGCTTTGATGCTTTTTTTTTTTTTTTAAAGCCAAGCCTTATTAAAAGTAGCTTGATCTCGTCTTGGAATAGACTGCAGAGGTTTAATAGAATTTAGGGATGAAGCATGTTCAGTTGAAAAATCCCAGACCCAAAGTTGCTTAAATGTCAAGTGGATGTTATTTATCTCTAGAACTCAGCCTCCAGTTCAGCAAGTTTCCTGGCCTTCTCAGCCCACACATAAGCCACCTTTGCTCCACAAAAAGGCTATTGGTTACCAGAGGCAGCTGTCAACATGAATAGCACACTAAAAGTGGAGGAGCATGTTGCAACAACCTATTTTGAGAGTCCCCAGAAAACTGGGAGAAAGGTTGCAGCTGTTTAGCAAACAGCTTGGCTGCGCTTGGAGAAAACTGAAATGGAAACCCTTGATGCCAAACTCAGCATTATTAAGATAAGAAGCTCCAAAGAAACAAAACAAACATGACATATTAATTTTTAAACACCTTAAAATGCCTTGCTCCAGTTCTACATGGCATAAAACAGCATATTTAATGTTGATAATAGATAACACAAGGAGCTGCTGATAGAGATTTTATTTATTGACAAGAAACTACTGCACTTCAGCAGTTCACTGAGGAAAGGACCCTCTGAAGTGTAGCTGTTAGGAGGGGATGAACAATTACATCTCAGGAACATCAGCTTGCATAAAGAATAAAATTTATTTATTTATTTATTTTTATTTACATATTTATATGCTGCCCCCTTGCAAAATTTTTTTCTTTGCATTTATTCTTTACGCAAGCTGATGTTCCCAAGGTGCAATGGTGCAACTGTGCATTCCCATTGGCTTCCTCATCATTGCCTGGGAGCAGCTAGTGACTGGGCTTTCACCTTACACTAAGTCATAGAAGGTTGTCATTGTGGGAGCTACAAAGTGACTTAGCATGAGAACCCAAAGCAGTTTTCTCATCAACAGGGGCAAATGCCAAGTTCTCCACCTAGGGAAAAGAATCCAGATGTATCAATACAAGACGGGGAATACATGGCTCAATGGAACTGAAAAAAAAAAAAAAAGACCTCAGAGTTATTGTGGACAACAGGCTAAATATGAGCCAACCATGTGATGCAGCTGCAAAAAGGGCAAATGCTATTTTGGGATGAATTACTAGAAGTATTACTTCCAAATCACAAGAAGTAGTAGTTCCCCTATACTCCTTATTCAGACCTCATCTAGAATACTGTGTCTAGTTCTGGGCACCAAAATTTTAAAAAGATGCAGAAAAAATCGAAAGTGTCCAGAGAAGGGCTACTAAAATGATCCAGGGTTTTGAAATACTGCCCTGTGAGAAGAGACTGAGAGAACTGGGCGTGTTCAGCCTTAAGAAGAGAAGACTGAGGGGGGAGATGATAGCCTATAAATACCTCAAAGGCTGTCACAAAGAGGATGGTCAAGATCTCTTCTCACTGATACCAGAGTGTAGGACACGGAATAATCAAGTCAAGTTGTGACAACCCAGATTCAGGCTAGATATCAGGAAAGGTTTCTGCACTGTCAGGCCAATAGGACAGTGGAACCAATTGCCTGGAAAGGTTGTGGCCTCCCAAACTAGAAACATTCAAGGAGAACCTGGACAGTCATCTGGTGGGATGCTGTAAATTGGTGTCTTGCAACAGCAGGAAGTTGGACCCAATGGCCTACTTGGCCCTTTCTAACCCTATTATTCTAAGATAATAAAGCAAGAAAAATTGCATACAATTAGAACACCACAGAATGATTTGAATATTATATACCTCAAAAATTGCTTGCTTTTCAGAATCAGGACATGATCACATCCAATCATCTTTCAGTCCTCTCAGAAGGAAACAGCCCTGTCACAGTCTATTTTCTCTGCCATCCCAAAATTGAGATTAGGTTTCAGAGGTATACAGATATGTAGGATGTGAGAAGGGAAGTGTGGGTGGTGTCACCAGAATAAAAATGCACATTCATCTATTTCCAATTTCCTTACTTGGCTGTTAATGTGACTGAGAATATTTCATGCAAGGTAGAAAGAAAACTGACATGAGATCAGTTCAGTATTTGGAAGCACAGATCTTTTTCTTTCATGCATCTGAGCTGAAAGGATTTTGGAAACTTCAAAAATGAACACTACGTTCAGCAGCTGAACACCAAGTTCAGCAAATGGAATATTGTGTGTACGATGTCTGGTTGGACAAGTAAAGAGTCACAGAGGTCTCTTAAATTTCAGGTATTGTACAAATCAATAAAAAAGAACCTTGAAAGTTCCACATTTTGTGACAAATATTATATTTCCTGATTTGATCCCCTCCCAAAACCTCAGGTCTTCACTGAAGAGTATTGAATAAAGATATAATCTTGAGGATTTTCAACAAACATGGACATGTTCTGTAGTCCTACTCTCAACTGTAAATGTATAAATTTAATCATGTTGTCTAATTTTGCAGAATTCCATGGAGATGTCCAACCTTCCATAAGTGTTCTTTAATTGGATCCACAGTACCATCTAGGGACAAAGTATAAGTAGGAAGTGGTATAATCTATTAAACTTCTCTATAATTGATCAACAAGTCACTTATGTTTTGCTCTATTTATGTAACATTTTGGAATTTGGTACATAAAATGATATAGAAGATGACTATAAAGTGCTTGACTGGGAAACATGCACAGAGAGAGAGAGAGAGAGAGCGAGGTGGCAAGGATCTTCTGATACGTTTTGTCCATATCCACAGTATATTCCATTAGTCCACATGCACAATTTATTTCAGAAAGTTGTTTATACCATGAAACAGTCCAGGAAATAAAATTTGTCTTAGTTGAGAATGCTCAAGGGCCCTCTTCCTTATGCTTTATCAGACCCAGCTTCTTTGTACAACTGGGCACAGGAAATTTCAGTTTCTCTATCTTTTGGACATTAATATCCTTTCCCATATGTTCCCCACTCCTTAAGTTCCTGTTGGATCTGAAAATTCACTGGTCAGTTTTCCATTACATGGAATGAGGTAGCCACTACAGGCTGCTGATTTTAGGTATCATGAAAGTGCAGCAAACTTCTAGTTGCTCAGGACAAGGATGGGCAGATATTTTGGACTTCAGCTCCCAGCATTCATAGAAACATAGAAACATAGAAACAGAGCGAGTCAGAAGGGGCCTCCTGGGCCATCTAGTCTGACCTCCGGCACCAGCCGGCTCCGCTCATGACATGCCCACCATGTGCATGTCCAGCCTATCTTTGAACACCCTCACTGATGGGGCCTCAACGACCTCCCGTGGAAGCCCATTCCACGCCCTCGGGGTCCTAACTGTCAGGAAGTGCTTCCTGGCATCCAAATTGAACCTTGGCTCCCTGAGCTTTGCTCCATTGGAGCGCGTCCTGCCTTCCTCTGCAGGGGAGAACAGGCCTCTCCCCATCTCCATGTGACACCCCCTCACATACCTGTATGTTGCCAACATATCCCCTCTGAGTCTCCTCTCCAGGCTGAAGAGACCCAGTTCCCTCAGTCTCGCCTCATACCCCATCCCCTGCAAACCAGCCACCATCCTTGTGGCCCTACGCTGCACTGACTCCAACCTGGCTATATCCTTTCTGTAATGAGGGGCCCAAAACTGAACACAATACTCCAGTTGCGGGCGCACCAGAGTCATGTAGAGTGGAAGTAATACCTCTCTTGATCTAGAAGCCACACTTCTGGCTATGCAACCAAGGGTGGCATTCGCCCTCTTGACCACCGCATCACACTGCTGACTCATGTTTAGCCTGCGGTCAACCAGTACCCCGAGGTCCCTTTCACAAGTGCTGCTCTCCAGCCACTTGTCCCCTAACCTGTACTTATGACAGCTATTCCTATGCCCCAAGTGCAAGACCTTGCACTTCTCCACATTGAACGCCATCCTGTTGTCTCCTGCCCACTTCCATAGTCTGTCCAGATCCTTTTGGATCTGGAGTACCTGCTTCTCAGTTGTGGCCACTGCTCCAGTTTTAGTGTCGTCTGCGAATTTGATCAGCAGACTGTTCACCCCTTCTTCCATGTCGTTAATGAAAAGATTAAACAGGATCGGCCCCAGGACAGAGCCCTGGGGGACCCCGCTTGTCACTGGCTGCCATCCCGACGATTCCCCGCTAATGGTTACCTTCTGCTTTCGGTCAGTCAGCCATGCCCTAATCCACCGGACAGTGCTTTGGTGTATCCCAAAACTCCTCAGTTTCTCCACCAGGATATCATGGGGCACTTTGTCAAAGGCCTTGCTGAAATCCAGGTATACCACATCCACTGCATCCCCTCCATCTAGCCATCTTGAAACCTTGTCATAGAATTCCACAAGGTTTGTCTTGCAGGACCTGTTTCTGCGGAAGCCGTGTTGTGTGGCTGTCAGCCTCCCTTCCCTATCTAGCATCACTAGATCTCTCTCTATTATGAGCCTTTCCATTGTTTTTCCTACAATGGACGTAAGGCTAAGCGGTCTATAATTCCCCATGTCCTTCCTACTACCCTTTTTGAAAATTGGGACCACCGATGCCACCCTCCAGTCCTCTGGAACTTCACCCGTTCTCCACGAGGCCTCAAAAATGGAGGCCAGCGGGCGTGAGAGAACCCCTGCCAACTCTCTAAGTACTCTTGGGTGTAACCCGTCAGGGCCTGGCGCCTTTGTAATGTCCAATGCCCTGAGGAGCCCCTCGACTTCAAGGGGGGTGACTCTAATCTCTGCCCCTAAGTCCCCAGCCTCATCCAATCTCCTATACGGATATCCCCCATCCTGCTTTGGGGAGAACACAGAGGCAAAATAGTCATTTAGCATCTGTGCCTGTTCCCTCATGTCAGTCACTGGATCTCCTTCCTCCTTATTTAGTGGTCCCACCACTTGTCTCCCCTTCCTTTTCCCATTTACATGCTGGAAGAAGCCCTTTTTGTTGCTCTTGATATTCTTGGCAAGTCTCAGCTCATAATCAGCCTTAGCCTTGCGAAGAATCCTTCTGCAACGGGCCTCCTCCTCCCGGTATACCCTTTTGTCTATTTCCCCCAGTACCCATTTCCTATGGAGGTTCCTCTTTCGTCTAATCCCCCTAACCACCTCCTTTCGCATCCATGGCAGCACTCTCCTCCGCCTCCCCACCTTACTGACTAGAGGTATTGTCAGGGCTTGCGCCTGCAAAACCTCCCTTTTGAGTGCCATCCACCCCTCCTCAACTCGCTTACCTTTCAGTAACCTATCCCAGGAGACTTTCCCCAGCCTGGCCTTCAGTTGGCCAAAGTTGGCCCTCTTGAAGTCCCAGCTTCTAGTGCTCGCCCTGCTGCACGGCCCCAGTCCTCTGATCTCAAAGCAAAGGATGGAGTGATCACTCGCATCCAGAGCTCCCCTAATCTGTACTTCATCTATCAGCTCCTCCCTATTGGTCAAGACCAAGTCCAGGATGTTTCCCCCCCTCGTCGCCTCTCGGACTCTCTGTGTGAAAAACCCACCCTCTAGAGCTTCTAGGAAGCGACGTGACCTGGCTGTCACCGCCGAGTGAGTCTCCCAAGTAATATCCGGGAGATTGAAATCTCCCATAATTACTGTGTCTCTCCCCCGAGATATCCTTAGAATCTGGCCTGTCAGGACATCATCCAGGGTCTCAAGTTGACCTGGAGGGCGATAACATACCCCCACTGTCAGGTCTCTTTCCCTGTCAAAACCCCTAAGTTTCACCCAGACTGCCTCTACCGAATCCCCATCTGTGCTGCACTCTATCTCACTGCATCCTATCCCTTCCCTGACATATAAAGCCACACCCCCACCTCTCTTTCCCTTCCTGTCCTTTCTAAAAAGGTGATACCCTTCTATGTTCACATTCCAGACTTGCCTTTCATCCCACCAAGTTTCTGTGATTCCCACCAGATCGTATCCTCCTATTCCCAGGAGAGCTTCAAGCTCTTCCTGCTTATTACCCATGCTCCTAGCATTGGTGTACATGCACCTCAACTCCTTCCCACTGCTTCCTTTCCTTGGAGTGCCCAGCATCCTCCTTCCTCCCATCCTCCCTGGTACCTGGCCCCTCTCTGTAGAAGTCCTGTCAGTCCCTGCAGTATCTCTAAAGCCCTGCTCCCAGAGCCCCGATCCTCCCCGCACACTTGTCCAGTGCAGACATGTTACTGGGGGGCCTGAACCCACCCCCCACTGGCTCAGTTTAAAGTCTTCCGGATGAAGCTCGCTAGAGCATCTCCAAAGGACCTTTTCCCCATCCTCGTGAGGTGTAACCCATCCCTTGCCAGAAGTCCATTGGCAAGAAAACGAGTGCCGTGGTCGAGGAATCCAAAGCGTTCCTTCTGGCACCACACCCTAAGCCAGTCGTTCACCTCAAAGGCCCTCCTGTCCCTTCCTGTCCCAAATCCCCGGACGGGTAAGATTGACGAGAAGGCCACTTGGGCCTTCAGCTCCCTGAGTTTCTTCCCCAAGGCCGAAAAGTCCCTGGTGATCCCGACCACCCCCTGCCTGGCCACGTCGTTTGTGCCCACATGGATAACCAGGAGTGGCTGGTGACCCCCGGAGCGAACAAGACGCTCCACTCTGTCCTTCACGTGCTGGATGCATGCGCCCGGCAGGCAGCAAACCTCCCTTGTCTCAAGGCTGGGGCGGCACACCGCCGCCTCAGTGCCCCTCAGCAGGGAGTCCCCAACAACTATCACCCGCCGCCGTACCTTCTCGGTGCTGGTGGGCAGCTGTGCCCTGGTCCTCGCCTCTCCTGCAGTGGCTCCCTTGCCTCCTGATGTCCCAGGCTGGGGGTCCTGCTGGTCCCCTGAGGCCTCCTCAGCCCCAGCCTCCCCAAGTGGAGAGAACCTGTTTCCCAGCTCCAGATTGGTGCCAGGAGAAGGAGGAGGCCGTGCTGGCCGCCTCCTCCTGTGGGTGACATACCTCCATGTCTCCGCAGCTGCTCCTCCCGTGGTCTCTCCCTCAGCCCTCTGTCGAGAGGGGGGCTGCTGCGGGGGGGCCTGGAGAGCTCTCTCGGCCCTCAGGCACCTCACCTCCTCCTCTAGCAGGGTCACCATCTTGCACCGAGGGCAAGTGTATCCCTGCCTCTCCTGGGGGAGAAGGGCGAACATGTCGCAGCTCTCGCAGCGGACAGCAACACCCGTGACTCCCGCCAAGGCCATCTCCTGGTCTGCCATCTGTAACCCTTCCGAGACCTTACCTTGGTCCCCTGTCTTGTTAGTCCTGCAGTTCCTCTCACTCTCCCAATTCTCCCAGGCAAAAACCCCACTTGCACACACACACAAGGAGAAAATAAACTTAAATTTAAATTGGAAGAAAAAAAAAAAAAAAACAAAGCACAACAAAGCAAAGCAAAGTGCAAACAAAACAAAACAAAACAAAACAAAAACACACAAACAAAACAAACAAACAAACAAACAATCAAACAACCCTCTGTGTCTCAGGGCAGGGAGTCTCTGGACCGCCCGGACCGCAGCTCAGGGACGCGGACGAGGGACGACGCCCGAGCTTGGCCCTCTCAGTCCCTCCAGCCAGTGGCCCCGCCCCCTGCTTCCCCCTGGCTGCTCTCGCTCTCTGGCCTGCCCCCTCCCTCTCTGCTGCTCCTGGACCTCTGCTCCCACCTGCCCAGCTCCTGCCTTGCCTGTGCCAGTCCCCTGGCCACTCAGTGCTCTCTCCCAGCCTGTGCCTCTGCTGCTCTGCCGCTCTGCCAAGAGGCCAGAGCCAAAAGGGCTTGCAGTGGCTGAGCTTGGCCTTATCAGTCCCTCAGGCCAGTGGCCCCGCCCCTGCTTCCCCCTGGCTGCTCTCGCTCTCTGGCTGCTCTCGCCTCTGCTGGCCCACCCCCTCCCTCTCTGCCTGCCTCCCGGACCTCTGCCTCTGCTGCTCTGCCAAGAGGCCAGTATCTGGCCACTGACAGAAGTTTCTTAGTTATTTCAATAAAGCCAATTAGCTTCCTGGTTCCCTGGGTGGGTTACTACAATAAAAACCATAAAGGCAAAAAAAATCATTAACAGCAAAAGGCATATCCCCTTCTGTTAAAATACTATTAAAAACTAATTTAAAACTAATTTAAAAATTAAAATACCAGTGGAATAAAAAGGTCCTTTTGTGGCACTGAAAAGAATATAATGATGGTGCCAGGCGAACCTCTCTGGGAAGGTCATTCCAGAGTTGGGGTGCCACTCCTGAAAAGGCCCTTCTTCTTACAGCCACCCTCCTTATTTCCAGAGGAGGGGGCTCCCTTAGAAGGGCATCAGATGCAGATTTTAAGGGGCTGGGTATAGAAGAGGTAGATATGCTGGTCAGAAGCTGTTTAGGGCTCTGAACACTAATGTTACCACCTTGAATTGGACCTGGATTTCAATTGGTATTCAGTGGAGTTGGTGGATGACTGGCTTTATATAATCAAGTCCTCCAGCCTTCATTAGCAGTCTAGCTGCTCTGTTCTGGACCAATTGACACATCTTTGAGGGAAGCCACATGTAAAGCACATTGCAAGAGTCCTGGTGTGAGGTTACCAGTGCATGGATGACTGTTGCCAGTCACAGCTGATACATCAGCTGCAGCTGATAGAAGGTGCTCTGGCCACCAAATCCACCTGGAATCTACCTGGAATCCACCTGGGATCCATAATTTACAGTGCAATCTAAACAAGAAAGACATTTGCTTGACAACGGAGCCTTCAATCTATATTAAGCCCTGCTAGCAAAAGTGAGGCAGGGTCAGAGGAATGGTAGATAGATTTTTGCCTCCTGACCCTCTCTTATACTGTTTTGTGCTAGACAGGCCTCTGGACCATTCTGGTATGCTTATCTTTCTGGGGATGGGGACAGGAACTAAGAGGCCAGGGGATACACCTCATCTCCTCTTCCCTCTTTGCACACTGGAATGTCCCTTTTCTGCCTCTCTGTCTTCTGAGGTTGCAACACTGGCCTCCAGGGAAGAAGCTGATGTGGGCCCTTCTTTAGCAGCTGTGTGAGAAAAAGTCCAAATCCCATCTGTGGCTGCAGTTCTGACTACAGCCTAAGGAGGAAAGCCCCCAGTACAGTGGAACCTCGGCTCATGAATGCCTCAATTCACGACCAAATCGGGTTGCGAAGAAAAATTTCATAAAAATTTTGACTCAGGTTGTGAACTCCACATTGGGTGGTGACCACGATCACAGCCATCTCCCCACCCCCGAAGTGGGGAGATGGCTGCAATCATGCTGGGGGCAGAAGATGGCCGAGATCGTGCCCGTCTTTCCTGCAGAAGCGCGCCTGTGATTGTGCCCATCTTTCCTGCAGGAGTGCAACTGCGATCTTGGCCATCTACCCCCCCCTCAGCACGATCGCGCCTGTCTCCCACCCAGCACACCCACATTTGTGCCCTTCTCCCCCCACTGCAGTGCGCCCACATTCCTGCCTGTCTATCCCCCCCCAGTGCGCCCGCCTTTCCGCCCATTTCTCCCCCCGCCCAGCTCACCTGAGATCATGCCCGTCTCTCCCTTCCCCCAGTGTGCTGGGATGATAGGCGTGTGCAGGGATGACAGGTATGATCACGGTTGTGTTGTGGGGGCAGGGAGATTGCTGCGCTAGGGGTGGGGTGGGGGAGATGGCTGCAATCTTTGTTGTTCTTTGTCACTTTGCTTCACATTTTTCTGATTAAAAAAATACTTACAGAACGGATTGACCTTATTTACATTGAACCTTATGGGGAAATTTAACTTGGCTCACAACCAATTTGGGTCACGACCAGAGTCCTGGAATGGATTAAGTTTGTGAGCCAATGTACCACTGTATTTTAGAGCACCTTAGACCGTGACTAGCTTTGGTCAATAAGATTGAAAGCCCATAGGATGGTTTATAAATGACCCTAGTTACCCATAGGATTGAATTAACCCACTGTGGCTTAACATGCTTTCTAAACTTGGACAATGTGCTAAGCCACAGTCAAGGAAAAAATTAAAAGACTCCCTTGACCAGAGTGGTTAAAAACATTGCTGCTCTGGCCAAGGAGTTCCAGCTGATCATACTCGGCAGTGTGGCTCTCATAAGTCTTTTTCCTGAGTGTCTGCCAATGCTGGAGGGAGAACAGGATTGAGAACAATCCTGCTTTCCCCTCCATTCCCTTCAGCAGGAGCCTGGGGGAAACTGCTGGGACCTGGGGAGGTGGCATGCAGCAACAGAACCAGCTGTGCTTCCTCACAAGGAAATAATATTAAGTGGATGGAGTCTGCCCAGGCCTGCCGCCACTGCCACCACTTGTGTTCCTTTCAAGGAATGTAAGCAGAATAGCAAGGTACCCACATAAACTTTCATTCTTTTACCTTGTGGGAAAAGGGGAAATGGGGTGGGAGGAATTGCTTTCTGTTGCTTGTCCTGTATACCTCCTCCTCAGAAAGGGTGGGGAACTACACACCAGGATGGTGCAATTCTCATATTGTGGCTTCACGTTTCACTTGTCTAATTCCATCAACACACTCTTATGCACGCCAATACATTTGCTGAGATATCTCCAAAATTGGGGAAACCATAGAATTAATAGATGACTATGTTTTCAGGCCTTGGATTCATGACATACATGAGCTAGCTTATTTTGAAATAAATTTGATAACAGAAATGATAATTACTTTGTTTGCTTTGCTTTGTTTGTGTCCCATCTTTTAGGACAATATCCTCACAAAGCAACTTCCAGAAATAGATCAAAACATACAAAGACAAACATACAAAAACATAAACATATAAAGTAAACCATATTGCACAAAAATGCATGAAAGAATAACCAAAAAGGCTTAAAGAGAGAGAGAACATGAATAAAGAACAGCTTTAGGAAGGATACATTTGTTATGGGTTAACAAACAGAAGGCAAATGTGTATCGAGAATACCACAGACAGAAAAGCAGTTGGAGATGATTTGTAATAGAAACATAGATAGATTGGAAAGTGTTATTACATTTGGATTTGGTGTTTTGTTTTTTGTTGTGTGTGTGCGCGCACACACTGCTTGGGAGGCTAACAAACCCTTATAGTCCCATAAAGGCAAACTTGTAACATCCTTACATGTTGCTGATGTTGCTGATACAAGCTACAATCTCAGTTCTGGGTAAGGAAAAAAAAAGCAGAGGGGGCTGAAGCACCCGCCAAATTTTGGTGAAGAAATTAACTAGTCTATTGCTTAAATATTAATCTATTGATTACATACAAATAAAATAGCATTAAAATATATTCTGGAATCCCATAAAAATAAAACAGAACAGTTAGAAGAGACAATAGCATGGGAAAGATGGGGTGCAAAGAAAACATAGAGACAAAAGGATGAAACCCCTCTTAACATGTGCCACAGCCCTGAAATGACTTGGGCTTCTCCTGGGCTGCTTTTTTGTGTAAAAAGGAAGTCATGAATGGCACATGTGCTTTTAAAAATGTGTGCATAATGCAACATGTAGTTTGACCCTGAGACCATAGGAAAGAGTTGTAGAATGGGGTATGCATTGGAACAATCACTATGGAACATGACATGGCAGAATTTTGTAGATAACAAAGAACATAGCAAGAACTTCCATCACTTTACGGCTTAAAGTGTGAGCAATTGAATGGGCATGAAATACCTACATTCAACCCTGCAGGGTTTCCAATTTTACCTGAGAATGGTTTTAGCATTGGTCCACATGGAGGTACTTTTACAGCTGTAACATCTGATTCTGAGTACCAGGAAATCCAGCAGTGCTGATTTGCCTTGTTCAAATGACAGAGTGAGGACTGTCCAGACTGAGGTGAATGAAGCTCGCCACAAAGGTGACCACTGCAGGAAATGTCTGTATTAACACATTCGCACTTTCAGACTTCCAGTTTAATGCTACATGACTTACACAGCTGTTAGGTTGGGGTGAATGATCTTCTGGACAACTGATAGCAAACTTTTCTTAGGTTGAAAAAGTGTATAGGACAGCACTCTAAGGTAAAATTGGTGACAAGAATATGGGCTGCCATTTTCATGCAGTGGCAACAGCAACACAGCAACACAAACATATTGTTTTCTACAAACACATTTATTGCTTACTAAACCTTTTTTTAACCAATGATTTAGGAAAGTTATGATTTCTAGATATGATCTATTCAATCAAATTAAACTTCAGTGACTGCCTCAAGACATCCATTTGTCACTCCAAAAAATAATAGAGAGAAAGCATTTCATAATATATAACTAGTCAAAGGAGACAGGCATGGGTGATTTTCCAAGAGAATCCAGATAAGAGTCAGGAAATAAAAGCACCATATAGTATCAGATTCCACTGGAACAGGATATTATATGCTCTTCACCTTGTTCACAAATATGTAATAATGAATTATATGTAGCAAACTCAGGTAAATGGCTTTAATATAATGCAATATTATTTCCTTGTTTCAAGGAAAGATGTGTTGAAGAATACAATGTGATATACTGAAATGTGTAATATTTGTGGCAAGGGGTGGCCTATAAATTTCTAAATAAAATAAATAAAATAAATAAATATTGCCTTTTTAATTATAAGAAGATAAGAAACTTGGAAAAGCCCTGCTTCATCAGACCAAAGGTTCATCTAGTCCACCACTCCATAGACACAGTGGCAAATCAGGATCACCCAGCAGGATGGATGCAAAACTCCCCCTGCCCAAACTCCTCAGCAACTGGTGTACACATGCATGACACCTCTAGTAAAGGAGGCAGCACATATCCAACATGGATGGTAGCCACTGATAGCCTCCTCCCTCTTGAACTGGTCAAATCCATTTTTAAGGTCATCCAGATTGGTGGACATCACCACCTTGCCTGGCAGTAAATTTCATAGTTTAACTATGTGTGAAGAAATACTTCCTTTTATCTGTCCTAAACCTCCCACCAATCAGATCATTTTTGTTTCCCTTCTCAGTACTTTTTACAACTCAGTAATGAACTTTTTCAGGTGATGCAACCAGACCTGAACACAATATTCCAAGTGCAAAGAATTGTTTGAGGGAAATAAGATTTTGGTAGCTCTATTTTCTATTCTGTTCCTAATTAGGTGTAGCATGGAATTTGCCTTCTTCACAGCAGGTGAGCACTGGGCCAACATTTTGATCAAGCTGTCCACTAGTATTGCAAGATTCCTATCTTGCTCAGTTACTGCTAGTTCAGATCCCATTGGTGTATACTTGAAGGTGGGAATTTTGTCCCCAAATGCATTGTTCTACAGTTGCTTATATTGAACTGCATTTGCCATTGGATGCCCGTCTCTCAGCTTGCAGAGATCCCTTTGGAGTTCCCTTTTGGTTTAACCACCTTAAAAGTTTAGTGACCATCAGCAAAATGGCCACTTTACTACTCACTCCTATGCTTTTAAGTTCTTAATTGGGTCATATTTGCTACAAAAATAAGATGTCCCCTCAGCAGGAAATGACAAGTAGTGGTTAGGTCATGTGACTATGCTCCATGTCATGCAGCTTTAATGGACAAAGCCTGAAAGGTATGTGACATTTACACAATTATAGAGAACTGTGTAATTCATAGCTATTAGCCATGATAGTAATGGAATACACTTTTCATTCCTCAAGTTTCTGACATTTTGTCAAACACTGAAGAGCAGCAGGAAATACATTATTTAATTAGCACAGCAAACTATCAGATTTAAGTTTCAGTGAAACATGGGCAATTTACAGTTTTTATATTTTTCCCTTCTCCAAATCTGTATACTAATGAATGTGTATGAAGAATTTCAGAACATACAAAATATGTCTCTTATCTGAAATGCTAACAAATGCAAGTAAGACATAAGCAATTATAATTGGTAACTTCTAAAAATATCTATTTTTTTCTTTTATAGCTAATGAGGACATATGTAATATTTAATTAAAAGAAATGAAGATTGAACCATTGCTGAAATTTGAACTATACTATCACTTTTAAGTTTGGAAAATAAGGAAGATGTGATATCAGACTCAGAGATTTGTATGCATGAATTTTTGAATTATAAAAATAAAGATGAGTGTGTATATATTTTATTTTTTCCAGAACTTTCCTCACATGTTCACTACTTTGTGTGTCCTGCTGCTGTTTATTCAACTCATTCATAAATAGGAGGAGCTATGAATTATGGTTGTTTCATCATTCAAAAAAACAAACAAAACCACAATGATCATACAGAAATAGTTGCAGTACTCTTGTTTTCTACCAAGCTACAGATTACTTTAATGGCTCTTCATGACAGATCTGTCAAGGAATTACCAGCACAATGCTGAGATAATAAGATTCTGACTGCCAGAGGAATAGCCATGTTAAGTCTGTTATAGAAAAACAATGGCCTTGTGGTTACCTTAGCCAATAACAAATACATTAAGGCTTACTACATTCTATTTCATCAGATGGAGAAGGGTTTTGATCTCAGTGCCCTTTTAAATTCTGTGTTGTGTGTATGTGACTAGAATTTATACTTTTGTAAACTCCACAATTTTGTATGATACAGTTTTATCAAGACCTAGCTACTCTTTCTATTACAACATCTGATTGTACTGATTAGCTTAGAAAAAAGGCAAGGAGTGGTATGATAAATGTGAACAAAATTATGCACAGGGTAGACACGGATAAATAGACATTTTGTCCTTCACTTATTACTAGAAGCTGGGGTCATCTAGCCAGTGTAGCTGATGGCGAGGAATGATGAGATCCAAAAACATCAGGGGGGACACACTGATACAGAATAATGGTGGGTGGATTATAGTCAAAATACAAGTTTGCAGCAGCATCAATGTTAAGTCTGGTTCATAAAGATGCTTGATGAGCAGCATAGAAACATAGAAACATAGAAACAGAGCGAGTCAGAAGGGGCCTCCTGGGCCATTTAGTCTGACCTCCGGCACCAGCCGGCTCTGCTCATGACATGCCCACCATGTGCATGTCCAGCCTGTCTTTGAACACCCTCACCGATGGGGCCTCAACGACCTCCCGTGGAAGCCCATTCCACGCCCTCGGGGTCCTAACTGTCAGGAAGTGCTTCCTGGCATCCAAATTGAACCTTGGCTCCCTAAGCTTTGCTCCATTGGAGCGCGTCCTGCTTTCCTCTGCAGGGGAGAACAGGCCTCTCCCCATCTCCATGTGACACCCTCTCACATACCTGTATGTTGCCAACATATCCCCTCTGAGTCTCCTCTTCTCCAGGCTGAAGAGACCCAGTTCCCTCAGTCTCGCCTCATACATGAAGTTGTGACTAGCAGAATCATAGATCTAATCATATAAGCAGAGAGCTAATATTCCACACCCAAATAACCTCAAATGCAGTATTTTATCTGAGGAGTTAGTTTATACCTACAACTACAGGTAGCCAAGTACAGCCAAGTGATCTGCAATCAAGTGAGGAACATGCTCATTTAAGCTGTTCCTGAACATCCTCAGCTTCCTTCCTGCAGTTCTAAACTGGACATGAAATAATTATTTTTGTCATTTAGAAAATGTATATTGTCTTCAAATTGTTATTTTTCTCTCTCTCTCTCTCCTTTACTGTTTTGTATTTAAACCTTGAGTTGTGATATGTTTATTCCACCTAGTGAGATTATGATTTATTTTATGTATTCTTTATTTTGACATACTTCTAATCTTCAGGCTACTTGTTTGAAAACATTTGAGACATGGAAACTATCAAACAATCCCAGGTGAGAGCTGCAAACTTTTCATTCACTATCCTAGAAATGAGCAAAGTGAAAGGTGCAGCATTCTTGGGTTGGGGCTGGGTTTTAAGCAGTCTTGAGGATGATATGATTGGTGCATCAATGGAAGATGCATGTTAATAGACTCTAAAGTTCTAATAAGACAAGTTGCAAAGTCCATGAACTTTAATAAAATATATCGGAGTCACCTCTCTACTTACATAACACATACAAAAGGAGAAGAAAATAACTCATTCCTTAGTAAACTTTAACATCTGGATGCATTTATATGGGAATGAACTTTCCTCTCTTTTCCTTTGGATGTAAATATTTGTGGAGTTGTGCAAATGTTTAGAACATTGTAAGACCTTCTTGTAACAAGGAAATACAGTTTATCATTAGAAATTACCTTTGCAGCCCACTTCACTGCAGTCATGTTGCGGGCTCAAAGTTTTGTTTAAACACTCATGTCACCAGATCCAGATCTCTGCTTGCCAGTACAAAGACCTCAGTTTAAAGAGTACTACAGTTCACAGAAATGTGTGCTATACCCTGTCCTGCCTCAGTTAATGAAACAAACAGAGGATGAACTTTTCTGCATATATGCCCCAAATCTGCCACAGTATGCACAGCTCATTTGTGCTTCTTGATGGCAGACAGAAGTATAGTAGTATAAAATAGTGGTTACTCTACTTTCATAGAATGAGAAACCAGTTCTTTGTCCTTAGCTGTCAATAATTTTGCAAGGACATGCCCCAAGTTAGAGCAGTATAGAGTTGCTACCACAAATTGGCCTAATTTCCTCAAGATTGTCCTCTACAGGAGGATAGTGTATGTTAATCCTTCTTTGAGTACCCTCCTCTTGTAGCACTAGAATGTCAATCAGTCTGAAAGGGTCTCAAGAGGTAAACTCCCTTCTGAGTGCAGAAATATGATTTGACAGGTGGCTGAAATGCTGAGCCAAAGAGAGGGTATGGGGGCAGGGAGGAAAAAAAAGTGGAATGGCAAGGGAGACAAAATTAGTGAAGATTTATGTCCAGCTAACTATAAACTCTTCCATGGAAACAGTGCAAATTTAATTATAATCTAAGTGCAAAACGGGATGTGTGCTGTGTTTATATTTGTTACTTTAGTCAACATATGGGTATATTCCAGCATATAATAACAATTAAAGAGCAAAACACGAAGAAGCTGAGCCTACTAATTTTACCAGAAATCCCATTTCTAGGCATAAAACTCTTTCAACTGTACTATTTTATTCAGGGCAGAGCTGCTGAGCTTCACTCAGAGCTGCTGAGCTGGAGTGTATAAGTGACTATTTAAGACTGACAGAAGTGCAGTGTAAGATTAGTGCATTTGAGAAATACTGCAAAAGAGAGCTTACTAAACCACCTCTGACGTTTCAGAGAAGGGACAAGATGTGCCACAGAGGATACTGCACAGAATGGAGAAATGTGATGACTCATAAATCAAGATGAAACCTCTCCTACTTAAAAATAAAATAAACTCTGAACCCCTATCTTTCTTTGGAATTTTATTGTGGCTGTTTTTTGATGTTTTAAGTAAATTTTCTATTCCCATATAGGTACATATTTAATATTTTAAAGAATTATATGAACTGAATTATACTAAGCTCTCATAATGAAACTTTTGAAAAATGTCTGATAAAGTGGACACTAGTCTATGAAAGCAAGCATAGACCATAATAAATATATTTGTCTTTAAGGGGCAACAAGCCAATTTCCTGTATTTGCTGTGAAAAATTAACACAGCTTGCCCCACCAGGAGTAGTTACAGTAGTTACCTTACACCAAGTAGTTGTCTTATACCAGGAGGTAAGGGTTCTAAGAAATAAAATTGAGAACTCTAGGGTTGTCCACCCCTACTCTAAACTAGTGAGGGTTGTGTTTAAGGGCAGACAATTGTGATCCTGCATTTTTAAAAGACTGTAGAGTGAACATGAGCAACTGGGTTCTTCTTTATGGTGCCACGAATTAATCAACACATGACCACTAACATTACTAAAGTTCAGCTCTTGTTTGTGAATAACCATGTAAAAGTAGCCTCAGTGGGAAAGAAGGATTAACTCCTATTTCACTTTTCACAATGAAGCAATTAGAAATTACTGGTACCTGAACACAGCAATGTAACTATGATGTATTGTCATGCTTAGAGTGTTAGACTGGGACTTTGGCAATCTGAATTCAAGTCCCTGCTCAGCCATGAAACTATTTGCATAATGTTGGGCCAGTCACTGACTTTCATCCTAACCTAACGCACAGGGTTGTTGTGAGAATAGAGAAGAGGATTACATAAACTGTGGTTAGGGTTTCTTTGAAAGATGATCTCCTAATTTCAGATCATTAATGAATAGGTTGAAAAACACTGGCCCTAATACAGAATGCTGTGGGACTCCACTGCTTACATATCTCCATTGGGAGAAGTTTTCATTTATTCCCATCCCGTCTTCTGTTCTTTAAGCAGTTAGTGATCTAATCCCCCTTTATTCCATGACTGCTTAGTTTGCTCAGGAAACGTTGGTGAGGGGACTTTGTCAAAAGCCTTTTGAAAGACCAAGTAAAAATGCCTATTGGATTGTACCTGTCTGTGTGCTTATTGACACTCTCAAGTAACCCCAATAGGTTAGTGAGACAAGACTTCCCATTAAGGAAGCCATGCTGATCTTTTTTCATCAGGGCTTGCCTCTTTATGTGCTTACAGATTCTATGTCTAATAATACTTTCAAGCAGTTTATTCAGAACAGATGTTAAGCTAACTGGCCTATAATTTCCCAGAAGCCCCTTGGATCCCTTTTTAAAAATCGGTGCTACATTGGCCATTCTCCAATTCTCTGGTACAAGGATTAGGGACACATTAAATATTTTGGTAAGAAGGTCAGCGATTTCTTGACTGGATGACTTGCTGACTTTCAGTTTGTCAATAAGGTTGAGAATTTCATCTTTTGCCACCACTATATGCCTTAATTCTTCAGATAGTATATCCCTTCCCAAATACATAAGCTCAGGAACAGGTAACTGGTCTTCATCCTCTGGATGTGAAGACTGATGAAAATAATTCATGCAGTTTCTCTGTAAGCAATTCATCCCCAGTGCTCCTTTAATTCCATTATCATCCGATGGTCCAACTGCTTTCTTTTGATGCATTTAAAGAATTGTTAGCCTTGAAATTGTTTGTGATGTGCTCCTCAAACTGTTCCCTTGCTTCTTGGATGATCTGTCTGCATCTCCCTTGTTCAAGCTTGAGGTCCCATGTGTTTTTTTTAATCTGGGAAAGACTTCCAATTTTTGAAGGAACCACTTCTCCCTAATACCTTCGATGACTCTATGCATCAACCATGCTGGTGATTTCCTGGCCTTTGTGTTAACTTTTCCCACTTGCAGTATGTTTATTATCTGTGCCTCTATTATAGTGTTTTTCAGAAATCCCAAGCACTTTGAAGTTATTTAAACTTCTTGATCTTCCTGTTCAGCTTCTTTACCAGTTCCCTCATTTTTGAGAAGTTTCCTCTTTTGAAGTGAAACACAACTGTGAAACACAACTGTGAAGTGAAACACAACTGTGTTTGACCTCTTTGGCAGTCTTATACCTAACTGCATTTAAATCTGATATCAGCATGGTTACTGTTACTAATGGCTCAACAACATTTACATCAGCCTTCTCCAACCTTGTGCCTTCCAGACAAGTTTGAACTGCAACACCAAGAATTCTGAGAGTTGTGATCCAAATGCCTCTGAAGGCCATCAGGTTAAAGAAGGCCAATTTATATCTTGTACTATGTCCTGGGCAACCCTTCCTAGGACTAAATCCAGGATTGCCTTCCTTCTGGTTGGTTCCATGACAAACAGCTCCAGGGCACAGCCATTTATAACACTGAGAAATTTAACATCCTTCTTAAATCTGAAACATGCATTAATCCAACCAACATGTGAGTACTTGAACTCCCCTATTATTACACTACTAGCTTTGTTGGAGACCTCCCTGTGTTCATTTCCCTTCTCCAGATCACCCTGAGCATTCTGATCTCTGGAATGATAGCATACTCCTATGACTAAGGAGTTTTGGAGCCAGGAATTTTCACCCATATTTCTTCTGTGGTGGTATCTTCACATTTTAGTTTATCAAGTCTCTAGACTCTATGTCTTCCTTAACTTAGGAGGCAACACCTTCTTCCGTATGCCCTCTCCTGTCTTTCCTGTACAGTTTATTTCCAGAGTTTATCTCCACTCCAGCTCTTCCATTTTGGACCTAAGGCTTCTAGTATTTGCATAGAAACACCTAAGCACAGTGTGCTCCTCCAGTCATGTGCAACTATTGCTCTGGCACTTTATCCTCTCCAGCTGTTTACCATGGCATACCATAATCTCATTGCCTATATCCTCCCCTCCTATACTTTGACAATCTGAAACTTATTCCCCTTCATCCACTAGACAAGATTGGACCCAAACCAGATGCTTCCCAGCTTCTGTTGGCTTTCCCTTTGAGGTTCTAATGTGGCGGAAAGAACGAAACAATCCTGAGTAGATTTACTTTTACAACACACTTGCCAACACAGCTTTTTCTGTTTCAGGAAACTGGGATTGATGTTCCAGGAATTAGGACTCACAATAGCCCATACCTATTACCTTCCATTCTCCCTGTACATGGCTGTCAACCTAGTTAAAGTGCATTCTCCCAATATGTTTCCTGTGCCCCTCTATTCACCAAACAGAGTTCCTGTTTTCTCATACCAATTCCATTTTGGGAAAAATCATTTGGATATTGTTTTAAATGTTAGTGTGCACATGATTCATTCTTTGTCCTTCCTTCATGTTTTTTTGGAAACTAGAGAGCCCCCTTGTAGTATAACCTTTCTTTCAGAAGCTCATGGTGATATCCTTCCTATTCTGTCCTCACAACAGCCCTGCAATATAGACAGAGATAGACTGGCTGGCTCAAGATGACCCAGTAAGCTTCTCCTGGTCTAGTCCAATATTCGAACCCAGCCAGTCTCCATTTTGCCAGTTCCTGCACCTGCCATTCTGCTGCCACCACTTTTTCCTCCCTGGAGCTCTCAGCCTGGGGAGGACCTTTCCATAGATCCGAATGAGTGTCAACCCTGATCAATACTAATTACAACATAATTTTGCCTTTCATCAACTTCGATGGACACCACTAAGCCCACAGCAAGAAGAAACTGCTACTTTCAGCTGGACCTTGGGATGCTGTGGCTGCACCACCCTTTGTGAAGGGCACGGTGCGCAACAGCTCTCACGTGAACAGGAGCTGTCTAAATGCCATATGCCAAAATGCAAAGTGAAGGCTAAAGGTGCTGCCGCAGTTTAATCAAGCGGAGAAGCGTGGCTCTTGTGCAACCCCAACGACTCCGGACTAGCAATGCTGCTCGGCGGAGGAAGCGGCGGCGCCGCGGAGGATGCTGCTCCATTCACTCGCGGAGCCAAGCGACGGGGCGCTCCTCCTCTCTCGGTCAGCCTGGCAGCACGTGCTCCGCGCCCGCGCCTCTGTTTGGTACGCTGTTGTTTCGGGTGACCTCGGCTGGCGTGATGGCCAACTGGGGAAAGATCGACGGACTTCGCCCTGCTTGGCCAGACGTGGGTTCAGCGAGGACGGACTCCGGGGGCGAAGGGGCGTTTGCTTGCGCGCACGCGCGACCCCCCACCTGCCTGCCAGCCAGCTTAAGTTTCAGCTCCTCGCCGAAGGGCTCCGTTATATAAAGCCCGTCCTGGGAACTAGGCGTGGGAAGTGAGAACTTTCTGGCTGCTGACGAGCGAGCGAGGAGTTCAGCTGATAGTTGCGCTCCATACAGCCGAGGTTTGTTTTCCTCCACTGCGAAGCGTGAAGTGCTCCAGTCCTTGTTTCAGGAAGAAAACGCAAACCACACGCAAAAGGACTCTGGTTTGTGGAAAGGGTTCTGTGCAGCTCATCCACGGGCTCATCCAGGTAAGGTGGACCACTCTTCTTCAGTCTGTCCTCCGCGTCCCCTCTTGTGATGCGCTGTGGAAGGCTGCTCAAACTTTTGGCTTTCCAGAGTTTGTTTTCCGCTAAGTGGGGCTATCGTGATTGACTGGCTTAAAGTCTTTTGTCTACTGCCTTTGGTTTTAAAATAGTATTATGTGTGCTTGTTCATTTGAGAAGTGTCTTGCCTGTTTTTCATTTTAAATAACCCCAGGGTAGGTAACACACAATAAAACACAGTGAAATAATGTGGCATGGGCCACAATCAGCCTCAAGCTGGTTTTCAAAGATTTAGCCCTTTCAAAGATTTAGCCTAAATGCCAGTGAGGTTTTATGCTTGTCCCTCTGCATTATGTCTTAAAACTGAAAGTGGGGGGGGGGGCGCTTTGAGTTTTTGTGCTGTTAAAGCTTTTGCAGCAAAACTTATTATGCTGTTATAAATTGACAGTGGAGTTCTTCAGCAAACTTTGCCTTGATTGGAAGACAATCAAGTGGAAAGACATAACTGCAATGAATTGTCTCTGACTTGAGAAATAATTTTGTAAAGACAGAGCAGCATACCTGCCAAAGTTAGAGCTTAATGCAAATTGCCATACAGAAAGCCTTGGTTCCAGTTTGCGATATTTTCTGGTAGTAGGTGAGAAGGAACACCTTTGCCTGAGACCCTGAGGAGCAGCACTGGTCTAAATGGATGGGCAAGTGATCTGAGTTACTGTCAGGCATCTTCTGTTCCTAAGAATTTCCTGACCATCTTAAAAAAATGCCCACCCCAGCTTGCAAGACCATCAGGACTTTGGGTATTTGTGAGATGGAACCATAATGATCCATATAAATGTCTTTTGTTTCTTATAGGATCTACAGACTTTAAGGTCTAGAATGACACAATGGAAGCCTGGAATACAATTCTAGGTTATGTGGAGATCTGTATGCTGGTGTACACTGTGGCTCAGAAAACTAACACAGAGTTTTCCTGTTTCCTCTTGACCTGCAGGTGCCCCTACATAATCCTTGTCTTTTGTTACTGGCGTTGCAATGGCGGCTGTGCCTTCAGCGGGCTCTCTTCTAGCCAAAAATCAGTACTACCGAAGTAAGTTTCTTGCCTCAAAATTGCATGTGCTTTTCTTATGCTCTGGTGATGACTGACAGGACCACAAAATCTATGTGTTTCTGTAGAAAAGAGAACAGAATGCATAGCATATATCCTGTGAAAGGTTTGAGCATTTATGGCCATGGGTCACCTTAGATCTAAAACCATTGCAAGGAAAAAAGTGTCCTCTTCATTTCTTCAGTTTCAATCACACATGTTGTCAGTTCAAAACACTGATGTACAATCTGGCAGCTTTGCAGATAAAATATTTATTTCTGCTATTTAGTATGAACTTGTCTACATAGCTCATGAGAAATACTGCCCTGAATGTAACATCCTCACACACAGTTCTTCCAAGCAGCTGCCTGGGTCATGTACCCCTAAATCCAGCTCCATTTGCCTGGATTCCTGAGAGAGTAATGTTAATCTTGAAACGATTATCCTCATCTGTTCTTTGACTATATTTGAATTGTATTACATTCCATCTTAATTTTGCATCTTTCCTTCCCTGAAATAGGAATTATCATCTGATAATACAAAAAACAGAAGGACAAGGCCCTGGAAACATGTTAGCCAACCATGCCTTATACTTTTAGAAGTGCCTCATTTATCTTGTTGTGACATGTACAGTACTGAACTAGTTGCCTTAAGGAAAGTTTGAGCCACAAACACTGCTGTATTCCATGTTCAGTGCAAAGATATTTCCAAATGTAACGTAAGGTTATTTTTGACCCACAGCCCAGCTGAATTCTGACTGCAGTGTTTCTTCAAGCAGTTCATCTTGTTGTTCTGAACCCATAACCTCAGAGCAGGATAAACCCCTTCATGGTATTGTGACTCTCTTAAAGTTATTAGTTATAATCCAGAAAAACTTGAACATATTAATGGGTATCACTTGTACCACTTAATTTTCATACATTGTTAGTGAAAGATTAATTCATTGCTCTTGATGATGTAGTCCAAAACTGTAGCACTCTGTTCCTTTCTACGGCCTTCTGGCTTTTGCTGCCATGACAGAAGTAGAATGGGAGCCTGGGCTTACAGCATGTACTTCCATCCATTGCCAGCAATGGGAAGAAAGCATTTAGACATCTGTTTGTTTCCCAGCTATGGGCCCATGATTGGAGTGGGCGGGGGGTGCTTTGGATCCCTTTGGATCCCTTCACTCTTTCCCCACCTACCAGCATACCTCCGAAATTCACATTCTCCCACTCCTCATTGGAATACTGACTTTGCAGAGAGAACAATGGCATGAACCCCTGGAGTGCTGTGTAGGAACAATAGAACTATCCTCTTAAGCAAACCTTGGTTTCCGCTTTGTTAAAATTAATAACCTCTTCATGGCTTTATTGTGTAGCTATTTATTGACACTGTCCATATACATTTCTAGGTTTTCCTGAAGTGTTTGAAAGATGCTGGTGGATAAAAAGTTTTTTCCACTGTGAATCAATGCCTCAGGATGTAGGCAGGAAAATCTTATCAGCCAGTAGGTAAGACTTGCCTTAAAATTCCTTTGGTTTAGGGGATTTTCATGTTAATATGACTGCTTTATAGTAAAACAAAGATTGCACTGATTATTCTGATGCTAAGTTTAGCTGTGTTTTAACATACAATGGGTTGGATCTAGAATAGCATTGAGCACAGTTATTCATGCTGGAGGAATGGTATGATGACAATCTTTTGATTCCTCCTTTCTCATATGCCTTAGGAAAACATGATCTGGTAGGGTCAGCAACCTTCTTGAGTAGCATGAAAAGGCAATTCAGGGGAAAGGAATAGGCAAAGATGATTTCTGTGCGCCTTTTTCTTGGTGGGGAACATCTGCCGAATCATAGTAACTCTTCTAAGCATGCATAATGAATTTGGATCCAGCTCCATAGGTTGGAAATAATACCTGTTGAAATCAGTAGGACTGACTTTGAACTACATACACAGATTTTCTGGGAATTGCACCCATACCATGCTTGTAATGGACATCCTGGAACTCCAGTTGCTGCTTCCACTATTACTTAGTTTGCAACCATTTACTGTTGCATCAAATTGCTGTTCAGGTACCGCCAGCATTGCTGTAGGATAAATGCTCTGAGAACTTCATTTTGCAGATTTTCTGTGTGTACCATAGTATTATCAGTTTGCAAAAACAAATTTGTTCTATACTGTGTCAAAGCAGTATTACAAATAACATTTAAAAACACAGTAAGATTAACGTTCATTTTCAGTTATTATGCTATTTAATAACAAGAATAATTAACTACTTTCAGTAAAGCTTTTAGGTCCAGTGTCACCTCCTTATTGGTTGAGGAATATTTTCCTCAACTGGTCTGCAACGATAGGTTGTCTTGCAATTTTGGGAAAAAAAGCGGGGGGGGGGGAGAATTCCAGACAATAATCTATGTTGTCAAACTGCAAAATGAAGTTAAAGATTCAAGAATTTGGAAATCATATATTACTTTAGATTAATTTGTTGTATTTGTTATAAAAACTTGCCTGCAATTGATCTTTTAAAAATTCTTGATTTTTAAAAAATTTCTTGACAGTGCTAACAGCTGACCTGGATATTAGTATGAGGGTTCTACAGTGGCACTGGACATAGACTCATTTCTTGTGTGAAGAAAGACTGCTTGAAACTTCAGTGGCAAGAGAAATGCAGTTTTCCAAATGCAATTTTTTTCTCCCATAGCTTATTTGTAAGGCAATCAGCAATTCAACTTTCCTTGTATGTTACAGAGTTCTTGATAGCAAACAGGTATTCTACATTTCATCATAACTCTTGTATATCATTGGAAGAACTGTGAATGAAAAGTCTTGCTGTAATGGAGGGGATGCTAATTAACCAGTGTTTTCCTTTGCTAAATTAAAACAAAAACAAAAACTTCCGTTGACTGAGACAAAAGCTTTATGCTGCTGTAACATTAAGTACAATGGTTCATTCTTTAGCAGTAAAATAAACCCATTTTCCCATAGTTTTAAGATTTAGAAAGTTATATTAGCTTCATACCTGTAATTAAACTAAATGTGTTCATAGATGTTTTTAAATTATGTTAAAATTCTAAATAGAGATGTATAGACTATATGCCAAAGTTTGGAAGGAACCTTGCTAAAGTTTTATATATGCAAGACTCCAATGAAGAAAGAATTGTATGTAAGCCCCAATCTTCAACGTATTTCAGGGAAGTGGATTCAATTGATTTCACTGGAACTTTCTTCCACATGGCTGTAACTTGCACCAGTATTGACAGCAGATATGTGGAATGCAATTTATACATCTTGCATTTTATACTGAAGGTAATTTCAGAGGTCTGTGCGAATGTACTTGATTTTTACTTGATATTTGCTTTAAAAGCAGAAAAGAACAGGACTTGTTCTCTCTCTCTGACTTGTTTACTTAGTGAATGGAAGAACTTCCACTTCCAATTTTAACTCTAAAGAATTCAATCACAAAACAAAATATCTGGTTATTATAAAGATCCAAGTCTTTGTAATTAATTTCATCATTTGATATTTCCTTTTCATTAGGAGGTATTACTTATACCAAGATGATTGCTCATTTACATACAGATTTGTAGTACCCTGTGTGCTCATAGTGTTGTAATAGTCTTGCTTTATCATTAAGCTATTTAGCATGCCTAGAGCCACACAGTATTTAAACAGAGAATCCAATGGGAGAAAATGAATGCAGGGTAAATTACAGTGGAGAATACCTAAAGTTCATGAAGGGAAACAAATGGTTAGTTTTGCTTTGTGGCCTTACAGTTTATTCATCATTTTCTTTGTAAAAATTATATAGTATTTTCAAAGCAATGTCTTAATGTACAGAATTAACTATTTTTACTACTTTTTTACTAATAAAGCTTGACAAATATGTCTTCTGATTGTTTATTCCATTCTTATTGCTCATAAATATTCACAATAAATATGGATTTTTTTGGGTGGGGAAATTGGATTTGGGGGCAAATTTGAGCAGAAATGCAATTGCTAGGGAATAGATGAATTGCTCCTGCCTGCCCTGTGCTTCTCTACATAATTTCTCATCCTCACAGATAGTCTTTTAAAAATCTGGCTTAAGAAAACCCTTTTCCCTCCAGGCATGTTTATGCATTTTACAGTTTGCAGCAGAAATGTATAAAGATTGGTTTGTAATTCTGAATTCCTCTCCATTTCCTTAAATCAATCAATGCAATTGGTCTGATCAGTCAAAGATCACTTGGGAATATTGGGTCACATTCCACACATGTTAAAAAGCAGTACAAACTGTGACAAAGCTTCATGACGGGTGATGGATATTCTAGATGCTGATGGGATTGCATATGATATCAGGCAATCAGAAAACTTGTCATATGGAGGGACAGTTTGATCAAAAATCAAATGTAGGGCAAGAATAAAAAGCTATGGAATAACATTAATATACTGCTATATATTCCAGTATGGAGATCTCACAGCAGTGTACAATAAAAAGTTACACATTTTTTAAAAACAATCTGTAAAAGAGAATAAAACAGTGGCTGGTTTGTTCAAGAAGGCTTCCTAAAATAAGTTTTCAAGGGATGCTGAAAACAATACAACACTGTACCTGATCTCCAAAGGGAGAGTGTGCCAAGGAAATGCAGCTGTTGCACTGAAGACTCTTCCCTAGGTGAACTCTAATCAGGCCATCAGTCCAGACACCTGTGTGAAACCACCCTGATCAAACTTTCTGATGACTTCTGTGACTCCAGATTGGTAACAGAAGGCGCTCTCATGAGTATCCTGACATCAAGTTGTTTAGGGCTGAATACAATAGAAGGAAGGAAGCACAAATGTGAAGAAAGAATAAAGGACTATGGAGTAATATATGCATGAAGCTTGTACTCTTTCTTAAAGATGCTGCCTTCACAGTTTTCTGTTCATTTGCTCCATGCTGAAGGGCATCTTCAGGGTCTCTGGTCTCCTTCCTTATCTTTGTTTCACCCAGAGTTAGCTCTCCAAACAGAGTGTTTTCAAACACAACTCCCCTCTGTAATGCAGGATGCATACCCACTCCAGCTACATCAAAGCTATTTTGAATTTATGCACATTTATTTATTTCATTTCATTTTTATACTGCTCAATAGCTGAGCCTCTTGGCTCTTAAATAATCAGTTCAAAGGAATGCATTAGTTTGAATAAGGTTTTCTTAAAATAGGTGACGTCCTGGGCATTCATTTGACTAAAAAAAGCCAGAACATCATTGATTGATGTTTGGAAAGGCCTACCCTTCAGTATATATTACTGGCTAGCCTGCAACTAAAGTTTGGAATGAAGTATTGCTTGTCGCAGTCTGAGAAAGGTTAAGGACTTTTTTTTCAATTCAAAAGGCTTGCAGCAGAAGGTCCAGGCAGCTAATTTTGTAACACTTATGCCTTGTGTCAAGATATCGTATTTGAACTGCGTGCGCTTCAGCCATGGAGATAAGATCCAATTACTGGACTGTGTCCTCAGTGACTTCTGTGCTATTTTGGGTATTTGTTTCTTTTCCAAACTAGCATTCCATTTTATGATATTCCATACCTACTACCTAGGCAGCTTCAACAGTTCTGAAGGTTTGGTGGGTAATTTGAGAATGGACACTGTAACTTAGTCTAACATGTCTTACAGGGATACTGTAAAGAAATGAAAAAGGGAGCAACCTTATGTATACCATTTTTACCATTTAAATACTATTAAACAGACCATTACTACTAAATACTAAGTAGATTTTACTATTTAAATGCAAGATGATGTGAAGAAGAGGACACCTAAAAGGGAAGGCATAGGTACAGGGCAAATGGACTGGGAAGAGCTTGCTTTTTGTAATGTACTGGAAAATGAAAAGAAAAATCTAATATATTGTCAGTAACACACATTTGAAGAGAAAGACAAAAAAGGTAGAGAAGAAAGAAATGAAGAAATGCAGCAATCAGGTGAAGCAGCACCAGGTTATACTTTTCCTTTCATGAGCACATGGACTGATAAAGTCTGCAAATCTTATATAAGGTTCAGATTTATTTGTAATACTTTTGACAAGGTCAGGATACATTTGCCTTTGGGTAAGGCTTTAAGATCTGATACTAAGTATCAGATTTTAATACTTAAATATTTGGGTAAGGCTTTAAGATCTGATACTAAGTATCAGATTTTAATACCGGGTTTTAATATTTTTGTTGTATAATTGTTTTTGTTTTTCATTTTGTTTTTGTTGTGAGCTGCTCCGAGGCTTTGTTGTGATTGCAGTGGCATAAAAATGTTTTTAATAAATAAATAAGTAAGTAAGTAAATGTGTGAACATGGACAAACCTCCTTACAGCTCAGTCTTACAGATATGTTTTGTCAAGTTTAGGTGCACATTAAGTCAAATCCTAGATGCTTCTACAGCAGAAAAAGAACAGCCAGAAGTGGCAATTTGTGCAGTTTTTGTAATTCTATATTTTTTTGTGTGCGGGATTTTTTCAGTTAAGTAAAAGGATAAACTTTAGTTATCTGTAAATTAAGCTATAGCAATCACAGGGTGCCTTCATTCTACCCTAGGTATAATATTTTATGAAAACTGAAAGTTCTTATCCTCCTTCATTGAAGTTCATCACTGTGGGGCTACTTTGAGTAGCAAACCTATACCAACCCCTATGTCCCATAAAAGGCTCTTTGGCATAAACATTACACTGAAGCATCTGGAGTTCATTCATATATTTCTATATTGCCCCACAGCCAAAATTCTCTTGGTGGTTTACAACAGTCAACATGGAGTACATGCATGCATGCACACACACAAATGATAACATACTTTCCAGCTGAAAATAAATGCACCTATCATTTCATTTATATTTTAAATGAAAGAAATGCTTGAGACACTAAGGACAGAATCTTATGTGTGCTCAGACAGAAGAAAAGTCTAAGAAACTCTTAGATTTGTATACTCCCTAAGAAGACTCCCAGAATTTTTTAATGAGGTTGTTTTTGGCTAATGCTTATTGTATTGGCTGAAAGGGATGCTTGATAAGTTGTTCAGACATAAGTTAGCAACAAAACAAAACAAACCACAAGATGTTTTGGACAAGACAAGATGGACAAGATCCTCTACAAACCATGAATGTGTCCTGTTTCTTGTTACTTTATTCAACTGAAATAGTCAAGGACCAATGAAAGTGTATGGGTACAGAACACAGGATAATGGAACATGACATATGTAAAATCAAGTATTAACACTTTTGGGAGGAGAACAAGTATCTTGAAATGGGTTGACCATATTCTCATACAGAAGCACTGAGAAGCAGAATGCATGCATGTGTGTTAGTGAACTGGGGCTCTCAGTAGCCAGATTCTCACACCTTAACAGTTTTTGCTTTTAACACTGAATTTCTGCCAAGGTTTCACAGACACAGCTGTGGGGAGTTTCTTTCTTACATTCCCATCTTGGCTGCAGTGCATCTTGTAACCGACCAGTTGGTCACCTAACTCCAAAGACTAGTTCCTTCCCACCAAGCCTTATAGAACTCTCACCTCAGACCATAGCCCTCCATCTGAGCAGCTGGAAGACAACCCCTGCTCTGGGGGCCCTACTTGAAGAACTTGACCTCTTGCCTGCTGCAGACTGTGCTGTTCATCTTTGTGCCCATAGAGCTGTTAACCTGGTCACTTGGGACCTGATTGTCTTCTGGCCTGCTTAGGTCTAACAGTCCCTCTGTTAGATGAAAGCTGTAACATCAAGAAAGAACAGATATACTTCATTCTTTTCCTGCCCAACAGTGGCTCCAACTCCAGCTCTTCCCACTGCTCATGGCAGATAACTCCTGAGAAGTTATTATCACTGAACCTCATCATACCACTGGGACTAAAGAATGTTTTATTTTATCACAGATGAAAATCACATGTGGACACTATAGTGGTTTTCTCTCTATCCTTTGCAGAAATTTCCATGGCTTAGAATTATTCCCACCAGTTGCATCAGAAGGAGTGACTCAGCTAAAGCAGAGTATATAGGCAATCAGTGGGAAACAATTTAACCAATGTAAACACAGCTACCCCTCTTCCCCACAAATTAGAAGCTAGATTATGTTACCCAAGCCAGTTATGCATCTGTTGCAAGACTAAGGCCATGCCTTTCTATAATTAGCAATCAATTGGCTCTAGATTTGTGTCAAGGGTGACGATCAAGGGTGGACTGATCATTCTGTTACAGGGCTCTTTCATGGTTTGTTTATAAAACTGTGTCCACCTGGTAGTGTTATTCAAATGTATGCTCATGCACTGTATGAACTGTACTGCACTGGAATGGCTTCCTTGTCACTGGGTGCACACATGAAGGGGTTCACTGAGGACTGCTAAATGATGCATCCCTTTTGGGCTGATTCCATTCCCCTAAAACTCAGGGATATCTATACATGAACAGGGGGTGCTTTCCATACTGCCTACCAACTCTACAATTTTCTGCTCCAAGCTGGCACCAAATACACTGAATTGCCACGGAGTCCTTTCAAAACTCCTAGGTCAATCTATTCTGGCTGGTAACAGGTTCATAGTTGTAACTGATGAAGTTCTGGTTATGGATCTACCATTTTCTTTCTTTGGCTTTGTGGATGAGAATCTGGTTGGCCAGTCTTTACCATATATTCCCCCTCTTCTGTTTTTGTACGTTTATCAGGAATGCCCTTGACACCCATGTTAACACCTTTTTATAGTAATAACCAAGGATTAAGTCAAATTGTAGTTACAAAATTGATAGAATTAACAGTAATTATTTCCTTGTTGTCTAATTTCCTGCACTTAGCACTATATGTAATTTTTGTGTAAGCTCCCTTGGTATCTTTGTCTTTCCTTTTCATGTTACCTTTTTCTTTATTTTTTTTCCTTTTTATCTATAAAAACAACAGTAATAAAAGAATACTTGCACCCCCACTCCCCCCACACTATTGTGTGCCTTTATTTTTGTTTTTCTGCTGCTATGGGTGATCCTGACTAAACATGTAAAACTACCAGTTTTAGTTTCACTAGAAGCTCAGATTATTATTTTTGCATTATTTATTCTCACATGGAAAGGCTCTGCCAATTATTTTAGATCATATGGTGAAGTTGCATCCAGCTCCTGGCAGATTCCTGGCAGCTGCCTGTAGAAATTTGAGTTGAAAACAAAGCTGTGCAGCTACAGGTGATTGTTGTTGGAGTGCTTTGCTGTTGCAGAATCAATGACAATTGTAAGCCCCACAGAGTGGCAGTAACTTTTGGCAATACCACTGGTAATGCTGAAGCTTCCCAGGAGTTATCATGAACTTTAGCAGAACCTCATTTTTTAAGGCAGTCATAAGGTCACACTAGATACTTTCTAGTATCACTACCCTTATGATAACATTGAGAGCTTCCCATGAATCAGCAGCTCCACATGTTCTAGAATGATGCCCTTCATCTTGGATCCATCAATGCACACTCTATGGAGAGTAGCTACAGAGACTGGAGGAGTCCCTTTAGCAGTGAAAGAGAGCTGTGAAGCCATCAGGATGTGCAGTTCTAGTACAGGGATGCTGAACCTCAAACCTACAGGCCAGGTAAGTGCTCACCTTTCGTCTGAATCCAACTGTCTGAAGCTTCTTTCAATGGTCACAGTCATGGGCAGCCCTATCTACCATAAGGAAAATTGAGGCAGTCACCATGGAAGTTTGAACTAGAACCCAGTTTGAATACACTGTCCACTGACATTAGTGCCACCAGCCTCCAGTGATAAACTTTTCACTTACAAGCACTGTGCTTTGAGGAGAGATGGAGAAAGAACTTATCAGAGGCACCTCCTTTGTTTTCAGTGAATCTTGCGACTGTGAGTATGGTGACTGGTTCAAGAATTTCAGGAATAGCTTGGGAAAGTAGAAGAAAACAAGACTGAAAATTCACTCATCATAGAAACATAGAAACAGAGCGAGTCAGAAGGGGCCTCCCGGGCCATCTAGTCTGACCTCCGGCACCAGCCGGCTCCGCTCATGACATGCCCACCATGTGCATGTCCAGCCTGTCTTTGAACACCCTCACCGATGGGGCCTCAACAACCTCCCGTGGAAGCCCATTCCACGCCCTCGGGGTCCTAACTGTCAGGAAGTGCTTCCTGGCATCCAAATTGAACCTTGGCTCCCTGAGCTTTGCTCCATTGGAGCGTGTCCTGCCTTCCTCTGTAGGGGAGAACAGGCCTCTCCCCATCTCCATGTGACACCCCCTCACATACCTGTATGTTGCCAACATATCCCCTCTGAGTCTCCTCTTCTCCAAGCTGAAGAGACCCAGTTCCCTCAGTCTTGCCTCATACGGCATCCCCTGCAAACCAGCCACCATCCTTGTGGCCCTACGTTGCACTGACTCCAACCTGGCTATATCCTTTCTGTAATGAGGGGGCCAAAACTGAACACAATACTCCAGTTGCGGGTGCACCAGAGTCGTGTAGAGTGGTAGTAATACCTCTCTTGATCTAGAAGCCACACTTCTGGCTATGCAACCAAGGGTGGCATTCGCCCTCTTGACCACCGCATCACACTGCTGACTCATGTTTAGCCTGCGGTCAACCAGTACCCCGAGGTCCCTTTCACAAGTGCTGTTCTCCAGCCACTTGTCACCTAACCTGTACTTATGACAGCTATTCCTATGCCCCAAGTGCAAGACCTTGCACTTCTCCACATTGAACGCCATCCTGTTGTCTCCTGCCCACTTCCATAGTCTGTCCAGATCCTTTTGGATCTGGTGTATTTGCTCCTCAGTTGTGGCCACGGCTCCAGTTTTAGTGTCGTCTGCGAATTTGATCAGCAGACTGTTCACCCCTTCTTCCATGTCGTTAATGAAAAGATTAAACAGGATCGGCCCCAGGACAGAGCCCTGGGGGACCCCGCTTGTCACTGGCTGCCATCCTGACGATTCCCCGCTAATGGTTCCCTTCTGCTTTTGGTCAGTCAACCATGCCCTAATCCACCGGACAGTGCTTTGGTGTATCCCAAAACTCCTCAGTTTCCCCACCAGGATATCATGGGGCACTTTGTCAAAGGCCTTGCTGAAATCCAGGTATACCACATCCACTGCATCCCCTCCATCTAGCCATCTTGAAACCTTGTCATAGAATTCCACAAGGTTTAACATGTTTGAGTGTGATTGAAGTAGACCTTGTGCATATAGGATAGCATTCTAAAGTCTCAGGAGACAATAGGGAATTATCATTGGAGTTGTTTATGAAATCATAAAATGACCTGCAATCAGTTTTACTGGGATTTATACAGCATATCAAAGAAAAAAAAGAATTAATTATTGACTGTCACAAATATATATCCAAGACCATGGGAACAAACTTCCATATCGAGACAGAGAAAATGTTTAGAAAAGAATTGGCAAATGCAGAGATCTAGATATGAAGCATAGAGAGGGACATATGTTCTTAATGTATATTTATTGAATATTGGCTACAGTTCAACTTGTACTAAAGTAGTAAATATGGTTGTGCTAGATTGTGTCATTCAGCCAATAAATATTGATACATACAATAATATCTTTTTGGAAAAAATCTTATAGAAACCATTTTTGCATTCAGATTATGATTTTGAACTGAGGCAGTATTTGAAAAGGGAATTTCAAATAAATGCATTTATCATACTGGATTATATTAATAATAAATTCAGATTTGGTTTTATCATAAAACATCAAATATTTAAGCATTTGATTATTTCTCTAAAAATGAAGTGAACAGATAACAGGAAAATCTGATGCACTAGCACAAACTTAGAATCTCAGTGAAAGAGAAAGAAGTTGCCAAGGCATGCAATAAGATGTTTTATGCCTCTTGACCTAGCGAAAAAAATACTGTTCTCCCTCTACATACAGTTCAAGAAGCAGGGGGCATGCTTCCCATTTCAAAAGTATGTGCACTGTTGTAGTGGAATAGTCTAGAAGTTTATTGTAATCACAAGGAGACAGTGGTATATGACCATTTTGTCTTTGTTTCTGAGCTTTCTCTGTATAGTCATCCTTGTTCTTTATTTCTTCTACACTGGGGTCTGGGTTTGTTCTCTATTGGTGTTCCTCACTGTCTGGCATCTAATACCAATGACATTTAGAGTTTCCTGTAAGAAACTTCTTAATTTTGTTGTTAAATAGTCTTTGCAGTAATCTCAATGTCAGATGAGACCAAGGAAGATCATTCAGTTAGCTGCTGGCCATACTTCATACTTGAAACTCATTGTTGGGTGAGTTTGAACTAGTTTTGGTCTGGGAACCAGATGGCTCTGGGCAGTACCTTAGCCAACCTGAATTTGTTATTACCAGATGGGCCTGGCCAATGGGAATGTTCAAGATGTAGAGAAAGTTTTCTTTTAAGATTCTTTCCCAATTAAAGTATATCACTATTGAGAGAGAAGTGATTATGGTGAAAAAACCTAGTTTAGGGAATCTCGGCAAGAGCAGAATTTTGATATGGATTTAGCTACAGAAGGTCCATCTGCTTTTATTTCTTTGAGGAGTACTTGATAACAGAAGGAACTGTACTTTGTACCTAACCTGTCTTTATAATCTCTTTGTTTAGTCAGCCAATAGAGTTTATAAAAAAAAACAGTCTGCAACTCTGAGCATGCCCCAGCTATGCTAGGGTTGTAGAAGTTTTATTTTCCTCCTGTCTAAGCATACATAGCATGGCACTAGATAAACATATTATACCTATGAAAACATCTGTATCTATGGCTTGAGGATCTTTAAACTCCTCTGGATGGAACTTATCTAGCTTTTCCTCTTCCATAAGATGTTCAAAAATGATTTTTGGAAGGCTTTGAGAACATTGATGGTTTCTTTCTTTCTGAAGTGGTTTCAAGCACTGTGGATAAATGATTGGCAGTTGATGCCTTTATTTTATAATTTTATTATTTGTTTTGTTTTATTTCATTTTATTATTTAATTGCATTATTTCATGTCATTTTTATTTTTTATTTTTTGCATTATGGCTACTTGATCCTATTTGTTGCTGTTGTTGCTGTTGTTAGTTGGGAAGCTGTGTCCGACCCATCGCGACCCCATGGACAACATTCCTCCAGGCCTTCCTGTCCTCCAGTATCCCCCGGAGCCCACTTAAGCTCACACCAACTGCTTCAGTGACTCCATCCAGCCACCTCATCCACTGCCTTCCCCTTCTTCTTTTGCCATCTATTGTTCCCAGCATTAGGGTTTTCTCCAGGGAGTCCTTCCTTCTCATTAGGTGGCCAAAGAATTTGAGTTTCATCTTCAGTATCTGGCCTTCTAAAGAGCAGTCAGGGTTGATCTCCTTTAGAACTGACCAGTTTGATCACCTTGCGGTCCATGGGACTCCCAGGAGTCTTCTCCAGCACCACAATTCAAAGACCTCAATCCTTCGGTACTCAGCCTTCCATATGGTCCAGCTTTCACAGCCATACATTGCAACTGGGAAAACCATAGCCTTGACTATACACACTTTTGTTGGCAGGGTGATGTCTCTGCTTTTTAGTATGCTATCTAGATTTGCCATAGCTTTTCTCCGCAGGAGCAAGCATCTTTTAATTTCTTGGGTGCAGTCCCCAACTGTGGTGATCTTGGAGCCCAGGAAAAAATAAATAAATATGTCACTACCAATAAAATCTGTCACTACCTCCATTTCTTCCCCATCTATTTGCCAGGAAGTGAGAGGACCGGATGCCATGATCTTAGTTTTCTTAATGTTGAGTTTCAAGCCAACTTTTGCGCTCTCCTTCTTCACCAAGTTCACCTTCAACTAAGATGCTCTTTAGTTCCTCTTCACTTTCTGCCATGAGAGTGGTATCATCTGCATATCTGAGGTTGTTGATATTTCTCCCAGAAATCTTAATTCCAACTGGTGATTCATCTAGCCCCACCTTTCTCATGATGTGCTCTGCTTATAAGTTAAATAGCCAGGGCAACAGCATACAGCCTTGCCAAACTCCTTTCTCAATTTTGAACCAATCAGTTGTTCTGTGTCCAGTTCTCACTGTTGCTTCTTGACCTGCATATAGGTTTCTCAAGAGACAAATAAGATGGTCTGGTACTCCCATCTCTTTAAGAACTTGCCACAATTTGTTGTGATCCACACACACAACGTAGTCAATGAAGCAGAAGTGGATGTTTTTCTGGAACTCCCTAGCTTTCTCCATGATCCAGCATATGTTGGCAATTTGATCTCTTGTTCCTCTGGCTCTTTGAAATCCTGCCTGTACTTCTGGTAGTTCTCGGTCCACATACTGCTGGAGCCTAGCTTGTAGGATTTTGAGCATCACTTTGCTGGCATGTGAAATGAGTACAATGGTGCAGTAGTTTGAACATTCTTTGGCATTGCCCTTCTTGGGGATCGGAATGTAAACTGACATTTTCCAATCCTGTGGCCACTGTTGAGTTTTCCAAGTTTGCTGGCATATTGAGTGTAGCACTTTAACTGCATCGTCTTTCAGGATTTTGAATAGCTCAGCTGGAATGCTGTCACCTCCACTAGCTTTGTTGTTGCTCAGACTTCCTAAGGCCCATTTGACTTCACATTCCAGGATGTCTGGCTCGAGGTCAGTGACCACCCCATCGTGGTTACCAGGGATGTCAAGCTCTTTCTTGTATAGTTCTTCTGTGTAATCTTGCCACTTCTTCTTAATCTCTTCTGCCTCTGTTAGGTCCCTGCCATTTTGGTCCTTTATCATGCCCATCTTTGCATGAAATGTTCCCTTCATATCTCCAATTTTCTTGAAGAGATCTCTGGTCCTCCCTATTCTATTGTTTTCTTCTATTTCTTTGCACTGTTCATTTAAGAAGGCATTCTTATCTCTTCTAGCTATTCTCTGGAATTCTGCATTCAATTGGGTGTATCTTTCTCTTTCTCCCTTGCCTTTTGCTTCCCTTCTTTCCTCAGCTATTTGTAAAGCTTCCTCAGACAGCCATTTTGCTTTCTTGCATTTCTTTTTCTTTGGGATGGTTTTAGTTTTGCTCCTGGGGAGGAAAGCTATGACAAAGCCATGACAGTTTTAGTTGCTACCTCTTGTACGATCCCGAAGGATTCCTGAATGCTCTGGGGGAGTTTCCGGCTGACAGGGCTGGTGATCCTGTTGATGCCCTGGCAAAACTGTGGAATAAGGAGATGGCCAGGGCTATCGACTCGATTGCTCCCAAGCATCCTCTTCCGTCTAACTGAGCCCGTGCATCTCCATGGTATACATTCGAACTACGGACGATGAAGCAGGCTGGGAGACGACTAGAGGACAGGTGGAGGAGATCACGACAGGAGAGCTCCGCCGGACGGCATTGTGAGGAGGCAATGGAAACACAGAAAAATTTCTTCTTCGCCATCCTTACCGCCACAGCATAGGTGCTGTAGTGCACACACAAGTGTGTTCGGTCAGATACCTGTCGAACGGATACCAGATACCGTATTTCGAATGGATACCATGGAGATGCATGGGCTCGGCTAGACAGAAGAGGACGTTTGGGAGCAATCGAGTCGATAGCCCTGGCCATCTCCACATTCCACAATTTTGACAGGGCATCAACAGGATCACCAGGCCTGTCAGCTGGAAACTCCCCCAGAGTATTCAGGAATCCTTCAGAATCCATCCTGCTCCAAGGGCAAGAGGTAGCAACTAAAGATCACGACAGGTATCTGACCGAACACACTTGTGTGCGCATTATTGCGCCTATGCTGTGGTGGTGAGGATGACGAAGAAGAAATTCTTCTGTGTTTCCATTGCCTCCTCACAATGCCGTCCAGTGGAGTTCTTCTGAGTGGTTCAGGGCCTAGTCCATCCAGGCCCTAAGAAAGATCTGGTGCCGCCCTCGGAAGCCCACTGTGACGAGTTTGCCACGCATTTTCGGGAGAAACTCATTCAGATACGCTGCGAGCTTGACTCCACTTTAATAGCAGATTCTACTGTGGAGCTACCTTTGACACCGTCTGGTCCTTGCTTAATGGATGAATTTCAGTTGTTGCGGCCTGATGATGTGGACAAGGTGCTTGAACGAATATGCCCTACCACTTGCGTACTAGACCCATGCCCTTCTTGGCTACTAAAGACAGCCAAGGACGGGATTGGACCCTGGATCCGGGAGGTGGTCAACGCCTCTTTAAGAGACGGCCGGGTGCCTGCACTTCTAAAGGAGGCGGTAGTCCAGCCAGTCCTAAAGAAAGCAACCCTGGATCCAGAGGTGGCCGCCAATTATAGACCAGTGGCCAACATCCCTTTCCTGGGCAAGGTACTAGAGCGTGTGGTGGCGGGACAACTTCAAGCACTCTTGGAGGAAACGGATTATCTGGACCCATTTCAGTCCGGCTTCAGACCCGGGTACGGCACTGAATCTGCCTTGGTCGCCCTGTACGATGACCTGTGCAGGGAGAGAGACAGGGTTAGTGCGTCCCTGTTGGTTCTCCTGGACCTCTCAGTGGCTTTCGATACCATCGACCATGGTATCCTTCTGGATAGGCTCATGGAACTGGGAGTGGGAGGCACCGCTTGGTGGTGGTTCCGCTCCTATCTCAACGGCTGATATCAGAAGGTTGTGCTGGGGGACTATGGCTCTGCCATTTTGTCCCCCATGCTATTTAACATCTACATGAAACCGTTGGGAGAGGTCATCAGGAGGTGTGGGCTGAGGAATCATCAGTACGCTGATGATACCCAGCTCTACCTCTCATTTTCTACCGATCCAGGTGAGGCGGTGGCTGTGCTGAACCGGTGCCTGGCCGAGGTAATGGGCTGGATGAGGGCCAATAAACTGAAGCTCAATCCAGACAAGACGGAGGTCCTGCTGGTGGGCAGTTCGGGTCCTGGAGTAGGGGATTTGGGCCTTGTCCTGGATGGGGTTGCACTCCCTCTAAAGGACAAGGTCCGCAGCTTGGGGGTACTCCTCAACCCGGAGCTGTTGTTACAGGCCCAGGTAACGGCGGTGGTGAGGAGTGCCTTCCTACAGCTTCGATTGGTATATCAGCTGTGCCCCTTTCTGGACAATGACTGCCTGGCGACAGTGACGCACGCATTGGTGACTTCTCGTCTAGACTTCTGCAATGCCCTTTACGTGGGGCTGCCCTTGAAGACGGTCCGGATACTTCAGTTGGTGCAGAATAGAGCTGCCAGGTTGCGGACGGGGACTGGGTGTTATTCTCATAACCCCAGTCCTCCGTCAGCTTCACTGGCTCCCAATTGAAGTCCAGGCCCGATTCAAGGTTCTGGTATTGACCTACAAAGCCCTAAACAGCTTGGGACCTGGATACCTAATGGACCGCTTACGCCCTTACATGCCCTCCCGCCCTTTAAGATCGGCAACATCGGCCCTCCTCCGGGAACCCACTGTGAGGGAAATTAAGTGGGTAAGCACCCGGAGGAGGGCTTTATCGGCGGTGACGCCCCAATTATGGAATGTGCTTCCTGGAGAGGTTCGCCTGGCGCCGTCGTTATCTGTTTTTCGGCACCAGGCGAAGACCTTTTTATTCAAGTCATATTTTAATTGTTAGTTAGGTTTGTTTATAAGTTTTGCTATGTATTTATGTTGTAGTGTTTTTTTTTTAGTTGCCGAGATGCACCAAGGGGGGGAGGGATATATTGTTTATAGTTATACTTTTATAGTTTAACTGTATTTTACTTATTGTATTTTAAATTGTTGTAAGCCACCCCGAGGCTTTGGTGCGATGGGGCGGCCTATAAATGTTTTAATAAATAAATAAATAATAATAAATACTGGTGCTAAATTGTTTTTGAAATAGCTACTTCATTAACTACATTGTTTCATGCTGAAGAATGGCTGGGATACAATGTTTGAAATAAGAAAATAATATTTACCAACCTGTTTTGGTGACCCCTCTCTCTAAGAGTAAACTGAATATGCCATTTTTCACTTTGGGAAATGGAAGTAATTGTGGAGATATATACACTGTGTGTGTGTGTGTGTGTGTGTGTGTGTATGGAGAGGGAGAGAACAAGAATGCTTTTGGAAGGAAATTAAAGAGTTACTGAAGTGTTGTTTCCATTCTATTCCCTGATTGCAATTCAGGAGCTCCCAGCAGGAGGATGAACAAATGGAATGCACTTTCATCCTGATAAATCATCAGCAATTCAAACCCTGATGATTCTGTTTTTAATCAGCTGAAACTTAGCCTTAAAAAGCCCAGTCAATATATGTAAGCATAGGGTTTTTATAATGAGATGTATCAAAGAGCAGCATTCCTAAGAGCTGGTTGCCCCACTCCCCGGCCAACCTATGTTCTTTCTCAGTTTTCTGAATTCCAGTTTATGCAATGAGTTCTTCTTCTTTTACCCTTGTCAGTGTATGCAATGCATGTTTTTCATCCAGCCCTGCAGACTGTGAGTTTGTTAAAACTAAAAGTATGCAGGTAATATTTTTGGAAATGAGAATCCACCCAGAGAGTACCTGACTTGTGTCCCTTTAAAGGGCAGCATGGGGTGGGGGGGTATTTGCAGCTAGATGGGAAGGTGTCTTTCACTAACCTAGCACTGGAGGCTGTAGAGCAGAGGGTGCCTACATGGCCTTCTTTATGGAGGGCAGTCTTTTTGTTTGAAAGGCTATTGGGGGGCAGCCTTCTATTTAAAGACTGTCCAATCCAAATCCTGCTTAAACATGATGAGACATAAGGGTGGAGAACTTGGAGACCTTAACATTGTCTATCAATGCTTCATAATTGCACAGCAGACTCAGAAATTGCCCTGCTCTTCCATAAGATGTATGATGGGATATATGTTCTATTTATTTATAGGAATTATTTTCAGGTTTGTATTATTTTCAGATTTGTATCTATACATGCAAAAGCAGCATATGAAGAATTTACATGGATCTATATTGTCTTTTATCCTCCTTTTCTTGAGATGTGAAAATGGCCATCTTAACAGAACACCTTGAGGGAGTTTGAGATGGTATAGATGGTATATAACTGTTGACAAGGCAAGGGAAGATTACTTCTAGTATTTATACTAATACTATACCAAAATTTTCTTCTACATTTTAAATCAATTTAAAATAAATTTGATAGAAAAATAAATTTGATAGCAAAGGAAAGTCTTCAAAAAGAAATTCAAAGGAGGAGAAAAATTAAGCAAAATTCTCATGGGTTAGTTTCTGGACCCTTGAACCTGCTTTGCTTATGAGGTGGATGAGGAATGTACATGATTGTCTGTTCTTTTACTGTACAAACATCTCTCCAGTAGCCTGTAGCCACTTCTGCTTCCTGTGCATCCAGTAAAGCCCAGAAGGAAATATTATGTGGTCATACTTCCCATTGACCTTGTTCATATCAGGAATTTCAGGAGCCAGGGAGGCAGCAGAGCAATGCACAAATGCAAAGCAGAAGGAAAGCACACACACGTGCACAGCACCCTTGGTCACCTCACAGTACTTAGGTAAGCTCAAGCACACCTTGAAAAGAAATTCAGAATTATAAAATGGCCTGAGCATGAAACAGAAAAATAGTAACCTCTTTCAAGAAATCTTCCATATTACAGGAGAGATTTTTGCACAGCCCTAGCTCCACTTCTTCCTGAGCTAGGTATGATGCTGCCCTCTTCACACCTGCCTTCTGGAGCATGCAAACTGCGAACCAGGCTTAATTAAGAGGCATAATTCAGATGTAGAGCAAGGATACATTGTGGGGTCTGTAAACTTGAGAATAATAAATGTGAAATCACTGATGTGAAAAGCTTCATAAAAATCCTGCAGAATTTCTTATTAAAAGTACTTTCATGGCCAATAACTGTTACATGGTTGCGAAAATATGAATAGAAGAGAACGTTGTAGAATTCCATCCTGGTTCATGTCTTGACATGACATTTGCTATCCTCAGGCAGGCTATCCTTCCTGAGCTTGTTTCAATGCTTGTTGTTGTGCCAGCTGAAGAGGTTTGTGGACAGCCTTCACTGAGATGCTCATCAGAAAGGGATAATTAATAATTAAGTCTTTTCTTATAGGCTATACTAATACTGATATGCTTTTGAGCCCCAGGAAGCCCTTATTGTCTCTTAAAATGCAATACATTTTTCAAGGGTTTTAGTGCTTAGATTTGGCAATGGCACCAATTTCATTAATTAGACAGAGTGAACAGCAGAAAGTGGGAGGTCCACAATGACAATGGATTAATTCTGAGTAAATTCTCATGATGTACAGTTACAGTTGCTGAAGGACAGAATTATAAAAGCTTGCAGTCTCTTCCAAAACTGGTGTAAGAAATAAAGTGGAACTATCAAGAATTCTTTCACTTCCAAAACTGATAAATAGCTCGATCATAAATATGCCAGGGGACCAAATTACATTTGATGCAGTGGTGTTACATTCATGACTACACCAAACACCCAGAAACCCAAATGAGAAGATAGATTTTAAAAATTGTTCCCATTCCTAATGATTTTGTTTGAGTATAATTGTAAGCACATGGCCTCAATCCAATTCAAACCTCATTTGCAAGTGAATTCAGTGGATCTGACTTATGAATATTGAATTGCATGGTGAAATGTCTTTGCATAAAGACTGCCTCATTCATTTTAGTGGTGCAAAACTGCATACCCACCACCTCCTTGAAGAGGACATTTTTTTCGCATTGAAGTTAAGTAAAATTTCCCTCTAAAAATAGGTAAATGCAGAAATGAGGGCCACTGACTTGGAAATAAGTTTCATACTTGTATGAAGTTGTATAACTTATATACGTTTTGCAAGAAAACACATAAGAGGATTTTTGTTTGCAAAACCATTCTGGTAATTAGCTATTTCTTTGTTTTCACTTTTCATCTTTATTCCACAGTTATTTCTGTGTCAGTGTGATGCTATGGGTCAATAATATGCAACATGAGCACTAACATAAATTACATTGAGCTAAAGTGATGGACTCTGGTGCAATGCCAAAACTTTTGGATGGCATAATGAGCATCCCCAGAAAACCTGTCACACAACGTAATACTGTTGGTTATAGATTCTTTATGCTAGTGTAGCAGAATTAATACTAGCAGTTATGACACCCAAGGTTCTTCCCTATAGCAGTAATATTTGGCTTGGATATACAAGGCCTGGTTTATATCTCTCTTCAGCCATGAAGTTAGATAGGACTCTTGAAATACAGCCATCAATGCATGAGTTCTCCAGGTAATTTTGAGCAAATTATTACTAACATTCCACCTTAATTCTCCAACTTATGGAACAAGTACAGAGTTCAGCATACAGAATACACAATGACATATGCTAGGGGAGAACCTAGAAGATAAATATTGAATAGCAGTCTTTACAGCAATGATGGGCAACATGCTCCCACAGTGTGGTCACTGATATCCTGAACATTTCAGGAGCTCAATATTTTAAAAAACGGAATGAAAAATTAACCACTTTTAACTGGTCTATACATTGATATTAATTCCTTGGTGTTAATCCCCAGCAGTTACAGTTGCCATTTTTGTTTATTTTATTTCCCCCACAGTTTTGGCACCCATGTGTTGGGAATTGCATGAACAAAGTTCCATGCATTAAAACAGTCTGCATGCTCTTTGGCTCATCTCTGCTTTTTGCACAAAACTGTGGTTAAAATAACAAATGAAAGTTTAGTATGTTTGAAATGAGCAGACAATTGTTTTGGAATGGCATGTCAGTCCTGCCATGTTTCTTTTCATTTTATCGATCTATTAGTCTATCAGAACATGCTTTATTTTGAAAAACAGAAAACAAATATTCCAAAATATTAGATGTTAATTTTGCAGCTGAATTGATGAAATCTTGTGTAAATGGCTTTTCAAGGAAAATAGCTAAGAATCATTTGACAAGGCTGTCAAGCATTTCTGTTTTTCCTGTGACAATTAATTTCATGATTATCACTCCCAATAGTCCAATAGACAACAAGCAATTTTTATGAAAAAGCAAAATTAGATTAAGGGATAAGGAAGGGAACAATATAATCCATGATATGTAATCTGTTGCCACATAGCTGCTGAATTCTGAATAGGTGCTGTCTCTGGCTTGCCCCAACTGCTAATGTTAGACAGTTTTACTACGGCTGTCATTCAATATTTGTATAGTAGCAACACAGACCTTGTCAGTAGGACTTCTAGCCTACAACTGTAGACAGCAAACATTAAAGGGTGTTTAGGATGCATTAGGGAAAATCTAGATGGCAAAGGAAGTTTCCTAAGTGGAACTTGAAGCAGGAAGGGGAAGTGGCTTTATGATAGGAAGAAATATAAGATAGGTTGTTCTCAGCACTAAGAGCAGTCAGGCAATAACTGGGTAGCAGGCTGAACAGGCTGACACACAGGTCACAACCTTCCACAATATTCGCAGATGCACTATTTCTAGTTAAATTATAATTATAGTTTCTAAATTAGGCATGTTTGTGCAGAGGCCTCATCAGCAACATTAAAAGGTGTTGATCTGGGACTATGGTGATCCAGCATCTAGTCTCTACCTGGTCATGAAGTTCTCTGGGTGATTTTGAATCAGTCACTGATTTTCAGACTCGCCATCTTCAAAGGGTTATCATAATTATAACAAAGATTAGGCAAGCTGCCTTGGGCTACTTGCAGAAGAAAAGTGGGATATAAACACAATAAGCAAATAGAATCCTATAGTCCTGCAAAAATCAGGAGCTGTCAGCAACTGGGGGTTTTGAGAGTTCTGCAATAGTCTGTTTTTTTCCAGACTTATCATGCTTATCAATAACTGGTGTTTTTCAGTACTATAGGGCCTATAAATAGCTTAAAGAAATAGCTGGGAAGGGTCACTTTGTACACATGGACATGGTTTTAGTGGGAACGGCCATCCTATGGAAGGGGCCATATTCATAACTGGATTGTAAAGGCATTGTTTATGCTCCTGTGTCAATCAGCTGATGTCCTAACATGAACACAGGAGTAGAGAAATATGTATACCAGATATGGAGATAGAAATGGATCCCACACATTATTTCACATGTGCTTATGTGATACATTCTGATACCAGGTGCATTTCTTTTAACTGTGTGTAGAGGCCAGCACAGGTCATCCTTCCACATGGTTACAAGGATGACACAGTCTTTTTTTAAAGTGGCTACTGCATGAATAGAAGTTCCACTTTATAACCTCCTACCAAAGCATAAAACTCCTTCACTGAATTAATGATCACACAATAATTTACTGTGCAAACCTATGAGTCTGTACTCAGGAAAGTCCTGTTGAGTTCTGAATAAAGGCTTTGTGCCTTATAAGGCATATTCAAGATATTTCAAGGTGAAGCTCTTTCTTTTTAAAACTTTCTGATTACTTGGTAATAGAGTTCCATTTTTATTTCCTTTTCAGTGCATTCCACTGTTCTTTGCTTTCATGGTTGTTCATTCCATCCTTAATTTACTTTAGCCTCTAGACCAGATCTTTAAACCCATCACAAATTCACACACAAAGAATAATAAAGAAATTTTAATCTATTAATTGGTTTCTGTACTTTGGAAATACTTACTGTAATTGTCTCAAGTTCTGATGAATGCACAGAAAATTAAAATGTGTTCTTCAGTTTTGTAGAAGTCCCCCTGTCCCTTGCAAGATCAATATATAATTTATAAGTAAGAGTTATATTAATTGATTTGCTTGCTGAAGGGTATATACTCTCTGTTATATACTCTTTGTCTGTCTGTCTGGCACCAACTCTGAGGTTTGATCTTCTGTATTTGCTCAAAATATAAGGTTGAAGTGCTTTAAAAAAATGGATTAGTAGTTGCAGTTAGTTGCTATCCTTAGTATTGGTATAAGACAAGGGTGCTAAAATGAGTGTCACATGCCTCATGCAGCTCTTTGAACTCTTGAGCTTCATCCAGTAATCTTGTGATCAAAGGCTGAGCCCTACTTGGCACTCAAACATCTGACATTTACCATATGTAGGTCTTTTGTTGAGCAAGTTTTGCCACCCCTAGTATAACGGCTTGGAAGCTTTTCTTTAGCACCTCTTCGAATTGCAATACTTGAAGACTGACTCCTGTGTTTGAAAATCTCTGCATATGGGAGAGGGTGATTGTACTTACAACCTACATATTGCTGTAGAAAATATTTCATTGAAACAGCTAGTATGTGAATGTGCAGGTGAGTTCAGATAATTTGTATATGTAAGCCATAATGTTAAACATTGATACCTATCAAAGGCCTGGGTGCTCCCAGTGCTTGGCTACAGAGAAGGAAGCTTCTAGCGGGTAGCACACCTTAGAAGTTGATAGATTGGAGACTGAGGGCATGAAACAGATCTGGCTGTAATATATTGCTTGCTTCTGTACCAGATCTTTAGACCCATCACAAATGCACACACAAAAAGTATGTTTGCAGGACATAAGCCATGGTAGGTGGTATGCTGGCTAAACAAGCCATGGCACCCTGGACAGCTGATCAGGTTCTCCATGGACTGTTTGTCCCCTTCCTTTCCCTGTTTCCTCCTCCTATGGATACTTGTCTCTCCATTCCCTGTGATGTTCCTGAGTCATTTTCAGCCACAGCATTTTGGAACTTTAGCTTCTTTCCTGACATTGCAAAATTCATTTTGAAAGCTGGTTTTCACAATCTCCATTTTGAGAACCACAGGCAGCCCTTTCAAAGAGCCTGAGCAGCATCTTGGAAGGGCTGTCAGATTATCCTTTTTAAGTGCACAAAATCTATGCAAATAGGGTTTTAAACAAGCCATACTTTCACAGCTGCAGAGGATGTTAAGTGTGGAAATTTCAAACCTTGGCTGGGACAATGCCCTGGGGGTACCTCCTGACAAGGTGCAGCAAATACCAACCCTTGACAGTGCCCCACAGAGCTCTCAAACCATTTTCCCTCTTCACTTTATCCTGACAGCTGCCAAAATGCCAAAAAAAAAAAAAAAAAAAAGTGTGGGGAGGTGGTGGTGGTGTCATCTACAGCAAGTGTTGTAACTTTTTCTTTTTGCCTTGATCCACATTTTTCACTTTCCCCTGAGTCTCTGGGTGCTCAGTAAAGTGCAAAAATGCATCTTCCTTTCTTGGGTTCTTTCTCAATGGAGTTCTAACAGGACTATTGTATTGTACTGTATTGGTCAGGAAGGTATGGCTGTATATGTCCCAGTTCAAAAGCCCCCTTTCCCCATCAAACCCCCTTTTAATCAAGAAGACTGAACCATATCACAGACAGGTGAATCTTCTGTTTTAGGTCACACTGTTTGCCAGCCACTATGAACTCAATCTGTTCTGAAATCACTTTCAAGTTACTGGGCAGGGGACTGGATGCAGTTTCTCTCTCTCTTTTACCTTCTGGAGAAAATGACATGGAAAACCTGATCCCATGCACAAGTATGTGGATGCAAACCACATGAGACCAAAAAGATTTTCTTCCAAGTAAACATAAATAGAATCCAGTTGCAACCAAGTCTCTTTCTCTTTCTTTCCAACATGGCCTTCCTCTTTCCTAGCTGACAGATGCACCATTTGCAGGAAGCTTGATTTCCACAATGACAATAAGATTGGTGGATTGATGAGTACATTGTGCTTCACCTTAATATTCCATTAAGATGTACAAACAGAATCATAATTTAGCCCCTTGTGACTCACTTTTCATTACAAATTCCATCTTCCTATCATACATTCTCTGCAGGGCCCTGTAGAGTAAATTTTTCAGCATAATAGAACTTTATCTGATTTAATAGTGGCATATAAAAGATGCAAAGCTTAAAATCTTTAAGTGCCATTCAGATCACCACATGCAAAACCACTGCTGTTTTTGTTAATGGAGAGATTTATCTCTCATTCCCCATGAGCCACTTTGAAAAGATAGCCAAAAGCATTTCAACAATACCACACATTTTGCTTTGGCTTGAACATGCATTAAGACATAAATATTGTAATTCTTTTCATAATCTGGAATGGCAGATCAGCACAAGCACTTAAGTACACATTAAACAGCAGTTTTTAAAAATTCACTTTACATCTGTAGTTGGGAAACAGGCTATCATACTTAGCAGGAGGCCTTTCTCTTCATCTCTGAAAAAGCTCTTTGCTGGCTATTCAGTTAATAATAATAATACTGCAGTACGTTACTGTTTGAAATGCAGTGCACATCCCTTCTGCTAAGTCTCTGACATGGCTCTCTGTTGTCAGGCAACTATCCATGAACTGCAAAACTGCTTTTTAGAAAGATCCATCATGAAGCATTTAGTGAAGGCATCTATTGAACTGAAGTCAGTGGCCTGCAGTCTATTTCAAGGGGTATCAGAATATCTAAATGAGTCATTATGCTTGATTAGCAGGGAAGGGGAGTGCCTAATGATCAGTAGTTTATTGAGTAATGCTTCAGAATTAAGATTACTGTCTTCAGTGGAGTGGCTTAAGTCCCAGATCTGGATGTAATATACACTCCTCAAGTCAACAAATGCCTTAATAGATGATTTAGATTTGAGTTCTTTGGAATCCTGGTAATTCCATTATGCTGTTTACTTATATTCAAGATGGACCAGTTGTGTGTGATGGACACTCAATACCTGAGCATACTATGCTAAACTTAGACCAAACCAATAAAATGCTAAGTTGTTCCACTTGAGATTTTAAAGGAAAGGTTGTATTTGAGGATGAATTTGCAAACACGGAGGCACCATGCTTGATTCACTTCTATTAAAGCACTGGGCTCAGTATGATTCTGTGATGTCACATACAAGACACCCTTCTGGAGCTGCAGGTATATGATTTGGGCTGGTCCAATGCATAGTTGAGATATATATTCCCAGTTCCTTCTACAGTACATTCATTCATATTTGATGTGGATTGACATGTGTACTGGATAGTGTCATATAGCTACATAAGCCAAGTACTATGTTGTGGCATGTAGTGGAGGCCATTCTCCTGGGGACTAGAAGTGGCCCTACATAGTTCGCAGAGAATGCACCCCAGTTCCTTATTGGAGGGCTGCCTTCTCAGAATTTGGAAAGAGGCCTGAATATCCCACTGGAATGCACCTTACAGTGTCCTGTGTGGTCAGCTAATCCGCCCTGCAATTGGGTGAGTAAATCTGGAAACTGAAGATGAAAAAGAAATCTGTTTTGCATTTAACTAGGCAATCCAACTTTGAATATTTTGTTTCTTATACCAGTATATCAACAACAAAACAAAACAAAATCTGGAGTTATTATGGAGCTTTCATCTATTTTTCACTATTTTTACTGGGGTTAGCTGTGCCATAGATTGAATGCTCATACCTCCTACTCACCCCAAATGTGTAAAGCCGGAGTTAAGTCTAAGAAATATTCATGATATTGTAGTGATTGGCAGCTGCAGCTCAAAGAAAAAAAATATTCGATATTCTGCATAGAAAACAGCATCCTGTGACAGTAGGATGCCCATGCTGAAGACAGTATAGAAACACAAATGTCTGATTATGGGGAATTAGTAACATGAATGAAACAGGAAGAGAATGAGAGGTAAATTTTGAGCAAATAGAGTTTTAAATAGCAAGGCTGTACTGCTAGGCAAATACTTCCATGCTGATCTTCCAGCTTAAATGAACTTGCTATAATAGAGGGAAATTATGTTAAACAAAATTAAGAGTGAAATCATGGTAATTAAAATTGCCATGACCAATATTTACAAGAGGTTGGCATTTTGGCAGAACTCCATGGTATTATTAAACTGCTCATAATTAGCATGCAAAAATGGTGAAGGTAGATGAAATGAAAGAGTAACTTCCTTATAATAACTTGTTTCATATACTTAATTATCAGGATTATTTGCATGCCTTTGGTGACTGAGTTTCTGCAAAATTGTTGGAAGCAGGTGTTAAGTTGGTTGTGTGCTAGAGGAGTAGTTCATTAGCTATTCCCAATATACACCTTTCTAAGCTGTATTTTTACCACAGGAAAGAGGCCTACTTTGATGACTTACAGGACTCACATATCCAGAAAATGCTTCACAACTTTCAAGTGTAACCTGGATCTTCTAAGGAGCTTTTTAAAAAGCTGTTGCTTAAATATGATTAAATTAAATTCTACTGCAAATGGAAGGAACACTTGCAGGGTAGTCATGTGTTCTTTTTTTCAGAGGACACTCTTTGGATGGAATAACTTCCAGAGGACTATCTTGAAGGCAACCTCTATTTGAAAAGTAGTTCTGTTCAAATCCACTTTAAAAACATAGAATAATAGTTATTGTCCTGGAGTGCAGACTGAATATGGGGTACATGGGTCATCAGAGAGAATCTACATGGGGTCTGGTAGTCTGCTGGAGGAGGCAGAAATTGCCCCACAGAGTGCGATGAAATGTGGTGGGTGTCATGAACACATCTCTTCCTCTATTCTAGCAGATCCACACAGGAGGTTTTTAGAGTACAGTGTTTTATTTGATCTAGAGAGTTTGTTAATGATAAGGGTTTCATAGGAAGGTTGTCCAAGTAGTATTAATCTAAATAAATGTTCAGTCTGGTTTGTGGGAATAGCTCTTGCCTGCATGAAGAGTTGATTCCATACCAATGATCTCCCCCTCCACCCTTCCTTTCCCAAAGAATTTGACTCAACCCTCAGGGAGGTTCATGCTGCTTGTGGGCCAGACAGCAGAAACAGTGGGCATTACTTAATTGTGTACTCATTTAGCTTGGTGCCAGCTCACTGGGTTAACCAATTTGTACCTCTACTCCTCAAACCCTATTCTAGAAGTGGGCAAGAATTTCCCCAAATTTGGCAGAGTTATCGTCTGCAGTTTCCTGTTCTGTGCTCCCTGCTGTATGTTGTGGCCTAGGCTTACAGAATTATGGAGCTGTTGGGGAATTAATAGGGCATCTAACTCAAGCAGATGCTCAATGCAGGAAAGTCCTTTACCCTCAGGAGATAACTGGGAAGGCAGGCCAACAGAACTTGGATAGAAAAGGTAAGGCGAGAATTTCTGCTCATGATAGTGCATTTTACTAGTGCACTTTTAAAAGTGGTGTGTGCTTGTATCTCTGCATGCAAAATCCTTTCTTCCTATATTTTGCTTCGTATTCATAATCCAACCAACATATTTGGGGTAGGGACTACAATGCTTTTGGAAACAAATGTTAAAATAAATTTATAGGGTTTCTTTTAAATCAAGCATGACTGAGCTATTGCTTGCATTTTCATTTATCCTGCAGTGTGACTGAAATGCGTCAAGAGTCTATATTTAATTATGAGATCTTTTATTAACCTCTTGTTTAATCCACAGTTCTGATTAAAAACCTTCTAGCATATACATAAATCAGAGTTGGGTGCCAGTTCGAAGTGTTGTTTGCTTCTGATAACAACTCCTGTGAACAGCACGTAGATGTAACTGGAGGCTACAGGGGTTGAAAACATTTTTCAAGAAGTTTGAAATGCCTTCCCAACCTTTTCCGCCTGATAAATCATGAGTGCAGAGGTGAAAACAATAAACACTGTTAGGAGTGGTACACACCAACAGCTATAAATAACTTCCTTTCTAGGGGAGTAAGGAAGAGTCATGGAAAGCTGAAGGTGACAAAAGAAGATTCTGGCGAGTTGCCCTTGTGACTGATTCCATGAACCCTCTCTAGTGTACTGCTGGGAGGGCTTTGACTAAAGAACAGCTCCAGACAAACAAAGGATGGCTACCCTATTTTCTTCAGCATCAGGACATAATCTACTTGTGCAGCAAAGGTGTGGGCACAGTGCATTTTCTGACACTGGAGAAAAAGGGCAACCTGGTCCAGATACCAAAGAAAGATTCCTGCTGTGTATTTTGAAGTGTAAGTTGGAGGAACAGACTTTAAAATGTACCTTCTTTCTTTCCCTGCCTTTATGCTGCGAAACACTGGTAATGCTCTTCTGTGCTATGAGAACAAATAATGGCAGTTTCTAGTCACAGAAATGACATTGTGTTTTGCTCATAGAAAGAGACAAAATCATGATGTCTGCATTATGGAAGGGACAAGAGAAAGGCAAACATGACAAGGACAGAACTTTCAACAAGGACTTAATTTTATAATGAGCTCCAGGCGTTAGAAATGGTTGTTCCCCATTTCTCATGGTATAGTCCTACCCACAGTTGGAGCTGTGTAACAAATAGTAGTATCCATTGCAGCTACACCTGGGATCAACACTTGGCATGATGGAACAAAAGCCATGGTTCTTGTGCCCTAAAATTCCTGATGCTGCTAACATCAGTCACTGCTGACATCAATTATTATTATTCTTTAAATTCTAGCTGTTTCCTGAAGATTATCATTCCTGTTTGAGTGGGGGAGTGCTGCCAGCCCCTTTAAGGAAGGCAGTTATAAACTGCTCCTGAAAAAACCTTGGACATTGATAACAATGGGTTTTGGAATGGAAACTAGCTGGGTGACCCTGTGAAATGACATTTGCTGAGAGATGGGTGGAAGGAGCATGACCATATTAATTCTCTTGGATTTCTCAGCTATAGCATTCTTCTGGATATCTGGCCTGGAGTTGAAGGGACTGCATTCCAATGGTTCCATCCCTGCTTGGATGGTAGATTCCAGAAGGTTGTGTATCAGCTGCCATGGATGAGATCTTAGGAATGATGACAGACAGAATGACCCAGGTAGAGTTCTACACATGTGCTAAACAAGCACCCCACACACTCAAAACAAAGAAGCGAACAAAAATAGCCCAGCGGGTCTGGGCAACATCTGAAAGGCTACCCATTATTCTTTCTTGCACCTTTAAAAACAAAACCCCCACGTCAGCCACAGAAAGCTAATGTTGAAACTAACTGTCAAAAATCCACTGGGAGGGATAAATTAATATGATTTATTGTTTTATTGTATTTTTAATAATGCTGTAAGCTGCCCCGAGGCTTCGTTGCGATGGGGCGGCATATAAATATTTTAATAAATAAATAATAAATAAAATAAAAATGTGCCTGCATTAGAATTTGTGGAGCTGCTTTTTAGGTTCAGGATAGTGTGCAGTGATTATGGCAATCCCTTTGTGTTTCCACTAATTTTATCAAGTACTGGATTCTGCATTTTGTTCTGAACTGACAATATACATCACTAAGTGCTGTTTGTTCAGGATGGGGTAGGCAAACTATCCTCCTGGCACCAGGCAAAAGTTACAAGGGGTTGGCTACACCAGTGCTTTTCATGGACAAGGTAGCAAAACTTTGAATCAGACTCTTGGCATAAATCTAACTGAAAAAGCCCGGTACAGTAACTTCAAAATGCCTCCAGGCACCATTAAGATTAGTACGATAAAACAAAGACTGTTTGGAAGTGATGAAAGAAATTGAAATCTGTCCAATTGCATTGGCAGATGATTTCTGGAAGCAAAGTAACAAATATTCTTAATTGAGGTTCACAAAGCAAATACATAAACTATCTTCTGCAGAGGAATATGAGAGACAGCTGGCATGCCTACAGTAACATTTGCTTAATAAAATTGAATCATGAAGGCTTTATAAATGTGTGCCTTTTGCTATATCTTTAAAATTTTAGCTACACTTAATAACTAGGAAGGTAGATCTCACAGTCAATTATTTAATATTTGAATAACCCTTGTTTCACAAATGTTCTTAAAGCAGTATTCTAAGCTTGTTTACTCAAAATTTACTCTCTGCTAAGTGTGCTTTGGACTACAGTTTTAGATTCAGGAGACCACATTGTGCAATGCATTTCTCTCCAAATTTACTGAAATGCCTTTGCAAGCATCCATCTTCTCCAGGTGTGAAAGGGTATTGAAGGAGAAAGTGGGCCTAACCATTGAGGATATATACTGGTGATGATGATAGTGCCATTCTAGCCTATGAAGTGGCACCCTTATGCTCCTTCAATCTTATGGATACAAAGAAAGGACTACCCATGGAGTTGGGCCTTGGGATCTGTGTTTGCTTGGTCTGCTAGATCTCTTCATAGTCCTGCATCCTGGTCTGGCCTGCTTAATTCTCTTGGTTGCCACCTGCATTGGTGGTCTGGCAGCTGGAGCAGCAGTGAGGGCCACAATTCCTGATGCTTTTTAGTGCCTGCTGGATGATGACTGTAGTCACATGGAATGGTGGAATGGCCAGCTTTGGTGCTTGCTTAGGGCCTCTTGGGTGGTGACTGCTGCCACCATCATGGGGCTACAGGGTCTAATGGAGCTAAGACACCTTTCTGCTGCAACTGGAGGTAAGTGACCATCATTCCAGCCTTCCTGCTCACAGGAGCACATGGCAGGGTCATGGTGCAGTCTCTCACCTTACGACCCCTTTGTAGTCACTGCAAGGCTGCTTGGGTTGGGCTGGTGTGGCCTTTCCTCAGCACAGTCATACCCTGCTGCTCCTTTAGAGGCCTTGGAATGACTTGGTTTACTGTGGAGTAGGGTGCCAGTGTCACCTGGGCCTATGCTTGAGCCAAACCAGAACACAGCCTATTTATTGTAATCCCATTGATTGTAGCTTGGAGCCCTCTAGTGTGGGCCTTAAGCTTTGCAGGCTCCTAGTTCAGGATCCAGCCTCACTGGACTACTTGCTGGATGGGTCTTTCCTAGGGATCTGTGAAGAATCCATTGAATTCCTTGGGCTCAACTCTCTGGACTCCAGTGTCCTTTGTTGTGGCTATGGGTCCAAGTTCCTAACCCAGTATTTGTGCAATGCTTGCCAAAACATAAGCTCCATGTGAACATTGCACAAGTGAGGTCCCTTTTTAGCCTTTGTTTATGTTACATGTGATATGGAAGAAGGTTGCCAGTTCTGCAATATTTGCTCTGCAGGTGTGCACAGACTTCCTTTTAGCTTTCACGCTCTAAGACAGGGATGAATAACGGAGAGAGGCTGTGAACACTAGAGAGATGGATTTTGCAGAGCTTCATGGCAATACTAGTCTTTCCCTCAGTATTTGCAGATAAGAATGGGCAGATTTGTAGGTCATGCAGCCTAGTAGGCCTGTTCCAGCTTGGTGTGTTGCTGCCTCACTGCACAAAGATGGAGGACTATCCCTACTTGGAATCTTCCTGTGTGGATGAGTGGAGGACTCTCCTTGCTACAGGTTCTCTTTCACTCAAGGTGGATGCTGAGCCACACTTGCAGATGGAGCCCTTTTTTACATGCACACATCTCCTCACCCCACCAGCAACTCTTTTTTTAATATGTCATTTCTTATTTTAATGCATCCTAAAATGGGACGAGGGAGAAAGCCAGGAAAAAGGAAGAGTCTTGATGCAACCAGCAGCTGCCATACTGATACCAGCAGTGCTGGCAACTGCAAGGCCAATTCTCCTCTAACATGATGCTTCTGTGCCTGGCCAGGAGCCTACACCATCTGTTGTTTTCACCCCTTGGCCTGATGTCAGTGGGCAGGAAAGGTTGAAATAGGAGTTCAGTCTTTTCTTGTAGGCTGAGATCCATTTGGTAGGTGGGATTTCCTACACTGCACTTAGGGGATCAGTAGGACTTTTCTCACCTTCAGCAGAAGCCTCTGCCTTCTATTTATCAGATATTGTGTTGATCTATGTAGACCCTGCATCAACATCAAATACCATGCTCCTAGCACCAAGTGGGACTTTCCAGTTGCCTATATTGACAAAAGGTGACTTGGTTGCAGCTGCTCAGTCTGGGTCTCAACCCACTCCGGACATGGGTCCAAGACTATACTACTCTTTTCTACCTGAGATGGGAGCAATGTTTGTTCTCCCAGCCTCTTGGCCAGTTAGTGCTCTATCAGAAATAATTGGTCAGGTAGAATCATAGCAACTTTACAAATATGCTCCTTTTCTGAGGACATGGCCAATTGGATACCAAGATTATTATATGGGAATTATTTAGCAATTCCCACCAAAAAGTTGCATCCTTATTATATTTGGATTGCATACATGGCATATGCAGGACATGAAGACAAAGCCTGTTTGCCCATGATGAGGCATTTCATAAGAAAGCAAACTCTGCTAATATCCTTCTGCCCCAGACAAGCCACCATTGGGTAACCAGGTGATGGGAGCCATGTGTTGGTGAAGCGGTCAGTGGGCATCACTGCCCACATTTCCACTGGTTAGCCAATCCAGCAATGAGTGCATTGCTGGAAATACTTTTTCAAGGGGTCTTGTCCCACATTCCAGATAGACATGTCCATTATGTGGCTTACAGTGACCCTGAACAGCTTTCCTCAAGGGTAAATGATTTAAGAATAAACATATATCAGTTTCTTATACTGATATATGAGAAATCCAGTTTGGGGCAGGGATCTGTAGGATTTTCTCAACTTGGCTCCCTGGACCCTGGCCCACTTTCTCTTTGCCCTAACTCCAACTTGCATTAAGCCTTCAAGCAGGCATCTGGCAGGAAGAGAGTCCAACAGTTACAAAGGTAGAACTAGCAAGGCTGGCTTGCGTACATGCTTAAACAGAGTTCTGCTTTTGCACATATGACTTGATGCATTTGTGTATTTATTTTATTTCATTTCTATACCACCAAATAGCCAAAGCTCCCTTGGTAGTTCACCATAATGAAACAACATTGGCCACACATGTTGTGCAAGCTGGTTTAATTAATGTATATCTCTTGAGGGCTTTGCACAAAATCTCGCTCACTGTGCAGGCAGGCAGGGGTGGAGATATATTTTGGAGAAGGCTGAGGCTGCTGCATCTACATCCCCCACCCTTGCACCCACAAAATGTGCCTGCATGCACAATATCACAGCAATGTTTGCACACAGAAACCAATGGTGATGCCGCACAGGCAACAGGAGAGACTGCCTTGATACAAATGTTAGGTGCATCAGGAGCTGTGCACATACTGTGTCTGCAGGCACTATACACATATGTATTGCAGGTAGTGGTAAGGACTGCACATGCACACATAGCAATAACTGAGAGTTGTACATGTTGTGTACTTAGCAGAAGAATATTTCAGCGCAAAGAAAGCACTCATTACCATTCATGAGTATTTGTAGATTTGATCTCAGCTTGGCTTACTTCCTGGACCAGGGCCAAGTATTGGAAATAAGTCCAGTGCGTATAAAAGAGCCAGATGATTGCATCACTGCTTTGCAGTGGGATGTGTCTGGAAGCAGGATACCTATGGACAGATGGCAGCTTTTTCAAAAAGGACTCAACCCAATTGCATTGGATGTTTTGGGGTTTCTCTTGGGGTACTACCTGTGGATGGCCTGAAGATATTTTGAACTTCAATTCTAATCAACCCCAGTCATCATGTCCAATAAGTCAGGCATACTGGGAGTTTTAGTTAAAAATATCTGGAAGGCACATATGAGAAAGCTCATCTAGCAGCTCAGTGTTATCTATGCTGACTGACATCTCTTTCCCAAGATTTCAAATAGGAGTTGAACAGGAGTCTCCATCCTCACCTGGAGTTGCCAGATATTAAGCCTGGGAACTTTTTGTCTAAAGCATGAGCTCTGCCACTGAGCTACAGCCCTAGTTGGAGTATCTCCATATGTTGCTTTCCTTCAGGCAAAATATGTGCTTGAGTTTTCCAAGGAAGTCTGCTCAGTTGAGTGGCATTTGCTCCCAGGTAAATGAGCCTGGGATCGCACTCTGAATTATAGAGTCTGTCTCCTCAAATTGCATTTTGATTGTTTAGAGTTATCTCCTACATTTATTATTATAATAGGTAAAGGTAAAGGTAAAGGTTTCCCCTTGACATTAGTCCAGTCATGCCTGACTCTAGGTGCTCATCTCCGTTTCCTAGCCGAGGGAGCCAGCGTTTGTCTGCAGACAGTCTCCGTGGTCATGTGGCCGGCATGACTGAAGTGCACGGAACGCTGTTACCTGCCCACCGAAGTGGTACCTTTTATCTACTTGCATTTGCATGCTTTCGAACTGCAAGGTTGTGTCACACCGTGTGCAGATTCGAACCGGCGACCTTTCGATCAACCAGCCCAGCAGCACAGCGGTTTAAACCACTGGCATATATAAAATATAATATGCTATGCCATCTTTGTCTCTTTTATGGTAATATCCGTCTTTGCAACTGTCACATGGAATGGCAATACCTTGCAGACTTGTTATGATAGATTGAAGAAGGTGGCTGTCACCTGGATATAGTAGTAAAGAAATAAAACAGTAATTTAATTGTCTCACAAATAAAGGGATATGCAAGAGATTAAATTATAAATTAAGATCCAAGATCCTTGATGTGAAGTTTCATTAATGCCATTGTCTTACATGAATGTTTTGTTGATCTGTCAAAATGTTAGATCTTAATCACCATTCTGCACCTCTGAGTTTTATCTTCTGGATACCATCAGAGGTTTTGAAAAGTGGCTCAGTGGCTGATTATGTTTAATCATAGATTATTAGAGGGGTGAGAAGAAAGTTGTTCTGCTGCAGTCAGTGTATCAAGAGTAGGCTCATGTGAATGCCTGAATAAAGGCACATATCTGGAATGATCTTTGTAGAATCATTTCTATCTTGGCAAAATTAGTTGTCTCAGACCTGCCTTGTTAATAGTAACACTTGTTTGGTTCATTATATAGGAAAGTTTTCTCTAAGGGCAAGACCTTTTCTTCCTCTTTGCTCTGATCTTTGGTGTTTTGTGCTGTCAAGTTGTCTCTAATTAATGGAGACCCTATGAATGAATGCCCTCCAAAATGGTGTGTATTTGGCAGCCCTGCTAGCTCTTGAAAACTCAGGTCTTCATCGATTTGATCCATCTCACTGTTGGCCTTCCTCCTCTTCTTCTACTTGTAACTTGCCCTAGCATTATTCTTGTCTAGTGAGTCTTGCCTTTTCATGACGTCCCCGAGGGATGATAACTTCAGTTTCATAATCTTAAATTTCAGGGAAAGTACTGGTTTGATTTGATCTGAGACCCACTTGTTATTCTTTCTGCCAGTCCACGGTATTCACAAAGCTTTGCCCCAGCACCATGTTTTGAACTCATCAATGTTCTTCTGGTCAGCTTTCTTCACTGTCCAACTTTCACAGCTATGTATAGGAATTGGGAATGCAGTAGTGTGGATGATCTTGGCCTTCGTCTCCAGTGAAACATACTCACACTTGATGTACTTTTCTTGTTTCTTCATGGCTATCCTTCAAGTCTCAGTCTACTTCAGGTTTCTTGTCTGTGGTCTCCATTGCATTGATGACTGAGCCAGGGTATGCATAATCATTCGCATTTCATTGTAGACATGAAAGTTGTGTTATTCTTCTGTAGTCATTTTTTTTGTTTTGTTTTCTAAATAGGCAGCTTGACTCCTGCTTCTGCACTCTTCTTATACTTTTATTAGGCATCATTTCAATTCATTGTTGCTTTCTACCAGTATTATGGTATCTTGGGAAGTGCCAGGAATCCATCCTATGTCAGATGTCCATGTATACCCACTGCCACCTGCATAATATTATTTTGATGGAGCTTTTGAATTAACCAGAGTACCTTTTAGCAATACTTGTATTAGTAATTTTCCCCCATAGTAGTGACCTATTTGCTCAATCAAAAGCCAAAGTCAAATCTATAAATGCTGTGCACATTTTCTTAGTGGGGTCTTGGGCAACGTTTTTCTTTTTAAAATTAGGGTAAAGTGCAAACCACTGATCCATAGTGCTTTGTTCTTTATGAAAACTTGTATGTTCTTCATCAATGATGCAGTCAGTTTCATCTCATATTTTCAGCTATGCAGAAGATATCAGAAATAAAGTTAAGAAAGCACACTCAACAGACTTATGTCTGTGATTTTTAGGATCCAACTTCTTATCTTTTATTAAGGATTGGGTTCACTGCACTAGAAGACCATCTGGAATGTGAAATATCTACTGAGTCTAGAAAAAATAGGGGTCCACCTTTCAGGGTTTATCTTGAATAGCTCCAGAGGCATAATACTTATGAATACATAATAATCACCAGGTGCTATTTCCTTAGTGAGAGCTTTAATCTCCTCCATAAACTCCTCTATAGTCACTGGTTGCCATTTGGGTACAATCTGCTCATTATATAATGTGGAAAGGGCAGGGTAGTTTTTAGAGTGCATTTTGTTACAACAAACAAGCAAAACAAAACAAAAGCTTTGTTGTAATGCAAAACATGTTTTTAGCAAAATAAGAGCTTACTCGTAATTCTACCTTTAGCTGTCCTTATGGACACAAGTATCCAGAACTTAATTTCATTTTTGCTTATTCATGCCAGGCTCAAGTCTTTCATATAAAAAATACTTTTTTTCCTTCCCTTTGAATACATTTATATAGGTCCACTGCTGAGCCAATAAGTCTAAGTAGTTTTCCTCTGATCTACGTATCTTGTTGGATTTCCCTAATCTAGGATCTTTGCATAGGATCTAATTAGATCTAATTAAAAACTAATCTAGGTTTGCCTAGGATATTATCCCCTGTTCTGCATACTTTAGCATACCAAGTGATCAGCCACACACATTTCCTTTTTGAACAAACACTAGATATATGTGGTCACAAGAAACAGTATCTGTTTCTTGATTTTTTTTTAATATTTCCTTCCCCTCCTACAGTTTTCTGTCTATGGTTTAACACAGTTCCATCTAGTAGCAGAGATTCTATTTCCTGGTCCATCGCAGTGGTCCATTTCAACTGCTTTTCATCCATAATTCAGCCTTCCATTATACACCAAAGCACCCCTATTTGGTGTATAATGGAATATACACCAAATATTCCATTATATTTGGAATATTTGGTATATGCCAACAGGGAAGGCATTGCCATTTTAGGAGATAGGGGATAACATCCTGCTCTGTTTTCTACTGTCAGTTGTGTCTCAGTTGTCTAGGAAGAGGAGGAAACAATAATATAATCTGCAACACTGGTACTCCTATCTGAAGAATATGTGAAATGACCTTCTGAAATATCCTTGCAACTTCAGTTTAGACAACTTCCACTCCCTTGATGTGTAAAAATTAATTTAAACAGTGCTTGACAGCCTTTTTACTTTAGCATCCTGCATTTAGAGTCTCCTTTATAGCTAACTCAACACTTTGCTGATTGTTAAATTGTCAGCTCCCATTTGTGCATTAAAATCCACACAGAAAATAAGATCCATTTCTAGATAACCCACTAAAGTGCTATCAAATATACCATCTAATTTAAGAAGTGAAGAACTATTTGGTGACCACAAGTAAAGAACTATTGTGGCTTCAATGAGAGCCAGAAAGCAGGACAGACTGTATGAAATTAAATGTGAGACAGTTCTAGACAACTATCTAGACAGCTCAGTATCTAGCTGATTTGAAACTAGCCAAACAAATCCTCTGCTACAGTGTCAATATTTCCGGTTTATGAATGATGTAATTTTCCTTAAGTTAGACCCCTGTTATTGAACTAGCTTCCAGTAATGATGGCTCCTGAAGGAAAATGGTATAAAATGATGGACGATATTGTAAAAAACTCTTTGTCTATCAATTTATATCTATGGCTTGCAGTGTTCCAAGAACCTGGATCTGACTCTTAGCAAGATGTTTGTATGGCCACTTCCTGCTACATAAATGTTTGGGGAAGCAGGTGGAAAAAAATTCCTTTTAGCAGTGATAGTGTTGTTGTGCTCTATATCAGATCTTACATGAGTTTTTGCCTGAAACTAAAGCTTTTCTTGTAGAATGGATAGTAGTAAAAAGAGGTGGCAGTGGCATAGTTCCTATTTCCAAAAGCAATGTATGGGAATGAAAGCTTTGCAATTTATTTGGTATTTCTATGCATGTTTCAAAGTTCCTATACCCCAACTTAACAGTTCCCTTTAGGCCATTGGAAAAATAGACATTGAACAACTTGACTTATTCCCATTCCAGATAAAGTTTTGATAGATTTTGTAATTCCCTTAATGGCAATCTTTTCTTAATGAAGAACTGCAGATCCTGCTTTCTCTAATTATGAATGGAGAACATTGTGAATACCTTTTAATGGTGTTTCCAAGGACTTTGGTTTATTAATTCAGGAAAAGGGGAAGGCCAAAGAAGAACATTCAAGTTACTTTTGTCATGGTGAAAGGCTTGTTGAATTCAGCTTGTTGATTTGTTACAGTTGGGGAGCACTCCTGTTAACAGAACAATCTTTATAATGTAGTGAGTGCTTCTTTGTCAGCAGCACTAGTATAAAGCTGTATCAACTTGATGCCTCTCATTTACCAATTGAAGAGGGGCCATTGATAATCTAGAAGGACTCTTCATAATCTCCATTGCAGTGAAGAACTTCAGACCAGATATTCAGCCACTAGCCAAAAGTCAAAGGTGGGGCTTTACAATAATTACTCTTGTCTGGTCCAAGCTCAGATAAAGTGGAATAATGCTTGCATCTGAGAAATGGATTCTGTTGGCCACAGGAGCCATAGCCAACAGGTGTAAGTAGAAGCTCCCAGAGGTCAGCAGACCATTTACACAGAACCATGTTAGGGATGTTGAGTGCCCAGCAACAGCAGCAAGAGCTTATTTGATTCAATTCAGCTGCATTTACTATATTAAGCAGCTTTCAAAGCTTTAGCTGCAAACTGGAAAAAGAGAGAGAGAAAGAAAGAGAGAATAAGGAAAGAACAAACAAACACACCCTCCTACCACTGCTGGATTTATTCTTATGATAAACCTATAGACTCCCTTATTGCTAGTATTTGAGACTGTAGCTTTAGCATTTTTGAGATAAGTGACACCATAGAGTGCACTTTTAGTTCTGAATGTATGTTCTACTGCCAACAGTACGTCTAAGAGGGGTTTTTAAACCCAGACAGAGTATAAATGTGTGCCAGCTGAAAATGATTTATGATTGTAGCAGTGGGACATGTTACCTTCATAAAATTGCAAATTGGACCTGTGGCATAGATTCTTTTAAAAATAATCATAGCACACCATCTATTGTAGCTATGCAGTGGTATTTTCAGTGTCATCTGCTAACATAGGAACCAGGCTCCAGAGAACTGTAAAACTAGTCCTCCATAAGCCCAAGAGGCATTTAGATTTGTTTTTCTCAAACAGCATCCCAACCACAACCATGATAGATAGCAAATCATTTCTGACATAGCATCAAGGACAGCTGTTAGGTCAACATCTCACTGCACTAGTGCAAAACTGTTCTCTGAACTAAGCATCTCTTTGAATCCCAGACAATATATACAATAAGAGAGCAATTCCACATTTAAAAATTGCCTCACACCTGATAAAGATGTTTGAGGAATCCATCATTCTGACATACATATATTTTAAATTAAAAACATTTTCATCGGTGAGAAAATGCAGTCCTAATCATGGTCAATCTTGACCTAATTATGGTCAAGATTAGTGTGTGTGTGTGTGTGTGGGAGGGAGGGAGGGAGGGAGGGAGGAATGTTTCTAATGAAACAAAATGCATATATTTCTAGTGAAAGAAGGACCATCATTATGATGAGTGGGTGAGAAATGAAGAGTTAAGAATATTGCAGAAAACTCTTGGGCAGGGGAGCAAAACATCTCTTTATTTCTGTTCTCTGCCTGCTGACCCATGCTTCTTCTATGTGGTCCATATCAATGGAGAAGGGGGAGCTTAGGTGCTGTCACTAATGTCTCTGTACTAGCATAAACTAAAGGTAAAGCAACATCCTTATCTCTTGCTAGGCAAAAAGAAGAATCCTTGATTTTCACCCAGATTTCAGCTGAGCAGTTTGCTGCCAAATTTGGCAGCCAATCACCCCTTTTGTTAGCAGGTTCCAATGGTGTGCTGGTGTTGGTTTGTGCTAGGAGAATGGCATTATTGCTTGAGTTATGACAGCACTGGATAATACCCTTAGCATTTGTGGGTAATTTTGCAACTACTACAACAGTGTTGTGATCTTTAGTTTCTGTCCTATCTGCCACAGCAATCTCTCTTCATTCCAGGTCCAGTGATCTCTTTGCATTCAGACAAATGTATGAATCTATTGTGTTTGAGCAGGCACACATGAATGGATGAATGAATGGGGAAATACACATGCATTTTGGCAAGAGAGCTCCATTTATCCTTTGAACCTCTCATACCAGAACAGATTGAGGAATACGGCAAGTATCTTCTAAGCACCAACCAGAAAATCTCTCTCTCTCTCTCTCTCTCTCTCTCTCTCTCTCTCTCTCTCTCTCTCTCTCTCTCTCTCACACACACACACACACACACACACACAAATGTATATGAGACATTTTACATGTATTTGTGCAACAGCATTTTTTAAATCTTTTTCCTTGCAGGCTTTTAATTTTAGAGGCCAGCCGTTTTCATGGTAACATGTTCTAAAACCTTCCATGGGTTAATTCAGTTGCTGCTTTTAGGTGGCTGGAAACTAATGAGGATCCTATAATCTCTTTTTGAAAACAAATTTATGAATTGGATCAAGCTCCTGTTTGTTTATGAGGCTGAAATATACTGCTCCCGTTTAGGTGTGGTAGACTGAGAAATATCCCACGTGTCCAGCTAGGTCAGTCATGCTACATTATTCCTTCCTTAACTGCTGTAGCAGTAATGTTACAATTCATCATGTCAGTATAGTAATTATGTTGTTATATACAGTAGCTCAAAGCTTGTGCAGCTTGATTTAGATGCCTGCTGTGCAGTTAGAGCCCACCTTCTCTGAGGGTTTTCCTTCAGATATAATAATCTAGGCATAAATTTGCCTTCTTTTGTGGAATTTAAATGCATAACTTACAAATTATGTTGTAACAAATGGAATGCTTTCTGAACCCCTTGTGTTGGAAAAAGAACTCAGCTTGTGATTTTCAGTAAGCCCCCAGGCAAGCTGAATGTGTGTGTTGATGGTGCCATCTTAATACCTGTCAGTTTCTCCAAAGAAGTAATTCAGCTCCCTAGATTGTTACCTTGGGAAAACCTGGTTGGGATTCTAGTTGCTGAAAAGGATACAGATATAAATATCCTAGCTCATATACAGCTCAGTTTGAAGCTCAGTTTGAAGCGCAGGCTTCTGGCTTTCTTAGGCTTCAATTCTAAGCACAGTTCCCACTGCACACATCCCATGCAATGTTTTCTGGGACTTCTGAATAAGTGCTCAGGACAGGACCACACACATGGGCATTTAATCTTTTGCATTCACTTTCAAAGGTCTCTCTTGCAACCTTGGATGACAAGCTGGTAAGGGTATCAGCTGATGAACAGGGAGTGGAGGGGGGAAGTTTTGGATCTGCTGCATCCACAAGCCTTTCATCCCATCCCTGTCCACTTCCAGGTAAGCAAGCCAGAAGGGCCTAGAGATCCAGCTACTCCTAAAGGCTTTTTGAGGAAGAATGGGACGTAAAAGCACCTCTGTTGTTCCTCCTGCATTCCTTGGCTCTTGCTGGCAGGACATGAGAATGTTGAAAAGCAACACCGGAGTGTTCCATCCTATGGACTAGATAGCCCTAGGACTGGCATTTAAGTCGACATGTTTCTTAGGAATAGGATAGGAATGTTGGAGAAAACTGCAATGGATTCTGCTGTGTTTGATTTTCTATGAATCCAGCCTGCAGATTCTGCAGCAGAATGGGTTTTTCAGAGTCATGTAGATTCTATGGACTTGCAGACCAGGTTTTAATTTTTTGGAGGGAGATTTGTAATAATGCACACTAGGGCATTTGTACAAGGGCACATTAGTGCTAATATGAATTAGCGTAAGTAAAATTCAGTTCCAGTTTAAAAATCTGATTTTATCAAGGATTGGATGACAGAATGAAAGTTACTCAACCATCTGTGAATCACAGAATGAATTTAATAGAATCAGTAAATTTCTATTCAAGAGTCAACAAGAAAAAAATAAATGTATAAAAATGATCCTTGGGCAACACAATTCTACAGTCCCAAGGCAGAAGCTGGGTTCAGACAACATGTCTAGCTATGGTGGGTTTTCACCATTATTGGTCTGTTATATTGTCAGGACCCAGTCATGGTATATCACTATGGAAAATCTGTCTTTAGAAGCCACAATAAGATTTTTTCCCCCTGTGGTTTCTCTGTACCACCCAAGCTTTTCATGTCTGGATCCAGGATAAGGGTTTCCATGATCATGGTATCCAACTAGTGCTGCAGCCATCTAGCCTCTATGAGTAGCCCCATGAGGAAGAGGCAGGTGACATAAGCAAGAGAAATGCTCCTTGGGATTGAATTGCAGATCATGTGGCTAATGGGATCCATGCCAACAGTGGAAGGAATGAGCAAGGAGGATGGAAATTATGCTAGTATGTTGTTGTTGTTAGTTGTGAAGTCGTGTCTGACACATCGTGACCCCATGGACAACATTCCTCCAGGCCATCCTGTCCTCCACCATCCCCCGGAGTCCACTCACGCTCACACCAACCGCCTCTGTGACTCCATCCAGCCACCTCATCCTCTGCCGTCCCCTTCTTCTTTTGCCATCTATTGTTCCCAGCATTAGGCTCTTCTCCAGGGTGTCCTTCCTTCTCATTAGGTGGCCAAAGTATTTGAGTTTCATCTTCAGTATCTGGCCTTCTAAAGAGCAGTCAGGGTTGATCTCCTCTAGGACTGACCGGTTTGATCGCCTTGCAGTCCAAGGGACTCGCAGGAGTCTTCTCCAGCACCACAACTCAAAGGCCTCAATCCTTTTGCACTCGGCCTTCCTTATTGTCCAGCTTTCACAGCCATACATTGCAACTGGGAAAACCATAGCCTTGACTATACGCACTTTTGTTGGCAGGGTGATGTCTCTGCTTTTTATTGTGAGTCGCCCCGAGGCTGTTGCAAGGGGCGGCATATAAATATTTAAATAAATAAATAAATAAATAAATAAATAGTATGCTATCTAGATTTGCCATAGCTTTCCTCCCCAGGAGCAAGCGTCTTTTAATTTCTTGGCTGCCGTGCCTGCCTGCGGTGATCTTGGAGCCCAGGAAATAAAATCTGTTACTACCTCCATTTCTTCCCCATCTATTTGCCAGGAAGGGAGAGGATCGGATGCCATGATCTTAGTTTTCTTAATGTTGAGTTTCAAGCCAACTTTTGCGCACTCCTCCTTCACCCGCATCAAGAAGCTCTTTAGTTCCTCTTCACTTTCTGCCATGAGAGTGGTATCATCTGCATATCTGAGGTTGTTGATATTTCTCCCAGCAATCTTGATTCCAACCGGTGATTCATCTAGCCCTGCCTTTCTCATGTTGTGCTCTGCATATAAGTTAAATAGGCAGGGTGACTGTATACAGTCTTGCCGAACTCCTTTCTCAATTTTGAACCAATCAGTGGTTCCGTGTCCAGTTCTCACTGTTGCTTCTTGACCTGCATATAGGTTTCTCAAGAGACAAATAAGATGGTCTGGTACTCCCATCTCTTTAAGAACTTGCCACAATTTGTTGTGATCCACACAATCAAAGGCTTTAGCATAGTCAATGAAGCAGAAGTAGATGTTTTTCTGGAACTCCCTAGCTTTCTCCATGACCCAGCGTATGTTGGCAATTTGATCTCTAGTTCCTGTCCCTCTTCGAAATCCTGCCTGTACTTCTGGTAGTTCTTGGTCCACATACTGCTGGAGCCTAGCTTGTAGGATTTTGAGCATCAGTTTGCTAGCATGTGAAATGAGTGCAATGGTGCGGTAGTTTGAACATTCTTTGGCATTGCCCTTCTTGGGGATTGGAATGTAAACTGACCTTTTCCAATCCTGTGGCCACTGTTGAGTTTTCCAAGTTTGCTGGCATATTGAGTGTAGCACTTTAACTGCATCGTCTTTCAGGATTTTGAATAGCTCAGCTGGAATGCTGTCACCTCCACCAGCTCTGTTGTTGCTCAGACTTCCTAAGGCCCATTTGACTTCACATTCCAGGATGTCTGGCTCGAGGTCAGTGACTACCCCATCGTGGTTATCAGGGATGTTAAGCTCTTTCTTGTATAGTTCTTCTGTGTAAGCTTGCCACCTCTTCTTAATCTCTTCTGCCTCTGTTAGGTCCCTGCCATTTGGTCCTTTATCATGCCCATCTTTGCATGAAATGTTCCCTTCATAGCTCTAATTTTCTTGAAGAGATCTCTGGTCCTCCCTATTCTATTGTTTTCTTCTATTTCTTTGCACTGTTCATTTAGGAAGGCATTCTTATCTCTTCTAGCTGTTCTCTGGAATTCTGCATTCAGACAGCCATTTTGCTTTCTTGCATTTCTTTTTCTTTGGGATGGTTTTAGTTGCTGCCTCTTGTACAATGTTGCGAACCTCCATCCATAGTTCTTCAGGCACTCTGTCTATCAGATCTAATTCCTTAAATCTATTTGTCACCTCTACTGTATATTCATCAGGGATATGATTTATGTCATACCTGAGTGGCCTAATGCTTTTCCCTACTTTCTTCAACTGAAGCCTAAATTTCGCAACAAGAAGCTCATGATCTGAGCCACAGTCAGCTCCTGGTCTAGTTTTTACTGACTGTATAGAGCTTCTCCATCTTTGGCTGCAGAGCACATAGTCAATGTGATTTCTGTGTTGACCGTCTGGTGATGTCCATGCGTAGAGTCATCTCTTGGGTTGTTGGAAAAGAGTGTTTGCTATGACCATTGTATTCTCTTGACAAAATTCCACCAGCTTGTGCCCTGCTTCATTTTGTTCTCCAAGGCCAAACTTGCCTGTTATTCCAGTTATCTTTTGGCTTCCTACTTTAGCATTCCAATCCCCTATGATGATAAGGACATCATTTTTTGGAGTTAATTCTAGAAGGTGTTGTAGGCCTTCATAGAACCGGTCAACTTCAGCCTCTTCAGCACCAGTGGTTGGGGCATAGACGTGGACTACTGTGATGTTGAATGGTTTGCCTTGGATTCAAACTGAGATCATTCTGTCATTTTGGAGATTGCATCCCAGTTCTGCTTTTCCTACTCTTTTATTGACTATGAAGGCTACTCCATTTCTTCTGAGGGCTTCTTGTGCACAGTAGTATACCTGATGGTCATCTGAATTAAATTCACCCATTCCTGTCCATTTTAGTTCACTGATTCCTAAGATGTCGATGTTCAGTCTTGTCATCTCTTGTTTGACCACATCCATCTTGCCTTGATTCATGGATCTGACATTCCAGGTTCCTATGGAGTAAAGATCTTTGCAGCATCGGACTTTCCTTTCACCTCCAGATACATCGGCAACTGAGTGTCCTTTCGGCTTTGACCCAGTCGCTTCATTCTTTCTGGCGCTACTAGTACTAGCCCTTTGCTCTTCCCCAGTAGCATATTGGACACCTTCCGACCTGAGGGGCTCATCTTCTGGTGTCATATCTTTTTGCCTTTTGGTACTGTCCATGGGATTTTCATGGCAAAGATACTGGAGTGGGTTGCCATTTCCTTCTCCAGTGGATCACGTTTTGTCAGAACTCTCTGCTATGACCTGTTCATCTTGGGTGACCCTGCACGGCATAGCTCATAGCTTCATTAAGCTATGCAAGCCCCTTCACCATGACAAGGCAGTGATCCATGAAGGAGTATGCTAGTATAGAAACCACTTAATCATCTCTTGGGAAGGTCATGGTGAAAAACTGCAGACCATGGTAACCATGCAGGGTTACTTGTCATGCTGTGTGAAAAAAGCCAGTATTTTGACAGCTGCGGCTCTTTTCATCTTCCCAGCTACTAGATTGGAAGGTGGTTCTGATCTTGTAGCTGGGAATCCATGCACAGATCCCCATCTGCTCTCTACTTGCAGCATATTGGTACTGCTGACAGAAAATGTATCCTGGTGCTGCCTCCTTGCCACTTGTTCTGAAATGGCATGACCAAACTTGGCACTGCAGTGTTGTGCAGCATGAGAGGAATGCAGAAGTTATGTTTGAAGAAAGCCAAAATTTGGGTGCCCATATTCAGAGTGTTACAGGCAGTCCCATTGGACTGTACATTTTTGGAATAATAAGCCCTATCACAGAATTATATCCTATGTCTTTTTATGATTTTATAATTATGTATGATAAAATTTATACATTTTTAATTTAATTTTATTTTTTTAATATTGCGATTGATATCCTGCCTTTTTCCTACAAAGGGCTCAAGGCAGTTTACAACATTCTCCTCCTCCTTCTTATCCCCACAACAGCAACCCTGTGAGGTAGATTGGACTGAGAGTCTGTGACTGGTCCAAAGTCACCCAGTTGGCTCCATGGCTGAGCAGGGAATAGAACCCAGATCCTCTGAGTCCCAGTCCCATGCTCTTAACCACTACACCACACTGGCTCTCTTTTGCCTTTGTTCAAAATGTACTTCTGTTCTTTTGCTTAAAGGTTTTTTTTTAAATGAAATATATACTAAAAAGAAAAAAGAATAATAAAACCATGGCTACCACTTTGGCTGGGTTCAGATGTCTTGACAAGCAATACCATGCAGTTTCCACCATGCAGTTTTTTGTGTGGAAGTTCCTGGAAAGATGATCGGGCTCAGTATGGCAACTGTGCCTCTGTTTACCATTTTCTTCTGTTTCAGTGTTGCAGATGGAGTCCCAGGAAGCACCGGGGAGGAATGAGGCTTTTCTCTTTGGCAGCTGTGATTGTGAGCCAAGCTGTCAAGAAGTCTCTGCTGAACAAATGGGGATCATGTCCTGCAGTACAGCAGAGAAAGCAAATGTTGATCAGGCAGCCTCCCCACTTGTTCCAGAAGAGACTGCTCAAGCAGAAGGGAGCACCCAATCCATGCTTAGGCAAAGTAACTGCAGGGCAGGAATCTGCTGGGAAGTGCTGCAGAAAGGAGCAACACCACCAAGGAGCAAGTTGATTTCTGCCTGCCCCTTGGCATATGCCAGAGCAAGGTTCTTTGCACACATGAACAAGTCAGTGGCAGACACAAGAAACAGCTGGCTGGCAGCAATGACAGGGAGCTAACCCCTTACCTTCTCTGGAATGTCAGACAAGCATTCCCAAGCTGCCAACTGCAAAGGGAGCAGTGGGACAACCCACTGCAGTGCACAGCCCCAAATCAGTTACCACAGTTCAGCTGCTTCTTGCCCTTTTGGTTCACGCATGCAAGGCACTTCATTCTGGTACATGCCAAGGGGCAGAGGGGTAATCAATGGAGCAGCAATGCTCCTTTTCACAGTGCTGCCCGGCCACTTCTTGCTGCTGCTGCTGCCTCATGAAGAGCAATGTGAGGTAGTTGGCTCTGGCACATGCAGAGAGGCAGCACAGGGAAATCCACTGCAACAGGCAGCTCTCAACCAGCTCTGAACCAAATTCTTACTGCTCCTGTTCAGGCAGGTACAGTAGTGGATGGAGCTCCTGAGCAGCACTGCTCCTCTCCCAGGGCCAGCCAGCTGATCAGTATCTTTGGGGAATGAAGTGAAAGGAGCAGGGATGCCTCCGAGCCACTGCTGCTCTAGGGTCAGCTGCTTGCAAGAGCAGGAATGGGACACTCTTGTCAAGTGGCTCTATGGTTTCGGTCTCAGTTCCTGGCCAAGTTATGTTTTCTGGTTCAGATGCACAAGAAGCAACCACAGTACCAGGAAGCCATACAACAGACTGCTATTTCTGTTTGTGATCTAGCAAAACCAAAAGTATCATATGTGGATTCTTTGACAGAATTCAGCTGATATGGCAGACTGAAAAGATTAAGTACACACGCACACATTTTTGGGCCAGACTTGGAAACCCAAGCATTTTCTGAACTAGTTTCTGGAAGAAATCAATAATTCTGCATATATATCAATAAAAAAATCCATCTCCTTAAACAGCTCAGCTACAAATCAGTGTAAAACATTTTCTCTCTTTTAATTCATTTGACCATATCACCTGTTAATGAAAAATTAGAGTGTGAAGGCTCTCACCACCCACTTACACAAAGAAGATAAATTTTTAATTACTTTTTTGTTGATGTATTGGCTGCAGGGGACAGATGAAATGAAAAGAATTATGATAAAATGTTTTCCAATAATTTTAAGCTTCTGATTTTTAAATGGCTCCTATTTTGGTTGAAGGAAATATCGTTGAACTGGTGGTAACTTCTACTGATATCTTTTGTACTCCACTTTACATGACAATCAGTATAAGAATCGTTTAGACAATGAAACCTTGTCATATTTCTAGCTTCATTTCCAAAAAGAAGCACCAGACCATAGCAAAGCCTGGCTACTTGAAACATTAACAACCTCTTTCCTTCTCTCTCTCTCTCTTTCTCTCTTTTTACCATTCCAAGCTCATTGCATACCATATTGCCATTTCAGAAATGAAGAATGGATGTTAATAGATCTGAGAAGACATTTTTGTTTCAAAGCCAGCTGCCATATTTTGCTATGTGTGGCTGGAAGAGGCAGATGGAGTTCCTGGTATACAGTCATAATGGTTTCTGGCTATCCATGAAGGTGGCACAAGCATACTTTCTATCATCTTGTTACTGCTAAAATGGAGACTGAGAATGTCCTGAGAACATTTTTTTAAAAATTCCTCTAATATTATTTTTTCTGTATGAGCTGAAATAGTCTGGGTTTGACTAGTGCAGCTATTTCTACACTGCTTAAGTACATCTTCCTACCTCTGGGATAGAGAATGATATATGGCTAAGGGAGTCGATTTTGAAAAGTAGACCTCTAGAATGTTACTGATTGATTTTATTCAAATCCTGGCTTTGTACAAAGAAGTCTGATTTGTTCAAGAAGTGGTTAAGAAGTACTTTAAGCAGCTTGCTACCATAGATAACTAAAATCTTGATTAAACCAGTATTTTAAAAGAAAATCATTAGAAATACTATCGAAAAGACAACAATACCAATAAAAACAGCACCCAGTGCAAGAGACCTGCTTAGATGCCAGCTGTCTGTTTGAACAGAAACAGATTTACTTGCTGGAGAAAGTAAAAGTGGGAAACAACATGGGAACCTATCCTTTTTTGGAGGGTTGTTCCACAGCCACTGACAAGGTCCTCTTCCACATTGGGCAGTGGTACTGAAACAAGATCCTTTTCCAAAGAGCATCTTACAGGCTTTTATGGGGAAAAGTGACCATTGTGGTAGCTTGGGCCTGTGCTATTTGGGCTTCATAGGCTAAAGCCATCACTTTGAACTAGAACTGGTATAACCAGTGGCCTTGGCAGTTTGGTTGCAGTATTCTGGATCCTTCTAACCCTCCAAAGGTTCCAAACCATCCAAAATCACCTCTGAAGAGTTAAGGGACCTCCAAATAGCACATGAAGGAGGGATGGAGGCTGCCATTAGAAGAGAGAATTTGCAAAAATGCCAGTTCTTCTTGTGAAACAAAGGAGCCCTTCTATTTGCAGAAGGGCAATTGAGGATCCAACCTGATGTCCTGCAAATAAGGTATTTTGCATAAAACATCATGACAGAGTAGGCAAATGTTGACCCATTTGTCTATGTCTTGGTGTAACAATACTCAGACGGAATGTTAGTCTTTATTAATGAAATTATAGGATTCAGTTTGTCCAAGAATTTTGTATCTCTTTCTTTCTGTTATAATGGGAATAAACATGCAAATTTAAATTGCCCAAGTGCAATATTCATGATACCCATTCCTTTACCAGATTAATTAGTTACTGTTAAGAAAAATGGTTGAGAAAAATGGTTTTTTTGAGAAGCTTTCATTAGGTTCCCTTAAGCTACACCTTTTACAACTTCTCATTTGCATGGTAATAAGTTGTGAAGTTGCAGTAGCAGAAGACCATGCTATATAGTTTTCTCTCCTTTGTGCTGAAGCACAATTCCAAAGACTATTAGAATAAACTGAGTATATTGGCTCTTGGGGCTTCTTAGCTGAAATTCTGTACATCTCTCATATTTCAAAAGTTAGTGACATACCTAGGATGCAATTGTCTCCAAGCAAAACAACAAACCTTCTCTTCTCTTCTCTTCTCGCCTTTCTTCTCTAGCTCACCTGAAGTATGGATGCTATCCACTGGCCACAGAACAAACTTCATGGCAGAGGGTGGTCATGCTGCTCTATACTTCAGTCATAGATGGAACAGCTGCATAGCTTGTGTTCCTTGAAGATTGTAGACTTTGCCTTATCAATTGGCCAGAGCAGTATCTCCTGCTTCTGAGGAAGAGCGTCATAATATTTATTTATTTATTTATTTAAATGCTTATATGCCGCCCCATCGCAACAAAGCCTCGGGGTGGCTTACAACATTTAAAAATACATTAAATTACATGTAATATATTAAAAACCTAACTATCTATTCTGCCCCCCCACCAATGCACCTTGGCCAACCTAAAAATACACTCCAATGTACAAAATCATAAACAACAAACCACTAAATAAGTAAACACAATTAAACTATAACAGATAATAACCAATTAACTAAACAAAATAAATACATAAATACCTAACAATAAACTAAAACCAAATAAACAATTTAACACTTAAAATAAGATTTAAATAAAAAGGTCTTCGCCTGGCGCCGAAAAACAAATAACGACGGCGCCAGGCGGACCTCTCCGGGGAGCGCGTTCCACAATTGGGGAGCCACCGCCGAGAAAGCCCTCCTCCGGGTACTCACACTCTTAATCTTCCTCACTGAGGGTTCCCGGAGGAGGGCCTGTGTTTCAGATCTCAGAGGGTGGAAGGGCATGTAAGGGCATAAGCGGTCCATTAAGTATCCAGGTTCCAAGCTGTTTAAGGCTTTATAAGTCAGAACTAGCACCTTGAATTGGGCCCGGACTTCAAATGGGAACCAGTGGAGCTGACGGAGGACTGGGGTTATATGAGAATAACGCCCAGTCCCCGTCAGCAACCTGGCAGCTCTATTTTGTACCAACTGAAGTATCCGGACCGTCTTCAAGGGCAGCCCCACATAGAGGGTGTTGCAGAAATCTAGTCGAGAAGTCACCAATGCATGTGTCACTGTCGCCAGGCAGTCATGGTCCAGGAAGGGACGCAGCTGATGTACCAGTCGAAGCTGTAGGAAAGCACTCCTTGCCGCTGCCATCACCTGGGCCTGTAACGACAGCTCCGGATCAAGGAGTACCCCCAAGCTGTGGACCTTGTCCTTTAGAGGGAGTGCAACCCCATCCAGGACAAGGGCCAAGTCCCCCACTCCAAGACCAGGACCGCCCACCAGGAGGACCTCCATCTTGTCTGGATTGAGCTTCAGTTTATTGGCCCTCATCCAGCCCATTACCTCGGCCAGGCACCGGTTCAGCACAGCCACCGTCTCACCTGGATTGGTAGGGAATGAGACATAGAGCTGGGTATCATCAGCGTACTGATGATTCCACAGCCCACACCTACTGATGACCTCTCCCAACGGTTTCATGTAGATGTTAAATAGCATGGGGGACAAAATGGACCCCTGCGGTACCCCATGGCACAACTGCCATGGCGCAGAGCCACAGTCCCCCAGCACCACCTTCTGAAACCGGCCGTTGAGATAGGAGCGGAACCACCGCCAAGCGGTGCCTCCAACTCCCAATCCTGCAAGCCTATCCAGAAGGATACCATGGTCGATGGTATCGAAAGCCGCTGAGAGGTCCAGGAGAACCAACAGGGATGCACTCCCCCTGTCTCTCTCCCTGCATAGGTCATCGTACAGGGTGACCAAGGCAGATTCAGTGCCGTACCCGGGTCTGAAACTGGACTGAAATGGGTCCAGATAATAAAAGAAAGATCAACCTGGTACCCTCCATGAGTGAGAGAAGGAACAGTTACAGATAGCTAGTTTTGCCTTTCCCTGCCAGAAAGAACACCTGCAAGAACTCTGAAACAAAGAAGTGGTGCCTGAGGGACTGTCATATTATTAATCTTTCTAAGCTACTTTGAGAGCCTTTTTTGGTGAAGTAAAACTCCAGCAACTAAATAAATCTTATCAGTGAGGAATGAAAAAGAACACCATGGCTCTTCCAAGTGTGAGTGCCTCATGAATGTTTACCCTTAGGCTAGCATGACTGTTTGACATGAGCTACAGCTTTAAAGTTCTCTTGATTTATAAGACACATCTCATTATACTGGAAATATGAACAAACGTCTCTCGCTTACATAAGATTGGCATGATTGCTCCTTCTTCCATATTTGGGTTGAACATGCTCAGGGTGAGCAAAGAGTGGCTACAGGGTGTGGAAGAGGGCTTCTGAAGTGGGCATATCAGGTACCATTCCTGGCAACCAACCTTCTTCCACACCCAGTACTAGTTGGAGGTGCTCACCAGGAAATTGTACTAAGGGCCAGTGCAAATTGGACTGGATTCTGAGAAGTTGAAGGGAATCTGATGGATTCCCAACCCCAAATGGTTTCCTCACACTTGAAGTAATTACCCGTTTCTTCTATATGAAGAAATCTTTAAGGAAAACAAAAAAATATTTCACAGACTGCTGAAATAGAGATATGCTTTATAGAAGAGTCTTGTTGGAAGAGTATGGTTTGGGGTTGAGAAGTTTTGCCTATGTTAGAAGAGCTACAGTGTATTTCAACAGGGATTTTTCTAGGGAATGTTCCCATAACAGTGTGGGAGAAGATTGAGCAGGGACTCAAGCTTATGAGTGTTTGGGAAGGTGTGATATAATTTCTAGCAATGAAGGTGGAAGGAGAACTGGCCTTCATGCTCACTCAAAGCAGTGGAAGAACATATGAGCAGAAGAAGAGGAATAGGAAGTTGCATGGAGGTTGTGGGTAGTGGAAGAAGATGGAATTGATGGAGGAAAAAGTAGTGACTGGCATGGAGTAGCCAGTGTGATGTGGTGGTCAGAGTGTTGAACAAAGGATCTGAGATGTTTGGGTTCTAATCCCCACTTGGCCATGAGCTTACTTTGGCCTAGTCACTCTTTCTCAGCCTAATCTATCTCATGGGGTTGTTGTTGTGAAGAACATGTAGCAGATCTATGTTAAGCTGGCATGGGCTCATTGCAAGGGTAAAAGAAAAAGGTGATGGTACAAGAAATAAATTCAGGTGTAAGGACATGAGGGAGGGATAACAGAATGCCTGAAATGGGATAATAGGTGCCTGAAACCAAGCCAAAAGGGAGGCGGATGTAAGCCAACACAGATGGATTTAAATTCTACCATCTCCGGGAGTGAATACTTGAAGAACCATTCTGGACCAGGAGTCTATCATGCAGGATGGGAGGTGTGGAAGCAAGTGGAATGATGGACAGCAAAGCATGTAGGAGAAGAGGTGCCTGGTGACTGGCAAAAAGACAAGCCCTCATGCCTGGTCATTAAGGCAGGCAGGGGACAATATGATTGTGGAAGTGAGACCTAGCTCTCTTGAAATGTAACATCCCCAGCTACATTCTGAGAAGTAGTTGAAATTGAGGAAATTCTGACTTTTTATACAATATTTGGTGGATTGAAGAGGTCATAGCCTAGCAGGGGCACTCTTGGGAGCTAGCAGTAAACCTACATGCTGCCTATCTGCTTCGTTGTCTTCATGACTACTACCCTCAGAAGCTGAAGGGAACCAATGTGAAACGAGGGCAAATGTAGAGAGGGCAGCTCTCTCAAAATGCAACATTCCTAGCTAGTTAGTTTGGATACTGGGGTGGGGGTGGGTAGTTGGAATTGGCAGATAGTGTTGAACCATCAAGCCAGATTACTTACACAGCATCTGAGAAATGACTCGCCTTTGGAAAGGAGGGGACACTGAAGAACATGTATGAGTGGGGAATGAAGGGCAATTCTTACACTGTGAAAAAAGGCTGAAATAATAAAGTAATCTCAGGCATTCCTGCTGTATGGCCCTCAAGCATCATGAAAATATGATTTCTATGGCAGATTCACAGGCAACTTTGACTGAGAGATGTGGGGAAAAGGGAAGGAAGGAAGGAAGACAGAAAAGGGAAGATTTTATTTATTTATTTATTTATTTATTAAAACATTTATAGGCTGCCCCATCACAACAAAGCCTCGGGGCGGCTTACAACAATTTAAAAATACAATATAAAAAATTACAATAAAACCATAAAACTATAAACAATAAACAATATATCCCTCCCCCCCTCGGTGCATCTCGGCAACTAAAAAAAAAAAAGGCCAACAATTATTAACTACAAACATAAATACATACATAAATACATAAAAGCAAATTATACACACACCTAAACTAACAATTAAAATATGACTTGAATAAAAAGGTCTTCGCCTGGTGCCGAAAAACAGATAACAACGGCGCCAGGCGAACCTCTTCAGGGAGCGCATTCCATAATTGGGGCGCCACAGCAGAGAAAGCCCTCCTCCGGGTGCTTACCCACTTAATTTCCCTCACAGTGGGTTCCCGGAGGAGGGCCGATGTTGCCGATCTTAAAGGGCGGGAGGGCATGTAAGGGCATAAGTGGTCCATTAGGTATCCAGGTCCCAAGCCGTTTAGGGCTTTGTAGGTCAATACCAAAACCTTAAATTGGGCCCGGACTTCAATTGGGAGCCAGTGAAGCTGATGAATAACGCCCAGTTCCCGTCAGCAACCTGGCAGCTCTATTCTGTTCCAACTGAAGTATCTGGTCCATCATCAAGGGCAGCCCCACATAGAGGGCGTTGCAGAGATCTAGACGAGAAGTCACCAATGCGTGCATCACTGTCGCCAGGCAGTTGTTGTCCAGAAAGGGGCGCAGCTGATATACCAGTCGAAGTTGTAGGAAGGCACTCCTCGCCGCCGCTGTTACCTGGGCCTGTAACGACAGCTCCGGGTCGAGGAGTACCCCCAAGCTGTGGACCTTGTCCTTTAGAGGGAGTGCAACCCCATCCAGGACAAGGCCCAAATCCCCCACTCCAGGACCCGAACTGCCCACCAGCAGGACCTCCATCTTGTCTGGATTGAGCTTCAGTTTATCAGCCCTCATCCAGCCCATTACCTCGGCCAGGCACTGGTTCAGCACAGCCACCGCCTCACCTGGATCAGTAGAAAACGAGAGGTAGAGCTGGGTATCATCAGTGTACTGGTGATTCCGCAGCCCACACCTCCTGATGACCTCTGCCAGCGGTTTCATGTAGATGTTAAATAGCATGGGGGACAAAATGGACCCCTGCGGTACCCCATGGCATAGCTGCCATGGCGCAGAGCCATAGTCCCCCAGCACCACCTTCTGATATCGGCCGTTGAGATAGGAGCGGAACCACCACCAAGCGGTGCCTCCAACTCCCAATCCCACAAGCCTATCCAGAAGAATACCATGGTCAATGGTATCGAAAGCTGCTGAGAGGTCCAGGAGAATCAACAGGGACGCACTACCCCTGTCTCTCTCCCTGCACAGGTCATCATACAGGGCGACCAAGGCAGATTCAGTGCCGTACCCGGGCCTGAAACCAGACTGAAATGGGTCCAGATAATCCGTTTCCTCCAAGAGTGCTTGAAGTTGTCCCGCCACCACATGCTCTAGTACCTTGCCCAGGAACGGGATGTTGGCCACCGGTCTATAATTGGCGGCCACCTCTGGATCCAGGGTTGCTTTCTTTAGGACTGGCTGGACTACCGCCTCCTTTAGGAGTGCAGGCACCCGGCCATCTCTTAAAGAGGCGTTGACCACCTCCCGGATCCAGGGTCCAATCCCGTCCTTGGCTGACTTTAGTAGCCAAGAAGGGCATGGGTCTAGTACGCAAGTGGTAGGGCATATTCGTTCAAGCACCTTGTCCACATCATCAGGCCGCAACAACTGAAATTCATCCATTAAGCAAGGACCAGACGGCGTCAAAGGTGGCTCCACAGTAGAATCTGCTATTAAAGTGGAGTCAAGCTCGCAGCGTATCTGAATGAGTTTCTCCCGAAAATGCGTGGCAAACTCGTCACAGTGGGCTTCCGAGGGCGGCACCAGATCTTTCTTAGGGCCTGGATGGACTAGGCCCTGAACCACTCGGAAGAGCTCCGCCGGACGGCATTGTGAGGAGGCAATGGAAACACAGAAGAATTTCTTCTTCGCCATCCTCACCGCCACAGCATAGGCGCAATAATGCGCACACAAGTGTGTTCGGTCAGATACCTGTCGTGATCTCCTCCACCTGTCCTCTAGTCGTCTCCCAGCCTGCTTCATCGTCCGTAGTTCGAATGTATACCATGGAGATGCACGGGCTCAGTTAGACGGAAGAGGATGCTTGGGAGCAATCGAGTCGATAGCCCTGGCCATCTCCTTATTCCACAGTTTTGCCAGGGCATCAACAGGATCACCAGCCCTGTCAGCCGGAAACTCCCCCAGAGCATTCAGGAATCCTTCGGGATCCATCCTGCTCCGAGGGCGGACCCACAAAATCGGGTCCGCACCCTTACAGAGGGAGAGGCCGCTCTCGAGCTCAAACCTTATGAGGAAGTGATCTGACCATGACAAGGGTGTCAAATTTAGATTCCTCACCCTCAGATCACCCTCTTCCTGCTCCATCAAGAAAACCAGGGCCAGAGTGTGTCCACGTTCATGGGTCGGGCCAATGACGTGTTGAGACAGCCCCATGGCCGTCATGGAGGCCATGAAGTCCTGAGCCGCCCCGGTAAGAGCCGTCTCGGCATGGAGATTGAAGTCCCCCAGGACCACCATCCTGGGGGTCTTCAACACCAGGTCCGAGACGGCCTCCGTCAGCTCAGGCAGGGAGTCTGTTGGGCAGAAGGGTGCACGGTACGCCAACAGAATCCCCAATCTGTCTCGGTCGCCCAACACCAAGTAGAGGCACTCCAGCCCCAGTCTCGAGGGAACAGGAAGCCCCACAAGGGAAATTGAAGCCCGATAAATTAGAGCCACCCCCCTCCCCTCCCCTCCAGGCATGGGCGGTGCTGAATTAGGTACCCAGGTGGGCAAAGTTGAGAGAGGGAGACATCCCTCCCCTCTCCCGCCCAGGTCTCGGTGATACAAGCCAGGTCGGCCCCCTCATCCATGATCAAATCGTGGATGAGGACAGATTTATTATGGACCGACCTGGCATTCAACAATAGCACCGATTGGCCCAGGGGGCAGCTGACACAACTACAGGGAACCCGCCGGCTGGGAGAATAACCAGAACGAGGGACAGGTGTCAACCATCTGTCCCTCCTTCTTCTAGGCAGACATGTTAATCTCCCACCACTTTAACGCCCCCTGCCCATCACCACCAGGTAAGGGAGGCTGACAGCCACACAACATGGCTTCCGCAGAAACAGGTCCTGCCAGACAAACCTTGTGGAATTCTATGACAAGGTTTCAAGATGGCTAGATGGAGGGGATGCAGTGGATGTGGTATACCTGGATTTCAGCAAGGCCTTTGACAAAGTGCCCCATGATATCCTGGTGGAGAAACTGAGGAGTTTTGGGATACACCAAAGCACTGTCCGGTGGATTAGGGCATGGTTGACTGACCGAAAGCAGAAGGTCACCATTAGCGGGGAATCGTCGGGATGGCAGCCAGTGACAAGCGGGGTCCCCCAGGGCTCTGTCCTGGGGCCGATCCTGTTTAATCTTTTCATTAACGACATGGAAGAAGGGGTGAACAGTCTGCTGATCAAATTCGCAGACGACACTAAAACTGGAGCAGTGGCCACAACTGAGGAGCAGATACACCAGATCCAAAAGGATCTGGACAGACTATGGAAGTGGGCAGGAGACAACAGGATGGCGTTCAATGTGGAGAAGTGCAAGGTCTTGCACTTGGGGCATAGGAATCGCTGTCATAAGTACAGGTTAGGGGACAAGTGGCTGGAGAGCAGCACTTGTGAAAGGGACCTCGGGGTACTGGTTGACCGCAGGCTAAACATGAGTCAGCAGTGTGATGCGGTGGTCAAGAGGGCGAATGCCACCCTTGGTTGCATAGCCAGAAGTGTGGCTTCTAGATCAAGAGAGGTATTACTACCACTCTACATGACTCTGGTGCGCCCGCAACTGGAGTATTGTGTTCAGTTTTGGGCCCCTCATTACAGAAAGGATATAGCCAGGTTGGAGTCAGTGCAGCGTAGGGCCACAAGGATGGTGGCTGGTTTGCAGGGGATGCCATATGAGGCAAGACTGAGGGAACTGGGTCTCTTCAGCTTGGAGAAGAGGAGACTCAGAGGGGATATGTTGGCAACATACAGGTATGTGAGGGGGTGTCACATGGAGATGGGGAGAGGCCTGTTCTCTCCTGCAGAGGAAGGCAGGACGTGCTCCAATGGAGCAAAGCTCAGGGAGCCAAGGTTCAATTTGGATGCCAGGAAGCACTTCCTGACAGTTAGGACCCCGAGGGCGTGGAATGGGCTTCCACGCGAGGTCGTTGAGGCCCCATCGGTGAGGGTGTTCAAAGATAGGCTGGACATGCACATGGTGGGCATGTCATGAGCGGAGCCGGCTGGTGCCGGAGGTCAGACTAGATGGCCCAGGAGGCCCCTTCTGACTCGCTCTGTTTCTATGTTTCTATGTTTCCACCCCAATGGCGGCGCCCCCACGCTCCCCAGGCAAAGACATAACAACAAGCAACAACCGCCGAGATGTACCAACACAAAAATTATTAAAATCTAAACCCCATTACAATCCCCTATAACAACGCACTCACCACCACCATCAGTCCCCCACGGGCCAGGGCCCCTGGCCAGTGCAGCCCCTGCTCGGGCCCCTGAACAGTGCCCCAAACGGCGGTGCCCTTTGGCCACCGCCCTTCAGCCACCAGCGTCGGCATCTTGTGGGCCCGCGGGGCCCCTCCCCTAGCTCGCCCCGCCCAGCACACCTCTCACACGTGCCGGGGAGGCAGGCCGGGGGCGAGTCCCGGGGCCGGCGGTGTACCTGGCCCCGCTGCGGGCGACGGCTCAGCTGGGCTCAGCCGGGCTCGGCAGCGGTGAGCGGTGGTGGCAGCGGTGGCAGGCGCCCGCAGGCGCCATGCAGCGGCACGGGGGGGGGGGGGCTCCGGGCCAGCAGCGCCGACGGTGGAGCACACGGGAGCGCGGGCGCTGGTCCCCTCTCCTGTCGGCGTCGGCGTCTTGTGGGCCCGTGGGGCCCCTCCCCTAGCTCGCCCCGCCCAGCATGCCTCTCACACGTGCCAGGGAGGCAGGCCGGGGGCAAGTCCCGGGGCCGGCGGTGTACCTGGCCCCATGGGCTGAGAAGATGTGGCTGAGAACAAGCCCAGGGACCTTTCCAGACTAGTCAAGAAGAGGCAGACAACATAGACAGGGAGTGATGCAGCTGGAGATTGAATTTCAGATGCAAAAGCTGATGGGATATGTGCCAACAGTGGGAGGACTGAGCAGGGAGGATAGAAACCACAATAATATAGAAACTACTTGATCTTATGTTTGGTACATCATGCTAGAAAACCAGGAACGGTGATAACCATGAAGGTTGCTGGTTGTAATGTGTAGTTCCAGCCAGTGTTTGTGCATCCAGCATGTGGTGTGCAGAGATAATCTGCTTCTGAATGAGAAGGTTCTATATAACTTTGCTGGTTACTATTCACTGGTAGCCATGCCTCACATGAAGACAAATTCAGGGAAGGCATGACTAAGATGCCTTTGATTCCTGATTAGGGATAGGAAAAATTAGTTCAGTGCACACTGAATGTGACTTGTCTAGTTTGAACATTTAAACCACTATGAAAGCCAAAACTGTTATCCTTTAAAATTCATACAGTGAATTCATACAGTAAAATTTGACAGTGGAGTCCTCCAATCAAAAAGGCATATATTAGAGAAAATAATGTTCAACTATTGATTGATTAGTGTTGATTTGATTTGTCCCTACCTTTTTACCAAGAGAAATGGGACTCAATTATATTCCCATTATTTTAGGAAAGCTCCTTGGAAAAATGTGTAAAGTAGGCATAGTAAAGGCAAAGGTTTCCTCTTGACGTTAGGTCCAGTCATGCCTGACTCTAGGGGGCGGTGCTCATCTCTGTTTCCTAGGTGAGGGAGTCAGCATTTGTCCACAGACAGTCTCTGTGGTCATGTGGCCAGCATGACTAAACACTGAAGTGCACGCAACGCTGTTACCTTCCCACCAAAGTGATACCTTTTTATCTACTTGCATTTGCATGCTTTCAAACTGCAAGGGTGGCAGGAGCTGGGACACAGCAACGGGAACTCACCGTGTTGTGCAGATTTGAACCAGCGACCTTTCAATCAACCAGCCCAGCAGCACAGCAGTTTAAATGACTGCACCACCTGCATCCCAAAGTAGGCATATAGTTACATAAAAATGAATATTTTAAGTGTGCTTTCTCCAAAATTTTCATGAATTTTCAAACTTTTTTTTTCAAAAAGCACTCAAAGTGCAGAAATGGACTAAACTTAAGACTGGAAAAATGATAAACTGAGGGAAAGCAAAATTGAGAGATTTGACCATCTCTATTTCTGATAAGGACAGGAATAATCCTTCTGCTTGGATCTCTGAACAACAATGTCTAGCAGTTCCTACTAGTAAGTCACTTCATTTGTGACCACTTGCAATGCTGGGTCATGTCACAACAACCAACCATTTCAGAGAATGCTGTCAACATATTATAAGGCATTTCATCAGAAGAGAAAATCTCACTTGAAAACTCAGGAATGTTCTTTCTTGCAAGAACTAGGATTTCTCAGTGTTTCGTATTGATTCTAAGCTCTAACCCAGTTTATCTTTTTCACCTTGGCTAGCAACACATTGCTACTCATTATTTTCACTTGAAATAAAGCCAGTTCAGGACAGATGCTTGGCATTGACTCTGCACTCTGCTGTCCATGGAAATCACAAATTCTGTTAAACTAAGAACAGGCCACAAGTGAGATTAGATACCATCTATTCACTTGGCTTCCTCCATTATTTATAACTCTGCAGAGAATGAGCTACTGTACTTGCTTGCTGACAGTAGGACTCTTATTTAAACGGAGGACCCTGAAATGGCATGAAAGCTTACTCATCATATCTTTTTTAACAGCAGTTGCTATTGATAGGATCTTTTCTCATATACTTTTATTTTCTTCCCGTGCCACAGACGTTTCTGATTTTCAGAGCTTTATTTGTTTTGCCTCCTTTTTTTCTTTTGAAATGCAATGATTCCTTGATTACAACTTAATGGTAAGGATTTTATACTGTTCTGAGTGTTTTCTAACAGTCCTAAATATTCCTTCCCCTTACCTTCATTTTGAGCCCTGATGGATTCAACAAATCACTCATCTTCAGATATATGCATATAACAATCTACTTGGACACTCCCATTAATTAACATTTTAAATATCATTCAGCTATGCTTTTTCAATTGCACATTTCTCTCAATTTCCTCATGTCACTTGTGCCAACAATAAATCATCTCACACAGCTTTAAGGCTTTGATATATGAGGCTGAAAGTGCAAAGCAGAAAAAATGTTTTGAAGGCCAGGAGACTTGACTTTTAAATGACAAATGTTTTGAACACTCTTGTTAAATATATGATTCTGTATGTATCACAGATACTGATCTTTCTAAGGCAAAGCCTTAAGAAAGGAAGGTCTCTTTTTTTTGAGGGGGGGGGGTGGTAAATATTGTTGCCACTACCAAAAAGCAGCCACTAGTCCTGGCAGTTTTTCAGTCATTATCTTCACTTTTTTGGTGGATACTTATTTATTTCTGAAATAAGCCTGTTCAAGAGCCTTCAACTGCAGCATCTACAGCTTTGTTTTTTCAAGGCAAAAGGTGCTGATGCCACAGTATTCACTTTCTCAACCATCCCTCTTAATGAAGGATAATTTGAAATTAGCTTTCAAGAATAACATGGATAAGTGTACAGAGGGATCGTTGGAAAGTATAATTGTGAGTAGGTTCAGCTGTGGCCATCCATAGCACATTGAGGTTGGAGCCTATAAATGTAGGACAATTCTAGAGTAATTATAAAATACCAGGGACTGAGGTTTGAAGAATCCCTGTCATCCTATAAGATACTCCATGGAGGGGTAATAATCTTTGTTCAAAACTAATTTAAGACAGTAGTGAAGGTGCACTTTCCTTTAGGTGTTTTGTTAAAGCTAACAGCTAAATTTCATTCACCAGGGTTCTCAAGCATGAAATTCCCATAATTAATACATCCCTCTTCACCATATACTAAAAGAAAAATCCAATGCACTCTGGCAAAATTCCACTTCCTTAAAGCATTTGACTTGCTGAGGTATTAGCTTGAAATTACCCTATGTGACAAGACTACAAATTTGTCTTCAGCTTACAGACCAAATCCCCCAACCCACTGCAATGCTTTCCTCAGAACCAGTGGAAACACTTTTCCTAAGGGCAAAACAGAATGGCATATAAACACACTGCTTCAAAATCCTTCCCTCTAGTTACTGCTAATGCCAGTAAGTACTCTTGCTGTTATAATAATGCTACTTAAGTGCTAATTATATGTTGCATACAAACATGTGCAACAAAAACATTCTGGTCAAGCTCTACCTCCTCATCATTGTTTGTTTACTTCCATTATTTGTCACAGTTTTATACCACCAAATTACCAAAGTTCTTTAGGTAGTGTGCACATTAAAAATGTCAAACAACAAAATAAGTCAATGAACATGTTACAAAAGGCACAATAAAGGCAGTGACACATCTAAGACATTAAAACAAGCAAAAATCAACATGGGTGAAACTGTGCAAAAGTCTAACAGCACTAAAAGAATACCTAAAATGTCTGTAAGTATTTTTAAAAGTCTTCATTTTGGGCTAGAGAGACCACAATGTAGGCACTTACTTTTCAGTCCCTTGTGAAAAAGGCATTCCACAGATGAGATGCCACAGTGGAAAAGCTCCTTCCTCTGTCATGTAGTCACCCATTTTGTCCCACATTAATACTTACTTGCATTAGAATACAAAATTTTCTGGTGTACAATGCTTGGACATGTGACAAATTGAATGTTATTTCTCTAAGAAGTTCTTATTTGGCTTATCTTCTGAGATTTTATGCATTTATGATCATCATTTGGGTGATGCTCACTGCTTAATGGGCACATCCACAGTTGTTATTTAAGGATAACTCTTTCATGAAACTGCCATTGAATGTTGTGCATTATAAATGTAGATCATCCAGCCAAGCAAGCTTTTGTGTTGCATCTTCTTTATTTGAAACAATTCTCTTGATAATTCCTTTGCTGTATTTTACATGGCTGCTGCCCATCCTAATCTAAAAACTTCGATTGATCCCAATAGTAGGTCATTTGTTTTGCCCTATTTAGCAGAATCCTTTTCAAAGAATGAGCTAGAACCTTCAGAGCCAGATGTCCCAGAGAATAGGCAGGCCTGCGATAGCCCTGAGTCCTCAGGGGAAGGCCTTCAGATCTGCCTTCTTGAGAGACACCATCTAGCACCCAAGAATGCTGGCTGAAGAGGGCTACTCATGAATAAAGAACTGCCTTGTGAATAGGGCCCTCCCCATGAGAAGGGATTGACATGATTTGGCTGATTTGGGTTGGGGCTTTGGAAGCATCAGCATATAAACTCCCAGTAGAGACTTACTGGCTGCTAGAACAGCACCTTAACCTCAGTTTTTACTGCTTTAAATCCTTATTTCTCTGACTGTGTCCCATAAATCAACTGACCTCCAGAAACCTGCCTGACTCCACTTTTTGGACTGTGTTTGTATCTGTCTGCTTACCTGTGTTTGGACTTTGTCCTTGCTTCAGAATTTTTTATTTTTAAATGTAGTGTGAGTTTCAAAAATGAAAACAAAACCAAAATGAAAAATAAAAACAGAGAAATAAAATAAAGTGTTAATTTTTTAATGTAGGATACATATGCAAATATGCTATGTACCCTGATATATGTTATGTATAACAAAATATACTACTATAGTTAGGGATATTTATACATAGATTTCAACAATATGTAGCAATACATTAATGCATGTGTAAATCACACCTTTTCAAGAATCAAAAGCTTCAACAAATTTGATTTAACCCATTCCTGTTTTTTTCAGGTGGCTGTTTGTACTTTCAATGTTGTAATGTTAGTCGTTTAGCTTTCAGAAATGTGCAAAGGATCCCTTCATGCTGACCTTATTTTAAGTACCAAAAGCTACACAGATAGTTAAGACTGTTCATGTCTGCCAATATTAAAGAACCTTCCATCATAAAGTTTAGCCATGTTATTACCTCCTGCCAGAAAGAAGCCACCATTGGACATTGCCAAATCATGCAAGGGAGAAAAGCATGAGATCACCTCCAACAGTTGACCAATTACAAACCACTGTGGAATCCCATATATGTACCCAAAACATTAAGTTAGACTGCGCATCACAGCTGAATCTTGGAACTTTCTCTCTTGCCAGGCAATAGTGCATTCTTGAGTTTTCAGTTATTTATTGGCTTATGACCGGATTTGCTTTAATGGTGACACTGGCCCTACCAAAACAGGACTGACTTTTGTATATTTAGAAGGGCAGGTGTTGAATTTCCAAGTACTTTCCAGGCAGTCAGGCTCTTCCCTTAACTGTCCACAACCAACAGAAATGGAAGGATAATTTATTTATGTATTTGATTTTTATATTGCCTGATAGCCAAAAGAGAAGAGAAGCTGGGCTCCATCTCATCCCCTGGCTGCCTCCTTTCCCTGAGTGATTTCAGTTGGTTATCATAAGAAATATTATTTAACATTAAGAATTGATGCTGGAATCAGCTTCTTCCTTATTCTTCCAGTTTCCCTTTTATTTTGTGTTACACCATCTCTCAGACTGTATGTTTGCAAGCAAGAAATATTTTATTGGTCATATATAAGCCTCTTTAGAAGCTTATTTGGCTGAAGAGCAAAGTAAAAAGCTTTCAAGAAATAAAACATTGCTTATTATGGAATTGTGATTCATCAGGTCCAGGTAGGATAATGAGCTGCTTAACCCTATGAAACAAACCAAGGAAACAGAAGTATGAGCAATTTGGCAATTAACTACATTAATTTCGCATATACTATATGGACTGAAATAAATAGAACTTAAAGGTTAAAAAGGTTAAGCACCACCCCCTCCACCACACACACAATCCATTAGGTAAGCATGGCATTCATTTATATTCTCTGCAATAATATATTGCAGAAAGAGGGTTTTCATATCTTAGTAACTGTAGAAAGAAATTTTAGTGAACAAAAAGAAGATTTTAACGTCTCCTAAGAATAGCAGATAAAGCATAATTCATTGAACTATTATTTTAAATAGGAAATTTCTGAGAATAAAGATGAGATAGCATGAACGCTGATGATTACAATGTTCTTGCTTGATAGAGGTTATAAAAATCACAGCCTAGATCTGCAGCAGAGCACTACTACTAAGTGTTACATAGCCCTTGTGGTAGGAAAAAAACTCCATATGTTTTCAAAGTCTGCTTCAAATTAGTGTGGGTGAACTTACCAGGTAAAAAAAGGTAATTTCCTCATCAAGTCGCAGATTCCTTCATCCAAACTCCAACCATCTTCATTACTGTGAAATCTCCTTGTGAATATATGGATTATTAGACATGTATGTCAACAAAGTGCATCTGCCTGGCATCATGTTATACATGACAATGTCATACCAAGACATATACTATATTTATACATTTATACTACACCAAGACTCATGTTATATAAACTGTGGGGGTCACCAATGCTGCCGGCTAGAAGAGCACAGGAAGTTGTTTGCTGCTGCTACTGCTCATGAGAATAGCTATGATTCTCACATACCAACATAGTGAATTAATGTTTAGAATGATCTCAATGGACTGGATTACATGAAACCTTCAGGATTCCAGTTGGCTTTTGTGAGTATTCCCACAGCTCCTCAGGACTATGCACGTCTTTTGAGCATGAAGTGGGTGTGCAGTTTTCCATACCATGATAGTGATTCTCTACCATGTGGAAAGTACCAGTAAGAGTTTCACAGCCAAAGTATCACATTGTGACTAGTTTCAATGTCATTTGAATATACCCTTTCAGAGCCATTGCAAGGTACAGTTTTTACCATTCCTTTGTGTCACTGTTGAACAAGTGGTGTGTGGGTGGGCAGGAAATTCCCTTACAGTCACTGTTCTGTGGCTCAATCATTCTCTTTTGAGGGGTCAAGGAGAATAGGAGAGGAGGAGAAATGAGGGATTGAAAGCTTAAATTAAATGAAAAGTCTCTTCTGCCAGTTAAATACATGAGCTCTCTCAGTTCCTTTGAAATGTAACTGTTATGGTTCTGCTTTTATATTCAAATAAGTATTTTGAGATCTGGTCTCCAAAGTAATTTGCATTTAGCCAGATATAGATTGCTTTTTGTCAGCAATTTTTATCAAAGCATCACTGGTTCATTGAGCATTAACTTCCCTACTTTGCCAAATCCTTCTTTGCTGCAGCCAAGTTTGATTAACTTCAGTAGCCAAGTTCTGCCTCTTCCTATATGCTGCATTCTCTCTTCAAGAACCTAAGAACATTTTTACATGAGCATTCATAGTGCATTCATCATTATTTACTCACAGTGTTTATGGATTCTTTATCTGGACCCTCTAGTTTCACTTGTGTGTGTGTTTTAAAGAGCAAATTCTGTAGGTGTTTAAAATTGGTGTATTTCTGGAAATGAAGAAAAAGGTATTTTCTTGCTTGTTTATTTGCATTATTCCACTATAGGACATCACCACCTAGAGAAGAAAAGGAAAAGTGCTTTATGTAGAGTTTGGAGTCTGCAACAAAACAGAAAGAAGAGCCTAAAATATGTGTAGTTTATGCATAGTTTGTGGCTTTGAAATATGCAGTCTGCTCTGGGAAATCAGTGGGGCTTAGAAAATATGCAAACATGTGCTTTGAAAATAAATATTCCACTAGCTAGGAACTGCTATAGTTTTTCTCTATATAAAGACCAGAGCAAGGAGACATCATCTTCATCACCACCACCACCACCACCACCACCATTCTATTCAATCTCTCTATTAAAAATGCCCCAAAGAGCAAAATGTGGGTTGGAATAGCCTTTGTTTCATATAGTCCTCAATCAAGCACATTTGTTGTTGTTAGTCGCAAAGTCGTGTCCGACCCATTGCGACCCCATGGACAACATTCCTCCAGGCCTTCCTGTCCTCCACCATCCCCTGGAGTCCACTTAAGCTCACACCAACTGCTTCAGTGACTCCATCTTGCCACCTCATTCTCTGCTGTCCCCTTCTTCTTTTGCCTTCAATTGTTTCCAGCATTAGGCTCTTCTCCAGTGAGTCCTTCCTTCTCATTAGGTGGCCAAAGTATTTGAGTTTCATCTTCAGTATCTGGCCTTCTAAAGAGCAGTCAGGGTTGATCTCCTCTAGGACTGACCGGTTTGATCGCCTTGCAGTCCAAGGGACTCGCAGGAGGCTTCTCCAGCACCACAATTCAAAGGCCTCAATCCTTTTGCGCTCGGCCTTCCTTATTGTCCAGCTTTCACAGCCATACATTGCAACTGGGAAAGCCATAGCCTTGACTATACGCACTTTTGTTGGCAGGGTGATGTCTCTGCTTTTTACTATGCTGTCTAGATTTGCCATAGCTTTCCTCCCCAGGAGCAAGCGTCTTTTAATTTCTTGGCTGCAGTCCCCGTCTGCGGTGATCTTAGAGCCCAGGAAAATAATCAAGCACATACACAGCTGGAAACACTGCTCTGAGAAACACTCCCACTGGTACCTCTAACATGGTCCCTACATTGGTGCACCCCATCCTTCCTGAGAGATGGTTCTGACCACTCCATTCCCCAGAGAATGAGACTGCCCCACCGCAGGAGAGATGGAGCAACCATATAACTGTGCTTCAGATTATTCTTCACTGGCTTCAAACTGTCTTGATGGCACAGCCATGGGCTGGTTGGCCTTATAGTGACTGAAGCTGTAGAGGAGGTTTCAAACACACAGCCACATCCAAATTAATTGAAGGTAATTAGGGAACAATCCTATTCAATTTACATAACTGCATTTTATCCTCACAACAGCAACCCTGTGTGGTAGGTTGTGCTGAGAGTATGTGACAGACCCAAAGACACCCAATGACCTGATGAGGACTAGAGCTCAGATCTCCCAGGTCCCCAGTCCAGCACTCTAACCACTACATTACAAGTTGTATACAACAAGTTGTCTAAATAAAATAAATAAATAAATATACATTTCACTGGCTCTCTAGGCTTCAAAACAAATAGTATAAAAAACCTGGTAGCTCAGGGGCTAGATCCAGAGGGATCATAACAAAAAGAACAATAGTTTGCTTCTAGGGAAGTGAGCAGCATCGTACAATAATAAAACCAAGAGTTGTTCTTCAGATTGATCAGTTACTGACTGATGAAATGTCAAGGCAGTGACACTTCAGGTATGAACCAATTTTTCTACCAGGTTGGATTGGCTAGTTCAAAGGGACTCTCATGGGTTAGTCAGCTGGGCAAAGGCATGCACATATTGCCATTGGTACTCCACTTAAATTAGTCAAGCACATGCCCACCACTGCGGCAGCCTAGATTCTTATTAATGATGTTCCATGCAGCTTGTCAAGCTGTGCTTCCCAAAACCAAAATGAATTCTTGAGCTAAGGTGCCCATGTAATGCCAGTAAACCAGGATGTCTGAAGCTCTTCTGCAACAGTGCATAATTTTATACTATTATGCCCCTCCTGATCCACCTTTCATCTAAGCTAAAGAGGTATATTGTAACCTATACATTGTACAATGGACAAAGTGATCCTCTGATCCCCAAACAGCATCCAGAGGGCCAGAGAACTTCTCATTTCCAAGTTCTGAGATCAGAGAAAAGTTCCAACATCAAAGCTTGGGGTTCACGCTCAGAGTGCCCTTCTCCCTCAGCCCCATAGCCCAGCATGGACATAATTGCACTGGTTGCCTTTCTGAGGTTGTAAGTGTAAGCTTGGAGAAGGAGTAAAGATGGTATTCCAGGGTGACAGGAATGCAGGGAGAAGGATAGGCTCTCCAAGATATGTATCTTAGTCATTTTTCAGCCTCCTTCACTTATCTGAAGCATCATAGCTAGATGATAGCTAGTCATCTCACTGACTTGTGGGAAGTTCAGGAAGGTGAGCATGGTATCCTTGTTCCTCCTGCACTACATAGGATGCTGATAAGCTTCCAAGTTCAATGGATCATGGGTGTCTTCATTTGATTGCACCCTGACTACATGAAATAAAGGGTGCTCATTCATGTCATTTTGCCTTCATTTTTAGAATAAATACATAGCCCCTCTGCAATTATTAAGAAGGCATGTTTAGCTTCCCTGGTAAAATTTTGTCCCCTGAAGGGAAAGTGTCACCTGCAGCAGAGGGTTCAGCTTCAGACATGCTAAATGCAATGCAGGTAAGTAACAAGACAAGCAGTTCTAAAATGTGAGCTAACAAAAGTACTCAAGGTTCTGATGAAATAATCTGATTTCATGTTGTTCTAAAAGTCAATCTTGGGTTATAGCAGCCAATCATTCCTCTGTAGATTTGGAAAGATTTATTAGGGCCCTGCCAGACAAAACAGGTCCTCCCAGACAAACCTTGTGGAATTCTATGACAAGGTTTCAAGATGGCTAGATGGAGGGGATGCAGTGGATGTGGTATACCTGGATTTCAGCAAGGCCTTTGACAAAGTGCCCCATGATATCCTGGTGGAGAAACTGAGGAGTTTTGGGATACACCAAAGCACTGTCTGGTGGATTAGGGCATGGTTGACTGACCGAAAGCAGAAGGGAACCATTAGCGGGGAATCGTCGGGATGGCAGCCAGTGACAAGCGGGGTCCGCCAGGGCTCTGTCCTGGGGCCAATCCTGTTTAATCTTTTCATTAATGACATGGAAGAAGGGGTGAACAGTCTGCTGATCAAATTCGCAGACGACACTAAAACTGGAGCAGTGGCCACAACTGAGGAGCAGGTACTCCAGATCCAAAAGGATCTGGACAGACTATGGAAGTGGGCAGGGGACAACAGGATGGCGTTCAATGTGGAGAAGTGCAAGGTCTTGCACTTGGGGCATAGGAATCGCTGTCATAAGTACAGGGTAGGTGACAAGTGGCTGGAGAACAGCATTTGTGAAAGGCACCTCGGGGTACTGGTTGACTGCAGGCTAAACATGAGTCAGCAGTGTGATGCGGTGGTCAAGAGGGCGAATGCCACCCTTGGTTGCATAGCCAGAAGTGTGGCTTCTAGATCAAGAGAGGTATTACTACCTCTCTACACGAGTCTGGTGCGCCCGCAACTGGAGTACTGTGTTCAGTTTTGGGCCCCTCATTACAGAAAGGATATAGCCAGTTTGGAGTCAGTGCAGCGTAGGGCCACAAGGATGGTGGCTGGTTTGCAGGGGATGTCGTATGAGGCAAGACTGAGGAAACTGGGTCTCTTCAGCTTGGAGAAGAGGAGACTCAGAGGGGATATGTTGGCAACATACAGGTATGTGAGGGGGTGTCACATGCAGATGGGTAGAGACCTGTTCTCCCCTGCAGAGGAAGGCAGGATGCGCTCCAACGGAGCAAAGCTCAGGGAGCCAAGGTTCAATTTGGATGCCAGGAAGCACTTCCTGACAGTCAGGACCCCGAGGGCGTGGAATGGGCTTCCACGAGAGGTCATTGGGGCCCCATCGGTGAGGGTGTTCAAAGACAGGCTGGACATGCACATGGTGGGCATGTCGTGAGCGGAGCCGGCTGGTGCCGGAGGTCAGACTAGATGGCCCAGGAGGCCCCTTCTGACTCGCTCTGTTTCTATGTTTCTAGTCTCTGTGAAGCCATGACACGGGGCCATCATTAGTAGAGACACAGTAAAAGAAGTATCTTTTCTTTTCCATAAAGAAGGGTCCTCTAGAAAGCTATGATTCAAATGCTGTTACTCTCTGGCTAAAGAAAAAGCAATGAACTCCTCAGATTGATACTAAATCAGAAGAGGAGAGACCTTTTTAAAGGGTCTGTGTGTGTTTGTTTAAAGCTAGTCACACTGTATGTTTGAAAATATCCCTTTTAAAATATTGCCAATCAATTCCAATATAGTTTGCCTGTTGGATAGAATGAAATCTCTAAAAAGTTAGTTCACATCTAAAAAGTGCCAGACTGACCTTTGTTAGGGAGTCTAATTAGCTGAAAGAAGCTAACCATAACTCTGGATATAAAATACAGGAACATTGGGAGAAATTGCATCATCAGAAGCTGGAGCATTTGCCTAGTTCACACTAGCAGAAGAGCTTTCTACTTCACAATCACTTGAATTCTTACATGCAAGTGGAACTGGTATGATGCACATCATAGAGTTTCTGATGTATCTGTATCTAGCTATCTATCACCCATCTTTTCTGTGAGGTGGAAGGGAGTATTACAGAGAACTATGCAGCAATAAGACAGATTAGGTAATAAAGCATAATTATTGACATTGTTGTTCTCTATACAGGCTGATATGTGTTCTAGTAGCAATATGGATAATTCACTATTGTGTTTGAATTTCCTATGAACAAAAGCTGCACACAGTTTCCAAGAAAATGCTTCATTCACCTGCAGTATTCACACCTACTGCTACTGCAGCATAGGACCAAATTTAATTCCTTGCTTGTGACCTGAAATTACAGGAAGGAGTAGTTTTTGAAGGAGTAGTCAATACAGATAATTTTTCTTCAAGTTTTTTCCCATTTTTAGTCAGTTTTTAAATAATGACCACTCTTCAAAGTTGCATGGTACAAGTGTTTGCGAAGGTTTATGGTGAGGATGTTGTGGTGAGTTTGCCAAGGTCTCTCAGATTGGGTTTAGAACACCTGCCTCAGAATCTCCTTTCCATGTTCAGATCAAAAAGCAAGCAAGTGGAGAGGAAGGCTTGCATACATTTCACCTGGTTTTGCCCACACCAACTGTTCCAGCTCCCTTGCCCAACCAGACTCTCCCTCCTTTCCCCTTCCCTTCATGGATCTGGCAAGGGTACATGGACAGTGGTGGCAAGAGAAGGGGTAGAAAGAAAAATGTCCTCCTCTGTCCACCTCCTGTTGTCTTTTGTAAGCAAACAGGTGGACAGACTTCAGGTTTGCAGGGCCTACTTTGTTACTTACTCAAATTCCAGGATATACTGCCTAGAAGTATGTGCAAAAGACACACACTTAGAATTAAAGAAAAGGATCCCTTTCAGCATATTCTGAGCTCTCTCTGGTAATATTAGAATGGCACACAGTTCACAATAATTTCACACAAACATGCTCTCCTGATTACCCCTATGCTTCTTCAATTCAGCAGGTGAATTTGGATGGAAAGTTATTTTGTCGCTAAACAACCATGAGTCACAAATCATTTCTGAACAATCACAAAATGGTAGATACTGAGTGACCTTGTATTTTCCCCTATACTATAATAGGAGTAGCTTTTCCAAGAGCCCTTTAAATTCCAGCATCTTATCACATTTCCATATCCTATCACAGATTGCCCATACTAATAGCATCACACAACATGGTGCACTATGGGAAGTATCCTTCCAAACATATGACTAAAAATGAGGCAAGGTACAGAGGTATGGCCACAATTTAATTGATAACTAACAAGGAAAGAGCAAGTGAGGAACTTCAATGGTGGAGCTGCTGGTGACTCGACTTGCACGAGAAGAACCAGTTCTTCATCTGAGAGTAGTTTGAGCCCTCACCCCATTCAAGCAGATATATCATTGTAGTGATTGAGAGAAACCTTCCCAATTCACTTTTCCACAGAGCCCACAGGGTCAGGTAGATGAGCCATTTGCCCCAAAGAAATCTGTTTGTCTCCCATGGACTCTCACAGCACTGAGGAACAGGTTTTGGGAATTCCCAACCACTTTACATGTGACTCAGCAAAATCCCTACCTATCCAGGTGTGTTCCCACACACTCTCTCCTAAAATGAGATCACCCCATTCTTAGCTAATAAGACCACTCCAACCCTACTTGCTCGTTAATCAGTCCTCCATCCCCTGTTATGATGTACAGAAAGGAGGGAAAGAAAACTCATGCCAGGGCCAATCTGCTTAGAGATAAAAACAAAGCTTGCTATTCATCCTTTGTGCAACTAGCTAGACTTAAGTTGTACAATAGAGAAGGACAGGAAGAAACTGTGAGAAGCCCTGAGGATGGATAGCGATGGGGTGGGCTATCCTTAACCCTGCCTCACCCCACACCAGCATGTCAGTGGATGTAAACTGTGTCCTGTGTGCCTCACACAATGCCCATATCTGGGGTCCTTTGTGGTGCTTGGAAAACATTTTTAAAGGGAATATTGCCTTTCCTCAAAGATGTACACCATTTAAGTAAACAAGAAATAAACCCGTCCTTTAGTACACCATGAAACTCACTTGAATGGTAAAAAGGAAAGAAAGAAGTGGGTAGCACTTCCCTTTCTCTGATTCAATTACCACTGCTGCTGCTGAACCTCTGTAAGATGTGAAAAGGGCAAGGCAGTGTTGTGGGGATGTGAGGGTCACAGAAGCAGGCAGTAGGATGAACTGGAACTGGCTCTGGGGAAAGAAATACCATATTTTTCGCTCTATAAGATACACTTTTTCCCCCTCAAAAGTAAGGGGAAATGTCTGTGCATCTTATAGAGTGAATGTGTGTGCCCACCCCCACCGGAAAGACCTGCCAAGTGCTGCTGCCCCGCATGCCGCCGCGCGCCAACCCCCGCGCGCTCCACCGCCCCACACGCTGCCGCACACCAACCGCTGCATGCTCCGCCGCCGCACGCCAACCCCCCACGCACTCTGCTGCCCCGCGCCAACACCCCAAAATGGGATGGAGGGCTATGTAAGCTGTCTTGGGTTCCTTGTAAAAGATAAAAATATAAGATATAAATGCCACATGATGACGGGGTACTGTGGAAAAAGTGAACATTGAGAAGCGCCAGTTCAACACTTAAAAGTGGGAAGATCATATTGCCAAGGGGAAGAAATTGTTCCCACCTCTTTGAGCATACCTACTTCATACACCTTCCCCACCCCTTTTGGCTCTCCTGAATTGTGACACTTTGGCTGCCTGTTCTCTTACTGCTTTTTCTCTTACAGTATGCAAATTGTCCTATTCCACCCCACTGACAGTTGAAACACATAAGGAAATTGACCAGTTGCAAAAGACTAATATTCAATTGCAGTTAAAAAATTACAAAACCATTTGCACACTTAGTGGTCAGATTTACACCACTGTTCAGGAATTATATCAAAAAGCTTCAGTGGGATACCTGATTCAAACCAGTGATTTAAATCACCCTTTTTTTCTTGTTGATTTTCTCATAATTTAAATTGCCCTTATTTAAATCAGTCTGTGCCATGCCTGAGCAGTGGTGCAAGAGTCATTTAAAACTTAGAGCAAAAATTTAGAGTGACTCTTAATGCCACTGTTGACTGCTGTTCACTTTACAAGGTTGAAATATGATATTACTGTATTCTGTTATAGTTTATTAAATAGTTTAGTAAACCATTTGATTCAGAATATTTTTTTTCTTGTTTTCCTCCTCTAAAAACTAGGTGCGTCTTATGGTCAGGTGCATCTTATAGAGCGAAAAATATGGTAGCATGTATTTTCCCAGTTTGGGGAAGAAATTAGAAAAATACCAATCCAATCTCAGAAGTTCTTTGTCACTGTAGGAGTACCCAGGGCAGTACACTGGCAAACTTGGAGCAACTTCTAGGCTGTGGTAAGATTGATAAACAAATAATGAACAGTAAGCATGAAGGAAAGACTGAAGCCAAATTTGTACTGGAGAACATGCCAAAACATTTTTTTCTCTCATTATGGAGCTTCTTTCCCCTTGTTTTCTTTTTCTTTTGGACAAGATTAAGAAAAGGCAGAGTAACGTTAGCAAAACATCTGCATGTTATGTATAATTCAAGTGTAAATAAGCAAAAATTCATTATTCTTACTGTTATTCTGCAATCACTCTGGAAAATACTAATGCTGACCTGTTTTCATTTCAGTTGCTATTTGGAAATTTCTAGGTCATGTTGTCCCAGGGATGTAAAAAGGAACAAATGTCAAAGTAAAACTGTTACAGACGCTAAGGAAAAATTGCTGGCAAGGTAGGACAATTCCTTGAAATGTGAAATGAAAGAACAACCAGGAAGTATAAATAATCTACAAGGGACAATGTCACCTAGAGGTGAGTCAGAAAGTTGATTCAGAGGTAGCAATTCTCATTTTAAATTTAAAGTATTTGTTTCTGAAATCCAAACAGTTATAACATTGCGTGCAATTGAAAGGAAATAATGAGAATACCAGGATAAAAAAAGAATCAAATATCTCTCTGTTATGATCTGGTAAATTCTTTATGACAACAAATGCATCTTCTTCACATGGGGCAAATGTACAGAGTGCTTGTTGTTCAAACAATTGCATTACAGACAATATGATCTGTGCAGATCAAATAGACATTAATCGAAAGTGGACTGCAAACTGCTATGGTACCTTGATTGACAGGAGAAATATCCATTTCTAGTGGCTATTTAAATTAATTAACTGACATGCTTCAGGAATTCTGACTGAATGGCATTTGTTGTAAATGGTGTGTCATGTACCAGTGACAGCAAAATTCAAATTGTCAAGGTAAGACATGGAAACATTTCTATCTACAGAAAGCATGAGTTGAGGCCTAAATATCAATCTGTTCCTTCCTAGCAAAAAAGTATGCACTGATAGATGTTTGCTCTGCAGCAGATGGAGCAAAAGAGGAAAGTCAGCTTGTTATCTTGATCTCTTCTCATCCAGCCACTGAGCAGGGATAATTCAAATGCTCAGAACTTCTTGTCTTATAATCCTGCAGAAAAATGCACTACCTGACCTAAGGTCTCCTAGGAGTTTTCCAGTCTGAACAGGGATCACTCCTGTCCTAATCCAAGATAGACAGTAAATTATTCTAAAATAGAGACACCTTCAGTGCAGAAGTGTGGTGGATTATTAAATAACTGTTCAAGTACTTCTATAGAAAGTAGTACAGCAGTGCAGAATGGTAGTGTAAGACTCACTGTACATACTCAATTGTGTTTTGCTGAACTAAGTTCATGATGTAAAGTTTTGTTGGGTTCCAATGTTATTGTAGTAGCATTTAAAAGCAAAATCTCTTTTTTTCTAGGCACTAAGGAGATTTGATTGGGATTTTCAGTATTTACACATAATTTCAACACTCATCAAATTTTCATAAGAACCTTTGGATTCTCTCTCTCTCTCTCTCTCTCTCTCTCACACACACACACACACACACACACACACACACACACACACACACTTCTTTCTTGCCTTTTTCTTGCAAAGAATCCCAGGCAGGTTACATAATGCTCCTTTTTATCCTATTATCTGCCCAATGACCCTGTGATGTATGTTAGGCTGAGATCAGCAACTGGCCCAAAGTCACCCAGAAAGCTTCAGGGCTGAGTGGGTTTGAGGATCCAGTTCTCCTGAGTCCCACTTTGACATGGAAACTGCTGGCTTTATTTATTTATTTATTTATTTATATTTATATTTGTATTTATTTGGGTATTTTTACCCCATCCAATACCTTGCGGGTCTCTGTGAATATCTGAATTGTTACTTAACCATAACCCCCTTTGAGGAAGAACTACAGCATTTTTGTCATTATTCAAGATTCTAGATTTCTCTAGTCACTAGTGTAGTGTTTGCAAAAATGAACCCACACACCTATTATATACTTTTATGTTGTTCTGCCCTTCAAAAGACATTTATTCCAAAAACTGAGAATGAAATCTAATAAAATCAAATTACAAATGAGTATAATGAAATCCAAAAGTAGTTTACACACAGGAATAGCTGAGTACTATGAACAAGTGATTAAAATGGGATTGCTCCTGCTTTTTCCTCTGTATGAATAACATTGCTACCTTGTCAGGGTGAAATAATTTTTTATCTTTCTGCAAGTCAGTGCAATATGAATGCACACAGATGGGACATATATGGATCATAAAGATTCTATAAACCTCCTGCTTGTCTTTCTTCAGTTTGTTCTTGTGCTTAATAACACTGTTCATTTTGCACAAATGGGAAAATTGTGCAAAATGAACAAGTATAGAATGTGAATGTTTTGCAAAAAAAGTTCAAATTTCTATGATTCCACAATCCTCCCCACACACACTAAAACATGAGTGATTTTTTTTTAAATATCCAATCACATTCTTGAAGTTTTTTTAAAAATTAAGTGGAGAAATTTGCCGAAACTGAACGTGAGGCATTTGAGAAGTTGCAGAAATGTTCAGAGGCTATGTTCTTGGCTTGTGCTGATTTCCAGGGCTGTGAAGAGGGCATGCTTGCATGTTTAGTGAGCAGAAATAGAATTCTCATAAATCTTTATGATTGCATAATAAACATTAACTGTCAATCATTAGGTTTAGTCTAATTATGAATTAGAAAATGAATGTTAATATGGCCACAGGAGTGGAAGCAGCATACATGTGTGGAAAATTGGTTTATCCCATTTTAAAATGGGCTTGATTAACTAATTAATATTGTACAGTGCTTTGAAAATGAATAGCTCTGTGTAATTGCCTAGAATTATTATAATGAAGTCTGCTGACTCATTGACAGCTTAGTTTATTATATGACATAAGAAGCCTGGAATATAGAATGTGATAATAATGATAAATATATTACAGAGGATTAATTTTGCCTTTTCCTTCTCTTTACCTCTTTCCATGTAGCCAATCACACTATTTCCTTTGGAAGATCTGCTTAAATTGTTTTAATAAATAATTGTGTTTTCTTTAAGTAAATCATATTACTTTGTGATTATTATTATAAAATGTGGGAAATCTTATAACAAGGAACTTTTTATCTTTGCTGATACAATGCTGTATTAGTAAGAATATGGTGCAAAATGTGCATGGTAAATATACTATGTGGGATGGAAGACTATGTGCTGTGACTTCCCATAACCTTCTAGAAATTTGGAGGAATAAAGGCCTCTTAACAGAGGTGGGGATCTCAGAGGCTAGCATTTCCTCTGCATTCCGTTCCCTTCCAAAGCACTTAGAGGGGGCTGACTGAAGGCACAGTACTAAGGCAACAACCCTTCACATAGCAGACTGGGACAAGCTGGGAATTGTAGGCCTTTTTCTGTCTAAACTTGCATAGGATTGCAACTTAAGTGTTTTCTTCTCTAATGTAGAGGAGGGGCTGAGGCACTGCCATATTTTTTTTTAATTCACAGCAGAGATTTGCTCCTCCTATGACCTCCCATACAATGATTCTCATACACACCAGCTCCAGAGTCACACATACCTTCAGATAACACAAAGATAGAGATAATGGAAAGGCATTTTTACGTTTGTCTGATTTGCACCTTCCTACATTTAGGAAAGATTGGAATCTTTCCAATCTTAAATTAATTTAAATGTTAAAGTTTAAATGTTAAATTAAATTAAAATTAATTTAAAATGTTTAACAATTTTAAATGTTAAGGCAACATTTAGTGCATTACCCTCTGCCCTGTTGGACAGAAGGTTCAGAAGGAAACCATTTCAGGGACTGGTACATCCCTGCAGGAGTGGTGAACTGAAAACAGTAGGCTATGTCTTGCTATGTTGCACTCCTTTATCAGGGTCTACATTCAGTTATATTTCCTATTATATGATAGTTTCCCAGGAGAGCAGATAAACAGCACCAACTACATTTACTGTCAGATCATAACCCAAAAGCCACTCTAAAAATGGCAAGCTTTTGATCAGCTGCTATAAAGTGATGTAAATTGCCACTGGTGGATACTAATGAATTGTAATAATATAATTTCAAGTTTAGAGTTTTTGTTTAGAGTTAATGGTAATGATTTTCTCACAAGTCTAGTTTGTAAGTGTTATGTGTTTCATTATTTGTTTTCCTATTCCAATGTTATGTTTTACCAGTCTGTGATTGAGATACAGACATTCGTTCATTCTTACAAGTCTGGAGCGACAGACAGCATGGTAGAACCATGTGGACTGCAAGGGCAATAGGAAGGCAAGCCAATTCAGAGTCCATTCTCCCACCTTGGAACCCTGTCCTGAGGGCAGAGCTGTGGCTCTGAACTTTCCCATGGCTGTCTAGAAAACATCTGGTGGCCACTGTACCCTTGAAATAATATCTTGTTCCAGTTTTCTAAATGAGGGTTACTAAGAAAGCTCATTAGGAATGGCAGGATTTGTCTCTTTCAGTTTATAACTTTTCCAAGTTCAATTTCATTTCATCCCGTTTTTGTATCATATTATGATTTCTTTTAAAGTGTCAGCATGAAATGTATACATTTCATAGACATTTCATGAATATTTCTCCTAATGCATGCATATTTGTATCCAATTTTGCTTAAATATACATAACATTGCCTTACAGAATACATTTTCATATATTATTTGAATACGTATACACATTTTAGTGTCTGACTTTTCCTAATAAACACACTTCCATACAGTTCTGAAATTTGAGACTGGCACAGTACAATTAAAAAGGGGAAATATTGAAGTATGACTGTGTTTTTATTAATGTATTGATTTGAGATGTCTGCATCAAACTTCACTAATTTCTTCTTATCTATAAATCTCATACAGACTTTTATTTCACACATTTGAAAGCAGCGAATGTGCACATGCTTTTTTAAACGATTGGGATAAGTAGTCACAAAAGAAGTCAGTTTCTGCTCAAATAAAGCAAATAAAGCTCAAATAAAACAGTTGGCCCAGCACATTCTTGAGCAAATTGGGATCTGAACCAACCTGTGTTGCTCTCTGGCATCCTACAAGCCCCCCTCCAAAGGAAATACCCTTGCCTTAATGACAGAGGGGCTAACCAATGACATAGTCTTTCCACCAACACAGGAAAGCCTCCAGACTCAAGCCAATGCAATCATGAGGAAATTTCTTCTGGCAGTGAATGCTAAGAGCCTGCAGCAAAGCATTGGAGGAGAGACCTATGTGCCACAAGGCCTGCCCGTCATGTAGGCAGCAAAATGTTTTGGGTTGACCATTTTCGTGGGGCAAATGATAGAGAGGGATATCTTTATAGTGGGGATTGTGGGCCTAGACCTCTATGCAAATAAAATATCACAAAGAGTATGTGCATAAGCACCCAAGAGCATTTTCAGTCATCCAAGAGACTGTAATACAGTAAGAGGAATTTTATTGAGAAATAATAACTTGATTAACTTTTAGCTGATTAAATGATAGAGACTGAGTAAACTGAGTTTTTAGAAAACAGTGGAATTCTTTCCCATGTGGGTTCAAAGTGTGCAGCTTACAAAACATTTCTTCAAGTTTCTATTCTAAGGACAACAAAAAGCAATAGAAAATTTATAGTATCTATTCTTTCTTTTTTTTAAAGGTCCATTGGGAAATCTCTATTCAGTGGCAATATTTTAAAAAGTCAGGTAATGCATTCATAGCCTTACCCTATTGCTTTTTCATTGTGTGCAGGCTGTATATTGCAATTAAACCAAACATACCAACAAACAAACCCTTCATCTCCTTTGATTAGACTACTCAATTATTTAAGGTTTTTGTTAGTGTGATAGAGAGGAGTCTGTCCTGCCTCTAGTATGCTGGGATGAAATCATGAGTTTATCTTTAAGATGATGGTCTCTTGCTCTTTTGCCATTTCAGCTGTGAATAAAAATGAATTACAAAGCAAACCTGCCCATAAACTATGCCTGCAGAGCAGGATAGAACTGTTCCTTAAGGCCTGAACACATTTGATAGTAAAAGTGTTCCTGGTGGGAGCTCCTTTTTTCAGTCACTGATTGCATATTAGGGGGAGATGATTTGTCTGGACTGTGGTGGATGAAGGAAGAGTGTAAACTCCCCTCCCCACATGCTCTGGTCTTGATTAAAAATGGACCCCCTGTGCTTACTATTAAATACAATAGCCTCACACAATGCTGTAGGCAATGTGTTTAATGGCAGGACCTGTGCTCCATGTGCTTGCAGAACACAGTGGGTAGGAAAACTGTATGCCACCATAGCAATTGCCAGCACAGCAATCCTGTACATGGGGTAAAAAAAATGGAGGTTGGGAAGCAGTGGTGGTGGCAAGGCAAGGCAAAACTAGAGCTTAAGAGGACTTGTACAGAGCCGAGAGCTTCATTCTGCTCTGTGCAATGACATGAGGTAACAGTTCCAAAAGAGGAGGCTGAAATACAAGTGCCAGTATAGAAGAATGGTACGGAGAATAGGATTCCTGCTCAGGCTCTTCCCTTCTGGGTATGATAAACAGATAAGGGAGGTAGCAGGCTAAACCTGTCCCCTCAGCCACCAGTTCTTATCACCTTCTATGTGCAGAGGATGTCAGCAACAGTATGAAAGGTGTGGGGCTATCTACTCTGTTCCACTTCATTGGGTTATATCATTATACCCAGACATAGAATGCCTGAATAAGGTTTCCCACTGTAGCCAATAACAGTACACAAAGTAGGGATTTACAAGACTAAGCAATGGAGCACAGATCTTGCATGAAGTGGAGTTGCATCATGCTGTCCTTCTGTTCATAGCACATTCTGATTTAAAGGCACTCTGCACAAACAGCAAGCAAGCAAGCAAGGAAGACATACAATAATTTGCTATGGGCATGTTTCCATGAACCATTGTCTAATAAGAATCTTGGTAAAGATTCTGCTTCAGGACCCAGAATCCAAATTCAACTGCTCTGTGGGAGTGCAAGACCAAGACAGGCCACAAAAAGAATGCAGGGAAGGGTAACATGACTCACTCCAAGCAGCCCAAGTTGCACAGATCATGCAACTTCCATTCTCACAGACTCTCTTCAGCTGCTTTCCCTCATGATATAGAAAAAGCATGTACTAATTTAAGAAACCTTCTCTGCTACATAAATGATGGCAGTGTCTCCCACATAGTAGGGGAGATGGTTAGAGTCCAGATAAGTATACAGTCACCTAAAAGCATATGTGGCTGGTTGGGCAAAAGAAAAGTCATTTCTAGGGTGAGACCATTAATCCCTTTACTTGTGGACTGATTATATCATTGTCCTGCCTCGGGTGAGTATATATGTGGTCTTTCCCAGTCCTTTCTCCTGTGGAACCATACATGAGGGTAGAAACTTGAAACCTCTTAAATAAAGGAGCTATGCTTTTCTTCCAGCCTACAGCTCAGCCTTGAGCCCCTTTATATAGCTCTGCTTCATAGAGTGGGATTGGGCCTTGTCATAGCGGGGACCCATCAAACACTATATAAGTCATAACATGCGTCTATCTCTCTGTGCTCTTGTGGCTAATTATTAGGCAATAACTTTGTGCATCAGAAGGTATGGGCCCTGCTTTGCTTCCAAAATCACATTGGCATTAGAATACCCAAGAGCATTGCCATATGATGGTCATTTTTGCATCTTCCCATGCTGGATCTTGAGCTAACATCTCACATTTTCCATCCAACTACTTGACAGTTCTTGGTCTTGGTTCTTCTGAGCCTCTTGTCTTTTTGCATGGAACTTTAATCCTTCTCCTGAGAAATTCATGGGTTCTCCTAGCATGCCTTCTTTCATGGTTACAACTAATGTTATCTGTTTTTCATTAAAAAGGTAGATGTTTGTAGGGCTGACTTACCAACTTCGCAGAATGTGTACTTTTGTATCTGGTGTCCTCAATTCATTGGCAGCAGAACAGTCTTATGTGTTTGCCAATTAAATGGTAGAAAGGCCAGCTGTTCAGTGTCATAATTGTCAGTTGCTGCCTATCTGACCATTGCACCAAACCATTTTCCTCATAGCTGGTTCTGTAGCGGACATGCTTGTGCTTGTATGTGTATGTATGCATCTATGTATTGGTCTGAATGATAATGCGATGGGTGGGTATTGTTGAATTGTCACTGTGCACTGATTGGTGCCTTATCATAGCCAGTCCTTATAGATGGATTGAAAAATCCCCAAACAAGGAGAAGACTAGTAAAATCAACCCTCGGGTATACCAGCATCCCACCCCTGAGTCCTGTTTCCAGAGTCCTATTGCTTCATGGTGTGGTTAGGAGCCATTTTTACAGAGGTGAGTCCTTTATTTGATGGGTTGGCCAGTCCAACTCCTATACAGAGAGAAAGGCCTATGAGAAGGAAGAGGTGGGCCTTGAAAACTGCCCATGAAAAGCAGATGGACTGCAGACTGAACAAGATGCACATGTTAATTTGTCACAGACTTCCACACTATGGTGGGATGCACTGATTTCTATTTAACTTTGAATAATTATTATTCTAAATTTCCATCTTTACTTGTAAACTGTTACATTCAAATGTTATGCAGATCAATGTTCTATTTTGTCTTCTTTTTGGGTGGTGCATGCCCTTTTTTGCCACTCCACAATTGGCCACCCTAATGTTGATGTGCACATTCCTTATAAGTCATGTATTAAGAACTGTGACTAGCTCCTCAAAGTATGTTTATATGCTAAAAGGTGTAACATCTTGAAATTCTATATCTTGAAATTTGCATCCATTTCTTTTGCTAATGACTTTAGTTAGCTCTAAGTTATGTGCAGCATACAACTGCTACACAAAAGTCAAATAGTATCCTAAAAGAAAAGAAAATATTGGGCCTTAGAAGTCAGTTTGAATTATATATACATTTAATATACCTGAAGCAAACTCTTGTGGCTGAAGCTATTACACAAATAACATAAAACTGTTTTACTATAACTGTAATACAGTTTTCCTGTCATTTTGAAGTGGTCTGGGTACCAGTATTGCTGCAGTTAGATGACCAATGGGATCTTTCTGTTTTGTAAATTCATGGCACACTCCTGACCAGTCATTTGACAAGTTACAGATAGCCAATCATGGCTCATGCATGCAATTAAGTGACTTAAGGCACACCCCTATGATTGCTAGATGATGGACACTGGAAAATTCACAGTCCTCACTCTGACATGAAAAATATGGAAAGTATCATGCCAGCTTTGCTCCAAAATCAGAAGACTGACTTTGGTGCCATTGTTGGAAAGCATTCTGGGAGCAGGGAGAAGTGAGAAATTGTCACTGCATGAGGGATCCTAGGGTATCTCTCCGCCTTGTGAGCAGGAGAAAAAGATTTAGGTGCCCAAAATTTCAGGGCAGAAGAAGGATGGAGGCAATCTTTGCCTTCATGCTCCGCCTTCCCTTGCTAGGATTCCCACAATCCTTCAAGCCTGGAGGGTTATGGGCAGCCACAGTAAATCACACTGTAAGTCACATTTTGCTCAGGGGAGATAAGTGACATAAATCCAAGTACCCTCTTTGGCTTATGAAGGTCCCTCTTGGCATCCAATCCTAACAACGTTACTTGGAAGTTACTTCAATATCACTTCTATTAAGTTAAGTAGAACTTATTTTCAAATAATATAGTGAAGATTGGACAATGATCTAAGTGGGGTGGCCAATTCCAATTGATGAGCTCAACTCTAAGATAGCTGTGTTCAAAAGGCCATTAAGCATTCCTGGGCAGAAGCGCTGGGCATGCTCAAGCTTGCTAAATTTCTCCAGTTCTTCTTGCTTTGCCTCACTCAAGTTTTCATTTGCAACCCGCTTTTCTTTCTATTTGAACAGGACAGTTAGTCAAATGTGCATCGCAGCATACATTTTCCAAAAAGATTTTTTAAAAAACCTTTTCAAACGCAATCACAAATTCAAGAATATGTGCTTTTTCTCATCCAGAAAACTGAACTCCTGTTTGAATTCATGATAGTAAATGGCAAATTCTGATGATCTGGGAGCTTGTGCATTCCTGATGAAACATCACATGGTTTTTCTACTTGCATTTTTGCACCCACATTAAAATGGAGATAGCTAGTCAGGTCTGATAGGTTATCTATATTTTTGCATAGCTATTGCACTAATGCATTTTACTTCCATACACAAGTGAAATGGAATAATGGATCTGGGATTAGTTTTTAATCAGAATGCAATTTGTGTGTGTGTGTGTCTGTGTGTGTAGGAAGCAGAATGCTGGAGCTTCCAGCATAGTTTTTCACATGCAGAATGATACATTTGAGGGTTTGTACACTACATGTTCATTATGTCCAAATGGAAATGGATTGCAGAGTTTGAGCAAATATGGTTTCATTCTTTTTTTTTTAAATCAATTTATTAGTGTTTTTAAACTACAAACTACATACATCATCACAGAATGCACATCAGATCTACTGGGTCAGCCTCTACAACATATCTTTTAACATACAATAATCTTATTATGCTCCTTTTTATAACAATATAAAAAAAAAATTAAAGTCGTCCCGTTTTTCCAGCTAATTCATAATGAATTTTCAAATTCGATAGAAGTCACAATCTTCCTTCTTCCATAAGATCAATCCCATCTCTCTCTCTTGAAAAGTCCTGCTTTTCCTGTCCATTGTTCAAAACAGCTTAAAAAATTATTATGTCAGCCTTTCTTTGTCTCATATCTACATACGAGTCTATTTGAATCATCCCTTTATAAAATATAAAATTTTTATATTTCATCTTAGCTTAGACCTTAACACCTATAATAAATTTCCTTACTTTCAGTTGCAAATGGAAACAAAAGTATAATACTTCACCAAAGAGTGTAGCACATTTTTTTTCTGTTACATACAGATATCGTTGACTCTATATAGTTTTTAATTGAAAGATAGGTTCTCCTACTTTCACTTTCAGATATACCCATTTAACACTGTTTTATTAAGCTAAGTTATTATGTCCATCCCTTTATAAAATAGAGAGAGGAAAAACACATAAAAAAGAGAGAAGAAATAACATCACAGTTCTATTTGACCACAGTTCTATTTGACCATTTTTAATGTTAGTTTTTAACTGTTAATATTTGGAAATTTTAACGTTATGTATTCAATCTTTTGGTTGTGAGCTGCCCCGAGGCTTGTGGCAAGGGGCGGCCTATAAATTTCCAAATAAATAAATAAATAAACTATACTATTTAGCAGAAAATTTTATATTTCATCTTAGCTTAAACCTTAACACCTATAATAAATTCCCTTATTTTACCAAAAACAGTAGCACACATTTTTTTCTATATTACACATAAGCACGCCAACCTCAGTACAAACTCCATTTAAACAAATATAGTTAACTCTATATAGTTTTTAATTATAAGATGAGTTCTCCTGTTTTCACTTTCAAATATAGTTGGGGATGCTCATTTAACAATATTTTATTAAGCTAAATTATCATGTCAGCCTTTTTTTTTTTGGTCTCATTTCCACATACCAGACTATTTAAATCATTCCTTTGTGAAGTAGAAAGAGGAAAAAAAGAAAAAAGAAAAAAAAACATCACAATTCTATTTGACCACTATATCCTATTTAACAGAAGATTTTGTATTTCATCTTAGCTTAAACTTTAACACCTATAATAAAATTCCCTTGTTTTTGACTACAAATGGAAACAAAAGTACAGTGCTTCACCAGAAACAGTAGCACATTCTCTTTTCTTTTCTCTTTTTTTCCCCCCTCTTTACTCCTCTCCCATAATGCCATCTATGGTTTCATTCTTGAAGGGCATTGTATGGATCAAACCCAGTAATCACTAAGCACACCAATACAGTTACTGCATGACACTCCTGGTGAAGCTGCAAATCATTTGGGTCCACTTCAAACTGACTCTTCAGTGCATTTGCTACTCTTCTATGAAAATTCTGTCTGTTGATGTCAGGCACTCATGATGTAAAACTCGTACTCAGTGTCTGCTGAAGACATTTTTACTGAAGAAAGTCTTCCCTGACGAAACAACCATGGTTTTATTTGCATAATTTAATATTAAGGAGTTTAATTCTGTAATCTGATTTATTTTCCTTCCTTTTTATTGTCCATTGCTGTGAAATTTTGTTGGCTATTGAGTGATATCTAAATCTTGTAAACAGATGAATGAATGAAAGAAAGAATGAATACAATAAAGGCCAAGAGTTCCTGAGGAGTTGATAGATTTATTTTGGCCTAATGCTTGTGACCAATATTTGTTCATATCTTTTTTACTGTAGTCTAAGCATCTTACAAGACTGCTGCACCAACCTGCACTTCAGCTGAAGAGGCTGAAGTTGACCGGTTCTATGAAGGCCTACAACACCTTCTAGAATTAACTCCAAAAAATGATGTCCTTATCATCATAGGGGATTGGAATGCTAAAGTAGGAAGCCAAAAGATAACTGGAATAACAGGCAAGTTTGGCCTTGGAGTACAAAATGAAGCAGGGCACAGGCTGGTAGAATTTTGTCAAGACAATACGATGGTCATAGCAAACACTCTTTTCCAACAACCCAAGAGATGACACTAAACATGGACATCACCAGACGGTGAACACAGAAATCAGACTGACTATGTGCTCTGCAGCCAAAGATGGAGAAGCTCTATACAGTCAGTAAAAACTAGACCAGGAGCTGACTGTGGCTCAGATCATGAGCTTCTTGTTGCAAAATTTAGGCTTAAGTTGAAGAAAGTAGGGAAAAGCACTAGGCCACTCAGGTATGACATAAATCATATCCCAGATGAATACACAGTAGAGGTGACAAATAAGAATTAGATCTGATAGGCAGAGTGCTTGAAGAATTATGGATGGAGGTTTGCAACATTGTACAAGAGGCAGCAACTAAAACCATCCCAAAGAAAAAGAAATGCAAGAAAGCAAAATGGCTGTCTGAGGAAGCTTTACAAATAGCTGAGGAAAGAAGGGAAGTGAAAGGCAAGGGAGAAAGAGAAAGATACACCCAATTGAATGCAGAATTCCAGAGAATAGCTAGAAGAGATAAGAATGCCTTCTTAAATGAACAGTGCAAAGAAATAGAAGAAAACAATAGAATAGGGAGGACCAGAGATCTCTTCAAGAAAATTGGAGATATGAAGGGAACATTTCATGCAAAGATGGGCATGATAAAGGACCAAAATGGCAGGGATCTAACAGAGGCAGATGAGATTAAGAAGAGTTGGCAAGATTACACAGAAGAACTATACAAGAAAGCTTAACGTCCCTGATAACCATGATGGGGTGGTCACTGACCTCGAGCCAGACATCCTGGAATGTGATGTCAAATGGGTCTTAGGAAGTCTGAGCAACAACAAAGCTAGTGGAGGCGACAGCATTCCAGGCGAGCTATTCAAAATCCTAAAAGATGATGCAGTAAAGGTGCTACACTCAATATGCCAGCAAATTTGGAAAACTCAACAGTGGCCACAGGATTGGAAAAGGTCAGTTTACATTCCGATCCCAAAGAAGGGCAGTGTCAAAGAATGTTCAAATGTACTGCACCATTGCACTCATTTCACATGCCAGCAAACTGATGCTCAAACTCCTACAAGCTAGGCTCCAGCAGTATGTGGACTGAGAACTACCAGAAGTACAGGCAGGATTTCAAAGAGGGAGAGGAACTAGTGATCAAATTGCCAACATATGGTGGATCATGGAGAAAGCTAGGGAGTTCCAGAAAAACATCTACTTCTGCTTCATTGACTATGCTAAAGCCTTTGATTGTGTGGATCACAACAAATTGTGGCAAATTCTTAAAGAGATGGGAGTACCAGACCATCTTATTTGTCTCCTGAGAAACCTTATATGTGGGTCAAGAAGCAACAGTGAGAATTGGACATGGAACCACTGATTGGTTCAAATTGAGAAAGGAGTTCGACAAGGCTGTATACGGTTGCCCTGTCTATTTAACTTATATGCAGAGCACATCATGAGAAAGGCGGAGCTAGATGAATCACCAGTTGGAATTAAGATTTCTGGGAGAAATATCAACAACCTCAGATATGCAGATGATACCACTCTAATGGCAGAATGTGAAAAGGAACTAAAGAGCCTTTTGATGTGGGTGATGGAGGAGAGCGCAAAAGTTGGCTTGAAACTCAACATTAAGAAAACTAAGATCATGGCATCTGGTCCTCTCACTTCCTGGGAAATAGATGGGGAAGAAATGGAGGTAGTGACAGATCTGATTTTCTTGGGCTCCAAGATCTCCACAGACGGGGACTGCAGCCAAGAAATTAAAAGATGCTTGCTCCTGGGGAGCAAAGCTATGACAAAGCTATGATGGTCTTAGTTGCCACCTCTTGTACAACGTTGCAAACTTCCATCCGTACTTCTTCAGGCACTCTGTCTATCAGATCTAATGCCTTAAATCTATTTGTCACCTCTACTGTATATTCATCAGGGATATGATTTAGGTCATACCTGAGTGGCCTAGTGCTTTTCCCTACTTTCTTCAATTTAAGCCTAAATTTTGCAACAAGAAGCTCATAATCTGAGCCACAGTCAGCTCCTGGACTAGTTTTTACTGACTGTATAGTGCTTCTCCATCTTTGGCTACAGAATACATAGTCAATCTGATTTCTGTGTTGACTGTCTGGTGATGTCCATGTGTAGAGCCATCTCTTGGGTTGTCGGAAAAGAGTGTTTGCTATGACCATCGTATTCTCTTGACAAAATTCTACCAGCCTGTGCCCTGTTTCATTTTGTACTCCAAGGCCAAACTTGCCTGTTATTCTGGTTATCTTTTGGCTTCCTACTTTAGCATTCCAATCCCCCATGATGATAAGGACATCATTTTTGGAGTTAATTCTAGAAGGTGTTGTAGGCCTTCATAGTACCGGTCAACTTCAGCCTCTTCAGCACCAGTGGTTGGGGCATAGACTTGGACTATTGTGATGTTGAATGGTTTGTGTTGGATTCAAACTGAGATCATTCTGTCATTTTGGAGATTGTATCCCAGTACTGCTTTTCCTACTCTTTTATTGACTATGAAGGCTTTTCCATTTCTTTTGAACTTGCTAATACTAATTGTAAATAAACATAGTTTCTATCTCACCACAGGCTACAATAAGAAAAAATGAGCATAGGAAACATTATAGAATCATTTTAATGTGATGGACAAAGAAGGTGAATCTCAGACACCTGACCCACAGCTTTTGCTAAAGCTCAGAAATATTATATAAAGAAAGAATTTTATTTTATCATATGCACTCATGCTGACATATAATACCTTTCACTGACTTCTGAGCTTCGTATTGTTAAGCAGATGTGGAAAAAATTAAGTTTCCTACCAAAAACTCAACAAGAAAGCTGCATATGCATTTGGAGTTTGAAATGAGGACAACTGCTTACATGTATTATTATTCATATGTCTGCTTGCAATGTAAATGAGTAAAAACAACATGGAATCTTTTGGGAAGAAAATAGAACTGAAAAGCACTTCAGGGATGAGTCAGCAAAACTGCTGAAGTGAGCACAGATGGAACATAAAATTAAATATCCTATTGTGGGAGCATAAGGCAATATGTTGAGCAGTAGTGTTGACAAGGACATGAAATAAATACATTACTCATATATTATTCATAAATCAGAGGTGGGAAATTTGAAAAATATAGCAGTTAATGGTTAAAATGTGGTGAGCTCAAGTTCTATTCTTTGTGAAAACATAATGTAAGCATTTCCTAAAGAATCATATTATTCTGATGGACGAAGGTGTATCTCAGGATGGGTCACCTGACCCACATCTTTTGCTAAAGCTCAGAAATGACACGTGGGTCAGATTTTTTAGCATGCAATCTCATCACCTCATGGCAGATTCTTGTAAGCCTCCAAATGTGCAGAGCACCCAGATTATGGCAGATTATTTCTTTTCCTGCCATGCCTCATGCCCTGCATTTTGCCTAGACAGCTGCTTTTAGGCATCTAGGGTAGTGAGGGGAAAGGAAGGAGACTGGGACACTGACTGGAGTTGCTGTGACTCCATAGTCCCAGCCTTCTCCGCACCCTGCCTCCTAGTACATTTCTTTTTTTCTTCCAAGGCCCAGTTGCAACCTCTGGGCAGCGGGAGCCACTGTGGTGATTTCCATGTCAGCTACGATAGGACAGGGAGCCTGAGCACTGAGGCTGGAGAACCTCAGTGTTTGGACCCTGAAAAATCCTTTGGTATCCCACATGATGTAAGGGAACCATAGGATTAAGCTCTTGATTTTTTTTAAAGACAGGTATGCTTCTGAAACAATTCTTAGAAAAGCTTTTTGCAATGTGCTTTACTAATTACAACTTTGTATTTTTGTATGTGTTCTACACTCTTATATAATAGTCCATGTTAATTTAAAGATTGCTTAAGATTTCAAAGTAAAAAGGTAAAAAACCAAGCATACAACAAATCTCAGAGTATTATATAAAACCATCTCTGTGTTGATGGCAGCAATTAGGACAACTGCATTTCTTGGAGGCACTTTGTTCTTAGGAAATTAAATGGGATACATTAACTGCTAATCTAGGAACAAACTAAATATAAAAAGGAAATGTCATAAATCCTTAGACAAGGAGAAATGCCACATTATTCAGAGCATGTGGAATACAAGCATAAATAAACTGAGGCTCAATCCAGACAAGACGGAGGTCCTGTTGGTAGGTGGGTCGGGCTACAGTGTAGGGGACCTGACCCTAGTCTTGAATGGGGTAGCACTCCCTCTGAAAGACAGGGTCCGCAGCTTGGGAGTGCTCCTCGACCCAGAGCTGACCTTGACTGCTCAAGTGTCAGCAGTGGCGAGGAGCGCCTTCCAACAGCTTCGACTGATACATCAGCTGCGTCCCTTCCTGGAACTCGATTGCCTGACGACGGTGACACATGTGTTGGTGACTTCCCGGTTGGATTATTGTAACGCGCTCTACGTGGGGCTTCCCTTGAAGACGGTCCGGATACTTCAACTGGTGCAAAATAGAGCTGCCAGGGTACTGACGGGGACTGGGCGTGGTTCTCACATCACCCCAGTTCTCCGTCAGCTCCACTGGCTTCCCATTGAAGTCCGGGCCCAATTCAAGGTGTTGGTCCTTACCTATAAGGCCCTAAACGGCTTGGGCCCTGGCTACCTAAAGGAGCGCCTGCGACCATATATGCCCTCCCGCCCCCTACGATCAGCGGCAGAGGCTCTCCTCCGGGAACCCTCCGTGCGTGAGGTTAGGAGGGTGAGTACCCGGAGGAGGGCCTTCTCGGCGGTGGCGCCCCATCTATGGAATGCGCTCCCCAGAGAGGCTCGCCTGGCGCCATTGTTATTTGCTTTTCGGCGCCAGGCGAAGACCTTTTTATTTAGACAATATTTTAATAGTTAATGTCTGTTTAATGTCTGTTTAATTTATGTATTAATTTAAATTAATTTAAATTTTTATTTATATTTTGTTGTATGTTTTTTAGATAATAACCTGAGATGGGCCCGTTTTTAAATATGGTATATGTTTGATAACATACCTTTTTTACTGTTGTGAGCCGCCCCGAGGCTGCTGCAAGGGGCGGCATAAAAATATTTAAATAAATAAATAAATAAATAAAGCATAATTTTGAACTTCCAGTGAGTTTGTATTCATTGGATTGTTTCCCTCTTGCAGAGGTGGGGATCCATTCAGAAGGTCAATTCCAGGAGACTGATGAAACCCAATGGATTTTTGAATGTTCCTGGGGATTTTCCAGTTGGTTGAGCTAAGGCCCTTGTCTCATTGTGGAATGGTGAGATGCAGAGGGCCATTAACACAGTTGTATCTGAAGGTTTTCACTGGTGTTGTAGCATGTGCTCTCTTTCTTGGCACCAGTTGTGAATGAAACAGGTTGGATATTAGCTAAAATGCAAATGGTGTAAAATTCAAAGCAAAGAGACTAAATATGCTCTGTGGGGAATGTGTTCTGGCTGACATGGTTGGTGCTCCTGGTGAAGCCCTGGTCACTCTGCGGGATACAGAAATGACCCAGGTGGTTGATATGATAGCTCCTTCATTATAGAGTTCATTCAGCTCTGTGGTATTATTCCTGGAGTTGAGAATGATGAAACAAATTAGGCATTGGCTGGAGTGCAGATGGAACATAAACTTCTCATGTGCCTATAATTGAGTAGATTTTGAGACAGTGAGGATGGCAAAAGAGAGAGAGAGAATACTTCACTGCCTCCATTCATTCATTTCTTTGCTGCACAGCAGAGCTTTTCAAGGTTGTCCTGGGCTTATTACACTGTAGCCCTAGGGAATTCTCTCTGATACTTGCTGGGCACTTCCAGGAAAAAAAAATCTGCTGGAACTTGGACTCCAGAGTTATAGTAGTTGAATCTGTGGAGATATCCCAAGCATGGTTGGTTCAGTGTAATTGGATAAATTTCAGTGGGTATAGTTGAGGGATGTAGACAAAGTGCTTGAACAAATTTGTGTAACCACTTCTCTACTGGATCCTTGCCCCTCCTGACTTATAAAAGCCAGCAAGGAAGAGATAACTGGCTGAGCCAGAGAGGTTATCAAGTGGTCCTATCCTGCCTTAAGGAGGAGGTGGTGAGACCAGTTCTCAAGAAACTCTCCCTTGGCCCTGAAAAATTGAACAATTACAGGCCAGTAGCATATAAGATTAGTTCTGGCCTGCCTACATTGGCTGCCTGTATACTTCCAGTCTCAATACAAGGTGCTGATCTTAACCTACAAGGCTTGGGAGCACAATACCTGTCAGATCCCTTCTCCCAACCCTGATCTACCAGGACACTGTGCTCAGCCTCTAGGGCCTTCTTCTGAGTCCTATCTCATGTCAGTCTCATGTTCAGTATCTAAATGGTAATGTAAAAAGTGCACTCTGTATGGAGTCCTCAGATACACTGCAGTACTTTCCACTTTCCACTTTCTTTTATTATTTTGTTCTTTAGAGGTGATCTTTCAGGGAGACATTTTCCAGGCTTTTCCTATGTCTCAAGCAAATGGACCACTCTCCAATCTCAGTTATGATATAACAAAGTAGTGCAATTTTAGTTGGATCAGACACATTTGAAGAAACACATGGAGGATTTTCTTTGCACATATCTGATTATATTCAGAACAAGTATCATGATCCTTGCAGGTACAATAAATGATAGCTAATGAAGAGAACGTTCTTCCAAGATTTGTGTCTCCTGCTAACCTTCACATAGATTGATTTTTTTTTTCAAGCCAATTAACTCAGTAATTTTTATTCCCTCCAAACAATTAAATGTGGTCAACAGTTCTCTTGAGATTCACCTAGAGGCTGCATTAATTGCATCATGTGGAGCTCATTCTCTGCTTTTTATTTAGTCTGAGGTAAACTCATGAGGTTCTTGCACAAAATACTGTGCACAGGGAAGGGAGAGAGTGGCTGGTTTCACACATCAGGAGAAGTGTGATGGCCTTATTCTTTTTGGCCTGGTGTGTTACCCAGAGCCAGTTGTGGCATTTATGCATGGTTTAGTTTTAGGAAAACTTTAGTTTCCTGAAATGTACAGAAGGCCAGAAGAACTCCCATTGCTGGGCCATACCAGCCGAGCACTTGAGTTCAATTCCATGGTCTGGACATCAGATTTAGTACCACAACTCACCCAAACAACAAGTCAGAGTATAAATTAGTTTGTTAGAACAAAGAAGGGACTGGGGAACTGGGATACAGAAAATAAGGGGAAAGGGCAAAGGAATAGCACCAATAATGAAGAAATGCTAAGACTATCTAGAGTCCTGATCTCACACACATGGACCTCTTGGTGCACCACTGGAATAGAAAAGAAAGTTCTATTCTCATAGTTGCGTAACACAGACTTCACTGTGAAAGTCTCAGAGGTTGGGCAGGAAGAAAACACCTCTCACAAACTTGGAATCCAGCAGGATGTAAAGATCCCTCAAAGTCAGGGTTTTTAAACATGTTCTCTCTGATGATGGGCGATGCCTGGCAGCCAATCTGATAAGCTCCCTTTCTCACCTGTCTCCTCTGCCTCAATCAGCCAGCAATTCAAACCTTTAACGATCACAGCAATAACTCTATGGGCAGATTCATTAACAGGCAGCTTTGGCTGAGAGATGTGGGGAGAGGACCACAGAAAACATGTCAGGGAACTGAGTGGATCAATCAGGAAGAGGCACACAATGTAGGCAGGAAGTGATGCACCTTGGGATGGAATTTCAGGCATTGTGACTGATGGGATATGAGATGAAGAGATTAGCAGAGGCTAGCATGGTTGTTAGAGTGTTGGACTTGGGATCTGGGATATCTGGGTTCTAATTCCCACTTGGTCATGAAGCTCACTTGAGAGCTTACTGAGCAGAAAGGATGGAAACCATGATAATGTAGAAACCACTTGATGGTCTGTATGGTAGAATATGATTTAAAAAACATGAACTATGGTAACTATGCAGGATTGCTTGTCATGCCCGTTGAACCCAGACAGTATCTTTGGCCAATACATGACAGTTTTTAATACCATCACTTTCAATGCAGTATATAAAAAGGCTATGGCCATGTTAGTGAGAATGTAATCTCACAAGATCATAGTCAATATGGGAGTCTTTTCACTACATGCTGTGCTTTCTGTTCTCTTCCAGTGGAAATAAGAACCATGGAACAAGGGCAAAATTACAAAGTTCCTGTTCTTTAATCAAAGACAGAATGTTGAGTGGTAGGAATTACATTTTCTAGTTGTGACTCAGTGAATGAACCTGTGGTTTATATTTTTGTTGGGTTTTTTGTTCTTACATTGCCAACATGTGTTTGGCATATCCTGTCCCCTGCAATAATAGTAAAGTACTAGACACAGTCCAGTAGACAGAGAATTGGCTTAATAAATGGAAAATAATGTTGAGTTTCAATCACACTCTGACCTTGTGCAAGCATCTTTCTCTCAATTTTTATACTTATCCAACAAAAGAATTCATAGTTATATACCTCACTGCATTTCTGGTAAGAATATGTTTTCAGTCTTTTGTTCTATTGTTGGAATTCCATGTATACTTCTGACCAGATGTTATGTCAAAGTAAACATATTCAGGACTGTGCTGTCTGAATTCAGTCTTCATCTTAATAGACCCTGGGTCGGATCAATTTAAGGCACACATCTATGCAAGTTTAGGTTTAAAAAAGGCCAACTCCTAACTCAGCCCTGTAAGTATATGTAGGAATGCTGGCTGGGGCACATTGTGATTTCTAGGCCTTTTTCTACATTTGCATAGGTTTGTATCTTTAGCATGCAAAATTTAGAAATGGGATGTATGACTTGAATTTGAATCTAGAGTCTTGAATTCTTAAAATCCTATACATGTCTATTTAGAAACATGTCTTATTGAAAACATGATTGTTTACTCAGTGGGAAATGTGAATAGGATAGCTCCTTTGGTGTGTCATATCTATAGGGCCTTATCATTTTAAGATACTCTGAGAATTAGGTATCCTTACTCAGTTTAAGTAAATGTTCAGACAAATTACTGAGTAGATGATTTAGAAATTAGTCACTAGAAAAACATTTTTCTTATACCTTTTAAAATAATTCTATGTAATTCATTGTATCACATGAAGTCTTTTCATGGTCTAGAAATCAAAAACACTGTTGACAGATGGGAACAATTGTTCTACACATTAAGAAGGTTGCTTTTGTATCAATGCTTTCTTTTTGGAGGAATATGAGGCACTTTCTTAGCTGAACAGCATCTGTTTCTACATTAAGAACAATAATGAAGCTGAATATACAATTGTTCATTTGGTAAGTGTCATGTGATGAAGATGAAACTGTTGTTTCTCTTTGCTATCTAGTTGCTGTTTGTGCAAGCCAGCAATCCCATTCTGATATTTGTGTCCTTCAACTTGCATTTCTTTCTTAATTGATATGTCTTCAGGTTGAAAGCATTGCCATAAATCTTGGGCTTTAAGCAGCAGTTGAAAAAAATGCTACTGGTAATTTGATGCTTTTTATTCTAGTCTGCAGTGGTTTGAGCTTCACTTTGAAACATTTTTGAAGTATTAAGTTTTCAAAGATGACTACTTTATACTTGCTGCCTCAATGCTTCATGAAAGAGGGCTCCTAGTCTACTATTTGTCAATATGTTGCACTTCCACATGTGCCAACAAACCCATGTGAATCTTTCTCATTTGTAATGAGCTTTCAGCAAGGGGCACTTTGCAGAGGGTATGAGGTGAGGAAGTACTTGTATCTTCCTTTGCCAGCAATTTCTCTCTGAAATGTCCCCAATGCCAAGTTGATTTTACCCTATGTTTGTCATTTCAACCTATGTTAGGAGCTTTTCTACATGGGGCTTTTAATCAGCTGATATCTCTGGCATCTAGGTTTGGTTTGAGATCCAAGCAATAGACAAGGATCTATCCTTGAAAGACTGTGTTGTATAGTGGTTAAGAACACAGGACTGGAACTCCGGAGATCTAGGTTCTAGTCTCTGCTCAGCCATGGAGACAACTGGGCCAGTCAAGGACTCTTAGTCCAACCTACGTCACAGGGTGGTTGTTGTGAGAATAAGACTGACAGTAGCAAGAGGAGAATGTTGTAAGCCACTTTGAGTTCTTTGTAAGAAAAAAGTGGGATATAAATCTAATAAATAAACAAATATCCTGCTTTCCTACTATATAGCCTCTAGGTGTGATGTGGCATAGTGAAACAGCACACATACACAAGTGCCAATTTTCAACTATTTGGCTATATTCTGTATTTTGTCTCCTCCAAAAAACCCTCTTTTTAACTAAGAGAAATCAAACTGGAGAGTCTGAAGAACCCATAAGAATAATGAGTGGCTAAATATCATGTAGAAAAGCCCTGCAACTCTAGAAAGTGGAAAACCAGTCGGAAGGAAGGGTTTCAAGGGAAGTGTGTCTAAGAGAGAAAAAGATCAACACTCTCTCTTTTCCTCACCCATCCCTTCTGAGGTCACAGCAGAACAAAAAAGGAGCAATGCTGAAGTGTCATTTTAAGGTGACTGGCAATTTTGCAGCCTGCTTCCTCCCCCTTCCTCTCTGTTGGGGCTCTGACTTTTGTAATAGGCATTCAGCTCCTTTTTTCTTTGGACACACTGCTAGTTACACTGCTAATGCAGCTTTTGCCACCTGTCTCTGCTTTGTCCTGCAGCTATCATAATTTGTTGCATTCCTAGTTGTCTGAAAACAGTTTGCTTCTCCTTCTTTTGAAAACAATATTTCCTTCTTCAGTTCTCCTGCCAAGTGTTATTGCCAGCTGAAAGCTATGTTTTCTTAAGCATATTCTTGAACAACACTGTTCACTATTGACTATGTACTCTAGCAGATGCTGACACATTTCTTTATTACTGTGATTATTGAGGTTTCTTAGAAAAAGATAATACTCTTGCTCAAGTATTTGTAATGACCCACTTCTTACATTTAAGAAATAAAAAAATATATCTTGTTCTTTTGCTTAAATTATCATGGGTTAGAATTGTTGACTACGGCAAGAGACACTCCAGGACTCTTTTATCCACTGTTTTATTTGATATTGTCTTATTGTTAAACTGCCCTGATACCATGGTTAAGAATGGTCCAGAAAAGTTTTAAATAAATAAATAAATAAATAAATAAATGTCCTTTGTGAGAGAATTTTCCATTCCCGAGTTTCCCTCTTCACAATCGACCTCGTTTCCCTTTTTCATTAAAGAATCTTTAAAGTGTGCTCATTGAAATCATACAGCTTCAAAGGATCTAGTGTTGGTATTTTTCATCATGGCTTCCTTAGGCCGAGAATGTGTATGTTGGATGCTCATTTTTCTTCATTTTGCAAGTCCATCATGGAAAAACCATTTTTTTCATTAATAGTCAATTCTTACGTATATAAGTCATTGCTTGCTTGCTTGGTTATTTTCTCCAGCTGTATGTTGCAGAATTTGTTGTTATTATGTATGACAAGATCTTTTGGTGTTAAGGCCAAGGTGGAATAGGGGACCACACCATAACAAGAAAAGAATAGTTGTTTGAAAATATTGTGTATGCAGAATAATCCATAAGGTAGGTGAGATGGGGGCGGGGGGGCAAGTAACTTAAACAGTCCACTTTATTCTTTTAGAAATGTTAAGAGTCTTAAGGTACACATCTGGCAACTGTAAACCAGACCAAGAATAATTTAAATAGTGTGTAGCTATACAAATATGTTAGCTGCTGCTTTAGATTTCGGAAATGTCCAGTTGAAGCAGAGACCTTCCAAAGCAGATGAAATCCAGATCTAAACATTGAAATCTGTGGAACCAGTGACAGATGGTACCAAAACTTGGTGCATTTCTTTCTTATTTCAAAGTGTAAGAAAAACAGCAGGGTTGGGAGAGATGAGGGGAATAGGGGGTATAATTTTGTGATTGACCACTCTAGCTTGTAACTTCAGTGACTGGTTTTAGCAGAGTTCTCCAGGGCCCAAAAAGTGTGCAACTCATGTGCCATCTTAGATACAGAAATCAGTGGGCAGGGCAAGGGAACCTGACTTATGTAGGTATGCATTCTGTTGAGCCAGAATGAACAGATTTTCCTGTTTCACTACATCTACATCATCATCATCTTCTTCATCATCTCCAATTATTGGAACATTTCCAAACAATTAATAGAAATTTGCCACGTCAGTGTCTGATGAGCTATTTTTGGCATTTGATTTCCCACAACATAGTGACATATACCTACTTGAAAAGATCTATATAATTATTTACAAAGGATGAAAATTGAAAGAAGCTGCTTCCTAAAAGTTATTAAAATAATCTCATTAGGTAGAAGATGTGTACAGAAATGGAAGGCAAGAAGAGAAGGGAAAATTATAGAATGGAAGATGCCAATCTAAATGTATTGAGTTGTGAAACATTTTAATTTGAATGCAAATGAACAGTGCAAAGAAATAGAAGAAAACAATACAATAGGGAGGACCAGAGATCTCTTCAAAAAATTAGAGATATGAAGGGAACATTTCATGCAAAGATGGGCATAATAAAGGACCAAAATGGCAGGGACCTAACAGAGGAAGAAGAGATTAAGAAGAGGTGGCAAGATTACACAGAAGAACTATACAGGAAAGAGCTTAACATCCCTGATAACCACGATGGGGTGGTCACTGAGCTTGAGCCAGACATCCTGGAATGTGAAGTCAAATGGGCCTTAGGAAGTCTGAGCAACAACAAAGCTAGTGGAGGTGACAGTATTCCAGCTGAGCTATTCAAAATCCTGAAAGACGATGCAGTTAAAGTGCTACACTCAATATGCCAGCAAATTTGGAAAACTCAACAGTGGCCACAGGATTGGAAAAGGTCAGTTTACATTCCGATCCCCAAGAAGGGCAATGCCAAAGAATGTTCAAACTACTGCACCATTGCACTCATTTCACATGCTAGCAAAGTGATGCTCAAAATCCTACAAACTAGGCTCCAGCAGTATGTGGACTGAGAACTACCAGAAGTACAGGCAGGATTTCGAAGAGGGAGAGGAACTAGAGATCAAATTGCCAACATACGCTGGATCATGGAGAAAGCTAGGGAGTTCCAGAAAAAGATCTATTTCTGCTTCATTGACTACGCTAAAGCCTTTGATTGTGTGGATCACAACAAATTGTGGCAAGTTCTTACAGAGATGGGAGTACCAGACCATCTTATTTGTCTCTTGAGAAACCTATATGCAGGTCAAGAAGCAACAGTGAGAACTGGACACGGAACCACTGATGGGTTCAAAATTGAGAAAGGAGTTCGGCAAGGCTGTATACTGTCGCCCTGCCTATTTAACTTATATGCAGAGCACATCATGAGAAAGGCAGAGCTAGATGAATCACCAGTTGGAATCAAGATTGCTGGGAGAAATATCAACAGCCTCAGATATGCAGATGATACCACTCTCATGGCAGAAAGTGAAGAGGAACTAAAGAGCCTCTTGATGCAAGTGAAGGAGGAGAGCGCAAAAGTTCGCTTGAAACTCAACATTAAGAAAACTAAGATCATGGCATCCGGTCCTCTCCCTTCCTGGCAAATAGATGGGGAAGAAATGGAGGTAGTGATAGATTTTATTTTCCTGGGCTCCAAGATCACCACAGACGGGAACTGCAGCCCAGAAATTGAAAGATGCTTGCTCCTGGGAGGAGAGCTATGGCAAATCTAGACAGCATACTAAAAAGCAGAGACATCACCCTGCCAACAAAAGTGCGTATAGTCAAGGCTATGGTTTTCCCAGTTGCAATGTATGGCTGTGAAAGCTGGACCATAAGGAAGGCTGAGCGCAAAAGGATTGAGGCCTTTGAGTTGTGGTGCTGGAGAAGACTCCTGCGAGTCCCTTGGACCGCAAGGCGATCAAACCGGTCATTCCTAGAGGAGATCAACCCTGACTGCTCTTTAGAAGGCCAGATAGTGAAGATGAAACTCAAATACTTTGGCCACCTAATGAGAAGGAAGGACTCCCTGGAGAGGAGCCTAATGCTGGGAACAATAGATGACAAAAGAAGAAGGGGACGGCAGAGGATGAGGTGGCTGGATGGAGTCACAGAGGCGGTTGGTGTGAGCGTGAGTGGACTCCGGGGGATGGTGGAGGACAGGAAGGCCTGGAGGAATGTTGTCCATGGGGTCGCAATGGGTCGGACACGACTTCGCGACTAACAACAACAACAACAACAAATGGCTCTTTCTGCTCTGGCTTTATCGCACAGAATTACTATTGGCACAGAATTACTATTTAGTGTTTGGAATGGTATGCACACGGTTCCCTGTAAGAAACTGGACATTGGCTACCTTCAAGTATTAGAAGTTTTGCAGATTACTCAATTTCCTGAAAAAGCTATGAATGCAAATGAGGTCAAGCACAACATTGGCTATAGAGTGGAATAGTAATATAATAAGTAAAGAATCATAGAATCATGGAGTAGTAGAGTTGGAAGGGGCCTAAAGGCCATCAAGTCCAACCCCCTGCTGTTGCAGGACACCAAGTTACACCATCCCACTCAGATGACTGTCCAGTTTCTTTTCGAATGTTTCTACTGTGGGAGAGTCTGCCACCTTATGTAAGCAAGCAAATATATAAATAAATGTAAAAAATCTAGTTGATCTGGATGATGGGCAGTGTACACTCTGTATCAGTGCCCATGGTTTTATTTGATCCTGGCAGAGAAAACAAAACATCTAGACTGACCAAATATTGCAGCTACCATAGATTTGAAAGGTCTTGGGGACGAGCCTTCAGCTGACTCACTTCAGTGGAACTTAACTTCACTTTTCTCATTTAATCCAAACTCATTTCGGGTTAAAATTCCCCAAGGCATCAACACAATTGAGAACTGATATTGCATTAAAAAATATAGTTGCATGCCTCAGTAGGTAGCCAGTTTTACAATTAGGAGTTCCACAAGCATAATCTAACATTTGTTCTAGCAAGGCTAATTTGGATGGAGAAATTGGCTTCCAGGGATAGGTTCTCCATGCACAATGGGTAATTCTTAGAGGGGAGCCACACATTCACCATCTGGGACTGCGTGCACAATACTCCCACACTGCTAACGCTGCCAATCAGACAGTTAGCTCTGCTTGTAGGTGGAGGATTAATTTCAAGCACCAATTTCCCTGGTGCTATTGCTGTTGGGGGCTGGGGCTAGAGAAGAGCCTCATTTGCAGCAGTCCTAGCATTGATTCACAGTCTCTCAGGAGCAGAACTAAAATGGAAAGATGCATGATTGGCAGAGAAATGGATGGAGGTGGATGAAGGATTTGAACACAAGCATTCTGAAATGACTGATCCCTAGAAAAATGAAGGGGTAGACAAGCAAGATGTTGTAAATCCAGAGGGCTTACAGTTTGCATTTTCTTTGAAGTACCAGCAGCAGACTGAATGCTGAACAGTAATAAATATAATACAAATCTAATGAAAATGAAAAAAAATATTGGCATATGTCTTAAAATTCTTTTTACTACCAGATTTGAATCTTAATAAACATGTTGATTGTTTATGAAAATGTGGACTCCTGTACTTGCCGGGCTACTTTTGGCATGTAGAAACAGATTTCTCTTTCTCCATGGAAGTGCACAGCATCTAGGTTTATTCATTCCTCTTCTGCTATTGTCCTCTTGCTTCTTGAATCATTCTCTTGAGGGGCAATTGGACACTCTGTGTGAAGAATCTATTCTTTTAATTCTCTTCTCAGAGGCCTTAATGGTCTACTTGAAATGACTGTTTCATCATTTTGAAAAGTTTAGGCCTATCCTATAAGAAAATGAACGCCAGCAGCATTTTAAAAAGCCTCAAGACTTTTCCTTTTCCAGAAGAACATAAAAACACTAAAGGGAGCATTACCTTTTCCTCCCATTTATTGAAATGAGTTGTGCTGTTGTTGCTCATTAAAACAACAACAAAAACCCATATCGCAACAATTTCCTGGCTTATAATCTGTATAATTAGAGTGTACTTTTAGGAATTAATGTCACACTGAAATACATGATATAATACAGTAGGTTTCAAAAGCTTTATACAATCTAAGGTAGGGAGGTTATTTCCCAAGCAGGGGACAATGAAAGCCTGGATAATTACCATTTTCTATTGTTACTTAGAGATTCTCTACACAGGCCATTTATTCCATTCCTGTGATCCTTTACTCACAGAGGTTTGTGGGGTCTTTTCACAATATCATCCTTATCCAATTGTCCCTCTAACTTCTTGTTGCTTCTCCTGCTTTTTCAATATTTGAGGAAAACATGGCATTATTTTTACTATCACTTTGAATTCACCACCAAGAGGTGAATTGAAAGAGGTGAGGGAAGCTTTTACAAGTTATCTAGTGGGTGGAATCCCTCCTGGAAGGAACAAGGACAACCTGCTCAGGGCACCTTGTATAACATGCATGCATGCATAGTGGAAAGGGGGATGTTTGGTGGTGTTTCCAAAGGCACACTGCACTCAGGGTACAAGGGTACATCCAAGGTACCGATGCCTTCCATCCTACACTTCAACATCTACAAGCAACTGCTGATTTTTTTGGAGACTTTGATTAGAGTAAGAAGGAGGGGCAAAAATCTGCCAGTTATCTGTTTCACAGTTGCACAGAATCACCTCTTTCTTTCTTAAACATTATTTATTTATTATTTATTTATTTACAAATTTGTATGCCGTCCCCTTGCGACCAAGCCTCAGGGCGGCTCACAACAATAAATAAAACAACAGCCAATTACATTATTTAAAACTAACATTAAAAACTGTTATTGTTGCTTATACATGGGTGTTGGTGTCACATACAGGAGTGCCATTATGAGGTGTGGTAAGTGATTACTTGCTAGGTAAAATAAGATGGTGAAGGGGTCTGTTGGCCCCTTTCTCACTTCTTTTTGCAAGGCTGCAGGTTCTCTACAACAGCACTCTGACTTGTTTTGCCTTTCCTTTTAAACAGTCCTCTCAATGGCTGAAGTCATAGTGTAAGCTAAATGGCAACCAAAGTTAAAAATTGTATCTTTTTGTCTTATTTGCTGTTCAAAAACTCCTGTTTCCTTGATGCAGTAGTACAGAATTCAGAACTGAAACTTCACCAGCAAACCCTGAAAGGCAAGCACTTATAGTTTTCTCAGTATAAATCGCATTGTTGAACAGAATGGCTTCCTCTCCAATATTCCAAAAGCTTAGTTATCTTTAATAAATTAATGTGGTTGGATTTTCAAAGTCCCTAAGCAATCCATCAGAAATTCATCACCAAGATCTGAAATAAGCTATGATGGCTATTTTAACATGCAAGCATAGCATAATTCTCTGATTGATGGCTAGAATTGCCCACAAATTTAAGAAGCTATAATTGTACTTCCATTTTAATCTCTATGAGCCAATCGAATCCTGGCATAACCCCCATTGATTTTAATGGTTTTATTTTAGGATTAAATTGGCTCAAAATCCATTTTGCTATTTATAGGCAGCTACCAAAAAAAGATGTAATAAGGATTTGAAGAATATACATTATAGTGCACTCAAAACTGACAATAAACTGCTAATGTAAAACAAAACAAAACAAAAACTCAGAAATGATGGATTTGTCAATTCACTTCTTGGCATCTTTTGTATAAATGGTAGCCTGGCATTAATGATTAGAAGATACATTTACCCATCTATCTTCCTAAGGGGTCTCTCCCTGCCAACCCACATCTTCATTCCTCTTAGCATAAGTTTTTAAAATCTTAAATGTTTCTACGTAACATACTGTGATGTCAAGCTGGGCTTTATATCTTCTCTTCTTTTGTCCTCTTTTTTTCTTTGAACAAAAAATTCTGGAGGGAATAAAATACAGTTTTTTGTTTACAATGACTGCCATTAGTCAATCAAGGTACTCATGAAAAGAGCAGAGTTCCTGCTGCTTGCTCCCATCCAAAAAGAAAGCATTACCTCTAGAAGGTAATTACATTCTCCAGACACATATAATGCTGGAAACAAAAACTGCAATTTATAATTCAGCTCAATTTCCTTTTTGTAGACAATATTTCCATTGAGCCATACAGTGACATTTGAAGTATTGCAACATAAAGGTTCCCCATTCATGATGACAGGACCCAGTAAAGTACACTGAATGCTAATCTTTTTCCTGCTTCTTTAATTTCCATTCCAAATTTACTTATTTAGAGATCCCACTCTTAGGGGGCATATAACATAGACCCCATAGTCTGGAGACATGCACAAAATCCCATTCACATTGTCACATAGAAGATAATTGAGAAATCCAGCAGTATGCATAGTGTCTATGCACAGCTCTGCCACTACACCTAGAAAAGGACACTGTAGAGTTGGAAAGAGGGAAGAAAAAGGCAATTCATATGTTCAGTAGGCTGGAGCTATTCCCCTGTGAGGTTACAAGAGATTAGATTATTTAGTTTAGGATAAAAGCAAGTCAGGAGAGACCTAATAGAAGCATACAGAATTATGCATGGTGTTCAGAAAGTGAAGAGGAGACATTTTTCTACCTCTCCCATAATATTAGGACCTAGGGTCGTCCCCTGAAACTGATGAGAAACTGTGGAATTCAGTTATGCAAGGCATAGTGGTGTCCCAACAGTTTGGATGGTTTTAAAATTTTAAATTCACAATGGCTATTAATGGCTACCCCTCCTGATGGCTATATGCCACCTCCAGTAGCAGAGACAATATAGCTATACAGACCAGCTGCTGAGGAACATGGGCAGAAGGGTGCTGTTGCACTCATATGCTGCTGGTGGGATCCCATGGACACTTTGTGAACAGAATGCTGGGCTAGATGGACTTGATCTGATCCATGTGACTAGAGACAGAGTGCACCTTGTCAGTGGTGGCACACTGTTTATTGGCATCCATCCTCAAAGCACCATGTCTACACCAGGACTCTTATTCTTTCAGTGGCAGGCAAACTCATTTTTAAAAAATCTTCTAGGCTTTTTAATCTTCTAGTGCATTGTTCTTTAATACACAGTACATGTGCATGTTGCACTGATTCTAGGAAAAGTAGAATGACAATGTAATCCTACATGTGTCTGCTCAGAAGTATGTTGCAGCTGGTCCTTTGGATCTTATTCCCAGGTAAGTGGTTAGATCGTTGCAGCTTATATGCCCTTTGAATACAGATGCACATTTGCAAAGGAAAACCTCTATAAAGCATTTTACAGGTTTCAGAAGGTCGAGGGGAAAATAATGTGCATGGACATTATAATGTGCATGGAAGGAGCATATGGGGAGAAGCCATTGTAAAGTGTTCAGATTTTTATTCCTAATATCGACAGATTCTCAGAATCTGTTCTGGCATATATCACTCCTACCCTGGTGCCCAAGTGGTTTGCAAAGCTTATAATTCTGTATAGTTCTAATCATGAGTGTGTGATGACTCTGTCCAGGGGTAGAAATCCATTGGATTCCCTGGGCTTGGTTTCCCAGACTCTGGTTCACTCCACAAATGCCCAGAGTCTGAGTTCATAGCAAGGGCACCCAGCATTCTAAGGACACTTGCAAGGAATTGATCACCACACATGGCAAAAACAGTATCCCTCCCTTACCTGAGGAGCAGCTGCTCAAATGGTGGGTGCTCCTGGCATGAAGAAGGCTTGTCATGGGGCTCTGGGTCATGAGGGCAGCTGCTGAAGAAGGTTGGTTGGAAGGTGCTCAGTCATGAAAACAGTCCTCTGCACAAGCAGCATCCCTCTTCTGCCCCAGCTGCAGCTGGTGATGTGAAAGAAGGTGGATGGTTGCACAGCTGAATCTCTGCAAGCATTTGCAGGCTTCCTCTCCGCTTGGCTCATTTTGGAAGACTGGGCTAGAAACAAGAGGAAGAACAAAAGCTTGGAGTGACAGATTCTGACAGGGTTTCTCCTAACCTAGGATCTATAGCCATTTGAGTGATATGCAAAAGCTTGCCTTGCTTTAAGCTTTCAGAACCATCTGTTCTGCAAATTAAATTACCTTTGTTCATAAGTCTGCCCCACTCCAGCCCAAATTTTCCTAGCAACTCAGTATGAATTTCTGCATCCATCACTATTACGTTATGAAAGTCAATTCATTATTTATCTTAGGATCTCTATGAAGGAGACATTGTACAAAGTACCATATTTTTTGCTCTATAAGACTCACTTTTTTCCCCCTCAAAAGTAAGGGGAAATGTCTGTGCGTCTTATAGAGCGAATATGTGTGTGCAGTAAGTCTGTCAGATGTGCAGCCCATGGGGAAGTGATGGAGAATGTGCCCGTGATGATGTGCCCATTTGATTCCGAATATTTTTTTTCTTGTTTTTCTCCTCTAAAAACTAGGTGCGTCTTATGGTCAGGTGCGTCTTATAGAGCGAAAAATACGGTAATTGAAATGTTGTTTGGTTACAAACAAAATTTCTTCAGTTTCTCCAAAGTAACAGAATCTGAGTTGTGGCTAGAGTCCAAAGGCAGTATGTAGACTTACATAACAGATCTGTTTTCTCTACTGTTTGCTCTATTGCAGCCCTTAAAGAATGATTCAGCTCTCAAACCCCCTTAGTCCTGTAGTAAGGAGGTTGTCATCTTCTCTTGTACTGATGTGAGCAGAATAAAACATTAGTCAAAATGATTCTGCTTTTTCTAGAGTTGTAGGAAAAATTCATTTCAGTTTCCCCCTCCCTGGAGTTATTCAGTTCACATTTTCTGAACAAAGACTTGAATGCAATCTATGATCAAAGTTTGTACACTTCCAAGTTTGCTATGCAGTTTTTGAACCACAAATAAATGAATTTGATAGCATGCACACACACACAGACACACACTTTTGAAAAATGCACATAGATATACTTTATACAATGCTTTAAAGAGTGCATATATCTCAAATGTGCACACAACTGATGGGTACAGTTGGGAAAAATATGTCTGGAAAAATGTACAAATTTTTATCCAGAAAACCCCAAAGCTCACAACCTGATACAGACATGAGTCAGAACAGGTTTTGAGGTGGAATGTGGGAAATGGTGAGAAGTCTAAGTTCTGCCAATTCCCACATCCTTAGCTGTTGCTGATAACAACACCCTATGTCAATCTGCAATATTCAGTGCAACATATCCATGATGCCATTAGAATGGAATGATAGGACTCACATACGGAAGTTTCCTCAAAATCTAACTTACAGTAGTTTTTGACTTTTTGATTACCTTCCTTTCTTCTTTGCTTCCTCTTCTTCTTGTTGAACAACATTCTTTTCATGGTTTCTTCCATTCTTCTTCTCCAGGCAGGAACCATTGCTTCCTTCTACTGAAGTCTCTCTGTTGGCATTCTCCTATCCTTATTCTGATGGTTTTTGGAAAGGACCACTCCCATTTAGACAACACCAGATAGCTGGCAGGAAATATTGCTTGCCATTCACTCTGATTTGGCTTCATCAGACTAAGGATATAAGTTTGGAATAGGAAAGAATGGAAGAAACTGAAAAATATGGCACTTAACAATGGTGCCTTTTGGTATTGTCCATGGAGTTTTCCCAGTTGCAATGTATGGCTGTGAAAGTTGGACCATAAGGAAGGCTGAATGCAGAATAATTGAGGCCTTTGAACTGTGGTGCTGGAGAAGACTCCTGCAAGTCTCTTGGACTGCAAGATGATCAAACCCGTCAGTCCTAGAGGAGCTCAACCCTGACTGCTCTTTAGAAAGCCAGATACTGAAGATGAAACCCAAAGATTTAGGCCACCTAATGAGAAGGAATGACTCACTGGAGAAGAGCCTAATGCTGGGAACAATAGATGGCAAAAGAAGAAGGGGACAGCAGAGAATGAGGTGGCTAGATGGAGTCACTGAAGCAGTCAGCGTGAGCTTAAGTGGACTCTGGGAGATGGTGAAGTTCAGGAAGGCCTGGAGGAATGTTGTCCATGGGGTCGCAATGGGTCGGACACGACTTCGCAACTAACAACAACAGGGGAGGAAGTGAGCATCATTGCTAGGTTTTGCATTTATTTGCATTTCCCTTAAAACTCACTGAAATGATGACCCAAACTTTGAAGCCCCTGTAACTGAAGTTGAGAACTTGGAGGAAGAACATTCTGGGTAAGCTCCGTAAATGCATAATGTTATCAGGTTATGGAGCACATTGAAGTACATCCAGTTGAAATGTACACTTTTGATTCAATCTTGCCTTTTTCAGAAGCAGCCTCATGGTTTTTGTAACATTTCAGTCCACATTGAGTTGATGTCTACAACTGTACACACAGTGTATGATGTGATGGGGTGCTTACACCCATGCTGATTATCTTATGTCCTGAAGATTCTCTTCTGCAGTCAGTGCCCACTGCTTAAGCAAGGAAGGTTCCACACTTGGAGGAGCAACCTGGCACATGGTGAAATGCCTCTTTCAGGAAGGAAGCCGCTCACCTGAGCTTGCATATTGAACTTTGCCAACCTGTATTCCTCCAGAAATAAATGCTTCTGCTGCTTTTGAGGCTTCCTGTAGGAAATGCATAATTGCTCTTGCATAAGAGATGGATATCATTTGTTCAATAGAATCATTGGGACTTAACACTTGCAGAAGGGAATTGGAAGAGAATCAGAAGTGTAAATGCCATTTGATACTAATCATTAGATGTTGCTAGACTTCAGATAAAAAACTAATCTTATCCATTATTATATTAAATTGAAATTAGTCTTGAATGCCAATAACTAAGAATAAAATTCTTAGTAGGGTAAACAATCACAAAAAAGTAAATAGGTAATATTTAGCGAACCTGTCAGTAGGGAATGGCTTGAGTTATACTGGCTCAAAATTGGCAAATATTTGCGGTAATGTCTGCAAATACTTGAACAGTACAATAATTACGGCATGGATGAAAAGCCATTTTTGATCAAGACTCATTCTGTTCACACCTTCCAATTGAAACATCTATTTAGATGCCATCTTGATTAAGGTCTGCACATTTCTGAGTCTGCAATGTGATTTCAGGACCAAAAATATGTTTGAGAGCATATGTACATTTAAAAATACTCATGAAAAATACAAATGAACTTGAAATAATAGAAGAATGCATATATTTAAAAGAGGTGAACAGGTGATGCATACATATAGAACATTACACATGAAAATACACATGAACTTTCATGTGAAAAGGGGAGAAAACTCACAATCTGATATGAACTCAAGTCAGAATGGAATTCAGAGAATCCCAGTGAAGAAAGGTTTTTCATGTTCACAGATCTCTACAATAATTTGCACTCAGAAGTGTAATACCAAGTGGCAAAAATTCAGTGAAATATAAATGTTCAGGGTGTAAAATAAACAAATGCGGTAAGACTTGAATCCTCTAACTGGATTCTATAGTAAAAATCCATTCTGATTAATTTATTGTAACATTCAGAAGGATACATTTCAGTTATGGACAGGAAACTTTCCCCATCAGCTCATCTGAAATGGTTACAGCTCACCTTATAAAAAAGAGCTGATTTGAGCTTGCGTCGCATTAGCTCCGAATTTTGTTTAGTGTTTAGTGGTAGAGCACATACTTTGCCTGCAGAATGTTCAAGATTTGTTACCAGAAATATTTCCAGGTGGAACTGGGCCTTTCTCCCCTCCTCCCTCCACCATCTGCTGCTGCCACACCGGGGGAACAATGTGAACGCTCCACCAAACCCTGGGGGGCAGCTGATGCTGCTCCCCACGGCCACCGCTGCACCCACTGGGGCCGGAGGACGCCAGGCCAGTCAACGGTCGATGACGCTGCAGCCGGGGAGGATGCTGCCATCTTGTCAGCCAGCGAGTGCCACGAGTGCTGTGCGCCCACCCTTCTTCTCCGCCCCGCCGGCGCTGGGTGAGAGCCACGCTGGATTCGGGGTGGAGCGCGGGGATGGGCTGCCGGCTTATCTTGTTGGACGTGGCCGGGGCCAGCGGCCTTGGGCCGGCAGCCAAAGGGCGACGGCCAAAGGGCGGGCGCCACTGTTTGGGAGCTGTTTGGGGGTTATGCGGGGGCTGGGCTGGCTAGGGGCTATGTTGTTGGTCGGCAGGTGGGATTGTTAATTGGACTGAGATGTGTTGGGGGTGGTTAAGTGTTTTTAGGTGTTTTTAATGTGTTTTAGCTTATATTTTTAATGGAGTCATTCTCAGCTATGTATATGGGGTTACCTGGGGAGCGTGTGGGTGCTGCCGTTGGGGTGGTTATGGGCAATGGATGTTATGGCATTGGGGGTCTAACGTGTTCGCATAGAAGAAGGAGGGACAGATGGCTAGCACCTGTTCCTCCTTCTGGTTGTTCCCCCAGCCTGAGGGTTCCAGGTAGTCCTGTCAGCTCAGATTGGGGATTCTGTTGGTGTACCGTGCACCCTTCTGCCCAACAGACTCCCTGACTGAGCTGATTAAGATCGTCTCGGATTTGGTGTTGAAGACTCCCAGGATGTTGGTCCTGGGGAACTTCAATCTCCATGCCAAGACAGTTCTGACCAGGGCAGCTCAGGACTTCATGGCGGCCATGGGGCTGTCTCAACACATCATTGGCCCGACCCATGAACGTGGACACACTCTGGACCTGGTTTTCTCGACGGGGCAGGGAGAGGGTGATCTGAGGGTGAGGAACTTGTGTCTGACACCCCTGTCATGGTCAGATCACTTCCTCGTGAGGTTTGAGCTCGAGAGTGGCCTTTCCCTCTGTAAGGGTGCGGACCCGATTGTGCTGGTCTGCCCCCGGAGCCAGATGGATCCGGATGGATTCCTGAAGGCCCTGGGGGATTTTCTGGTTGATAAGGCTGGTGCTCCTGTTGATGCCTTGGTTGAACTATGGAATGGGGAAATGACCAGGGCTATTGACACGATCGCTCCTAAGCATCCTCTCCCACCTGGCAGAACCTGTTCATCCCCTTGGTATACACCTGAATTACGGGCGATGAAGCAGGTTGGGAGACGTCTAGAGCATAGGTGGAGGAAATCACGGGATGAATCTCACCAAACACACATGAGAGCCCATTATTGGGCCTATGCTGCGGTGGTGAGGGTGGCAAAGAAATTCTTCTCCGCTTCCATTGCCTCCTCACAATGCTGTCTGGCGGAACTCTTTCGGGTGGTACAGGGGCTGGTACACCCAGGCCCAAGGAAAGATCTCGTGCCACCCTTGAAGGCCCGCTGTGATGACTTCGCCAAACATTTCAGGGAGAAAATTACTCAGATTTACGAGCTGGACTCTACTAGTGAATCAGATTCTACTGGGGAGGTACCAATGTTACCGTGTGGTCCACAATTGATAGATGAGTTTCAGTTGTTGCGGCCTGATGATGTGGACAAGGTGCTTGGACAAGTATGTCCTACCACCTGCTTACTGGACCCTTGCCCATCTTGGCTACTCAAGAAAGCCAAGGATGGAATTGGGACCTGGATCCTGGAGGTTGTCAATGCCTCTCTAAGGGACGGCTGGGTACCTGCCCCTTTAAAGGAGGCGGTAGTCCGGCCAGTCCTAAAGAAGGCATGCCTGGATCTAGAGGTGGCTGCCAATTACAGACCAGTGGCCAACATCCCATTTTTGGGCAAGGTGTTAGAGCGGGTGGTGGCGGGACAACTCCAAGCACTCTTGGATGAAACTGGCTATCTGGACCCATTTCAGTCCGGCTTCAGACCTGGGTACGGTACTGAATCTGCCTTGGTCGCCCTGTATGATGACTTGTGCAGGGAGAGAGACAGGGGAGTGCGTCCCTGTTGGTTCTCCTGGACCTCTCAGTGGCTTTCAGTACCATCGACCATGGTATCCCTCTGGATAGGCTTGCGGGATTGGGAGTTGGAGGTACTGCTTTGCAGTGGTTCTGCTCCTATCTCAATGGCAGATTCCAGAAGGTGGTGCTGGGGGACTATAGCTCTGCACCATGGCAGCTATGCCATTTTGTCCCCCTTGCTATTCAACATCCACATGAAACCACTGGGAGAGGTCATTAGGAGGTGTGGGCTGTGGAATCATCAGTACGCTGATGATACCCAGCTCTACCTCTTGTTCTCAACTAATCCAAGTGAAGTGGTGGCTGTACTGAACCGGTGCCTGGCCGAGGTAATGGGCTGGATGAGGGCCAATAAACTGAAGCTCAATCCAGACAAGACAGAGGTCCTGTTGGTAGGTGGGTCGGACTTTGGGATGGGGGACCCTGACCTTGTCCTGAACGGGGTTGCACTCCCTCTTAGGGACAGGGTTCGCATCTTGGGAGTGCTCCTTGACCCAGAGCTGTCATTAGAAGCTCAGGTAACAGCGGTGGCAAGGAGCGCCTTCCTTCAGCTTTGGCTGATCCATCAGCTGTGTCCCTACCTGGAAAACAACTGCCTGGTGACTGTGACACATGCATTGGTAACTTCCCGATTAGATTTCTGTAATATGCTCTACGTGGGGCTGCCCTTGAAGACTGTCTGGATACTTCAATTGGTGTAACATAGAGCTGCTAGGTTGCTGACGGGGACTGGGCGTTGTTCTCATATAACCCCAGTTCTTCATCAGCTTCACTGGCTCCCCATTGAAGTCCGGGCCCAATTCAAGGTGTTGGTTATCACCTATAAAGCCCTCAACAGCTTGGGACCTGGCTATCTAAAGGAGCGCTTGCATCCATATATGCCCTCCTGCCCCCTGAGATCAGCGGATGGGGCCCTTCTCTGGGAGCCCTCTGTGAAGGATATTAAGAGGGTGAGTACCTGGAGGAGGACCTTCTCTGTGGTGGCACCCCACCTGTGGAATGCACTCCCCAGAGAGGTCCGCCTGGCGCCATTGTTATTTGTTTTTCGGCACCAGGCCAAGACCTTTTCATTTAAATGATATTTTAATTGTTAATTTGTTGTTTTTATTTATTGGTTTTAAATTATGGTCGAAATACTCCGAATTTTCAATGTTATCCTATTCTATGTTTATTATCTTACTTGTAAGCCCCCCCGAGGCTTTCTGTGATGGGGGCGGCATAAAAATGTTATAAATAAAATAAATAATAGAAATGGGAAAGATTCCTGCTTTCTGGAAATGATTCCTGCCTTCTGGAAATTGAATTTCATCACATCTGGAAGGAACCAAGTTCAGCAAGGTTCAGGAAAGCAGGCATAGCCAACTCTCAGCAAGATGTATTCTCACCCAGTGTAAGGCAGCCTTCTTGCTCCTGCCCATTCTGAGCTCCAGGTTTTTTTATGCTATATGAGACCTGGAGTCAGTCCTCTTTCCTAGTCCATAGATAAACTGCTCAGCCCTGGGCAACATAACAGTCACAACTGCTTAGACAGTCTTCAGACTAGTATAGCAGAATATAAGTTGAATAGATAGATAGATAAATAAATATGCACCTGATCATTCACTGTATCTTTCTGCTTAAGTATTGATTAGCCTCTAGAATGGCTGCTGCTTAAGTCTTGATTAGACTCTAGAACAGCTGCTGCTTAAGTCTTGATTAGATTCTAGAACAGTGGTTTTCAACCACCAGTCCATGGGAGATTTCCTGCTGGCCCATGGGGGAGGGGCGCATCCTGCTCGCCATGGACCGGTGCAGGGACTGGCTGTGCTCCACCACCTCTTCCTCAGTTGACATTGTGTTTGTTGGGGTGTGGGGTGCTGCTGGAGGAGCCAAAGAGGGGACAGCCAGCTTGGTGGGAGGCAGCTGGGAGCCACACTGTGCCGATTTCAGTATTTTGTTCTTTCGTTGGCATTTTTGGTTGCTCGGTTTCTGATTGTTTTGGAATTGTTTTGGGTTTTTTTGGTATTGTGTTTGGAAATGAATACACAGAATCCTGTATTATATTTATGGTGCTTTTAGTTTCTGCCTCAGTGATCCCTGAGGTGTTTTCTCTGGTCCCCAGCTGTGGAAAGATTGAAAACCACTGCTGTAGAAAATTGCAGATATAGTACCTTGGGCCACAGAAATGTAAGGAATATTATAGTTTCCCAGGGCTCCTAGATCTGTAGTGTGTACACAGGAATCCCAAGAAGTGAGTATTTCTGGAAACCCTCACAGATAGACCAGATCTGAGCATGCTACTAGACACAAGGATTCAGGGGAATCATCACGTTATAAGCCTCTTGAGTCAGTACTAAGGGTGCATTTGCCTTCACAAATACAGTATGCATAATTCTTGATATTCAACATGCTGATAAACAATTCTTTGAAGAATGCAGCAGCAACTCTTAGCATTGGCACCAGTATAAGAGACACTGGAGAAAGAAGTGTAAAGCTTGGGCTTTGGAATCAACTTCGGATTAGCCCAGAAATCACAGTAGCCTAGGCATTTATATTCCAGATTCTCAATTTACTGTGCACATGGACATACACATATACATCTTTAACTATATAGATGCATGCTTACATTTCAGTTTACTGCAAATGAGAGAAGGCTGATCAGTTTTCCTAGAATAAAACCCACCAGAATAAAATAAAGAAAACACACTGTATACTCACAAGAAATATAGATATGCAAACAGGGCAGAAGAGCTATGCTTATTAATTGTTCAAATTGCCAATATAGAGATATCCTCTTTTATTTATAGAGATCTAACTTCCCACCCATATCTTATGAACCCTGACAATTAATTTAAAATAATCCACATAGGAAATAATAAACCACCCAGAGGTACAATGACACTTAACCTCAATTAAACTAACATGATGGCAAATCTAAGAATGAATCAATCAAATTTAGATGCAATCATTCTAAATTTACTTCACACTGCATCAGGCACTTTCGATGCATGTTTGCAAAGTAAGCCCAGTCTGTTTAAGGGAGCTTACTCTTAGTAAATGTATTTATGATTGCAGCCCATGGATGGAATAGTGCATACGGTTCCTGGTAATTAACTTACAGTGAAAGTCCAATAAAAGTGTGCTAATGCAGGTTCTGTGGGCGTATATCATGAGAATCAATTTCACAAATACTGCAACTGCCAATTTATGTTAAAAGCACACTATTCATCTTAGTTGTGCAGTACAGTGATCCATGTAGTATGAGCGCTGCAAGTATGTTTCTAGCTCTCAACCCAACACAATAGGCCAGCTCAGATGACACAACAGGCCACTGTAGGTTAATTCACGGTCACGAAGCTGAGGTGTGATCTGCCCACAGTAACAAATTTAAAACTTCTGGCTAAGGATTGCATGTGTAAGCCCAGAGAAGAAGGTGTTTGAAGGGCTAAAACCTCCTCACATGACCCAAGGCCTGTTTTAGGGTTGTACAAGTGCTGCATAATCCTTGAATAACCTTCCCTTGCTGAACTGGCCTGATATGACACTTCAGTTGGGAGTTTCATGTCCATAATGGTAGACAGCATGTGCTGTGGTGCCTCAAACATGAATTAACCCATAATGGGTTATTGTGTCATTGAATCAGGTGAGTGTGTTATAACCCAAATTTATGCTGGATCATCTGCACTGCTGGAAATGGAGTTTCCCATGCTGTTTTTCTTATGGCAGCCCTTCTAGCCCCCTGAAAATACCATACAAAGTCCAGGAGACCCTGCTGAAAAAGGTCTGTTACAGTGTGAGAGAGAATGGGGGATTCTGCAAATCAGGCAGAGGGAGTACTTCCCCTTTAAGGTTGTCCCTTCATCTTGTTGGAGAGAGATCCTGAATCCAGCCCATAATATATATATGAGCATATGTGAATTCTCGAAACCATAATAGCATGGTTTCATTATTTTGTCATTCATAAAAGAATGTGTATAATAATATAAAGGGTCACTAAATGAACAAATAAATTCATTAAGTGTGACAGCGTGCATAAACAGAGGGGGGCAACTGAGAGAGGGAGAGAAAGAGAGAAATCAGAAAAAATGCATAGTTGGAATTTGATCAAAACTTGAAGGGCTTCAGTGTAGGAAAGAAATAGAAACCATGCTGTTTGATGACATTGGTTTATATATGCTATACCATATACTTTGGAGTTATACATAATTGCTTTAGAAAGTTTTTATGCAGGAATCTAGACATATCAGGCTACCTGTGGTCTAATGTGGATAAAGTCCTGACAGCAATCAGCAGCATGTCTGAAAACTCATGCATGGTTGAACATAACCATACAAGATGGGAATATGGATCCATCTGCTACACCCCTCCCATCAGCATAGACTATAGTACTACTGAGCAATATGCTATCTATCTACTGATAACTCTGTATTGCATTTCCTTTATATTCACATTGATCAAGATGCAAAAGAATTCCAGATACACTGCCAATCCTTTTCTCCCAAAGATTCACCTAAGTCACTTTCCTATGCCTGCACATAGAATGGCTTTTCATCCAACAATGGTAGGATTTAGAGGATTTTGTAAACAGATGATATCAAGCTTCCACATGAATCAAGAGCTGCTTTTATCAAGAATTCAAAAGGAGGTACTTGGCTGCCTTCTTAATGTGAATCTGGCTAAGGAAGTGATATAGTTGTAGTGACATAGTTAAAATGACAGCTCATTCTTATTGATTTGCTGGTGTAATTGTACAGGCCTATTTCCCCACAATTGAAGTCCACTGAAGGACACAAGGGTCTGGTCTTGGCATGCTAGCCTAATCAAGCACAATGAGAATAAGAGGAGGGAAATGGATTTTATCAAGAACGGTTTGATCACAAGAACAAGGACAATCGGCCCAGAGCTTTGGTGTACTCCTCTTTTACACCTTTGCTGACCAGGTAGCAGAGACAGATGTTCATTGGTTTGAAATTCCCACCAGAGATATTGATTGGTTCATTTGAATTCTGGTGATTCCCACTCTTACCTGACAGGCTGGGCTTCCTAGGAGGCTGGGTTTGGAGCTCCAGTAAGGGATTGCTCAATCCTACCTGTGTGACTTGGCTCCAGTTTCACTGATATCACTGGGGCTGTGACTAGCCCACTGTGCTTAATGCTGACCAGCCAGGTATGTTGTACACCATCAACACAAGGAGGACTGTACAAATATAGAGTGGGCTGGACTAAACATAGAAACATAGAAACCAAGTGAGTCAGAAGGGGCTTCCTGGACCATCTAGTCTTACCCCCAGCTCCATCCAGATCCACTTATGACATGCCTACCATGTGCATGTAAAGCCTATCTTTAAGCACCCTTACCATTGCGGCTTCAACCACCTCCCGTGGAAGTCCATTCCTAAACATCAGGAAGTACTTCCTGGCATCCACCCTAATTCTTTGAGCTTTGCTCCATTGGAACATGTTCTGCTCTCCATGCAAGGGAAAAAGGTCTCATCTACACTTTCCCAACTCACAACTATTAAAAGGGTAGGAAACTTGTGTGTCTGTATATGTTTTGGCTTACAACTTCTATCAAGTGTTGTCCACATAGCTAACAGAGAGGCCTTGTGGGAGATGTGGGCCAAAACATACAGAGGGGGAGAATCTGCTTACACTTGCATTGAAGAATCATGTAACGTATTTTTGTCAAATCCCTGGTACCCATAAGGCATCACTTAGGTCAGTCTTCTTCAGCCTGCTACTCTCCAGATGTGTTGCATGACTCCTTCCATCATGCTGTAGCTAGTATGGAGTCCAAAAGCACAGCAACATTATAGTGCAGGACCTATTCCCAGTGATCAGATACCCTGAGCTCAGACATCCATCTCCCTGGAAAAAGTAGAACTACCATGTAAGGAGAGCTTAACTGGCTCATGTCTACTAGCCTGAGCAAAAAACATGTTAACTAGGATTAGGAACATAAAGCATGTTCTACAACATAGTTAGCTCCTCAGATATGGCAGCACCGATGCAGTCACTGTTTTTTCTCCCAACTCTAGGAAAAAAAAGAATCAATCTCAATTAGAAGATCCATTAACAAGGCAGCAGAACATACTTTATATAAGGGGATCTTGAGGCTTCCACCTTCTTTACTGTTACAAATATGTCAGAACCTCCTTGACTCAGACAACTCTCATACCTCCTTTTCCGCAAACTTAGCCAATTTTCCGATTTGAATGAGTTTCACTGGAATGATTAGAACTATCCAATTAATTTTGACTGTGCCATTAGAACTGTATCCTAGAAAGACATTCTATTCCACTCAGGGTATTTTGCCTCAGCTGCACTTGCTGTTGATAAAACCTAGAGCGAGTGTTTCCATGCTCTGCAGCTGCTTTGGTTATTCACAAAACAAAAATATTACCAGCCACAACACTTTGTAATTCCAAAACATCCCCAACTCCTTTCAAAGGCAAATAATACAAAACTTAATTCCAACCATTTTTATGGCATCATAAATTTACTTGGATGGTTAAAGGAAATAAACATATGCATATATGTATGTATGTGTGTGTGTATGTATGGGTTTGTGTGTATCATATTAATTCTTTAAATCAAGTTTCACTTGACCTCAAAAGTTCTTCAAAAGGTCTAAAATGCCTAAATAATTGAGTCTGAAATAATAGAGAAAACCAAAAAGTGGCAAGTTCGGCAATACCAATTGATCATAAGGTGTACATTATTTGTTTTTCATGAGATCCAGATACATAGGTACATGAATGTGAAAATGGAGAGAGGGTAGAAGCAGTCTCTCTTTTCCAAATGTTCCAATATTTAACCATTATCATGCATCCAGCTGGTCTGCCTTGTTTGTGAAACCAAAGGAAAATGCAGAATACCTCTGCAGGGGAGCAATATGCTCCCTCTGATACTTGTTCTCAGATTTGGTAGTCCAATCAAACAGCCACTTTGATTGAGTCCAAAATAACACAAATGCACCCACAATTCAAAGGTCACTCCATACTTTATCTAGAGACAGTAAGTCTGGAGTTTATTCAGTCAAATAGACCATTTAATTACTCATTGCCATTAGCAAAGACATTGTGAGGGGAAGCACTCAATACAGTTTCAAATAAAGTGATACTGTGCACAATTTATACTGTAGCAGTCCTACCATACCATAAGTCTCCACCCTTGTTGCACTTAAATCAATTCAGAAACAGCAGATAGTTACATGTATGATGTTGTTTAGAATGGAACAACTAATGTTCATCCATTAATCTTGGGAATGAGATTCTACATGGCAACCTCACATGACAACTGTTGACAATTTTGGCTAGCTATGTTCTAATCTCCCATTTTTTCCCCATGACAAGTGTCTCAGAGTCTTCAAGTCCAAAAACCAAGCATATTAGAATATGAATTTTAAAAAGGACATGGATTCTTTCAATGGCATACCTAATTAGTTTAGTCTGCTCAGTACAGATGAAGGCCACTTTGTTTTCTACATTTGGAACAAAAGTTAGTTTTACACAGTTTTAACTGCAAGAGTCAGGGGATGAAGGCCTTAAGCAGAAAGGTAATAATTCACAAATTGGCTGCCTGCTGAAGTCATGGGAAGATCTAAAGTTGTTTCAGAGAGCTGTTGTTTCCTATTGCTAACAAAAAATACTTTCATTTATCACACTGGAGCTTGCAAATAGAACAAGTGCTAGCTATAGAATCCATTTCTTCTTTCTCTAAAACACTATACACACCAGAAGAAACTTCCCAGTGAGAATGCAAAGTAGTGTCTTGGCACCAAGTATCAATATTTATTGGTGCAACTAAAATTTCAACTAAACTTGTGATTTTGATGCAACTACAATTGCTGTTAAGCTGACTAGGGCTTGATTCTCCATAGCTACAGATCTTAAGAGCATAAGAAGAGTTTTGCTGATTCAGACTGATGGTCCATTGAATCCAGCATTTGGGTCACACAGTGGCAAATCAGCTACTCATGAGATCCCATGAGCAGGATATGAGTGCAAACCACAGCCTATTGCCTGTGTTTCCAGCACCTGATATACACAGGCTTAAATTAAAAAATTAGTAACGGATAACAAACCAACAAGCAGATCCAGATAGGAAATACTCTCAGTGTGTGTGCTGTCAGTTCTTCCTCTTTCTTTGCCTCTTTCTTTTCCCACTGGCAGTTCAGGGATGAAAAAAATGGAAAATTGCTTTAAGGCTGCAGTCTTATATTCACTTATCTGGCAGTAAGTCCTATTAAATACAATTGGACTTTCTTCTGAGCATAGACTGTGCTGTAAGTTTTCATGCTACATATTAGATCTGTGACAATTTACACTGAAGTAAATTGATTTTCTCCATTGTTACACTATGAATATCATTATCCCAGGCGAGCATGGCCAATGGGCAGAGATTATGGATTCAACTCAACAACATCCAGGAACTCAAGCTTGGGAATCATTGTAACACTGGCTCAGTAAAGCCTCTTGAAAAGACGTATGAATTAATTTTGATTCCCCACATAAAATATTGACCTACTTACCTGTAGGTCATATAATGTTATACAAATAAAATATTCATGTTAAAAGTGCCATGCAGATTGTTACCTAGAGGTGGTAAATGAAGGGACACAAATCTCTTGGTGTCCATTCCTGCATGTCCTGAAATATTTTATTTATTTCACTTCTATTTCACCCAATAGCTAAAGATTTCTTAGCAGTTCATAATAATAGTTCATTGTTCTTTCATCAACAGTTCAGAAAAAGACAATAACAGTCAAAAATTACAAAGGACATGCCATGCCAAGGAAAGAACTCAAGTACACATAAAACTACTTTTATACTGGTAGCAGTCATCCATTTTACCAAATAACTTCTCTTTTGCTATTTGAAAACATATAAGACTTGAGATGTTAATATTTTCCACAAAAGGCTGAAAAAGAAGAAGAGCCACCTGCCTGAAAAAGCTTCCAGAAAGTCACCAGGAAACTGCAAATACAAACAAAAAGTACTTGGAAAATGTGGACATTTAACTTCACTTCATACCACCAAAATGTTAATAAACTGAAGCAGATGCAGGAGCAGATCAATTCATTTGCACATCATACCACCAAAATGTTAATAAACTGAAGCAGATACAGGAGCAGGTCAATTCATTTGAATGGCCGTCAAAGTGCTGTGCATCAGCAAACATCTGACTTCTGCTGAACTACTGAGAGGAATGTTAACATCCATTATTGTACAGTTTATAATTGAAGACATAAATGGCATGTTTCATTACCTGAAAGTGAGTTCATCAATTCTGGAGATTTAGGACAATTACAAGGTCATATAAAACATCAGAGACGTAATTTTGAAGCTTTGGTTATTAGACCAGCATTGCAACAAGAGAGATATCAGCTCAAAGCTACAAAATGTGTGTGTGTGCTTGTGCATGTGTGCAAGCATGCACTTTTAATGCTAAGCAAGGCCATATTCACCTTGGCAACAAAATAGCCCAAGGAAAAAAGCAATTGGCTAATTGAAATCTTAGTTTCATTTTGTATTAAACAATACATGTCAAGAACTAAAAACATCTTACATAACTGCAGTTGATCAATCTTCTTTGTATTTATCAACTGCAAATAGCTGGGATGAGTTAACATGCTGATTAGTTCTATCCCACAATGCTTTTCTTTTTTCCAAACTAAGGTAATCATTATCTGGTTTGGTTTGGTTTGGTTATCTGATTATTTCTTTGATTCTCTGATTCTTTGATTGATTTGAAAGAAATGCAATTTATATGTAACAGGGCAGGCATGGGTTAGCACCTACCAAGGACCCACACCCAAACAGGGGGACCCTAACAGGTGCGCCTGGAAGTACTTCTCTTCTTCACTCTTGCAAGCTGCTTGATCAACAGCCTTTGAGTAGCAATGTACTTTAGAGAGGATAGTTCTCTATTTGAAGGGCTCTCAGAAGTCCAAACTCTCTCTGAAGGCATTCTTTATTGATAGGCTGTCCTGGCCAGTTCCAGTTTAAAGTTGAAGAGCCATAAGAACTGCTTCTAGTCCAGACAATGAACAGGTGGCACACAGGTTATCTGGTCACAGTCTTCCACACTATGGTGAGATGTACTGTATCTCTAAATTTGCATCTCTCTCTATGAATCAGTCCATTCATTTTGATGCAAAAGACTGTTCTCTTTTACCTTCTCTTTTGATTATACATTTCCTCTTCTTTTGGCAGTTCATAAATGACCACCCTATAATTGAGGCTGCATTTTTCATTGATCAGTCAAACTAATTAATCAACTGAACTTCTCTGGTTTAATTGAACTAGGTTACTCCCATAATTGGCGATAGGCTCCTTAGTCATCCTAATTTTGGAAACTCTGTCTGTCCCAAGAAAAATAGGCTGTCTAAAAGACTGTGTCATTCATGGTCCTGCACTGAATACCTCCATCATAACCTTGCATAAAATCCATTGGAATTCATAGGTAAAATTTTAAGTAGGCCACACTACTGTGTAATAGATCAAAGCACTGTTCCAGACCATTTCTTAAAATCTTGTCCAGGAAATGTAGGGAAACTGTACCGTAAGAACAAAAGAAATGGTTTGGACCCAAAGTATCTTAATTATAAAGATATTGGCTGTGTTTGAATGCAACACTAAACTTGAGGACTAAAAAATCTCAGGCTTGTCAGTTCATCTTTGCTTTTCCTGCAATGCAGTCACAAAGTGGGCAGTGGGAACTCTTACTTCTGTTTTTTAGAGTAAACACAGTTTAGCTGTAATATCTGACCTGGAAAAAAATCAGCTAGTCTTAGCTATGGTATAGCGAAAGAAACCATGGTTTGTGAAGTTGGTTGTCAGTTTCACTAAACTGTAGTTAAGACTAACCACCGTTTAGTTGTTATGTGAAAAACTATTGCTAGTACAAAGCAGAAAAGTAACCTCCCATTTCTTCCTTTTGGCATTGCAGAAGAGTGAGATGGGAGAAGCACAGTAGTTCAAGGCTCACCTGGGCTCATTGCCTTAATACTAAACTACAGATTAGCATTACATCTGAACCAGGCAGTGCAGATAATGGAATACTTAGTATCAGATAATGGAATGCTTAGTGGTGAATATCTTAAAACTCTTCTTGGAATAATGCACTGCAGATTCAACTAAAGCAATTCATATTTCAATAATAAGCCAATTCAGAAGGATATTCCATTAAGATTGAACTGCAAATTTCACACTAGATTCAGTAGCAACTTTAGTTAGCTTCCTGGTTTCTGTATTAAGTTTTATGTTTTTAAGTTGGAAGCTTAGAAAAGTACAAATAATTCATAAAAATCCCACTCAAAATACACACAGGCATATTCCATTGAAAATTTAAAATATTTTTCTTGAAGATGAGGGAAGGGAAGAGATGTTCCATTTCTGAAAAACGGAGAATGATATCTTGTGACCAGGTGTGTAGAGAAATGGTTTTGAAGAAAACTAGTGAAAAAAATCTAGCACAGCAGCCATTTTAGATCAGTTACACTGAGAGTTTTCAAGGAGAATTAAAGCTAGATATTGGACACCTACATTTGATGCAGCATATGTTTCTGGGCCAAACGATTTCCCCAACATGGGGACACAAAAGCATGAAAACATTTCATATATGTACATAGAATTACTGGCTATAGGTGGTGACCTGCAGGAGAAGTGTGTACTTTTGTGGGTAAACCTTGGGCTTTTGCAGACCTTTAACTGTGGTTGTAATTGAAAACTAACCTCTCTAGAGACTGTCGGAGACTCCAGTAGTTGTATAATACAATCTTTATTTTCAAATGCAGCTTCAATAAGAATCAGGTTCAACTGAAATTGATTTTATGTTGAAATTCTATTTATAATGACATTTCTTTACAACAAGTTTAATTCATGTCATAATGCTGCAGTAATTGTGGGAGAAAACAATTAAGTCATCACTTCTGTTACTGCAACAAAATGAACACACTACAAATAAAAATCACTTGAATTTGCCTTGAGTGGGTTTCAGGATGTTACCTCTAGAAAGCAGCATGCAATCTCTGCAGAGGGCAGATAAAGAAGTATAGATTTTATTAGGATAAAACATATTGTGCCCCTGCATGAACACAGCAATATATACACATGCACACACACAAGCAAAGTACAATATACCTTATAGAGTTCTAATTCCTCCCACATCCCAACCAGTAAGGCTACTATCTTTAAGAAAATAGGAAGCCTTGAGAAGAAACTAGAATATTAGTAAGGCACATTTCCAAAAAAAAAAAAAAAAAAGTGTAGGCAAAGAGTTGCTGGAGGGATTTTCCAGAAAGAAGCTTTGCAAGAAAGAGGGATGACAAAAGGAAAACAGATTGCACAAATACCTCTGCAAGAAAAAGGGAAAGAAGCAACTCGGACAAAATGCATGCTAACAGAACTGCATTACTTGCACCAATGTTGCCCTAACTTTGAAACCTGGGACAGAGGGGTTTTATTTATTTATTTATTTATTTAAACAATTTCTATGCTGCTCCATTTGCAAAAAGCCTTGGGGCGGTCTTCTACCACCTAGCCTGAAATAGCATAAATATTTCATTCTTTCATTAAGAAAGGTACTCCCTCTCTCAATCAGGTCCCAGAAGAATGGGTAGGTATCCACTGTTCCACAGAGTAGAATGAGATCAAAAGCATGTAAAACTTTTTAAGAAGTAGCTACAGGGTTTTTTTCCCTGTCTTTTACTACAGAGTGAGTGGCCCTCTTTCATGGATCACTGCCTTGTCGTGGCGGAGGGGCTTGAGTAGCTCAATGAAGATATGAGCTATGCCGTGCAGGGTCACCCAAGACAGACAGGTCATAGCAGAGAGCTCTGACAAAACGTGATCCACTGGAGAAGGAAATGGCAACCCACTCCAGTATCTTTCCCATGAAAACACCATGGACAGTACCAAAAGGCAAAAAGATATGACACCAGAAGATGAGCCCTCAGGTCGGAAAGTGTCCAATATGCTACTGGGGAAGAGCGGAGGGCTAGTACTAGTAGTGGCAGAAAGAATGAAGTGACTGGGTCAAAGCCGAAAGGACACTCAGTTGCCAATGTATCTGGTAGTGAAAGGAGAGTCCGATGCTGCAAAGATCTATACTCCCTAGGAACCTGGAATGTAAGATCCATGAATCAAAGCAAGCTGGATGTGGTCAAACAAGAGATGACAAGACTGAACATCGACATCTTAGGAATCAGTGAACTAAAATGGACAGGCATGGGTGAATTTAGTTCAGATGACCATCAGGTATACTACTGCGGGCAAGAATCCCTCAGAAGAAATGGAGTAGCCTTCATAGTCAATAAAAGAGTAGGAAAAGCAGTACTAGGATACAATCTCCAAAATGACAGAATGATCTCAGTTCGAATCCAAGGCAAACCAACATCACAGTAGTCCAAATCTATGCCCCAACCACTGGTGCTGAAGAGGCTGCAGTTGACCAGTTCTATGAAGGCCTACAACACCTTCTAGAATTAACTCCAAAAAAATGATGTCCTTATCATCATGGGGGATTGGAATGTTAAAGTAGGAAGCCAAAAGAGAACCGGAATAACAGGCAAGTTTGGCCTTGGAGTACAAAATGAAGCAGGGCACAGGCTGGTAGAATTTTGTCAAGAGAATACGATGGTCATAGCAAACACTCTTTTCAACAACCCAAGATCACCAGATGGTCAACACAGAAATCAGATTGACTATGTGCTCTGCAGCCAAAGATGGAGAAGTTCTATACAATCAGTAAAAACTAGACCAGGAGCTGACTGTGGCTCAGATCATGAGCTTCTTGTTGCAAAATTTAGGCTTAAGTTGAAGAAAGTAGGGAAAAGCACTAGGCCACTCAGGTATGACCTTAATCATATCCCTGATGAATATACAGTAGAGGTGACAAATACATTTAAGGACCAAAATGGCAGGGACCTGACAGAGGCAGAAGAGATTAAGAAGAGGTGGCAAGATTACACAGAAGAACTATACAAGAAAGAGCTTAACGTCCCTGATAACCACGATGGGGTGGTCACTGACCTCGAGCCAGACATCCTGGAATGTGAAGTCAAATGGGCCTTAGGAAGTCTGAGCAACAACAAAGCTAGTGGAGGTGACAGCATTCCAGCTGAGCTATTCAAAATCCTGAAAGACGATGCAGTTACAGTGCTACACTCAATATGCCAGCAAATTTGGAAAACTCAACAGTGGCCACAGGATTGGAAAAGGTCATTTTACATTCCAATCCCAAAGAAGGGCAATGTCAAAGAGTGTTCAAACTACCGCACCATTGCACTCATTTCACATGCTAGCAAAGTGATGCTCAAAATCCTACAAGCTAGGCTCCGGCAGTATGTGGACTTTGGACAGGCAGGATTTCGAAGAGAGAGAGAAATTAGAGATCAAATTGCCAACATACGCTGGATCATGGAGAAAGCTAGGGAGTTCCAGAAAAACATCTACTTCTGCTTCATTGACTATGCTAAAGCCTTTGATTGTGTGGATCACAACAAATTGTGGCAAGTTCTTAAAGAGATGGAAGTACCAGACCATCTTATTTCTCTCTTAAGAAACGTATATGCAGGTCAAGAAGCAACAGTGAGAACTGGACACGGAACTGAGAAAGGAGTTCGGCAAGGCTGTATATAGTCACCCTGCCTATTTAACTTATATGCAGAGCACATCATGAGAAAGGCAGGGCTAGATGAATCACCAGTTGGAATTAAGATTTCTGGGAGAAATATCAACAATCTCAGATATGCAGATGATACCACTCTCATGGCAGAAAATGAAGGGGAACTAAAGAGCCGCTTGATGCGGGTGAAGGAGGGGAGTGCAAAAGTTGGCTTGAAACTCAACATTAAAAAAACTAAGATCATGGCATCCGTTCCTTTCACTTCCTGGCAAATAGATGGGGAAGAAATGGAGGTAGTGACAGATTCTATTTTCCTGGGCTCCAAGATCACCGCAGACGGGGACTGCAGCCAAGAAATTAAATGACGCTTGCTCCTGGGGAGGAAAGCTATGGCAAATCTAGACAGTATAGTAAAAAGCAGAGACATCACCCTGCCAACAAAAGTGCGTATAGTGAAGGCTATGGTTTTCCCAGTTGCAATGTATGGCTGTGAAAGTTGGACCATAAGGAAGGCTAAGCACTGAAGGATTGAGGCCTTTGAATTGTGGTGCTGGAGAAGACTCCTGCGAGTCCCTTGGATTTGTTTTATCAATTTGCCAGTAAGGTTGAGAACTTCATCTTTTGTTATCACTATTTGTCTCTGTTTTTCAGACTCTCCAATACAATGTGTGTGTGTATGGTCATTATTACCTTACCTGTTCTGAGCAGGAGAATTTGGTAAATGGATGCTGATGTGAAGAGTTGTGCATAGTGCCACCAAGTTTAATATTAATATGTAGAAGTCATATCTGCAACAAAACGTTGCAGCATGTATTTTCTCCTAAAAGAAGTGAAACTGTTCAGGGTGTCTGCCACCTAGTTCTTCCTAGAAGGTCATTCCTATATCCCCTTTTCATCATCACCAGGTGAAGCGATGAATGTGGTAAATCAATGTCACACTACAACAATGGACAGAAGAGGGTTATTAGACTCCTGCAGCTGACAGAAAACTGATTACAAGATACATTTAATCCAATTTCTGCGCTATTATGATATTGCTTCAATGTAACCCACTGTTTAGGTCATCACATCTCAGTTTATGTACTTTCATTCTGTAGGAGAGAACAGAGAGTGCCTAGTTTTATTATTGTTGATCTTCTTTGTGATCATCATAGCTGTACTGTTTGGCTTCCTGTATTCCTGAACTACAGAATCAGAATGTCTTAATCCTTCATATCTGGCAGATGGCCAAGCTTTCATCTTTAGATGCTTGCACTTTCTGGACCTAGGGCATCTGCCTCAGAGCTTGAAAAGGGGTTACTTGATGCTTTAGTTCAATTGATATCTCTCCTGATCTGCTTCATGGTCCCCAGACACGAGCTGCTCCTCCATTAAGCTTAACTTGGAAAGCTCCTGGTCATCTTCCGATAAGGTAAGCTGTGGTGCTAGGAGAAGGCAAGTAGGTGCAGTGGGGTCCATAATGCTCATGGGGATAGAAAAACAGTGGGTTAGGGTGAGTGTCTAGGCACTGTGTGGCTGGAGCAGGTTGGAGGGCAAGCCATGATACAACTGATTCAGTCACTATAGCTTGCAAGACTATGGGCAAGTTTGTTTGGAACTTGCCACGTACCCATACACATTTCTAATGTCACCTTACCTGTGAAAACCTCTGAACCAATGATATCCCTTGTGCATCAAGGCAGTATCTCTGGACAGTCTGCCCTGAGCATGCAAGGTTTTAATGAGACATCAGCAGTGCACCAAGCAGAGATGCAACTTGCTGCTGGAACCAGCTCTGGCAGCCTGAAGTGGCTGTGCTTTGACCAAGAGCAACTTAAAAATGAGGGCCAAATGATCAAATAGGTATTTTATACTTTTTAAACATAAGTATTGACATCACAAATGGTGTGAAACACTGACTTGCAAAACTGGTCTATGTAGTAGAAACAGTAGTGGTTGTCTTAAGGGTTTGATCACTCTTCCCGCAAATGCTATTTCTGGCACAAATGGAATACTTTGTGAAGATGTCCATTTCAGCAATGCACATTGAGGAAACCTGTTCAAGACCCCCTGCAAGTGCTTTGTGGCATCCCAGGGACAATTTTTTTGATTCATGTGTGAGACATGAATACTTTGACCAATTCACCCCTTTTTTCTGCTTTGGTTCATATGCATATTTGCAGGTTTGATTAGAAACAAATAATTCCCAATCTGGCCATATATACATGACATAGCTACTTATGTCTGTGTTTTCCAACCTCAGCTGAGGTCAGCATTGCACCTATATGGGGCCTGTTTGGTCTGCTCCAAAACTGAGGGGCTTGTTAACGTCTTACTATGTGCTGCTTTTACCACTGCTTTGTTTTGCATTTCATATTTTTAATTTACCTGCAAGCACCCAGAGACTCTGGAACACAAGAAGATGCCTTATACTGAGTTCAGTCATGGATTCATCAAGCCCAGTATTGTCAGCACTGATTGGCAACAGCTCCCCAGGAGTATTGGGCAGGATTCTTTTGCAGCTCTACTTGGACAAACCAGAGGTTGAACTCTCCCTTTGAGCTTCCCTGGCTACTTGATGGTCTATACATGTAATAAGTGATAATAAAGAGACAGCAGTTAGTGCATCCATTTTGACAATTAATGAGTTTTATTTATTTATTTATTTATTAACAGATTTATAGGCCGCCCCTTGCCACAGGCCTCGGGGCGGCTCACAACCTCAAAAAACATTATAGGCCTATACAATAATTAAAAAGCCTACACAATATTAAAACTGGCCCATCTCAAGGTCCGAATTAAAACATACAAATACAATATAAATCTAAACAGACAAATTTAAAATAAATTAACATTTAAAATATTGCTTAAATAAAAAGGTCTTCCTGGCTTTCTGTGTCATGATGCTCTCTTTCCTCTCTGCATCTTTGTTCATTGCTCAGAGTTGCAGTTGCAAATAAATGTGATTGTTTCTAGAACAGAAGTGACACAGTTTTGAACTAATTAATTGATTTATCACTATCTTTGTAAAACATATGAGGAAAATCCTTTGCCACTGCTTCCACTGGAGGCAGAGCTGTGAGTCTCAGGGCTCATTGCTGCACTTGCTGACAGCCTTCGTGATGCCTGCAGGAGGAGAAAAGGCAATTTGATGTGGTCATCGGGTGGTTGCTTTCTTGAACTTCTACCTTATTCCTATAACTCAAACTTTATGATGACTTTATGATAGCAACATTAGACATGCCAGAAACAGAGCTCATGCATTGCCAGGCACAAACCAAAACAATACATGTATGTCATTGGAAGAAGTTCACACATTTCTCTGCAAGTTATTAAAGCACACTCTTTCATTCAGTGGCGGTATCCACTGGTGGAATTAGAGGGAGGAAATTCTTGTTAGATTGGTCTTCCTTTTTCAGCCCCTCCCAATCACCTCCTACCTTTTTCCAATGGGAGCATCCTGTGCACAGTATTCTCTCACACACAAATGTAGGCCCCAATGCCAAATGATATACATGCAGTTGCATATGTCAATTGCCTTCTGTACAGTTTTGCTAGACCCCTATGACATTTCTTCACTCCACTCCAGTAGCTGTGACTTCACCAAAATTGTTCTCCTCCAAAGTGTAACCACCCAATGGCCTTCCTACAACTCCTTTTTAGCCTACAACTCTCATGATCCCTCACCACTGACTGTGCTACCAGTGCTGATAGGAACTATAAATCATAAATATCAGAAGAGCTGTAAATTGTCTACCCTGGTATGAACATTACAGCTGCTGTTAGAGCAAGATGACCTGCAAAATGCCTAGGATAAAATAGCTTAATGCACCTACAGGAATATGGTGGAGATCCTGGATTTTAAGAAAATGCTTTAGCAAGAAGGAGATACTCTCGTGTATTAGCATTGGAAGGAAAAAAAAAGGTTTTCTAATTCCCTGTGCTTATTCAGAATGAAAGGATTCTAAAGCTATTTGAAACTGCACATTGTTCAGACACCTGAGGCTTACAGGCATTCTTTATATGCTGCAGCTTTCCCAAAGTAAGGCTGGTGCATAAATCAAATCTATGATAAATTTGCACTATTTTAGCTTCTATTTTTTCTTCCTTGCTAGGATTGCTTATTCTGACATTAACTGTGTTCCTTCCCTTCCCAGAAGCTCAAGATGAGTTAGAATACATCCTTTGTCTTTACCCTGTGAAATAAAGGTAATTATTTTCAAATGGTGCTTTAAGTTCCCTGAATTCAAATACCTGTTCCATCTTGGATATCTAGCTGGTAGCCATGGCCAAGGTCACTTTTAGATTTGACCGGCCTGTTCATTGTGAACTCTTTGAACAGAAACCACCTAACCATTGTCACCTATGTGTGGTCATGTGCAATTGAGTGAAATCATATTTCTGTCTGAGCATGGTGCAAGTCATAGTTACTAATATAACAACTGTGCACTTTTACCCCATTTGTGGATTAAAACATAGTGACAATTCTAAAAGCTTCTTATATGGGGTTCTATGAATCTACCACACAAGATACAACCATGTGGAATATACAAGATTAGCAAGATGATCCTGGAATTTTGTTCAAATGCAGATTGTTCACTTCTATTTCTTCACCTGTCTTTGTTGCCAATGGCTTCACACACATGCACATATGAGCACATGCACACACACACACATCTTTTTGATCTTGAACCATCACTATATATAATTTGTAGGTTGCTCCAGTTGGGTGAAAATATAGAATAGAAATAAACTATAAATATCAAATGAATATTGATTTATAAAGATGCTTTGTTAAAAAAAAACATACTAGGTACTTTTGTTTAATCAGCAAAGAGGATTTTGAATGCAGAAGAACGTCTCCCCAGACTACATCTGTCTTTCTTATAATCTAATTTTATGAACTTGGGGATGTGTCTACAAACTTGATCTGTCTTGGCTCTAAATCAGATTGTGGGGGTAGGAGGTGTGGAATGAAAATACGTACATATTTTTGTGCATATTCTTCCAAATTTATGCATGCTATTAAATGCCTTTTTGGTGTGGGGTAGAGATGCATTAGTCCTTATTTTAGGCATTTTACTTTGTCCATAAATTGTGTTTGAGTCTGTGTTCAATCCAGAAGGAATGAAATGAGTAAATCCTGATCAAAATTAAATTGAAATCATCCTTATATCCATGTATCCTTACATTGTAATAATCATTCAGTACATTTCAGAAAATACTACATGTTTAATTAAATTTGAATTTAAAGAATCAGAACCTAGAAATCCTGATTGTATGAGGGTTTACTCCATTTTCCCCCAAATAATCCCATACAAAACTGTGCATATTGACAGTGAAATCCTTACCTGAAATGGGTCCAGAACAGAATGAAACACTTATGAAAGGCAACATACCCAGGAATAACCTCAGTGTCAGAACCTCCTCTCCACCCCATGACTTCAAAAATTGCTGAAAAATCACACTAGGGCTGCCATTAAGAAAACAACACCATTGACTTGCATCTGTGTTGCCACCACTCTTGTTTAAACTGAGTTACACCTTTACAGCTCAAGGAATATATTTGTTGATAGATGCCCATCCTTGTCAGCATTTTTTTTCTTTTGACTGTGGTGTCACAATCTGACATGTCAGCAAAAATCTGGCAGTTTCAGTTCTTTTAGTGGCTAATTTCCTTTTCTCCTCTCACCATAAGGTGTAATTGTATTTGCATAGTATGCAGCAAACAAAAGGAAGAAAAGGTATTCCCAAAGCAATTAGCACCAGGTAATTCAAGAAAGTAGGAAAAGCAATATATTACAGGAAATAGAGAGGGTGGAAAGGTCATTGGCCATCTAGTTCTGAGATTCCCTATAATTTATCATAGTATAAATTATATTATAAATTATATAAATGTTTTGGTGGAGGGAGCCAACAGAATGCATCAATATACATTGGAGATTCCTGGGGATTTTGGTGAAGATCCCAGAACCAAATCAAAAGCTGCATTTCACTTCCACACTTGAGTTGTGTAAATGCATGCTGAATTTGTTGCAAATGCATTTTAAAAACTTTCAGCTTGGAATTCTTCTCCAACTCAGATTAAAAGTAAGCTCGTCAATAAACCAGTCTACCAAGAAGTTGGGAACAATGGGGAAAGAAAAAAAACTTTCTCCTTCTACTGGAGACTGGTTGCTCCAATGTCAGTGGAGTGATGTTTCAGTTCAGGCTGAACCTTAAAGAAAGAATCCATGGTTCTGAACCCTCTCCTGAACTAGGGTCAGCACCATGGACAGCTCCTTAGACGTTCAAGCTGCAGCCTGGAGTAGATGCACCACTTCAATGACCAGCCTCCATTGCTTGTTTCCTTCTCCATATATGCCCCACTGCTGCTTCTACCATCACCACCACCTAGCTGGGTAATCTTTGAAGGAAAAAACAGAGGTTTGGGGAGCAAAGGCTGCCAGGTAAAGGGCAGCTTTGGGACTTGGGGAAAGCTGTCAGGGAGAGTGCAATTTCCTGGACTTTATATAGGTTCAGGTTACTTAGTTGAAGCAATTTCTGATTTTGTTCAAAATTAACTAGGTTTATTTCTGAGTCAATCCAAGTGAATTAAAAAAACCTTGGGCAATCTTTAATAGACACTAGAGAAAAAAGTTTCTTCAAACAGAATATATTTAATAATGGACTTAGATGAGATATAATAACACTGAGTTCAAGTGGCTCACAATAGTATGAGTGCATCAACATACATAGAGCTGTATCCATTGTTAATCAGACTTATGTCCCATTCATTTCAATAGGCCTTATCTAAGTAGGAGTAATATTGGAATGGGAACAATAAATGGCAAAAGAAGAAGGGGACGACAGAGGATGAGGTGGCTAGATGGAGTCACTGAGGCAGTTGGTGTGAGCTTGAGTGGACTCCGGGGGATGATGGAGGACAGGAAGGCCTGGAGGAATGTTGTCCATGGGGTTGCAATGGGTCAGACACGACTTTGCAACTAACAACAACAACAACAACAACATTGGAATTGACCTATTAACAACATTTCAGTCAATATATCAAGATCAACATAATACTGAAAATGATAAAATAATGTATAAGAAAAATCAAACCTTAGTGTTTTAAGTTAATATACACAAACATCTTTAAAATCTACCAGAATATGAGTTTATGTACTACATAGTTTGCTGCTGGGGGTTGATTGCATGGTTCAGTTAAGCTGGCAATCCTTATGGTTATTCCTTCTTTACTATGTGGATTTCAGCAACACATCTGTCTAGGCAGGCATAGAAAACAACAGCAGCAGTAAGAGCTCTCCTGCTTCCAGGGAAATTCATGTGAGAAATGTGGTACATAGAAACATAGAAACAGAGCGAGTCAGAAGGGGTCTCCCGGGCCATCTAGTCTGACCTCCGGCACCAGCCGGCTCTGCTCACGACATGCCCACCATGTGGACATCCAGCCTATCCTTGAACACCCACACCAATGGAGCCTCAACAACCTCTCATGGAAGCCCATTCCATACCCTCGGGGTCCTAACTGTCAGGAAGTGCTTCCTGGCATTCAAATGGAATCTTGGCTCCCTGAGCTTTGTTCCATTGGAGTGCTTCCTACCTTCCTCTGAAGGGGAGAACAAGTCTCTACCCATCTCTGTGTGACATCCCCTCACATACCTGTATGTTGCCAACATACATAGTACACTTTACAACTTAGTACACTTTACTAAGTGGTTAAAAACAAGTATAAGAGCATTTGTTGCCTTCACTCTTACCAACTCTGTAGACAGCTAAGTAGATAACATCCATCTTTGCAGCTAAGATTGTTTGTACATTAGGGTCCAGCCTTAAACCCAAGAATCATCTTAAATCATTTTTAAAAATCATTTTCCTAAAGCTGTCTAACTATTCTTGATGTGTATTCAACTGCCAAATTCAGAGCAAAGGGTAACCCCACAGAAGCAGGGAAAGAAATCTGCCAACCAGTAAAGAAAGCAGCAGCAAGTTCAAGCTGAGAGATATCTATTTGCCAATACTTTGTCACTTTGCAAAGCATCTAGAATCGGCCCACACATTTATTCTCTTGTACTGATTAGTCTACATAGCATTAAGGTGGACAGCAAAGGAGAGCCTTTGCTGGATATTATATGAATGAGATGATGGAACTCAGTATTTATCCATAATTGACATTCATGTCTTTTCCCACTTCATAAGAGAAACTGCCTTGAATCTATCATGATGGTGGAGATTTGCTATTATCTAGCCATCTGTGATAACGAAATCCATCACCTCAGCAGCACTGGAGCTATAAGCTTTCTGAACACATCAGACACTAACAAGCCAGACATATTTCTGCAGTAAAGCAGGTCTGACTTATGAGGCAGGCTATTGCCTTTTACAAGACAGCCCCAAAAGGAGTCGTTATGCTTTTGACATGTGAAATAAAAGGTCAAAGGATGACCCAGTTTCAGTTAAGATCATTTATTATATTTGTAGGCCAGGCAGGGCAAGCAGCTGTAAAAAGGTTCATTGCCAAAGCAGAAGGCAGCCCTGTGATTTGATTAAATTTGCCTGGCAGCTTGCAAGTATAGAAACAAGTAAATAGATAACTAGCTAATAATTGCTAGCAACCTCATGTTTCTGAACATGGACAATATCTATTAAAATAGCTTTTTCAAGTACTCAGCTCCTAAGTATCAAAGGCTTCTGAATTATCATAAGATGCCAAGGTGGTGGTGCTAATTCCATTATCAGCTGGCTCATGGGTAAAATAAGTCAAGCTTCTGACAGCCAAGCTAATGGGACTCATTGCAGACAGCACAAATGGGGATGCAGAGATTGTTATTATTACAGTGCCAGCTTTCGCTACCAAGCACTTGCTGTTAAGGATAGAGCTATTATGCCCTCCAATGCAATACGTACTGATATGTATTGTTATTGCCCAGGGGATATATTTTATCCCAGCTCATTATAAATATTTGTCAAAAAGTACCATTTGTAAATGAACAAACTGTTTATTCAAAGCCAGACTACTGTTAAGTTATACAACAAGGTCCCATCATTCTTGCAGGATTAAAAGAAAAATACTTCTTTTAAAAGTCTTGAAATTTATAAGCAAATCATGATAATGGCTCATCTAATCATGAGCACAAGAGGGATATTTTGTTGGATTTTTCCTTTTAAAGTTCCATTATAATGAAATACTTTGATGAGTGTAACATTTTGTTTTGCAGGTTGAATCATAACATAGCTAAAGAACATGACAATAGGAAGGAGGCATTTTGACATCTTAATGTGCACGTGTTACAAGTGAGGTAGTGTTAAATTCTACTGCCTATCCTAGAAAAAAACACATTGTTTTTCTGTCTGTTTTGCAGAGATTGGGAGGATTTTGAATATTTTTCTCCTTTGTATAGATAACTGGGTTTTCACGTAACTTTTTCAGTGTATGGAGTCTCCCCCCCACCCCACATTTAAAATTATCATCTGTGCTATCATAGCAGCCCCAGGTTCTTTTATATAATGGATTGTGGCCCTGTAACTCTTCTTTAACTCCTGCAAGACCCTGTGATGTTGATGGTTTCATAGAGCTGCTTGGCTGGACAGTGTCTCTCTGTAAAAAGTCCTGACATACTGCAGATGCATAAGCAATTTCTAAACACAGACAGACAAACACTGAAAAGGGTAAACAGAACCTCTTGGACCTCCTCAGAGAAAATGTTATTTGAAATTCTCACCTTTCCAGCCACTTTAGCCAATGTTTTCATTTTGTCTCCACTCCACATAAATTGCCAAAAATTATGATTGTACAAATCAGCAAGAACTTGAAATCATTCAAGTTCTCCAGAGTATATTTCAAAGCATGGAAGAATTTGAATCTGTATCACTTGTTGCATGGAAATCAGTGCATATTTCCATGCATATATTCCAAACGTATGCATCAATTGTATGCACATTTGAAATCCACAATTCTTTCAAATCTGCTTTTTGTGCACATTTTCCAAAGTATAGATGTTTTCATGCACATTTTTCAAATGTACTCATCCTGTCAACACAAATCCACAGTGTAAGCTCAGAAATGGATGGATTTCAATCACAGATTTTACCTGTGTCTGTATTCAGTTTTCCAGGAGCTATGAACATGTTAAAGCCAGACCTAAAAACTAACTGAAATAGAATTCTCATATGTCTCTTCTGGAAATAGAATTAAAATATTTGGCACTGCACTAATAGTAGATGGAAAGAACAGGTGTTGCTTTTTCTGCAGGACAGGAGGAGAATTTTAAATAACTTGCTCGTGTGTGGGGAGGGTTTCCATTTGCCTTTTAAGTGTAGATGGTGGCCAAAGGATCACCTTTTTTCTTTTTTAAACTGAAAAAATGCCCTGTACTCTGTTGCACAAAACTTTTAGCCTGCAAATTCTTCCTAGAACACCCCAGAGATCACCTAAAGTCTTGAACATTCATGTTATCATGCTGAACTGAAAGCCATTCTGACAAGAACCACACGATGCTGTGAGCAAAGCCTGCAAAACAGTACTAGTAATAAGCACCTAGGAACATATTCCTAATGGATTGATGATCCAGTTATGTAGGTTAGAAGATAGAAGGAGGTGATTTGGCCTATCTGCCTCCCAAAATGCTATCATCTTCTGTTCTTTTCTTGGAGAGCAGTTGGAGGCTAGAAAGACACTGGATTCAATTACTGGTCCCTCCCTTTTCCTGACTTCCTCAATGTTGGAGCTTTGACCACAGGGAAGATAGCTAGCTGCTCCTGTCTACCCTGCCCATGAGATGTAACTGGGACTGTGGCATTTGATGAGAAATTTTGCACCATTCAACAGCCTATAGAATGTCTTACCAGGCACTGTAGGATTACTCTATTGGTGAGGATGAACTCTTGTTTATTCCTAAATGGCAATCATTCTCAATGTAAAATGGGAACAAAACAGAAATGCATCATTCAGTGCTGCAGTAAAGAAAGTCCTCCTCTCAGTTGCACATGCTGTTCTAAAAGAGATCTGTTTGCCAAGCTTCACTCCAGCATAAATTTCTAAAGAACCATTCAATATATGTTTTCTCCCCATTTGCAGAAGAACTATGCATTTGTAATACATTGTGTCTCTGACCCCAAGCAATTGGCATCCCATTCTTATTTATAAGGACATCACTATGTGACTGCATCCACCCTGCTTACCCTATTGGTGTGGTGGGAAGCCAAAAGAAGGGTAACAATAGATTTAGCCACACTGAAAATATGTTGCTTTGACACAGGTTCACAAGTACTCAGCAAGAAACTTTCTCTTCTATGGAAAACCATGGTTCCTCACTTCATTCTGCCTGTTCTATGCAGAACAGGAGAGGAAGGAAATAAGATCATTTGCCTGGTGATGTACTGGGTTAGTTCACTATCCAACCATATATCAGATCATGCTCTGAGACAACAGGCTGAATGAGATGGTTTCTGGGGATGGATCTTCAGACATGTTCTGAGAGGAAAATTTCTTCACTGGTCTGCTACCAGGCCATAAGTAGGGACCTGAAGAGGAGCATCAGAATGGTTGTTGCTTACTTCCCCTGCAACTGCTCTAGCATTTAGCATCCATTACCTTGCCAGGAGCAAAGGTTAGGGGCTGGTGGACAGGCATGCAATCTTAGCTACATTCATGACAGAGCTTAGCAATGAAAGAGGCCTACCTTACTCATAGGAATAAGTTATTCCATCAAGTCATTCTTCAGCCAATTTCAATTTCTCACTGCAGGGATTTCAGATATTGGACTGGATCCCTAGCAGAGATAAGCAGGGATGAGCAGGAAAGGGGGCTCCTTCAACCTGCCAGGAAGCACTTCCAGGAAGCACTTCCTGACAGTTAGGACCCCGAGGGCGTGGAATGGGCTTCCACGGGAGGTCGTTGAGGCCCCATCGGTGAGGGTGTTCAAAGATAGGCTGGACATGCACATGGTGGGCATGTCATGAGCGGAGCCGGCTGGTGCCGGAGGTCAGACTAGATGGCCCAGGAGGCCCCTTCTGACTCGCTCTGTTTCTATGTTTCTATGTTTCTATGTTTCTAAACCTGAAGGATCCCATTAAGGATACTAAAGTATCTCCAGCAAGCTCAAGCCAAGCTACAGCCCAACTCACATCAGGGAGGAACATCTTCCACACGTCCAGGTTGTAACCCAGAGTATCAGTTCACTCTAGACCAGAACTTTCTCTCACCCCCATTAACATTCTTCAAGCTGGGTGGTGATATCAATGGTATTACCAGTCAGCATTCAGGTTGCCTAATATCTGGATCTTTGTCCTGTGGGCAGCTTCTGGGGATCAAAGGACTAAATATCACTATTGATGAAACTGCCATCACCAAACGTGGGGATGGATTTCAGCAGAAGTAAAGCAACCTGTAACCTTTGTTTAAAAACAAAGGCCCAGAAGGACTTCCAGAAGAATGACTTTGCTTTAAAGCAAGGTACATGTTCTGCACACACCTGCACACAAAAGCATATCTGTTTGCCACCAGCAGACTCCATAATGCTCACATGTGTTATGCCAAACTGAATAAATAACAAAGGTTGTCATTTTTAACCCACCTGTCTATGAATAGTTTGTGCCCCACCTGCCTCTGATCCATGTTGCAGCCACAATCCAATGTATGTCCCGTTGTCAACACAGCTAACTGTCTTTATACTGGGGCCTTTGGTTGCATTCTATGTCTGTAGTTCCAACAATTCCCAATCAATCAAAAGCTATCAACCAAACCAGCAGAGCTGAAAAATTCACTACATGAAAACAAGGTCAAACACATCTAGGATGATATGGTGTTCTCATAAGTTTATGAAGTCTATCTTGTATGTGGGTGTGTGTATGAGATGGAGAGAGTGCTCCATACACACTATTTTTCTATATGACAATAGTATTCATCATCTGCATCTTTAAAATAGTAGATAAAACCTATTGTTATTATACTTTTCTAAAACTTCTGTTGTGTAGCTGAAGTCTTCAGATGTTAAGATCATGATGCCATGTGTTTGCATAATGGATTGTTGCCAAGGAAACATAGCATATGGATTCCAGAATGTCTAATGGCAAACGTGAGTTTTTCATTTTCGCGGAGAAAAAATGAAAAGAACACAGAATTTCAGAACAGCTGAGTTTTTCCTAGCATAGGTATCTGGATCAGAAAATTCTTTCTGCCACTTTAACAGTGCTGGCCTATGCATATCTAATCAAAAGTAAATCCCATTGGGTTCAATTGGGTTATCACTCAAGTAAGTGGATAAAGAACGTCAGCCTGAGGGCATAATGCAATATATATTGGGTGGCCAGAGAATGCTGGGAGCTGTAGGACTTTTTCTTGTCAAAACTTGTATACAAGAGTGTAATTGCATGCAAATTTAGACAGAAAAACACAGCTCTGAGCATACAGCAGAAAGCATTGCTGCCAAAGGCATTCTGGAAGTTGTAGGTCTTCTTTTCTGTCTATACATGCATAGAATTGTATCTAAAGTCACTTAATTTTCTCCTTTGAAACTGTAGCCTTTGGCTTGTTTATGTATTTCTTTTTTTATTTTGCATAAAACATTGACAACTATAAGCAACAATGTATATGCAGTATAAAAGGCCGGATAAATGCTTTCATAAAACCAGTTAACTGGCCACTGATGGATAGATATTAGTTTATATAAACGCCTCTCCCCCTTACAGAAGATGACATCCTTTAAAAAGTAAGAGTGGATTGCCAGTCAACAGTGCATGTTGATGTGTAATAGAAACAGTAACCAAATTTCTAAGATTAAATCATGTTTTGTTACTCTTTGTTACCCCTTTTGTTCTTGGTGTTTCTGCTAGAGCTATCTTGTGAGTCAACCATCTATGATATATCCAGCAATTGTTTTCTAGCGTCAAGCTAACAACTATATTGTTGTGAAAGAATTGACTGCAATTGTAATAAATTCCTAATAAATGATAGGTTGAATCAGTTGTGTCACAGCTGAAAAAAACATTAAAAACAGATTTTCAAAAATTCATAACATTTGAACATTTCCAAAACGTAAAATAACGTTCTGTTGCCAGTGCCCTCTTAGACAGAGATCTTTGTTGTCATGATGTTTGTTGGGCTACACCGATCTGAGCTGGAGCATGAGTGCTTGCATGCTGCTGGACCCAAAAAGGTGGTAAGGAAGCGTACATTTATCACTGTTGGTACATAGAAACATAGAAACAGAGCGAGTCAGAAGGGGCCTCCTGGGCCATCTAGGCTGACCTCCGGCACCAGCCGGCTCCGCTCATGACATGCCCACCATGTGCATGTCCAGCCTATCTTTGAACACCCTCACCGATGGGGCCTCAACGACCTCCCGTGGAAGCCCATTCCACGCCCTCGGGGTCCTAACTGTCAGGAAGTGCTTCCTGGCATCCAAATTGAACCTTGGCTCCCTGAGCTTTGCTCCATTGGAGCGCGTCCTGCCTTCCTCTGCAGGGGAGAACAGGCCTCTCCCCATCTCCATGTGACACCCCCTCACATACCTGTATGTTGCCAACATATCCCCTCTGAGTCTCCTCTTCTCCAGGCTGAAGAGACCCAGTTCCCTCAGTCTCGCCTCATACCCCATCCCCTGCAAACCAGCCACCATCCTTGTGGCCCTACGCTGCACTGACTCCAACCTGGCTATATCCTTTCTGTAATGAGGGGCCCAAAACTGAACACAATACTCCAGTTGCAGGCGCACCAGAGTCGTGTAGAGTGGTAGTAATACCTCTCTTGATCTAGAAGCCACACTTCTGGCTATGCAACCAAGGGTGGCATTCGCCCTCTTGACCACCGCATCACACTGCTGACTCATGTTTAGCCTGCGGTCAACCAGTACCCCGAGGTCCCTTTCACAAGTGCTGCTCTCCAGCCACTTGTCCCCTAACCTGTACTTATGACAGCTATTCCTATGCCCCAAGTGCAAGACCTTGCACTTCTCCACATTGAACGCCATCCTGTTGTCTCCTGCCCACTTCCATAGTCTGTCCAGATCCTTTTGGATCTGGTGTATGTGCTCCTCAGTTGTGGCCACTGCTCCAGTTTTAGTGTCGTCTGCGAATTTGATCAGCAGACTGTTCACCCCTTCTTCCATGTCGTTAATGAAAAGATTAAACAGGATCGGCCCCAGGACAGAGCCCTGGGGGACCCCGCTTGTCACTGGCTGCCATCCCGACGATTCCCCGCTAATGGTTACCTTCTGCTTTCGGTCAGTCAGCCATGCCCTAATCCACCGGACAGTGCTTTGGTGTATCCCAAAACTCCTCAGTTTCTCCACCAGGATATCATGGGGCACTTTGTCAAAGGCCTTGCTGAAATCCAGGTATACCACATCCACTGCATCCCCTCCATCTAGCCATCTTGAAACCTTGTCATAGAATTCCACAAGGTTTGTCTGGCAGGACCTGTTTCTGCGGAAGCCGTGTTGTGTGGCTGTCAGCCTCCCTTCCCTATCTAGCATCACTAGATCTCTCTCTATTATGAGCGTTTCCATTGTTTTTCCTACAATGGACGTAAGGCTAACCGGTCTATAATTCCCCATGTCCTTCCTACTACCCTTTTTGAAAATTGGGACCACCGATGCCACCCTCCAGTCCTCTGGAACTTCACCCGTTCTCCACGAGGCCTCAAAAATGGAGGCCAGCGGGCGTGAGAGAACCCCTGCCAACTCTCTAAGTACTCTCGGGTGTAACCCGTCAGGGTCTGGAGCCTTTGTAATGTCCAAGTACCATTCCATTTTTTATTTTTCTCACATATTATAAGAAAAATGATTATCCTTTTTTTCCAGCCTTAAGTTTGGATCAAACCAATACCACATCAATTTATGACTTTGATTTTTAGAAGCATGTACAGAAATTAATATGCATTTTCATGTGTACACCTCCTAAGTTGTGCATCCTGTATGCACTTTTTTGGATGTACACGTTTATGCAAGCTATTTTCCTAATACTATGGTTCTGTTGTGCATTATTGTCATTTTCCCATAGCACATTGATTTTTGCAGATATTTTAACCTGATGTACATGTTTTTCTGTGGTGCTATGTTCCAGAAGATATGCACTGTGCTCTTTGTTTCAATGGAAACACATTTAGACAATTCAGGTAAAATTTTGGATACAATTATTTTCAACTCATCCCTATGAGCTTGAGAAGTACGTTTTTCCTAGTGACACAAGAAAATAAGGAACTGCATTGGTGCTGGAACATATACCATAACTTAGACTGGATCCAAATTCTGCCTTCCTTGAGAAAAGGAGCTCTACTTAAAGAAGATTCCGGTTCTTGTTTCAGAAGATCCCTCTCCCTCCTTCTCATATGTTGACTCATTCCATTCAATACTGTTTCCTGACACTGTGGGATGTGTAATGTCTGGAGTGGCTGCTGAGAAAAACACTAGATGGGAACTCTACTTCCATAGTACATATGGTCCAGCTTAAATCTAGACCCAACTCTATTGACACAACTTCCTCACCTAACCTGTACACATTCATTCATTTTTGTTCTGTGAAGAATGCATTTTAGAAGATTCCCATTAAAAAAAAAAAACAGCAGTAACAAACAACACAGTACTGATATATTGCACAAAGAAAAGGACTATTTAATGTAGGGTACTCTGTATTCCAAGTGGAGGCTGTATATTTAGTCTCTGAGAATTTAGAACGCTTATTACAGGGGTCAATTTGGCAAGAGTAAAGCTCACATTATTTTAATAAAAAGTTCCATTAAACTCCATGGTTGACTGAGTGCACACAGATAGAATATTCTGAGATGAACACTGAAATAAACTTTGATGTCTTTTCTGCTGAAAAGGCAGAATATCAGCAAGGAAGGAGTAGGAAAAGAATATGGATGCTATAATGAACATAGCAACCATGAGAAAAGCAATAAACCTTTGGCAATTCATCTAAATGTGTAGGATCATGAAAGTAGCACAAGATTTACATAGAACCACAAGGCAATCTCCAGCTTCATCAATAATTGGTGAAGTATAAATTAGCTGTTTCAGCCTTTATCCCTGAAATGAAAACAGGGTTGTGTTTGGAAGAAATTATAAGCACAAGCTAAGATGTACTCCTGCAAAAAACTAAAATTTCCTTATATTGAAATAGCATCTGTACTATGGGCTTTTGTATGTTTTGATCCTCTGGCTTGTGGTAGATGCCTTTGAGTGAAGATTCATATGTGTATGTGTGTGTGTGTTTAAAGGTACCCATAATATAAATTCAGGCACAGGTTGCCCTAGTGGAAGGTGAGGTGAAGTGTGCAGTCTTAAATAAGTTTTGGCATGCCCTTCAGCTGGGCATCTGGAAGGGAGCAGAAAGACAGAGACAACAGGGATGGTGAAGTAGCCAATTGGAGCACAGTTGCAGTTGGGAAAAGCAGGCAAACGTATCTCCTCCAGCAGCAGTCTTTCTTTCTACAGGACTCTGTGGCAGCAACATGGGAACCACGTTAAAATGTTGTTTCTAGGTTCACACAATTGAAAGGGTCACAGACCATTTTCTCTCTGTATTTACTCAGAGACCAACCTTACAGTGCTGGACCATTCTGGCTACCAACATGGCAAACCATGCCATGGTGGTTTCTACTATGCTATGTGTCAACCCAGCCAGAGGCTAGGCCAAATGTAATCCATCTATTACATTTCTATACTGCCCAATATCCAAAGCTCTCTTGGAGGTTCAAAACATAATAAAACATTTTAAATACAAAATAAAATAAAAGAGTTGTAATCCTGTGGGTAGAGGGTAAATCTTAACCGACTGGTGAAGCAATATCAATCTTGGGGAGAACATTCCATAGTTAGGTGGAAAGTCAACATTGAGAAAGTCCTTGTTTTCCCTTGTTGCCATCTTCCAAACTTCCCTTGGTAGAGGCCCTCTGAGGTTAATCATAGTCTATGTGTAGCTTCTTGCCAGCAACAAGAAGATGAATCCTGACATAACACAATGCCCTGCTGAATAACAGCAAACTTTCTTCTAATTCAGCATCTTATTTCCAAGCATTCAAGGAGTCAACAATCAAAGTATAAAAGCACAAGTCCTCCTTCTTGTTTGCTTAATAGAAACTTGCATGTACAGTACAATGAAACTCTAAGCATGCTTATGCAAAAGTAATTTGTACTGTGATCAGTGGAGATTACTCCTAGCTATTTATGTATAGGATTGCAGTTTCAGAAGTGCAGAGATTACTTCAAACCTTAACCTTAACCTATCCTGACTAATTCCCACTGATAGTCATATCCTCTGTGAATTTGTTCGACTCCTCTTTCAAACTAGTGGCCATCCTTAAGCCAGTGAGCATCACCCCATCTTCTGTCAGCAAAGTGTATGCCATTCTTATGGTTGTTTGAGAGGGAAACACATTTTGTTTGTCATACCATGCAAATGTTTTCAAGTAGATGCATCCCTCCTATGTCATTAATTCTGGTATATTCAAAAGCATCACAGGTCACACCTTCCTTATGGAAAAAAGTAGTTCTAAATACTTGATCAGTATGCTCACCCTTTATTGCAACATCCCACAAATCCTCAATATCAAATAAAGTGACCAGAATTATACACAGCATTCCAAAAGTGGAGTAACTTTGTACAAGAGCATTATGACGCTGTTTATTTTACATCAAATCCATTTTTAATATAATTTAATTGAATTTGCTGTTAAGGGAAGTAATTCTCACTCATTAAGTGAGTGTACATATGGCTGTAGGGATACCATAGATTCTTATGCATGTCCACTCAGAAGTAAATCCTATTGTGTTTAGTGGGGCTTACTCCCAGGTAGGTGTACATAGGATTGTAGTCTTAGTTATTTTTCCTGGCACTGCTAGTGAAGGCTTAGAGAATCTATCTATCTATCTATCTATCTATCTATCTATCTATCTATCTATCTATCTATCTATCTCCCTGCCTGCCTGCCTGCCTGCCTGCCTGCCTGCATCTCTTCCTTTATTTCCCCTCCCCACGAATAGCACTCAATTAAGCTAACAATAAAGACCAGTTTTATTTTGGAAAATAAATGGAACCAGAAGTAGCAGGCAGAATACTAAGTGGTTCTTGTTGTTGCTTCTGTCTGAGGAAGAGACTTATCTTTAACAGAGACTCAAGGAGGAAGTGTGGCAAGGAGAAGATATAAAACTGGCTAATTGAAAGAGATTGGGTGTGGTGGCAGCTGCATTATCAAAGTTAAAAGCAGGAAGGACAGAGGAGAAGGTGGCAGCATTTGGAATGAAAGAGATGGGTCAGGGAGCAGAGAAAAGATAGGCTAGGGGATGAAGAAAAGAAAACATCTATCTTACATATACTTATCTTAAAAAAGCATTAGGACTGCAATCAAGTCCACACTTGGAAATAAAGGCTCAAATCTAAATAGGATTTCTTTACAGAGTAAGCTTACAAAGGACTAGACTGCACATCCTACTGAAATTAAATGGAGAATGAGAAGAGTCCCTGAGTCGTCTGCGTCCCTGAGCTGCGGTCCGGGCGGTCCAGGGACTCCCTTCCCTGAGACACAGAGGTTGTTTGTTTGATTGTTTGTTGTTTTTTTGTTTTGTTTGTGTGTTTTTGTTTTGTTTTGTTTTGTTTGCACTTTGCTTTGCTTTCTTGTGCTTTTTTCTTTCAATTTAAATTTAAGTTTATTTTCTCCTTGTGTGTGTGTGCAAGTGGGGTTTTTGCCTGGGAGAACTGGGAGAGTGAGAGGAACTGCAGGACTTACAAGACAGGGGACCAAGGTAAGGTCTTGGAAGGGTTACAGATGGCAGACCAGGAGATGGCCTTGGCGGGAGTCACGGGTATTGCTGTCCGCTGCGAGAGCTGCGACATGTTCGCCCTTCTCCCCAAGGAGAGGCAGGGATACACTTGCCCTCGGTGCAAGATGGTGACCCTGCTAGAGGAGGAGGTGAGGTGCCTGAGGGCCGAGAATGCTCTTCAGGCCCCCCTGCAGCAGCCCCCCTCTCGACAGAGGGCTGAGGGAGAGACCACGGGAGGAGCAGCTGCGGAGACATGGAGGTATGTCACCCACAGGAGGAGGAGGCCAGCACGGCCTCCTCCTTCTCCTGGCACCAATCTGGAGCTGGGAAACAGGTTCTCTCCACTTGGGGAGGCTGGGGCTGAGGAGGCCTCAGGGGACCAGCAGGACCCCAGCCTGGGACATCAGGAGGCAAGGGAGCCACTGCAGGAGAGGCGAGGACCAGGGCACGGCTGCCCACCAGCACCGAGAAGGTAGGGCGGCGGGTGATAGTTGTTGGGGACTCCCTGCTGAGGGGCACTGAGGCGGCGGTGTGCCGCCCCAGCCTTCAGACAAGGGAGGTTTGCTGCCTGCCGGGCGCACGCATCCGGCACGTGAAGGACAGAGTGGAGCGTCTTGTTCGCTCCGGGGGTCACCAGCCACTCCTGGTGATCCATGTGGGCACAAACGACGTGGCCAGGCAGGGGGTGGTCGGGATCACCAGGGACTTTTCGGCCTTGGGGAAGAAACTCAGGGAGCTGAAGGCCCAAGTGGCCTTCTCATCAATCTTACCCGTCCGGGGATTTGGGACAGGAAGGGACAGGAGGGCCTCTGAGGTGAACGACTGGCTTAGGGTGTGGTGCCAGAAGGAACGCTTCGGATTCCTCGACCACGGCACTCGTTTTCTTGCCAATGGACTTCTGGCAAGGGATGGGTTACACCTCACGAGGATGGGGAAAAGGTCCTTTGGAGATGCTCTAGCGAGCTTCATCCGGAAGACTTTAAACTGAGCCAGTGGGGGGTGGGTTCAGGCCCCCCAGTAACGTGTCTGCACTGGACAAGTGTGCAGGGAGGATCGGGGCTCTGGGAGCAGGGTTTTAGAGATACTGCAGGGACTGACAGGACTTCTACAGAGAGGGGCCAGGTACCAGGGAGGATGGGACGAAGGAGGATGCTGGGCACTCCAAGGAAAGGAAGCAGTGGGAAGGAGTTGAGGTGCATGTACACCAATGCTAGGAGCATGGGTAATAAGCAGGAAGAGCTTGAAGCTCTCCTGGGAATAGGAGGATACGATCTGGTGGGAATCACAGAAACTTGGTGGGATGAAAGGCAAGTCTGGAATGTGAACATAGAAGGGTATCACCTTTTTAGAAAGGACAGGAAGGGAAAGAGAGGTGGGGGTGTGGCTTTATATGTCAGGGAAGGGATAGGATGCAGTGAGATAGAGTGCAGCACAGATGGGGATTCGGTAGAGGCAGTCTGGGTGAAACTTAGGGGTTTTGACAGAGAAAGAGACCTGACAGTGGGGGTATGTTATCGCCCTCCAGGTCAACTTGAGACCCTGGATGATGTCCTGACAGGCCAGATTCTAAGGATATCTCGGGGGAGAGACACAGTAATTATGGGAGATTTCAATCTCCCGGATATTACTTGGGAGACTCACTCGGCGGTGACAGCCAGGTCACGTCGCTTCCTAGAAGCTCTAGAGGGTGGGTTTTTCACACAGAGGGTCCGAGAGGCGACGAGGGGGGGAAACATCCTGGACTTGGTCTTGACCAATAGGGAGGAGCTGATAGATGAAGTACAGATTAGGGGAGCTCTGGATGCGAGTGATCACTCCATCCTTTGCTTTGAGGTCAGAGGACTGGGGCCGTGCAGCAGGGCGAGCACTAGAAGCTGGGACTTCAAGAGGGCCAACTTTGGCCAACTGAAGGCCAGACTGGGGAAAGTCTCCTGGGATAGGTTACTGGAAGGTAAGCGAGTTGAGGAGGGGTGGATGGCACTCAAAAGGGAGGTTTTGCAGGCGCAAGCCCTGACAATACCTCTAGTCAGTAAGGTGGGGAGGCGGAGGAGAGTGCCGCCATGGATGCGAAAGGAGGTGGTTAGGGGGATTAGACGAAAGAGGAACCTCCATAGGAAATGGGTACTGGGGGAAATAGACAAAAGGGTATACCGGGAGGAGGAGGCCCGTTGCAGAAGGATTCTTCGCAAGGCTAAGGCTGATTATGAGCTGAGACTTGCCAAGAATATCAAGAGCAACAAAAAGGGCTTCTTCCAGCATGTAAATAGGAAAAGGAAGGGGAGTCAAGTGGTGGGACCACTAAATAAGGAGGAAGGAGATCCAGTGACTGACATGAGGGAACAGGCACAGATGCTAAATGACTATTTTGCCTCTGTGTTCTCCCCAAAGCAGGACGGGGGATATCCGTATAGGAGATTGGATGAGGCTGGGGACTTAGGGGCAGAGATTAGAGTCACCCCCCTTGAAGTCGAGGGGCTCCTCAGGGCATTGGACATTACAAAGGCGCCAGGCCCTGACGGGTTACACCCAAGAGTACTTAGAGAGTTGGCAGGGGTTCTCTCACGCCCGCTGGCCTCCATTTTTGAGGCCTCGTGGAGAACGGGTGAAGTTCCAGAGGACTGGAGGGTGGCATCGGTGGTCCCAATTTTCAAAAAGGGTAGTAGGAAGGACATGGGGAATTATAGACCGGTTAGCCTTACGTCCATTGTAGGAAAAACAATGGAAAGGCTCATAATAGAGAGAGATCTAGTGATGCTAGATAGGGAAGGGAGGCTGACAGCCACACAACACGGCTTCCGCAAAAACAGGTCCTGCCAGACAAACCTTGTGGAATTCTATGACAAGGTTTCAAGATGGCTAGATGGAGGGGATGCAGTGGATGTGGTATACCTGGATTTCAGCAAGGCCTTTGACAAAGTGCCCCATGATATCCTGGTGGAGAAACTGAGGAGTTTTGGGATACACCAAAGCACTGTCCGGTGGATTAGGGCATGGCTGACTGACCGAAAGCAGAAGGTAACCATTAGCGGGGAATCGTCGGGATGGCAGCCAGTGACAAGCGGGGTCCCCCAGGGCTCTGTCCTGGGGCCGATCCTGTTTAATCTTTTCATTAACGACATGGAAGAAGGGGTGAACAGTCTGCTGATCAAATTCGCAGACGACACTAAAACTGGAGCAGTGGCCACAACTGAGAAGCAGGTACTCCAGATCCAAAAGGATCTGGACAGACTATGGAAGTGGGCAGGAGACAACAGGATGGCGTTCAATGTGGAGAAGTGCAAGGTCTTGCACTTGGGGCATAGGAATAGCTGTCATAAGTACAGGTTAGGGGACAAGTGGCTGGAGAGCAGCACTTGTGAAAGGGACCTCGGGGTACTGGTTGACCGCAGGCTAAACATGAGTCAGCAGTGTGATGCGGTGGTCAAGAGGGCGAATGCCACCCTTGGTTGCATAGCCAGAAGTGTGGCTTCTAGATCAAGAGAGGTATTACTACCACTCTACACGACTCTGGTGCGCCCGCAACTGGAGTATTGTGTTCAGTTTTGGGCCCCTCATTACAGAAAGGATATAGCCAGGTTGGAGTCAGTGCAGCGTAGGGCCACAAGGATGGTGGCTGGTTTGCAGGGGATGGGGTATGAGGCGAGACTGAGGGAACTGGGTCTCTTCAGCCTGGAGAAGAGGAGACTCAGAGGGGATATGTTGGCAACATACAGGTATGTGAGGGGGTGTCACATGGAGATGGGGAGAGGCCTGTTCTCCCCTGCAGAGGAAGGCAGGACGCGCTCCAATGGAGCAAAGCTCAGGGAGCCAAGGTTCAATTTGGATGCCAGGAAGCACTTCCTGACAGTTAGGACCCCGAGGGCGTGGAATGGGCTTCCACGGGAGGTCGTTGAGGCCCCATCGGTGAGGGTGTTCAAAGATAGGCTGGACATGCACATGGTGGGCATGTCATGAGCGGAGCCGGCTGGTGCCGGAGGTCAGACTAGATGGCCCAGGAGGCCCCTTCTGACTCGCTCTGTTTCTATGTCTATGTTTCTAAGAGAGATTAGTTGCAAACTGCATGCTGCTTTAAAATAAACCAAGCCTAGTTCTAAATTAAATGTTGCAGTATACATGCATGCATTTTGAAATTGAAGACCCATCTATAGCAAATGTCTTTCTTGATGAACTAAGTGCAAGATCAGGATGGTAAGTTGGTGCAAAATTCAAGGTTTCTTAGAATGAGTCTATTCTGGGATCAAACACAAAACTGAAAGGGTAGGGAATAAATCCCCCTGAAATTAAAATGTTCAGTTCAAAACTCTTGAACATCATGTGCAGAGCTGAGACAGTAGGCTCACAGATGGTGAGCTATAGAAAAGGTTTTCCTATCCTTAGTGTAATGTGAAAGAGTAGATGTCTTTGTGTATACACTGTATCTGTATGTCAAGTGTTAATGCATTTTAACACTTGGTTTAAGTATTTGATCATGCTTTTAATCTGATCCTGTGTGGAATTTCAGTGACCTCAAACATGGCTGACTCTGTTTGACCAGCTTATAAGAAAAGTTTGACTGATTATAGGAAAAGAAATATAATTTGCCTTGATTAAGGCAACAGATGTTTAAGGTCACCAACCCACAGAGTCTTTTTCCAAACAACATATGGCCAACAATTTGGTAGATGGTTGTGCAAGCATCCCAGGTGGGGTCAGTATTTGAATTTTTCACATCAGAAAGCAAAATGTTTGGGGCCACCTCTGACCTCAGCAATCACTGTTGCTACCTACTGGGAGTTTCATCAATTCTCTGAGCGATTGCTAAGAAAAGGAAGGTAAGTGATTGTAATATGACTTTGATTGCAGCTGACACAATTCCAGAAGTGCTAGCCAGATTTTAACGCAAACTTCTGATCACAGCATTCCAATAAATCTTTTCCCAAGGGGGAATGCTATACTGATTGCTATAATTATGAACATGTTTGTTTCAAATCTATCTGTGAGCTTGTCAGATTTTCAGAATGCATTTCTGATACCTGTGCAAAAAGTTACCTTGTTTAGATAAGAAAGTTGGAGGAAAGGTTGTCTGCATGTATGGAGTATTGTTCACAGGTCCTGCTGATAAGATTAATGAGTGATGATGACATGAGATATTCTAAGAAAAGAGAACTGTTATGGTATGTTGCATAAAAAGAAGTAAAAACAAAACCTTTCAAATTTAAAGTAGTAAAACAACCAGGTGGTATCCTATATGAGGAACTTAAGGAAATGTACCTCAGAAGAGGTGAAAAGATATGAAATAATTATATTAATACTCAAAGCATACTTGGGAATTTTTGGGGAAAAAAACTCAAAACTTTGAACTAAACTGCATAAGCAACACAAACATCCTATAAATATGAAAGGAAAAAATGAGAACATCAGGACATATCCTCCATCCTGTCTCAGATTGACTGCTCTGCTCTGTTTTGCTTCAACCTCAAAAATGTTATTTGGGTGAGATATTTTCTATTTTAAAGGTAATGCTCCTACAACACTTCTTAGAAAGTATTTTGAAATGCGTTTTGCTTGTAATCCATTACTATTTGCTATGTCCAATACTTTTATATCAAAATTTAGAAGTAAAAAATTAAGAGATGCATGATCTGAAAATTCTCTCTATATAAATTATCTGTGAGCCCATACCAAATGTCAGAAAAGCTTACATTCTTGGTGGTATTTTGTTCTGAGGAAATGGCAAGGAATCTCATAGAATCCCTAGCACCAAACAAATCTGTCATATAGGTATCCAATCAAGTCTGACTGTTTGACAAAATCATACTTTGGAGCTTTCTTACAGAATTATTATCAATGATTACTTAAGAGTATTTTATGTGAAACACTTTCAACTTTTTCAAAAAGTAGTGAATCATTATTATTATTAATATACAGCAGCACTCCATATTTGTGGGGTTAGGTTCCAAGCCCTCCAGAAGTTGTCTGAAACTGCAGATAGTAGTGAACACTAAATTCACAGGGATTAGGGGTGCAGGATCCCATGAAAGTGGAAAAACTGAAAATATCTCTACAGAAAATCTTGAATATATCTTTGCACTCACTGAGAAACAAAATGCATGAGTGAGACTGACTAGTATGGAGACAAAGAGAATGGTGTCCCTGAGCAGAGCATGTAGTTCCCTAGAGATATTCACACTTTTTCCCTAGAGATATTTGCAGGTTTTCCACTTTCATGGGGGATCCTGTCCCCATATCTCCATGAATGTGGAGGGCTGATGGTCAACTTCAGTTAAGTGCAACTGCAGTAACTGAGAGAGCATATACAGGAGTCCTGCTGTAATTACAGCTCTTTTGTGGGAAGGGATTGCTCCTTATCTCATGACATCTGTACATTCTCTTAAAATGGTACTGGTAGTCCCATTTGCTTTAATCAGCTAGAGATTTACTCAATTTGAATTCATAGAATTAAATTGCTATTGCATACTGCTAGACTAACAATTAGGACACTTAACAGTCCATACTGCTAAGTTAGGAATACTCCCCACTTCTATGTGCTATTTGGAGTTGGTAAATACCTTGGCAAAGGTGTAGTCCTAACCGGAATCAAAAACAGCATATTAGTAAGTGATGATGATGATGATAATAATAATAATACAAACTTGGAGTGTAGCAGTGAGCCAGAGTAGGAGTGTGAAGGTAGGAGTGTGAAGGTAAAGCAAAGAGATGATAGGCAAAATCTGGAAAGTCAGAGAGTGCCTAAAGTATAGATATTAATATGTTCTCATTTGGAATGCAGTTTGGAATGAGACAGGTTTCATTGTTAATCTAGACATAGTTAATGACAAGGCAGGATGATGCAGATGAGGATGAAGATGGAGATGATGACATTTCTACATCACTCCACAGCTGAACCTCTTTGATTGACTGTTTCGTTTACTTCAATCTAAGTATGTGTGGATGGGCTTAATTTGGATTGGGACCATAGCACCCCAGGACGGGAGAATTAAATCTTCACAGTATTTGTTCCCTAAAATCCTCTTCCCCTTTGCAAGGTTAAATGAAGAAAGAAATCTCCCTTGACACCACAAGGCTAAGAGAAAAACTGAGGGCCATACTAAACATGCAGCTACATGATTACATGAATGTCTATTCTGCCCTACAGGGAAGGAGGGTAGGAGGAAAGGGAAGCAGACCTAAAAGTAGTAGGATGGATGAGGAAAGCTCAACAAGATCTTCACTCCATTCTAACTCCAATTTGGGTATGGAATCTATCTGCATATATGTCTATGTTTGTAGGCCAGATTCAGCCCTGCTGCTGGGGATGATGGGAACTGAATTCCAAAACATCTAGAGGAGATCACATTGACGGATACTGATGTAAAGAGGTCAGGGTCACTAAACACACTCTTATTCTCCATTCTATACATCCAGTGGATGTTTTAAGAAATATATTCTGGAAGTATTTTAAGAAAAATAGTATTTTATTACTTGCCTTTTTAAAACTATGCATGACAGCTGAAGAGCAGATGTAAGACTTTGTTTATATAATAGCTGGGTTCACTTCATCTTTACCTCTTTAAGGTTAAAAGCAGAAAAAGAAGAACCACGCATAGTCTAAACCAGCAGTACCCAAAGAACCTCTGACTGCTTGGATTTCAGGTATTTCCATGGAACGGTTTTTAGATGTAGAAATGCCCCAACATTACTTAATACTCTGGAAGGATTTCACATTTGACAGCTAAGAAAAGTGGACAGAAACCAAAACTGGATCACAATGAGTGGAGTACCACACAGAGATGAATTTCCTTACTAGTAAACCATTTGAGACAGCTGTAACTAAGAAGGTAGAAGTGAACTGAATCCCTCTAGGCATCCTTTCAGCAAATGTTTTCCACATCAAAGTTTTCTGATTCCAGAACCTGAAATATCTGCAAATGAAGGAGGTTCAATATGACATGTATTTCACATACCTGTACACATGCACTCATACCAAATATTGTTCAATAATTGCATAATACTATAGGAAGCATTTTGTCTTAGATAATAAAAATGAGGAGCTTACCCATTCATGGTGGGTTAATGTGATTAGCTAACATTTCATAGAGTTAGATCCGTGTTCTGTGCCTAAAATTGCCAAATTTTGCATGTAAGTGAAAGATGTGTTTATACAGAACTGAATATTAGTGGGACATGAACAGTGTGCTTTGCTCTCAGCTGTGACCAAGTAGAGAACTGGAGAGTTGGTTGCAAGCCAGCTTTCTGCTCTACTAATTCTGACCTGACATGGTGCCACAGTGCCATGTGTTCCATGCTAGGTCCAAAGAGTAAAATGTTAGGAAAAATGGCTGCCCATGGTACTTTTTGTGGCTTAGGAAAGTGAGGTGCATTAAAAAGATGCTGTTCTAGGGAGTCTTACAGTATATAAAGAACAATAGGAGAATAATCTGAAGTAGGGATATGAAAACAGAACTCCAGAGTGCATTTTTTTTCCTCAAGCAGGCAAAAAGAGTGAACTAGAATAGGATGTGAAGGAGATAGAAGTAGTGAGTCTGAATTTTGAAAATTAATTAGGAAAGGGAATTGAAAACAGCAAAGAGTGAACAACAGTGGCGCCACATTGTAACTGCTTGTCACTTTGGATAATGACCACCTTATTCGCAGTTTCCCTGCATGTCTTTATGAATTGGCATGCTTTGAAAGGCATGGGGGAGACTGTTTATCATTTTATGAAGAATAATGTAGTATTCCTACCAGACCTGGCTATAGTAATCTATAGAAAAGTGATATATCTACCCTATACTATTTGGGGTGATCCATTAGGAATAGAAGGATGTATTCTTATGTAGGTTTAGCTGTAAATCTAAGTCCTTAATTTTAGTACTGTATTTACAGCAACTGTATGCAGAGTACTCATCAGATAAATATAGCTGACTGAGAACATAAATAACTGAAGCCCCACAAATTATACTTGTGAGTGTAAAGTACGTTTTATATTAAGCTCAGCCTCTGAGTTGTTCCACAGTCAGAGATAAAGAAAAGACTCTGCACACTGGTAATACCCTCAGATCCAGCCTCCTTTTTCCAAGCTGAAGTCACAGGAAGCCTTCCCCTGCCCCCCAGCTTCCTTCACAGTTAAAGAAACTGAAGAAATGCCTCTGAAGCAGGTGCTCCTTTTCTCTTCCTGCTAATAAACTGTTCGACAGGAAGCAGATGGGCAAGCACCACCGGAATTGCACAGAACTGTATGACAGGGGTGGGTGAATATGCTGCCGTAGGTTGCAGGTGTTCTCTGCACCACCAAGAATTTTGATGAAGTCCCCATAGGTGGCTTGCTCACCCTGCTATTGCCATTCACTATGAGTGCCATTTATGCCTTCTGACCAGGCTGCTGGTGGGAGATGGCAATCACTATGGACCTCTCTTTATTCCCTCTCTCTTCTGTTCTGTCTTTTGTTGTCCCCTCCCTGCACTTTACAGGCAGTGCTGAAGGAAGCAGATTGGCCTGTCTGTCCCTCATTCAGTGGCTTCCAAAATTGCTTTTCCTTGCACACTTTCTCTGTACTGTCAAGTGTGTGAGAAGATATTGGGACTGGGACTGTCAGGGATCTTCAGGCTCCTTGTTGCTTTCTTCCACCCCACACTGGTACATCCTGGACCTAGCTGTAAAGTACTTGGCTGGCCTTAAGCACTCTGCATCTTAAAAGATATAAGGATGGGGGTGTCCTTTGGAGATGCTCTAGCGAGCTTCATCCGGAAGACTTTAAACTGAGCCAGTGGGGGGTGGGTTCAGGCCCCCCAGTAACGTGTCTGCACTGGACAAGTGTGCGGGGAGGATCAGGGCTCTGGGAGCAGGGCTTTAGAGATACTGCAGGGACTGACAGGACTTCTACAGAGAGGGGCCAGGTACCAGGGAGGATGGGACGAAGGAGGATGCTGGGCACTCCAAAGAAAGGAAGCGGTAGGAAGGAGTTGAGGTGCATGTACACCTATGCTAGGAGCATGGGTAATAAGCAGGAAGAGCTTGAAGCTCTCCTGGGAATAGGAGGATATGATCTGGTGGGAATCACAGAAACTTGGTGGGATGAAAGGCAAGTCTGGAATGTGAACATAGAAGGGTATCACCTTTTTAGAAAGGACAGGAAGGGAAAGAGAGGTGGGGGTGTGGCTTTATACGTCAGGGAAGAGATAGGATGCAGTGAGATAGAATGCAGCACAGATGGGGATTCGGTAGAGGCAGTCTGGGTGAAACTTAGAGGTTTTAACAGGGAAAGAGACCTGACAATGGGGGTATGTTATCGCCCTCCAGGTCAACTTGAGACCCTGGATGATGTCCTGACAGGCCAGATTCTAAGGATATCTCGGGGGAGAGACACAGTAATTATGGGGGATTTCAATCTCCCGGATATTACTTGGGAGACTCACTCGGCGGTGACAGCCAGGTCACATCGCTTCCTAAAAGCTCTAGAGCGTGGGTTTTTCACACAGAGGGTCCGAGAGGCGACGAGGGGGGGAAACATCCTTGACTTGGTCTTGACCAATAGGGAGGAGCTGATAGATGAAGTACAGATTAGGGAAGCTCTGGATGCGAGTGATCACTCCATCCTTTGCTTTGAGATCAGGGGACTGGGGCCGTGCAGCAGGGCGAGCACTAGAAGCTGGGACTTCAAGAGGGCCAACTTTGGCCAACTGAAGGCCAGACTGGGGAAAGTCTCCTGGGATAGGTTACTGGAAGGTAAGCGAGTTGAGGAGGGGTGGATGGCATTCAAAAGGGAGGTTTTGCAGGCGCAAGCCCTGACGATACCTCTAGTCAGTAAGGTGGGGAGGTGGAGGAGAGTGCCGCCATGGATGCGAAAGGAGGTGGATAGGGGGATTAGACGAAAGAGGAGCCTCCATAGGAAATGGGTACTGGGGGAAATAGACAAAAGGGTATACCGGGAGGAGGAGGCCCGTTGCAGAAGGATTCTTCGCAAGGCTAAGGCTGATTATGAGCTGAGACTTGCCAAGAATATCAAGAGCAACAAAAAGGGCTTCTTTCAGCATGTAAATAGGAAAAGGAGGGGGAGACAAGTGGTGGGACCACTAAATAAGGAGGAAGGAGATCCAGTGACTGACATGAGGGAACAGGCACAGATGCTAAATGACTATTTTGCCTCTGTGTTCTCCCCAAAGCAGGACGGGGGATAGGAGATTAGATAGGAGATTAGATGAGGCTGGGGATTTAGGGGCAGAGTCACCCCCCTTGAAGTTGAGGGGCTCCTCAGGGCATTGGACATTACAAAGGCGCCAGGCCCTGACGGGTTACACCCGAGAGTACTTAGAGAGTTGGCGGGGGTTCTCTCACGCCCGCTGGCCTCCATTTTTGAGGCCTTGTGGAGAACGGGTGAAGTTCCAGAGGACTGGAGGGTGGCATCGGTGGTCCCAATTTTCAAAAAGGGTAGTAGGAAGGACATGGGGAATTATAGACCAGTTAGCCTTACGTCCATTGTAGGAAAAACAATGGAAAGGCTCATAATAGAGAGAGATCTAGTGATGCTAGATAGGGAAGGGAGGCTGACAGCCACACAACACGGCTTCCGCAAAAACAGGTCCTGCCAGACAAACCTTGTGGAATTCTATGACAAGGTTTCAAGATGGCTAGATGGAGGGGATGCAGTGGATGTGGTATACCTGGATTTCAGCAAGGCCTTTGACAAAGTGCCCCATGATATCCTGGTGGAGAAACTGAGGAGTTTTGGGATACACCAAAGCACTGTCCGGTGGATTAGGGCATGGTTGACTGACCGAAAGCAGAAGGGAACCATTAGCAGGGAATCATTGGGATGGCAGCCAATGACAAGCAGGGTCCCCCAGGGCTCTGTCCTGGAGCCGATCCTATTTAATCTTTTCATTAATGACATGGAAGAAGGGGTGAACAGTCTGCTGATCAAATTCGCAGACGACACTAAAACTGGAGCAGTGGCCACAACTGAGGAGCAGATACACCAGTTCCAAAAGGATCTGGACAGACTATGGAAGTGGGCAGGAGACAACAGGATGGCGTTCAATGTGGATAAGTGCAATGTCTTGCACTTGGGGCATAAGAATAGCTGTCATAAGTACAGGTTAGGTGACAAGTGGCTGGAGAGCAGCACTTGTGAAAGGGAGCTCGGGGTACTGGTTGACCGCAGGCTAAACATGAGTCAGCAGTGTGATGCGGTGATCAAGAGGGCGAATGCCACCCTTGGTTGCATAGCCAGAAGTGTGGCTTCTAGATCAAGAGAGGTATTACTACCACTCTACACGACTCTGGTGCGCCCGCAACTGGAGTATTGTGTTCAGTTTTGGGCCCCTCATTACAGAAAGGATATAGCCAGGTTGGAGTCAGTGCAGCGTAGGGCCACAAGGATGGTGGCTGGTTTGCAGGGGATGCCGTATGAGGCAAGACTGAGGGAACTGGGTCTCTTCAGCTTGGAGAAGAGGAGACTCAGAGGGGATATGTTGGCAACATACAGGTATCTGAGGGGGTGTCACATGGAGATGGGGAGGGGCCTGTTCTCCCCTGCAGAGGAAGGCAGGACGCGCTCCAATGGAGCAAAGCTCAGGGAGCCAAGGTTCAATTTGGATGCCAGGAAGCACTTCCTGACAGTTAGGATCCCGAGGGCATGGAATGGGCTTCCACGAGAGGTCGTTGAGGCCCCATCGGTGAGGGTGTTCAAAGACAGGCTGGACATGCACATGGTGGGCATGTCATGAGCGGAGCCGGCTGGTGCCGGAGGTCAGACTAGATGGCCCGGGAGGCCCCTTCTGACTCGCTCTGTTTCTATGTTTCTATCACTTGGATCTTTCACTTGCCATCCTATAAATGCACTTTGCAACCGTGCTCCTATAATTTCATCCATCATTCTATCAGTATTATCATCCTACAGAGCTTCTAAAGAAATGAACCCTTCAAATGCATGACTGAAAGTAAGCCTCCTTGATTTCTCTGAGCTGGTAGCTGGGCTTTGTCAAAGAAGCTATTAGCATTGTGACAGATTTTACTAACTTGGTATGTTATATAAAACAGCTGTATCTGTTCAGAACTTAGGCTTAGTGCTCTGTGAAGCCTAAACAAAGTGGCAAGCTAATCATCTTGGAATACTGAGCACTTACACATCTGAAGAAGCCAGCTTGCACAGGTCACGCTGCCCTTGCAGCTGTTATTTATAATTACTTTTTCTTGTCAGAATTTGTGAAACTCTTTTACTGCAAGGTTTAGGGCCATGCTGAGACATTCTGTATCAGAATATTTTTATTTAGACCCCCCCGTGTGCCCCTGTATAATATCCCCAAGTTGCAACAAATCTTTCTTTCTCGTTAACATTACAGAAGTTAGAAGTGGATTGGGTGGAAAGACAGTGATTTGGATATGACCACCCTCAGGGAGGACAACATAAGGTGGCTAAGGAAGCATTTGAAACTGTATCTCCTGAGATCAAACCCATCACACACTCTCCTATGAAACACTCTTTTAAAGAAAGCAAAACAAAGTTCCACATTCATTGATCTGAAATGCTTATCAATAAAGTTGGTCAGGGGGAGGGTATATTTATAATTTCCGTGCCCCCAGTCTAGGTTAGATTAATCATGGCTTATACCAGCTACGATTCAGCTGCAATGAGGAAGAAGAGGAGGAGGAAGAGAAAGAAATATTTACTTCTGTATACCCCTTGGAGCATTGCTGCATTAACTGATCTTACAGAGATGTGCAGTGATGTTCAACGAACAATTAGTTCTGAGGTCTTAAGTATTACAGCATCCTGTCCCATGGAAGAGGAACAACCTTACTCTATCAGATGTGGAGAACTTTGTGAATTGCCTTGGACTCCTTGCAAGATGAAGAAAGGCAGGATATAAACATAATATAATAGTGTTGCAAGCCCATAGTAACTGTGTCCTGGTCACAGCTGACAACTTAGCATATGCATGTCTTTTCTAGACTTGCCTCTGCAGTGTACTCAGTATTTCTGCTTTCCTATCCCTTTCTTCTGCTTAATGCACTGCAGCTAAGTGGCATCTGGGAATTATGCACATTTAACTGAAAAACATAAGATGATATGAAATAACAGTGCATTCACATATTTTGCAGGAAATTTCTTCATGCTGTAATACGACATGATTAGAGCATGAGCAAAACAAGGAGACAGTTGGAAACTCTTTCTAAAGCACTACAGTTGCCCGGATTTATCTACTGAGTAGTGTGATGAAGGATTTGTATGTCCAGAAAAAGATTGTGGTGGTGCCAGTACTGTTGAAATTGTACACTTATACTTATCCCCAATGCTATCACATTCTTTTTTTGTAATAAGTTTTATTATTATTATTTTCTACAAACTAAAACTAAAACATCAATCATCAAAGACATCAGAAATACTGGGTCAGCCCCCCACTTTTTTTTTTTATAACAATCTATGTTGTTGTTGTTGTTGTTGTTAGTCGCGAAGTCGAGTCCGACCCATCGCGACCCCATGGACAACATTCCTCCAGGCCCTCCTGTCCTCCACCATCCCCCGGAGTCCACTCAAGCTCACACCAACCACCTCAGTGACTCCATCCAGCCACCTCATCCTCTGCCGTCCCCTTCTTCTTTTGCCATCTATTGTTCCCAGCATTAGACTCTTCTCCAGGGAGTCCTTCCTTCTCATTAGGTGGCCAAAGTATTTGAGTTTCATCTTCACTATCTGGCCTTCTAAAGAGCAGTCAGGGTTGATCTCCTCTAGGACTGACCGGTTTGATCGCCTTGCAGTCCAAGGGACTCGCAGGAGTCTTCTCCAGCACCACAACTCAAAGGCCTCAATCCTTTTGCGCTCAGCCTTCCTTATTGTCCAGCTTTCACAGCCATACATTGCAACTGGGAAAACCATAGCCTTGACTATACGCACTTTTGTTGGCAGGGTGATGTCTCTGCTTTTTAGTATGCTATCTAGATTTGCCATAGCTTTCCTCCCCAGAAGCAAGCGTCTTTTAATTTCTTGGCTGCAGTCCCCGTCTGCGGTGATCTTGGAGCCCAGGAAAATAAAATCTGTCACTACCTCCATTTCTTCCCCATCTATTTGCCAGGAAGTGAGAGGACCAGATGCCATGATCTTAGTTTTCTTAATGTTGAGTTTCAAGCCAACTTTTGCGCTATCCCCCTTCACCCGCATCAAGAGGCTCTTTAGTTCCTCTTCACTTTCTGCCATGAGAGTGGTATCATCTGCATATCTGAGGTTGTTGATATTTCTCCCAGCAATCTTGATTCCAACTGGTGATTCATCTAGCCCTGCCTTTCTCATGATGTGCTCTGCATATAAGTTAAATAGGTAGGGTGACAGTATACAGCCTTGCCGAACTCCTTTCTCAATTTTGAACCAATCAGTGGTTCCGTGTCCGGTTCTCACTGTTGCTTCTTGACCTGCATATAGGTTTCTCAAGAGACAAATAAGATGGTCTGGTACTCCCATCTCTTTAAGAACTTGCCACAATTTGTTGTGATCCACACAATCAAAGGCTTTAGCGTAGTCAATGAAGCAGAAGTAGATCTTTTTCTGGAACTCCCTGGCTTTCTCCATGATCCAGCGTATGTTGGCAATTTGATCTCTAGTTCCTCTCCCTCTTCGAAATCCTGCCTGTACTTCTGGTAGTTCTCGGTCCACATACTGCTGGAGCCTAGCTTGTAGGATTTTGAGCATCACTTTGCTAGCATGTGAAATGAGTGCAATGGTGCGGTAGTTTGAACATTCTTTGGCATTGCCCTTCTTGGGGATCGGAATGTAAACTGACCTTTTCCAATCCTGTGGCCACTGTTGAGTTTTCCAAATTTGCTGGCATATTGAGTGTAGCACTGTAACTGCATCGTCTTTCAGGATTTTGAATAGCTCAGCTGGAATGCTGTCACCTCCACTAGCTTTGTTGTTGCTCAGACTTCCTAAGGCCCATTTGACTTCACATTCCAGGATGTCTGGCTCGAGGTCAGTGACCACCCCATCGTGGTTATCAGGGATGTTAAGCTCTTTCTTGTATAGTTCTTCTGTGTAATCTTGCCACCTCTTCTTAATCTCTTCTGCCTCTGTTAGGTCCCTGCCATTTTGGTCCTTTATTATGCCCATTTTCGCATGAAATGTTCCCTTCATATCTCTAATTTTCTTGAAGAGATCTCTGGTCCTCCCTATTCTATTGTTTTCTTCTATTTCTTTGCACTGTTCATTTAGGAAGGCATTCTTATCTCTTCTAGCTGTTCTCTGGAATTCTGCATTCAATTGTTTGTATCTTTCTCTTTCTCCCTTTCCTTTCGCTTCCCTTCTTTCCTCAGCTATTTGTAAAGCTTCCTCAGACAGCCATTTTGCTTTCTTGCATTTCTTTTTCTTTGGGATGGTTTTAGTTGCTGCCTCTTGTACAATGTTGCGAACCTCCGTCCATAGTTCTTCAGGCACTCTGTCTATCAGATCTAATTCCTTAAATCTATTTGTCACCTCTACTGTATATTCATCAGGGATATGATTTAGGTCATACCTGAGTGGCCTAGTGCTTTTCCCTACTTTCTTCAACTGAAGCCTAAATTTCGCAACAAGAAGCTCATGATCTGAGCCACAGTCAGCTCCTGGTCTAGTTTTTACTGACTGTATAGAACTTCTCCATCTTTGGCTGCAGAGCACATAGTCAATCTGATTTCTGTGTTGACCGTCTGGTGATGTCCATGTGTAGAGACGTCTCTTGGGTTGTTGGAAAAGAGTGTTTGTTATGACCATTGTATTCTCTTGACAAAATTCTACCAGCCTATGCCCTGCTTCATTTTGTATTCCAAGGCCAAACTTGCCTGTTATTCCAGTTATCTTTTGGTTTCCTACTTTAGCATTCCAATCCCCCATGATGATAAGGACATCATTTTTTGGAGTTAATTCTAGCAGATGTTGTAGGCCTTCATAGAACTGGTCAACTTCAGCCTCTTCAGCACCAGTGGTTGGGGCATAGACTTGGACTATTGTGATGTTGAATGGTTTGCCTTGGATTCGAACTGAGATCATTCTGTCATTTTGGAGATTGTATCCCAGTACTGCTTTTCCTACTCTTTTATTGACTATGAAGGCTACTCCATTTCTTCTGAGAGATTCTTGCCCGCAGTAGTATACCTGATGGTCATCTGAACTAAATTCACCCATGCCTGTCCATTTTAGTTCACTGATTCCTAAGATGTCGATGTTCAGTCTTGTCATCTCTTGTTTGACCACATCCAGCTTGCCTTGATTCATGGATCTTACATTCCAGGTTCCTATGGAGTAAAGATCTTTGCAGCATCGGACTTTCCTTTCACCTCCAGATACATCGGCAACTGAGTGTCCTTTCAGCTTTGACCCAGTCGCTTCATTCTTTCTGGCGCTACTAGTACTAGCCCTCCGCTCTTCCCCAGTAGCATATTGGACACCTTCCGACCTGAGGGGCTCATCTTCCGGTGTCATATCGTTTTGCCTTTTGGTTTTCATGTCCATGGAGTTTTCATGGCAAAGATACTGGAGTGGGTTGCCATTTCCTTCTCCAGTGGATCACGTTTTGTCAGAGCTCTCTGCTATGACCTGTCCGTCTTGGGTGACCCTGCACGGCATAGCTCATAGCTTCATTGAACTACGCAAGCCCCTTTGCCACGACAAGGCAGTGATCCATGAAGGAGATAACAATCTATAACCATAGTCAAATCTACGCATAGTACTGTTTCTCTAGTTAATAGTAAAAAGAGTTCCAAGTTTGATAGAAATATGTATCCTCTTTCTCCTTCAGAGACAAAGTGCATTTCTGCACAGTCCAAGATCTTTAAGATCAGTTCATCAGTAGGTAGTTCTTCACTCCATGTAGCTACATGTTAACTACCCAGAAAGACTCAGCTATTGGGTGGTATGCAATGAAATAAACAAATAAAGGCTATTTCCAATGTGCCTATAGATATGTGTACTCTTAACTACATAATATTATGTAGCCCAGGATAGAAAGTCAGAGCAAAATGTTTGATAGGATATTGTCCAAAGATGAGTGTGTAGCAGACAGAATCCCACCTACATTCCCACCCATATTACTTTGGTATACTTACTGTACCACTGACTCAGAAAATGTGAGAAATTGCAGTGTGAAGTCAACCTAATTTCAGATGCTTCCAGTTCATCAACTCATATGTTTAATGCTATTGAACTTTTAAATGTACGTAGTTCCTTCTAAGCCCTGGAGTAGAATATCTGTATAATTGAAAATTGCAATGAATACTGGTAGGTCTGGAATGAGGAATAATTTCATACATAACTGGGTTTGTACTAAAGTAGTAGTAGTCGTTGTCGTTAAACTACATTGATAAAAATGTAACATTTTAAACTCATTCATGTTGTAAAATAATCTGAACAAATACCTGAAGAGAAGATAAAGTAAATAATCCCTAAAAGAGCATTAGGCAGCTGTTGCGGATTTAATTGCTCTGATGACACAGCAAAAGAACTATGACCTGAAGATCTTTGCAGGATCTTGTTGCACTTGCAAAGCCCTGACCTGGTTCTGATGACATAATAACCTACCCTTGCTTGTTATAGGTGGGTTGTCATGACATGATAACAGAAGTAGCTGCCTACACACTGCTGCAACTGCGCATGGAATTTTCCCCCCTTCACTTCAGAGCAGAAACCCTGTTTGTGTAACAGGGATGAAGAAGTTTTGTTCGTGCCACAGCTGGGGCAAGCTGAGCTCTGCTCAAGATGGTGGCTGTCAGAGAAAGGAGACTCCTTTCTTGTTGTGTTCCATCAGATGCTGCCTGAAAGAACTAGGGCAAAGAAGCAGGGAAGAAGCAAAGTATCTATGTTGGGCCAATTATCGGCCACGCTAATGGTGGGTATTTCAGAGAATAACAAGTCCTCTGTGGTTTACTACCAGGCTGGCTTTTCTTACTCTATCACCTAAGCTACTATTGAATATTGGTACAGCAAAGCTGATGTGGCTATAAATAGTCTAGAACCACCATTTTTCTTCATGTCATTGTGGGATTTACCTAGGAGCCCACTCCAGCTAATGAAATAGGTAATTCCAGCTAATGAATCTGCTAAAATTGTGTGCCTGGTCGATCACTTGAGAAATAATGGATTTTCTGGACAAACAAGGCACAGGGGATATTTGGAGCCAGCTGCCTAAGGAAATGGTAGGAGGGGTATTATAGGAATCATCTGGAAACCATAAACTAACCTGAAGAGCAGCTCCACCAGGGTTGCTTTCTATACCTTTGGAAGAGAGATACAAAGGCTGTGCAGTTCTGTCCACTAGCAAAGAAGAGTTCAGGATACATAAATGAAAGTACTTTTACAAAGAACATCACCAAGCTATATTTTGCTGGCATTTACATAATTGCACATGGGCCTTGCTGCTTAGATTTGAAAACTGTTCCCATAACAACTGCCAAAAAAAGAGGTTTGCTTGCATTCTACCTTTGTAAAGGAATGAAAGAAGAAAAGCATAGGGACAGCTCAATTGTACATTGTGCACATTTTGCCTTTGTAGGGATACAGTCAGATTTCTCTAAGTGGTCTATGTTCCCCCTTTTTTCTGTGCTGCCTTTTGGCCAGAAAGCCCCCAGCTCACAAAAGGATATACATTCAACATTCACCCAAATATATCACCACAACATTCAAACAACACAATATCAAGTGAATTTAAATTCAAACTCCCTTAAAGCCTGAACACACCCTTCCTCATGTCCCAAATAATTTTTTAAAAAATCAATCAGCAAAAATGTCAAATGAGACCAGGAGTAGTTTTTCAAATAGTGATTATGGAGTTTTTCCAAAGGATGGTTGTACATCCTATATGAACCCCATGTGGGGTCAGTTGGCACTGATCCCATAAGCCATGTGGGCTCAGTGTCAATTCTTTCCCACAAGCCCCAATTACTTATTATTAATGCAGCTCCCTATAAGACAGAGAGGTAGAGCAGAACAGATGGAACAACAGTCTTTCCTGAAATGATGCCTCTGCAAGCTAAAGCTTCAGCTTTTGCCTATATAGTCTACAACATGCAGTGTGTGAGAGTGGGGTGGGGGGCACTGGAATAACTCACCCTTGGCGGTAACAGCAGTCTTCCCCCTGGAACAGAAACTATGCCCTAGACCCGAAGGAATGCCAAAATATTCAGATAATCAGAATTCCATATACATGAAAGAATAAATTAAAATGTTACATAAGAAGAGCTATTGGGAACTAACTGGATTATTGGAGGCATCCTACTTTTTAAAATAGCATTACTAGTGCAGCAAGATTTATTTGCTCTATGAAGTTTCTTTAGAGGTAGTTTTCCAATTTTGGCATCCTTCAGCAACTGCCAAACTGTGGCAAACTCTCGCAGCTTCTTTTTGTTATTCATTTTATAACATAATAGCTGTCTCAAACTGTAAACCTGCACAGCAATGGATGTCTGGAATATAATAGGGTCTTGGCTTTTAAAAAACCATCCAGTCTGACCACTGGTTCATGTAGATCAATACAGTCTGCATTGGCTGGCAGTGACTGTCTGGGGCTTTAGATGGGGCTTTTCCCTGTCTTACCTCATAGATTCAAGAGACTGAGCCTGAGAACTTCTGCAGGAGAAACACATGTTCTGCCCCTGAGCTATAGTCATATCCAGAAAGATTATTTCTGGAAAGTTTACTGATTTGCTGGAAGGCTACCATAAAGCAAATGAGTATCTCAAATAGAGAGTGAAAATGAGCATAAAGCTTTGCTGAAGTGCTATAGGAAAGACATAATTGCTAGAATGAAATCCAAGGGAATTTTTTCTTAGGGAAAACCTTACCTATCTCTGTGAAATGATTGTTGACAGACTAATTTTGATACATATAAGTCAGCTAAGTGAAATCTTTACTGTTGAACACAAGCACAGCACTGGATTGGGTGATAGGGGTCCATAGGTTTGATGTCACAACTGATGATTGATAGCTTTGGCAAAATGGCAGGTGAATAGAACTGATGGAAACTCACCTCTCTGTTGATAAGCTGATGCTTCATATCTATATATTTTTGTTGAAAGGTAACTTAAGTCCCCCTTTTGCTTTCAAAACAAGAATTTTGTAGTAACTGAAAAAAACAAAATTATTCTGACATAAGTTTTCTCAGATATTCTACACTTCATTAGATGTATGATGCAAAGAGTGTTGGCATATCTATGTACACATGCTAGAGTGGTAATAGGAATATAAACCATTAGCATAGAAGACATACAAACAGTGAAAATTACCTTACTTCACCAATGATAAAACATTGTTCACTGATAACACAGACATAATTGCAGTGATGGGCATATGTTGAGTGATTTTAAAATAGTTCAAACTTATTGCACTTCAATTTTCATGGTTTACACCCCCCCCCCATCTGTGCATATAACTCTGCCAATTTTAGGTTATCATTTCATACATGGTGTCTATGAAACCTTATGCCAGAATAAATTTGTTTGTCTTTAAGATGCCCCAAGACTTTCTTGTTCTTGCTGCAGCGGACTAAGACTGAGATTTCTTTTGACCTAGTTACATGTCCTAATAACTAGAAGATGGAAATCCCAGTGCAAAACATCAGTCACCTCCTTGTTTTTCCTCTTCTTCTATTTTGTTTTTCCCCAGTTACAGCCCCTGGTAAAAGTGTCTTATATTGTCCCTGAATTTTTGCTAATTTTTGATCAGAATCTGCAAATTTGCACTAAACTCTGGGGATTACTGAATCACCCATCAGGCTTTCCATGAGAGACATAGTTAAACAAAATACACAGACAATAATAAAGAAAGAATTAAATGGAAATCAGTGCAATGAACACACACACACACACACACACACAGAGAGAGAGAGAGAGAGAGAGAGAGAGAGAGAGAGAGAATCATCACTAGACTGACAAAAGTTCTGTTGTGCTGTATGTCAGTGAGAGAGAAACAGATAATGAAAGAATATCATATGTATAAACAGAAAGTATTTGATTGGTGCCACTGACTAATTCATGGCTTTTTTGGCATGATCCTGAAAATGTATATGTCAACTCAAAACAAAAATTACTTTTGTCATTTAAGCTGTGAATGGAAGAATGATAAAGGATGTATTGCTGAATGTGGAAACAGGTGGCTGTATAATGCAGAAATGCACAAAATGAATTTTAACATGGCATTAGAGCAGATCTAGACAAATGCCTTCCAGTGTAAGAAATTAGGCTTCAGTTTAAATACTAACCCTCCTGTATGCAAGTCAACAAAAATCCCTTAGCTATGGCAACACTCCATCTGGAAGGAGTAAAAGGTAAACACTACTGCATCTACTGCAACAGTATGAGGTAAACACTACTGTAACAGTATGAGGAAGGGCTGTTTAGTGGCCAGCACAGAGAAGTAATAAAATTTAAGCTGCTTTTCAGTCTCCTTCATTAACTCAGTTGTTACTCAATAGTAATATCTAGCAGATTAGCCTCAGCATGTACAAACATATCTTTTAAATGCATTAACCTCATGCAACCAAAGTTGAATACTTTTATCAACACAGTATATACATGCACACATGTACATCCTTTTGATTTATCACATTTGCTAATACTGGATGAATATAGAACTGACTTTGTTGCAAAATACTGCGGTTAGGTGACATGAGTTGGTCAGAAATATTTTCTGTCATTTTCCTTATTATGCAGCTTATTATGCTGAACCACCGATAAGGTGAGTATAAAGCCAACATGAGATAGCTGCATTACACATTCAGACTGGGAATAATGACATTACTGTGCCCCCAGCCACTTATCACTTTCAAAAAACTTATGGTGCCATAGTTTCATGTTATCTAGCATGTGGTGAGGCCATGAATTTAGCTTTCATTGCTCTTCCAGGAAGCAATGTCTCCTTGGGATTTTCTTAAAACAATGGCCTTATTCAGTCTACCCTCCAATTATAAATAAGGAGGTAGATTGGGATGCATGCATCAGACTTGTCCTGTTTGTCACAGTGTTGACAGAGAAAATCTGAAGATGAAGTGTAACTTCATTGGGCTGAAAACAGTTACAGTGCTCTGTATAATTATAGACACTGGGCCATCTGAGTTCCTGATTGTCTGGAAAGTTGAGAGTGTACAGCTCGACTTTGCCCAGGGCCCAGTCCTGATGGATATAATGCCCATTCCTCATTTTGGAAGATGCCATTTCCATCAATTCCCAAAGTAAACAAATATTGCTTGTTTGTTTATTTATTTACTTACTTTTGAAACTTGGATCTAACAGTTACTTGAAGCCACACAGCAATCTGCTGTTCTTTCAAAGACGTAAATAATAGGAGTATCTTGCTCTGAATAGGCAACTCATAGACCTCATGCGGAAACATCTAAAAGGAGTGGACAGTGTTGCGTTGAATACCCAGACTTTAAGACAGGTTATAATGTGAATCTGCCATCATTTCTTTTGTTCAATGTATTTCACAGACACAAGAATATAGATCTACTGTCTGGATATCTAGGTAAACAGATTACTTCTTTATGTTTTGCAAATAACATACTTTGATTTCTGGTGCTAAGATAAAAACATTCATAGTCAAAAGGCTTCTCTTTCCAGCAGTACATAAGTCATGTTTTGCTGCTCTGCTGCACTGTCTTGAAATAATTTAAAGAAGAGGGAAAAAGCTTCATGTTGGGATACATTGTGATGAATGACATAGAAGCAAAGTGAAAAATAAGGCTCATGATCATTATATATCACAAAATAATGTTTGTACACAACACTGACAATCACAATCCTGCTTTTGCCTTCTGGTGGGATTAGGGTATATTTTTATATCATGCTTAGAACCGTAACTGGACACTGTGCTGCACAGCTAGAAGCTTTATGGGGATGTATCCATAAAGAAGCAAATAGCATTTTGCAGGGACACCTAGATAGGAAGAAGATGGATTTGTGGTCTATGTAGCCAAAAATAATCCACATTCATCTTTACGGAGACCAGGAAAATGGTAGAGACATGTAACGGGATATTAGACATGTAAATCTGTTTATGCATGTACCATGGCAGCAGATGCCTAAATAAGACAGGAGTGCTTGACTTGTGGCTTTCCTGATGTTGTTAGATTGTAATTCCCATTAGTCCAGCTAGCACTGCCAATAGTGAGGGTCACTATCATAAATAGTGTAAATTTATGACCCACTATCACAAGGGTCATAAATAGGATACTCTGAATTAAGCCACTAAATAAGAAGGAAGGAGATCCAGTGACTGATATGAGGGAACAGGCACAGATGCTAAATGACTATTTTGCCTCTGTGTTCTCCCCAAAGCAGGATGGGGGATATCCATATAGGAGATTAGATGAGGCTGGGGATTTAGGGGCACAGATTAGAGTCACCCCCCTTGAAGTCGAGGGGCTCCTCAGGGCATTGGACATTACAAAGGCGCCAGGCCCTGACGGGTTACACGACCACCCCCTGCCTGGCCACGTTGTGTGCCCACATGGATCACCAGGAGTGGCTGGTGACCCCCGGAGCGAACAAGACGCTCCACTCTGTCCTTCACGTGCTGGATGCGTGCGCCCGGCAGGCAGCAAACCTCCCTTGTCTCAAGGCTGGGGCGGCACACCGCCGCTTCAGTGCCCCTCAGCAGGGAGTCCCCAACAACTATCACCTGCCGCTGTACCTTCTCGGTGCTGGTGGGCAGCCGTGCCCTGGTCCTCGCCTCTCCTGCAGTGGCTCCCTTGCCTCCTGATGTCCCAGGCTGGGGGTCCTGCTGGTCCCCTGAGGCCTCCTCAGCCCCAGCCTTCCCAAGTGGAGAGAACCTGTTTCCCAGCTCCAGATTGGTGCCAGGAGAAGGAGGAGGCCGTGCTGGCCTCCTCCTCCTGTGGGTGACATACCTCCATGTCTCCGCAGCTGCTCCTCCCGTGGTCTCTCCCTCAGCCCTCTGTCGAGAGGGGGGCTGCTGCGGGGGGGCCTGAAGAGCTCTCTCGGCCCTCAGGCACCTCACCTCCTCCTCTAGCAGGGTCACCATCTTGCACCGAGGGCAAGTGTATCCCTGCCTCTCCTGGGGGAGAAGGGCGAACATGTCGCAGCTCTCGCAGCGGACAGCAACACCCGTGACTCCCGCCAAGGCCATCTCCTGGTCTGCCATCTGTAACCCTTCCGAGACCTTACCTTGGTCCCCTGTCTTGTAAGTCCTGCAGTTCCTCTCACTCTCCCAGTTCTCCCAGGCAAAAACCCCACTTGCACACACACACAAGGAGAAAATAAACTTAAATTTAAATTGAAAGAAAAAAAAAGCACAAGAAAGCAAAGCAAAGTGCAAACAAAACAAAACAAAACAAAAACACACAAACAAAACAAAAAAACAAACAAACAATCAAACAAACAACCTCTGTGTCTCAGGGAAGGGAGTCCCTGGACCGCCTGGACCGCAGCTCAGGGATGCAGACGAGGGACGACGCCCGAGCTTGGCCCTCTCAGTCCCTCCAGCCAGTGGCCCTGCCCCCTGCTTCCCCCTGGCTGCTCTCGCTCTCTGGCCCACCCCTCCCTCTCTGCTGCTCCTGGACCCCTGCTCCCACCTGCCCAGCTCCTACCTTGCCTGTGCCAGTCCCCTGGCCACTCAGCGCTCTCTCCCAGCCTGTGCCTCTGGTGCTCTGCCGCTCTGCCAAGAGGCCAGAGCCAAAAGCCCAAGAGGCCAGAGCCAAAAGGCATGGTTGACTGACCAAAAGCAGAAGGTAACCATTAGCGGGGAATCATTGGGATGGCAGCCAATGACAAGCGGGGTCCCCCAGGGCTCTGTCCTGGGGCCTATCCTGTTTAATCTTTTCATTAACGACATGGAAGAAGGGATGAACAGTCTGCTGATCAAATTCGCAGACGACACTAAAACTGGAGCAGGGGCCACAACTGAGGAGCAGATAGACCAGATCCAAAAGGATCTGGACAGACTATGGAAGTGGGCCGGAGACAACAGGATGGCGTTCAATGTGGATAAGTGCAATGTCTTGCAGTTGGGGCATAGGAATCGCTGTCATAAGTACAGGTTAGGTGACAAGTGGCTGGAGAACAGCACTTGTGAAAGGGACCTTGGGGTACTGGTTGACCGCAGGCTAAACATGAGTCAGCAGTGTGATGCGGTGGTCAAGAGGGCGAATGCCACCCTTGGCTGCATAGCCAGAAGTGTGGCTTCTAGATCAAGAGAGGTATTACTACCACTCTACACGACTCTGGTGCACCCGCAACTGGAGTATTGTGTTCAGTTTTGGGCCCCTCATTACAGAAAGGATATAGCCAGGTTGGAGTCAGTGCAGCGTAGGGCCACAAGGATGGTGGCCAGTTTGCAGGGGATGCCGTATGAGGCAAGACTGAGGGAACTGGGACTCTTCAGCCTGGAGAAGAGGAGACTCAGAGGGGATATGTTGGCAACATACAGGTATGTGAGGGGGTGTCACATGGAGATGGGGAGAGGCCTGTTCTCCCCTGCAGAGGAAGGCAGGACACGCTCCAATGGAGCAAAGCTCAGGGAGCCAAGGTTCAATTTGGATGCCAGGAAGCACTTCCTGACAGTTAGGATCCCGAGGGCGTGGAATGGGCTTCCAAGGGAGATCGTTGAGGCCCCATCGGTGAGGGTGTTCAAAGACATGCTGGACATGTACATGGTGGGCATGTCGTGAGCGGAGCCGGCTGGAGCCGGGGGTCAGACTAGATGGCCCAGGAGGCCCCTTCTGACTCGCTCTGTTTCTATGTTTCTATGTATCCTTGTAGCCAAGTATATATTGGGAGAAATAACAGTACTTTCAAACTGATTATGTTTTGTAAATGCTGATTATGCATGTGGCATGCCTGACACCTGCTATCCACATGCCAACCTCTACCCTAAGCCCCAACTGGTGTTTGCTTCTATAAATGATAAAGGTTTGATCAGAAGGATTGATGGGAATTATAAAGTCCAAAAAATGCAAACCTATTCTTGCAGAGTATCTTCTCACACTGTGAAGAAGCTGTACTCTGGACTTGAGTGACAGAAAAGGACAAATAATAGTGCAATTCTGTATGTCTACACAGAAGTATGTCCTCTTGAGTTTACTTATGCCCAAGTAAGTATGCAAGAGACTGCAGACTAGGAAAACAGCATCTTTGCCAGCAAATCAGTAGAACTTCAAGGTTAAAAATAAATGATGGGTTTCAATAAACCTTTTTACTACAGCATCTTGCATGAATGCAAGATGAAAATGAACATACTCAGATCAGAGTCAAATAAAATTGACAAATATGTATTCAGTCAATGAATTTGAATTAGAATAGGTTTTTCGCCAACTATGAAAGGAATTAAAAACAGGAAGACAAAAGGAAGAAGGTGCACCAATAATTGGAAAAATGCAAGAAGCAAGGCTGATAAAGTCTACTTATTATGCTCCCTCCTGAGGGGTATTCCTAGCATCTCTTGCAAACAAAATATTATTTATAACACAGCATCTACTAAAGACCTCTTGTATCTTAGGCACATGAGAGAAGAACTGAAACTTGCATCAGGATTGTTCAGATAGGAGGTAAGTTAGTGGTCCAGTTTAGTGTTTGCATGAAACATGCAAGGCTAGTATATTTGAATATATATATTTGAATGTGTATTGGATTTTGATAAGTAATTACCTGCCTGCTTAGCTTATTTTCATTCGGAGAATTTATTCAGCAGTTAGCCAGAAGCTGCTTTTCTTCCTTCCAATAAAGCACATGTGGAAGAGCATGTGGCAGGCATGTTTGGAGACAGAGGAGCTGCATAATAGCTAGGTCTTCTTTCTTGTGTATAAGGTTTTTCATAACTGATTACAGGAATATAGACACATATAATCTTATGGTGAGGAGGCCTAAGAGTATACTTGAGGGGGTATACATGGGATTATGTATTTAAAAATTTCTGCATTGTATATAATAGCTTATGTAAGCATTAAACTAACTAACAGGACAATCTTGAGGCCACCAGAAAAAAAAAATCCAGTTGGCCATAGGTTGATTTTCATTTCTGGAGACCCAACAATGAGGTTGGGAAAGAACTCTGAATTGTAGTTGGGTTTTCATGCTTGGAAGACTCCCCCCATCCATCCTCTGCAGCTGGCACAGAAAGAACCATGCTGACTGCACCTCTGAGGTTCCTGAAGTGACCTCAGAGATGGGGTTAGGATGCATTTCAGGGCTTTAGGGGGAAGGAAACAGGTGCAACCATAAAAAATTCCTGTCTGTGCTTCAGCATCCTTCTTTCCTCACACTCTGAAGCTAAAACTGGCTAAGTGTTTTGTAAGGATAAAGAAGCAGGAAGTCTACCTCTGCACTACAAAGCATGTCTGTAACCTTCAGAGTACAGAGGGTTACAGGCATCCAGATTGGACTGAGTACTAATGGCACAATCCTATGCATGCTCAACCAGAAAATGACTTTAAAGTTCCCAGCATTCCCCAGCCAATCATGCATATGATTGCACCCTATGTTATTAAATAATACACTGAACTTGCTTCAGGAATATTTATCATCAAATCTCAAATTTGGTTTGTGATATTTTAGCTGAAATACCTAGTCTTGAGATAAGTGCAAATCAAACTAGCTTTAGAATAGTATTATTACTTTTATTTCATATTATGTGTTATTATATTTATTTTATCCCTTTACATTTTGATTTGTTAACTGCCCAGTGAGATTTGGCTGACAATACAGACATGTAACAATTAAATAATTATTTTTAAAACAATTCTAAATGCCAGAATAATGTAATTCCCTGGGAACAACACACCTGCCATTTCATTTTGAAGGTGTTTGTTAATATACCTCTATATTTGATTGATGTATGAACTACATCAATCTAAATGTGTGTACTTTGACTAGTATAACCTTGGCTTGAACAACCCAAAACTCCATCCAGGAAATTGCCATGGAGTTGGCATATTGTGCCAGGTTCCTGACTTGCAGGGAATCATTATGTTATGCAAATCCAGGAAGCAGGATTCCTTTAAGGAGTAGACAACCTTTAAGTAACCTATCACTTGTTTTAGGGTCCTTTGAAGATTGTCTAATCCCTAAGCATGCCACCTGGGTTGGCAATCCATTGAAAAATGGCACCTACAGGAATTCAGCAAGATACGTGAAACAGGTCATTATCAGCTACTTGCAAGGAATAAAAAAGGCAGCTCAACTAATTGCGTATTTGAACAGTCTGAGCTCATTCCATTTGAAAATGACATAATTTGTCCCCATGGTGTAATATTTTCTTGTTTTCTTCACCACTCTTTTACCATCAACTAAACAAACCATTTGTAACCTGTTGCTTCTGAGAACACTGGCAGGGTGCTACAGTAATTTATGATTTCAGCTGTGTTTTCCTTTTCATGAAGATGAAGAGCTCTGTTGTTACACAGTATGGCAGTTTCCCCCTAGAATGTTTTTGTCAGTTTTACTTCAGGTGATCAGTCTTAACAGATCTTTAAAACTTACAGGTGAGATGTAACACCAGGGAGTTACAAGCACTCTCATAACTCAAATTGTGGCCTATCAGTGGATTTGTAATTGTGGCATCAATATTTTGTATGGTGATGGCCTCATTCAAAAACTAACTTGACTCAGCAGTAAACATGACAGTAGACAAGTCTTCAGAGCTGAAAGTTATCAGAAGGATTCTAATTTTTTCCCATTTTTGTAGTGATCTTGCAGAAAGTAGCATGTAACATCTAGTCTTCCACATTGCCAAAGAAGGCAGTGCTCAATTCCCTTTCAGCAGACCTAAATGAAGGAAGAACAAATCCTGCAGTGCTTTGTACATCTACACCCTGAGTGCACAGCCTTCAGGTAGCAAATGACCCATAAGCAACCCATACATGACACCCCCTCCCCACAATGGTGCTGTGGCAGCTGCAGTACTCATCGCTCATCTGCTGCCAGGATCACTGCTTTACTGCCCCAGATGGGTGTGATAAAGCAGCAACTATGACTGGAGGTGCTGAGAAAGCTCCCCCACCAGTACCTCCAGAGTTGTGTAGAGACTGGCTGAGTGTGCATGCAATGCATATGTGTGGTCCTTGCCTTGCAGCTGACAAAATAGGGCTTTGGGGGTCAAGGGGATCCACATGGTGAAGTATGTTAGACTGTTTCCAGTCTCTCTGCCTGCCACACCTTTTCACCTTCCGAGTAAGAAGCTTCTAACTATAATCTTTATTATGTTAAAGCTGGACAACTAGTATTGCAGAGATCATTAACACAAGGTAATTTATTCTTGTTATATTTATATATTTGTATTTTTTATAGTTTGACTTTGAGATGAGCCAGTTTTTAAATAGTGTATCATTTTTAATTGTGATTGTATTTATTTATTGTTGTTAGCTGCCCCGAGGCTTTTTTGCGAGGGGGCGGCATACAAATATGTAAAATAAAATAAATAAATAAATAAATAAAGGTATCAGTGAAGTCAGGAAGACAGCTAACTGGGGAAATGCAAGGAAGCTGATTCCAAAGGAAATCATAGAAACATAGAAACAGAGCAAGTCAGAAAGGGCCTCCCGGTCCATCTAGTCTGACCTCCGGCACCAGCCGGCTCCTCTCATGACATGCCCACCATGTGCATGTCCAGCCTATCTTTGAACATCCACACCTATGGGGCCTCAACGACTTCTCGTGGAAGCCCATTCCACACCCTCGGGGTCCTAACTGTCAGGAAGTGCTTCCTGGCATCCAAATGAAACTTTGGTTCCCTGAGCTTTGTTCCATTGGGGCGTGTCCTGCCTTCCTTTGCAGCGGGGAACAGGTCTCTACCCATCTCCATGTGACATCCCCTCACATACCTGTATGTCGCCAACATATCCCCTCTGAGTCTCCTCTTCTCCAGGCTGAAGAGACCCAGTTCCTTCAGTCTCGCCTCATACGGCATCCCCTGCAAACCGGCCACCAACCTTGTGGCCCTACACTACACTGACTCTAAATCCTCCTCCTCAATTCCCAGCCAAGCCTGAGGGTGGTTCCTGCTGCTTCTGGGCCAGTTGGTCTGCTTGTCTGATCAGAAGTTGGACTCCAGGAAACTATTTCTCGGAGAACCAGCTGTGGTCTGGTTCTCACCACTCTCTTGGCTTATGTAGAGGCGTGTTAAGCCTTGGCTTTTCAGCTGAGAATTTTGATGCCCCCTCTTCTTCAATTTCATTTTCAGACTCTGAGTAGTCCAGACCTTGGAATGTTGCATTTTAGGAGAAGTGGGCATAGTCCCTATTAGATGAGAGTCAGTAACTACCCCAAAATCTCCCAGTGAGGTTCATGCCCGATTGGGAAATAGAATGCAGATCTCGCAAATGCCATAGTTAAACCTGGCCCACAGCTTTCATAGTAAAACAGGCCCAAATTGGTGCCATTACAGGCAGGCTTATCTTTATCTTTGTCTAGGCCAGAGGTAGACAAGCTGATGCCATCTAAATGATTTTGACTACAATGCCCATAAGCACCAGTCAGCAAAACTGATAGTGAGGAAGCTGACATAATTTTTAAAAATCTACAGGACATCAGTAGATTTGCTGCTGAAGGTTAGTCCATTTTATAAAGACTTTGCTGCTGCGAATTTAAGGCTTTGTCCAATGCAATGGAATTCATTGAGATGAATCTTAAAATATTAAGCAATGTTGATCTTATAGTACAATATGACAGAACATTAGCATAGTCAAAAAGCTAAAAAAAGAAAAAGAAAAACTAAAACAGGGATAATGAGTAACTGGGTATTCAGCCTCATCTAGTATGATGGGGTGACAATCTTAGGCTGAGTGCACTTTATGTGTAAAAACTGATTTTCCTATGATATTCTTGTATTCTGTCAGTTGTATAATTTCACAGTATTTCAGCTGCTCATGTCTTACCTTTTTTTCTTTCTGAACATTAAAAAATACCCAGGGCATAAAATATCCCAATAATATACTGATTTTACCATGATATTTTTAATGCCCCAATACAAGCAGTATACCCCAAATAAAACCATTTTTTATCAAAACAAAAAGCAAAAAAACAAAAAACAAAAACCCACACCCTCATCTAGGGATGCAGGCTTAAAAGTACTGTGCATCCTCATACGGAGCAAAGCTCAGGGAGCCAAGGTTCCATTTGGATGCCAGGAAGCACTTCCTGACAGTCAGGACCCCGAGGGTGTGGAATGGGCTTCCACAAGAGGTCGTTGAGGCCCCATCGGTGAGGGTGTTCAAAGACAGGCTGGACATGCACATGGTGGGCATGTCGTGAGCGGAGCCGGCTCGTGCCGGAAGTCAGACTAGATGGCCCGGGAGACCCCTTCTGACTCGCTCTGTTTCTATGTTTCTATGTTGACACAAGCCATGAGATATAATTGGGAAATGTTTATCTCACCTGGAACAGATTTGTTATAGGCATACAAAAATATTCCTTAACAAAACATGATAATTATTAGTAATAAATGTTTTTCTGAAGACTTATCATGGCAGTTTGATCTTTTTCTAATATATTGAGTGCATACTGTACCTCATAGAATCATAGCATCATAGGATTAAGCAATCAGAAAGCCATTGGTCCAGCCTCCTGCTGTTGCAGGACACTAAGTTACCATATTTTTTGCTCTATAAGACTCACTTTTTTCCCTCTCAAAAGTAAGGGGAAATGTCTGTGCGTCTTATAAAGCAAATATGTATTTGCAGTAAGTCTGTCAGATGTGCAGCCCATGAGGAAGTGATGGGGAATGTGCCTGTGATTATGTGCCCATTTGATTCAGAATATTTTTTTTCTTGTTTTCCTCCTCTAAAAACTAGGTGCGTCTTATGGTCAGGTGCGTCTTATAGAGCGAAAAATACAGTACCCCATCCCACCCAGATGACTGTCCAGATGTTTTTTTAATGTCTCTAGTGAAGGAGAGCCCACAACTTCCCCAGGTAATAAGTTCCAGCAGTTCCACCTCTGTTGATATAACAACTGTATACTTGATTGTTGGGGCTTTTCAATATCCCAGAGTAATTGGGAAAAAGCTTTGGCTAGTAAAACATCCCACAAACATATGTGCATATAATGTTATAGCCACTATATGAGGTTAAAACGGAAGACAGTTTTGCAAAGAGTGAGAAAAAAAAGAATAAGATAAATTCAATGACTTTGTGCAATTAACTATGTAGCTGATATGCTGACAACAGCCTTGTTCTGAATACTTATTAGTCAGATTGAATTGTTTTTATTTAAATAATTATATAATTCAATTACTTAGGTCAGTGCCTTTCAATTAGTGGTATTCACATAGCATGATCTACAATAAAGTTCCAGTTAAAAGGCACTGCTTTCAAGCTATCCATTAGACAAAGAGAGTCCATTTCCTCCCTATGCCCTGAGCTGCTAGGATACCAGAGTAGTAAGAGTAAATGGTAATCATAGCATATGCTCTTCTAGCAGTGGCATGTCATTAGCACAGTGCAATTCATCACAAATGTATGTGATCATAGTGATGCCTACACTAACCTCAACACAATTTTGCCTGTGCATCAAGTCTTATATCTGTTCTTTAATACTCTAAAAGGATGCATTTCAGACAATCTATTGGGAAGCAGTAAGTAAGCTTTGCTTAATGTTTAATTATTAAACTGCTCATTCTTTATTCCTAACACATTCAGCATGGCAGTCAGTTCCACCATGTACACACCCTCCTCTTACTAATCAGAAAAGTGCCAGTATTTAATCCCCGTACAAGGCAGATGTGTCATGAGTAGTTATTACATCATTAAATGAACTAATATAAGGTTATAATGTGATTTAAAAAATAATATTGAAGTTATCTCTTCTTTCTGTCATTGAGATGATAAATTCTCTTTAAGAAAACATGGCTCTTGAAGTTTGATCTCTTTTTCCTTTATGTTGTCTAAAACTTATATATTTAAATATATAAAGACAACAATGCATCCGTGAGTAATTAGATTTGACAGACGCCTGTGTACAAATGGAACAGAAGTGAAGAAACTCTCCATATAGGAGCTTCCTACCAAAAAAAGGAACAAACCAGAAATGTGTGCAGCATTGCTTAGGCTGCAATGCTATTTTCTGGGGAAGGGCAGTCTCGGTATATTGCAGGGCTCTCTCCCTGCCTTGCAAATACCTTGTTGCCATATCAGGGTTTGTGCTCAGAAGGCAGCAGTAGCATTAGGGAGGATGCTGGGTGTAGCTCCAATTGAATCCATTTCCTGTAACAAATAAGAGGGAATATGAAGAAAAACTGGAGGTCACCCAGATGATAAGGAAAGAAATCAAAGGAAAACTACACCCTCTCTATACATCATCCAATCTTCCCCTGTTGCTTGCCTTTCCAAATAGGAAAGGGAAATTAAGCCTTGGGATACTGCCAAATTGCCTTGCAACACCTTTATACCTTATCCTTTCTGTCAGGGCAGGAACTCACCCCCATCTTTCTGGTCAGGCTGGTTCTTCCCCGGGGCTTCAGCAGCTTCAGTGGGGGAGTTTCATGGATTAGAATAGCAGCAGCCAGCATTGTCCTATTGTCTCCTATAGAAATAATAATGCGTAAATCAGTTGTGAGTTAATTGCTTATGATGGAGGTGCTAATGTTAACAATTGTTTGGGCAGATTTATTATCAGCAAAATTTTAACATCTGCTAAACAGTTTATATTTTAAATGGTTTTTCTTAACTCTGAACACTAATTTATAGAGAATTTAACTACCCTGTTTTGACATATCTGTCTAGCAATGGAGGCACTGATGCCACTTATTAGCACATTTTTTCATTAATTTCACTGAGCATCTAATCTGCAAGTGCTAAGGAATGCATTTGGAATAATTCTCACTGTCATAATTATATGGGAAGATACTTTGCATGTATGCTATGTGGACTGAGCCACCTAATCATGTGCTGGTGGCTGTACTGGCCTTCGTCATTCTTTCACATGGATGATGAAAGTTGTCCAGCATGCATGGTGAGGAGATAGAAACTGAATTGACCTTTACAAGGACATTTCTTATGGACTGATTGAGGAACATGATAAGCTAATGTGTCTTTTTATCTCAAGTAGATGTAAATCAATTTCTTTTGATTTAGATGACATAGTGTAAGGAAACACAGAATATTTTTAAAGCCAATACTAATACATAGCAGAAAATGTTATATACAGCTATCCACATTTGGGATTTTGAGACAACCAAAATCTATTTATTTATTGGTCTGCCGCCCCATTAGCCATATGTTCTCTGGGTGGTTCATAATGTAATAAATAACATTTAACCTCAGTTAAAAGCAAATACGATTTATTAAAATAATCATGGTGTAAAATCAGTCAAGAAGTAACAATCAGATCAAATCAAAATAAACAATTAATACATATTAAAATAGCCAAGCAGAGTAAAAAATGTACATACTAGAAGTTTGTCTGGCATTAAAAATCAGAAGTGGCAACAGCAACAATATAACCCATTAAAACCATAAAAACAATTAAACCGAACAAACTAAAAGAAAAACAAAACAAACAGAACAGCTCACCCACTGAAATAATCACAAAAATAATCATTAAAAGGATATAAAGCTGGTGCCAGCTGTGTCTTTGATGGAAGTGCATTCCGCAAGTGGGCTCTCTAATGGAGAAGACCCTCCTTCTCACCACCTCCTCCTTTGCTTCATGGGGGTCAGTGATACAGAGAAGAACCTCTGATGGCAACCTCAACAATCTGGTTGGTTTGTATGGAGATAGGTGTTCCATCTCTATTCTCTGTATTTCACTATGCAAGTGTATGGCCTATGATTAGCTGCCCTGAAGACAGCAGCAATATTAAAAAATCTATTAAAGATATAATAGAGATTTTAAATTATTTGAGTCCTGCATTTTATCAGCAAAGAAAAAATGTAGTTTTGTAGGAAATCTTGCTTTCCCCTTACAAATCATTTTTCAGTGTTTATACAGAACATTCTAGCAGTGATTTATCATTTTCAGAGGCAGTATTTGCTGAAATTTAGATTAATGTAGGTTTGTAAGGGTGAAAAGTTGTACTGTTATTTCTACTGATCTATCATTGTCTATTCCCAGGTATTAGATTAAGGACTGCATTACACATTAGGAGCTCTGCACATCACACATTCACATTCATGCTCTTCACCAGCCTTGTCACTGCCTGCTTCCTAGAATTGGGAAAGGCTTGAATTGCTCATCATCCAATTCTAGGCTAAATATATTTCAATAAAATATTAGATCCTCTCTAAGATGCACACCTTAACGTGGTTCGGGGAGTTTGAGAGTGTCAGAAAAGCCAAAAGCAATGCTGTGAGGAAGTCAGACTCTCTCACCAGTCTGTCTCCTAGCAGGATCCCCCAAAGCAGAATGGTCAAAGATTAGACAAAGATGCTTGCACTTTCTTAAGTCATAATAGTCACATCGGCAGAAGAGAATGGATGGGGGCAGAGGAACATCTAAAACAATATCAAAAATCAGTATAAAACTGAAAAAGATCACTGACAGAAGCACAGTGCCAAAATACAACTTAAATAATATTCCTGAGCAATTTAAAACCCACATAAAGAAGACATTTGCATTATTGAACTTAACTGACTATGAACCAAAAGAGCTGTGGATTGAAAACTGAGACATTATTAGGGAAAGATGCAATAAAAACCCCAAACCAACAACAACAAATGGGGGCAAAAGCCTAGATGGATGATATGGGACTGCATGTGCATGTTTTGCCTGGTTTGTGTATGTCTCTGCATCACCAGATTGTCTTCTGTGAAATAGATAATCTGTTGAGCTTTGCAGGGGGAAAGACATTATTTGGCATTTGTATTCAGACCTCACCTTTGCCCTTTACTCAGATTTTTGGAAAAGCTACGTGTTTCTGAGTCTCATCAGTTTGTATTCTAAGAAATGGGTGTTGAAACAGGAAACTGGTTTTCAAAGGAGTGGATTTCTTTTAGACCTCACCTCTGCCTTGTACTTAAGTTCTTGGACAAACAAATGTCCCTTTGCTTTCACATTCTGGGAAATTAGTGTTAGTGTTTTGTTCTTGGCCTTACTAATCATGACAGTCATTTTATCAAAGGGGAAATTTCTTCCCTATGGGAACTATTTTATAAGGGTACCACAACAGACTTAAAAATTCAAATAGACTTGTTTATTTACTTGTCCTTTCTACCAAGAAAATGGCACCCAAGATGGCAACCATGTCCCAAAAGGTTGAGGACTCTGGTGTATATGTACTGGCAGTGGCTCTTCAGGATTTTAGACAGAGGTAATTTGAAGTCCAACCTGGAAATGCCACATGTTGAATCTGGGACCTTCTGCCCACAAAGCATTCATATAACAATGGCACCATAAGCATTTCCTCAAAGTTGGATTAGTCTTTAGTCTACTGTTTCTCATACTGGGGCTAGAGGCTGCATTGGTAGTTTGTGATCCCAGCTCTTCATGCAGTGAGCTACCTAGATGAGCTCATACAACCTTTTGCAAAATGCAAAGAATCAGGCAAACCTGCATGAGGGGTTCATAGTACTGACTCATCAAATATTCAGTAAGTGAAGAGTGGGAAAGAGAGTAAATGCCAGAAAGAAGGAATAGTAATGTAAGGCAGAGCATTTCCAGAAATGCTGTGGTGCAACATGGCTGACATATCAGTTTCCATCTTCTAACTGATAAGGATGGGGGAAGTGGGAAGTGAAGTCCATTGGACAAAAATTCTTCTGATGGGGATGGGATTCAAGATGGCGTTGGAGCAAGACGGACGTGATTAATATGGGCTCCTATTATCACGCCGGTAATGCTCGATATTAAGTCGTGGGAGACTTAACTGAGCCCTGTCGGGGCGAAGATAGATTGCCTGGCATTATCTCTCCTGGTTGATGTAGGACAGCAATCCTATATCTTACTGGAAGAGGTTCAGGCATTTCTCAATCGGGCTACACAGGGGGTTTTCTAGCCCCTGCCAGTTCTCGGCATCAGATGGACTAATTAGCTTACTTTAGCCAGATATGCATCAGACGGCTAGTAAGCATTCTTATTTCCTATTTCTTTTCGCAATATTATCCATGGGAAAGCTGCTGTCTATAATTTGATACAAAGAAGATTGGGAAAGCCTGTTTGAAGCCCTCTTACACGGCGAATGACATAAGAGAGAGGTGAAGTCTTTTATCTGGGAAGCTGAGGAAAAAGATTTTTCTTCTAATCTCTCTATGGGCAAAGGCAAAGATTAATGACTATGAGATAATTAGAGGATAGCGAAGCTAGAAGTTAAAGCGAATACTTGGATATCTACTTGGACTTCTGCCAAGGCTAAGTGGATTCTTACCAGGGAAGTTTGTATTATTTTTATTATCAATATGTGGTGTTTTCTTGCTACTGTGATGTTTTGCTGGTGAACACTCTTGTTTTCTTTATCTACCCCTTTTTTTTTGCAATATTGTTTGTGAAAAGACTATATTCTGTTGTTAATTGGCATATAGAAGAAGAAAAAGCCCCTAACTTGCTGGTGGCCATTTTTCCCCCCTTGTTACGCTTCTTCTTTCTTCTCCTTGGCTAGCTTCCATTTTTCTTGGCTTGCTGCCAAAGGAAGGTCTATTTTTTATATTATTTTTAAATAGAGTTTTGCTGCCACCTGGTGGTGATTGAAATTATTGCAAGTTACTCTTCCCCCCACCACTCTTTTTTTCTTTTGTTGTTGTTTTTCCCCTCTCTTCTCTTTCTCTTTTTTAATATCTTATTCAACTTATATCTTTCTCCCCAACTTTTTGTTGTTGATATACTGAAATCTCTTTGGTGAACAACCTTCATCATGAGGAAAACTCAGCCATCCTCAGCGCCCTCCTCTGTGGGACAAAGTCCAATACATCCCTCCAAGACAGAAGATGTTGCAAAAACTTTAATGGCGATACAGGCAACTCTGACAACTTTGCAAGCATCACAAGAGGCAATGACAATACGGCTGGAAAGTCTATCAAATAAACAGCAGGAGCGAATTGATACATTGGAAAACTTGTTTGAAGAAATGACAATGCAACTATCGGAAGTACGACTTAAAGCGGAACGGAATACAAAAAAAAAAAAAATGCAACAAGTATCTGAAAAATTGGAGATAGTAGACAAATCAACATGGGACTCAATGGCCGTGCTAGAGATGGAAAAGGCATTGTATTATCTAAGATTCCAGAACATAACAGAAAAAAAAGATGAAAACTTGTGAGAGATCATAACTACTATCTTGGCGGAGGTTTTGGAAATAGATGATGGAACCATGGCTTTGGGAATTGATCTCGTTTATAGGGTCAATTCCTCTTATACCAGAAAAAATAAACTACCGGGAGAAGTTCATGTCAAGTTTGCTTTAAGATCTATAAGAGATAACGTCTTGAAGGCAGTATGGGAGAAACCATTAAAGAGAGACGATCATCAGGAGGTGACGGTCCTGAAACAAATTCCATGGAGGATCAGAGAGGGAAGAAAGAAATATCGATTCCTTACTACAAGATTGATTAAGAAAAAGATCATCTTTAAATGGCTAACACCAGAAGGAATATTTCTTACATGGAATTCTGTAAGATGTAAATTGGATTCAATTCTTAAAGCACAAGAGTTTTATGAAAAATTTAGAGCTGAGTTGGAAGAGGAGGACCCTGTCGTATCTGAGGAAGGAGAAAAAGATGCTGAAGCGATGGAATTAATAGTGTACCAATCTGAACAAGGAGAATTGCTGAGGGTTGATTCACAACAAGAAGTACAGACTTTGGATCCAAAGGAGAAGAGAAAAGGTAGAATTGTAAAGGCAAAGAATAAGTAAATAACCTTATTAAACATGGCTAGCAAAAAGGAAGGAAAAATTGAACTTCTCTCTCTAAATGTTAATGGACTAAATGGACCGTCTAAGAGAAGAAGGATTTTTGCTCAGCTTCAAAAACAAAACCTAGAGATAATCTGTCTACAAGAAACGCATATTAAGAAACAACATGATAAATTTCTGGAATGTTCAAAACTGGGGAAAGTGTTTGTGTCTTCTGCATCACAAAAGAAAAGAGGTTTAGCACTGTATGTTAAAGAAAAACTGGACCCTAAGTATATTCTTGCTGATGAGGATGGTAGGATCTTGATGGTTGAAATCACAATCAAACTTAAAAAGGTGCTCTTAGTGGCAATATATGCACTGAATGATCATCAGGAAACTTTTTATCAAAAGCTACATAGATTACTCTTGCAAGTGGACTATCAGACTATGTGTCTAATGGGCAATTTTAATGCAATTGTGAACAAGGAAATCGACTACAAGGCTGAAAATAAGGGGAAAAAGGGTAGAAAGAGTCTTCCAAAATCTTGTTCCAATTTGATTGAGGAATTCAGTTTGATAGATACCTGGAGACATAAAAACCCATCTTCGGCCAATTATTCTTTCTACTCAAGCAGACATAGGTCATGGTCTAGAATTGATATGGTTTGGGTAATGCCAGACCTAATCCCAGATCTGATAGAAGCTGAAATGGAGACAAATGTCTGGGCTGACCATAATCCTGTATTTATATCACTGAAAGGAGTTGCAAGGATGCCCAGATGGAGTCTAGATAAAGCGTTATTGAAAGATAAAAAGTTTCTAGAAAAGATAAGCAAAGAGATGCAAATATTCTTTCAAATAAACAAAGCTGAAGAAACTTCTTTACAGAATGTCTGGGATACAGCTAAAGCCCATGTCAGGGGATTGATAATAACCTATTCAGCAGGAATAAATAAAAAGAAAAGGCAAGAGTGAGCAACATTAATGGAAGAATTGAGGAAACAGGAACAAGAATTGCAGGCGGATCCAACAAAGAGTAATCTTAGGGTTCAAATGAACACTTTGAAGCACAAATTAAATCTCTTGGATATGAGCGAGCTCACCAAGCAAATGAAATTGACTAAACAGAACTTTTTTGAAAATGCTAATAAGCCGGGGAGATGGTTAGCATATAAAGTTAAAAAGGAAAGAGAGAAGGGAGTGATTTCAAAACTGAGAGATGGAGAAGGACGACTGCAGGTACAAAATACACAAATTAAGAAAATAGCTGAAGACTTTTTTGCAAGATTATACCAGAAGGAGGAGTTTTTGATTGGGAAGGTGAAAGAATATATACAAAAGAGAGATTTGCCAAAACTACCAGAAAAGTTTCAAAAAATACTGAACCAGGAAGTAACAACTATGGAAATAACAGAGGCAATTACACGACAGAAGAACGATAAAACCCCTGGTCCGGATGGTTTACCAGCGGAATTTTACAAATTGTTTGAAGGAGTTTTTGCTACATTTTTTTAAAGACATATGTAATGAAGCACTGTTAAATGCCAAAATACCAGACACTTGGATGGAGGCAAATATAACACTAATACCTAAAGAAGACATGGATTTAACTGAGATTCAAAACTATAGACCTATATCACTATTAAATGTGGATTATAAAATTTTTGCCTCAATATTGGCAGAAAGGTTGAAGAAGTTTTTAAGAGACTTTATACATCCAGACCAAAATGGTTTCCTGCCTAAAAGACAAATGAAGAGTAATCTGAGGTCTATCTTGGATATTTTAGAATACTATGAGATATATACGGAAAAATCAATGGCTTTATTGTTTTTGGATGCTCAGAAAGCTTTTGATAATGTCAATTGGCAATTCATGATGTATCAGATGGAGCAAATGGAGTTCGGGGAAAAATTTATAAATGCGATATCAAGCATCTATCAAAGACAGTCGGCCAGGATCTTAATTAATGGAGAATGTACAAGGGCTATAGAGATACAAAAGGGTACAAGGCAGGGATGCCCATTGTCACCCCTATTGTTTATTTTGACTTTAGAGGTCTTGAATAGAAATATTTGGGATGACGAAGACATCAAAGGCACTAAAATTAGGGATCAAAAATATAAATTGCAAGCATTTACAGATGATTTGGTTTTCATAATAGAGGAACCATTTGTAACTATCCCTAAACTTTTACAAAGGATCGAAGAATATGGTGAGGTCATGGGGATGAAAATAAATAAAGAAAAGACGCAGCTTTTAGTTAAAAATCTTACACAAAAGCAGAAAAAAGAACTCCAAGAGCAAGTGGACTTACAGATTGTTAAAAGGGTAAAATACCTGGGAATTTATCTTACAGCTAAATGTACAACTTTGAAAGAAGATAATTATGATAAATTACTGAAAGATATTAAAAGTGATTTGGAGAGATGGGCCAATTTACAATTGTCTTTGATGGGAAGAATAGCACTGGAACATTTTACCAAAATTTTTGTTTTTATTCCAAATGATCCCAGTAAAAATTGATAAAAACTTTTTTGAGGATTTAAACCTTCAAATTTCGAGATTTATTTGGAAAAAAAAGAAAGCAAGGATTAAACTAAAAATGCTTCAAGAAACCAAAAAGAATGGGGGTTTTGGTTTACCTGACTGGATGTTGTATTATCAAGTGCCTATTGGTACTTGGCTAAAAGAATGGATAAACTTGCGAAATAAGAGAATTTTGTACCTTGAGGGTCATGATTTACAAATGGGTTGGCATGCTTATATATGGTATGAGAAGGTTAAGTCACAGGGGACTTTTCTAAGTCACTTTATTAGAAGATCACTAATGTCAGTATGGGAAAAGCTAAAGCTAAAATTGTATAATAAGTTACCAAGATGGCTTTCACCTATGAAAGCCTTTGTCTATCCAAATTATTAAATTTTGAAGGGATTATAAGATGTAATGATATTTTGGATAAGGATGGAGGCCTAAAACTGGAGCAAGAAATACAAGAACCGGAACTTAATATATCGTGGTGGTATATGGTGCAGATGCAATCAAGATATGCCAAAGACTGCAAAATATGGGGGTTTTATAAAGATTTAACAGCCTTTGATCAAGTGATGTTAAAAGCAGATGAGAAAATGATTAAAAGAATCTATGAGTTTTTGCTTGACAGAAAAATGGAAAGGGAACAGGTTAAGGACACTATGATAACATGGGCACAAAACTTTGGATATAATATTGAATTACAAAAGTGGCAAAAGCTGTGGGAGAGAAATATTAAGGTAACTTTAGCAACCTCATATAAAGAAAATTTATATAAAATGTTTTATAGATGGTATTTGTCGCCAAATCGATTAGCTAAGATGTTTCCAAATATGTCTAACAGATGCTGGAAATGTAAACATGGTGTGGGTACATTTTGTCGTATGTGGTAGACCTGTGAATATGTGAAAAAGTATTGGATTAAAATACATAAATGGCTTGAGGAAATGCTACAAAAATCTTTAGCCTTTAAACCTGAAATTTTTTTGTTAGGCATTGTACCGGAAAATATTAGTAAACAAGAAATGTATTTGATACTACATTTAATCACAGAGGCGAGGATCACGCTTGCTCAATACTGGAAGAGTGAGGAACGACCCACTGAGGAACTGATTTTGAAAAAGATTCTGGATTGTGCAGAAATGGATAGACTGACTCTATCACTGAAGGAGAAGGAAGACGCTGACTTTTACCAAACCTGGAACTTTTTTTATGACTGGCTAGAGAAACGGGACTTGGCGTAGATTTAAAGATGTCTCTAAACTTTTATAAATTGATTTGATTATGATCATAGAATGCTAAAAGATATGTTATAGGGGCTGACCCAGCTTGTCAGATGTATTTGATGATTGATGTTTTTAATTTGTAGTTTAAAATTTTAATAAAATCTTATTAAAAAAAATTCTTCTGATGGGGTAAGCATGGTTCTAGGTCTCAAGAAGTCATCAACTTCAATATATTAATTACCAATTAAAATTTTAAAAAATGGTTGAAGTGGTTCGTAGGAAATGATGCTGTGGTGGCACCTTGGATGGTTGTGGAAATAACTGGCTAACTGTGGTTTTCTGGGCACATGTGAAGATTGTATTTTCCTAAGCATTTTTAGCCCTTCCTTCTTGCTTGCTTGTTTTTAATGAATTTGTTGTTGTTGTTGTTGGTGGTGGTGGTGGTCTAAATCTTTGCATTGCTGCTGCCTGTTATCTCCTTATTCTTTGATTTTATTATTTTAAACTTATGTTTTAATAAGCTATAGTATTTTGCAGTTTTAAGGGGGTTTTTTGTGACACACCCAGTGAGCTTTGGGTCATGGTGAACACAGAAATAAAATGCGTGACTTACTCCATTATCCACTTCTCTGTTACACAGTGCATTTGAAAATGGCAACAAGAAACGTTGCTGAAATTTACAACCATCATATGTAGCCCCCTTCAGAGCATGCTTCTCCATGACATACCTTAATTGCTACCATTGTTTTAAGAATACATCCTGTGGAATGCAACAGAATGGCTACTGTAAATTGGATTGTACAAATGGACCCACCTATTCCTTTATACTGCCTACAAGTGTGGGTAGAAGACTTCCGAAAAACCTACAAGCAAGACATAAAGGCAACAGTGATTTTCCATTATTTATTCCCAGCCAATGGTATTCAGAGAAACACTGTTTCTCAGAATGGAAGTTCCATTTTGCTAATCCCTTTAGTTATGGTCTACTCATGGAATGGATCCTTCTCCGACGTACTTTCACTTCAACATAAATGGAATAACAACATTATATATTTCAACTAAAGCCACATAATACTTCATATGTTGAAATTTATTTTGTAGGACTTTTCCAAAATCCTTATGAATTCACCCAAGGAGAGCTAATGCTCAACATCTACCTCTTCCATCAACAATTCAATTTCAGAGCTATATATTCCATTGAAAAACTACATCATTCTTTCTGGTAAGTAACCCTAGCTAGAGGGAGTGAGATTAGTTTTATTTTATTTTAACAATTAGAATATTGTTCAACATTCTTTCCCTGTGGAAGAAGTATGAAAAAGAATGATTATTATTTCTAGTAGATACAATACAAGAAAGACTGGGATCGACATTTGGCTAGTAGTACTCTTACAAGCTGAGTAATGGGGAGTGGGAGCTTGTTGCTGTCACACCAAGCCTCAGAGAAGCTCAGAGAGGAATGAAACATCTAACTGCATTCTGAGCCTCTCTGGGACTCAGTATTAGATCAAGGAGAATCCCTTTCCATTTCAATTAATTTTATGCCGATCAGTGATTCATGGAGGTTTGGAGCTAGCAAAGCCATTTTATTGCTTCTTATTCTTCTCAAAGGCTTAGCACAATGTCAAGAAACATCCTTTCTTCTGTGTTCCAGGAGAAGGGGTAAGCTTTCCCCAGATTAAAAATAATTATCTTGACTTTATCAAGTACTTTCTAGAGCTCAGTTTTATTATGATTGCTTGGGACTAGCAATGTGAAAATCTGTAATATGTGTTTGTTGGGGTTGTTAGATTGACATCCATATCAGGTTGTGAGCTCCATCCCACCTTCACACAAAGATTCACATGATTTTCTTTGGGCATTTCTCCAGATGTGTCATTGGGAACATTAATTGGTCACATTCTCCTTAATTCAAACATTGCTGGAGTAGCAAAGTGAGCAATAGTGAGGTATAAGAACAATTAAAGTGTTCTTATAACAGAGCTTATTATAACCCTATAAACTGTGACAAAACTGTCCTTGCTGCTACCATTTTTGCCTTTGTATTAGAAAATTAGAGTGAAAGATCATGGTTTACCTAAAACAAAGATGAGCAAACTTGTTTGTTGGTCACATGCAGCCACTGGTCACATGTAAACCTTGGCCTAATGCTAAGTGGCCACTAACCTTATTTCAAAGGCCCTCCAGATATGATATATTCAGGCTTCTGGCAAGAGTTCTTTGTTCTTTTTTGGCATTCCAGTGTGTGGGAAGGAAGGGGATGGAGAGAAAGAAAAATAGCATCACATCCCCTTTGGGTTCTCAAATGGCCCACCATTAGTTTAAGCTGCACCCACTACAAACATGTGCCTCCTTATAGCTTATTCATGAATGCAGCCTTTGACCAAAGCAGAAACAACATGTTTAGTATCGTACAAGCTACCCAGTAAGTTTATCACTGAGCTGAGTCTAAATTTTCAGCAATGGCATCTTTTTCTTATTTTTATCTTATATTTAGAGCGAAACACTTTTCCACTGTTTGGTTTATTGTTGTGTTACTTTAGTTCTTCGTCGTGGCCTCTGTGCATCACACATATGGGTACTGCGCCTGCGCAGTGCCTGAGGCCGGAGATTGCAAGCTAACGGTTTTGGCGGGAACGCTCCGCTCCCTCCCCTTGAGTATAAATAGCGGAGCGTTCGCCATTTTGTTCAGTCTTTGCGACCGCCGTTTGCTGTGCCTCGTGCCGCTTCGTCTTCGCTCTGACCGTTTTTTCGACTAGCTTCTGCTTGCAAGTTGCTATTTCTCGTTCTATTATCCTTCTCTCGTCCCAGTTTGCTCTTCTTCTTCGATTCTCGTTCCTATTTTTCACTCTAAAAAAAAAAAAAAACCAAAAAATTAATAAAAATATATACTTACCCTCTATACTGTCTTCTTCTCTCTTCTGTTTCTGCGATGGCACAGCGGGCGGCTTTCCGCAAGTGCGCAGAGTGTGGGTCAAAAATGTCTCCGACCGACCCGCACGACCTATGCCTCCTTTGCCTGGGAGAAGGGCATAGGACCAACAAGTGCGCACACTGTCTGGCTTTTTCTAAACAAGCCAGAAAGAACCGTGAGAATCGGTTGAAGAGGCTTCTTTGGGACCAGGCTCTTATGCAGTCGGACCCTCTTGTGACTGCCACGAAGCCCACCTCTTCCTCTATGGCTCCACAGAAGCGCCCTTCGGACGAAGGTGCGTCCTCTACTGCGCTTCCCCCTGCTTCTCCAAAGAAGAAATCAGAGAAAAGGAAGCATTCCGACTCTTCCAAGTTGACGAGCCATAAGAAGGCTAAGAGGGATAAGCCTCCAAAGTCATCCCAGCATTCGAAGGGGCTCGAGCGCCCACGGCACCGGGACTCGGGTTCGTCGGCTCCCTCGGTACCGGGACCGGTTACCGTACCGACACCTCCCGATCCTCTGATCCAGGAGGCTATGAGGGTTACCCCACAAGGGTCCCCTCGACGAATGCCAGACCAGCCCGAGCCTGCTCAACCGCTACAAAGAGGCTCGATATTTGAAGGGGAAATACGAGACTCTCCCCCACGGGCTCGGTCTCCAACACCGATGCCCCAGGCCTTAGAGGACATCGATCCCTCTCCACCTCGACGTCAACGGAGCCGATCGGCCGATCGACCTATGGAGGGTTGGCATCGTCCGCTATACCAGCACTGGCATGAGCCCCGGTCGGTTGGCTACTATCCAGAGCCTCGGGGCCGACTCTCGCCTCCTCGTCATCCACCACAGGCGAGTTATCCGAGGAGAGCCTCGACACCATCTCAGCGAGACAGCAACCGCTCTCTCTCGCCGGCTGAATCCTCCTCTTCAGCCCCACCATATTATAGGGCTGACTCTGATGATTCGGAGGTGGACTCGACCTCCCCTGATGCCGTCATCACATCTCAGGATCCTGCTTCGCCTGACGAGTCCCACATCTCGTTTTCGGATCTGATGGCCCGACTCGTCCACGCCCTGGACATCGATGCAATCCAACGTCCAGGGCCATCCACGGACAGGTTCTATGACGTCGTCCGGGGAGAACAGTCCACCTCAATTGTCCTTCCTCTGATTACCACTCTCAGAGAGGCGATGATTCAGCCATGGGACTTGGCCTCCCACCCACAACCTACGTCCAGGAGATACGAGGCGATGTATCGGGTTCAGGAGTAGGATATCCCCTTCCTCCTCCGACACCCTAAACCGAATTCCATCATCGTCGAATCCTCCCAGGGTAGGGAGGCCAGAGGCCATACTACGCCTAAGGATAAAGAAGGCAGAAAAATTGACTCTCTGGCTAGAAGAGTCTACTCGGCATCAGGACTAGGACTACGTATTTCCAACTACGAGGCGACGTTGGCGCAATATCAATATTTCCTGATGCAACGCCTTCTCAACGTCGCCTCGACCCTACCGGACCACCAGGGTGAGGTCGCGAAAGTCCTAATAAAGGAGGCCATGCAAGTGGCCGTCCAACAATTGTCTACAGCTAGACACCATATGGACACAACCTCCAGAGCTCTCGTTGGTGCCGTCTCCTTGCGCAGGCATGCTTGGCTTCGAAGCTGCCATTTTCCTGACGAAACCAAGCGCAGAATCGAGGAGATGCCATTCGACGGGTCCGGGCTATTTCACTCTCACACGGACCACAAGCTCAAGAAGCTCCATGAGTCTCGGATGATGGCGCGCCGAATGGAGTTACCAACTCAAACGAGACGTAAGTGGCCATGGTCCCGCCCTACTTACCGCCAATCCTTCCAGTCTCGACAACAACCTCAGCAGAGACAGCCACAACAACAACGCCGCCGACAGCAGCCACAAAACCGCTACCAACAATCCCGTCAGAGATTCGATACCGAGAGACGCCAGCGTTGACGGGACGCGCGGACCAATTCCTTTTTCCAACCAATACCCACCCCCCTCTCATTTGGGAGTCGGTTGCAGGGCCGACTCCCCATTTGGGAGTCCATTACATCTGACCGGTGGGTATTGTCTATCATACAGTACGGCTATCGAATAGAATTCGACGTCGTTCCTCCATCGAGTCCGGTACGGTCTACCCAGGCTTCTCCGATCCTACTCAATGAAATACGACAACTTCTTCATAAAGGAGCGATTCGTCAATTGTCTTCCTTTGATGGAATTCATGGATTCTATTCCAGATATTTTACGGTCCCCAAGAGGGACGGTGGTCTTCGACCTATTTTGGACTTACGTTTCCTGAATCGTTTTATCCAGGCAAGGAAGTTCAGAATGACCACCCTTCAAAATATCTTGCCATTGCTACGGAAAGAGGATTGGTTCGCCTCAATAGATCTGAAGGACGCCTATTTCCATATCTCGATCCATCCGAGTTATAGACGTTTCCTTCGCTTCGCTGTCGCATCTACTCTGTATGAATTCATGGTTTTGCCCTTCGGACTCGCCACCGCTCCAAGGGTCTTCACCAAGTGTATGGCGCCAGTCTGCGCATTTCTGCGTCTACAAGGTGTCCATATTTATCCATACCTGGACGATTGGCTGCTGGTTTCCCCATCTAGGGACAGGCTCCTCGAATCCATCCGCATAACCTGCTGCTTGCTGGATGATCTGGGCTTATGTATTAATACGGAGAAATCTTCTCTTATCCCAACGCAGGTTCTCACCTTCATCGGAGTGCGCTTGGATTCGACGCTGGAAAAGGCCTTCCTTCCTCACGACAGACAAGACGCAATTATTCGATATGTCACTCGGATGCGACGCGATGGAACGGTCCCTGCGAGATCTGTTCAGAGGCTGCTCGGCCATATGGCGGCGGCAGTGCCAGTGGTGCCACATGCCAGGCTGCGCCTCCGTCCTTTACAGCTAATTTTCAACAAGCTGTTTCGTCCTCAGAGAGACTCCCAGTCGAAACCGATTCGGATCCCATCCTCGGTTCTTTCCTCTCCTCTGTGGTGGACAAGGCGACCCAGTTTGGCTGTCGGAGTTCCCTTTCGCCCACTGTCTCCATCGATAACAGTAACTACCGACGCTTCCGTCTCGGGTTGGGGAGTGGTATGCAATCACCTACGCACCCAGGGCACGTGGAGTCATCTCGAATCCACGAAGCACATCAACTTCCTCGAACTTCTGGCGGTCTTCAATGCCATACGCTCCTTCGAGGACCTCCTCCTTCATCGGGTTGTTCAGATTACGTCAGACAATACCACGACTGTCTTTTATCTGAACAAGCAAGGGGGAACAAAGTCCCCGACCCTGGCCAAACTTACCCTGGAAATTTGGAACTGGTGCATCCCTCGAGGTATCACTTTGATAGCGGTACATCTGGCTGGTGTACACAATATCCAGGCAGATCTCCTCAGCAGACGAATGCTTGTCTCCCACGAGTGGGAACTACATCCTCGGACTCGAGACCAGCTCTTTCATCGCTGGGGGTTCCCGGACGTGGACCTATTCGCCACTCACTGGAACAAGGCTTGCGAACAGTTCTGCTCGAGGGCGGGGATCGGGTTCGGATCCCTAGGGGATGCCTTTATGCTGACGTGGACCAATCTGCAGTTTTATGCCTTCCCACCGATTCCTCTGATAATGAAGATGGTTGCGAAAATAGCATGGGACCGACCGTCCGGAATTTTGATTACCCCTTGGTGGCCGCGCCAACCATGGTTTGCCACCCTACTGACCATCTCTCACGGAGAGTACCAGCCTCTCCCCCTGCTTCCGTACCTCATCACCCAACAAGACGGTACGCTTCGTCACCCCGATCTCAGATCCCTGAAACTGACGGCCTGGCGAATCCGATAGAATCTTCCTCTTCGTCGGTACCGGCCACCGCTCATACGGCACCGATTGATGTCCCAGGACCTCATGAAGTTGCCTTGTCGGCCTCAGCTACGTCGCCGGCTCCGACAGGTGTTTCGTCGGATCCGACCCCGCTGGATCCTTCCATCCAGCATATCATCGACTCTGCTTTGAGACCCTCCACACGGAGGTCTTATGGAAGCGCTTCTCCACTTTCGCCGAATCCCATTCGTTTTCTCCGATGCAATCTTCTATACCTCATATCCTTTCCTTCCTTCTCGAACTTCATCGTTCTGGACTTAAACCTTCCTCAATGAAAGTTTACACGGCGGCGATCGCCCATCATCGGGGATTCGTGGGTGGCTCTTCCATTTTTTCTCATCTGCTAGTTAAGAGGTTCCTTAAAGGACTTCATAACCTTAACCCTGTCATACGTCTGGTGATGCCTACTTGGAGCCTCTCGGTTGTCCTTCAGGCTCTGACCAGAGCCCCCTTCGAGCCATTGGCAACTGCTGATCTACGCCTGCTATCATGGAAGACGGCTTTTCTTGTTGCAATTACTTCAGCCCGAAGGGCCAGCGAGCTCGGTGCCCTGCGCATAGACCCTCCGTACCTGAATTTTTTCAAGGATAAAGTAGTTTTGAGACTTGACCCCTCCTTTCTTCCAAAGGTGGCAACTCCATTTCATTTGGGACAGGATATTATCCTGCCTGCCTTCTTCCCGTCACCCACAACCCCCCTCGAACGCTCACTGCATTCTCTGGACGTTCGTCGTTGCCTCGCCTTTTACAGATCTGGAACGGAGTCCATCTGGTGTACGAATAGCCTCTTCGTCAAATATGCTGCTGTTGACCAGGGCTCCCCGATATCGTCACAGAGACTTTCAAAATGTATAGTCCAAACTATTACTTTGTCCTATCAGCTTGCCAAGCTTGATCTTCCTGTCATGCCTCGGGCTCATTCTACAAGAGCTATCGCTGCTTCCTCCGCTTTTGCTTCAGGCATCCCACTCGACGACGTCTGTCGTGCCGCTACTTGGGTGAATCCGTGCACGTTTGCCAGGCATTACCGCCTCGATGTCCGAGCCCGCCGAGACTGCTCCTTCGGAAGGACTGTACTCTCATCGATACTTCATTGAGGACACCTCCCCTCCTCCTTACTGGTAAGCTTGTTAGTCTACCCATATGTGTGATGCACAGAGGCCACGACGAAGAAGGACAGGTTGCTTACCTGTAACTGGAGTTCTTCGAGTGGCCATCTGTGCAGTCACACAACCCACCCGCCGGCCCCGCTCGGTGTCGGTGAGTGGTTACTCGTCTCGGTACCGACAAATTCTTACCTGTCGGTACCTCTCCTGCGCACCACCTTACTCTAGTTATCCGCATGGGGGCGCACGTTCGGTCGCAAAGACTGAACAAAATGGCGAATGCTCTGCTATTTATACTCAAGGGGAGGGAGCGGAGCGTTCCCGCCAAAACCGTTAGCTTGCAATCTCCAGCCTCAGGCACTGCGCAGGCGCAGTACCCATATGTGTGACTGCACAGATGGCCACTCGAAGAACTCCAGTTACAGGTAAGCAACCTGTCCTTCAGCATTGTTGAATAGTATTCTCAAATTACAAAAAGGAAAGGAGAGGGATTACAACTCAGTTAATAAGATTATAATTCAGTCAACAAATTGCCTTCCACTCTCTCTTTCAAATTCCTATCACAAATTATGTGGCATTTGTCATTGTTAAGCTGCACATTACTAAATGTAGTTTGAGATTACAAAAGAATCAGAGGATTTAGTTTTAATTTCACATGGAATATTTATAGTTATTTATACAGCAGTAGTATAGTGTGTCAGTACCAGAAAGTATTGGATATGCTCCTCATGATTTGCTTAGAAGTGTTCTGGATAGTTTCACCATCTTCCCTGGGGATTAAAAAATGAAAACCAGGCATGACTTAATTAAATCTAATGGCAAGCTGAACAAAATTATTGCAGTGGTAATTTTCTTAGGAGGTAAAATATTTTACCTACAATTCATCTCACAGACACAAATTGCAAAGATAGGTTTTTTCATTAAATGGCAAGTAGCATTTAACTGTACAATCCTTTGCAAATTTGCTTGCTAGCAAGTTCCACTCTGCACCTTTAGGTCCTCTCCCTAGTAAATGTGTTAAGAATTGATCCTGCTTGATCTGTTGCAAATAGGCATGGCTACTTTTGAAGAAAAAAATAGTCATGCAATAAATGATTCCAGATTTTGGAAAACCCAAGCAATGGTTATTAATGAGCATGTGCAGACCTCCAACATGTACATGCAAAGCTGTTGGTGCACTTGCCTAATTTAAGCCACCTACATCCCTGATGAATGAATGTTGCATAAGAGTTACATTTCTCTTTGGGGTTGGGAAAGGAACCAGGATCAATCAGGGAGTTCAAAGTGCTTTGAAATTCCAAGGAGCAAGATTCACACTGAATTGTCATGGTTTAAGGGAGTAATTTACATCTTTAGATTATCAAAAGCCAAAGACCCAAGGACACCGGGGATAGCAGGGCTGAGTAATTCATGGCTGGCAGCTGGGGCAGTTGGGGTTGACATGAGGGGATTGGGTGATGGACAATCTATCCACTAGTCAACTGACAGTATGGGGGATGAATAAAAGACTGAGAGCTGGATCTGACTGTGGTTCCTCTCCTGAGGTTCTGAAATCCATCTGCCTGCTGTGTAGATGAGACCACTTGTTCACCTCCATGCATCATAGACCTGAAGTTATTGTGTGTTTTAGAATAGTGTAAGAACTAGCTTTTTTATTTTCTTTGTTTCAGTGATATAGCAAGATGTTACAGTCTTGGGGGATGTGTGGTCAGTTGCTGTTGTGTGTTTGCATTTGCTGTCATCTAACCTCTGTCACCTTTCCCCCTTTTTATCCATTTTAATTCCCCTTTATTTTACTCTTTGCTCCACCTCTATATTAGCTACCTCAATAAACAAGTTTTTATCCCCTAGGCTTGAGTAAGTAGTGTAATAATTCCAGTGCTCAGGCCATGTCGGTGGCCAGGGAAAGTTTTGAGTCTCCTGCCAAGTGGGCTGAGAAAGTGGGAGATTTCCCTCAGTCATCTATTAGTATGACTACCAGGACAGAGCCAGTGTGAGCAAAATGCTAGCAATGGAAAGATCAGATGCTTGAGCGAAAAGCTTTGCTAGTACTGCTGTCAGGCTTCCTCATGCCCAGCCCACATCATGGGCAAGGAAGTCTGCCCTGAGCTGGCAGCATTGCTAAGTGGGATTCCAGGCCCATTGGCTACCACTTTATTATGCCACTCTTACCAACCAAACCCATAATCAACTGGCAAATTCAGGGCTGCTACCCCAGAGCATCACTTAGTAGCACTATCAGGCATCCTCTCCAGTCCCCCTCTAGTCCCCAATGAAAGGCAAGCAGATGACTGGCTGCAGCAGCAGGAAAAGCTGTAGTCTCAGCCTTGGAGAGAGTGACAGCAGTTACATGGCAACTCTCCCATAGATGCTGCATGCTAGCACTGAGCATGGGAAGGCTTGGGATAAATCTCGATGATAAATGCAGAACATTTGCAAAACAAGCAAAGCGTTGTATTGAAAAAGATGCAACTGCTGTGGAATATAAAGCAAGCACATAATGGCCACCACAGAAAAGGCCTGTTTAAGGTTTTAAGATACATTACCTTTAATGGGGAGAGTGTTAAGAATGCTAGTAGCTCTTATTAAATTATAAGGACATTTATGAATTTATAGGTGTTGACCTTTATGGAGTTCCTAAATTATGAATGACTTTACATTCAAAAACCCTTCAAAGTGATTTATAATAAAATAAAACAAACTCCCTAATTTAAAAAAAACCCTAAAAACAGTCCAGACTAAGCCAACAATCAGCAAAAGCAGCAGCAGCACTTAAGAACTAGCAATGAAAACCTCCTTCCAGTTGCAGTGGTCTTTGATGGCATCATTGTGAAGTGGTGGATGTGTAGAAACTAGGTTGAAACCTCTTCCTATTGCAGTGATCTTGGGGGGGGGGGGGGTGTTTGTGTGTTAGATGTGCACATGTTTATGTGCACATATATGTCCTACCCCTGGCTGCTGGCCCAATAACCCATTTGACCCCAATTTTCCCATCCCTGTTTTAAAGGAAAAAGCAGACACTGTTTTTAGATGGTGCATTAATATCTCACATTAAGGGCAACACCTTCCTCACTCATATAGGAGAGAATAGCACCTAAATGGCACTTGTGATCTGTAGTTTGTGTAAGTATATTGCTTATAATTAATTTCATTAATTTCCCTGACTTATGAATCAAAATGACCCATTTGGTATAACTGTGTGAATGCTTTGGTGAAGGATACTGTTCAAGGGGGTAGATGATAGGGGCTACTGAGATTTATAGGACTTATTTATGTTTAAATATGCATAGGATTTTATACTAATGCAATCCCACTTTATCAGGATCTTGGTAGTCTAGGAGTGGTGGCTTAAACCTCCACCTTCTACATGCACACACACCTGTTTTTGTTTTTCTAAAATCTACCCACCCATTTATACTAGGATTTAAAAAGCAAATTGGTGTAACATGTGGTTCTCCTCTTGAAGGAAATCTGACAGATTCCCTATTTCTGAGTGTTGAATGTAAGAACATAAAATTGATAGAAGGCATGATACCAATGACAGTAAAGCACTTCATAACTATTAAATTACATAAAATAGGACACTGTTGTTATTTTCATATTGCAGCTGAGGTTGATGGAGAGAGGCTTGTCTCATGAAATTAGTCCACACTAAAAGTAAGATTTGAAGAGAAGACTTCCTGGATTGCAGCTCATGTTGTCTCTTACTTTGTTGCACTGCATTCATTCCAGTTCTGAGCCACCAGCACTGTTGCTTTTAAAGACATTTTTAAGGGCTTGATGCTAAAATAACTATTTGGTTGAGCAGTTGCAATAATCCTAATCTTTCCCCTGAGATTCTCCCTGGAAATGCCAGAGATAGTAATACTCAACTTTTGGCACTAGGCTATATATATATAGGTATACTCACCTTTTGGCATCATGCCCTTAAATAATAAAAATGTTCTGCTAATGCTTCTGCCAACCTAGCATGACTCCTCTGCTTGGTTTTTTTTTTTTTTTTGCTTTTAATGGCCCAGGTCTGAGAGGAGCACTAAGCCAGGTTGCTAGAGCAGCTTCTCCCTTCCACTTGTTCTTGCATACTGCATGACTTGGTAAGATTTTTATGAGGAGTGTTGGCAGAGTGGTGCTGAAACCCAGACTTAGGCATTTCTCTGCTACTAGCAATTTTGTTTGTAACTTATAGCTTCTTGTTTGTGTGTTTATTTGTTTTTATTTTGGTATACCTGTTCATGGCCTTGGGAGCAGTGCACACCACAAGAAGTAGATTAAAGCTTCTTCTTCCATCTGTTTACCTTCCAGAATGAAGCAGGAAAAGCCTCTCAATTCCAGCTGAGACATTCCCTCACTGCTCAAAATCATGTGCAGGGAGGAAGCAAGTAGGCAGGAGGAGAATCTTGTATTCTCCCTTCCCATGGTGTGTTCTTTATAGGATTACAGAATCATACAGTTGGAAGGGGCCTAGCAGATCACTGGGTCTAACCATCTGCTCAATGCAGGACTCAAATTGCCCATCTAGATTTTCGCCAGACCTGACCCTGCTTAGCTTCCAAGATTAGGCAAAATCAGGTACTTCAGGCAGTATGGAAGCTCATTCTGATCCAAATAGTCTGAGGTTAAAAAAGCAGCAGATAAGGCTTCAGCCACATGCTAAAATTATGGTAACATGAAGTTTGACCCTACAGAACTCTTCCCATGAATGACAGTAGACTGCGTTGGTCAAAATTAAACACTAAGTGATTCCTCCCCATGCATAGGGAATGCATGGAGAAAGCAAAAATTGAATTTGAGCTTCATAATATATTTTCTTGGCCAGAAGAGAAATCTGAGGAAGAATCTAAAGCCTTCCATCCAAAGGACATATTATACTGTAGATGATGATGATGATGATGATGGAGGAAGGATTATTTATTCAGGCAGTCTGTTGGAAATGTGAAGGTTTAGATAAATAAACAATGGATTATAAAATCAAGGGAATTAGAGAGCAGGAATGGTAACATATAGATATTGTTTCATAAGAACTAAAAGAAACATAGTTTGAACATTCTCTTCAAAATGCAAGAGAATGAAGAGCAGTAAGAAGAACAGACAAAGAAGAGCTCTCTTTAGAGGACATCCATTACTGCCAGAGTGAAACTCCTTTTGTAAATCACCAGTGGGAACTCTAACCTGCATCAAATTCTGTGAAAGCCTCTTCACTAATTCATCTTTAGAGTGCTAAATGTGTGGTGAGGGAGCAGTCTCACCCCATATCCATACAGTCTCACCCCACACCCGTGCATGCAGTGCAACATCTGAAAAGGAGAGTCAATGTACACACTATTGAATCTAGGGTTAGTTGCACTTGGAAGTCTTCCTGATTGTCCAGATGCCTGTCTGTGTAGGTTCCCCTTTGCACACTTCCATGATAAATGTTCAGGTGTGAGAGACAGGCTCTGCATTGCCATGGTAGAACCAGAGAATGCTGTCCTCTCCCCTTGTATGTCTTTTGTTTTATATGTAGAGGTAAGTTTATGAAGAGAGCTGAAGAAGTTTGAAAATAAAAATCTTATTTTATGATTACACCATGAGTTGTAGAGAGTATTTGGTTTTATTTTTCCTGTTTTCTAAAAATAAATAAATTGAATGAATTATATGTATAAGGTAAAAAGAGGAGCAATTAAGCAATGTGAATACTAGAGAACCTTTGGACATTTTGTAGTAATTTTGCATAGTATATGAAAAACTTCATATGTTAGAAGAAATATGCACTACACACACAGAGAGAGAGAGAGAGAGAGAGAGAGAGAGAGAGAGAGAGAGACTGATAGCAACTGAAGTTGACTAATTTGTCCTTTCATATAAAATATTGTACACTTGAACTGAACATTATTATTATTACTTTATATTAGTAGAGGTGTGCACACCACCTTCATTAGTATGCACACCAGGGTTTCATCTGAGCACTATGGACTTACTATAACCTGCAGTTTGACACTCCTGTGGCTAAACTAAAGAGCTCTCTTACCTTTTCAGCATGTTTCCTCAGTTCTGTGGCAATCAGCTAGATAAGGACTCCAAGCCAGTTTAAATGAAGACTGTGTGTCATGATGTACAGCTTGGCCCTGATTCAGTTTTTGACCTAATTGTAATGAAACTAGCAGCAATATCAAAGGTTACTGCACTGCTGCTAAGATTTTAATATACTAAAGCTCTCTCTCTTGCTCTCTCTCTCTCATTCTCTCTCTCTCTCTCTCTCTCCCTCTCCCTCTCTCTGTCTGTGTCTTTCTAGAATTACTGCACATATGTAATGTTCTTTTTAAATTCCCTTTTCTTCCATGGCAGCAATATCTGTAGCCAGCTGAAACTACCAATATGCATATCATAAATATTAATGCCAATTTTATTCTCTGTGGAGGAATATTAATATAGAAAAATGTAATCTTGCTTTTAAATGCAAGGTTTAAAAATATGCTTTAATTAGCATGGATTATGTTCTCCCAGTAACAAGGACTTTGATGAGCTTTGTTTACAGCATTCATTTCCTTTATATAAGGTGGATTGCATTTTTTAAATCTAATTCCCACCACAGCATTGTATGAAGAAACATGTGATGGGTGTTGCAGTCTGTCTCAGAATATTAATATTATTTAGCAGACCTGGGTTCATATCCCTAGGCACCCATGAAGCTGAGAGATAGATCCATGATCAGATATAACCACATGGATAAACATGGCTTAAAATAGTAAGGAATGGAAGAAGTTCACATGTCCACTCCTGCTGAATTGTAAGGATACAGCACAATGTTGCCATGTCTAGTTGCACCCTTAACATTCCAAAATTAACTCTGTTACGCATTATAGAAGAGCTATTTGATTTAGAAATAGAACTTGATTTATAAAGTTTACTCAGATTGGATTTCTTGCAAGAGGAATTTTGTATTTAGTCCCCCAAAGGAAAGTTATAAATCTTTCTACAATATTTGGAGGATTGTGGTACATTGTATGTGAAGCTACTTTTGAAGAAACTTTGGAAATTTTAGCCTTTGGAGAACGCTACTGCCAGGACACCCTCATGAAGAAGTTCCTTGGAGCGCAAATCTTCCCAGCTATACTGGATCCCAGTTACTTTCTGAGCCTAATTACGAGTGCTTCCATGTGTTTTGCCTGCCATTTAAGATCATTGGAGGCAACACTGGGTCAAGGTTCCTTACCAACTGAGTCAAGAGAGTGCACATATACCACTGCTGATCCATCTCCCTTTTCTCTACCTGCCATGCCTGTCTCCTCCCCACACCCACCTACCTGCCATGCCTGTCTGCCTTCTCCCTTTTACATACCCAGCTGCTGCATCGGTGTACTTCCTGCCCACTACAGCTTTCTTATCCCCCACCCAGCTGCCTTGCCCCCCACTCGGCCTTTTATGCCAAGGAGAGGCTAATTCCAGGGTTCCCCTCCCAAGGTGCCTGACTCTGAGAAAGAACTGAGTCTGGTGGGCTCACTGACCTGCATCTTGCTTCAAAAGGTCTCCCAGACTAGGCATCAGCAGCAGCAGTAGCTGTGAGGTAGGGGGCAGGAGCAGGACATACAGCAGTAGTGGGGAGGATGGGCAAGCAACATTAAATGGCAGCAGGTGCTTGTTGCAGGGGAGGCGGGATGCACAATTCACTGCCCCTCCTGCTCCTCTGTCACTTGAGGGAGAGCATTTACCTTGCCTCTGGAAAGGCCAACCCTGATCAGAGGAATGTTTGGCACCTTCATTTCGATGAGTGCCAAGGACTGTTCTTTCCTTCTTTGCACCTTCCAAAAGTTGATGTATTGCCTGAGCCTGTGACTCTATTGTTTTACACATCTCATTTGACTGATGGGTTGTTATCTGATTCATTGCATTTAATTGCATTTATATCTGGCTGCATTTTAATTTGTTCTTTACCACTATGGGGGCCTTTGGGATGGAAAGTAGTATGTAAATAAGCTTTAATAATGATGAAAATTATTATTAAGATGGATGAAAAGATTGAAAAAGCTGTGCTCCTGGCTTAAATATCATTCTTACTTGCAAATGTCACCCTATCTTAACAGGTTAGTTTATGGGTGAGCATATGAGATAGGCACATATGTTGAGACTATCCTTGAGGTGGCCCTTGAAATAACCTTATAAGACCAGACTTCTTCCCAGGAAAGGTTACTTGAGAGAGAAAATATACCTTGCAGAACTGTGTGACCTGTTTTGTTGAAGTAACTGCTATCGGTAAAGCTATTTTCCACAGTTCAAATTAGACTTGCTGACAACTGAGAACAGCTACAGCATTTTGAAAAATCAAAGGCAAACTAGGATGGTGTCATTTGTATTCCATTAAAAATCTACTTCCAGGGGCTGAAAACATATTGATAATCTTGCCACCCTTGATTTCACAGACTATCTGCATGAAGCAGTTGCATGCCCAGAGCCTTCATTCCTAAAAGCAATGAACTCTGGTGAGATTGGTGCATAAACAACTATTCTGCTTTGTATGTACACATTCTCAGGAATCCCCAATGGCTCGAGACACTTCATGCATTAGAATGGCCTTTTATAGCCATGATGGAGGAGCATGACTGAAAGTATGTTCTCATCATAAGCACCACATCCTGTATGATGTAGGCTGTTACTTTTGTACCCTGGTGTAATATTTCCCATTTGCATGAAGAAGGACCTCTTGAATCATGCAAGCATACAGCCCAGATCACAATCTACACTGAGGGGATGATGGAGATAATTCATGTCCCCATGCCACCTGTGCAGAATGGGTGTTCCACAAAGTTTGTGAACGGGACAATTTTCTTTCTGTCTGCCTTTTCAGCAAGTATTACCTCATGATACCAGAGGCCATTAATTTTTCAGACATTTGCCTGTATAGCTACATTTGGATCCAATATTCCCACCTTCCAAACAATGGTTTGGAAGATCAGGAATGAGCAGCAAACTCATATGTTATGTCTTTCTCCTTTTGTTTCTTTTTGCATGCCTTAAAAGAAGACTTACTAATGTTTATGTACTGACCAATGCAAAGTTACTAAAAGAAGACTTACTAACGTTTATGTATTGACTAATGAAAATTTACTATATAACAATTTGTATTTAAACATTTTTAGTCATGTAAATTCATCAAGGAAAACACAACCAAACACCTTGTGGTGCCTTAAAGACTAACAGAGTTGTTGCAACATAAGCTTTCATGGCCAATAATGTGCTTCATTAGATTTTATTAAATTTCTATATAACCCAATGGTAAATTTGTCTGGATGGTTCACAGCCATTTAAATTGATAATTGAGTACAGTATAAGACCAAAGTAAAAGCCATCAGCTGAATTATGATTTAAAGATGGAATAACAGATTTAAGAACAACACAATGAAAGACTAAAATGCCTGGGAAATATCAAAGACATTTACCTAGAGACAAAAAGTCTACAGTGTGACCAAGTGAGCCTTTTAGGTTAAAGAAGTGTTATTTTCAGGTGTCTCCTTTATGGATCACTGCCTTGTCGGGAAAAGGGGCTTGCGTAACAATGAAGCTATGAGCTATGTTGTGTAGGGCCACCCAAGATGGACAGGTTATAGCAGAGAGCTCTGACAAAACATGATCCACTGGAGAAGGAAATGGCAACCCACTCCAGTATCTTTGCCATGAAAACCCCATGGACAGTACAAAAGGCAAAAAGATATGATGCTGGAAGATGAGCCCCTCAGGTCAGAAGGTGTCCAATATGCTACTGGGGAAGAGCAGAGGGCTAGTACTAGTAGAGCCAGAAAAAATGAAGCGACTGGGTCAAAGCCAAAAGGACACTCAGTTGCCGATGTATCTGGTGGTGAAAGGAAAGTCCGATGCTGTAAAGATCTATACTCCATAGGAACCTGCAAAGTAAGATCCATGAATCAAGGCAAGCTGGATGTGGTCAAACAAGAGATGACAAGACTGAACATCGACATCTTAGGAATCAGTGCACTAAAATGGACACGAATGGGTGAATTTAATTCAGATGACCATCAGGTATACTACTGTGCACAAGAATCCATCAGAAGAAATGGAGTAGCCTTCAGAGTCAATAAAAGAGTAGGAAAAGCAGTACTGAGATACAATCTCCAAAATGATAGAATGATCTCAGTTTGAATCCAAGGCAAACCATTCAACATCACAACAGTCCAAATCTATGCCCCAACCATGGGTGCTGAAGAGGCTGAAGTTGACCAGTTCTATGAAGGCCTACAACATCTTCTAGAATTAACTCCAAAAAATGATGTCCTTATCATCATGGGGGATTGGAATGCTCAAGTAGGAAGCCAAAAGATAACTGGAATAACAGGCAAGTTTGGCCTTGGAGTACAAAATGAAGCAGGGCACAGGCTGGTAGAATTTTGTCAAGACAATACGATGGTCATAGCAAACACTCTTTTCCAACAACCCAAGAGATGACTCTACACATGGACATCACCAGACGGTCAACACAGAAATCAGATTGACTATGTGCTCTGCAGCCAAAGATGGAGAAGCTCTATACAGTCAGTAAAAACTAGACTAGGAGCTGACTGTGGCTCCAATCATGAGCTTCTTGTTGCAAAATTCAGGCTTAAGTTGAAGCAAGTAGGGAAAGGAACTAGGCCACTCAGGTATGACCTAAATCATATCCTTGATGAATATATAGTGGAGGTGCCAAATAGATTTAAGGAATTAGATCTGATTGACAGAGTGCCTGAAGAACTACGGATGGAAGTTTGCAACAATGTACAAGAGGTAGCAACTAAAACCATCCCAAAGAAAAAGAAATGCAAGAAAGCAAAATGGCTGACTGAGAAAGCTTTACAAATAGCTGAGGAAAGAAGGGAAGCAAAAGGCAAGGGAGAAAGAGAAAGATACACCCAATTGAATGCAGAATTCCAAAGAATAGCTAAAAGAGACAAGAATGCCTTCTTAAATGAACAGTGCAAAGACATAGAAGAAAACAATAGAATAGGGAGGACCAGAGATCTCTTCAGGAAAATTGGAGATATGAAGGGAATGTTTCATGCAAAGATGGGCATGATAAAGGACCAAAATGACAGGGACCTAACAGAGGCAGATGAGATTAAGAAGAGGTGGCAAGATTACACAGAAGAAGTATGCAAGAAAGAGTTTAACATCCCTGATAACCACAATGGGGTGGTCACTGACCTCGAGCCAGACATCCTGGAATGTGAAGTCAAATGGGCCTTAGGAAGTCTGAACAACAACAAAGCTAGTAGAGGTGACAGCATTCCAGCTGAGCTATTCAAATCTTAAAAGATGATGCAGTAAAAGTGCTACACTCAATATGCCAGCAAATTTGGAAAACTCAACAGTGGCCACAGGATTGGAAAAGGTCAGTTTACATTCTGATCGCAAAGAAGGGCAATGCCAAAGAATGTTCAAACTACTGCACCATTGCACTCATTTCATATGCCAGCAAAATGATGCTCAAAATCCTACAAGCTAGGCTCCAGCAGTATGTGGACGGAGAACTACCAGAAGTACAGGCAGGATTGAAGTTGAGGGGCTCCCCCCCTTGAAGTTGAGGGGCTCCTCAGGGCATTGGACATTACAAAGGCGCCAGGCCCTGACGGGTTACACCCGAGAGTACTTAGAGAGTTGGCAGGGGTTCTCTCACGCCCGCTGGCCTCCATTTTTGAGGCCTCGTGGAGAACGGGTGAAGTTCCAGAGGACTGGAGGGTGGCATCAGTAGTCCCAATTTTCAAAAAGGGTAGCAGGAAGGACATGGGGAATTATACACCGGTTAGCCTTACGTCCATTGTAGGAAAAACAATGGAAAGGCTCATAATAGAGAGAGATCTAGTGATGCTAGATAGGGAAGGGAGGCTGACAGCCACACAACACGGCTTCTGCAAAAACAGGTCCTGCCAGACAAACCTTGTGGAATTCTTTGACAAGGTTTCAAGATGGCTAGATGGAGGGGATGCAGTGGATGTGGTATACCTGGATTTCAGGAAGGCCTTTGACAAAGTGCCCCATGATATCCTGGTGGAGGAACTGAGGAGTTTTGGGATACACCGAAGCACTGTCCGGTGGATTAGGGCATGGTTGACTGACCGAAAGCAGAAGGGGACCATTAGCAGGGAATTGTCGAGATGGCAGCCAGTGACAAGCGGGGTCCCCCAGGGCTCTGTCCTGGGGCCGATCCTGTTTAATCTTTTCATTAATGACATGGAAGAAGGGGTGAACAGTCTGCTGATCAAATTCGCAGATGACACTAAAACTGGAGCAGTGGCCACAACTGAGGAGCAGATACACCAGTTCCAAAAGGATCTGGACAGACTATGGAAGTGGGCAGGAGACAACAGGATGGCGTTCAATGTGGATAAGTGCAAGGTCTTGCATTTGGGGCATAGGAATCGCTGTCATAAGTACAGGTTAGGTGACAAGTGGCTGGCGAGCAGCACTTGTGAAAGGGACCTCGGGGTACTGGTTGACCGCAGGCTAAACATGAGTCAGCAGTGTGATGCGGTGGTCAAGAGGGCGAATGCCACCCTTGGCTGCATAGCCAGAAGTGTGGCTTCTAGATCAAGAGAGGTATTACTACCACTCTACATGACTCTGGTGCGCCCGCAACTGGAGTATTGTGTCCAGTTTTGGGCCCCTCATTACAGAAAGGATATAGCCATGTTGGAGTCAGTGCAGCGTAGGACCACAAGGATGGTGGCTGGTTTGCAGGGGATGCCGTATGAGGCAAGACTGAGGGAACTGGGTCTCTTCAGCTTGGAGAAGAGGAGACTCAGAGGGGATATGTTGGCGACATACAGGTATGTGAGGGGCTGTCACATGGAGATGGGGAGAGGCCTGTTCTCCCCTGCAGAGGAAGGCAGGACGCGCTCCAATGGAGCAAAGCTCAGGGAGCCAAGGTTCCATTTGGATGCCAGGAAGCACTTCCTGACAGTTAGGACCCCAAGGGCGTGGAATGGGCTTCCACGGGAGGTCGTTGAGGCCCCATCGGTGAGGGTGTTCAAAGACAGGCTGGACATACACATGGTGGGCATGTCGTGAGCGGAGCCGGCTGGTGCTGGAGGTCAGACTAGATGGCCCGGGAGGCCCCTTCTGACTTGCTCTGTTTCTATGTTTCTATGATTTCGAAGAGGGAGAGGAACTAGAGCTCAAATTGCCAACATATGCTGGATCATGGAGAAAGCTAGGGAGTTCCAGAAAAACATCTACTGCTGCTTCATTGACTACGCTAAAGCCTTTGATTGTGTGGATCACAACAAATTGTGGCAAGTTCTTAAAGAGATAGGAATACCTGACCATCTTATTTGTCTCTTGAGAAACCTAAATGTGATTCAAGAAGCAACAGTGAGAACTGGATATGGAACCACTGATTGGTTCAAAATTGAGAAAGGAGTTCAGCAAGGCTGTATACTGTCGCCCTACCTATTTAACTTCTATGCAGAGCACATTATGAGAAAGGCAGGGCTAGATGAATCACAGGTTGGAATTAAGATTGCTGGGAGAAATATCAACAACCTCAGATATGCAGATGATACCACTCTCATGGCAGAAAATGAAGAGGAACTAAAGAGCCTCTCGATGCGGGTGAAGGAGGAGAGTGCAAAAGTTGGCCTGAAACTCAACATTAAGAAAACTAAGATCATGGCATCCGGTCCTCTCACTTCCTGGCAAATAGATGGGGAAGAAATTGAGGTAGTGATTGATTTTATTTTCCTGGGCTCCAAGATCACCGCAGATGGCAACTGCAGCCCAGAAATTAAAAGACGCTTGCTCCAGGGGAGGAGAGCTATGGCAAATCTAGACAGCATACTGAAAAGCAGAGACATCACCCTGCCAATAAAAGTGCGTAGAGTCAAGGCTATGGTTTTCCCAGTTTCAATGTATGGCTGTGAAAGCTGGACCATAAGGAAGGCTAAGCACTGAAGGATTGAGGCCTTTGAGTTGTGGTGCTGGAGGAGACTCCTGCGAGTTCCTTGTACCGCAAGGCAATCAAACCGGTCAGTCCTAGAGGAGATCAACCCTGACTGCTCTTTAGAAGGCCAGATAGTGAAGATGAAACTCAAATATTTTGGCCACCTAATGAGAAGGAGGGACTCCCTGGAGAAGAGTCTAATGCTGGGCACAATAGATGGCAAAAGAAGAAGGGGACGGCAGAGGATGAGGTGGCTAGATGAAGTCACTGAGGTGGTTGGTGTGAGCTTGAGTGGATTCCGGGGTATGGTGGAGGATGGAAGGCGTGGAGGAATGTTGTCCATGGGGTTGTGATGGGTCGGACATGACTTCGCGACTAACAACAACAACAATTTTCATGTGTGTGTGTGTGTGTGCATAAACAAAACAGGCATAGAGAATTCTTAAAATATAACCTAATGGCAATGAATAAACAGAGTACAACAGATCAACAAAATGGCCATTCCTCTCAGTAGTCATTGACAATAAACTGAAGCTAAAGCATCACATATCTGATCAAGTGGACTCTAGTTCATGAAACCTTGTGTTACAAAGAATCTGCTAGTTTTAAAGTACCAATTTTATGGGTACAATCCTATAAGCCCATATCCCTCCCAACTCAGAGGATTATGGAGACCCTGTGTGGAGAGAACGAAGCATCTAGGAAAAGATTGCAGCTGTGCTCTTCTCATCCTGCAAAGCAAATAGACTGCCAATTTCAACTTTCTAGCTATGGTGCTTCAGAGAGGGAGAGAAAGAAACTAGCATCACCAGTCTTCACCCCTTCCACCAGGAAAGCCTGCTATATCCCTCCATGCTAGCTGCAAAGGTGGAGCATGGATTCCATCGCCAGCATCAGAGCTGGCTCTTGAAAAATCATGATGCTCTTGAGACTACCTAGAAGCTGTAGGATTTCACTGTTCATTTTTTCATATAGCATCTATTAGGTTTGCCATGTTCAACCATAACAAAATATAACATGGTAGTGATCAACATAGTATTTGTAAGTATATTTAACCAATATTTTGTGTTTTAGCTAATATTATTTGAATTCAAATTAATAGTAGACTGCCTTTAAATTTATGATAACACAGGCAAGAGTTACAATAGCATCCAGCAAACTGTTCAAGTACTGTGGATTGGGAAAAAAGCTATCTGAATATGCAATAATGGGAAATAAACTAATCTAAATAGATCTGCCAAAGAATTTAATGAAAAATAGAAACCTTATTATGAACAATTCAACTAATATTTAGGAAAACAGAATTCATGAAAATATCATTAGTGACATGTATTTCATGTTAAAGTTATTACATTACTTACAACTGATTTGATAAATTAAATTAATCTGTTGTTGGACCTTGATTGATTTAACATGAGAACTGAGAATTGATTGATTTAACTGTGGCTAGAGGAGATAGAAACTTTTGCTTTCTCATGAACAGGACAGATATTAAAATTATATGCTACATTTCTGTAATATCCCTGGGTATTTTTTCTTACTTACATACATACATACATACATACAGATTGAGAGAGAGAGAGAGAGAGAGAGAGAGAGAGAGAGAGAGAGATATATTATTTTGTTCCTCATTTTTGTCTTATTCCTTTTAATGAAAAATTTATATATATTTATGTGTGAATGTGTATAAAATTTTTAAAAAGTAGACTGTGTGTTGTTAACTGGATCGATAATCCAGTTTAAAATAATAAAAAAAGCACTAAATATTCAAATGTCCTGCCAACCTTGCAGTTCGAAAGCATGCAAATGCAAGTAGATAAAAAGGTACCACTTCGGTGAGCAGGTAACAGTGCCCCATGCACTTCGGTGTTTAGTCATGCCGGCCACATGACCACGGAGACTGTCTGTGGACAAACGCTGGCTCCCTCGGCTAGGAAACAGAGATGAACACTGCCCCCTAGAGTCAGGCATGACTGGACTTAATGTCAAGGGGAAACCTTTACCTTTACTATTCAAATGTATTATTGTTTATTTTGTTTAAAAGAAGTGATGAACCTTCTTGCAACTTCAAGATAACTTGGACAATAATATTCCCTAAAACAATAACTAATAAGCAAATAATATACTCTGCAGCAATTTACATGAACAGCAAATATTGCATGAACATGTGTCAGACTTACAGTAAAATTCATTGATCCCCATTCCCAATTTCCCATCATATGATCTGTGACCAACATAACATGCAATCCATTGAATAATTGCCAAATAATTGCTTCCAAAGCAAGGCACTTTGCATATGACACATTACCATGAATTTACTAGTTGCAATTCAGCATCAAAACAATGTGAGAAGCTATAATGTCTAAAGAATATCCCACAACACCCTAAAGCAAGTATCTGCTCCTTTTCAACCCAACATTTATTATTATTTGCAAGGAAGATAAATGTTTGTGTAGTACCCTATTTTAAGAAGATAATGTCACATTCATGGCTGTCATACAGCATCAGCAAGCAAGCAAATTATCTTTTCAATTTTCTTACCTCAAATTCAGCAATAGCCAAGTCACCAGCTTGACGCAAGTAGTTCAACAGCTATGACTGCAATTCCCTTTAGGATAAGCATGTTTCCAATAGGGGCATCAACTGATGTGACATTACATCAGTGGTAGACAACATGAAGGTAGCATGCAACTGCCCACCTGCAACCACTTTTTCTGTCTGCCACTGCTGAATTTGCCACCAAATGTGTGGTTACACTACTTAATTTGGTGGCAAATTCAGCATGAAACATGGTTCCTGATAGGTTCTGAGAGGAAAGGTGGAATGATACTCTGGAAGTTGACTGGTCCTGCACTAAATTTTCTGGTGTTGGTAATAAATTGTGTTGATCGTATACAACACGACGGGAACAACAATCCCATTTCTTGACTGCCTTCTGTCTTTTGTAGGTAAAAAGAGAGGACTTCAACTCCTGAGATGAATTTTTGTATTTCTAGATGAGCCCACTTTTCCAGCCTGCCTCTGGAGAGCCAGTTGGGAATGGCCTGCTTCCTTGCTACATCTGAGGAGATACAGAAGCTTGTATATGATCCAATTTAATTTAATTTAATTACAATATTTATATCTTGTACTTTGCAAAATGTCCCAGGATGGCTTACAAAGAAAGAGGGCAAGGATCCACCAGAAAAACAGCAATTGTACACTTTTCTAAATCACGTATACATAGAAACATAGAAACAGAGCGGGTCAGAAGGGGCCTCCTGGGCCATCTAGTCTGACCTCTGGCACCAGCCGGCTCCGCTCATGACATGCCCACCATGTGCATGTCCAGCCTATCTTTGAACACCCTCACCGATGGGGCCTCAACGACCTCCCGTGGAAGCCCATTCCACGCCCTCGGGGTCCTAACTGTCAGGAAGTGCTTCCTGGCATCCAAATTGAACCTTGGCTCCCTGAGCTTTGCTCCATTGGAGCGCGTCCTGCCTTCCTCTGCAGGGGAGAACAGGCCTCTCCCCATCTCCAATTGACTATCAAAATTATCATGATTACAAAACATATTAATATATAACTATCATATCTTTCTTCTAAAAGAAATAAGGGAACAAAAGAAAGTGATAATATATGTCTAACTCCTTCAGAATGTAAGCTCTGTGAGGGACAGGAAGCTTCCTCTTTTTGCCATGCAAACTGATGGAATGGTAAACATAGTAGACCTAATGATGATTAAATTCTCACACACTGAATTGTGACATTCTTAAAAATGGATTAAAATTATTCCCACACATGAGAAGACATTAATGCTTTGTAAGTTGGACATCCCCTTCATGGAGCACTGCCTTGTCGTGGCGAAGGGGCTTGCGTAGCTCAATGAAGCTATGAGCTATGCCATGCAGGGCTACCCAAGATGGACAGGTCATAGCAGAGAGCTCTGACAAAACATGATCCACTGGAGAAGGAAATGGCAACCCACTCCAGTATCTTTCCCATGAAAACCCCATGGACAGTACCAAAAGGCAAAAAGATAAGACGCTGGAAGATGAGCCCCTCAGGTCGGAAGGTGTTCAATATGCTACTGGGGAAGAGCAGAGGGCTAGTACTAGTAGTGCCAGAAAGAATGAAGCGACTGGGTCAAAGCTGAAAGGACACTCAGTTGTAGATGTATCTGGTGGTGAAAGGAGAGTCCAATGCTGTAAAGATCTATACTCCATAGGAACCTGCAAAGTAAGATCTATGAATCAAGGCAAGCTGAACGTGGTCAAACAACAGATGACAAGACTGAACATCGGCATCTTAGATTCAGTGAACTAAAATGGACAGGAATGGGAGAATTTAATTCAGATGACCATCAGGTATACTACTGTGCACAAGAATCCCTCAGAAGAAATGGAGTAGCCTTCAGAGTCAATAAAAGAGTAGGAAAAGCAGTACTGGGATACAATCTCCAAAATGACAGAATGATCTCAGTTTGAATCCAAGGCAAACTATTCAACATCACAATAGTTCAAATCTATGCCCCAACCACTGGTGCTGAAGAGGCTGAAGTTGATCAGTTCTATGAAGGCCTACAACACCTTCTAGAATTAACACCAAAAAGTGATGTCCTTATCATCATGGGGGATTGGAATGCTCAAGTAGGAAGCCAAAAGATAACTGGAATAACAGGCAAGTTTGGCCTTGGAGTACAAAATGAAGCAGGGCACAGGCTGGTAGAATTTTGTCAAGACAATACGATGGTCATAGCAAACACTCTTTTCCAACAACCCAAGAGACGACTCTACACAAGGACATCACCAGATGGTCAACACAGAAATCAGATTGACTATGTGCTCTGCAGCCAAAGATGGAGAAGCTCTATACAGTCAGTAAAAACTAGACTAGGAGCTGACTGTGGCTCAGATCATGAGCTTCTTGTTGCGAAAATTAGGTTTAAGTTGAAGCAAGTAGGGAAAAGCACAAGGCCACTCAGGTATGACCTAAATCATATCCTTGATGAATATACAGTGGAGGTGCCAAATAGATTTAAGGAATTAGATCTGATTGACAGAGTGCCTGAAGAACTACGGATGGAAGTTTGCAACATTGTACAAGAGGTAGCAACTAAAACCATCCCAAAGAAAAAGAAATGCAAGAAAGCAAAATGGCTGACTGAGAAAGCTTTACAAATAGCTGAGGAAAGAAGTGAAAGGCAAGGGAGAAAGAGAAAGATACACCCAATTAAATGCAGCATTCCAAAGAATAGCTAGAAGAGATAAGAATGCCTTCTTAAATGAACAGTGCAAAGACATAGAAGAAAACAATAGAATAGGGAGGACCAGAGATCTCTTCAAGAGAATTGGAGATATGAAGGGAATGTTTCATGCAAAGATGGGCATGATAAAGGACCAAAATGACAGGGACCTAACAGGCAGAAGAGATTAAGAAGAGGTGGCAAGATTACACAGAAGAACTATGCAAGAAAGAGCTTAACGTCCCTGATAACCAAGATGGGGTGGTCACTGACCTCAAGCCAGATATCCTGGAATGTGAAGTCAAATGGGCCTTAGGAAGTCTGAGCAACAACAAAGCTAGTGGAGGTGACAGTATTCCAGCTGAGCTATTCAAAATCTTAAAAGATGCAGTGAAAGTGCTACACTCAATATGCCAGAAAATTTGGAAAACTCAACAGTGGCCACAGGATTGGAAAAGGTCAATTTACATTCCAATTCCAAAGAAGGGCAATCCAAAGAATGTTCAAACTACTGCACCATTGCACTCATTTCACATGCTAGCAAAGTGATGCTCAAAATCCTACAAGCTAGGCTCCAGCAGTATGTGGACCGAGAACTACCAGAAGTACAGGCAGGATTTAGAAGAGGCAGAGGAACTAGAGCTCAAATTGCCAACATATGCTGGATCATGGAGAGAGCTAGGGAGTTCCAGAAAAACATCTACTTCTGCTTCATTGACTACGCTAAAGCCTTTGATTGTGTGGATCACAACAAATTGTGGCAAATTCTTAAAGAGATGGGAATACCTGACCATCTTATTTGTCTCTTGAGAAACCTATATGCAGGTCAAGAAGCAACAGTGAGAACTGGATATGGAACTACTGATTGGTTCAAAATTGAGAAAGGAGTTCAGCAAGGCTGTATACTGTCACCCTACCTATTTAACATATATGCAGAGCACATCATGAGAAAGGTGGGGCTAGATGAATCACCAGTTGGAATCAAGATCGCTGGAAGAAATATCAACAACCTCAGATATGCAGATGATACCACTCTCATGGCAGAAAATGAAGAGGAACTAAAGAGCATCTTGATGCGGGTGAAGGAGGAGAGTGCAAAAGTTGTCTTGAAACTCAACATTAAGAAAACTAAGATCCGATTCTATCACTTCCTTGCAAATAGATGGGGACGAAATGGAGGTAGTGACAGATGTTATTTTCCTGGGCTCCAAGATCACCGCAGACAGGAACTGCAGCCCAGAAAATGAAAGACGCTTGCTCCTGGAGAGGAGAGCTATGGCAGCATACTAAAAAGCAGGGGCAACAACCTGCCAACAAAAGTGCGTATAGTCAAGGCTATGGTTTTCACAGTTGCAATGTATGGCTGTGAAAGCTGGACCATAAGGAAGGCTCAGTGCCGAAGAATTGAGGCTTTTGAACTGTGGTGCTGGAGGAGACTCCTGCAAGTCCCTTGGTCTGCAATGCAGTCATACCAGTCAGTCCTAGAGGAGATCAACCCTGACTGCTCTTTAGAAGGCCAGATACTGGAGGTAAAACTCAAGTACTTTGGCCACCTAATGAGAAGGAAGGACTCACTGGAGAAGAGCCTAATGTTGGGAACAGTTGATGGCAAAAGAAGAAGGGGACGGCAGAGAATGAGGTGGCTAGATGGAGTCACTGAAGCAGTTGGTGTGAGCTTAAGTGGACTCCGGGGGATGGTGGAGGACAGAGAGGCCTGGAGGAATGTTGTCCATGGGGTTGCGATGGGTCGGACACGACTTCTCGTCTAAGAACAACAACAAGTTGGATATTGTGGCATTATGTTGATCACAAGAACTGTTGCATGTTGTAATGAAAATAGTATGCCATCATATTTTAATACTAGCAACCTCAAAGAAGTGAGTAAAATGATATCTTGCAGATTTTTTTTTTGTATTTGATGAGGGTGCAGTAACACAAACAACGTGTGCAGGTTGTGGGTGGGAATTTATCAGATTTTCTCAGGTTGGATCACAGACTTCAGTCTGCTTTCCCTCTGCCCTAAGTCTGACTTGTGTTGTGTTGTGTATTCTGGCAGAAAGTGAGTCCAGTTGCTGCCTGTTGCATTACAGATGCACAGGTATAACTAGCAAGGATGGTTTGTGCCCACTCTACCCAAGTGTCCACTGTGCAGATGGAGCTCTGCTTCTACACGTGCAACTTGCAGGCTTTGCATATATGGTGTGAAAGCTGAGAGGACTGATTTAATTGTGCACATGCCCAGAGTTCACCGCTCAGGTCCATTCCACTCATGTGCCATGTTTTGTCAGACACTTGTGATGTCTTCTTCCTGCTAATGTCCAGAAAGAAAACACCCACACTGTAAATAAGATCTCAGCATAGTAGTATGGAAGCCTGTTATGACAGCACCCATGTGGGTACCGTGTGAGTGACAGGAGAGAATGCCTATGAGTAAATGTTAGGGATCTGTGTGGAGGGGTGTGATGGCAGACTTGGTGTGTGAGGAATGCATACTTTGGGGGAGAATAATTCATTGCCAAGAAGGAGCCTGCTAGTATGTGTGAACATTAGTGGACTTGATCTCAGCTCAGCTCAGCTCTTGCAACAGAGCCAAGCATGGGAAAGAAGACTGGCAAGTACCACAGAGCCAAATTCAGGCTGGATCTTTGCATCGTCGAGTGATGTATGCACTGCTACCATATGTTGTGAGCTGCCCCTAGGCTTTGTTGCGATGGGGGTAGCATAGAAATGTTTTAAATAAATAAATAAACATTAGCCTTATCATCCTAAGCTCATCCAATTTTGTTCCTACCATAACATTTCTTCTCAGTTTACTAAATGAAAAAAGTCTATACAATAGAAGTCATTATTCTAGGACTTATTTTCTTGGAGGGCACTTTCACAGAAGATTATGGAAAGGGTAGAAAAATACTGGCTCATACATCATGTGTAAAATGTCACATTTATACTCATGTGTAAAATGTCATTTTGGGGAAAGAGAACCCTATTGCCACATAATGAAGTTCTTGGAACTTCTTTAAATGATATATAATGTATGAAAATGAAAAATGTGTCTGTGGGTTGACATTTTCATGGAATGACCCAGCATCACTAGCAAGTATTTGTTGTTGTTGTTGCAGAAGTGCTTATAAGTACATTAGCTCCCAGAACAGGGGTAATACAGGCATAGGCAGCAGACATATCGCTGTGAAGTTCTCCTGTTATACACCTGGCATAAGCAGCTAGATGGTGAGACTTTCCCTGACTGGTAGTTCGGAAAAGTCAGAGGTGGCTCTAACATTTAGGTTTACATACAAAAATATTTTATAATGTTGCTTCATATTTGCATATGCCATACACACAGTCCTTTAATATTTAGGGCCAATGAAGCTCAGAATGGAAGAATGTGCTCAGAAAGCAAACTTCTTCTAAACGTGAATATCACAGACTTCTAATTTATTCACTGCGTGAAGGAGGGAATAACATTTCTACTTACTGTAGCTGAGATATATTCCAGTGGCTGAACACTTGTATTTCTTGACTATAGCCTCTGCAAATAACATTTTGTTATCTTATAAAATCAGTCCAGGTTTCGGTCTGATGTATTATTTATGAAGAATCAACATTACTAGAGGGAAAATTAAAATAAGGGATAAACCTTGTAAAATAAGTCCATCCCATTATTTTCTACACATGCAACCTCCTATTTAATCACATTTAGTCAGCATGCAATTTACATTCAGACTGAAACCTGAGCTGTTTAATGCCAAGTGCTTAGAAAACAACCATGATACTTTTATGAGAAGCAGAACAGTATGCTTGATCAGTTTTCTTTTCCCTGTATTCTGGAGATGTAACAGTTCTTGGTTTCCTTCACACAGAGGCCTTTCTGGATACAAAATAACAAAGTTTGAGTCCCAAGTCTAAAATCAAGGTCTGTTTTGGCTGGGAGATCACACAACTTGCTTTAGATAAGCAATAGCCTTGCTGACAGCATGCTAGAATGAGGTGGACTCTCAGACTTGCTGGTCATTCCAAAGCTTCCACACAATGCATTTTCCTGGCGCTGATTGTACAGAGCAATAAGTTATGCTAAGCTTCAGATGAAGCTAAGAAAGGGAAAAGGAGTTTATTTGGGCATTGAGAGTAGAGGAGACGAATTTTGAATGGAAGAAGGGCAGTGGTGAGCCATGATGGTACAGCAAAACTTACCAAGTTCTTCATTTGATTTGGGGAATGTTTCCAATTTCTCAGGAATCTTTGGAGGGGGTCTTGGGGAGGTTGAAAAAAATTAAGACCAAACAAATTTCTACCACTGTATAAAGTTTTGACAATTAAAAATATTATAGCCAAATGTTCTTATCTTAATTCTACTTTAAATTCACTACACTTCCATACCCCTATTTTACATACAAAACAGACTGAGATTAATGTAGGTTAGAAACTTTTACCTCCTCTTTCTTGTCCTCTCCCTTTCAGATACCTTGGATTGTGCAAAACTGGGTAGTGTTTGAATTAAATTAACCAGATTTAATTGAGAAACATCTCCTATCAAGACGTCTTGCAATATAAACTGAAATGTTCTTGCCATTTCCTTTTTATCTTATCATGAAACTGCCCCTGCTCTGCAAGAAACATTGGTGTGTGTTGCCAGTATTCCTGAGCATTGCATTTTAATTAAAAAAAAAAAAAAATAGAAGGTGTCATACTTCAGAATGATTTTGCCTAATATGTACCTAACAGAGCAAGTTAACAAGAAGGCCTTATATGTATGACTAATTTCTTCTATCTATAAAAGGGGTTAGTACCCAATTTTATGCAAGCTCAATCAGAAGGAAAGCCTATTCAGTAGAACAGGATTTACTCCTGAGTAAAGGTACATACAATTGCATCTTAAGTCTTAAGTTAGACCTAGAGATGTGCAACCCAGCAAAGCACAAACTCTTCAAGGTTCTCAAAATACAACTTCAAAGCAAATTCAATTCATATCCATGTCAGATTACAAGTTGATGTCTTTTCTTGGAATGAAAACAGGTGTTTTCCAGGTGTTTTTCATCCCAAGTTGTATGCATGAATTGGGCACATTATTCACTCACTGATTATATAGAAGTTTGAATTCATTTCATAAGCATATATTTTTCATATACACTTTTCACATGCACATAGTTTTGAATGCAGTTCTTGTTCCTTGAATCATAGTGGAGGAAAAAAATCTACAACTTCCAAATATACATTGTGTTCAGATTCAGGTTTTGGGAGCTCCAAACTAGATGCATTCTACTCAATAAGGAATTAAAACAAAGTGCTCTACTTTGTGCTGGTGAAGTGTTAAACTTAAGAAACTAACCAATGAATGTTTATTATTGAACCCACTACAGGTATTATAGAAGGTACAAAGACAGTTTCCTCAACTTGAAGAAGCAATGGCTTCCTTAGACATGTACCATTTTCAGTCCCTTGACCATTTATAATGGATTTGGAAATGCACATAAATGTAGGATGCAATCCAGTGGGAAAGTCCATAAACCTCTGAACTCAAAGGACTACAGGCAACCTAAGCAGGGCAAGGGAAATATGCTACCTTTTCATTCCTCCTGGCTGGCAAGTTGGCCAGACAGCTGATTTCATCTAGCTATGGCATAGTTGGGAAGGGAAAAAGGCTGCAGTTCTGCTGGGATGCATCATATTCCAGCAGACCTGACCTTTTCCCCTCCCTGTCCCCTTGGAATCCCTTCTTTACCTTCTCTCCAAGGTCACTCTTATAACATAGAAACATAGAAACAGAGCGAGTCAGGAAGAGTCTCCCGGGCCAACTTGTTTAACCCCTGCCTCCAGCTGGCTCTGCTCATGACATGCCCACCATGTGCATGTTTAGCCTGTCCTTGAACCCTCTCACCGATGGGGCCTTAACCACCTCCCGTGGAAGCCCATTCCATATCCTTGGAGTCCTGTCATGGAGTACTTCCTGGCTTTTAAATGGAACCTTGGTTCCCTGAGCTTCACTCCATTGGAGCGCATCTTTCCCTCCTCTGCAAGGGAAAACAGGTCTCTACCCACCTCTGTGTGACACACCCTCACATACCTGTATGTTGCCAACAGATCCCCAGCTGGTGTGGTTCTTCTGTGCCAGATGTGGTAGGGGAAGGGGGATCTGAGAGCAGATTCCCAGCTCTAAGGTTGGATCTGGAAAGCTGAAGGCTCTTATGACATCATACATTCTGTCTAGGGAAGGCTTAAAAATGTTTTGTCCATTAGTGCTTGGGGCATCTTAAATATTTTGATTGCCTGATCTCTGATCCCTTGGAGTTCTTTTATAAATACACTTCATGCAACTACTGTACCATCTGCCAGCATTACTCATCAGAGGAAGTTTTCATCATGCAACAGCACACTTTATTATTCTTTCTCCTTTTCTGGGTTAATGTTCAAAATATTGCTAGCTGACTGTTGAAATGAATACCTGCAGCTAACACTTTAAGCCACTGCTAACAACAGTTCTGACTGTGATACATAAAATGTATCATCATGATCATCATAAATGAACAGCTGTGGTATCTTAAAATATGAGGGAAAATGAATTAATGAGATGAGATCCCACACACCTTGAAGAAATGAACATTCACACTAACTTGGATCAAATAAATGAAAGCCAGAATTTTCCAGCTTTAGCTGGCAGAAAATCTTCTGTCTTAATATATTCTTGCAATAATAATAGGAAAGAACAAACAAAGAAAATCACAATGGGAATCACATGGATATAATATGTTTCAATGAACTTTTGTTTCTTCTGTCACTTCTATTTTCTCTTCTCTTCCTTTTAAAGTCAATGAAAACAGAAGTCAAAATCTGTTCCATTCTTCCAATTTTAATTCCAAGCATGCCACATATCAAATGAGAGAGACACTGAGAGAGAGAGAGAGAGAGAGAGAGAGAGAGAGAGAGAGAGAGAGAGAGAGAGAGAGAGAGAGAGAGAGTCCCCTCAGGTATGTATCACAGTACACATACAGCACAGCTGCATGTACTTCAGAGCAGTTTTGCCTCTTCTCAGATGATGTAGAGACCAGACAGTGGGTTGGGCAGAAAGGAAAGTTCTACTCCATGGCTAGTCCTACAGGTGTGCATCAGACTTGTTCATCAGTGTCTGTGCCACTCATGGTACCCATACCAAGGTTAGCTATCCATGACAAGATAAGTCAAAATATGGATATTTCAGATAAATTGTTTCTTTCCAATGGAACAACTCTCTGCAGTTTATAATACTTCTATTCCTCTGCCTCTTCTTTGCACCTACCAGCACAATACTTTCCCTTTAGCAAAAGTGTGTGAAGAAATGACTCATCCACACATCCTCCAAGAGCAGGGGTGTTAGGAAAGCAGGATGGTATGTGTAGTGTGGCATCAAGAAGATGGCATGTGCCACAGGTATGGAGATTCCCACATGAGGAGCTTTCCTGTCTTTAATTGCCTTTACCTCAAGGCTATGCTGTTAGCCATAACATCCAAGTAAGCTGGCCTCAGAGAGACCATATCCTTTCTAGACACAGCAGGGCTAGTTCACTGTTTGCATACAAAATGCAGAGAGCACTCTCAGAATGCCACATCCTTTTCCTTTTCCTTTCTTTTTAAGGTGGAAATTAACACATGTGAAGCCTGAATGTTAATTGTGAATACTTTCCTGTGAGCATTTTCCTTTTCTTCAGCATTACTGATTCACTGATTCAGACTCCTGTACAGGCTTATTAATGATACTTGAATGCTAGTTTAATCAAAGGGACACAGACAGTGCAGATATAGCTATATAGATATAATATAATATGCATTTTATGCAAAAAAGAACAGGTTGACATAAATGAGAAGGCACTGCCAAAAAGTGTCTTCTTATCATCATGTTTATTTTTATGCTGCTTTTACAGATTATGCTTAAAATGGCTCATAACAGTAAGCCAGTCCAAGATTAGAGTCAATAAAAACAGACTCATAAATATATTATATGTCATATTATATCCACATTACAATCTAAGAACAATTGCAATTAAAATTTCCCAAGAATTATTATTAGTATTATTTCTACATCATTCAATAGCTGATGTTTTCTTGCAGGTTCACAACAGCACATAAAATACAATAAAGTACAACACAACGATACAGATAACAGTAAAAGACATCATAAAAATGCACTATAAAACTTAAAAGCCAGATTTACAACTGAATGTAAACAGATATATTAGCTAACACAACTTAGCTCTCCGCACCTGTTAGACAGATGACATAACTACACAACCACTGGGGCCTTCCTCTGAGTGCCATCTCTGAGGGCTGTGGGGAAGACCAGCTCAGCGCTGGCACAAAATCTGTCATGTTTTCAGCACCAGATTAAAAGTGCCCTTTTTTCTGGGGCTTTTAACAACTTACTTGGACACCCGGAAGCTTGAGGGAGATCACCAGGTGTTTTGCATTTCCTTCACCTCATTTCTTTCTCTCTTTTTTTCTCCCCCCCCCCCCCCAGTGTCATTCCTTGTAATTGTCTGTTTTCATTATGTTTTTAGCTGTTTTAAACTTTAAAAATGTTTTTTCTGATGTTATATTTTATTGTACTTTTATCATCTGTTCTATGGACTGTGTAAACTGCCCAGAGAACTTTGGCTGTGGGCAGGTATAGAAATGAAAGAAACAAATAACAATCCAATATACTGCTTAGAGTTGATTAACTGCCCTGACACAGAGGATAGTCTTAACCCAGAGCCAGAAGAATGGTAGAGTTAACCTCAGGAGAGACTTAGTGGGAAGTTTGTTCCAAAATTGGGGTGCCATCACTGAGAAACTGTACTCCTTCTTGCTACCTACCTAGCCTTCTTTGACAGTTGACAGCCTGGATGTGTTATATGTTTAGTTCTTCTGGTCTTGGTTATTATTCTGGCAGCTACATTTTGCACACGCTTCTGAACATTATTCAAGGGCAGCTCCATGTACAATGCATTGCAGTAATCTAGCTAAGAAATTATAGCTGACTATGGACACATATCAGGGCTCGGCAACAACCCACACTCAAGTGATATTCAACCCTTGGGTGTGGGTTACTGGGTTGTCTGAACCCACATTCTATTTGTAGCCAGGTCTCCACCCCCACTGGCATAAATGAGCAAGGCAAAGATTAGGGATTAAGTCTTGTAGGACCTAAAGCAAGATGGACTTCTGAAACTGAAAATTTCTTAAAGCAAATGAAATAATGATAGAGATATTCAAGTAGCTATGCTTGCTTTCAGATTTAAAAAGCAGTTGTACTATCTTCTGATGTGAGATAGTTTCAAAGAAACTGCTTTGAGCATATTCTACCCCCTGAACTCTCTCCTGATGCTTGGTTGTCTAGATAGTGAGTGATTTGTAGGACCTAAGGTATGCCAAATGTTAGATTACAATAGGTTAGTTGCATAAAGCATCTATTTTTCATCATAATCCTTACTAACCTCGAGCACTTCTTTCTTTTTAGACCAATCATTCAAATGCACTGCAAGGGAAATTCACTTATATAATGCAACCGTCAGCAGCCTAGCAAAAAGGGAAGCTTACAAAATAATACTAATAAGCTTGCCCTATTTTTCTCTCAGTTGTAACAGGTTAATTGGAAAAAATAGACAATTTATCTGGTGAGTGGTAGAAGTTAAAAAAGAGGGAAGTAGGGTTAGCCATATGACTCTCTTGCATTCCCCTTGCACCTGTTTCCCCTTAAATATTAAAGAGGTTGGTGATCACTGTATGTAACAATATCTTTACCCACATCTCAGATAAAATTCTGAAGCATTTTCACTTGGGAAAGATATATGGAGTGTGTGTTTGTATTCAATTGGTAAACCGGTCAGAAGTAATAGAATATATGAGATAAAGAGCCTTAAAAATGATGTACAATAAACTAAAACTATTGTGTACATTTATCATTTTGTCCCCTTTAATTTTTTTTTAAAATTTAACAGGAAAAAAACATAAATACAAATGTCTGAAATACAAATATATACCATTCACAATATCAATAATATAACACACAAAACCCAACTAATAAATAAAGAAGTAAATAATACTGTGCCCCCACTACCCAGGAGACCAATACAATACATATATCAATATTGCATACACTGCATTGGACAAATAAACAAATTTGCAATGTAACCACCAGCAAATAATTGATAAACTTATTCATCACTTTTAGTTTTCCATGCACATGCATCACATTTGCAAGATGCGATGTGTCAAATTTCATTAATGTTTCTGAGAGGGCTCATATTCACCCAATAGGCTTTGTGGTTTTTTCTTTCTTTCTTCAAAACAAAAGAATATACTGATCTTTTAATATTTCAGAAAGCAAGGCACTGCTTTCAAACAAGAAAAGAAGTGGGGGGATACAAACTGAAAGAGTTCTTAAAATCATTTAGACTTTATTAATGAAATTAGAGACACTGAATAAATCATAGCTTTAAAGCAGCTTGGGAACAAGATCTAGCAAATGATTTACAGAGCACAAATGGGAACAAATTTCAGTATGTTTAATTACAGCCACCAGTTAAAAAGGCAATTGCTCAAAATCATTTCAAGAACTCTTCCATAGCCTTGCTGTGCTGGATAGAAATGCAAGCATGTAGTAAAAGCTGCAGATGCAAAAGGAAGCCATGTGGCTAAAGGCTAAAAATCAGATAGATAGATAAATAGATAGATAGATAGATAGATAGATAGATAGATAGAGCATCCTTACAATAATCCTATTGCCGTCTATCACCACAATGTCCTTCATCTTGCCCTGATAGAGACACCAGTAAAGGCTGGGCAAGGATTAATCATCCCTTTACATTATCTGACCCGGACATCACTCAGGCTGCTGCATACATGTTCTCCTCATACAAGCAGGCAGCCACAAACAAACCATGATGTTCCCCTAAACACACTGGGAAAAACACAGACATGGATACCTACAGATACCAAAAATGTACAACTGCCCATCTTTTGACATGAATCAGACAGTGTCATTCCAATGACAACACTTAACCATTTCCACAGCCAAGACCCTTCTTTGATAGAACTTATTGCCAAGTTTCATCGTTTTTTTGCCAGCCATACACAATGTTATGGAAGCAGCAGATCTGGGAAGCTTGCATATAGTCCAAAACAGAGACCAGGTTCATCTTCAGGGAAATGAAGCCATGATGGCTTCTTTGCCCCTCCCCCACATGTGCTAGTCATGTACACTGAGATATGCCATCATATTGTCCTCAGAGTATGTTGTCCTGCCAGAGAATGGAGCAAGTTCTCTTGGGGAAGGACTTCCCCCACATATAAAAAGACTCATATTTTCAGTTGATTTAGCAGGCTCAGAAGAAAGATATGTGATGGTGTAAACTTTCTGCTGGAAGACTATGTTGATACCAACCTCTTGTTGCACTTATATGCTTATATCAAAGCAAAGTTTTTAGAGAAAGAACACTTATACCACCCGAATCTGTATTAAGTATCTTCCAAGATTTAGTTGGCTTCCCTAATGTGTAAGTCACAGTGTAGCTCTTTTTGAGTCTAATGGAACAAACTGCTCAATGGAAAGGTTGTTTCTGTAGGAAAAAAGATGACAAATGAACTATAAACAGTGATATGGCAAGAAAAGCTGCCTGCACTCAGCATTATCTGCATAGAAAATGATAAATTCTGTCGCTTTTCATTTGATAATATTATCCATCCATGTTCATTGGAAAATAGTCACTCACTAGTCAATGTGCATCCATATTTGCATTAAAAGGTGCACCAAGTCAGTAAATAGGACTCAGAAGTGCATGGCCATGCAGTTACATTTCTTCCACCAAACAGAATGCAGAAAGGCTGTTACTGCATACACTTTTCCCTTGCTCAGCTGTAAGAAGAACAAGAAAACTGAGTGTATATCCATTTTTATGGAACAGAGGAATAATACTTCTGTGTTTCAGATGCTATCAGCCACATCTCTTACATGTGTCAAGGAAAGATGAGAAGAGAGCTGTTGCTAATTGAATAGAAACATAGAAACATAGAAATGGTTTATAAAAGCCTTAAATGAACAAATAATGGAATCTTCTCTCTTGTTATTCATCCTGCAGTTCTTTTTACCACCCAAATTTCTGTTAAAGACTTTCTAGTCATCTGGAACAGATGCTGAAGGTATGTCTTGGGTGGGAGGGATCAGCCTCCTCTCAGCACTTCCATCAGATGAACTGTACGCAAGAGTACATGCTGTAAACGCTTCCCCATCTTTCTCCAAAGTAGAAGTTGCAAACTTAGTTTGTCATCTCAAGGTCAATTATTTAAAAAATGGAGACTAGAGCATTAACAAAATACTCAGCAACTCAGTGAAACAATACTTATATCATGAAGTATGTGATTAACTTGCATAAGTTAGCATTTCCAGCATTGGCTAATTATTTTAAGTGTTTTGTGTTTTGAACAATATTATTGCATTAAATTTGAACACAGGAACTGAGACTTCTAAAGCTATTAGTTTCCTTTGAAATGCAGGCAGTCAGTTTCTGTTGCTCTTCATTCCATATATTCAAAGGGAAGATGATGATGGTAATGCTTTCCCACATCGAGAGTGCTTTGAAAATCCATTAATGTTTACAAACCATTATGGTGCCATGGTGATCAGAACCATGGAAAATACACAATTAACCTCTTTTAAAAATATGGAGATAGTAAGCTGAGAAAAATGCATTACTGACCATCAAATGTAAATACACAAACTGCATGCTCTGGTTAACACTCAAATCAACAGTTAGCATGTCCTAGTTTTGTGTTTGCACTTGTTCAGTGGTGTGACCCATAGCATATTTAGAGAAAGTGGTTCCCTTTCTCATGGCTATCCATTGTAATGAAGGATTTTTGAATTCATTACAATTACTTGAAAGTTGATTCACCACTTTCTCATGGTATCTTACTTGATACACAGTAAATACATTCAAAAGGCGCATTAACCAAGGCTAAAACCCTGGGGACAATTTCAAGGGAGAAAACTCCAAGGAATACAGTGGGAGGTACTTTCCAACGGATTATTTTAAAATATCATTTTACTGTAGTCAAGCACATATATTGTGACAAACATAAACAAAAGTAGCTAAAAGAACATACACCAAATTCAAATAAAATAGCCCAAGAGTTGCAATCTGTTTAATATGCCCAAAATATGTATCTTTTCCAAAGGATAAATTAGGAAATGGAGGCACCTAATCTGAGGCACCCCTTTGTTGATCTAAAGGACGAAGGAAAATCAAATTTCAAACAAAAGGCATTTCTACATAAGGCATCTATTAAGCATGCATCATTCCCTACTCAATGTTATCTATGGGTTTTTAAGCGACATTGCAAACCTTCAGACTTCTGTGTCTAACAAGGGCTTTTAGCAAGGTGTTTTGCACAGAAGGGTAAATACAGCACTAAATTGTGAGAATGAAAAAAATGTTGTTGTTTTTTTCCTATTTGTGCATTTGTTCTATTCTGCTAAGCCATCTACCCACAGGTTATGTGAAAGAACAGGAGCAAAGGAAATGTTGTTCATGTGGTATTTTGATTTCAATTCTGCAGTTAAAGTAGACATAACAGAATAGCAGCTGAATAACAACCTTGTGCAGAAAAGCTCTATGGTCCTATTCAGCTATACTTCTTGCCCTTGATACATAACTTTTCAGAAAATGCCAAAATCCAATTCTTTGTGAACCACTTCTGAGAAATGTGCATATGATTACACTATAGGACAAACATCTAGGGTTGTCCTCTTAATGAATTACACTGGTTCTGATGAATTACCATCACTGATTTTTAATATTCTAATTAATATTGTAGTATTTGCACAGGTTGGCTTCAAGAAAAGCTGTCTATCAAACTAAGAGTTTGATACATTTTGCCTATCCATTTGCATGCCAAGTGTCTATCATCTTCATTGCCAATGTTGGCATGCCACCTGATAACCAAAAATTCTCAGTGTGGCTCTCACAATACAAGTTAAAGACAAGAACAAGACAATAATTCCTTAGAAGGCTTGAAAAAACTTAAATCACAGTAATACAATCTAAGATGCTGGGAGTGGAGGAATGTCCAACTCCTGAGGAAAGTTAACAGTGTGGGAGCCAGGTGAGCCTCCCTTGAGAAGACATTACAAATGGAAAAGCTGTCTCTCTCAAATCCACCCACTTAAGAATATAAAGATGACTGAAAAATCTGGGCTGGCACATATGAGAAGAGACTCCCAAGCCAATTAGAGCTTTAAATGTTAACACCAATATGTTGAAATAGACTGAAAGCCAGTACAGTTCATGAAGCCTCACATGACATGATCATATTGATCCGGCCCTGAGGTTTCTGAACAGGTTTCAAGGTAGCCACACTGCAGTGATTCAAATGGGAAGATTCAACCAAAGCTGTTAAAATGTCGTCCTAGACACTGAGAGGCCATCTGCACCTGCAGTGATGGTGATTGATTCAGGAACATCTCCAGACTGAATGACTGTCAGGGGGAGTGCAATCTACTCCAGGAGAGGCTGAGGATCATTCAGCTGGGTACATGACTTAGCATCTTGTCTGGACTGAGTCTCAGTTCATTGGTTCTCATCCAGTCCATTACCCTGCTCAGGCAATGATTTAGAACATCAATTGCTTCACCTGGACTAGAGAAATAGAACTGGATGCTATCTACATACTGATAACACCTCACTTCTCTTTCCTTGGTAATCTCCTTCTGCAGTTTTATATACATTTTAAATAGCATTGGGAGATAAAATCAAGCCATACAGAACACCATGATGTAATTGCCACTAAATAGAACAGTAATTCTCCAGCACCACCTTCTGGAATTGGCTCTTCGAACAGGAACAGAAGCACAAGAAAACAATGCTCACAACTCAAAGAACCAGGCAGATCTATAAAGATAACAAGACTGAGAGCATCAGAAGCCATTGAAACATTCAGTGGAATCAACTCTCCTTCAGTCTCTCTCAGCAGGATGACAAAGGTGGTTTCTGTTTCAAAAGTAAGCCTAAAACTGGATAGAAATGTTTTTAAGCAATATTCAAGAATACCTTAAGTTAATTGACAAACACTTGCTCAAATACATTGTCTGAGAAGGATGTTAACAAGTGGCTGATATATAGCTTCTCTTTTGAGTCCAGGTTATGGTTCCTCAGGTACAGTCTCAGAGAGTTTAGTACTGCTCCCTCATTCAAGGAGGAATGTATAGTTTCTTGGACCCAACCAGCCATCCCCTCCTTATTTAATGCAATGAATCAAGATGGACAAGGGTTAAGTATATGAGTGGTCCATCAAATTCATCTAAGCATCTTGGCTGTGTCTTTGGGCCTCAGCAACTGCAACTCATGTATTCCAACAAAGGCAGATGGTGCTCTGGGTTTGACACAGCTTCAAGGTATCAAATATAATAAAATGCATGCTGTTGCTAATATTACTTGACCGTATTTCAAATCAATTAAAAACAATGCATTGCACATTTTCACCATCACATTGTGAATAATATTGTAATGGGGTGCCAGGATACACCTGGTCAGGTCAGCCTTATGATCTGAGTGGAAACACCTGAGCAGCTAGATCTGAGGATAATAGTGAAACCTTAGCAGTAGTGGCAACTGGGCCTTTTCAAGAGGAGACTTCAGTTCCAGGATGTAGCAGGACAAAGGCAGTTGGCATTAGAAGGAAAACAGAGAAGTGCTACAATCATGACAGAAGGAAGAAGAGGATCCCCTTTCCAGCTACTTCTTTTGATGAAAAACCTTAAACCCCCCAGTGGAAGGAGATGGAAGGAATGCAGGCCTATCCAAACCTGTACTTAACTTCTTGTGGTGAGGCAGAGGATAACCCTTAGGTACCACAAGGTTGGGGAAGCCAGTTCTATAGGAATGGACAACGCTTGCTACAGGGATTCAGACAAGGGCTCCCACTAGAAGGGCACATATATTAAACAAAGGGTGTTGGACATTTTTGTAATTTAAATCCAGAGAGAGGGGAAGAGAGGTGTACATCTTAACCCTGAGAAAGAATCTCTAAGCTGGCTGAGTTTCATTGGGCTAACTTGAGACAATGATTTACAAAGAAAGACTGTCCTTACTTCTGTAGCCTACATATTCACAAGACTCTAGAAAAGAGTGGGTTCAATGTACTCCTTTCTGAGGATGAGCACTCAAATATGCTTTTTCTCAGTGAATTATAATACACTACCTTTGCCAGTGATCTCTCTTTGCTAGCCTGCCTCTGCCCACCAGTGATGGTTTGAAAGAGTGTAATGAAAGCTTTACATTGTAGGACTGAATCTGTGTATGTACTGAAAGTCAAATTCAACACCTTCATTTACAAAAATCCTCATTACGGTACCAATATTGTATTTTTCTTATGTTTATCTTCAGGCAGAATGGAATGTTCATCTTTTTCAGGTTAACATTTTTGAAGCTGACAGATGGGTGCCTAGCAGTGCAGTATTAGGATGGCTGATTCATAAGTCAGTCCAGGTGAGTTTGGTAGAGGTTGTTTGGGACAGAAAAGAATACTGGATGCATAGAGTGGGATGTGCCATCTTCACATCCTGTTTCAGTGACTTTGGATATTCCAGGACTTAGATCTCAGCAGAATACATGCCATCTACCAACAAAATGCAAGGATTTCAATTGCTGCTTTTCTGCTAGGATAACCAGAGGGTTGTTCCTTTTCTGGATCTCCACTTGGGTGTCAGTCATTGCAAAAAATAGAGGCTTAAATATACCTGTGAAATTAGGAATTGATGCAAGGTAAATATATTTTGTTCTGAGGTACAAAAAGTATCACTTAAGATGAGAGGCAGCTGCAGTGCACAGTCCTTGTACGCATGTGGGCATTTGGTGTATATTCAGCTATCCAATATTTGGTTTCTATAGTAACCAGAAAGACAGTATATAAAAACATTGGGTAATTATTTGAAGCTGAAGCATGCCTAATTAAGATGCAAGCTTCCAAAAAAATAGGTAAGCAAAAATGAATTTGATTCTTAGTCATGGAGGTAGGGGGATGTGTGGAATCAAGATTGTTTAACATTTAATGTCATGCTTTAATGTTGAATTATTTCTGTTACGAAGAAAAGCAAGATGTCTCATCTATTAGGTCAAGTCATCAGCCTGATATGTTTTATGTAAGAAACTTACTACTGTTACAGAAAAAAGGAAGAATGATCTGACTATACCTGAGCTATTTCTCTAGTCTCTTTGTATAGCAATAATCTGGGGTTTTGTGACTGTCTATCAGACCGAAAATGCAAGGCATGTTGGAAAATTTAGCACAATGTCCTGGCTCAGATGCTTGCTTCTAATTGAAGCCCTATTAGGAGAGTTCATAATTAATAAAGGAGAGATCTATCCAGCAAACAACCTGGAGTGTCTTTGAGTTCTCCTGTTCAGTGAATCAAAATCCCAGTGGCAGGAATGAAAGACATATGTAATCTGCAAGACAGCAGGAACTGAACCTATCAGTTTTGGAAACCTTGTCAACTATTTTAACCCCGGGCATTTTTTCCATCTCATTCTGTGCAGGACTTTGCAAATGCTGAGTGTGACCCTGAACTATGTGGCCTAGCTTGTACCTTAATATCATGAATGAATTCTCTAGCATAGTTGTCTGCTGCTAATTCATTTAATACTGCAGGTAAAAATCGCCTTTTCAGTCCGACACATGTACATGCACCTTTCACCTAGGTCTGTTCAGGAATAAAAATGAAGTGAAAAGGCAGGAGAAATCCTTCCTTCAGTTACCTTGGATTAAGTGTGATTTGAGTTCTGTGATGCTCTGTCTGAGTAAATCTTCCTTGGATGTCCTGAAAACCTAGACACTCATGTTGATTGCAGATGATGTATATCCTTGTCTTGGGACATGGGAGTGTAGGAGGGACCCTGACTTTTATTTATGATGATTGTTATGTTATATATATTGTAGGATACTCAGTTTGCATGTTGCTGCAAAGCTGAGTATTATGAAGTGAAGGGCACTGTTTTGCTTTTGTAGCACTATATGCATAACAGATGCTTCTCAGTGTGCAGCTCTCAAGTGAATGCAATTAATTATGAGGAGATATTGATGTGGTATTACCAAAGCAGTGAACCATGCACACACAAGGATTCTTGCAGTTCTCTCCTTAGTAACTGTAGAAAATAAGTATTTGCAGAGGATTTGATGCAGGTAGAAGCCAGTTTACATGCAAGACAAAACTCAGACTGCTAATTGTTAACTGCCCATCTTCTGAGCTTTTCAAAAGAACCTATGCTGCTCATGTCAGTGAAGTGATCCTGGAAGTCAAGGAGGCAGAATGATAATGTGGAACATCATAGGGGAAGAATTGTTTACTCAAGGAGGTATGCAGCTTCCCTTTATAGCTCCACAGCGTTATTTATAAGTGAGACTGCTAAAGGATAGGAGCAGTAGTGACATAATTCAGTTGGGAACAGAGTCTATGTTTTATCATTTCCAACCCCAGTGTTTTGCCCTAAGGATGTTATCAGATTAATGTGTTAAATGCATGGTAATTTAACTCATTGTGAAATGTCACTGAACATCAAAAAATAATACATTTGTGAGCCATGCCTGCAGCATTATAAAACTACACTGTCTTTAGTATTAGAGGCACTCATATGGTTCCTGCATACCCAGGGGAATGTGAAGGTCTACAGAAATACACACACAGAAAGAATTATTCTTGAAAAATAGGAAGGAAATGCATGTGTATCCCATTGGCACAGTAGCCTGAGCCTCAGTTCTTTGCATATCTGCCTGCCCAGACCCCACATGCATCAAAGCGGGTTCTTGAAACAAGTGAACAGCTATTGCTCCCTGTCCACCTAGCCATATTTCTTAACATGCAATTCTCACATGTGTCTATCCTTGAGTTTAGTTTTAGTTTAGTTTAGTTTAGTTGTTTAGTTTTTCCCATTTTCCAGTGTCCCTCCCGAAGGGCTTCCCTGTTAAGTTTGAAACCCTACCCAAACTGTGCCCCACCATCTCATTATAATCAGTTCAAGCTACAATGTGATGTGAGTTATGTAGTGTGCTTGCTGTGCCCTGCATAAATGTGTGGGGCCCTAATTTGGATGAGAATTATTGCACACGAGGAACAGACATTTACATCTTCCCTGTCCCTGGCCTCTTCTTTTCCCTGAAATTCCCTCTCCCTGCATGGATCACAGACAGAAAACACACAAATAGCCTCAATTAGCACTGCACAGAAAGATCTGATGGGTCCTTCCCCCTTTCTGCATACTCAACCACTGTAGTGCCACTTAGTTTGCCATGACTTACTCCTGAGTAAATATGGCTAGGAATTTGAAGAGGTACTTTCTGTGAAAATATTTCTTCATTGGCTTTGTTGAACAATTACATGGACCATTTACAATGGAGTACTGACCATGCCTGAAGGTCTGCTGTGACATTTGCTTGCAGGCCCTGTTTGTCACCTATACCAAGAGGGCATGTTGTGAAAGTGAGCCAGCTGCTGAAGTGCAGGCTGTCAGTAACTGACACAGGAGACCTCCTCACAGAAGAGTTAAGTAGGCTGTGAAGAAGGAGGGAAAGATGCAGAGAAAGTGAACAGCGAAAGCTCCTGAAAAGTAGTCAGTTAAAAACGAGTGCTTTATAGACCCCTGAGTTTATTACCCTGACAGTAGAACCCACTGTGATAGAAAGTGAAGAACATGAGAGCTGGTTGGCAAGATCTGGAGCAAGAATTGAGCAGTGTGCTTGATCTGTCCTCCCATTCTTTTAGTGGTATCTTTTCATGACATTGTAGTTTTTCAGAGTTTTTCGCAGATTTTTTTTAAGTGGAAGGAAAATCTGGTATTGCATTTTAAATCAAAAGAAACCTGAAGGTTTGAAGGAAACTAGAAAAATATAATGCATGAAGAACAAGTGTCCAGGCTAGCAAGCCTTTGATTTATATGGGCGAGTAGAATTATTATCCTATCTTACAGCATTTAGCTTCTATGCATAATTCAAAAGATGTCTAACTCACAAAGACACCTGACAAAACAAAATCTGAATTGCAAACTGCACAGCAACAGTATTGCCAGTATTTCCCTACCTTTTGCTTCAGTGTTCCACTTGACCAATATCTGTGCTTTAGCCTCTGATGATGAGCAACTCATTTTTGATCACTCACTGAGGATTGTGATAAATCTGTCTGTTACAGTGCATTTAGGAAGTAGTTTCTGTGTTACCTGGATCTGAGCCTTGAATTGGCAGGAAGCAAAAACCAAAGCCCACTTAAAATGTTAAAGCTGGTCAGTGAAGTATGACTAAGTGACCTACCCAGCTTATGGCTAGGGCATTGCAATTCATAACTTGCAGGAGACAATGAGACAGACAGAAAATGGAAAGTTAATCATTTCTTATGACAGCAGTTTTCATAGCAATGGGAGGGACATTTGATGATGATGAATAGAAGTGATCAGTTGCTTTTGGTCCTAAATGCCAAGCCCTTTCAAGATGGCACAAAATTGAAGAAGGCACTACCATTTATGAGTATGCTTCCATTTGCTGAACATGACATGCAGCATGATCATCAGGATAGCTATTTTTTCCTCAGTGGGTTTTTCCACATCAGTTATGTGGGGATGCCACTGATGTTATTCCCTGAACATTCCTTAATATGACTATTCTAGATTAAATTCATAGAATTATGTCACTGGTTTGCATTTGAATGGAAATATAAAGATATAATTACCATACTGTGGACTCAGAAGTATGCATTAATAATGCCCAGAAAATATTCTGGGCATATTTGTAAAATACAAAGCACAGTTCTGATCAAGGTATGAAATAATACAGGTCTTAGAAAATGCAAAAGAACTAAGGAGCTGTTGGAATTCTTTCTAAGACTGATTCTGGCTCCTTCAAGGTGTGATGACAAAAGCAAATGAAATAACAAATAAAACTGAGTTGTCCAAAAGAAAAAAGCAGGTATAAGATAAGAGAAACACAGAGAAATTAAAGGGTGGTGAGAAGAGATGGAGTTTAAGCATCAGTAACAACATGGGAATGACACCATTCCCAAATCTGAAGTAAATATTTAGTCACAGTTCCTCAGAATGTGACCAGAACCTCTGCCTTTATTTATGTCATCTGGAAAGTCAGTGGCTGTGAAGAACAACACAGAGGGGTTCTAGTTTTTTCTTCCTCAATACTAATTCAGCAGTATTAAATATAACTAACTACAGCTCCCAGGCAGGGGTTTCCATGGTCCCAGTAGTGATATTTGCCAGAATGTTGTAAATGTAAGACTGTTTAGAAAATGGCAACTGGAACACATTAGCTATGGGAGTCAAAGATGTAGTCATTTTGTGAATAATAAAGAAACTGGCCTCATGTGGTCTCTGAAGAACTTACTAGCTATACAAAACTGAAGTTTTTTTTTATATTTCTGTAGCCATTCCATGACAGTATCTCTTCAAGTACTGTTCATCTGAAAGAAGAATATGGCTTGCCTTATACCTTAGCTATGCAATATAAGCAGTAGGTCCCTACATGCTTTTTAATGATGTATTAACATTATTATCATTACATTGCTATTTTATTTCTGCCATGTTTTATTATGAACTAGATTGTGCATCCCCTGCCCCATTTTATGGAAATCTTATAGCTTTGCTAATGAGTTTGATATCACCATGATAAAAAAAGATACTGAAAAGAACAGCTCATAGTAAAGCTTTGATCTCTTAAGATGAGGCATCTTCTTACATAATTCTATTTCCTCACAGACATATGAATGATTGTAGTGATCTGGAGAGAAAACAGGTGGGTGGGAGGGTGTAGAAGAAATGGGGTCTCATAACTGAAATTAGCATTCTGCTTATATTCATATAGTCATGTTCATTTTCATCTTTGGGATGATATTAAAAGCTCTGTCATACACAATTTTCTGATCAAAGAAACCAATTAGCATAGGGGAGTTAATATGAGAAAAGGAAGTTTTCAGAAGAAGACAAATGACTGCATCCATGTAGGCCATTCTGGTGCCTAAATGCATAGTTAATTCTGATGCAGTTAAACTATCTAGGCATGAAATATTTCATATACATTAAGGCAGCATTCCATTGTAATGCTCTTCAGAGGTTTTGGACTACAGGATTCTCTACTTGAGAGAAGACTCTCTACTTGCATTTATTGTACATGTGTGGTTCCTTACTTATGGTAGCTTGCTGGTACTTTATGGGCATCTCCCATACTTTCCAGGATTTTTTTTAGCAAAGGATGTCTGGTATGAGCTAAAAATTTCAGAAAGAAGAGGAATGAGAAGGTGGCATATTTTGGCATCTCTGCTATACTGCAATGTCACTGTGTGGTTGTCCAATGGAGCATATATAAAGGTGGTAGTGGTGGAAATCACATGAAAAGGAATCCAGAAACAGAAACCTCAGTAAAGTGGTCGGTTAAAAGCCTAATGTAGAAAAGCCCTATATCTCCCATCCTTTTGTTTGTTTATATACCTCACTTGTATACCTCACATACTGCCAAGAAATGGTGGTCAAGGCAACTGATAATTGATGTTGTTAGTCGCGAAGTCGAGTCCGACCCATCGCGACCCCATGGACAACATTCCTCCAGGCCCTCCTGTCCTCCACCATCCCCCGGAGTCCACTCAAGCTCACACCAACCACCTCAGTGACTCCATCCAGCCACCTCATCCTCTGCCGTCCCCTTCTTCTTTTGCCATCTATTGTTCCCAGCATTATACTCTTCTCTAGGGAGTCCTTCCTTCTCATTAGGTGGCCAAAGTATTTGAGTTTCATCTTCACTATCTGGCCTTCTAAAGAGCAGTCAGGGTTGATCTCCTCTAGGACTGACCGGTTTGATCGCCTTGCAGTCCAAGGGACTCGCAGGAGTCTTCTCCAGCACCACAACTCAAAGGCCTCAATCCTTTTGCGCTCAGCCTTCCTTATTGTCCAGCTTTCACAGCCATACATTGCAACTGGGAAAACCATAGCCTTGACTATACGCACTTTTGTTGGCAGGGTAATGTCTCTGCTTTTTAGTATGCTATCTAGATTTGCCATAGCTTTCCTCCCCAGAAGCAAGCGTCTTTTAATTTCTTGGCTGCAGTCCCCGTCTGCGGTGATCTTGGAGCCCAGGAAAATAAAATCTGTCACTACCTCCATTTCTTCCCCATCTATTTGCCAGGAAGTGAGAGGACCAGATGCCATGATCTTAGTTTTCTTAATGTTGAGTTTCAAGCCAACTTTTGCGCTCTCCCCCTTCACCCGCATCAAGAGGCTCTTTAATTCCTCTTCACTTTCTGCCATGAGAGTGGTATCATCTGCATATCTGAGGTTGTTGATATTTCTCCCAGCAATCTTGATTCCAACTGGTGATTCATCTAGCCCTGCCTTTCTCATGATGTGCTCTGCATATAAGTTAAATAGGCAGGGTGACAGTATACAGCCTTGCCGAACTCCTTTCTCAATTTTGAACCAATCAGTGGTTCCGTGTCCGGTTCTCACTGTTGCTTCTTGACCTGCATATAGGTTTCTCAAGAGACAAATAAGATGGTCTGGTACTCCCATCTCTTTAAGGACTTGCCACAATTTGTTGTGATCCACACAATCAAAGGCTTTAGCGTAGTCAATGAAGCAGAAGTAGATCTTTTTCTGGAACTCCCTGGCTTTCTCCATGATCCAGCGTATGTTGGCAATTTGATCTCTAGTTCCTCTCCCTCTTCGAAATCCTGCCTGTACTTCTGGTAGTTCTCGGTCCACATACTGCTGGAGCCTAGCTTGTAGGATTTTGAGCATCACTTTGCTAGCATGTGAAATGAGTGCAATGGTGCGGTAGTTTGAACATTCTTTGGCATTGCCCTTCTTGGGGATCGGAATGTAAACTGACCTTTTCCAATCCTGTGGCCACTGTTGAGTTTTCCAAATTTGCTGGCATATTGAGTGTAGCACTTTAACTGCATCGTCTTTCAGGATTTTGAATAGCTCAGCTGGAATGCTGTCACCTCCACTAGCTTTGTTGTTGCTCAGACTTCCTAAGGCCCATTTCACTTCACATTCCAGGATGTCTGGCTCGAGGTCAGTGACCACCCCATCGTGGTTATCAGGGACGTTAAGCTCTTTCTTGTATAGTTCTTCTGTGTAATCTTGCCACCTCTTCTTAATCTCTTCTGCCTCTGTTAGGTCCCTGCCATTTTGGTCCTTTATTATGCCCATTTTCACATGAAATGTTCCCTTCATATCTCTAATTTTCTTGAAGAGATCTCTGGTCCTCCCTATTCTATTGTTTTCTTCTATTTCTTTGCACTGTTCATTTAGGAAGGCATTCTTATCTCTTCTAGCTGTTCTCTGGAATTCTGCATTCAATTGTTTGTATCTTTCTCTTTCTCCCTTGCCTTTCGCTTCCCTTCTTTCCTCAGCTATTTGTAAAGCTTCCTCAGACAGCCATTTTGCTTTCTTGCATTTCTTTTTCTTTGGGATGGTTTTAGTTTCTGCCTCTTGTACAATGTTGCGAACCTCCGTCCATAGTTCTTCAGGCACTCTGTCTATCAGATCTAATTCCTTAAATCTATTTGTCACCTCTACTGTATATTCATCAGGGATATGATTTAGGTCATACCTGAGTGGCCTAGTGCTTTTCCCTACTTTCTTCAACTTAAGCCTAAATTTTGCCACCAGAAGCTCATGATCTGAGCCACAGTCAGCTCCTGGTCTAGTTTTTATTGACTGTATAGAACTTCTCCATCTTTGGCTGCAGAGCACATAGTCAATCTGATTTCTGTGTTGACAGTCTGGTGATGTCCATGTGTAAAGACGTCTCTTGGGTTGTTGGAAAAGAGTGTTTGTTATGACCATCGTATTCTCTTGACAAAATTCTACCAGCCTATGCCCTGCTTCATTTTGTATTCCAAGGCCAAACTTGCCTGTTATTCCGGTTATCTTTAAGATATAGATAAAACAAATCTTAATTAAAACAACATAAAACAAATCCATTCAAGAAGACAAAAACACATGACTAATTCTAAAAAAAACCTGTCAGCAACAAGGTTCTTAGATGTGAAAGGTAAATGTGAATAACACTGTCTTTATCTGCTAGGAAAAGGAGAAATTGATGACAAAGTACTCCAAACTACTGAATGGAGTTTAATATTGATGTTGAAGAGCATGGGGAACAGGACTAATTTCTGAGGAATTGCATACTGGAGGGTTGAAGGGGCAGAGAAATAGCCCCAAGCACCACCCTCTGGAGCTTACCATCCAAGTAGGAGTGGAACCACTGAAGAGCAGTGCTGCTCACTTCTGACTCAGACAGTTGCTTCAGAAGGATACCACTGAAAAGGCCAGGAGTAACATCAGCGTTGCACTCTGTATCTCTTTCTCCTGGTATAGTTCATCATACAGGGTGACCAAAGCTGTTTTTGTAGCTGATCTTAATGGATGGGTAGGAACATATGGAAGCAGGCAATCCTTCAGATATCTTGGCACTACCATTTAGGGCTTTAAAACAAGCTCTTTGAAACAGACACTTTGTGTCTGGACTTCAACTGGCAGCCAATGCAGCTGATACTTGACTAGCATGATATGTTCTCATGAGCCAGTCCTCATAAATGTGTTAATATTATACCTGTGCTAAAACAGATCCTATTTATCTTAATTATACAGCATTGGGAAGGTCCAAAGAGCTTTGTGCTGTTGGGAGTTCTGTGCCATTCTTTGTGCTGTGGGGTGTCCACAACCCTGTGAAATATATTACTATTTTCATGTTACCGATAGGTAGCTGATGCAGAAAGAGGGTGCTTTGCAACACAACATTAACTTATAGAATCCACAACCATATGATGTGCTAATAACTAGGAATGTGTGAGGAATCTGCTTTGGGGTGGGAATCTATCAGATTCCCTGAGCACAGTTTTCTGGACTCCAGCCTGCTTTGGCCATGAATCCTGACAAGTGTGCCCAGTGTACATGCAGTGCTCACCAAGAATTGAGCCCTACATGAATGCTATGCATCTCTCTTTTATACCACATGAGAAGTATCAGTTTGGGTTGCATATGAAATAGCACATGATAAGGAAGAAGTTTTCTGGGATTCTTTGAGCATCTGCAGACTTCTGCTCAGCTTGCTGTCTGACAATACAGAGCAGAAGAGGAATCTTATGAATGCTAGAGGGGCTGTTTCTGCTAAACTTAGCCACAACCCTATTGATGAGCACTATCTTATATGGCTTTCCAAAGGGATAGACAGCTGGAAAAGTATTATTATTATTATTATTATTACAAATTTATATGCCGCCCCTTGCCACAAGCCAAATAAGTGCACCAGCCACTTGTTCTCATGAAAATGAAATGTGGAAGACACTTGAACTATGTAACATTTGAGGCTGTGTTCTGTGCATGATATCAAGTTGCTTAACCAATGTCTGCTTGGTTAATTTATACTCATTGGAGAAAATAAAAGTGAAACTATTGTCTCATTATCAATTAAGCCTCCTGTTGAAATACAGGATGCTTCTTCAAACCAAATAGTTCAGATAAGCGACAGGAAAGGGATGTTGCCTTCACATCCTGCAGGTGAGCTTGCAGTAGCACCTGACTTACTGATATGGGAGACAGACTTTTGAACATGCTGGACCTTGTTCTGATTTGTGAAAGGTAACTTTTTTGACTTGCCTAAACTTACACCCAAAATAATGTCTAATGCGACATTCAATACCAGAACTCTTTCCAGCACAACACTTGGTCCATCTATGAAGATTTGCTAGCAGTAGGAACAAATGTTTCATGAAAGAATTCTTTAATGCTTCTAAGGTATTGGCTTTTTGCAATTGATGAACATAGGAGTAAAATGAATGTTCCACAGATATACTTATTTATTTGACAATTGTGTTCCCCCTGGCCACAATCCTCCTATAATGCATACTCGGAGGAACATAGTGTTTGCCAAAGCATCTCAGCAACTTAAAAGCTGCCTCTTTGTGTCCTGTTAATTACCTTTTGATTCAACTTTGTTACTTGTACCATGTCAATTTCTGTCCCCATGGTTATAGTGGTGCTTTAATTATGGTTTTCCTAACACAGTTGTTTTCATTTTTAGAAAGAGACTTATCTTTTGCTACAATAATAAGAAAGACAGCAATGAGAATTTAAACCACTTCCCCTTTCCTCCAGTGAAAGAGGTTAATATTGAGGCAATTAAGAAAGTCTATTCATAAAGCAATTAATAAGCAATTCATTATGAACCTCTCAACTGACAAGGATAAGAAGGCAATAAAAAGGTCTGAACTTATGAACTGGAAGTATTTAATTAAAGGCAAAGGAGTCCTTAAAACTTTGAGAATGCATGTGCGAGACTTTGCTAGGCAGACTGAGGCTGTAGTCCTATTAGCAAGAACACACAGATTAGGTCTTGAAAGAGCTTGGGAGCACATAAAATGCACTAGAATGAAATAGGCTGACAGCATTGTCTAGTAGGAGGTAATTGCTGTTATTGGAAATGCTACAGCTGAATATTTAAAATATGTTTTTCTCAGTCAAGAAGCCTAGATCAATTAATGATACACATTCTACCTGAAAATTAAAGAACTAGCAGTATATAAATAATGCTTCCTGATCTAATGTTTCACCAATAATTAGCTTTCACAAGTTGATGAACATGTTAATGCTAGGCTATGCTTCATTATACACTTCTAGTGATTGGATTAAGGCCAGCTTGCCAGTTTCTTTGTGCAAAAGAATTTTGGGAGGAAATTTCCCAGGGCATATTGGATAGCTACCAAAGGATTGAAATGAAAACTACAAAATCAATCTACCTGTCTTAGTTTTTACACCTTCAGAGCTTTCTCAAGTCACACCTGAAGGCTTGAAAAGTGCAGTGAATTGGGTAGAAAGGCGGATGTGAAGAAAAATGCAGTTTCTTATTCTTTCATCTTAGCAGATTAATAATAGCGGTGATGAGAATGATGGGATGCTTTATTCTTGTTATCCATGGTAATAGAAAATGCTGATTTCCAAAGGACCTGGATATATATTGCATGGCGTCTTTACAAAAGCCAACTAGTGCAGGGCTTGATCTTGAAATAATAAGTCCATAATGTGACTCCTATCTATATTTATTATTTATTATTTTATTTATTTATTTAGAAAACTTCTATGCCGCCCCATTCGCTGAAGCCTCGGAGTGGCTCACAATCATAAATAAATAACAGAAATATAAAACAATATAATTTAAGAATAATTTAAGTTGCCCTGGCCAAAAGATAAAATAAATAATTAACATTAACAATTAAAATAATGCTTGAATAAAAAGGTCTTTGCCTGGCGCTGAAAAACAAATAGCAACGGCACCAGGCAGACCTCTCTGGGGAGCGCATTCCATAGATTGGGTGCCACCACAGAGAAAGCCCTCCTCCGAGTATTTACCCTCCTAATTTCCTTCATGGAGGGTTCCTGGAGAAGGGCCTCTCCCACTGATCTCAAGGGGTGGGAGGGCATATATGGACATAAGCGCTCCTTCAGGTGACCAGGACCCAAGCCGTTCAGGGCTTTAAAGGTCATGACCAACACCTTGAATTGGGCCCGGACTTCAATGGGAAGCCAGTGAAGCTGACGGAGAATTGGAGTCATGTGAACATAACGCCCAGTCCCCATCAGCAGCCTGGCAGCTCTATTTTGAACCAATTGAAGTATCCGGACTGTCTTCAAGGGCAGCCCCACATAGAGCGCATTACAGAAGTCAAGTCGGGAAGTCACCAATGCGTGTGTCACTGTCGCCAGGCAGTCGTTCTCCAGGTAGGGGCGCAGCTGATGGATCAGCCGAAGCTGAAAGAAAGAGCTCCTCACCACCACTGTCACCTGATCTTCCAGTGAAAGCTCTGGGTCGAGGAGCACTCCCAAGCTGCGGACCTTGTCTCTAGGAGGGAGTGCAACCCCATTCAGGACTAAGTTCAATTCACCTTCCCCGAAGTCCAATCCACCAACAAACAGGACCTCTGTCTTGTCTGGATTGAGCTTCAGTTTATTGGCCCTCATCCAGCCCATTACCTCAGGCACTGGTTCAGTACATCCACTGCCTCACCTGGATTGGTGGAGAATGAGAGGTAGAGCTGGGTATCATCAGCGTACTGATGATTTCACAGCCCATACCTCCTGATGACCTCTCCCAGTGGTTTCATGTAGATGTTAAACAGCAAAGGGGACAAAATGGAACCCAGCAATACTCCATGGCATAGCTGCCATGGTGCAGAGCCATAGTCCCCCAGAACCACCTTCTGGAATTGGCCATTGAGATAGGAGTGGAACCACTGCAAAGCAGTGCCTCCAACCCCCAATCCTGCTAGCCCATCCAGAAGGATACCATGGTCATATGATATGAAGGGATCAAGGGATCTCCATTGAGTGTGTGATTTTGAGCCAGTCACATGTTACCTTGAGGTACTTCAGGGAGGAGGGGAGATGCTTTTGCAAAGACAGTCAGACCCTCATTGTAAAACTGCTGTCCTTTGAAAGCAGTAAGTGGAGTACAAATTACAAACAGATGTGTTAATCAGATGAAGTACCCATCCCAGATAGCAGTAATTCCTCCTTGTCCTCCTTCCATTTCTGCTTGGATTAAGACTTCAGCAGAAAACTGGCACAGGGACTAGCCTTTTCAACTGTGCCTAGCTTTGTGTGTTTGTGTTTGTTTTTAACTTCCAGCTCATACTTATCTCTCCTAACGCCATCTACTTTTAGACTCAGAAGCTGAAAGATATAGATAGGCTTTCTTTTTGCATACAAAACTAAGAGCAACTTAGGAAGGGGGCAACTTGAGACTGAAAAACCAGTGAAGAAAAAGGTTAAAATGCTATACACACAAACCATTTTCTCTTGGAAACTGCAGCCTGTGTGACCTCAAGGCATTTTGTTTCTCTCTTTAAATATAAAGAAACAAAATGTGTATTTAAATGTATATTCTATTCAATTGGAAAATGCCTCCGGGGCACCTTATAATAATAATAAACAATATATTGACAAAAGAAAAATACAATTACATATGCCTAGACATTAAAACATTAAACATTAAAATGCTAGAAAACATTTATTTATTATGTTTACATTCTGCCTTTTTTCCTTCCCAAGAAATTAATGAGGCTTATATAATTCTCCCCTCAGTATTATCTTCAGAATAACAACCCTGGGAGGTAGACTGGGCTGAGAGTCTGTGACTGGTCCAAAGTCACCCAATATGCTCCATGCATGACTGGGGACTAGGACCCAGCTCTTCTGAGCCCGAGGCCTGCAGTCTTAACCTCTATACCACACTGGCTCTCAAATATTGAAGTTACAATGGTGACATTTGTAGTCAGCACATCGGGTTGAACATTGCCTGCCTAGTAGAAGAAGAAGGTCTTGCTTCCAATGTCTCAACCTATTCAGTCAGGCTGACAGGCAGAAATCAGCTGGAGTGGGGACACAGAGATTTCTTCCCTGGTTGTTCCCTGTTACACCACTGTGGACAGTGACATTCAGATAAGTGCCTCCAACTATGATCTCTGCAACTGAGCAGAAACATATAAGAGAAGGACCTCCTTTAAACAGACTAGCCTGAAGCCATTGAGGGCTTTAAAGATCAGTGCAAACATCTTCAATTGGGCCCAAGAGCTGATAGTAACCAGTGCTGGAGTAATATATTTCAAAGGGCAAGTCACAATTAGCAATTCCACTGCTTTATTTTGCACTGTATTAAATTCTTGGAGTATCTTCAGAAGTAGCTCCATATACTGGTCTATCAACTGGTCTATCAACTGAAGCCACCTGGACCCTCAAGTGGCAATGCTAGTTCTCTAAGGACCTCCAGGCTGCAATTTGCTGCAATGCCATCTAGACCAGACTAAATGTCACTTAACCAGACAATCATCTACTAAACGAATGTTCATCTTGTGTGGACAGAGTCTCAGTTTATTGGCCTATATCCAGTCTGATACTGAGGCCAAGCACCAGTCCAGAATATTCAGTCTTACCTAGATTTGAAGAAAAGGAGAAATAAAGTAAAGGGATATTAATTATGCAGAAATACTGTCATCTATAGTTTCACTCTAGGTTCTCATTTAGCATTCTTCCTTTCTGTTCAAACAACTTGCATTTGCTTCATATTACTGCCTGGTGAATCACATTTTTGGTGAAAAAAGCAGCTCAAAACTCTTCATTAAATAAACATACATGTTGTCATCAGCACCATCTCTGGTAAGCTTATGTGCTTTAAAACAACACTTGCATTAGACACAGAACTAATGGTTGTTTCTTTATCCCTGGCAAGGAAGATTAAACTTCACCTTTCAAAAACACTTAGTCCTGCAACTGAAGGTAGTTTTGCAAATTACAGTGGCAAGTTCTACATTACTAACCTCCCTCAATTCTAATTTTTACAAATATCTGGCTGGTATTTCTGATGGTTCCTCACTAAATTACAGAAGTGCCTTCAAAATGAAAGCATGAGAGAAACAAAGTGAGAAAGATAACCCATAAATAACACTACAGAACCTGGAGGCAGGTTTCAACTATTGTATAGTAGAAGTATATATTGTGTTCCATTTTATTTGATTAGGTTACACTAGGAGTCCTTGAAGACTTACACTTTTACAAGTGAGAGATGTTGAATAGGTAATGATAGATGTGAGTCATGTTTGTGCTTGAAGGGTTTGATCTTTGAGCCTTACAGAGAATGCAGTACATTGTTTACTGCATGATGAGAACAAGAGCTTGCTTCAGGACCTGCCATGAGTTTGATTACAAATGTATTTCTTTAGACCACACAGTCCAGCTAGCTAATTAAAACATTCAGTGCACAAACACAAGACACTTCAGCAATCTTTCACTTATTTTTCTTTTTTTAAGCCTCAAAGCCTTTACTGATCTAGAGCAATATGGACTGGCCTCTCTTTTCATTTGGGAGTCTAAGACTAAAGGTGCTGATGTGCAGACATTAGAAGTTTGTATTTTCAAACACCTAAAGGGCTGTCACAAAGAAGCCATGGGACAGGGAGCTCTCCACAGCTTCAGAGGGCAGGACTAGGTGTAATGGGGACTATCTGGCATGAAACAAGGGCTGGAATAAATGTTGCTTATGGCAGCAAAAGAGACTTCTGCCACAACAACTGATAGCATTACCATGTATGACAGGATTGCTTACAAAAGCTTCACACCAGCAAATGCTGCTGACATTGCTCTACAAATCCTGCATGCTAACAGAATGTAATTTATGAGAGCTCTAGGGATGCGTGATAATTTCATTTTTATTTACAAAACATGTAAGCATGCTCCATTTGAAGCTCCAAATATGAGTGGACTGCAAGCATGTGTCTGCCAAAAATAAATTGTTGAACACTTTTGCTCATTTTGTTCTCAGTTTCCATTTCCCTGTTTGCACAATGTTTTACAATTGTGCAAGTTTCTTCTGTAAACTGAATGAGCCCTGTTTTAATCTATGGAGGAAATTGTGCACCTCTGGAGAGACTTGAGCAAATCCCCATTTTGATTGACAAGTTTCTCATCTGTGCAGCAACAAGCAGAAATCACAAATGTGAAAGAGAATGTTCATGAGATGAACAGCAAGATGAAGTTCAGAGATTCCTGGAGATCTTGAACATTATTGCTTAGTACTTGTGGTCCATTGGATACTGGTCCATTTAGGCTTAAGTTATCAAATGACAAATTTCAGTTGAGGGTTAGGAGAAATGATTTAGCAGTCAGATAATGCAACCAATTCCTAGGAGGCTGGGTTTTTGCTTGTCAGAAATTGCCCAGCAAATACTAGGTAGCCAATTGCTGGGGATGCTCTTGGTTTATTGCAGTGAGCAAGAGGCTGAACTAATGGGCTACAGACCTATGCTTCAAAACCAGCCATGGGCCACAGGGTGTTTCAGTGAATGAGCACATGCTCTGTATTCCAACAGGCTTAGGTGCAATTCTTGTCCTTTCTAGGTTGGTGCTGGCTGGGAAATATTTCTGTCCAAATCTGTGAAGAGTCAATGCTGGTCAGTGGAGACAGTAGTAAGCTAGAAATATCAATACTCCAATCTATATAGGATAGCTTTCTATAATCCTAACATTATATTAATTCCATTGCGCACACATCAAAAGAACTTTGACAGCCAGGCACAGAAAAGGTTTAGAAAAACCTTATTTTTAACTTCTTCTCTTTCAATCCACAAAAGACTAACTCATGTGATTTCTTTTCCAGGCTATCATGACAGCATACTGTAAGTACGCTTCATCTGATTGGTTTGGTAGATTCTTGGGAAACCTATGCTTCATCTCAGATAGGCTGCTTTTCTAATTATTTAAGGTCAAAGGCAGTTTAAAGTTCTGTCTGAAGATACTCTAACTATTATCTGTTCCCGGGCTGTAAAGGTCTGACCATCTTAAATAAGCCTGAAGCAAATAGAGAAAAGTGCATCCATCTTTCCACAAACAGTGGCCCTATTCTCAAACAATCCTATGCATAGCAGAACACAAGCAACACTTAACTTTGTAGGTCCTTACATGGCCTTACAAATGTGAACTTTCCTACCACAGTCTATTCTTTGTATCTGTTTTTGCTATTGCCATAGAACTGAAATCTGTGTGATGCACAAAGATTTTTTCCTTCCCTGTTTTATGCCACATGGCCTACAGATTGAGGTATTTTGTAGGAGCACAGTGAAATACACACCTAGAAACAGTGCTTTCAGAAATAATATTTCATTTCCAGTACCAAAGATAAAAAACAAGCCAAGCCAAGCCAAGCCAAGCCTGGGGAAAACCAGAAAAAATGAAGTGAAACTGGAGGGTTACAATACTATCTAAACAAGAGGTTCATGTCCTTTTTTGCTCATGGCCCCCTTCTGAGCCTCACATAGGTCTGTGAGCCTCCTCATAGTCACTGTTACTTGGAAAAAAAAGTACATTACCTAGTGTTGCCAGGTTCTTCCACCTCAAAGTGTTCACAACATTAGGGTTGGTTTTCAATGAATATAAAAGAGCATTTATTACAAAATGCCATTTCCATTAAGATACTTATTGCAAATTTATTCCAACATGTATGCCTCTGAAATTAGCACAAGGAATGAGAGAAGATGAAAAATTGATCCTATGCCTGGCAGTTGAGTGCCCCCCTAGAGATATGGCATGGACCCCTGGGGAGGCCATATGGCCCATGTTGAGAAGTGCTGATCTAGACAACTATGAGTAAAGAATCGTGAGTGCACAATAAAATTCCTGATGTAGAAAAGCTGGTAATCATGCAGAAAATGATGGTAATGTGTACACTATTCAGGTGGTGAGCAAAATGTAGCATGCTTTTTTGCTTATTACATAAAAAGCTCCCTTATGCTAAGTTAGGCCATTGATTCATCTAAGCCCAGCATTGTCAACACTGAGTGGCAGCAACTCTGTAGGGTTTCAAGCAGGATTCTTTTCTAGTCCTACCTGAAGAGGTCAGGCCTGAACCAGAGTTCTTCTGTACACAGAGCATGAGCTTCCCCACTGAGCCTTGGTCCTTCCCATGAGCAAGGGGCTTGCATCTGTTTTTCTTCCCAAGCCTGAGGCATTCATTTATGTTACTAATGGCAATCTCTGAGGAAGCCTTTGGATGTGATTCACTTGTATACAGCTACCACCAAGCAAACAGGAATTTTCACTAGCATAGGCTCGCAGATCATTCTATCCTGAATTCTGCAACTAGGATCTATATCCCTTTCTCCAAAAATGAATACACCAGCCTTATTTTGAAGCAATATCTGAGGGGAGTTTTTTCCTAATCTGAAAGAGTGCATAATATCAATGGCTCTTGTGGCAAATTCTGTAGTTTCCTACCCAGCATTTTTGGCCATTCTGGGTGAATTCTCTTGGCTAATGCTTTATTGTGCTAAAATTAATACTGCATGCAGGAGAGATGGTGGTTGTTACATCAGAAAATTATATGTTTTTGTTAAATTATGCATCAGAATCTAGGAGGCTGACTCACTTTGTGTCAAGGAAAACGCAAGACAAATCTCACTATATCTAGAATAAATCCTTATCTATTATCTGAAAATAAGTTTTCTGAGCAACACCCAGGAAATTCAAAGGAGGGAGCTGCTAATGTATCCAAAAAGCTACTATTTAACAGTTTTCTGAATTGGTTAGCTGTTCTAAAGCAAAGAAGGTGGAACCACATTTTCATATTGGTTTGCCTCTATGACATCTGCATTTAGCAAACTCTGCATAATGAAAACGTTAAACCTGAAATAAAAGAAATGTTTCTAAGACAGTGCATTGCTGAACTCAAGTGTCATAGTCCCAAACTGAATTAAAGCAAAGATCATCTGTGTGCACAGGTACACCCACACACAGGCATACATCACCACAAATAGTTCCAGAAATAGAAAGGATCAAGGAAGGTGACACATTGTGAGGCTATAAAGAAAAACAATATCCCCAGCAATGGCATTTCTGTCCCTATAGTCTCATCAGTAAAATTACTTTGCAGTCTGGAGCTTCATATTGAACCTGGCTCCCCCTTCATGCCAAGCACTTATGAAGACTTTGCAGGCTCCTTATCTGTTTCAAGCACACTGGCACAAACGTGAGACTTGGGTCAGAATCAGCTCTCCCCCTTTGCATTCTGCCTGCCTCAATCAAAATTCTCTCCATGCTCTCCTGACAACTGAAAGGCAGCATGCTCCAAGTTCCACAAGGAGCATTAAAATCTAACCAGGGTCTTAAGCAATCTATATGTCCATTTCTATTGCGTTCAGACAAGATGCCTGCTGCAGGTTTCTGAAAGAACTGAGACACTGATGGAGAATGATAAGTTGTAAGAGGCAGCTGTTATTTTGACAAAGTCTTGGGCTAGCTGATCTGATGCCAGGTTGTCATTCCATTGGTTTCTTCAGAATTCAGTATTAACACCTTTGAGAATTATAACCCTTTGAGACTGCTTTGTGGTTGACATTCTATATTACAATAAATGGTCTGTACTTTTAAATTTCTAAAGCAGTTCAGTTGAGTGGTGTCCACTCTTCTCTAGAGCAGAAGGAAACAGGGACCAGTGGACTGAGTATGGCCTCTTCAAGATTGGGGATGAGTCACACCAGGGCGAAGGGGTGCTAGGAACCAAAAAGATCCAGAGGACAAGCCCACAGGATGAGAGAGAGAGAGAGAAAGCAGCATACATGTAAATTATTTTCCATTCATTCACCATAGTTGGATTCACCTTCATCCATCTTCCTGGGGCACTGTAATCCCCAGGCTCACATTTTGTTGTGCAATTTACACATACATACACCTACATTCTTGTCTATCTAAGATCGTGTCACTTGCAGGGAGTAAAAATGTCTCCAAATTTTAGCCACCTGCCTTGTACAGTTCTCTATAAGCCCAAACATGCTGGAAACATAAAATATTCCTACATTTGTCCATTGGGGTGCTTTTGGAACACCAGGCAACATAACATAGTGTTATGCTGACTGTAAACTTTTGAGGGAAAATTTAATCTCAATCAGAGAGATTACATGAGCTCCACTAGCAGAAACTTGAAATCCATTGCTAAGCTGATTGGAAAATAATGTGCAAAATATTCAGTATCAATTGCTCTAGTAACTGAAACCTGAAATCCATTGTTACACTGATTCCATCAACTCCATTGTTTTGTTGAATAGGCTGATGGAGGAAGGTTCAGTTTATTCAGTCTTCAGGTTCCTATACTAGCTGAAACCTGAAAGCCATTGTTGTGTTGAATGGAATCCAGTGGGGTCAGACAAACAACAGCCTCTTGTATATCACAAAAGACAGTTTGTATGTGTGTTTGGGTGGGAGGGGTACAGATACATGCCTTTGTTCCAAGCTCACTCTTGAGTGTCTTCATGTTTTGCCACTTTGGTTCAAAAATATTACTGTTTCTAATTGAATATAAACACATTTTGTATTCGAAGATTCTGAAATGTTGTTGGTACTCCATATGCAAAAATTGGGAGGGAGGAGTTAATTTGTATTCAAGCAAACTTTCTACCTTGTGTGTTCAGTGTTTTTTGGCTCTGAGTGTTGGGTATTTTAAACACATTTTAAAATGTGGGAGCGGGGAAGTATTGGGGGTATTTCATACCCCATAAAAATATTGGAATTCAGGTTGGGGTGCAAAATGACCCCATATACAACGTTTGTTAAATATAACAGCAGGGAATTTATAGTGTTTAATTGTGTTTGCATAATTAAAATGTTTTTGAGCTAGAATAAATAAAATAGCTTCCATAGTGTATGGAACTATGAGAAGTAGCTAATAGTGAGATCTTGTTCTGTAGACAGATTTCACTGAGCTGTCCTAGGTGTTAAAACTGTCATTATTGAGAATTTATGCACAATGTGTAATATGTGAAGCATACTTTGAAGATATGTTATCCAAACTCTTTATTTAAAAGATAAATTCTGTTGACTTCTTTATTTTTTGAGGTTTTCTTAGCCACCACTTGTCAATACCTGATGAAAGAGTAGCTTGGTTAATAGTGAATAAAGAAACTAAATGCGACATCCAGTTGTTAGGCCTTTGCTATGCTCTGATATTAAATTTCAAGTAATAACTCCAACTATTAAACATTTATTTAACATCAGTAGTAAAAGAAATCATGTTCATGTTTAAATAGCTCTTCAGCGGTAAGCCAAGGGGTTTGTCTTGTGGTTCACAAGAAATGCCATTAGGGAGGTACTTTGTAAAAAGCTATTTTGGATGCAAAGATGGTGGTGGAGGAAGTGGTAAGGAGAAGACAGATCTGTAGTAACAGATCATGGACATGGGAATGGTCTGAAAACTGACAGCCTTGTTGTGTGCTAGAAATTATTCTGCAAACTGAGCTATTACAACACCCACTGGTGCTGAAAGGCCTTTGTACCTCACTCCCACTGTTTGGTAAACAGATGGCCACAAGTGAGGGGATGCAATTTCTGGTGGTAGGCAGCATTATCCTCCATTTCTGAATATTCCAGAAGGATGCTGCACCTAGGGTGTTCTGGGAACATGAAAATGGGAGCTGCCAGACAGCAGGTGCCTCAGGAAACATCTGGTACTTCCACAGGCTCAGGAACAACAACAGATGTTGTTTAGAGGACTTTAAACAGAGACTTATTGCTGCCTGCCAAACCTCTTAACAATTATGAGCTAAACTAACAAACCTGACAAATTCTGGAAAAGCTATCCCAAATTTGCTGCTACCAAACTGAGCTCTGCATCTGGCATGTGCTTTTGGCTTAGTATGAAGGAATTTTGCAAAGTCTACCTCTTGTTGGTGCCATTGTTTAATGCTGATTTATCATTGCTGCATCTTGTGCTTTTTGTTTTGTTGAATGGCATCACAGAATTAGTGGTGAAGAACAGTATAGGAAAAGAAAGGAACAGAAAAGAAAAAGTAAAACACTGACCAACCAAATAAACAATCAAAAGCAAAGGGTAAGACTTAAAATTAAATAAAATCGGAGAACAAAAATTAAACCCATATTTTCAAGTTTACTTTTGCAGACTTAACAAAAACAGAAGAACTAATGATAGATATTTGGCGTGTGGATTGCTTGTTTAAGCTCCTCAACTACCTACCACCAGCATAACTGCTTTGGGGTAGCATACAAACTGGAAACAATTCCCTATTTTTAGCTGTACCACAGAGGGACAGAGCAATTGGGTTTCTAAGTTATAATTTATTCTGAATGCTTTTAGTGTCATTTTAAAATCTGACAAAGAGTAACAGAGAAACAAGTGATCTACTCTCTATCCATGAAAACACTAGAAATGAATATTTAAACCAATCAAACTGTGTCCAGGAAGAACAATGTATTTTTAGATTTCCAGCACTCTGCAGAATCCAATGTAGTTGTTATTCTCTTATTTAAATGTGCCATGACATGTATCCAAAGACATGCAAAAGAACTCTGTTTATCCAGTCTCACTGTGAATAATGCAGGAAAGCTAATTGGAACAATACATCTTTTTGTTTTTAAAATTAAAATAGTGTTGCCTCAAGCTAGACAAGTTTTTCAACATTTATTAGAAATATGTCTGTACTCTTACAAACATACATATAATTCTGCCAAAGCTTGGTCAGTGCAAGTTAATCTTGGGTAGGCTGCCACCACATCGAATAAGAAACAGGCTTGTTGTACTAGATGGCCCTTGTCAAGTTCCACTTCCATACCTGTAATAAGATGGGAACATTCCTGGGGCTGCTCATCCATTGCAACTTCCCTTTTCATCAATATAAGAGTTTTATAGGAGCTATCCAAGGTGATGGGCTCTATCTCCAAGACAGGTCCATCACCATGAGCAGCTCCTATAAAACCAAGAAGAAAAGCTACAAAGGTTGTGAAGCCTTTGGAATCCTCAGCCTCCCTTGCATATACAGTTGGATTGTAATGAAAGAGGACTATCATTTAAAGTGTGCTTAGCTGGACTTGATAAGCACATTTGCAAATATTACTTCCACTGCTCTGTTGAATGTTCTGGGGCAAACTTCTAGAGGTTATCAGGAACCAGTAATATCATGTGCTGCTAACATGGGACTTTTAATAAATGCTAAAGAGGACAAATCCATCATACCATTCTGTATGGCTTACGCGTACATCTGGGTTGGATCCAGATTTATTCATATTTAGGACATACCCTCTGTAATCAGTGGATCTCAAGTTAGTCATGATTAACTTGAGTCCCATTGATTTCAGTGGGTCTGCTCTAAGTATGAATAAGTCTAGATCCAAAATATTGTATTAGCATTTATGCGAGATCCCAAAATCACACACCTATATCAGCTGACTTTTAATAAGCATTACTGTATTTGCACTTTCTGAAAAGCAACACAAAATTGAATAGTTGATTCATTAGCGTGTTGGACTAGGGCTTAAGAAATCTTGCTACTAGTCCTTATTCATCCATGAAACACACAGAATGATTCTCAGCCTAACCTACCTGAGTAGTTTTTGTGAAGATAAAATGGAGAGGGGAGAAACTTAAAAGCTTCCTTGGGTTCTTTGCAAGAAGAAGTGGGTATAAATGTAATGTAATAAGAATGAGAAGAACATTATGGCAAATGTGTACGGCTTCTTTCACTGGCATAATGAGACCACCGAGAAGGTACATTCAGCCCCATATCCCATTTCTGAATTTGCAAATGTAAATGAGCATAGTCACACTGTCAGTCTCCCTAGATCAGGGAATGCGGCTGTTACTTTCCTGCCAAATGATCTGAAAATGGCTGCCAGATTTCAGCCATGGGGAATGCAAGAGAGAAAGAGAATTACATAGATACCTTTTTTACACAGAACCCTTTTTGGATCATTGGAAGCTTGTTTTTGCTGGACCTCAATCTATAGCATGCAAAGCATAGTGGTTAATCTACCACATATAGTTTTAAAATGGCACCTTCAATATCAACATTTTAAAATGCTAAATGAATTGTCAGAAGCAATTATGCAAATTCACCACTGTAATAAACAAATGATTGATAATGAAGAATTGCCATAATCTGACTAAATGACTAACAGCTCAAGCTTGAATTGTGTAACCCAGAGGCTGTGATCCTCCAGGTTATGTTAGAGTATTACTTTCATATTTTCTGACCATTAGCGATGCTGGTTGGACCTGGTTGCAGTCAAATAACTGGATGACCAAATGTTCTCTATTCCAGAAGTAGTCATTAAAGATTATTGTTTCTTTGAATAAACTATTGTAAGGTTGAAGCATGCATTTTGATAGCAGACAAATGTCTAAACATCTTCCATTTTCTTCAAGCTTCTTTTCCGTTCTTTTGGTGCAATTGTTATAATAGTTGGAATCCAGTTTCAGAAGCACCTTCTTCAGCTAGTTGGTTCCATTAATTCTTGTAGAAGCAATTTTTGTCATTGTAATCTACAGTGAACTTGCTTTAAGTAACTTGCTATTTTCAGATTATTGCCTCAGCTATGCAACCCATGATCCCTTGAATAGCTATTGTAGATAGCTTTCCCCAACCAGCTGTTGGCTATGGTGCCTGAAGATGCTGGGGATTCTGCTCCAACACGTTTGGAAGGTGCCAAGCTGGGGAATGCTGCTTTATGGAGCATTTCATAAATTACTTCTAACTGTTGTCTTTGTTTGCAGTAGCCAATTATTTTCCCAAACAATGCCGTATTGTAGGTTTCTGCTGTGAAGGCATTTGCCATTGAAGCTCAAAAATGTAACTTCGCAATCCACAAAAACATTTTGGATTATATTTCAGCTCCTGTTTACAGTTTATACCATTCATATAATTGGTGTCCTCCACAAATGAGAAAGAGAGATTGATGAATACTAAATGTTAGAGTCTAAAACATCTCTAGATGCCTACTTCAATTTGAACTCCTTTTCTAAGATGTCCAGAATTATGTACAGTCATCCTGGTAAAGCTATGAAAATAGTTCAGACAGCTCATTATCTCTCTAGAATGTTTGAAGTTGTAAATATATTCTCTTAACTATAGTAATAAGAGAAAGATTACAGTAACCAAGCATTTATTCCTTCCTTGGTACATTAGGTGATTTCATGTTTCTGATGGTAGTTGTCTTACTAGTAGCACTTACTATTGCACATTAAAAATTCTGAACTCATTGTTTAAAATTTATGCGGAAATGAAGGTTATGCATTGCATTAAGACAAGCCATTTGTACAAGAGACACCTGTACCTAATGATGTGGAAGATTATTGCAATACATGATTTGTTAAATTACTTTGTTTCTTTTCTCCAGATCACTTTGCAACAATTAATGTTTCAGTTGGTGAAAGGTTCACCAAATGCAATCTATCACACAAATGGCAATTAGAATGACTTCACAGCTCCCAGTGTATTTTCTAGGAGAGGAGAGTAATGCTAAGCATTTCAATTGTTTTTCCCCCAGATTTAGGAAATTATTCTGCATTAGCATTCCCTCAATATGAATTCTTGTCTTTCTTTCCAACATTGTTTCCCACCTCCCTTCCTTTCCATCTTTGTTTTAACAGATTCCCTTAAATGACATAATTGTTTTTATTATGCCTTCTACACACTTCTGCTCTCAGTGCTCCTGTTGAGCTATACTCTCTTCTCTACATCGCCATATTGCAGGAAAGAACCTCCAGGCTACGTTTTAATTTGAAACCCAACTTATTATGGTTTGGTTTCATCACCATATTATAATACCTTTATAAAGCCAACCAAAAGACCACAAAAATGGCACACTTTCAAGACACCCAGATCTTGCAAAAGCAAGCCACAGGTGGGCATAGAGGAATAAGCAAGTGAAACATTAATTTTAATTTTAATTTTGTTATTTAAAACATTTCTATATTGTGTTTCTAGAAAAACAAATCAAAATGGTGTAAAACATTTTTAAATCACACAAAGGCATAGCAAAACAAAAGTAACAATGTGTGAATCATAACAACCATTTAAAAATGCAAGTTGAAAAAGATATGACTTGACCCCTTCCTGAATGCAGACAGAATGGGGACCAGGTGTACTTACTCCACCAGGAGCATGTTCTGGTGACTGCAAATGACACAGGAACGAGGCCTGGTGCTGGCAGTCACACCATCAGTGTGTTTAGAGACTCAAGATGAAGGACGAAGTCTCTGCACACATTGAAATTAGCCTCTGCCTGTGTGGTGGATACAGGTTAGACCTGGAGCATCCCCTGAGGTTGCTGGCAGCAAAAAGAGAAATGCTGGATTTTCCTTGTTGGAAACACACAGTTCAGTTGCTTTTCACAGGCTCCTTTTACCAGTGTACTGCATAGAAAAATTAGGCTGTTTTATACTAATGAAGATGGAAATAATTTTACATTCTGTACTAGGTTTAAAAAAAGTAAGATTGGTTGCTCCACCAAGTAATTGGAGTGGATAACCCCTCAGAGAATAAAATCTCAGCTTCAGGTGATAAAAAACCCTCTTCCTCTAGGTTGGGGTCCTGCTGTAGAACAAAGGAATTCAGTATTCTTCAGGTCACACAGACAAAGCAGAAGTAGCCATCCTGACCATAAGAAAAACTCCAATATTCACATTAGTGGTAGTCATTTATTTGGTAGTCATTTATTAAGACTACCAAAAATTCACAAAACCATGTCAGAGTTTTTTGAGATCTCCAGTGCTCATCATCAGGGAAGATGCAATGCAATGCAATGCAATGGCAGATTTGGGGAGGAGATGAAAACTTCCAGGTGAAGTCAGTGTCTTTAAAGTTTATTTATTTATTTATTTATTTATTATTAGAAATTTCTATGCCGCCCCTTGCCAACTAGCCTCAGGGTGGCTCACAACAAGTATAATAAAACAAATATAATATAAAACAAAAACATAAACCAACCCATACTAACCAACAAAATTATAAAGACTAAAATTGGCCCATCTCAGAGTCCCCAATTAAAACTATAAATAAACCTATAAAAAGCTAAAATTTACAATTAAACTGCTAAATTAATAAATTAAACAATTTAATTTAATTAATTAAACAATTAATAAATTAAAACAATTAAAATATTTCTTAAATAAAAAGGTCTTCGCCTGGCGTCGAAAAGCAAATAATGACGGCGCCAGGCGAGCCTCTCTGGGGAGCACATTCCATAAGTTGCCTTAAAGATCCTAATTAAGAGATCTGGAGATCTTGAAAGATTGCACTTTTTTGTGATGAAACAAGGAAAATATGCTGACTTTGGCTTTATTTTTCCTTTTTCCTAAAACTTTTCTAAACCTTTCCATTCAGCCAACAGAACTACTTGCCATTTGAACTTCAAAGGCTGCTTTTCATATGCCCTCTAAGCCTTGCCTTTACCATTTTCCACACCTTATGTATTTATTTATTACATTGCTATACCACCCAAGAGTCAAAGTTCTCTGTGCAGCTCACAGTAATTAAAGACATAAAGTATTATAGGATAAAATACAATGTAAAAGTGTAAAATTACAGGATGAAATAAAAATGATCAAACCTAGCAACATAATAAAGATATAAAATACACTAACAACAGAATCCAAAAGAACAGACACTGAACACTGAAATGCTTGGGTAAGTAAGGAGGTCTTCACTTAGAAACATAGAAACATAGAAACAGAGCTAGTCAGAAGGGGCCTCCCGGGCCATCTAGTCTGACCTCCGGCACCAGCCGGCTCCGCTCACGACATGCCCACCATGTGTATGTCCAGCCTGTCTTTGAACACCCTCACTGATGGGGCCTCAACGACCTCCCGTGGAAGCCCATTCCATACCCTCGGGATCCTAACTGTCAGGAAGTGCTTCCTGGCATCCAAATGGAACCTGGGTTCCCTGAGCTTTGCTCCATTGGAGCGCGCCCTGCCTTCCTCTGCAGGGGAGAACATACCCATCTGCATGTGACACCCCCTCACATACCTGTATGTCGCCAACATATCCCCTCTGAGCCTCCTCTTCTCCAGGCTGAAGAGTCCCAGTTCCCTCAGTCTTGCCTCATACGGCATCCCCTGCAAACCGGCCACCATCCTTGTGGCCCTACGCTGCACTGACTCCAACCTGGCTATATCCTTTCTGTAATGAGAGGCCCAAAACTGAACACAATACTCCAGTTGCAGGCGCACCAGAGTCGTGTAGAGTGGTAGTAATACCTCTCTTGATCTAGAAGCCACACTTCTGGCTATGCAACCAAGGGTGGCATTCGCCCTCTTGACCACCGCATCACACTGCTGACTCATGTTTAGCCTGCGGTCAACCAGTACCCCAAGGTCCCTTTCACAAGTGCTGCTCTCCAGCCACTTGTCACCTAACCTGTACTTATGACAGCTATTCCTATGCCCCAAGTGCAAGACCTTGCACTTATTCACATTGAACGCCATCCTGTTGTCTCCTGCCCACTTCCATAGTCTGTCCAGATCCTTTTGGATCAGGTGTATCTGCTCCTCAGTTGTGGCCACTGCTCCAGTTTTAGTGTCATCTGCGAATTTGATCAGCAGACTGTTCACCCCTTCTTCCATGTCGTTAATGAAAAGATTAAACAGGATCGGCCCCAGGACAGAGCCCTGGGGGACCCCGCTTGTCACTGGCTGCCATCCTGACGATTCCCCGCTAATGGTTCCCTTCTGCTTTCGGTCAGTCAACCATGCCCTAATCCACCGGACAGTGCTTTGGTGTATCCCAAAACTCCTCAGTTTCTCCACCAGGATATCATGGGGCACTTTGTCAAAGGCCTTGCTGAAATCCAGGTATACCACATCCACTGCATCCCCTCCATCTAGCCATCTTGAAACCTTGTCATAGAATTCCACAAGGTTTGTCTGGCAGGACCTGTTTTTGTGGAAGCCATGTTGTGTGGCTGTCAGCCTCCCTTCCCTATCTAGCATCACTAGATCTCTCTCTATTATGAGCCTTTCCATTGTTTTTCCTACAACGGACGTAAGGCTAACCAGTCTATAATTCCCCATGTCCTTCCTGCTACCGTTTTTGAAAATTGGGACCACTGATGCCACCCTCCAGTCCTCTGGAACTTCACCCGTTCTCCACGAGGCCTCAAAAATGGAGGCCAGCGGGCATGAGAGAACCCCTGCCAACTTTCTAAGTACTCTCGGGTGTAACCCGTCAGGGCCTGGTGCCTTTGTAATGTCCAATGCCCTGAGGAGCCCCTCAACTTCAAGGGGGGTGACTCTAATCTCTGCCCCTAAGTCCCCAGCCTCATCCAATCTCCTATACGGATATCCCCCATCCTGCTTTGGGGAGAACACAGAGGCAAAATAGTCATTTAGCATCTGTGCCTATTCCCTCATGTCAGTCACTGGAACTCCTTCCTCCTTATTTAGTGGTCCCACCACTTGTCTCCCCTTCCTTTTCCTATTTACATGCTGAAAGAAGCCCTTTTTGTTGCTCTTGATATTCTTGGCAAGTCTCAGCTCATAATCAGCCTTAGCCTTGCGAAGAATCCTTCTGCAACGGGCCTCCTCCTCCCGGTATACCCTTTTACCTATTTTCCCCAGTACCCATTTCTTACGGAGGCTCCTCTTTCGTCTAATCCCCCTAACCACCTCCTTTCGCATCCATGGCGGCACTCTCCTCCGCCTCCCCACCTTACTGACTAGAGGTATTGTCAGGGCTTGCGCCTGCAAAACCTCCCTTTTGAGTGCCATCCACCCCTCCTCAACTCGCTTACCTTCCAGTAACCTATCCCAGGAGACTTTCCCCAGTCTGGCCTTCAGTTGGCCAAAGTTGGCCCTCTTGAAGTCCCAGCTTCTAGTGCCCGCCCTGCTGCACGACCCCAGTCCCCTGATCTCAAAGCAAAGGATGGAGTGATCACTCGCATCCAGAGCTCCCCTAATCTGTACTTCATCTATCAGCTCCTCCCTATTGGTCAAGACCAAGTCCAGGATGTTTCCCCCCCTCGTCGCCTCTCGGACCCTCTGTGTGAAAAACCCACCCTCTAGAGCTTCTAGGAAGCGACGTGACCTGGCTGTCACCGCCGAGTGAGTCTCCCAAGTAATATCTGGGAGATTGAAATCCCCCATAATTACTGTGTCCCTCCCCCGAGATATCCTTAGAATCTGGCCTGTCAGGACATTATCCAGGGTCTCAAGTTGACCTGGAGGGCGATAACATACCCCCACTGTCAGGTCTCTTTCCCTGTCAAAACCCCTAAGTTTCACCCAGACTGCCTCTACCGAATCCCCATCTGTGCTGCATCCTATCTCACTGTATCCTATCCCTTCCCTGACGTATAAAGCCACACCCCCACCTCTCTTTCCCTTCCTGTCCTTTCTAAAAAGGTGATACCCTTCTATGTTCACATTCCAGACTTGCCTTTCATCCCACCAAGTTTCTGTGATTCCCACCAGATCATATCCTCCTATTCCCAGGAGAGCTTCAAGCTCTTCCTGCTTATTACCCATGCTCCTAGCATTGGTGTACATGTACCTCAACTCCTTCCCACCACTTCCTTTCTTTGGAGTGCCCAGCATCATCCTTCCTCCCATCCTCCCTACTACCTGGCCCCTCTCTGTAGAAGTCCTGTCAGTCCCTGCAGTATCTCTAAAGCCCTGATCCCAGAGCCCCGATCCTCCCCGCACACTTGTCCAGTGCAGGCACATTACTGGGGGGCCTGAACCCACCCCCCACTGGTTTAAAGTCTTCCAGATGAAGCTCGCTAGAGCATCTCCAAAGGACCTTTTCCCCATCCTCGTGAGGTGCAACCCGTCCCTTGCCAGAAGTCCATTGGCAAGAAAACGAGTGCCGTGGTCGAGGAACCCGAAGCGTTCCTTCTGGCACCACACCCTAAGCCAGTCGTTCACCTCAGAGGCCCTCCTGTCCCTTCCTGGCCCAAATCCCCGGACAGGTAAGATTGACGAGAAGGCCACTTGGGCCTTTAGCTCCCTGAGTTTCTTCCCCAAGGCCAAAAAGTCCCTGGTGATCCCGACCACACCCTGCCTGGCCATGTCATTTGTGCCCACATGGATCACCAGGAGTGGCTGGTGACCCCCGGAGCGAACAAGACGCTCCACTCTGTCCTTCACATGCCGGATGCGTGCGCCAGGCAGGCAGCAAACCTCCCTTGTCTCCAGGCTGGGGCGGCACACCGCCGCCTCAGTGCCCCTCAGCAGGGAGTCCCCAACAACAATCACCTGCCGCCGTACCTTCTCGGTGCTGGTGGGCAGCCGTGCCCTGGTCCTTGCCTCTCCTGCAGTGGCTCCCTTGCCTCCTGATGTCCCAGGCTGGGGGTCCTGCTGGTCCCCCGAGGCCTCGTCAGCCCAAGCCTCCCCAAGTGGAGAGAACCTGTTTCCCAGCTCCAGATAGGTGCCAGAAGGAGGAGGCCGTGCTGGCCTCCTCCTCCTGTGGGTGACATACCTCCATGTCTCCGCAGCTGCTCCTCCCATGGTCTCTTCCTCAGCCCTCTGTCAAGAGGGGGGCTGCTCCGGGGGGGCCCAGAGAGCTCTCTTGGCCCTCAGGCACCTCACCTCCTCCTCTAGCAGGGTCACCATCTTGCACCGAGGGCAAGTATATCCCTGCCTCTCCTGGGGGAGAAGGGCGAACAAGTCGCAGCTCTCACAGCAGACAGCAACACCCGTGACTCCCACCAAGACCATCTCCTGGTCTGCCATCGGGATCCCTTCCGAGACCTTGCCTTGGTCCCCTGCCTTGTTAGTCCTGCAGTTCCTCTCACTCGCCCAGTTCTCCCAGACAAAACCCACTCTGTGTCTCAGGGAAGGGAGTCTCTGGAAAGTAGAAAGGAAATGTTGGGTGGCCAAAACAGAAGAGACCTTCCTTTTCAAAGCCACCCATACTTTTTTTGCTGGGGGCTCCTACTCTGGAATTCAGGGAATATTCTTTTTGAGCCGTTCCTTGAGTAGCTGATGCTACTCTAAGTCCTTCTGAGCATACCTCCTGGTGCACCACAACTGAGCTGCAGTCCCTTGGCAAAAAGAAAGGCGAATAGGCACAAGGGGCAATGGTCATCACCTTCAAGCATCTCTTGTGGACTGAAGGTGGAGGATTCCTAAGTCACCTCTGAGTGTTGTTTGGCTTGTATGATCATGGGCTCAAACCTGACTCACCCACCTAGTGGGGCAAGTGGTTAATCAGCCTGGGGTGTGGGCTGATTTGAAGCTTAGTACAGTTCTTACATTGAACCAAGGCTTGAAGTCAGGTTGGAGATGACCTAAATCAAACATGGTAATGAATTGGCATCAGTCGTTTCATTGCATATGCTCACACTCATACTAGAGATGGAAATGGGGAACTTAAAGGCTCTACGATGAGTTCATTCTTCTCTTATTAACTGCTTTTAAAAGAGCAGCATTCTTGGTTTAACCCAAGAATGATGTCTTACCTCTTTATCCCCTGATCTACAGGCCAGGACCTAATATGAAAACTAGAAATAGTGTGCATATTATTTCAATCAATGTTTAATAAGAATGTTTCTTTGTACATATGTGCACATTCTCTCTCTCTCTCTCTCTCTCTCTCTCTCTCTCTCTCTCTCTCTCACACACACACACACACACACACACACACTACTGCAAACTTTTAAGATGCAAAGCTGTCCTTAATACTGAAGAAATTTGTTGGGCTGATTCAGTGATTAAAAACAAATTTTATTTTTATTTATTTATTTAAAAATTTATAGGCCGCCCCATCACAAAAAAGCCTCGGTGCGGCTTACAACATAGTTAAAACAATATATAAAACAGTACAAAATTTTAAAATAATTTATCCCCCCTCCCCGCGGTGCATCTCGGCAACAAAAATTAAATACCCCTTACCAAATAAATAAACCACCAACAGACACCCCAATAAATACAAATAATAAACATACATAAATCAATAATAAAACCACATAAACTCAAATAAAATCAACATTAACAATTAAAATAAGACTGAAATAAAAAGGTCTTTGCCTGGTGCCGAAAAGCATATAATGACGGCGCCAGGCGAACCTCTCCAGGGAGCGCATTCCATAATTGGGGCGCCACTGCCAAAAAGACCCTTCTCCGGGTACTCACCCATTTCACCTCCCTCACAGGAAGTTCCCGGAGGAGGCCCGCTGTTGCAGATCTTAGGGGGCGGGAGGGCATATAAGGGTGTAAGTGGTCCATTAGGTATCCGGGTCCTAAACTGTTTAGGGCTTTGTAAGTTAACACCAAAACCTTGAATTTGGCCCGGACTTCAATTGGAAGCCAGTGGAGCTGACGGAAGACTGGGGTTATATGAGAATAATGCCCAGCCCCCGTCACCAACCTGGCAGCTCTATTTTGTACCAACTGAAGTATCCGGACCATCTTCAAGGGCAGCCCCACGTAGAGGGCATTACAGAAATCTAGCCGAGAAGTTACCAATGTGTGTGTCACTGTCGCCAGGCAGTCCTGTTCCAGGAAGGGAGGCAGCTGATGTACCAGTCGTAATTGCAGGAAAGCACTCCTCGCCGCTGCCGTCACCTGGGCCTGTAACAACAGCTCCGGGTCAAGAAGCACCCCCAAGCTGCGGACCTTATCCTTTAGAGGGAGTGCAATCCCATCCAGGACAAGGCCCAAGTCCCCCATCCCTAGGTTCGAACTGCCTACCAACAGGACCTCCGTCTTGTCTGGATTGAGCTTCAGTTTATCAGCCCTCATCCAGCCCATTACCTCGGCCAGGCACCGGTTCAGCACAGCCACCGCCTCACCTGGATCAGTAGAAAATGAGAGGTAGAGCTGGGTGTCATCAGCGTACTGATGACTCCGCAGCCCACACCTCCTGATGACCTCTCCCAGTGGTTTCATGTAGATGTTAAATAGCATGGGGGACAAAATAGACCCCTGCGGTACCCCATGGCATAACTGCCATGGCACAGAGGCATAGTCCCCCAGCACCACCCTCTGGAATCGGCCATCAAGGTAGGAGCGGAACCACCGCCAAGCGGTGCCTCCGACACCCAACCCAGCTAGCCTATCCAGAAGGATACCATGGTCAATGGTATCGAAAGCCGCTGAGAGGTCCAGGAGAACCAACAGGGACGCACTCCCCCTGTCTCTCTCCCTGCACAGGTCATCATACAGGGCGACCAAGGCAGATTCAGTGCCATACCCGGGTCTGAAACCGGACTGAAATGAGTCCAGATAATCCATTTCCTCCAAGAGTGCTTGGAGTTGTCCCGCCACCACACGCTCTAGTACCTTGCCCAGAAACGGGATGTTGGTCACCGGTCTATAATTGGCAGCCACCTCTGGATCCAGGGATGCCTTCTTTAGGACTGGCCGGACTACCGCCTCCTTTAGGAGTGCAGGCACCCGGCCATCTCTTAAAGAGGCGTTGACCACCTCCCGGATCCAGGGTCCAATCCCGTCCTTGGCTGTCTTTAGTAGCCAGGAAGGGCATGGGTCTAGTGAGCAAGTGGTAGGACGTACTCATCCAAGCACCTTGTCCACATCATCAGGCTGCAACAACTGAAATTAATCCATTAAACAAGGACAAGACAGCGTCGAAAGCAACTCTACAGCCGAATCTGATTCCAAAGCAGAGTCAAGCTCGCAGCATATCTGAATGATTTTCTCCTGAAAATGCTGGGCAAATTCGTCACAGCGGGCTTCCGAGGGCGGCACCAGATCTTTCCTTGGGCCAGGATGTACAAGGCCCTGAACCACTCGAAAGAGCTCCACCGGACGGCATTGTGAGGAGGCAATGGAGATGGAGTAGAATTTCCTCTTTGCCATCCTCACTGCCACAGCATAGGCGCGATAATGCGCACACAAGTGTGTTCGGTCAGATACTTGTCGTGATCTCCTCCACCTGTCCTCTAGTTGTCTTCCAGCCTGTTTCATCGCCCGTAAGTCGGTCGTATACCACGGAGATGAACGGGCTCGGCTAGACGGAAGAGGACGTTTGGGAGCAATCGTGTCGATAGCCCTGGCCATCTCCTCATTCCACAATTCTACCAGGGCGTCGACAGGATCACCAGCCCTGTCAGCCGGAAAATCCCCCAGAGCATTCAGGAATCCTTCAGGATCCATCCTGCTCCGAGGGCGGACCCACAAAATCAGGTCCGCACCCTTACAGAGGGAGAGGCCCCTCTTGAGCTCAAACCTTATGAGGAAGTGATCCAACCATGACAAGGGCGACAAGCTTAAATTCCGCACCCTCAGATCACCCTCTTCCTGTCCTGTCGAGAAAACCAGGTCCAGAGTGTGTCCACGTTCATGGATCGGGCAAACGACATGTTGAGACAGCCCCATGGCCGTCATGGAGGCCATGAAGTCCTGAGCCGCCCCGATAAGAGCCGTCTTGGCATGGAGATTGAAGTCCCCCAGGACCACCATCCTGGGGGTCTTCAACACCAGGTCTGAGATGACCTCCGTCAGCTCAGGCAGGGAGTCTGTTGGGCAGAAGTGTGCACTGTACACCAACAGAATCCCCAATCTGTCTTGGACACCCAACACCAAGTGGAGACACTCTAGCCCCGCCCTTGAGGGAACAGGAAGCCCCACAAGGGAAATTGATGCTCGATAAACCAGAGCAACCCCCCTCCCCTCCCCTCCAGGTGTGGGCAGTGCTGAATTAGGTACCTGGGCGGGCACAGTTGTGAGAGGGAGACATTCCCCCTCTCCCGCCCAGGTCTCGGTGATACAGGCCAGGTCAGCCCCCTTATCCACGATCAAGTCATGGATGAGGACAGATTTATTGTGGACCAACCTGGCATTCAACAAGAGCACCAACAGGCCCAGGGGGCAACTGACACGGCTACCAGGAACCTGCCGGCTGGGAGAATAACCAGAACGAGGGACAGGTGTTACCCGGGTGGCGGCGGCAGGAGCAGCGGCTGGAGCAGGGGCACCCGTGTGCACCGGGCAACGTTGTGGGGAGGCCTGCCGAGATGGTAAGTCTAAATATTCATAGTATAGATGTGTTATATAGTTACAGCATGATCCAATGTGTAAGGTTATAGGCATCCTATTGATGACAGGAGAAAGGTGAAAGCAAAGATTGGCCTCATGCTGCTTCTTTTTGGCTATCTGTCTTTTGCCCTTGCTTGGAAGGTGGAAAGGCTGAGGCACCCCAGGATATATTATATCATCCTTTCCCTCTCTGCTCTGCAGAATACCAACCTAAAGCCACCTCCAAGGCTGGTCTTCTAACCTTGTAGTTGCAAAAGTGCAGGATGACTTCTTCAAATTTGGAAGTCTAATTCCAACCTCCAACTGTGTGTGCAAGGTCACAGCTAGAGGTCTAAATTTTCTAGTGGACATCTAGACTAACAATGTGTGAGAAATCTGGTTTGGGGATGGAAATCCATTCTGTTTCCACAGTTTGGCTCTCCAGGCTCCCTTTTCTCTATTCTACCTCACACTGAACATTGTTAGGTACTGAGTCCAAGCAAGCCCACAAGGCTGTTTTGTGTAACCACTATGCAAGTGGAGTTTTGCTTCCACAGACATGACTTGCATGTAATGCCTTCTCTGCATATGCAAAAAGAATAGTGCAAAGAAGGGTCTGCTAATATCACTTAGAGCTTGTGGACTTTATCTCAGGTTGTCTCTCTTTCTGATCAGGGCCAAGCACAGGGAAGAAGTCAGGCAAGCACAAGAAAGCCACATTTCAGCCAGATCTTCACATCCTTAATCTAGAAGCTATACAGCAGCAATTGGATTGTGTCCTTAGACAGGGTATTAACTGGTAGATATATATTATAATGGGACTGCAGGTGGCGCAGTGGTTTAAACCGCTGTGCTGCTGGGCTGGTTGATTAAAAGGTCGCCAGTTCGAATCTGCACACGGGATGAGCTCCCGTGCTCCATCTCAGCTCCTGCCAACCTTGCAGTTCGAAAGCATGCAAATGCAAGTAGATGAAAAGGTACCACTTCGGTGGGCAGGTAACAGCGTTCCGTGCACTTCGGTGTTTAGTCATGCCGGCCACATGACCACGAAGACGCTGGCTCCCTCAGCTAGGAAACGGAGATGAGCACCGCCCCCTAGAGTCAGGCATAACTGGACTTAATGCCAAGGGGAAACCTTTACCTTTACCTTATAAATTATAATATTTGTAATTCATTGTGACTGTAGATATATAACAGTTCTGATATAAAGGGAAAATAGATTGATTTGTAAATGCTTCCTAACATGGAAAACATAAAAGAAAGAAGATACATGGTAAGATATGCGTGTATAAGCCTTAAAGGTTCAGAAAACCTGAATTATTTCTGCAGTGAAACTTGCAATAAAATTCCTTTATCAAGTTAGACATTTCTAAAAAAGAGCAGACAGGGGATCTCTCTCAGTCTTCTCAGTCATAAGCTCAGATGAATCTAATTACCTTATACATTGTTTTTAACTAGCTGTTTTATGAGGATTCTTATTATGATCTTTAAATAATGTCCTAAATAGTACTTTTTGAACTAATATGGACATTATTATACATCTAGGCTCTGATAAAACTAAAGTTAGTTATGACATATTTAACAGAGATGGATTATTTCCAAGAAAACATGGATACAATTGCCTTGTAATCATGTATATGGTCAGTGGAACAGATTTTTATTTATTTATTTATTTATTTATTTATTTTATTAACAGATTTATAGGCCGCCCCTTGCCACAAGCCTCAGGGTGGCTCACAACATCAGATGTTAACTAACAAGTTCCACTGAATTTGCCACTTACTTTCACATAATTCCATATAGATGCATTTTAGTGGGACTTAATAGAGACTAAATTTAACTAGATCATTCCATTCTGTGAATTAAAAAAAGTAAAAGAAAAATGAACAACAGTAACAACAACAGGTTCTGAATAGTGTAGAAATATCTGCAGCCTCTCCAGATAAAAAACTGGCAGGCACCAGACCATCTGCTTATTTGCTGGAAATATCCTATTACCTATTATTTCAGTTTTAGTTCTTGATAACTCTATATTCTGCCTCTTTAGCCTGATCACACTTCTCCTCACAATTGTTTTTAAAAGCAAGCATGAAGATGGCAATACTTCCTAATAGAAAGCCATACCAGTTCTATTACATGGCATTTGGTGCAAACTAGCATCATTGAAGAGATTACTTTTTCAGTCAGGAGTGTCCTAAAGACAAAATGATGACTTTTTTTCAAGCCTAAAGTTTACCTTTCCCTCAGGTATGATGCAAGATCTTTCTATTCACACATCAAACTCATTCCAAAGGTTCATAACTAACATGTACCAAATATGATATTGCAATTCCACAAATAATGCTGATTTACAGTGAATTGTATAGATGGAACAAGGACAGAAAATCAAAACCCATGCAAGCAGGATTGCACACAGTTACAGCTAGTAGGCATCCTCAGGAGTATGCTCAAGGACAGTTCGTATGGGATAGGTCAAGAATCAAACCCATTCCCAAAAGTAAGTTTGAAAAATTTGCAAAAACACAGTTAAGTTCAAAGATATCCACGGAACTCCCAGGGATTGATTCTGAAGCATGGATTCTAAAAGATAGGAAATTACTTGAACGCAATCACTTGAAAGCAATCAGTAAAGGAGGTCAAGGTAGATGAATACAGAAAGGGATAACTGATTTTTGCATATTCCATGCGGCACTCCCTGAAATACCCCTTTTCAGAATAAATGAATAATGTATTTCTGTAGAAAAGCAGATAGGGTCGTCCCCCCCCACCCCCGCGCCCACCATTATTGTTTCTTATCCTTTGCTTTATGTACAGATGCATTTTTTTCCTTTGCCTTTTACACAAGTATATATGTGTAGTGGATTAGATTATTTTCCTTTTTCCCTCAGCAGAAATGTGTACTGTCATGTCATTTTCACTGGTGTGCAATTTGCACTCCTCTTTCAATGGGAACTGAACTCATACTTCCAGAATTTGCCCACCTGCTGAAACTATAGTGGTGGCTAATTCAATTGTTTTCTTGTCATGTCCAAGAGATTTTGTGAAGGCTGCTGTTGTTGAAAAGGACCTTCTAAGAAGCCTTCTCTCTTTTGAAGGAGAGAAGTCAAGTCTTTGTTATTTTCTGCATCCCAATATGGATTTGGCACTTCACACTTATTAGTAGTGAATCTCAGACATTGCTGCTCCTGGTGGCTAAACGAAAAAAAAATTATTTTGGGTTTACACTGAGTGGTGGAAACTATATTTCTTCAGAACTTTTGATTCCTATGGCAGCAGCATTGCCACACAAAAATTTCCCTGAAGAATGTTTCACTTGTAAGCCTTTTTCTGCCTCCTATGTGCTGAGTTATGGAAGACTTTTGTTTCATTCTTTTTCTCATTTGTTTGCTTTATCAAGTAATTTCCTCCTTTTTCTCCCACATGCCTATAGTGTAGTAGATTGCATTTTAGAATTGCCATGACTTTGGCAGTCAACTACCCACTAGTAACAGGTCTGATAGATACTGCATCTGTAGAAGAAAAATCCAATAAATTTTAGAAATTTGGTTGGATAACTTCAAAAGCTTGCAGCAATGGAGATAAAAAGTTCAAATCAAAGCACTTCTTTCCACTGCCTGTTTCCCTTGTCAAAAGTTTACGCAGCGGGACCACAGTAATTATTATTTTTGTTGGTGGGTATCTTTTGAAAACGTACTCTATGTGCACAGTATGAAAGTAATGTTATGGTACAGGATACTATGACATCTGAGTGCAAAATAAGACATGTGGAAAGCAAAACCTGACAACTTCCTTCATCTAGGAATGGCATAAAAATTCTCAATGGATCTAAAGGAGCTTTCACTTCTGTGAATCTGACCTAAGCTTTTTCTAGGCTGTGTGGATTCTACGGACTTGGGAATCCATTTTATTTTTCTGTTTCTGATAAGGATGTGCACTAGTAAGCCCTGGGCTAAGGCCCACTTTCACCAATGCACATTAGTGCTAATAGAAATTTGAAATCAAATGAAATTCTCTTATAAATAATCAGATTCTGTCAACAAGTGGACAATGGAACAAAAGACACCTGATACCTGTGAAATATAGACAAAAATCCCTGCGTTCCTAGTTGTATCTTACCTGGATGATTGCATTGTTTTAAAGTTTTCCAAGGCTGGCTAATCTAGTATAGAAAGAGAGCTGGAAGTAAATTATATGCTAGGTTACTTTATTCATCCAATGAGGAAATGCCCAATCATTGCACCATTTCAGACTGATGTCTGTATGGTGATATAATTAGCACCAGAAATTTCTTTCTTTTTTCTGTTCCACAAATATGTAATCTTGAGTTACATTCCACTTAGTATAACCTTGTACCCAAATGTTAAAAATGGATTGTCCATACCATTCTGACAGGTAAGCAATTGGTGCAGCAATTCTGGAAAGAAAACATGCCCCCATTATTAATCAGTGCACTGAAACTATATAAGCTAGCTGTCTTCTGTTGACAAGTCTGTGTGGACCACTTTTTCAGACCACCTATGTCCACCGAGGCATACCTTTGACAAATTTGTATACTCACAAGAAACCTCTCTCTTCTCATCTCCCAAAGCTCTTCCCTTCTTTTTTTTCCCCATTTCTTCTCCATGCTTGTCCTTTTTCACCCCTTTTTGTATTTAAAAAATGGAAAACTTGCAAAAACTTGCTAAACTTGCAAAATCTATTAGCTATCTGTTAAAAATGTGATTAAAATTTGTAGAAAAAGCAGACATTGGATTAAATCCAGTTATCCCTTCCTTCTGCTGACACATTGCAGGTAATAAATACTGTGTTGGTTTGGGTGTGGTTGATCACAGAAAGGGAGGATTTTATGCAGAAAGGCAGGCTCTTGGAACACAGTAATGGCTCTCTAATGTTCTGCTACAGTACAGTGCATATTTCATTTCAAAGTTTCAGTCTTTGAAATCTGGGAATAGCATTGGTCAAAAGAAGCAGACTATTGAAGAAGAAAGAAAGCTCACACAAGCTCAAGGGAACAATTTCCTAGCCAGCAGGAGCATTGCAACAAAGAATAACTTCTCTGTGAGTTCAAAACACTGTTGAAAATGGGCTTTGTGGCAAGAGATCTATCCCAAAAGTGAAATATATTCACTATTCAATGCCATATGATTTTGTCTGAATAATTCTAGAGAAGAGCCAAGCACAAATGAACTTCAGTAAATAGAGAAAAATAGCAGAATTTAAATCTGGAAATGAAGAGTCCACTTTTGTTAACCAACTTTTCATAATCACTCATTAAACCAAATTGGTAACATGCATTACATTTATCATTTAATCACTAAATTGCTCATTTAAAGGAACAAATCAGTACCTTTCTTTATGCTTTATTTCATATAGTTTAGTTAAGATTGCTGGTTTATGGAAAATTATACACTGTAAATTTGTGAGGTTAAGAACAGAAGAGTCATGATGAATTAGAAGTTCAGTATTCAATAATGGACTCGGTGAGAGTCAATAAACTGAAGCTCAATCCAGATACAATAGAGGTGCTGTTGGTGGATGGTCCCTCTGCCCAGAAGGTGGGCCTTCAACCTGTGCTGGATGGGGTTGCACTCCCTCTGAAGGACACAATTCACAGCTTGAAGATGCTCCTGGACCCAAAACTATCACTTGAGTCTCAGGTAGACTCCATGACCAGGAATGCCTTCTTTCAGTTATGCTCAATTTACCAACCGTGGTCCTACCTAGACAGGCAGAGCCTAGCCATTCTCACACATGCTCTGGTAAATTCTTGACTGTTGTAACACGCTCTGTGTGGGGCTGTCCTTGAAGATGGTCCAGAAACTTCAACTGGTATAAAATAAGGTGGTGGAACTGCTGGTGCAAGCAAGTCTATGGACCAATATCATTCCCAATATTGTATCATTAGTATTGGTTACCATTTGAGTTCCAGGTCCAATTTCTGTTAACAAATAAAGTCCTAAGTGGCTTGCGACCAGGATACCTGAAGGACCACCAGTTCCTATATGTATCTACCTGATACCACCTAAGATTGGGTGAGAAGGCTTTTCTGAAAGAACCATTCTCCCAGGATCTCCAGATATTTTAATAACTGATTTTATATTGCTCTATTTTAAGATATAGTTTTATATTGTGTCTTAATTTTAATACATTATTTTAATCTATTTATATCTGACCTCTTAGATGTGTATTGTGTATTTTATTGTACATGTGATTGCTTATTATCATTATATGCTTGTACATTGCAGTATGATATGCTGTTTTTATTGTGTCTTTGTAAATCTGCTTAGAGAGTCCTTGGGACTAATTAAATGCATAATGCAAATTGAATGAATGAATGAATGAAACATACTCTAGGTCCCAGATAGTTCCTCTTTCTGTTGCCACTTTGCCAGCTGCCCCAGGAAGCCCCTAGCAAGGACATGATACAATAGCACCTTCTCACTTATGCTTCTCAGGAGCTGGTATTCCAAGGCACACTGCCTCCAATACAGAAGGGAATATGTGGCTGCCAGGCTGTTAGCTGTGAATAGCCACATACTGCATGAATTTGCCTAATTCTAGTACAGTTCATTTCTCTTCTTTGCCTCTCTCTGTTCTGCTTTCAGAGGAATAGCATGTGCTTCAAGGAGAGTCTTTCTGGGGAATGGAGGGTTGGGGACTTCCCCATTCCATTAGCTTTCCAAGTGCTTCTCATGTAGTCATACTTAGAGTTGACCCACCGAAATCAATTGGACTTGAGTCGGTCATGACTAATTAGATCTTATTTATCTCTAAAGTGACTCTTTGTCCACATGTCCTTACCCATAAACTAAGATCTTCAACAGAGACTTTTCAGGGTTGCGTTCAGGGTTGCAGTGGTGGCTTATTTGCTCCTACCTTGATATGACACCTCTATGAGGTAAAAAATCTTTTTGTATTCCTGGGATGTTTTATTTCCACCAATGTGGCCCAAGGACCCTCTAAGCAGGTGAGGAACCCATCTAGCATTTACTTGACTCAGGAATCCAATTTGTTCCTGAAGGCATGGCCTAAGACCTTCCAGGAATGTTGTTATAACTCAAGATCCACTTCAGAGATAGATAAGCCATGGAATGGAACTGTTTTCTCCCAGGTTAAATTAAATATGGCTATTCATTAATCTGGACATGATTGCTATACTGTGACACACTGACTAATCCATGAGTGTACCCTTGAATTAGCCAGTTAGAAGTCCTGGCATGAAAAATGATCCAAACCGAATGTATTCCTACCTCCATGTCAAACACTACCTGAACCCTCTTAATGATACTTTCTGTTTGGGTCATGTCTTGTCTTGTCTTTTTCTTTTTTGGTGTGTTTCGCTAAGATTGGGTCATGATACTGTGAATAGTGGGCAAGATGAAAAATTAATCAAGAAGCAAAGCTACTTCTCTGTGCCTTGTATTCAGTAGTGGGCACCAGACTATTGTTCCCTTTGTTTTAATGCATACTGGTTCAGCCTTTGAGTTATCAAGTTCTATGTTCCATTTGTTGTAAACCCTATAATGGCTTTGGAGTTTGAGCGTCAATGTTGGTTGTTATTGCTCAGGCAGCAAGTGCTAAGGGATTATTTTTCTGCCTAGTTTCATCTCAGCACTAAGAGTCCACCCAGCATGAACTTGTTCCTTGTGAGGCTTCCCTAGTACATTCACAGCTCTCATGCCTGGCCCATGTTCTGAAGACTGGAAATCCTGATTTTCTCTTACACCTTCCATGGCCTTGTTTGCCTAAGCAGATCCATTGTGTATATATAGCAAGACATTTTTTATCCTGGTAAAACACCTATCCAGTCTAAAATAAGGGTCCAAGCATAACAGCATCTGTGTGAGCTCCTCTATCAACCATTTTCATTTCCTAAGCAGGGGACAACATTCTATGCTTAAGCTTGTCTGTCTGTCTGTCTGTCTATCTGTCTGTCTGTCTGTCTTTCTTGGCTTTTATTAATATATTTATACCCTACCTTTTTTCTCTCTAAGGCACTTAAGATGGCTTGGATTGATCCCAAGTCCAAAGAAAGGTGGCTTGATAAAGAACCTAATATATTGGGGAATTGCTACTAGAAAGCACTTTTCAGCCAGGTTTCTGAAACTTAAGGAAAGGTCCATTTTTAGGGCTTTTCTACACAAGCCATTTATTGTGCAGTCATGATCCCTCATTCATGGAAGTTTGTGGGGCCTTTTCATGACGTTGTTTGCAGAGTTCTCCCCCCACCCCCACACCCTTTTTGGAGAAAGGTAAGTCAGTTTTAAATTTTAAATCCCCACAAATCACAATTAAAGTCTCATGAAGATGAGAACCCATTCTTCTACAGTTATAGCACAGAACCATCTTGTGATTGTTTATTAGAATGTATATAGAGGCAGAGAAATACAAACCTTTGGAAAAATCATTGTGCAAAGAGTGCATTCTTGCTCCACAAAAAAAAAAAAAAAAAGTACTAGACCTACTAGTAATGGCACAATGGCTCCTGTGCTAGTGGATTAATACTTATCAAGTCATTTTTATTCTCTTTATAACTAAGACTTCCCATGTACAAAGACCAAAGTAGATGTCCTCTGAAAATGCTCCACATTTCAATTTATAGTCCCCTTTAAGACCCACTTTATTACACATATGAGTCCCATGAGTCCATTGGAATAAGGAGTCCCAGTAACAGAGAGAACCAGGTTTTTGAACAGCTGATTAGCTTAAGTAGAGTGGTCTGCACAGCATCAGAAAAGGCATTCATTCTAAACTTTCTAAACAGTATGCTCGTCTCCTCTAGCACATTTGTATACGGCTCCAACAAGATAGCACTATATGCAGAAGCAGATGTGAATTTCATATAAACAGTGAACAGCAGGTGACAGACAGCAGATATGAGGAATTTTGGAGGCAAGAGGTTTTTCTCTGAATTATTTTTCTTTGTTTTATTTTGAACATAGCCTGCTTATCTCAAAGAACTTTATTGAAAATGCCAGGGAAATGATCTAAACTAAAAATGACAAGCCCCCAGGTGTCTTCTAGTTCTGCTTCTGAATTTCATTTAGTAGAGAATGGGATTCAGACAGACATTTCTCCCACTTCCCCACAGACAGATTTCTTCTAGTTTTCCTGTTATTCTATAAGAAATGGGTGATGATGTCTTTTCAAAGACAAATTGGTCCTAGGAAAAGAATCATACTTCCACAGTAAAGTGGATTGCTCTGAATGCTTCTTGAATAATCCTGTATATTTTGCTCTAGTTTCTTTGAATTAATCCATAAAGAGGAAAAAAGGTGAAAAGGCATCCTGCTTTCCCCACTTCTCCAAGTTTCAAGGGGCAGCATTTACCCAATTCTCTCCAAGGCAGTTGCAGTAAGAAAGGGGGACTAGCCAGAAATGGAGAAACACATTTCAAAGACATATAAGCTGAGCAATATCCAGCTGTGTCATTCTGCTACAGAAGTTGTAGAAACTAAGGCTCTGAACTGCACACAGGAAGGCAATCCAGTTAAAGACACATTTACACAGGTGTAGTTATGCAAGCGGTTACACGAGCATAATGCACAATAGGAAGATTCGGAAAGCACTGTTTGAATCTATGTGATGACAGTGTTGGATTTGGCCCATTCACACAACAGCAAACAGATTGTATTTTAGTGACTAAGGGTCCACTGGAGACTTTGTGAGTCATCTCTAAGGAACCAACAGAGGAGGCTGGGTTTGTTTTACTCATGGTGGTGGTAGCCAGTACCAGTGTGCCTTGCTGCACCAGACCTTGCCCCTCAGCCAGCATTGCCTGTGGTGCAATTGTGGTGAGATCTATCTCAGAGGTGAGTCTAAATCCAGCATTCCCTCTCCCCCTTTTTTCCAGTTCTAAGAAAGTCATATATTAGTGACAAGCATTATCCCCTTCCTTGTTCTTTCCTTTGGGTAGTCAGGCCCAGCCTAGCTTAGAGTAGCAAGGTGGTGTGTGTTCTTGAAAAGGTGGCCAGTCATCCAAGCCAACCTTTTCAAGTATGAATAAATCTGCCACTGTGCTTGAAGTGGCCACACTGTCCATTGGGTTGGCTGACCTCCAGATGATCAACCCAGCTGAGCAGCTGCTGCTGTACCTCAAGATAGAGTAGCTGGAACTGAAGGAATAGGTGGCTTGCCAGAGAAGCTGGAACTGAAGGAATAGGTGGCTTGCCAGAGAAGCTGAGAAGGAAGAGAAGAGGCTTGCCAGGGGAGCTGCACTGGAGGTAAGGCAGCATGGGGACAGAACTGGCAAGGCAGCATAAGCTGAAAATTGAGCAATTATGCCATGGAAAGGATTCCACCTTTACCTCCTCAGCCATCTCTCCTTTGGTTCCTTTTCTGCAAGGAGGGACTCTTTTAGAAGACAGGGGATTTTTTTTTTACATCTTTTAAGCATGCCTGCTGGGATACTCATATGGAAAAAGTGGAGTACCTGTGATGATGAACACCCATTCCAAGACATCCTGACAAAGCTGACAGAAACCAGAAGGGACAATCTATACAAGGAGTAGGCAATATGCAGGATCAGGCAATACGCAGGATCAACTGCAGTTGCAGGGCAGGGCCCAGCAATCTCCAGAACCATATTTGCTCCATGGTCCACCAGTGCAAGCTGTGGTTTGAAGTGAAAACTGTAGATAACTTCCTCATCAGATCTTCCTGGAGCAGTTCTAGGAAGGATAATAGTCCTGTTTTCACCAAAAACCTGACTCTGTGCTTCAGAAGTGAAAGCAGGGAGGTGGGTCACACCATGCTAGGGTAATACCCATGCTGCAAACAATGCACTGATTGCAGAGTACCTGTGTTCCTCTGAGGATGTATTTAGGCTGCAAAATGGCCCAACAAAAAAGGCCCCAGTGCAATTTTAAGTACTTGGAGACTGAGGAATCTGGGTTTGTTATACTTTGTTATGGTGGCAGAATATGCCAGTGGCCCCTGTTGCAGGTGTACCTCAGATAGGGTTGCCTGTAGGTGCCCAGGTCACCATATGGGATCTATTTCAACATGTTGTTGGCCTAAATCCAGAAGAATGTTTCTTTTTTCCACACTTGGCTAACTTTTAGGGTGGAACTCCCAAGTTATGATAAATGTGGATAGTGGCAAAAATGGCCGCTCTGTGTAAAATTCTGCCCCTCCTCCTTTATAGCCTTCTCAAGTTCTGGTACTGTACTCCCCACCTCTGCTTCAGATAATTGGCTGCTATGGTTGAGGGTTAGAGAAATGAATAACACAGTGACATCTGAGCCTAGGAATCGCAGGAGTGTACTAGTCTTTATGAAAGGGGAAGGGAAAAATTGGAGTGACCTGCACTCCAATCTGTACTGTAGAAGCTATTTTGAGTTTACCCAGCATAGTGCACATTCATATATTTATGCCCATGTATTTGCATATCTGAGTACTGCAAAAATCCTGGGCATGAAATGACCAACAATAAGCAGCTTTCTTTGACCTACTGGTGTATTGCTATTTCATGAACTTAGAGAGCAGGAAAATGAAGTAATTTTTCATTTAATAGCATGAGGTAATTCACATCAGAACTGATTGCTAAGCTCATCCATGAACATTTGGCACTTGTTGTTTTTATTTTCCAGTGGACGAAAGTAATAGGCCAAGATCTCTCATAAAAAGCACAGCTAACGAACCTGCAGAATGTTCCATTAGGAAGCAGAGAATATCCTGATGTATGGTGCCAATGTTTGTCTTGTTTCACAGTGAGCAATTTCAGATTGAATGGCAAAGATTTAACCTGAAAGTAACTCATAATAGAGAGGAAGCCATGGTAAGTAAACACAAAGACTTCATGGACTCTTTTTCTCCATTTTGTAGCAATGAAAGAAACTGAACAAGTGCCACAATAATTAGTTCCATAGTAGACATTGTGAAGCTAATTTCAGTGCTGCCTTACAAAAGAATTATAGAGATTTTTTGTAACATTCTGTATGTCATTGATTGAAGCAATGTACCCTTACAATTTGCTCACATCTAGGAGCTATCTACATAGAACCAAGAGCACTGACTATATCAATCAATCAATCTTTAGCATGCAGTCACAGACCCGACAAGCTATTGACAATATAATAACTGACACTCAAGGGTTGAGTAAGGGTTTGTTGTTGTGTTGTCTGAATGTAGCCAAGATACTAAACCTTGACAAGCAATTCATGGTTTACAAAGCAGCAACATACCATAGGTTTTCTTCATTGATTAACAAGCCATAGCTTCTTAAGTGCAGCTGGTTATGGATAACACAATAAATCACATGTTAACTGACATTTCAGCAACAGCCCACACTCAACCCTTATGTGTGACTTATTGTGCTGCCTGAATCAGTCACAAACCTGCCCAGCTGTGAAATCAGCATATATTTCTTTGTCAAGAAATAAGCAAATTTCCCAGTCACTGTAAAACAAACAAGCAAACAAACCAACAGAAACACTGCAGAACAGGATGAAGTGCATAGGCTCCCCCCACCACACACACACACTTGCAGTGTAGCCTCAGTCATTCTATCAAACCAGCTGTCAGGATTGTTGACAGCTGATGGGGACACTCAGTGCCAAAAAAATGTCCTCTTTCTGAACTAGTTGGAGACTATCACCTTGCTAATAGGGCGCTCTGCAGCGCACCCTCTTTTAGTACACTTACCTCTGTCTGTCTGTCTGTCTGTCTGTCTGTCTGTCTGTCTGTTCTTTCTTTCTTTCTTTCTTTCTTTCTTTCTTTCTTTCTTTCTTTCTTTCTTTCTTTCTTTCTTTCTTTCTTTCCATTTGGCAGTGCATTCCAACTGACAGCCAAGCACTGGCTAGTTATCCACTGTTTGCAATATAGCCAGTATATACCGTATTTTTCACTCTATAAGACGCGCCTGACCATAAGATGCACCTAGTTTTTAGAGGAGGAAAACAAGAAAAAAAATATTCTGAATCAAATGGGCACATAATCACAGGCACATTCCCAATCACTTCCCCATGGGCTGCACATCTGACAGACTTACTGCACACACATATTCGCTCTGTAAGACACACAAACATTTCCCTTTACTTTTGAGAGGGAAAAAAGTGAGTCTTATAGAGCAAAAAATACGGTAATCTTTTTTCTTTCTTCTATTACCATTTGACAGCTGAAACTGGGAACAAAATACACCAGGAAAAACTCCATATATTAGGAGAGTGAAAGGTGCACCTGTACAACTCCAAAAGGCTACCAGCACCTCCACCAACAAATTATGAAAACATTTGTTTACAGTTCTGGTGCCAAACTTACACAAATTCAAACAATCAAAAGATAGCAAACAAATGACAGTTGCTCCAAAGTGCCACTTGGGCATTGGTGGAGGGGTTTTTGCTTACTGTCATTGATGACAGCTCAGGTAACACTGTCAAGAGCAGCAAGGGAAGGTTTGGCCAGAGTTGCTGAGCAGTTTGCTAGCTGCTTCTCACAACCCACAATGGATATGTTTCCTGGGTTTCGATGACAGAGCCCATTGAGGGTTCAACAATCCCTAGAATAAGCCCCGGGTTGTCAAGGTGGCTTGTTACACATGATGGGTTGCCATGTGTGCGAATCCAGTCACTGAATGTTAATACCAGACAATTAAACTGTAGCAAGAGACCCTTAAAACCTCTTTACAGCTGGAAGGAATTCGTATTGATAATGAGCCTATTTAAACTTGAAGAAAATACTTGGCTGTGTCTGCAGTGAGTTCCTAAAAATAGAAAAAAGAGAGAGAGAGAGAGAGAGAAGCAGTTTTGGAGCGCTGTCATTGAAAAACTGGTTAGAGTTGCATTTTGGAGTTGTTGTTTTAAATAATATTACTGCTGCAATACATCAGTAATTGTTCAACCTAGAAAGTTTGTTTTTAATAAAAAGATTAAGATTCCTAAAACGGTTTCTCTGCCAAAGAGCAACAGCTCTTCTTAGGCAACTCTTAACTTTGGATTATGGTCTGGCTTTAGGATAGTTAATAGTCACATGTACTGACATCAGAAAGGAACTAGAGAGTTTAATTCATTGAGAATATTAAGTCAAATTCTTAATGTTCTAGACTTACCAAATATCAGAGACCATAGCAAATCTTGATTAGCTGGAGAGTCACAAAATGTACATACTACTTCTCAAAATTGGAAACCATAGTAAATAGCTTAAAGCACCCGATTTCTTTAAAAAGAAAAAGAAAACATACCAGTAATGCAAATTCTTGAGAGGTTTTAATGTCAAGGTGCTGGTATACCTTAAGTCTGAGGGCAATAATATGACAAGTATTCAATCACATCAAATCCTTCCAGGCTATATAAACAATGCAAGAGCTATCTATTGTATGGTGTTAATTAAATATCTGTAGGGATATTCTTAACTTGAAGGACCTTGCTCTGCAGATTCCTGTGTAGTGCCAGTATTAGTAGCCTGGTGATATAAAGGAGTTTGCTGGAAAAGTGGAGGTGGGTTAACACATGTTTGCTTACTGATGATGTAAGAGAGTTGAGCCTGACAAGAAGGATATTTAAAGAAGTCAATGGGAAATAGCTTTATGCAGAAAGTGGATGTTACTCTTCTTAGTTGACTTTATCCCTCCTCTCCAGTACTTGAAATATATGAGGAAAATATTATTTTGTAAATGAAAATCATGAATTAGAGATCAAACATTTCTCTCATTATGTCACAGAACACAGTTCACATACAGCAAAAGTAATGATTTTGAAAATTACTGGCTACTTAAGGAACTGTGCAAGTAAATTAAAATGAGTGCATATAAATTTTCACTCATGGTGTTACTCCAAAAGCCCCTGTTACATTTTCAGAAAAGGATAACAAACACTCTTTGCACATCCTAATCATATTATATATATATGAAGATGGATCCCAGAATATATATAGAACAATTATGCCAGAGGTATGAAATTTACTTTGATCAAATTGCAGTTAACATAAACAGTGGAATCTGGAAATACGTTTTCTGATCTCTTATGTGATTGAAAGTACAGATATTTTCCTGTAATTAGCTTTTCTTTTTCCTTGCTTCCTCTCTAGCTTGTAGACAAATTAGCAATATTATCAAAGTTCATAACTGTGATGTTCATTATGATTTTACCAAGGTTCATAATTCTTTCTAGCATGGAAGTGTTCAGAATGTAAAACAAGATTCTGTACATACACAAATTGTGAGCTTGCTGTTGTACTCTGAATCTAGATCTATTTTTCATCTGGGCCTGAATTTCACCTCAGGCAGATTTCTATTGCGCTGTGAAAAAGCTCAAAGAAGTTGATTTCTAAGGCTTTAGTTTCTTGTACAGTTCTTGAGTTATTAGCCTGTTAGCTACTCATACTACTACAATCCAAAGCCTGTCTAACCAAACTGTAGGAAATTTTCTGACTTGAATGAAGCTTACCTAGCGTTCCTTTATGTTCTTCCCAACCCATGTGAGCATGATTAGAATTTGGGACAGGGCTAGGCTGGGACAACCACATTGGCTAGGCAGAGTGTTTATTGAGCCTTTATAGTAGGAGCCTGATTTCCGATCATTTAGATATGGAATCTTCCTATAACTTCATTGAGCAAGTTTAAAGGTTCTACAGATTTTTTTTTATGATTCCAAAGCTCTGGGGGCTTCTGCTGAAATATGCACGTAGTGGATATACCACCCTGTAGATCACTCCTCGTGAGTTTACATTCCTTGATTTTAAAATAAGGTCTTGGAGTGAATAGTTGCAGTGCAACTCCAGGTTTTCTTGGACAAAACTGTTTATTTGGATGCATTCCAATCTGAGTTCTGCCTGGATTTGGGACAGAAACTACACAGGATGACCTATGCTGGAAATTGGACTTGGGGAGTGTGTCTACATTGTTTCAGCTGGACCTTTCAGTGGCATTCAGCACCATTGATCATGATATTCTCCAAGGCTATTTAACTTTTATTTTTGCAGTGGTTCTGGTCCTATTTAGCTTAATTTTATCACAAGTGGTACTGGGGGACAATTGTTCAACCTTGTGGCCTTTGGGTTATAAGACACCTAAGGGTTCAATATTGCCCCCTACATCTTTTAAAATTTACATGAGGCAATGGGAACAGTCATCTAGAGTTTGTGGTTGGATTTCATCACTGTACTGATACCCTGCTTTCTTTCTTTTCATCTGATGCCAAGCAGGCTGTGGAATTCCTGACTCATTGTCTGGTTGCAGTGAAAGATTGAATATAGTTGGATAAATTGAAACTAAATCCAATCAATCTATTAGTCAGCAAAAAAAGCCGACCAGGGATTCACATACAACCTGGATACTCTAGAAAAGATTGGAGAGTTTCTTTAGCTGGGTTATAAAGGCAGCTCAGTTATAAGGCCTGGAGTTCTCCTGTCCTTCACTGCTCATTGGGTTAAGGAGGATTAGAGGAGGATGGGAAATTGATTTGCTGTTTCTAATAACTGTCAATTTTTGGCTCAATGCAAGGTATAGAAGTTCCTAAGCCATGTTCAAAGGAAAGATATAAGTCACTATTGAATTTAAAGCTTGCAAGGGATTGATCTAGTGCCCTCTGTACATTGTCTGGGATAGTTCAGATTCCCAGTTCCAAAAACAGCGTTCTGACCCAGAAGCTGGGAATTGGCACTTCAGTCACCTGCCGTACCCTCTCATATCTGGAGTTGAAATAACCATGTCAGCCGCTTTCCAAGCTTAGGAAATGACCCCAGGGAGGGATTAAAAGGCCACTTTGCAGGGCAGGGAGGGAAGGAGACACAAAGTATTTTGATGTTGTTCAAACCCTTTTTCCCTTCCTTACTGAAGCACCATAATAAGACAGCCAAAAGTAACTGGTAAGACAAAATAAAGAGCCTCCTCAGCTGCTCCTTCCATTCTGAATTGGATGCCTATAAACCTCCAAGTTTAACGGCTTACAGGCATCTCTGCAGCATAATAGTTTAATTAATGTATGATAAAGGAGACTTAAAGTGGGAATCCTAAACATACTTTATTAGTAGTATGATCACAATAAAACATAGTTCACTGATCACAATAAAACAGTTCTGAGTAAGCACCCATAGTATTGTACTGTAGAGGTTATATGGCTATCAGTAACGACACCATCCTAAGCATACCTATTTCTGAGTAAACATTTTGGGCTGGAAAAAAAGTTAACTGTTCTTTCAATGAAACCAGCATATAATTACTCTTTAGATATAGCTCTATACTTTCCACAAGTTCTCAGCAACTTTTCATCATTTCAATTGTTTTTTTTTCCTTGACTCAGTGAAATGACATTGGAATACAACTGTTCTCCCAACAAATCCATAAGAAAGGAAAACAGCTTGTTTACTTCCATCTTTGATATCTGTATTATCAGGAGGATAAACCAGATCTCTGAAGATTTTCTTTTTTTATTATTATTTTTATTATTTTTTTAAAACAATACTAAAAACATCAATCATCACAAACATCAGAACTACTGAGTCAGCCCCTTACTACATAACTTTTAACATTCTGTAATCATATTCAGATCCATTTATGAAATCTTAAAAAACATTTTTAGATCTAAACCAAGTCCCATTTCTCCAGCCAATAAAAAACAAAGGTTCCAAATTTGATAGAAGTCACTATCTTCTTTCTCCTTCTATGGTAAGATCAGTCCATCCATTTCTTACAGAGTCCTGTTTTCCTTGACCAATACTAAAAGAAAGACTCTCCAAGTTTTGTAAAAGTCATTATCTTCTTTCTTCTTTAATAGTAGCTTCAATCTGACCAACACTACACAATTCCAAATCTTTTCATTTTTCTAATATTAAGCAGATAAACAAATTATAATAATAATTACAAATACGATCAAATACATTTTTCCTTACTAGTATTCCAGTCTAATATCCACTAAAAAGGAAAGTGAAAGAGAAGAAAAGTTCCAAGCTTAAAAAAGAAACTAAAGACTTTTTAACCCTAATTTATGTTCACATGTCTAACATCCATTTAGCATCTTTTTTTAAAATTTATTTTTATTAAGCTTTTAAACTAAAACTACATATATCAATCATCATACACATCAGATTTACTGGGTCAGCCCCTACAACATGTCTTTTAACATTCTATGATCTTACTATACTCCTTTTTATAATAATGTAAAAACATCTTTAGATCAAAACCAAGTCCCGTTTCTCCAGCCAAATAATAATGTATTTTCAAATTTGATAGAAGTCACAATCTTCCTTCTTCCATAAAATCAATCCCATCTTTTCTTGGAAAGTCCTGTTTCTCTTGACCATTATTTAAGGGAAGCTTCTCCAGGTTGGGTGAAATTGCAACATCTTATTTCTCCTTCAGTAATAGGTTTCATCTAGACATTTCTGAACAATTCAAAATTTATCCATTTTTCTAATAAAAAATAACTTCTTCACTACCATGATTACTAGTAACTTCAAAAGGATCTATTTGACATTTCAAAGGGCATCCTAACTACTCTTCTTGTTGTTGTTGTTAGTCGCAAAGTCATGTCCGACCCATCGCGACCCCATGGACAACACTCCTCCAGGCCTTCCTGCCCTCCACCATCCCCCGGAGTCCACTCAAGCTCACACCACTCAAGCTCACACCAACTAGATGGTGACTCCATCTAGCCACCTCATCCTCTGCATTCCCCTTCTTCTTTTGCCATTTATTGTGCCCAGCATTAGACTCTTCTCCAGGGAGTCCTTCCTTCTCATTAGGTGGCCAACGTATTTGAGTTTCATCTTCAGGATCTGACCTTCTAAAGAGCACTCAGGGTTGATCTCCTCTAGGACTGACCGGTTTGATCGCCTTGCAGTCCAAGGGACTCGCAGGAGTCTCCTCCAGCACCACAACTCAAAAGTCTCAATCCTTCGGTGCTCAGCCTTCTTTATGGTCCAGGTTTCACAGCCATACATTGCAACTGGGAAAACCATAGCCTTGACTATACGCACTTTTGTTGGCAGGGTGATGTCTCTGCTTTTTAGTATGTTGTCTAGATTTGCCATAGCTCTCCTCCCAGGAGCAAGCATCTTTCAATTTCTGGGCTGCAGTTCCTGTTTGTGGTGATCTTGGAGCCCAGGAAAATAAAATCTATCACTACCTCCATTTCTTCCCCATCTATTTGCCAGGAAGGGAGAGGACCAGATGCCATGATCTTAGTTTTCTTAATGTTGAGTTTCAAGACAACTTTTGCTCTTTCCTTTTCACCCTCCTCAAGAGGCTCTTTAGTTCCTCTTCACTTTCTGCCATGAGAATGTTATCATCTGCATATCTGAGGTTGTTGATATTTCTCCCAGAAATCTTAATTCCAACTGGTGATTCATCTAGCCCCGCCTTTCTCATGATGTGCTCTCCATAGAAGTTAAATAGGCAGGGCAACAGTATACAGCCTTGCTGAACTCCTTTCTCAATTTTGAACCGATCAGTGGTTCTGTGTCCAGTTCTCACTGTTGCTTCTTGACTCACATACAGGTTTTTCAAGAAACAAATAAGATGATCAGGTATTCCCATCTCTTTAAGAACTTGCCACAATTTGTTGTGATCCACACAATCAAAGGCTTTAGTGTAGTCAATGAAGCAGAAGTAGATGTTTTTCTGGAACTCCCTAGCTCTCTCCATGATCCAGCATATGTTGGCAATTTGAGCTCTAGTTCCTCTCCCTCTTCGAAATCATAGAAACATAGAAACAGAGCAAGTCAGAAGGGGCCTCCCGGGCCATCTAGTCTGACCTCCAGCACCAGCCGGCTCCGCTCACGACATGCCCACCATGTGTATGTCCAGCCTGTCTTTGAACACCCTCACCGATGGGGCCTCAACGACCTCCCGTGGAAGCCCATTCCACGCCCTTGGGGTCCTAACTGTCAGGAAGTGCTTCCTGGCATCCAAATGGAACCTTGGCTCCCTGAGCTTTGCTCCATTGGAGCGCGTCCTGCCTTCCTCTGCAGGGGAGAACAGGCCTCTCCCCATCTCCATGTGACAGCCCCTCACATACCTGTATGTAAACTGACCTTTTCCAATCCTGTGGCCACTGTTGAGTTTTCCAAATTTGCTGGCATATTGAGTGTAGCACTTTTACTGCATCGTATTTTAAGATTTTGAATAGCTCAGCTGGAATGCTGTCACCTCCACTAGCTTTGTTGTTGCTCAGACTTCCTAAGGCCCATTTGACTTCACATTCCAGGATGTCTGGCTCAAGGTCAGTGATCACCTCATCATGGTTATCAGGGATGTTAAGCTCTTTCTTGTATAGTTCTTCTGTGTAATCTGGCCACCTCTTCTTAATCTCTTCTGCCTCTGTTAGGTCTCTGCCATTTTGGTCCTTTATCATGCCCATCTTTGCATGAAATATTCCCTTCATATCTCCAATTTTCTTGAAGAGATCTCTGGTCCTCCCTGTTCTATTGTTTTCTTCTATTTCTTTGCACTGTTCATTTAAGAAGGCATTCTTACCTCTTCATGCTGTTCTTTGGAATTCTGCATTCAATTGGGTGTATCTTTCTCTTTCTCCCTTGCCTTTTGCTTCCCTTCTTTCCTCAGCTATTTGTAAAGCTTCCTCAGACAGCCATTTTGCTTTCTTGCATTTCTTTTTCTTTGGGATGGTTTTAGTTGCTACCTCTTGTACAATATTGCGAACCTCCATCCATAGTTCTTCAGGCACTCTGTCTATCAAATCTAATTCCTGAAATCTATTTGTCACCTCCACTGTATATTCATCAGGGATATGATTTAGTTCATACCTGAGTGGCCTAGTGTTTTTCCCTACTTTCTTCAATTTAAGCCTGAATTTTGCAACGAGAAGCTCATGATCTGAGCCACAGTCAGCTCCTGGTCTAGTTTTTACTGACTGTATAGAGCTTCTCCATCTTTTGCTGCAGAGCACGTAGTCAATCTGATTTCTGTGTTGACCGTCTGATGATGTCCATGTGTCGAGTCGTCTCTTGGGTTGTTGGAAAAGAGTGTTTGCTATGACCATCGTATTCTTCTACCAGCCTGTGCCCTGCTTCATTTTGTACTCCAAGGCCAAACTTGCCTGTTATTCCAGTTATCTTTTGGCTTCCTACTTTAGCATTCCAATCCCCCATGATGATAAGGACATCATTTTTTGGTGTTAATTCTAGAAGATGTTGTAGGCCTTCATAGAACTGGTCAATTTCAGCCTCTTCAGCACCAGTGGTTGGGGCATAGATTTGGACTATTGTGATGTTGAATGGATTCGAACTGAGATCATTCTGTCATTTTGGAGATTGTATCCCAGTACTGCTTTTCCTACTCTTTTATTGACTATGAAGGCTACTCCATTTCTTCTGAGGGATTCTTGCCCGCAGTAGTATACCTGATGGTCATCTGAACTAAATTCACCCATGCCTGTCCATTTTAGTTCACTGATTCCTAAGATGTCGATGTTCAGTCTTGTCATCTCTTGTTTGACCACATCCAGCTTGCCTTGATTCATGGATCTTACATTCCAGGTTCCTATGAAGTAGAGATCTTTACAGCATCGGACTTTCCTTTCATCACCGGATACATCTGCAGCTGAGTGTCCTTTTGACTTTGACCCAGTCGCTTCATTCTTTCTGGTGCTACTAGTACTAGCCCTCTGCTCTTCCCCAGTAGCATATTGGACACCTTCCATCCTGAGGGGCTCATCTTCCGGCGTCATATCTTTTTACCTTTTGGTACTGTCCATGGGTTTTTCATGGCAAAGATACTGGAGTGGTTTGCCATTTCCTTCTCCAGTGGATCACGTTTTGTCAGAGCTGTCTGCTATGACCTGTCCGTCTTGGGTGGCCCTGCACGGCATAGCTCATAGCTTCATTGAGCTGCACAAGCCCCTTCGCCACGACAAGGCAGTGATCCATGAAAGATACTCTACTTAGTGATAACTTTAAGCCAATCTTCTTTAAACTGACTAATATTTCATCTTAGCTTAAACTCCATTTAGTCAAATATAGTTAACTCCATACAGTATCACATATAAACTTACCGACCCATATAAATCATTGATTTTTTTTAAAGGAGTAAGTTCTCCTATTTTCAATTTCAGATATAATCAGGGATATCCATTTAACAATGTTTCATTAAGTAAGTTATTAAATTTACACCACCCCTATTAAATTAGCCTTTCTGTATCTCATGTCTACATACCAATCTATTTAAATCATCCCTTTTTAAGATGAAAAGAGGAACAAAGAGAAAGCAAAAGAGAAATCCTTGTGGTTACAAATAACATCAAAATCATCTATTTATCATCTCTAAATATGGCTTAACAACTCTATTTGGTGACTATTAATATCTATAATGAATTCTCTTATTTTCAAATACAGATAGAATCAAAAACATCCACTTAACATCTTTAAAGGCACTGTTAGTTTATCTTTTTGGTGATGACTAATACCTATAATATCTTTTTAGCTGAAGTTTCTTCAAACTAAATTACTAATGCTTCACCAAGAACAGTAGCTTAGCTCTTCTACGTTATATATGAGCATGCCAACCACAATGCATCACCCCTTTTTGAAATAACAAGAAGAGAGTTCTCTTATCTTCCCTTTAAATTTTTTTCTTACACCTTTCTTTCTTTTTCATTTAGCATCTTAAAAGACATCTTATCTAATCTATTTGAGGACAGCAATTATCTATGGTATCTTTTAAACAAATTTTCTTTAAGCTAATTTGTTAAAGATTCATCTAGCTTACACTTCACTTAATCACATACATTTACCTCCTTATAAGAGTCCAGCTCCTTACCCTCTTTAATATTTCTTTTGTAAAAAGAAATCTATTTAGTACAGCTCCTCCTACTCCCATAATAGTCATTTTCTAGTATAGCAATTCAAAGACAAAAGAGTCATGCAACTTGGCTTTTGGTCATTCTTTTTTAAAATAGAGAAAAAAAAAGACAGGAAAAAAAAAGAAAAGAATCTCTCATTTTCCCTTACATCACCCACATCTCTTCATAATTCAACACATTTAAATATAGAGAAACTTCCACAATTAAAATCATATACCTTAGCCTTTCCATACCACAATAAACATGCCAACCCATTTATAACATTCCTTTTTAAGACAACAAATTATCTCATCATTTCTTTTTTACCCCTCTGCTTTTGTTTTAATAAGGTTGGTTGAAAATCAGTATTTTTCAACTTTACATCTCCACCCCATCTTTCTCGTCTTGATGATACTTGTTGAAGATCAACCAACTTCAAAGTCTGTATTTCAATCTTCACTATTTCCTGCTTTATCTTCAGTAATTGTAGCATTTCTTATAGGTCATTATTTATTCCCAATGGTTGTGTTTCTTGCTGTAAATCAACCTTCACTGTTTCTTCTTCCTCAAAGTCAATTATAGTTAATTCAGGATTCATCCATCCTTCAGAAAAAAAAGTTCCTTCCTTTAGTGGCCAAATTTGTCCCTCTTTCTCTAATATGGCAAATAAATTCCATGATAGGTTATTTATTGGTTTTGCTAGTTTTGTTTCTTTATCCACAGTTTCAAATTTTTCATATACTTGTATTTCCTGTATATTCTGTTCAATTTTGGATTGTACACCAACTCCATTTCGAAAAAAGCATCAAGTTTATCAAAGCGCTTTTTCTGTTCAATTGAGAAGATTTTCTGTTGCATCAAAAACACCTCTTGAGATGTTTGTAAAGCTGTTATAGATTTATTTATTGCCAAAAGATATTCTTCCATCGTTGCCATAATTCCAATAATACTAGCAGTCAGAAGGTTGGCAAATTGCCAAATACTTTGGCAGAGGTCCCAGAAACTCAGGAGAGAAACTGGAAATTCTTATATCCTTCCACTTCTCTCTTCTTCTTTTTTTTCCCCCTTTCCCTCTTCTTATGCCTATTAACAACAGATATAGTCTTTCCACAAGTAGTACTGCAAAAAGAAAATAGGAATGCTCACTCAAACAGTCGTCACACTAAAGAAGAGTGCAGTTGATCTTGGCAGAAGTCCAAACAAATATCCAAAATAATCAGTCAAAGCTTTGAACCTCTATCCCTAATTGCACCGTAAAAATTTAAACTAATTTTACACTCTTAGAGAGGTTAGAGGAAAAATTTTTTTCTTCAGCTTCAACTTGGACAAAAGCCTCAACACTCCCCCATCTTAGTCGCCGCCTACACATCCAGAGGGTTTCTCTTTTCTTAGTGCCAAATTATAAACAAATGCAGCTTTTCCATGGGTAATATTTCAAAAAAAAAAAAAAAAAAAAATTACTCAGCAGTTCCAATGCTTATCTGGCTAATAAAAATCCTAAACTAATCTTCTAAGATGTTGAGAACTTGAAGGGGCTGAAACCACCCCCTGCGTTATTCGGTTGAGAAATACCTGAATTGTTCTCAGCAGATATGAGATTGCCATCTCATATCAAGCCAAAAACGTGCCCAGGTAATCTGTCTTCACTCCGACAGGGCTTAGATGAGTCTCCCATGACTCGCTGCCAAGTAATACCGGAGTGTTAACAGAACTCGTTAATCACGTCCGTCTCATTCTGACCTCATCTTGGAATCTCTAGATCTCTGAAGATTTTCTATCACAAAGCCTTAATAAGATTCAAAGAACTATGCAATATACAAGCTTGAATACTTGTTAAAACTCCTAAATATCATTTTATAACAGCACACAAAAGAACCCAATATATTACCACTTGACTTCTAATTCTAGGGCAAAACCCTATTATTTATTTAATTTATTTAACACTTTTATACCTCGTCCACCACTTTGATGTTTTGGGACAGCTTACAACAAGGAAACAATGCACTTAATACAGTGTTTTCTGTTTTATAGCTCTGATTTCTCCCATTCTCTCTGTGGGTTTGTTTGCAGTGGATGATGCAACATAAACAAAAGCAATGAAGTATTTAAAATATTGTATATATTTTTGAGGTATGTGATACAAGAGGTGTGTTTTCTGCTCCAGAATTTGCTTGGGTAAGGAACAGTGTAGAAATAATGTAAATAAATAGCTTCAACCCAACTTAGAGAATTTTCCCCTACTTTTTCTTTCATAAGTCCAAATTTGATACAGTTTTGAACCTCTCCACAAGCTCTGCAAACTTTCCATGAAAAGAAAATGCCAAGCGGGGCTGGGGAGAATGTAGTTTTTTGAATGACAGCTTTTCCTTGACAGCTCCAGTCAAAGATTGCATTTAATAGAGATGTTCAGGGAGGTATTTACTAGGGAGGTTTTTTAGGGTGGGGACCCTGAAATAGTATATCAGAAGTCATTCTCTCTCTGAGTCATTATAATGAAAGACCATGAACATCATCAAGCAACTGGATGAGATAGCATACATGGGGGTGAGCAAAGATTACTTTTACTCTGTCCAGTGCCTGAAAAAAAGCAAGGATTACCACTCTGTATTAACAAGAGCTGAGAAAGGCTATCAGAGTCAGGGCATTTTAGAAGACACTCATTCATTGGGTTGCCATAAATCTGAGACCGGTAGCCACAACAAGAGCTCTCTAGGCTTTATAAGCTGGTGAGCACAGATCACCATTCTAAGTGTCTGGCTGCATAAGACTCAGCTGCACAACAAAAAGCAAAGAATCCACAGAATCACTGTGGGAAAAGCATACTCAAAAACAACAATATGACATTAAAGTTTAAAGTAGGTTACTGTACAAAAATGCTAAAGCTGTTTGCCTGAAACTTGGTAAGTGTCATGCCTTCAGCAGAAGCCACTGCACACGTACATGCTATCCAGCTGAGCCAAAAAGTGAAGCTACAGGTTTTGGGATCATTTCTGTTTTTTCTCATTATAGTCAATGGGGAAGACAAGTCTTTGGAAAAGAGACCAAGGTAAAGCCTTGGTGCAATGTCAATCTGTGGCTCTAATAATATGTAGCCGTGTGTGTATACTGGCAGCCTTTCAAGGAACTGGCTAGTATTTTGCCGCCAAGGTAAAAGGGACCTAGCTATTTCCATCTCTTAAAAGGTAAAGGGTTCCCCTTGATGTTACGTCCAGTCATGCCTGACCCTAGGGGGCAGTGCTCATTTCCGTTTCCTAGCTGTTTGTCTGCAGACAGTCTCTGTGGTCATGTGGCTGGCATGACTAAACACCGAAGTGCATGGAACGCTGTTACCTGCCCACCGAAGTGGTACCTTTTTATCTACTTGCATTTGCATGCTTTCGAACTGCAAGGTTGGCAGGAGCTGGGATGGCGCACGGGAGCTCACCCCGTGTGCAGATTCGAACCGGCGACCTTTCGATCAACCAGCCCAGCAGCACAGCGGTTTAAACCACTGCGCCACCTGCAGTCCCTTCCATCTCTTTTGTTGTTGTTGTTAGTCGCGAAGTCGAGTCCGACCCATCGCGACCCCATGGACAACATTCCTCCAGGCCCTCCTGTCCTCCACCATCCCCCGGAGTCCACTCAAGCTCACACCAACCACCTCAGTGACTCCATCCAGCCACCTCATCCTCTGCCGTCCCCTTCTTCTTTTGCCATCTATTGTTCCCAGCATTAGACTCTTCTCTAGGGAGTCCTTCCTTCTCATTAGGTGGCCAAAGTATTTGAGTGTCATCTTCACTATCTGGCCTTCTAAAGAGCAGTCAGGGTTGATCTCCTCTAGGACTGACCGGTTTGATCGCCTTGCGGTCCAAGGGACTCGCAGGAGTCTTCTCCAGCACCACAACTCAAAGGCCTCAATCCTTTTGCGCTCAGCCTTCCTTATTGTCCAGCTTTCACAGCCATACATTGCAACTGGGAAAACCATAGCCTTGACTATACGCACTTTTGTTGGCAGAGTGATGTCTCTGCTTTTTAGTATGCTATCTAGATTTGCCATAGCTTTCCTCCCCAGAAGCAAGCGTCTTTTAATTTCTTGGCTGCAGTCCCCGTCTGCGGTGATCTTGGAGCCCAGGAAAATAAAATCTGTCACTACCTCCATTTCTTCCCCATCTATTTGCCAGGACGTGAGAGGACCAGATGCCATGATCTTAGTTTTCTTAATGTTGAGTTTCAAGCCAACTTTTGCGCTCTCCCCCTTTACCTGCATCAAGAGGCTCTTTAGTTCCTCTTCACTTTCTGCCATGAGAGTGGTATCATCTGCATATCTGAGGTTGTTGATATTTCTCCCAGCAATCTTGATTCCAACTGGTGATTCATCTAGCCCTGCCTTTCTCATGATGTGCTCTGCATATAAGTTAAATAGGCAGGGTGACAGTATACAGCCTTGCCGAACTCCTTTCTCAATTTTGAACCAATCAGTGGTTCCGTGTCCGGTTCTCACTGTTGCTTCTTGACCTGCATATAGGTTTCTCAAGAGACAAATAAGATGGTCTGGTACTCCCATCTCTTTAAGAACTTGCCACAATTTGTTGTGATCCACACAATCAAAGGCTTTAGCGTAGTCAATGAAGCAGAAGTAGATCTTTTTCTGGAACTCCCTGGCTTTCTCCATGATCCAGCGTATGTTGGCAATTTGATCTCTAGTTCCTCTCCCTCTTCGAAATCCTGCCTGTACTTCTGGTAGTTCTCGGTCCACATACTGCTGGAGCCTAGCTTGTAGGATTTTGAGCATCACTTTGCTAGCATGTGAAATGAGTGCAATGGTGCGGTAGTTTGAACATTCTTTGGCATTGCCCTTCTTGGGGATCGGAATGTAAACTGACCTTTTCCAATCCTGTGGCCATTGTTGAGTTTTCCAAATTTGCTGGCATATTGAGTGTAGCACTTTAACTGCATCATCTTTCAGGATTTTGAATAGCTCAGCTGGAATGCTGTCACCTCCACTAGCTTTGTTGTTGCTCAGACTTCCTAAGGCCCATTTCACTTCACATTCCAGGATGTCTGGCTCGAGGTCAGTGACCACCCCATCGTGGTTATCAGGGATGTTAAGCTCTTTCTTGTATAGTTCTTCTGTGTAATCTTGCCACCTCTTCTTAATCTCTTCTGCCTCTGTTAGGTCCCTGCCATTTTGGTCCTTTATTATGCCCATCTTTGCATGAAATGTTCCCTTCATATCTCTAATTTTCTTGAAGAGATCTCTGGTCCTCCCTATTCTATTGTTTTCTTCTATTTCTTTGCACTGTTCATTTAGGAAGGCATTCTTATCTCTTCTAGCTGTTCTCTGAAATTCTGCATTCAGTTGTTTGTATCTTTCTCTTTCTCCCTTGCCTTTCGCTTCCCTTCTTTCCTCAGCTATTTGTAAAGCTTCCTCAGACAGCCATTTTGCTTTCTTGCCTTTCTTTTTCTTTGGGATGGTTTTAGTTGCTGCCTCTTGTACAATGTTGCGAAGCTCCGTCCATAGTTCTTCAGGCACTCTGTCTATCAGATCTAATTCCTTAAATCTATTTGTCACCTCTACTGTATATTCTTCAGGGATATGATTTAGGTCATACCTGAGTGGCCTAGTGCTTTTCCCTACTTTCTTCAACTTAAGCCTAAATTTTGCCACCAGAAGCTCATGATCTGAGCCACAGTCAGCTCCTGGTCTAGTTTTTACTGACTGTATAGAACTTCTCCATCTTTGGCTGCAGAGCACATAGTCAATCTGATTTCTGTGTTGACCGTCTGGTGATGTCCATGTGTAGAGACGTCTCTTGGGTTGTTGGAAAAGAGTGTTTGTTATGACCATCGTATTCTCTTGACAAAATTCTACCAGCCTGTGTCCTGCTTCATTTTGTACTCCAAGGCCAAACTTGCCTGTTATTCCGGTTATCTTTTTGTTTCCTACTTTAGCATTCCAATCCCCCATGATGATAAGGACATCATTTTTTGGAGTTAATTCTAGCAGGTGTTGTAGGCCTTCATAGAATCGGTCAACTTCAGCCTCTTCAGCACCAGTGGTTGGGGCATAGACTTGGACTATTGTGATGTTGAATGGTTTGCCTTGGATTCGAACTGAGATCATTCTGTCATTTTGGAGATTGTATCCCAGTACTGCTTTCCCTACTCTTTTATTGACTATGAAGGCTACTCCATTTCTTCTGAGGGATTCTTGCCCGCAGTAGTATACCTGATGGTCATCTGAACTAAATTCACCCATGCCTGTCCATTTTAGTTCACTGATTCCTAAGATGTCGATGTTCAGTCTTGTCATCTCTTGTTTGACCACGTCCAGCTTGCCTTGATTCATGGATCTTACATTCCAGGTTCCTATGGAGTAAAGATCTTTGCAGCATTGGACTTTCCTTTCACCTCCAGATACATCGGCAACTGAGTGTCCTTTCGGCTTTGACCCAGTCGCTTCATTCTTTCTGGCGCTACTAGTACTAGCCCTCCGCTCTTCCCCAGTAGCATATTGGACACCTTCCGACCTGAGGGGCTCATCTTCCGGTGTCATATCGTTTTGCCTTTTGGTTTTCATGTCCATGGGGTTTTCATGGCAAAGATACTGGAGTGGGTTGCCATTTCCTTCTCCAGTGGATCACGTTTTGTCAGAGCTCTCTGCTATGACCTGTCCGTCTTGGGTGACCCTGCACGGCATAGCTCATAGCTTCATTGAGCTACGCAAGCCCCTTCGCCACGACAAGGCAGTGATCCATGAAGGAGTCCATCTCTTAGTCACACTGTATTTTGACAATGCACATGGCATCTGCAGTGTTGGACTTGTTGAATGCTTTATCACTGTAGATTCTACTGGTAAGGGGTTTTGTTTAGTGTATAGAATTTGTGCAGAGGAAAGCAGTCTCCAAAAAATTGTTGAATAAGTTGACACAATTTAGTTTGGCACCCATGGGATCTGGTATTAATGATTCTAGATAATTTTGGTGCTTTCTTGTTGTTGGCAGAACCTCAGAAGAGACCTGCCAGTCTCTCAGCTTCCATATCACACACACTTAAGCTACTTCCACTGCCTGATGAGAAACAGTTTGATCAGGGTTCATCTGGGGGTGGGGAGGGTGGGCAGTAAATGGAGACAAGGAGGAATTTCATCTTACTCCACAGAAACAAGTCTTATCCAAACTACATCTATGTTTTTTGCTTTGGTCTACTAATGATTAAATGCATTCATGGCTGAGTCTTGAATATTGCCAAGAATTATTTCCATGCTGGGAATGAGTAGAAGCTCTAAGGCTTCTTCCCATAAGCCTATATGGGAAATTAATATCACCCCCTTTATTATCAGAATTTGCACCTTACACCCTGAACATGTACTCAGAAGCACTATGCAGTTGAAGTCTGTATATTTCCAAGCTTGCAATATGATTGGTGAGTCTTTAACAACATGCATACAGTTGAAAATGCATATGAAAAATGTGAACTTAAAAAAAATGTATGCCAGCACACTTTAATCAATGGGAGAAGAATGTGTACATTTCAAAGGGGAGCAAATGGATGTATCCATTTGGAAAAAAATACATATAATTTGCACAAAATTGCTTGTAAAACAACAAATCCATGCACTCTGATATGCACAGAAGATGCCATGAGCTTCAAGGCAAAATGCAGATGGCTTCAATGATGAACTTAATTTCATGCCTGTATGCATGTCTCTGTGTGTCATATGATCAGGCAGACTGTGGATTAGGAGGATGGAGGGGTAATTGCCTGCTGCTGCCATCATCAAGTGGGATCACTGCCAGGTTTTCTTTTTAAACTTGTGTTTCTTTTGGATGCTACCTTTTCCCATTTCATGATATCCCAGAAACATTTTTTACATTTCAAATCTATCACACTACCTAAGGGGCCACTATCTGCATAAATAATTTTTGTTTTTGGACTCTGGCCCATGATTGTATGCTTAAAAACCCACATGTATGCTTAAAAAAGAATGTATGCTTAAAAACCCACAACAACAATAAACCACTTTCTTCCTATGGTTTTTTTAATTACTCCTGAAAATGAACAGCAGTTTTGAGCACACTCAGTCTTTCCATTTGAGTTCAAATCTATACTCTAGTACAGATGGCTTCATGAGCAACTGTGAGATTAAAGCATCTGGTATCTATAAGATGAATTTCACAATTGCACCTAACATCACATGAATTTGTGAGTCAGTGGAGACTGAAGTTTGAACAGGTGTAAGAGATCGAAAGGCTATGTGTTATCCCTATTGTAATTCTAATTGCTGGTTTCTCAGCTCAACATAGTTAGAACAATATGCAGAGATGTCTGAGGAGAGATTTATAAGCCAAACAGCAAAATCCTGTTTCACAGGCTATTAAGCACACCCAAACTTATGGATGCTGTCTTCCTCTCTCTGCAAAATCATCACTGAACTACACTTATTGCTGTTTCACATACCACAGTAGGTTCTTTACACGGGCATAAACCACTCTCCATTTCCATTTTCATAAAACATCCTAACAACTTGTATATACAATGACTTTTGCTATGTACAAATCAAGGAATAAACATTCTATATATTTAGAAAATTGTTCTAAAGAAAACAAGGGATTCTGCAGTAGCTACTTACTGCTGATGAAATATCTCACAATCTCTCCACCCCTGGATGTCAATTAAGACTCTGATCAGTCAGCCACTGCACACTGGACACTTAAAAAGGACCAATGTTGCTTCTGTCAGAAAACCTTTCTTTCCTGTGTGATCTTCCACCTGTTCCTGTGCTTTGAATTGGCACTTTTGCAAATCTGAAGTGTTGCAAGTGACCCTAGCACCATTGTTCTTGTTACAATAATTTCATTTCTTTGACAGATATCTGGGCTAATCAGGCTTGACCTTAGTTTCTGCTTTCCATGTGTTGGGTCAAGCCAATGGAATTCAGCATGTTTGACAAAATCTACTGTTTTGGGTCAGATTCCATCCTTGCATGAACCAAAGTCTGTTTATGTGATATGATTTCCATTCATGTGATGTTCATGCAATGAGACTTCCAACTCCTCACTGCAGATTTTTTTTGGAGGAGGGGGTAAATAGGGGTCTGCAGGAGGCAATGTGAAATCTGTTTCAATTAGATATAATTCTATGCCTTTAACAAGCAGCTTCATATATAGAAATCAAGCAGGTAAAGCTTTCTCAAGCAATACGATTGCCAGAAAAATACCTTTTTGTTCGTTTGTTTTTTTACTTACTAAATCTACTGTAGGGTCATTAAAAACTTGACAGCCCTCTAAATATATTGCCCCTTACTCACTAGCTAGACTAGCTATTTAAACTCACCTTTTGTTTCCATTTCATCTCTAGACACAGGCAAACATTCTAAAGGAGTCATTTCTTTCTCACTTATTCACTGTAGGTTTACAGTATTAGCATAATGTACAGATATTCACATTTGACAAATATCTGCAGCAAACAAATCCTGACTGGCTTTGAAAGCAACAAAATTATCAACAGCCTTAAAGCATTATATATTGCTGAAATCTAAGAAGAGTGTATATAAAAAAAGAACAATTCACCACCCTTTAGCAATTATTATTTTATTTTTTTCTTGTGAGGCAATATTTGTTTTATTGCCCTTTGGATTCTTTTTGAGCTAAATTCTTAACTTTTATTCATGCCATATGAATGCAAAATATTATTTCAGAGCAAGTTGTAAAACACTGAAACAAGCAGCAATACCAAAGCCAGGGCTATTTTAGTTTGAACACAAGGGTGGGCAACTGGTGACCCTCCAGATGTTTTGGTCCTTAATTCCCATCATCCCTCACTATTGGCTGGGCTAGTAATTGCTGATGAGAAATGTGGGTCAAAAACATCAAGTTACCCTGTTGTAACAGTACAGTACAATGGGCCTAATCCAGCAATAGTTAAAAACAATGTGACTAATGACACAATTCTATGGTGTCTACTTCAAAGTATTTCTCACCAAAGAACTTAGTTTTAGGAATGTGTGTGGCACAGGATTGTATCCTAAAGCTGCAATCCTTTAGGAGTTACACTGGAAGTAAAGATATAGAGGCAACACAGTTTTGTCAACTGTTGTGCAAACAGTAATCCAACAAGAATCTCACTCACGTCTTGCCATTTTTTTGTACATCAAATGACCTTTCTTTCTTGCTTCCCTAATAATGAAATTGCACAGCTCTTAAAGAAAGGCAATTTTAATGGATATGATATTTCTTAATACTAATTCAATATAAATTAAGCTTCAGAAATGGATTGTACATATACAGGGCAAGCAACTATAGCAAAATGCTGAATTTTACTGGAGAGACTGAAAATTGTGTCTTCATACTTGTCAAAGTGGCACTATTCCCAGAAATGGAAGAAACTCTTACCAGTGATGTTCAGGACCAGAGAACAAACTTTCTGGCAAAGTAAATAAATGACTAAATAAACAAATATCTTGTCCATGTTTTTCCTGGCACTATAAACTAGGTTAAATATTTTTTATTTCTCATTTTTATCATGTCAGTATTTAATTACGGAAGTAAAAATAGTAGACCTGCATTTTTTTCTTCTGGAAATCCTAGCTTTCTTATTTTGTGGCTCATATGCAAAATTATTACCTGCCATTGGATGGCTCTGTACAGATTTAAAATGGCAGAGAAGGAGGCTTTTTTCCAACACTATCATTACCATAGCCTAGGCTGTTGCATTGATTCTAGCTAATGTTTAGTTACACTTAGTATTCCACCGAGGTCATTCTAGCTGTCTAATTCACTTCATTGTTCCCAGCACCTATGAAATCTAGGAAGCTCCAAGGCTCCCTTCAGCAGAAGAGGGTGCTCTGGAGCAATTATGCCAGCCACCTGCGCCATTCCAAAAATCAACATGGGCTTTCGCATATTTTCCTGATTTGGTGTCCATTGACTATTTGGATCTGTCCACCTCCTAGTTCATTTGCACAGTAGATAGCTATGTGATGAAAAGGTTTCCTGCAACCACAACAATGCTGCATGTAGTCTGAAACACAATGGCTCCTCCATTTCCACACCATGCATAACTTATCTTTTGGCTTCATTTAAGAGATTTGGAGCCATTGTGTTATAATGCTGAATTATCCTGTCTTGTGTTGTGATAGATTGGGTAAAATATTATTGTTCCATGGTTCTTTGGTCTGTCTCATCAGAGATGGCCAGGTAGGTTCAGGAAGATCCAATTTCTGTGATGGCTTCAGCCTCTGTCTGCACTGTTCATGAACTATTCCAGGTATATTTTATGGTGATGGTTGGGAGAGTAGAAGAAGCTGGTATCTCTCTGTTCTCTGCTTTCTTTTACTGAGGGATTTTGTTTGTGCCACACACTGGGGTAACCAAACTTTGGGTCCTGCCTTTTTCTTTTTTTCAGACTCAAAAGGAAATTTCCATATGTTTCTCCCAAGATGATACTACTCTCTTTGATTGCTATTTTGAAATCTTGGAATGATTTCAGCACCACTAGGATTTGTTCTCTTTCTTTTCTATAAAATCTGGAATCTTTCTTAAGCTACTGTAGGCAAACTCTTCTGTTCAAGTTTTTGCACCATCTTTAATTCTCTGAACTTTGAGTCACTTTCTCCTGTATTACCTTCATCTTCTCCTTCTATGGTTTTTAACTGAACAAATATTTATTGTTGCAGGGCTATTTTCTGACGTTCAAAATATTAAAAAGAAATAGTTGAGTTTGCACCATGTTGTAAAAATCTCAGATGCTTGAAGGAGATAAAAGAGAGCGAGATCACCAAAACGGCACTTTTTAGGCTCAGATACCCAGTAATTAAGGTTATCAGAGAAATTTGAAATGGATTTAAGTGACTTATGTGATATCTTGCAGATTCCACAGCACACTGGCCATGTCCAAGGTATATGGATTCTATGGACCTGTAGGCTTGTTGATTTTTTTTAACTTTCTGGAACTTTGTCGTATGCAAGTATAATTGTTGGAGTATATACACTAATATATACACAAACCTGAGTAAGAACTGAGCTAATTCCAATCTCTCTTCATCCTCTGCTTTGTAGTACTAATACACAAAATATTGCATACAAGTGAAAAAATATATAAAGTTTATGTGTGTTTATACTTTTCCAAAGGACAAAAAATGTAATTCTGGCAATGAGCAGATGATGAAATGAAAGATGCCTGACAATATGTAAACCACATTTGAAATGGATACTGCTGGCTCCTGCTGCCCAGTGACTCTAGACTTGTTTAGGATTTACTGATTTTGGGATAAGGCAATGAAGAAAGAGTAATTTGCAGAAATATGCCACATGAACTGCAGTAGATGAGTTTCCATTATTGAAACTATATGCTTTATGGAAGGTTTTCTTTTTAGACCCTTCTTGTTGAAAAATTGGACATGGGAGAAAACATAAATCAAGCCGGTGAATAATTGTCTTACACAACAATGAGTGAAATGTTTGTTAGACAGGGTTTTAAATATTGGTTTAGTTGGCCTTTACTCCCTCAAAATGCTTTCTAATAGTTACAAAAGACATTCAACCATCACTGTATATTGTAGACTTATACAATGTGTGTTCAATTCTCTTAGGCTAGGGAGAGATGTCATTTCTTTTTGAAGAAGCTGAAAACAGTTTAACCAGGTGTGCCTTATAGATGGTGGAAGTGCCATGCTGTCATATCACAGAGTTCCAAAATCTTTTTTTTTTTTTTAATTTCCTTCTTCTCTGACAATGGTGATAATTGTGGAATATTTGCTACTGTGGAATATTTCATTTACTAAAATGTTGATGGTTTCTTTAAAATTGTATTTTCCCTTTAATTAACCAAATGGAAAGAAGAAAAATATATATGTATTTGAACCTTACAGTGCAACATCCTGCCATTCCTTTTTTAATAATGGGTTTATTTCTAATTGTTGTTTGTATGAAAGTTACAATGCAAGGTCAGTAAAAGAGATGAAAGCCTAATTAATGGACAGAATGCTCCCCACCTTTTTGTCTTGGGTTACTTTCTTTATGGGGAACATAATAGACAGACTTTATCTTCTTTATAGAAATATTTTGGGTTCCTGAGACCTTTCAAATATTTCCCTCATTCTTGTTGCTTGTGTTGGCTGGAAACACAATGTTTGGACCAGTTCAGCAACATTGGCCATGTGCTTATTTGACTGAAAATCTTTTGGCTTAACTACACTAAGGTCACATAGTTTTTTCTGGTTCCATCTCCTGCCATGGTGTTGCAAAAAGTGTACTCATAGGTGAGGAGCACTGGCTCAGTAAAATACATCAAGCAAGTTGGTCAGGCAACTTATGCCTGAAATCCTTCCTTAGAGTCTTAGCCACCATTACTCTTAGCCACTAGTCCTGCGAAATGGTAACACGCATTCTGATAATATGCTTTTTTTCAAGGCCACTTCCAGAGGTAGGCAAACTGTGTCCTTGAGCACAGGTAAGTAAGCTGTAGGCTTATACTTGGGTGATGGTTCCTTCACTGATATAAGAAGGAGTTTCTATTGAATAGATAAGCCTGGTAACTCAAGCATGGTAACTCAAGCCTCACAAGAATGCCATGATACTGTAATCTTATGCGCAATTATTGCATTGACACTGCTACTGAACAGACATGCAGAACAAGCAGAGTGTACTGGAGGGCAGAATTCCACTCAAACTGTTTTGGGGAATAATGGCATGCAATCCAATTGCTTACCCACCAAAAAACAAGGGTGGGGTGCAATTGCAACCCCTCTGTGCTCTAACAGCCTTCCTCATACAATTTGTTTTGCTTTAATTAATACACTTTTCCTGTGAATTGGCCAGGTTTGGGTGAAAGTTTGCAGGAGGCCAGCATGAAGATGAGAAAAAGAAAAAAAAATGGAAAAGCAGGAAATCTCAGTGCTGAAGAAAACAAAATTGAATATTAATAAAAGTGGTCCTCAATTGCACAAGCTCCTGAATGACATTTTTCAGATATTTGTATTAGAAATGTCTTATTTATAGAACAGTCATGCATAGTTAATCAGATGTAAGTCCTGTTAAATTAAATGGTATTTGCTCCCTGGTAAGTGGGTACAACATGGAAGATTAGCACCTTTCATACAGGGATGTTGGACTTCTTTCAGCCTGTTTCAAAGAACTTCTTGGGGGCTGCATGTCAATGGTGGAAGGTGCCTCAGGCAGGGCAGGCAGGGCAAAAATTACCAAAAAATACCAGAATATTTGGCTTAAAGTTCTTACTGCTGATAAATGAACATCAGAGGAGACATTTCAGCCTTTGCAAAAGGATGTGGGAATGGTGGGAAAACCAAGAAGTCACCAATCAGGGGAGAAGGTTTTGGGCCAAAGAAACTTATGATCATCTGGAGAACTCAGAAGCCCATATTGGCCCTGAGGTTTTGCACCCTTACCTGAATAACTGATGTGGTACATATCCAGAATAAAAACTCACTACATTCAGTGGGCTTCACCTTCAGCTAAGTGTGGATAAGAACTGAAGCCTATAACCCTACAAACATTTTCTTGGGATTAAGTCCCAGTCAACTTAATTGAAGGGACATTTAGGTAGCTTATGCTACAGTTCAGCACACTGCATCACACAGTTGGATAGATTTTGTTTTGTCTGTCAGAACATACATTCTTCTGTGGAAACTTTAGCCACAAAAAATTATGTCTTGCCTCCTCAGCAGTCCAGGAACAACTGGCTTTATCAAATCAAGGGAAATTACTATCAGGGACTCTCAAGTTGAATTCCCCTTGACTCAGATAAGAAATACTTGAAATAATGTGGATAACATACATGAAGTTGTGCTGAAGAAAGGCAGAGTTATACAATGTGCTGACAACATTTCTGTACATTCCACAGTGAGCCTCTGCCCCATCTCCTCCACCTTCTTCTTCTCTTGGGGCATTCAGGGCTATGGCTTATGTTCCTCCTGAGGTCAGATTCTCTGCTTTTGATGCTTACTGATAGCACTGAGAGCCATCTTTGTCCTGCTTTCATCGTGTCATTGCTTCACTTACACACAGACCTGGGCTCATTTAACGCCTATGCAATACAATCTGCAGACCTTTCCAATGCTGGGCACCTCTGCTATGTGCTGAATCTGTGCATTATGGCTTTTTCCAGTTGACAATGTACTGAGGAATCACTAGGACTCATTTGCTCACATTTCACAATTGATCCAGACAACAAAAACATCCTTTGCTGATCCACCCATATTTTCCAGCAATTCTCCCAAGTTTTTATTTAATTCATGAAATATGTTAAGGAGGGAAGCGGCAAAACAGTTACACAGTTTCTTTGATGATGCAGAAAGTATAATGTGGAATGGGAGCCAAGAGTGAGGACTTCACCCCAGGGAAGGGGGATGACATGCTGGAGATGCCCTTCCTTTCAATCTTGCTTCTTTGCATTCCCTGTCATAGAGCCATGATCCCGCAGCTCCTTCCTGTTCTACAAAATGGTGTAACCAGCTATTTGATGATTTCTTTGGCTGTTTTAGTCCCAGAATGCAATGCATTTAGCGCCAGAACTGAAATTGTCTGCTTCATATTGTATTTTCCTTGGGTGCTTTTAAATGTATGTAAATGACATCACATAAGGACTACACATAAACATGAAATAAAATTCTGTGAAACAACTTTTTAATGGAGGTGAGTCTTTCAGATGGGAAGCTGTTCAGATTGCTCTCATCTGCCTTCCAGGAGACCCCCCATTCTAGCAGCTACATTTGTTGGGAAACCAAGCAGGAAGTTGTCAGACACAGAAGTGCTGTAAACTCCATATTTCAGAATTAAGGAATTCCAAAGCACCTCACTTCACCTGTTTGAACAAAAGTGATTTATGCAGGTAATATTAAACTCATCAGTGTGCAAGCCCGGAATGGAGAAAATGTACTGTGGGGATGGTTCAGAGCAAGAAGAGCAGGGGGAAAAACACCTAGACACATTCTGTCATGGACCACCTCCCCAGCACCACCATATGAATGCAAAATCCCCCTGTGGCCACTGAGCAAAAGGGCTGCATTGTGGATTGTGGCCACAAAGCTGCAGGCAACAAAACCTGGCACAGATAGGAACCTTGTGGCCAGGGTTTGACCATGTCATGCTCAGCTAGAGAAACTGATGCTAGAGACAGCAGTACTGCAGTCTTTTCAACACTTCCATGTCATTTTGCCTGTTCTCCCTGAGCAAATTCAGCCACAGTGTTCGCGTTTCTGTTTATTGCTTTGTATGTTGCCTGCTGCTTTATTGTAATTGTACTCTGTGGGTACTGCATTTGCTGTGTGAGTTCCATGTGCTGCCTCTGCTTAGATTTAAGAGCATCCTGTGTTTGCAGTCACATGTTAATGAGGGACTTGGGATATTATTCAATTCTTTGGGGAAGATCCTCCAGCTCTTCCTCCCTGGTCTGGATTTCACTGGTAAGCAGCATTGCCAGAAGCTGAAATGGGCAACTTTCTTTTTTTCCAAATAATTCAGCTTGTACACAAATCAACAGACACATTATGGAGCTAAGGAAAATGCCCAGAATTGACCTACCATAGCTGTGCAGATTCAATCATCATTTGTGAGGTGCTTGCTTGTTCACTCAGAAACAGTAAGAAAGATGTTTCAAAATGCTTTGCAGAGGAGCACAGTGTTGCATTGTATTGTCCTGAGGCATTGGAAAACTGAAACATTTTTTCTTGTGCTACTTCACAGTGGAGACTCAGCCTCTTTCTTTGCTTTAGCTTATTTAAAAAACAGAAAGATTAAAAATCTAATTTTTGCTTGCTACAATTGGGATATGGATTTCTAGTAAATTGTTCTCCAGTTTAATTTTAGCATTACTAGTGATATTACTCCAATAGTATATCTTAGCCCAAGTGCACCCTCCATTTCAATTAGTTTGACAATGCTTAGATTTTGTCAACCTATTCCAATCTGCTGCATGTTGCTGTAATGATGACTTTTTGAACTTCTCCAAGAGAGAATGCCACTTTTTGTTAACATTACATCAATGTGTTTGAATCTTGTATCTCCTCAGCAACTGCCATCAATTGCTGTCTAGAAGCATTTTCTTTCATTTATATCATTTTGCATGCCGCTCTTTGACCCAGAGTACGCTGGGTATGCTATGCCTATTTGGACGGGTATAGCAATTTCCTTACACATTGATTTATCTTGTGGCTGCCACTGTCCCATCTGACAAAATCAATGTCAGTCCTCTGCAGGTGACCAGAAATGGACCCAACCTTTACTGAGGACTAGAAACATAGAAACATAGAAACAGAGCGAGTCAGAAGGGGCCTCCTGGGCCATCTAGTCTGACCTCCGGCACCAGCCGGCTCCGCTCATGACATGCCCACCATGTGCATGTCCAGCCTATCTTTGAACACCCTCACCGATGGGGCCTCAACGACCTCCCGTGGAAGCCCATTCCACGCCCTCGGGGTCCTAACCGTCAGGAAGTGCTTCCTGGCGTCCAAATTGAACCTTGGCTCCCTGAGCTTTGCTCCATTGGAGCGCGTCCTGCCTTCCTCTGCAGGGGAGAACAGGCCTCTCCCCATCTCCATGTGACACCCCCTCACATACCTGTATGTTGCCAACATATCCCCTCTGAGTCTCCTCTTCTCCAGGCTGAAGAGACCCAGTTCCCTCAGTCTCGCCTCATACCCCATCCCCTGCAAACCAGCCACCATCCTTGTGGCCCTACGCTGCACTGACTCCAACCTGGCTATATCCTTTCTGTAATGAGGGGCCCAAAACTGAACACAATACTCCAGTTGCGGGCGCACCAGAGTCATGTAGAGTGGAAGTAATACCTCTCTTGATCTAGAAGCCACACTTCTGGCTATGCAACCAAGGGTGGCATTCGCCCTCTTGACCACCGCATCACACTGCTGACTCATGTTTAGCCTGCGGTCAACCAGTACCCCGAGGTCCCTTTCACAAGTGCTGCTCTCCAGCCACTTGTCCCCTAACCTGTACTTATGACAGCTATTCCTATGCCCCAAGTGCAAGACCTTGCACTTCTCCACATTGAACGCCATCCTGTTGTCTCCTGCCCACTTCCATAGTCTGTCCAGATCCTTTTGGATCTGGAGTACCTGCTTCTCAGTTGTGGCCACTGCTCCAATTTTAGTGTCGTCTGCGAATTTGATCAGCAGACTGTTCACCCCTTCTTCCATGTCGTTAATGAAAAGATTAAACAGGATCGGCCCCAGGACAGAGCCCTGGGGGACCCCGCTTGTCACGGGCTGCCATCCCGACGATTCCCCGCTAATGGTTACCTTCTGCTTTCGGTCAGTCAGCCATGCCCTAATCCACCGGACAGTGCTTTGGTGTATCCCAAAACTCCTCAGTTTCTCCACCAGGATATCATGGGGCACTTTGTCAAAGGCCTTGCTGAAATCCAGGTATACCACATCCACTGCATCCCCTCCATCTAGCCATCTTGAAACCTTGTCATAGAATTCCACAAGGTTTGTCTGGCAGGACCTGTTTCTGCGGAAGCCGTGTTGTGTGGCTGTCAGCCTCCCTTCCCTATCTAGCATCACTAGATCTCTCTCTATTATGAGCCTTTCCATTGTTTTTCCTACAATGGATGTAAGGCTAACCGGTCTATAATTCCCCATGTCCTTCCTACTACCCTTTTTGAAAATTGGGACCACCGATGCCACCCTCCAGTCCTCTGGAACTTCACCCGTTCTCCACGAGGCCTCAAAAATGGAGGCCAGCGGGCGTGAGAGAACCCCTGCCAACTCTCTAAGTACTCTTGGGTGTAACCCGTCAGGGCCTGGCGCCTTTGTAATGTCCAATGCCCTAGCTACCTAAACTTCTCAGTCTCCACTACTGAATGGAATATTGGTAATGCTTACCATACTATCTCATTAGTAATGTGCATAATCAGATGATTCTGATTATTCCTGAAGCTGCTGTGAAGTACATTATTAATTTCTCTCCATGGTATCAATGTAGTCACTGAGATTATTGTTCAGTTGAACCTGTTAATTTCTACCTCTAGAGCTTAACTATGGCAAGGCTTTCATTCTCAGGAGACAAAATGCTATTATCTGAGTTATTTGAGAAAGGCAGCATACAGGGCAGCAAGCAGGAGCTACAGTCAGATACAGATCATGTTTGAAACTTCTATCAAATGGGGAAAACAAAGGACAACAGAGTTTAAGGCTGAAACAAAAGGAGCAGTCAGAGCAGTAGGACAATTGAGGAAGCATGGGAAGAGTACCAGAGAGCAGCACCAAAGAAGAAAATACTAGTGCTCAAGTAGACTTAGCTTGTGTTGCTAGAATGAGATTGTTATGATACTAGGAGCCCATAGTATAAGCATGTATTTATTATTTATTTCTCTAATATACAGCTTTCCTCAAAGGTATCAAAGCAGTAAGCATAAAATGCACTTGTGGAAGAATAACAATTGTTGTTGTTGTTAGTCGTGAAGTTCTGTCCAACCCATTGCTATCCCATGGACAATATTCCTCCAGGCCTCTCTGTCCTCCACCATCCCCCTGGAGTCACACTGACTGCTTCAGTGACTCCATCTAGCCATTCTCTGCAGTCCCCTTCTTCTTTTGCCATCAATTGTTCCCAGCATTAGGCTCTTCTCCAGTGAGTCCTTCCTTCTCATTTGGTGGCCAAAGCATTTGAGTTTCATCTTCAGCATATGGCCTTCTAAGGAGCAGTCAGGGTTGATCTCCTCTAGGACTGACTGGTATGATCGCCTTGCAGTCCAAGGGACTCACAGAAGTCTTCTCCAGCACTACAATTCAAAGGCCTCAATTCTTTGGTGCTCAGCCTTCCTTATGGTCCTGCTTTCACAGCCATACATTGCAACTGGGAAAATCCTAGCCTTGACTACACACACTTTTCTTGGCAGGGTGATGTCTCTGCTTTTTAGTATGCTGTCTAGATTTGCCATAGCTTTCCTCGCCAGGAGCAAGCGTCTTTTAATTTCTTGGCTGCAGTCCCCATCTGTGGTGATCTTGGAGCTCAGGAAAATAAATTCTGTCATTACCTCCATTTCTTCCCCATCTATTTGCCAGGAAGTGAGAGGACGGGATGCCATGATCTTAGTTTTTTTAATGTTGAGTTTCAAGACAACTTTTGCTCTTTCCTTTTCACCCTCCTCAAGAGGCTCTTTAGTTCCTCTTCACTTTTTGCCATGAGAGTGGTATCATCTGCATATCTGAGGTTGTTGATATTTCTCCCAGAAATCTTAATTCCAACTGGTGATTCATCTAGCCCCGCCTTTCTCATGATGTGCTCTGCATAGAAGTTAAATAGGCACCGAACTCCTTTCTCAATTTTGAACCAATCAGTGGTTCCATATCCAGTTCTCACTGTTGTTTCTTGACCTGCATATAGGTTTCTCAAGAGACAAATAAAATGGTCTGGTACTCCCATCTCTTTAAGAACTTGCCACAATTTGTTGTGATCCACACAATCAAATGTTTTAGCATAGTTAATGAAGCAGAAGTAGATGTTTTTCTGGAACTCCCTAGCTTTCTCCATGATCCAGTGTATGTTGGCAATTTGATCTCTAATTCCTCTGCCTCCTCGAAAGCCTGCCTGCCTGTACTTCTGGTAGTTTTTAGTCCACATACTGCTGGAGCCTAGCTTGTTGGATTTTGAGCATAACTTTGCTAGCATGTGAAGTGAGTGCAATGGTGTGGTAGTTTGAGCATTCTTTGGCATTGCCCTTCTTAGGAATTGGAATGTAAACTGACCTTTTCCAGTCCTGTGGCCACTGTTGAGTTTTCCAAATTTGCTGGCATATTGAGTGTAGCACTTTTACTGCAATGTCTCTTAAGATTTTGAATAGCTCAGCTGGAATACTGTCATCTCCACTAGCTTTGTTGTTGCTCAGACTTCCTAAGGCCCATTTGACTTCACATTCCAGGATATCTGGCTTGAGGTCAGTGACCACCCCATCTTGGTTATCAGGGACGTTAAGCTCTTTCTTGCATACTTCTTCTGTGTAATCTTGCCACCTCTTCTTAATCTCTTCTGCCTGTTAGGTCCCTGTCATTTTGGTCCTTTATCATGCCCATCTTTGCATGAAACATTCCCTTCATATCTCCAATTCTCTTGAAGAGATCTCTGGTCCTCCCTATTCTATTGTTTTCTTCTATGTCTTTGCACTGTTCATTTAAGAAGGCATTCTTATATCTTCTAGCTATTCTTTGGAATGCTGCATTTAATTGGGTGTATCTTTCTCTTTCTCCCTTGCCTTTCACTTCTTTCCTCAGCTATTTGTAAAGCTTTCTCAGTCAGCCATTTTGCTTTCTTGCATTTCTTTTTCTTTGGGATGGTTTTAGTTGCTACCTCTTGTACAATGTTGCAAACTTCCATCCGTAGTTCTTCAGGCACTCTGTCAATCAGATCTAATTCCTTAAATCTATTTGGCACCTCCACTGTATATTCATCAAGGATATGATTTAGGTCATACCTGAGTGGCCTTGTGCTTTTCCCTACTTGCTTCAACTTAAACCTAATTTTCGCAACAAGAAGCTCATGATCTGAACCACAGTCAGCTCCTAGTCTAGTTTTTACTGACTGTATAGAGCTTCTCCATCTTTGGCTGCAGAGCACATAGTCAATCTGATTTCTGTGTTGACTGTCGGGTGATGTCCATGTGTCGAGTCGTCTCTTGGGTTGTTGGAAAAGAGTGTTTGCTATGACCATCGTATTGTCTTGACAAAATTCTACCAGCCTGTGCCCTGCTTCATTTTGTACTCCAAGGCCAAACTTGCCTGTTATTCCAGTTATCTTTTGGCTCCCTCCTTTAGCATTCCAATCCCCATGATGATAAGGACATCATTTTTTGGTGTTAATTCTAGAAGGTGTTGTAGGCCTTCAAAGAACCAGTCAACTTCAGCCTCTTCAGCACCAGTGTTTGGGGCATAGACTTGGACTACTGTGATGTTGAATGGTTTGCCTTGGTTATGAACTGAGATCATTCTGTCATTTTATTGATTGTATCCCAATACTGCTTTTCCTACTCTTTTATTGACTATGAAGGCTACTCCATTTCTTCTGAGGGATTCTTGCCCACAGTAGTATACCTGATGGTCATCTGAATTAAATTCACCCATTCCTGTGCATTTTGGTTCACTGATTCCTAAGATGCCGATATTCAATCTTGTCATATCTTGTTTGACCATGTCCAGCTTGCCTTGATTCATAGATCTTACATTCCAGGTTCCTATGGAGTATAGATCTTTACAGCATCGGACTCTCCTTTCACTACCCGATACATCTGCAACTGAGCATCCTTTCACCTTTGACCCAGTCGCTTCATTCTTGGCACTACTAGTACTAGCCCTCTGCTCTTCCCCAGTAGCATATTGGATACCTTCCATCCTGAGGGGCTCATCTTCCGGCATCATATCTTTTTGCTTTTTGGTAGTGTCCATGGGGTTTTCATGGCAAAAATACTGGAGTGGTTTACTATTTCCTTCTCCAGTGGATTACCTTCTGTCAGAGCTCTCTGCTATGACCTGTCTGTCTTGGGTGCCCCTGCACGGCACAGCTCGTAGCTTCATTGAGCTACACAAGCCCCTTTGCCATGACAAGGCAGTGATCCATGAAGGGGAGAATAACAATAAAATATGAAAAAAACACAATATAAATGAATCAATAATAAAATCATACACAGTATTATGTACTACAAGCCAGGCTTCCTGGGCCACATTTCCTCCCCACATTCTCCTAATCACTGGTCGTTGTTGAAGGGAAGAGTTTGTCCAATTTCACCATGAAATTGGCACTGGTAGGTGAATGTGAAGGATGCTTCTATTGTCTCACACAACAGATGTTTAGTTAATGCTGCAGTTATGCTTTGATACAAATGAACTCGTAGGAGAAGCACAGCCAGGGCATTGCCATAACAGGATACAGGGCTTTTATCTTCCATCCTCAGGGAAAGGGGGCACAATTTCTCAGAAAAGGAACAAGACTGGGTATGAAGTTCATCACAAAGTCCTTATTTTCTCAAACCAATCTTCCCAGAAGAGCCTATGGGAGCAGTTCTCCTCTGTCTAGCAGAGGTTACATTACCATCTCTGAAGTTCTTGAACTTGTCACGAGCCATGTTTCTCCTGCTTCATACTTCCAAAAGACAAACCATTCTTTGGCAAAGACTCTGTATTCTCTAATATACTTCCAGTAACGACATCCAACAAAGAATAATTCTCTGAGCCTGCACAGAGTGGTTCACTGAACCTAATTTAACAATTACTTCCTAGCATTCTCCTTTTGGGTACTCCTGGGGCTCCTCCCTCTGGGATGTCCTTTTTGTAGGCAGGCAAGCCTGCTCTGTGTCCTTCACCCCTCTAGTTGGTGGACTGTCTCCTCATGTTGCATCTTGGGGTCAAGAGAAACTACAGCAGCTACAAATGTTTGTTCAACTTGCATAGTTCCTAGATCAATGGGGAAAAAGGGCCTTGCTTGTAATTCAACCACACTAAGACCTCACTGCCCATGGTTTAACATCTAGATGTGAAGTAAGAATGCACAACTTGCATTTTGTGGAAGTTGATGTACATTGTTTTGCAAAAATATTACTTATAGTAGCTTTATGCTGGATAAGAGGGCTTGTAAAATGTCTTTTTGCAACAGAATAACTGCTTGTTATAACTGCAGAATCATATCTGCAACATGCTTCCAGCATGGAGGGAATTACTCTGATCCAATCGCCTGTGTTGTCCTTTTATTTTACAAAATTCCAACGCTGCCATGCAGCAATCTAAAACATCATCTCAAGTAAAGGTACAGTATAAATAATTAGAAATATTTATCACAGGAGAGTGATTAAAATAAACAAACTAGCAGCAGTTCTAGTAAAATCATCAAAATATATCAAAATATCAAATTTTATGGCAGGCAAGCATTTCAGAACTTACATGCAGGTTTCTACATCTGCTTCACATCAAAGGATGAGGAACTAAGGCAAGATCCTGATGATTACTTTAGTATCTGGCAAATTAATATGACAGAAAGTGGCCCTCTAGACACCAAGCCAGCACTTGAATTGTTCGTGGAAATGGGCTAACAGTTTCCTTACATTTTTGAGAACTATTTATTTATTTATTTATTTATTTGGAAATTTATAGGCCGCCCCTTGCCACAAGCCTCGGGGTGGCTCACAACAATAACAATAACAATTCTAAAACATTAAAATTTCCAAATACTAAAAACACAATCTTAACAACACAACATTAAAAACTGGCCCATCTCCAGGTCTAAATTAAAAACATCTCAATATAAATAAATTAACATTTAAAATATTGTTTAAATAAAAAGGTCTTCACCTGGTGCCGAAAAGCAAATAAAGACGGCGCCAGGCGAGCCTCTCTGGGGAGCGCATTCCATAGATGCGCTCCATAGAACATAGATGCATTCCATAGAACTAGGAAGGTGCAATTCTTCTGGCAAGTTCCAGTTCATTCAAAATGAACCTGGTAGGTTTCTAACTGAAGGACATGCCAGTTTGTTCCAAGTACATATGCTAGACTGCACTACATAGAGGCCACTTTACATATAATGTAACACATTATAGTAGTCTAGCATTTAATGGTGCCCTGGAGAATCTGGATAAAAGCAGCCTGGTTGCTAAATTGGGCTGGTCATACAGAACTGTCATATTAATCCTTAAAAGTTTTGTACTAGTTACTAATCAATATCTATGAGAAAATTGAAATGCTGTTTTGACCTCCAAACTTCTAAGTGCTCTAATGACTGGAACCCTGAAGAAATGTTTCCTCCCATACGTATGCCCGTGGGTGCCAGGGAGTAGGATTAAGGCAGCTGCTGAAAGCACAGAATTACTAGGGGAAGAGAGTTGAAAGCATGGAGAAATCTGAAATAATAAAATTTATCCATACAGCACTGCAGAAGGAATCTAGTGGAACCCTTTGCTTGATGTAGAAAATCCAGAAATAGGTCCAGACTCTGCTTGGAGATCTCCAGTGAGGAAGACCTCATTAGCATCTAAATAAGATACTTCATTGTCCAACTGGTCTTGCTACCAATATATTTTTCTTAATAGCAAAAAAATGGCATGTTTTTCTCTTTAAGTCCATTATATCTAGTACTGCCCTTTGTAGAGCAGAGAACCTGCCTTTGCACCAGGTTAAATCTGGGTCATTTAAAGACATGGTAAACCATGGAATAAGTAGTTTTCACAGTCTGGAAATTAGTGTTCAGACTGTTCTAGATGGGACTGAAGTTAATGTTCATTTTCTGAGGTGTTAGGTATACCTCCCAGTTTTGTGTGATCCACAGATCTGATAAGACAACAAAGTAAAGGCTATAAGATTATTCTGATATAAACATTTGTTAGGCTTGAGAATATAAGAGTGGAGTTGAAATTTTCCATAAAAGAATATATAAGACAACTGAGAGCCAGTGCAGCATTGTGGTTAAAGTGTTGGTCTGGGAACCAGGGACATTTGGGTTCCAATGCCCATTAGGCCATTAGAAACTCACTGGGTGACTTTGGCTCAGTCACTCAAAAAGTTGTGAGAATAAAATGGAGTAGAGGATTATGTAAGCCACTTTGGGTTCCCCATAAACAGAAAAAGTCATATATTAATTTGATGTATAATAATACCTTTATCAGATTTGAAATAATCTGATAAAGGTATAATAATACCTTTATCAGATTTGAAATAATCACTGGGGTCATATGTAACTGTCTTAGGTTTTAGCTAGACCTACCACATTTTGTGTCCCTCCATGTATCTGAGTGTGTGAATAAATATATTTGTGTGTGTTGTGTTGTATCATATTGTACTGTTATGTCCATATCAATTTTCTGAGTGGTGAATTTTTCTGAGGCTGCAAAGTTGACCTAGTTAGAGCACTTGAATAAGAAAAGGTTACTGGGGGATTTTGGGCATTTCATATTATTTTATACTAATTTAAAAATATATGTAATATCATTGCCAATAACTGAGCATAGGTTGAATATGGGTGGAGATCTAGCTATAAATAAAAATCACAAATAACTGTTCCAACAGCACCTTGAGGTTCACTGCTCCCATAACAGTTTTTCTGTGGGAAGAATCCACATCAGTGAGATGCTTCTGAATACTCTGACTGTGTTCTGACAGCCAAGTCACCTTTATGCCCAGCCCCTCATTTATTTTCATTGGTATTATGACCTACTGCTTTAGGAAATGGCATAATTCATAATTCAAACTGCCAATTCATAGGAGGATTTCATTCCAGGACAAAACTATATCTTGATTCTATCTAGGAAATCATATTAAATTCCCCTGGGGATACGGTACTCACCAAATGGCCCAGGGGTTGTCAGAAAAACACTAACTCCTTCTCATTAATTATGTGATTATCACATTCACAAAAGGTCTTCAAACTTCATATGTTTTAACTCCCATGAGCTTGTCATCTTTTCTTGTTTGGAGAAAGGGAACTGATATGGAAATTAATTAAAACCCTCTTTTTATACTGAGAATATTTTAAGAAAAAATTAGGCTGATAATACTTTATTGTTGTATTTATGGAGCATGAATGTTGTCTATCTCATTATTACTTGGGCAACTTTATTACAAGGACAGATTTAATTAAAATGGGAAGATAGAGCATTTTATTTTATTTTAATATTTTATTTTATTTCCAATTTTGGAAACTAGATTCTTTGTTGTCACAAAAGAATTTCCCAGTTATTTCTGGCACTAGCATATTATACTATATGTATATGTGTGTGTGCATGTGCATGTGTGCATACATATTTAAATGCTTGTGAAGGCTTTAGTGGTTTGCCTCTGTTCCAACAATAATTTTGTTCTATAGTATGATTGGTCAGCTGCACAACCTATATAATTCAGAAAGGGAAGTACATTGAACCCAGAAGAAATCTTCCTGAGACCTTATTCATTAACTTCTTTTCAGTCTGATCCCGCTCATGAAATCTGGATATTGGAACTACATCATTTCTATATGCCAAAAGTGAATAAAAGGTGACAATTAACAACTAATTCCTACTAATATTTTATCAGCCTATGAGGAGGCATAAATAGGTGTGATCAATTATTTCTGAAAGTTTATACCAATTAGGAGGTATTTGGGTGGATGTATGTGTGTATTAAACTACATCTTAATCAGACACTAACATAATATTGACTATTTTATGTGCCAGTGTAAGTACAAAAGTGGAAGATACGCTTTTTTTTTTTTTTTTTTTACAGAAATCTGAACCAAGGATTGTTCAGGCATGGGATCCTTTTCGGTTATATCAGGTAAAGCAAACAGTGTGGAATATTCTAAGCAGAGCAGGTAGTGCAGCTGTAGTTTATATATTCACTGAAGGCTAGCACTGCAATAGGGTTGGGTGAGCTGGGTCTTACATGTGAATGCAGACTGTTTGTATAACTGATACACCACCACCATCAGCACCACTCAACACAAAGAGAAAATCCCAGGTAATACAAAAATACTGCCATTAAAGGATTGAATAGTCAAGATTTACCATGAATAGCATGTGCTCAGGCTTTGGTCTCAGGACACTAGCAAAAGCAACTTGATCTGATTCCTAGCTGATAAGCCTGTGTAGTTTGCTGTTTCAGAAAGTTAGGGAAAAAAGACATCTTAAACTAAGTATTTCAGGGTGAGTATCACTTTTGGACACGGACACACACAAATATATATACAGACATACACATGTGGATGCAGAAATGAACAAATAGATTTTATATCAAATTAAAGCAGAACATGATAAGGATAAAGCACAATGAGACTGCAACCTGCTTTATGTGATATATATCTATATCCCACCATTTTCTTTAAGAACTCAAAGTTTCTTACACATCATTCTTCTCTGCACTCAATAGTATTCTCACAACAACATCCTTGAGAGGAAGGTTGGGCTGAGAGTGTGTGATTGACCCAAAGTCAACTAGTTGATTCCATGGCTGCGCAGGCTAGAATCCGGATTCCTTGAGTCCCAGTCCCAGGCTCTAAACCACTGAACCACACTGGTTCTCTTACCTAATCACTTTCCCACCTACTCTACTCACCTTGTCTCTCTCTCTCTCTAACATTCTCACCTACCCTGGAGGTAACAGGTTCATTCATAAAGGTTGGGTTCTAAGCCACATTTCATTATTGCCCATCAGCAATCCCTTCTAATGTATTGCAGTTCTACAAACCAATATGTGGAAAAGACAAAGGGTGTGTAAATACTTCTGCAAGACACTGTATGGACATAAAGCAGCATGTGTGAACTCATCAGTTGGAGATTTACATCTGCTTGTGCTATTATCATTGATACTAGACATCCTTGGCGAAGAAATCTGAAAGGGTGGGAGAAAAACTTATAAAAATCAAATTCCAGTTAGTCTTTGCTGATTTCCTTGGTACTTAGACTGATATCCTGCCATTTTTCCTGAAAAGAATCCAAAACAACTTCTGGCAAAATCAGTCCCTACATTTCCTTCTTCATTTGATAATTCTATATATCTCTGTGCTTATAGAACGGCTAGCTATGAAGTAGAGAAAATCAAATTTGCAATTTATCTTAACATTGCTGTTTCCAAAGGCATCACCTTCACTGGAAGTTGCTCACATCCTCTCTCCTAAAGAAAAACAGCCACTTCAGATATTACAACATTACCAACTTTTTATTACTGATGTCTTAGCTGGTCTAATAGTGCAGATCCTGAAAAATCAATGTGGAATTCTCCTGTCATGCTACAAATTGAGGATGGCTGGGGCAAGATATTTATTTATTCATTTCATTTCATTTCATTTTTATACTGCCCAATAGCCAAGGCTCTCTGGCTAGTTAACAAATGCTTTAAAAAAAGTTAAACACATACAAAAACACACATAGCAATTGCAGTTGAATTAGCATGGCACAGTAGTGGCACAGAATAAAATGCAATATTAACAAATGATGGTTAAAAAGTTCAACTGTTAAAATGCTGTAAGAATTTCTCCTCCGGGAACCCTCCGTGCGTGATATTAGGAGGGTGAGTACCCGGAGGAGGGCCTTCTCGGCGGTGGCGCCCCATCTATGGAATGCGCTCCCCAGAAAGGCTTGCCTGGCGCCGTCGTTATTTGCTTTTCGGTGCCAGGCGAAGACCTTTTTATTTAGACAATATTTTAATAGTTAATATTAGGGTTAATTTATGTTTAATTTATGTTTAGGTTTAACTTATGTTTATTAATTTAAATTTGTTATTTATATTTTTGTTGTATGTTTTTATATTTAACCTGAGATGGGCCAGTTTTTAAATACTGTATATGTTTTTAATATTATATTTGTTTTGATATTGTGAGCCGCCCCGAGGCTGCTGCAAGGGGCGGCATATAAATATTTAAATAAATAAATAAAAAAAAAGAATAAAAGGGTCCTCTCCTGGCACTGAAAAAAAAAAATCAAAGTAGTTGCCAGGTTCATCTCTTTGGGAAGCTTATTCCACAACCAGGGTACCACAGCTGAAAAGGCTTTTCTCCTGGGGACCACCCACCTCACTGGAAGGGACTCCCAGAGAAGGACCCCAAAAGATGACATCAGGGTCCAGGTAGGTACATATGGGAGGAGGCAATACTTCAGATTACCTGGCCCCAAGCCATTCATGGTATTCCAGTTTAGCTTTTCTACATGAGGCATTTATTATGCACTTGTCATTGGTATTCATGATTTTTTACATGTTCTTTAGACATCGTCATGGCTCTCCAGTTTTGTTTCTGTTTGGAAAAAGCACTTTCTGCAAGTGTTTTTAGAACAGAAAAATGGACTATTTTTCACCATGAAAAGAGGTCGCCAGTTGCCAAGAGAGGTCATGGCCTTTCTCTCACTGGAGACATTCAAAGCAAAAATGGACAGTCATCTGAGTGGCCTGGTGTGACTTGGCAAACTGCCCCAGTAGGGATTGGACCTGACGGCATTCTTGGCCCCTTCTGACCCTACTATTCTATGAATCTATGAAATAAAGCACAATTTTCTCTTCCTATTTTCTCTTCTCATTTCCATCATATCCTAGTGCCAGCTAAAGGTTATATATAAGAGTGGAAAAAGAAATAGTCCTTGTGTAGTGTTCAGATCTTAGCGATGTGACAAGACTAAAAGTAGACACAGCATATTAGCAGCCCACACGTAGAAAAGCCTTAAGTAAGAAGTGACTCATGTACAAATTTAGACGAAAAAAATATTTTTAGGGGCTCATTTTCATCCTTAAAAGAGAAACCAGTAAGTACTATTTTGACTTCAGGATTTCAGTCATAAATACTGCAGCATTAAATTAATTGGTTTGGCTCACAAAGGCACATGTTTTAGGAATCTGAACAGTATCAGATAAATAATTGTTTCTTCATATGGGGAAACAAAATATAAAACAACCAGACCTGACAATTCAAATGATTAAATGCCTTTCATTGGATACACAGCAAGGAGAGATTTATCTGGAGGCTTTCATACACATATCACTGTTAACATCAGTCTCAGCTCTGGAAAAGGGAAAATGAAATAAGCTCTACTTTCAGATCTAAAGAAATAAAGTACAAATGCTTTCAAGTAGACATAAAACCTATCATCTGAAAGTGTCTATGCATTTATCCACTTAACACTGTCTAATTCTCAAGATAACTCCACTTTGTGCCAAAGCAAAAGGAAAATGTCATGTGCAGGCCTAGCTTATGCATGTTGAGAGCCAGTGAGGTTAAGAGCACAGGTCTGGGTCTCAAGCAATTTGGGTTCTAGTCCCTGCTCAACCATGAGGGCAACTAGGTGACTTTGGGCCAGTCACAGACTCTCAGCTCAACCTACCTCTCAGGTGGTTGTTGTGGGGACAAGATTGAAAACAGGAGGTGGAGAATTATGTAAGCTGCTTTGAGTTCTTTAAAAAAAGATAAAGGTAGGCTATAAGATCTAATAAATAAATGCTTCCTCAGAATAAATTCCAATGAATTCAGTGGCATTAACTCTTATATACCTATGCATAAGGGACTGCATGTGGCGCAGTGGTTTAAACCGCTGTGCTGCTGGGCTGGTTGATTGAAAGGTTGCCAGTTCGAATCTGCACAATGGGGTGAGCTCCCCGTACTCTGTCCCAGCTCCTGCCAACCTTGCAGTTCGAAAGCATACAAATGCAAGTAGATAAATAGGTACCACTTCAGTGGGCAGGTAACAGCGTTCCGTGCACTTTGGTGTTTAGTTATGCCGGCCACATGACCATGGAAACTGTCTGCGGACAAACGCTGGCTCCCTCAGCTAGGAAATGGAGATGAGCACTGCCCCCTAGAGTCAGGCACAACTGGACTTAATGTCAAGGGGAAACCTTTACCTTACCTTTTTACCTGTGCATAGGATTTCAGCCATATTTCTTTGGATTAATTAGTCTTACATGTATTGAATAATGCCAGAAAGGGGATACTAGCAACTCACCTATATATACGCTTTTCAATTTGTTCTGAGTCCATAGTCAGTGTTTTCAACCTCTCTAGGAGGAGTTTATAGTCTCCCAAACAGGATACCATCTCCCAATTAGATGCAATAAGCTATGAAGTATAAGGGTCAAATGCACAGGTGGGTGACTGGGATTATCAAAGCACTTTGTCCATACCTTCAAGCTTCAACAGCTGAAACTCCTCCAATAAAACTAAACCAGATGGTGTTGTGCTCACCTCTGCTAATGGAACGGCATTAACTGTGGTGTCTGTCATGATGAATGTGAGAGACTTGGTCTGTAAAGTGTTGTACAAACTTGTCACTGCATCTTACTAAGGCTTCCATTATCATCCTCCTTGGCTCAGATTGCAGTGGGCCATGAACCTTTTGGAAAAACTCTGCTTGAGACTGTTTCCCCACCCTCCATCATCACTGCCACCGATGAAGCTCAGTAATTTGCTCTAATCTGTGCTCAGTCAGACTCAGCACAAGATAACCTCCACCTTCTGTCTAACAGTCTTCCCTCTTGTTGCACTTCTCTCAGCTCAGGTATATACCAGGAACATAGAAACATAGAAACATAGAAACAGAGCGAGTCAGAAGGGGCCTCCTGGGCCATCTAGTCTGACCTCCGGCACCAGCCGGCTCCGCTCATGACATGCCCACCATGTGCATGTCCAGCCTATCTTTGAACACCCTCACCGATGGGGCCTCAACGACCTCCCGTGGAAGCCCATTCCACGCCCTCGGGGTCCTAACCGTCAGGAAGTGCTTCCTGGCATCCAAATTGAACCTTGGCTCCCTGAGCTTTGCTCCATTGGAGCGCGTCCTGCCTTCCTCTGCAGGGGAGAACAGGCCTCTCCCCATCTCCATGTGACACCCCCTCACATACCTGTATGTTGCCAACATATCCCCTCTGAGTCTCCTCTTCTCCAGGCTGAAGAGACCCAGTTCCCTCAGTCTTGCCTCATACGGCATCCCCTGCAAACCAGCCACCATCCTTGTGGCCCTACGCTGCACTGACTCCAACCTGGCTATATCCTTTCTGTAATGAGGGGCCCAAAACTGAACACAATACTCCAGTTGCGGGCGCACCAGAGTCATGTAGAGTGGAAGTAATACCTCTCTTGATCTAGAAGCCACACTTCTGGCTATGCAACCAAGGGTGGCATTCGCCCTCTTGACCACCGCATCACACTGCTGACTCATGTTTAGCCTGCGGTCAACCAGTACCCCGAGGTCCCTTTCACAAGTGCTGCTCTCCAGCCACTTGTCCCCTAACCTGTACTTATGACAGCTATTCCTATGCCCCAAGTGCAAGACCTTGCACTTCTCCACATTGAACGCCATCCTGTTGTCTCCTGCCCACTTCCATAGTCTGTCCAGATCCTTTTGGATCTGGAGTACCTGCTTCTCAGTTGTGGCCACTGCTCCAGTTTTAGTGTCGTCTGCGAATTTGATCAGCAGACTGTTCACCCCTTCTTCCATGTCGTTAATGAAAAGATTAAACAGGATCGGCCCCAGGACAGAGCCCTGGGGGACCCCGCTTGTCACTGGCTGCCATCCCGACGATTCCCCGCTAATGGTTACCTTCTGCTTTCGGTCAGTCAGCCATGCCCTAATCCACCGGACAGTGCTTTGGTGTATCCCAAAACTCCTCAGTTTCTCCACCAGGATATCATGGGGCACTTTGTCAAAGGCCTTGCTGAAATCCAGGTATACCACATCCACTGCATCCCCTCCATCTAGCCATCTTGAAACCTTGTCATAGAATTCCACAAGGTTTGTCTGGCAGGACCTGTTTCTGCGGAAGCCGTGTTGTGTGGCTGTCAGCCTCCCTTCCCTATCTAGCATCACTAGATCTCTCTCTATTATGAGCCTTTCCATTGTTTTTCCTACAATGGACGTAAGGCTAACCGGTCTATAATTCCCCATGTCCTTCCTACTACCCTTTTTGAAAATTGGGACCACCGATGCCACCCTCCAGTCCTCTGGAACTTCACCTGTTCTCCACGAGGCCTCAAAAATGGAGGCCAGCGGGCGTGAGAGAACCCCTGCCAACTCTCTAAGTACTCTTGGGTGTAACCCGTCAGGGCCTGGCGCCTTTGTAATATCCAATGCCCTGAGGAGCCCCTCGACTTCAAGGGGGGTGACTCTAATCTCTGCCCCTAAGTCCCCAGCCTCATCCAATCTCCTATACGGATATCCTCCGTCCTGCTTTGGGGAGAACACAGAGGCAAAATAGTCATTTAGCATCTGTGCCTGTTCCCTCATGTCAGTCACTGGATCTCCTTCCTCCTTATTTAGTGGTCCCACCACTTGTCTCCCCTTCCTTTTCCTATTTACATGCTGGAAGAAGCCCTTTTTGTTGCTCTTGATATTCTTGGCAAGTCTCAGCTCATAATCAGCCTTAGCCTTGCGAAGAATCCTTCTGCAACGGGCCTCCTCCTCCCGGTATACCCTTTTGTCTATTTCCCCCAGTACCCATTTCCTATGGAGGTTCCTCTTTCGTCTAATCCCCCTAACCACCTCCTTTCGCATCCATGGCAGCACTCTCCTCCGCCTCCCCACCTTACTGACTAGAGGTATTGTCAGGGCTTGCGCCTGCAAAACCTCCCTTTTGAGTGCCATCCACCCCTCCTCAACTGGAACCTGCATGGGCTCAGTTCAAAGGGACTGTCAATTGCTGCTGCTGCTAATTACTTTTCTATATGGCCTGTTGCTATACCTTTCCAGGCAGTTCACAACAAGATATAAAAGCAATAAAATACAATATGCAGAACAGCATTTAAAACATTTTAAAATTAAATACAATAGCATTAAAATACATTAAATAAAATGAAAAAGACCCAGCCAAGAAAAAAAGAAAAAATAAACACCTGGATAAACCTGTCAGACCACTGGATAGCCAGGGAGATCTTCAAAGGCCTCCACAAAGAGGGCTGTCTTAACCTGGCACCAAAAAGACTACAAATTTGACACCAGGTGGGCTGCAGCAGGAAGGTTGTTCCAAAGATGGCAGCCACCACAGAAAAAGCCCTCCCCCTAGATGCCACCCTCTGAGCCTCTTGAGAGAACCATTAATCTCAAAACCAAGTCTGAGACCACCTTAGGTACATGGCAGGCTGGGCACTACACCAACAGAATCTCCTATCTGTCCTGGGTATCTAGAATAAGATACAAATAGGGATGTGTGAGGAATCCATTTGGGGGGTGGATTGTGCTTTCTCTCTAAACTCCAATCTGTTTTGGATTGACCCTGAGTCTGCATTCCTAGTGGGAGAGATAGGGATAGAGAGATAGGAGAGAACCCAGAGATAGTGGGCTGCTTGCCAGGAATCAAGCCTCATGCTCTGTGTAAGCAGCATACATCTGTACCACCTGGAGCAGCCCAGACAGCTGCTACACATGGTGGAGAGGGGGATTTGCAGACATCCTCTCAGTTTGGTTTGCTTTGCAATTTGTATCCAGCCCCAGATACAAATACTCAAAACTGGCACTGAGATGGAGGGGAAGCCTAATAAGGGGGATAGAATTCCTCAAATTGGTGTTGGTGCTGTTCCAAATACCTAGGAAGGAATATCTGGGAGAAACTAACTTGTCCTGTTCCCCCTGCCAGGTCTCACTAATACATCTATAGCTAAATCATGGGTGAGGAGATCTTATTTTGAACTAACCCCACATTCAACAAGAGAGCTAAAAAACAGCTGTTAGACAACCAGGAACCATCTGGTTGGGTGAAGCACCAGTAGTGTGCTAGGTGTAAGATGTCTAAGTTTCCTTCTCATGAACTGTTAATCCCCCAATATCATACCTCCACCTACCCACCCCACACTAATGGGTACTATCTCTCCAGATTATGCAGGCACATACTAAAATTTCAATTTAAAATAGTAAGTCTCAAGCCAAAGAGGAATCTACCCACCCCAAATGTTAGCAATGGGCAGGGTGAGGTGACCTCTCTCAGTTGTGGCCTTCTCTCAGTGTAGAAGCTACTAAGAAGTAGGCTGTGAACACTACATAGTTTTGCATTTCTCCATCTGCTTCTCTGCTGTTCTGGCTGCTTTACTCTTTCGCTGCTGCTTGCTGGGATGAACTGAGTGGGGTTATACAATGGCTCTGATGCTGTGCCCACTGACACTCTGCTAAGAGCCAAAGACTCATTCCCTGAATATATTCAGCCAATGTGTAGCTTTAAATATCTGAAGGAGAGAGACTACTAGCTTCAGCTGGTTGGCTCACATGGGAAAAAACAAACAAACAAACCAGCCCCTCCTCCCAGCAACAGGCTTCATTCAGAAAAAATTCTATCAAGGGATAGCCCTAAATTCTTGGATGGAGTGGAAAGAAACAAATGGGCTTTGTCCTTTAATGGTTTCCCAACTTTTTCCCATTTTAAAAAGCATGAATGCATCTTCCAACCACTGGCAGTTAGAATTTTAAGCTAAAATATGCTGCCATCTTTGGTCTCACCCACCAAAGGAAAGCAACCCCAAGAGCTTTTCCCAAACTGAATTTGACCCTTGAATTGAAAGTGCTTCCACGGCTGCTCCGGAGGTTCAGGGGCCTCTGGAAGTGCAGTAGTGTTCATCACTACTTTGTCATTCAAACAAAAGCATAAATCATGATTTGCAAACCAATGTTAAGCCACGGTTTCTGATTTTGAGTTATCAGCCAATGGATAATTTGTCAATTCAGACATTACATTTAACTATATAGATACACCTCACATTGTAAACTAAGCCAGGGTCATGACAAAGCAGACTGGAGTCCAGGGAGCAGAGTCCAGGGAATCCAATGGATTCCTACTCCCCAAATGGATTCTTCATACATCCCTAGTGCTAATGTAGCTAAGCTACCCAAATGAAGGATGAAAATCTGTCCTACTGTTCTGCACAATAGTGGCAATTAGGGATGTAGTTGCTTTATGGCAACCAGGACTCTGCAATGACACACACATGAGTCATTCTTAGTCCTCCCTTTCTGTGACAATTTGGGTACTACACATCATCTTTCATGTTATGCCAGTTGTTGCTAATCGAGACATTTTATGAATGCAGTGCCCATTGTCTTAAACCCTGAATCATGTCATCTTCAATACAACTAACCTTCTGATCAGGATGTGTTGTATGAGTAACTGATGTCACTGTCACTTTGAAAAAGATTCTAGTTCTTCTTAAGATTGTGATTTCTATAAGCTATAAAACTAAAGACAAATATTGCTGTTCCAATTACATGACCTGCAGGAAGCATGATGTTATATTATCTAATCAGACTGAAGGTGTAAGCTGAATATGGCAGGACTTCTGAGCAAAAGAATTGAAATGTAAAAAAATATTCTACGTATTAGCAGGAGTAGATGAAAAAATAATCTTTTTTCTTTCTGGTGGACATATTTTTATGGCAGCATGATGCAAAATAAATAAATAATTCTGAATAAGAATGCATTGGATGATTTTGTGAGTGCTGTGAGACTGTCACATTTATAATCATGTTCCCTGCACTGCAATTTATTTTATACATGAGAGCACCTGGTGTTCTCAATTAAAGTAAGGAACAGTATATTCTAGCAGCAAATGAGGGAGAAATGAGCTGCTAAAAATACAGGTAGAAAATGTGCAGTTTTGAGTTATGGGATTTTCGGCTTCTATAGATCCATATGAAATCTTAAAAGCAATTTGCCCATTGTGAGGCTCCCAGTTTGTCTCCGGATTACTGCAAAAAATGAAGTGGTATGAATATTTGAAGAGGTATACATGCTATTTGAAGGCAGAGGAGGCTTGCAATAACCTGTGTTCTCCCACTACCTCCTGCATCTTCCACCTTGAGATAGAAATTGTAAGAGATAGCAATGGCTCTGGTTAAGAAGCCCCAATCTAAGCAGGACTAATATCCGAGGCTGGGGATCTTTCTTTTGAAACCTGCTGTGACCTACAGATTCATTCAAAGTAGGCACCAGCATCTTATCATTTGCTAGAAAGTCTTATTTGCTTGAAATAAGCAGATTGGAGCAGTATATAATAATTTAAAACAAGTAGAACTAAGAATAACCAGAAAAGTAAAACATTGTAACCATGACACCTAAATGGCTAAATTAAAAAGACATCCTCACAGTCTTTCCAAAAGGCAAAAGAGTACAGTGCAGTCATAGTTATTACGGGATCACCCCAAGGAGAAAGTCATTTCAGAGTTGCCTAAATTTTATTTACTTTTATTATTTTAGAGAATTTCCATAGCACTTTTTAAATCCCACTTTTTTCCCAATTTTGTAGAAAGTGGTTTCCAAGAAAACATTATGATGAAATGGGCATCTGTGACAACAGTGCCTTTAAGAATGCCTTTCTCATTACTTAATAACTAGGTAGGGTTGTAACTAGGCAGGTATAAGCAAGCACTAAGGCTTTATAGGACTAGCACTCTAAGGGTAAAAACTTTGAATTGAGGCTGGAAAGCAATTAGCAACTAGTGCTGATCTTTCAAGTGTAGTACATCCCAATATTTAACACGAATTAGCAATCTATTAGTTCTATTTTCAGCAATTGTAGCTCCCAGAGTCTCTTTAACACCCTGCATTAACAAAACAAAATGACACAGCATTAGTGCATTTCAGGTAATTTTTGACCCCAGATGAACATACCTCAGGCAAGAAAAATGCAATGTATATGCGCTCGGTGATTTATTCCCTCAGGAGGTTTCAGTGGACCTAAGAATGGTTTTCTTCCCTCAGAAAGTACAGATAATTTAAGGTTTAATCCTTCCTGAGGCTGGGCAGAGGGATTAAAACTGTGTAACACTGCTTGGCCCATTGATCTTTTCTCTGTATAACAATTGTTTGGCTTACTACATTAAAAAAAAAATCATTTCATATAGTTTAATTCTGTTATCTGCAGGGTTTGGCTAAGAATCTTAGTTTTCCTGACAGGCCAGATTCTAAGGATATCTCGGGGAGAGACACAGTAATTATGGGGGATTTCAATCTCCCGGATATTACTTGGGAGACTCACTCGGCGGTGACAGCCAGGTCACGTCGCTTCCTAGAAGCTCTAGAGGGTGGGTTTTTCACACAGAGGGTCCGAGAGGCGACGATGGGGGAAACATCCTGGACTTGGTCTTGACCAATAGGGAGGAGCTGATAGATGAAGTACAGATTAGGGGAGCTATGGATGCGAGTGATCACTCCATCCTTTGCTTTGAGATCAGGGGACTGGGGCTGTGCAGCAGGGCGGGCACTAGAACCTGGGACTTCAAGAGGGCCAACTTTGGCCAACTGAAGGCCAGGCTGGGGAAAGTCTCCTGGGATAGGTTACTGGAAGGTAAGTGAGTTGAGGAGGGGTGGATGGCACTCAAAAGGGAGGTTTTGCAGGCGCAAGCCCTGACGATACCTCTAGTCAGTAAGGTGGGGAGGCGGAGGAGAGTGCCGCCATGGATGCGAAAGGAGGTGGTTAGGGGAATTAGATGAAAGAGGAGCCTCCATAGGAAATGGGTACTGGGGGAAATAGACAAAAGGGTATACCGGGAGGAGGAGGCCCGTTGCAGAAGGATTCTTCGCAAGGCTAAGGCTGATTATGAGCTGAGACTTGCCAAGAATATCAAGAGCAACAAAAAGGGCTTCTTCCAGCATGTAAATAGGAAGAGGAAGGGGAGACAAGTGGTGGGACCACTAAATAAGGAGGAAGGTGATCCAGTGACTGATATGAGGGAACAGGCACAGATGCTAAATGACTATTTTGCCTCTGTGTTCTCCCCAAAGCAGGATGTGGGATATCTGTATAGGAGATTAGATGAGGCTGGGGACTTAGGGGCAGAGATTAGTCACCCCCCTTGAAGTCGAGGGGCTCCTCAGGGCATTGGACATTACAAAGGCGCCAGGCCCTGACGGGTTACACCCAAGAGTACTAAGAGAGTTGGCAGGGGTTCTCTCACGCCCGCTGGCCTCCATTTTTGAGGCCTCGTGGAGAACGGGTGAAGTTCCAGAGGACTGGAGGGTGGCATCGGTGGTCCCAATTTTCAAAAAGGGTAGTAGGAAGGACATGGGGAATTATAGACCAGTTAGCCTTACGTCCATTGTAGGAAAAACAATGGAAAGGCTCATAATAGAGAGAGATCTAGTGATGCTAGATAGGGAAGGGAGGCTGACAGCCACACAACACGGCTTCCGCAAAAACAGGTCCTGCCAGACAAACCTTGTGGAATTCTATGACAAGGTTTCAAGATGGCTAGATGGAGGGGATGCAGTGGATGTGGTATACCTGGATTTCAGCAAGGCCTTTGACAAAGTGCCCCATGATATCCTGGTGGAGAAACTGAGGAGTCTTGGGATACACCAAAGCACTGTCCAGTGGATTAGGGCATGGTTGACTGACCGAAAGCAGAAGGGAACCATTAGCGGGGAATCGTCGGGATGGCAGCCAGTGACAAGCGGGGTCCCCCAGGGCTCTGTCCTGGGGCCAATCCTGTTTAATCTTTTCATTAACGACATGGAAGAAGGGGTGAACAGTCTGCTGATCAAATTCGCAGATGACACTAAAACTGGAGCAGTGGCCACAACTGAGGAGCAGATAGACCAGATCCAAAAGGATCTGGACAGACTATGGAAGTGGGCAGGAGACAACAGGATGGCATTCAATGTGGATAAGTGCAAGGTCTTGCACTTGGGGCATAAGAATAGCTGTCATAAGTACAGGTTAGGTGACAAGTGGCTGGAGAGCAGCACTTGTGAAAGGGACCTCGGGGTGCTGGTTGACTGCAGGCTGAACATGAGTCAGCAGTGTGATGCAGTGGTCAAGAGGGCGAATGCCACCCTTGGTTGCACAGCCAGAAGTGTGGCTTCTAGATCAAGAGAGGTATTACTACCACTCTACACGACTCTGGTGCGCCCGCAACTGGAGTACTGTGTTCAGTTTTGGGCCCCTCATTACAGAAAGGATATAGCCAGGTTGGAGTCAGTGCAGCGTAGGGCCACAAGGATGGTGGCTGGTTTGCAGGGGATGCCGTATGAGGCAAGACTGAGGGAACTGGGTCTCTTCAGCCTGGAGAAGAGGAGACTCAGAGGGGATATGTTGGCAACATACAGGTATGTGAGGGGGTGTCACATGGAGATGGGGAGAGGCCTGTTCTCCCCTGCAGAGGAAGGCAGGACGCGCTCCAATGGAGCAAAGCTCAGGGAGCCAAGGTTCAATTTGGATGCCAGGAAGCACTTCCTGACAGTTAGGACCCCGAGGGCGTGGAATGGGCTTCCATGGGAGGTTGTTGAGGCCCCATCGGTGAGGGTGTTCAAAGACAGGCTGGACATGCACATGGTGGGCATGTCATGAGCGGAGCCGGCTGGTGCCGGCGGTCAGACTAGATGGCCCGGGAGGCCCCTTCTGACTCGCTCTGTTTCTGTGTTTCTATGTTAGTTTTAAAAAGAGACCAACATTATCTGAACTGAATCTGCTTTTGTTCCTCTGCTTGGGGCCTATTGTTTGGGGTAATATTTCTATCCCATAGGAATATTGCCATGGAGATTCTGGGGTATTTTTGTCCCCCGTGTATGTTTTGGTTTATTTTTTTAAAAGCTGTAAAAGGCAGGAGGTTGACATTTGGCAATTTTAAAAAACTGGGCACTTTGTGGCCATGTCTAGAAGGACAAGTCTGTGGAACTACTTATAGTAAATTACAGTACAGAATGTGAGCTGGGAAATGGTGCCATTTATACCACAATGCAGGATGGAGATTAAGGTAACTTTATATAGTCTAGGCAATAGTTTTGCACTATCTATGAATGGTTTTGCAATAGTCTATGGTATGGATAACTGTTGCCAGGTCATTATGTAGCTACTGTAACACCAACAAACTAACAGATCTTCTGTGACACCAACCCTGGGCTGACCCTTAGAAAAATGCATAAATCTGATGTCCTGAGCACTACTGGGTAGCTGGGTTTAGAGGTTATTTTGATTCCCACAGTGCCTAGAGTATCATGATGTCAAAGATACTGTGAAAATTACAACAGCAGCTCAAGATGTCTCCCATCCCCATCCATGATTTAATAGTAGATAAGGTGGCCAATCTGACTTGTATAATAGGGATCTGGGTGGGTTAAAAGACAGGAGTTAATCTCCTTCAGCTGTTGTAATTTACAACATATGATTTAAATGTGATATTGGGGTGGGGGGCCCAGAGGCTGTTGGTTCTGTGGAATTCCAATGTTCATGCTGAAGGCAGCCTAACTGCAGTGGTTCAGAATTTCTTGCCCCCTGTGAGAACCATGGACTGCCCCAGCATGTTATCAGTCCAACACATGTAGTAAGGCAGGAGATTCAGACTGATGATGTCTATTTATTTATTTATTTATTTATTAAAAGCATTTCTATCCCATCCTTCATTGTGGTCTCTTTTTCCCCTTTGCAAGGGGAACCTATTAAGATGTTTCATCCTTGGAGGCTGATAGAGCCAGAAAGTTTCCTGATGGCTCTTGGAGATTTTCTTGTTGACTTGACATTGCACCATTGCATTGATTTCCCATGCAAGCAAAGTGATGTTCAAGGTGTTGCAACAAAGAAGTTTAACCTATATGGAATGAGGAATGCCTGGTGTCCAAGTTGATTCTCAAAAAGAAGAGATACCTGATATCATATAGCAAATAGATGTTGGCTACTGAGGCACATCAACGAAATTTAGAAGATCTTTGACTGTGTGGATCACAAGAAGCTATAGATGGTACTGAAAGAAGTGGGTGTGCCTCAGCATGTGATTGTCCTGGTGTTTAACCTTTGCTGTGGATAAGAAACTACTATTAGGACAGAATAGAAAGAAACAGCATGGTTTCCTATAGGCAAAAGCATCAGACAAGGATGTATTTTATTTCCCTGTCTGTTCAATTCATATGCAGAACATATCATAATGAAATCTGGATTAGGATCAAGGGAAGAATGAAAATTTATGCAAATAATACCATATTACTGGCACAAATCAGCAGTGAATTACAATGATTCTTAATGCAAATGAAAGTAGAGAGTATAGAAACAGGACTTCAGCTGAACATTAAAAAAGCAGAAGAATTATACAACTTTAATAGTGATACTGAAGAAATCAAAATTGTGAAAGATTTTGCATACCTTGGCTCAGTTATCTCTTCAATGGGAAAATGCAGCCAAGAATTTAGAGGAAGACTGACACTTGGAAGGGCAGCAATGAAAGAACTAGAAAAGATTGAGTGGAAGGATGTTTCACTGGAAACCAAGGCCAAGATCATGCACTTTGTTGCATTCACAGTCACTATACATAGGGGTGAAAGCTGAACAGTGAAGAAAATTGAGAGGAAAATTGATGCATGTGAAACATGGTGCTGGAGCAAGTATTTAAGAATAACTTGGACTGACAGAAGGATGAATAAGTGAGGTCTTGAGCAGAACTTCTCTGGAAGCAAAAATAAGATCCAAGCTGTTGTACTTGAAGCATATTATGGGAAGACAAGACTCACTGGAGAAGACAATAATGCTAGGCAAGGCTGAAGTTAGAAGAAGAGCAAATATGAGATGGATTGATTCCGTTAAGTAAGCCAAAGGCTTGAGTTTACAAGAACTGAGCAGAGCTGTCAAGAACAGGCCATTCTAGAGACATTTGTTCATAAGGCTGATCAACAGCAGTAAGGAACCAGAAGAACTCTCATATTTCCTGGGGCAAATGCTGGGCTTCCTTTACTTGCTATGTAATTCCAAAGTGCTTTTTTAGCTCTCTCAAAATTAACTAGGGGGATAAGGTTGAGAGGGACATACTGGATTCCAAGATGGCGTTGGAATGAGACAGATGTGATTAGCTATCTCTGCTAATTATTCCGGTATTATTCTGGCAGTGGGGTCAGGAGACCCAATCAAACCCTGTAGGAGTGAAGACAGATTACCTGGGCATGTTTTGGCTGGATGTGGGGTGGCGATCCCATATCAGTCAAGAACAATTCAGGTGTCTCAGCTGGATAATACAGGAGGGCTTTTTTTAGCCTCTGCAAGTTCACGGCATCTTATTAGATTAGCGTAGAAATTTTTATAAGCCAGATAAACATCGGAACTGCTGAGTAAATATTTTTATTAGGCTATCTTTTTCTCTGCAACAATCACTTGTGGGAAAACAGCATTTGGCACGAAGAGCTGACGAACCCTGTTAAGTATCAAAGCAGCGAATGAAAATACAGAGACTTTGGAACTTCTGTGTAAGTTAAACTTAAGCTTTTTTGTGAGTGTCTCTAGGGTTTAACTTTATTGAAAATACATGGTGCATCTTGAAAGAAGTATGAAGACTTGACTGACAAGAAGAAAAGAGGGGGAAGGGAGAGGTGGAGGAAGGAATCTCCATTTTTTCATCCGCGTTTCTGGGACCATTGCCAATCCTTTGTCTGTTCGTGCTATTGGAATTATGATTTCTTTACAAGACTCTCTTTCAACAATTAATCAACTGTTATCAGCTATAAGATCTTCTCAAGAAATATTTTTGGATAAAATACAAGTTTTTCAAAATGAACAGGAAAAGAGGTTTGATAGAATTGAAGCTTCTTTCATGCTGCTGGGAATGATTAAAACAGAACAGAGTATGCAGGAGACACAACAGCTATGTGGGATTGCAGATAATGAAACAAAATTAACAGAATCAATAAATAACTTCCCATCAAACCTGTTTGCTACGGTGAAGGAGCGGCAACTTCTGAACTTTGAAGCAATTATAATGGAGTCTGAGATTGAAAAAATGAGAGTCTTACTACAAGTGATACAGCCACTACAAGTGATTAATGATTTGCAGCAGATGAAAGAAGAGGTAAAGGTCTTATTCCAACTAATGCTGTTATTGCGAATGATTAATGCTGTGCAACGGACGGTATGAACTCTGAATTTCAAATGGCATGGCAGGCGGGTTAAACAAAAATATTTGTTTTAATACAAATGGCCTGATATATCTATTGGGGTATGGAATGGCTAATATGGAAGAGGTATATATTTTCTTTTTTTTCTTTTCTTTTTTTTTCTCTTCCTTTTTTTCCCCTTCGTTCTCCCTCTCTTGATCTAGAAGCCACACTTCTGGCTATGCAACCAAGGGTGGCATTCGCCCTCTTGACCACCGCATCACACTGCTGACTCATGTTCAGCCTGCGGTCAACTACTACCCCAAGGTCCCTTTCACAAGTGCTGCTCTCCAGCCACTTGTCACCTAACCTGTACTTATGACAGCTATTCTTATGCCCCAAGTGCAAGACCTTGCACTTATCCACATTGAACGCCATCCTGTTGTCTCTTGCCCACTTCCATAGTCTGTCCAGATCCTTTTGGATCTGGAGTATCTGCTCTGTAGTTGTGGCCACTGCTCCAGTTTTAGTGTCGTCTGCGAATTTGATCAGCAGACTGTTCACCCCTTCTTCCATGTCGTTAATGAAAAGATTAAACAGGATCGGCCCCAGGACAGAGCCCTGGGGGACCCCGCTTGTCATTGGCTGCCATCCCGACGATTCCCCGCTAATGGTTACCTTCTGCTTTCGGTCAGTCAGCCATGCCCTAATCCACCGGACAGTGCTTTGGTGTATCCCAAAACTCCTCAGTTTCTCCACCAGAATATCATGGGGCACTTTGTCAAAGGCCTTGCTGAAATCCAGGTATACCACATCCACTGCATCCCCTCCATCTAGCCATCTTGAAACCTTGTCATAGAATTCCACAAGGTTTGTCTGGCAGGACCTGTTTTTGTGGAAGCCGTGTTGTGTGGCTGTCAGCCTCCCTTCCCTATCTAGCATCACTAGATCTCTCTCTATTATGAGCCTTTCCATTGTTTTTCCTACAATGGACGTAAGGCTAACTGGTCTATAATTCCCCATGTCGTTCCTACTACCCTTTTTGAAAATTGGGACCACCGATGCCACCCTCCAGTCCTCTGGAACTTCACCCGTTCTCCACGAGGCCTCAAAAATGGAGGCCAGCGGGCGTGAGAGAACCCCTGCCAACTCTCTAAGTACTCTCGGGTGTAACCCGTCAGGGCCTGGCGCCTTTGTAATGTCTAGTGCCCTGAGGAGCCCCTCAACTTCAAGGGGGGTGACTCTAATCTCTGCCCCTAAATCCCCAGCCTCATCTAATCTCCTATACGGATATCCCCCGTCCTGCTTTGGGGAGAACACAGAGGCAAAATAGTCATTTAGCATCTGTGCCTGTTCCCTCATGTCAGTCACTGGATCACCTTCCTCCTTATTTAGTGGTCCCACCACTTGTCTCCCCTTCCTCTTCCTATTTACATGCTGAAAGAAGCCCTTTTTGTTGCTCTTGATATTCTTGGCAAGTCTCAGCTCATAATCAGCCTTAGCCTTGCGAAGAATCCTTCTGCAATGGGCCTCCTCCTCCCGGTATACCCTTTTGTCTATTTCCCCCAGTACCCATTTCCTATGGAGGCTCCTCTTTCATCTAATTCCCCTAACCACCTCCTTTCGCATCCATGGCGGCACTCTCCTCCGCCTCCCCACCTTACTGACTAGAGGTATCGTCAGGGCTTGCGCCTGCAAAACCTCCCTTTTGAGTGCCATCCACCCGTCCTCAACTCACTTACCTTCCAGTAACCTATCCCAGGAGACTTTCCCCAGTCTGGCCTTCAGTTGGCCAAAGTTGGCCCTCTTGAAGTCCCAGCTTCTAGTGCTCGCCCTGCTGCACGGCCCCAGTCCCCTGATCTCAAAGCAAAGGATGGAGTGATCACTCGCATCCAGAGCTCCCCTAATCTGTACTTCATCTATCAGCTCCTCCCTATTGGTCAAGACCAAGTCCAGGATGTTTCCCCCCGTCGCCGCCTCTTGGACCCTCTGTGTGAAAAACCCACCCTCTAGAGCTTCTAGGAAGCGACGTGACCTGGCTGTCACCGCCGAGTGAGTCTCCCAAGTAATATCTGGGAGATTGAAATCCCCCATAATTACTGTGTCTCTCCCCCCAGATATCCTTAGAATCTGGCCTGTCAGGACATCATCCAGGGTCTCAGGTTGACCTGGAGGGCGATAACATACCCCCACTGTCAGGTCTCTTTCCCTGTCAAAACCCCTAAGTTTCACCCAGACTGCCTCTACTGAATCCCCATCTGTGCTGCATTCTATCTCACTGCATCCTATCCCTTCCCTGACGTATAAAGCCACGCCCCCACCTCTCTTTCCCTTCCCGTCCTTTCTAAAAAGGTGATACCCTTCTATGTTTACATTCCAGACCTGCCTTTCATCCCACCAAGTTTCTGTGATTCCCACCAGATCATATCCTCCTATTCCCAGGAGAGCTTCAAGCTCTTCCTGCTTATTACCCATGCTCCTAGCATTGGTGTACATGCACCTCAACTCCTTCCCACCGCTTCCTTTCTTTGGAGTGCCCAGCATCCTCCTTCCTCCCATCCTCCCTGGTACCTGGCCCCTCTCTGTAGAAGTCCTGTCAGTCCCTGCAGTATCTCTAAAGCCCTGCTCCCAGAACCCCGATCCTCCCCGCACACTTGTCCAGTGCAGACACGTTACTGGGGGGCCTGAACCCACCCCCCACTGGCTCAGTTTAAAGTCTTCCGGATGAAGCTCGCTAGAGCATCTCCAAAGGACCTTTTCCCATCCTCGTGAGGTGAAAGTGTGGAGAGTCTTTTCTCTAATATGGAAAACAGGACTTTGCAAGAAATGGAGGACTGATGCTGTCATAGAAGGAGAAAGAAGATGGTGACCTCGATCAAGTTTGGGAATCTTGTTTGTTATCAGCTGGAGAGACGGGATCAGGCTTAGATCTAAAAAAGATTTTGTAAGACTTTTCAGAGTTGAAATGATCATAGAATGTTGGAGGATATATAGTGAGAAGCTGACTCAGTAGTTCTGATGTTTGTGATGATGGATGTCTTAATATTGTTGTGAAAACTAATAAAAAGTTGTTAAAAAAAAAAGAGAGAGAGAGGGACATACTGGAGCTACTCAGCACATCCTGGCCAGATAGTTATTTTGTTCAAGGGCTCTGGCTTGCCTTCCTCCTGGGGATGGCAGAGGCCTCGCTCAGCTCTACTGCTGCTCCCTCATTACTCTGAAGACAAAAACTAGGCCAGAGGAGCCACCCCTTCAAACTATAACTAAAAAAAAAAAAAAAAGGGAAAGAAATGCAGCAAGAAACAGAAGCTTGAAACAGAAGCTTGGAGGCAAAAATCCTGGCACTGAAGATTTGGGGTGAGAGGACACGACGAAAGGCACGAACAAGCTCAAGGCAGCCAAACATGCTTTCTTTTCAACTTCTTAGATGCTGCCAGCTGCCAGCGCGAGCATTTTCTTCACAGGCGTAATTAATAGCCCGCCGCCTTGCAGGGCAGGGAGGCATAATCTGCCAGCGCTTTTTGTGTATGCTTAAGCAAGCTCTTTTGGAGTGGGGGTGGCGCTGTTTGGTTCCCTTTCAGCAGCACAGGGAGTCCTTGAAAGGGCGCATTATTAGCGTCTCCCGATACAGCCATCCTGACTGAGCACAAAAATTCTCCACGGAGCAGCAGCTCTTCGTCGGCTCAAATGCAGCAGAGGGAATAAAGAAGACGAGGCTGGCGGACCGCCCGGCTGCCTCCGCTTGCTGGCGGAGTGGCTCCGAATCAGTCGCCTTTTAAGCGGAAGCACGAAGCTCACGGGAGACGAGGGGACGCGCCGCGTTCCAGGGCCCAGTCCCGTGGCTGGGGGAGGAAGGCGAGGGATGCACTCAGAATGAGCAAAGAGGAAGGTCTGGCTTTGTGACGTTGATCAGAGAAAGCCAATCGGGGCGAAGGAACCAGTCCTTCAGCCCCGCCCCTGAACTAACCTATATATCTATACCTGTAATCTTTTTCTTCGGTGCCAAGTAGAAGCTTCCTGTGGCGAGGTCTGATGCAGGTATTGTTACGGAAACGTTTTCAAAGCAAACAAACCCAACACTTCTATAAACACTCCGCCGCTTTGTAAAAGCACACCGCTTTGCAAAAGCACAGCAATCCTTATCAATTCATCTTTCCCCCGCTCACCACAACGACGAGAGAAGCCCAGAGCGATGCGCCTGCTGCAGCTTTCCGCTCTCAGGGCTGCTCCATCGCCGACCCACCCGTCACAAGGCTGCGTGAATCAGAGGCAACGAAAGTGCGGGGCGGGCGGGGGAGCTGTCGCTCAAGGCGCGCTGGGCCACTGAGTTGCACGCGCTAGGCTCCGCGGTCTGTTTCCCGACTCAGAGCTTCGCCTCTCTGCTCTCCGGACAGAGAACCGGCCTGGCTTAAGGAGGCAAGGGATTAGGATGCTTAAAATGAGAGGTAGAGAGTAGTTCGCGGGAGCGAACCAGATGGCTACAGCTGGGAATGGATGAATTCTCCTGTCTCCATCCGCTGCTGGTAACGCAGCTCTTCCTATCCTTAGACATCCTCAGCAACGTGGGATGGATTTTTAAAAAATAACGCTGGTGATTACATTATTGAAACCGCGTGGTAGCTTGACGAAGGTCTCTTCTGCTTCAGTTCGCTGAACATTCAAACAAAGGGTGGTTTTGTCCTGTTTTCTTTTAAAGTCCAAGTTTGCTTTTTTGATGCCGCCAAAAGTCTGATCCCACATTTCCAGGCCTGACTGGCGGGTTGGATATTTGCTAAGCAGTGAAGGTAAGGTACTTTGCACATATGCTCCTTTGAATGTTCCGCAACTGCGCTATGAAACCGAAAGCGGCCAGAGCAGTGAACTGGGCTTTAATTAAGCACTTGAGTAATATCTAGGGGTTGATTCCGCCGTTGACTTACTTTTCACTCTAGGACGCAACACAGTTAACTTGGGAAGTAAGTCCCATGAAATAAGTAGGGCTCACCTCTAAGTAAGCGAAGATTGTGCTGCACGTAGACCAGTTTTTGCACTTAGAAGAGAGATAGCTTGTGTGTGTGTGGCGGGGTGGGGAAGCACAGTAAGCCAGTCTCAGTTATCCGTCTGTGCCACAAACTATAGTTATTAAGCTCAGCCTCGTATTTCTGGCTGCTAGATTTGCCAACTCTCTATCCATGTCCCAGCACTCCCCATTGGAAAATAAAAACAAAAAAGACACACAAAAAGACACTGGTTTCTTCTCCCTTTCTCGCAGATAACACTGGAGGGGAAAGACGAGACTCTGACTTTGTGCAACACGTGTTCGTTGGAACTTCTGGACGTGCGCTGCTGTTGCTGCCTTTGTTTCTATTCGTTAGAACAGCTCCGTTCAAGGACGCTTCACTTCCTTGCTCTAGGTTCCTGAGGTCCGAAATATTGATCGTTTCGCGGAATACCGGACTTCAGTTTGTACTCAGGGTGATCTGATTAAGAAGCAGAAAATAGGATCGGGAAGAACTGATGCCCAGGGAGGAAAAATGCACGGCATTCGAATCGAGTAGATCCGTATTTAAAATAGCGTCAAGTGAGCGGCTGCTCAAATGAATAGCAATCGCGTCGCAGGAGATCCGCTGCTCTTCAGGGAAGTCTCTGGTCCCGATGAATGGCGTCCAGTTTCCTAATTGACAGCTCCACTAGACACTTCCTTCTGCCCGGTCGCCAGTTCTCCCCTTTCCCCAGGGGCCGATTAGGAAAGGACCCTGAGCCTTCTGGGCTGCCTTTCTGAGCATCTCGCCCCTCCACCTGCAGAGACGCAGGCTTTCCAAAGCAACGCGCGGGGGAACGCGGAGAACTCCGCATCCCTTCCGGAGGGGGAGGCGCAGCGGGAGAAACGGAGAGACAGGCGGAGAAAGAGGGCAAAGGAAGGAGGCGAGGTGGGAGAGACCCATCCGCTTGGCGCTTTGCTTACAGGTTTCTGCCCGCAGGCATGGACAACGCCTCTAGACTGGGCAGCCAGTGGGATGGAGCGCCGCCGCCGCTGTTGCTCGTAGCGTCCCTAGATCGCCTGAGTCCTTTCTCCTGCTGGTGAAGCGGTGACCCGCCCTGCTATCTCTTCTCCCCATCCTTCCTCTCGACCTTTTCCTGCCCCCACCCCTTTCCTTTTCTGATTTTGGATGGACGCCGCAAAGTAACCTCTCCCCCACCCTGCACCACCCACAATCCTCTTCCCCGTACTGCTACAAACGGCGGCTGTAGCATCGCTGCCTTCTCCAGTTTTGATATCCGCACGGCGGCTTCAAGCCAGTGCCCCTTGGAGCCTCAAGAGTGTAACTTACACCTCTTGGCGATGGGCTCTGCGCTCGGAGGCGAGGGGCTGGCTCCTTTCCTGGAGCTTAATTGATGAGCCGATTGGAAATATTTGGGAAATAAGTTTCCAGAGGAGGTTCGGGAACTTACAGTCCAGCGTTTCAGCAGACAGAGAGCGAGAGCACACCAGCAAGTAAGTGCTTTTGGTTATACAGTTTCTAAAGACCAGCTGCCTCTGGTGTGGCACATTAGTATTCTTAAGCTCTGGCCATTATACTCTCTTAGGAACTAGAAGCGGGAGGAGGCTGTAATCGCGCTATTAAATGTAGAGCTACATTTTGGGTTGGTGATCTTTCATGGGTAAGGGGCTCCTTTGCAGTACACCATCTGTCCAGCTTGGAAGCATATCAGGTGCTTGCCTTTCAGTTCTTAGGAACCTCAGCATCAACTCCAGAAAAACCATGAAGTGTCTATAACTGAGCCAGTGGTCCAAAAAAGCCTTGTTTCATGGCTTTGCCACTACTTCTACAGAAGAATGTTTGTTTGCTTGTTCTAGCAAAATAGACCCTTTTCCTGATGCATTCAACAATCCCTGCATTTTGGCTGTGCTTCTGTTGGTAGTATACATGACTGAACCCCAAGGAGTTGTGATTTCCATCATTTCCATAATTTTCATCCTGATACTGTTCTAGAATATCTGCTATATGCAATCTGTGTGAGTGCTGCCTTTAGAGGTATTTACCCTTGACAGGGTCATAGAGGAGGTTGACACTTGTCACAAAATGATAGGTAAAATCTATATGATTTCAGCTTTTGTGTAGTGAAAACAGAGGGAGATATCTAATTCCAATAAGTTGTGTTGCTTCTTTTAAACACATCATCTTTTAAGGAAGAAGAGGGCAGGCCTAATGGATTGTCAGTTTCATCCTGAAGCACATCAGTGTCACAAATCCATCACACTGAAAACATTAAGATTTCCACTTTCCCTTCTTAGTGAATGATGAGCTAACTTGCTAGCCTGCCTAACTCTCTCTCTTTCTCTCTCTCTGACATCATCTCCTAAAGGAAGGGATAAAGAATGGGAACACCAACTCAATTTTGGCAGTCTACATATTTCACAGTATTTTAAGTTTTTTTTCCCTTTTTTGCCCCAAATACTGTCACCCCGCTGAGACTGAAAATGCCATCTTTGTTCTTCTTTTGCATTCTGTTTTACCTTGAAAGGCTAGCAGAATAAGAGCAGCTGTAAATAAATAGGCAAACATGGGACTTGTATATTAGCCTGCTCTGTTCCACTGGGGACATTAAAATCAGCAAGTGGTGTGGTGGTAGTTGGGATTGTAAATTTTTTTGTGGGGAGAATTGCTATTGTTCACCAAAATGAACTTTGACACATCCAATATTATGTTTTGTAAAGACTGGGTCTGAATAAAAGGATATGTTGGCATGTTCTGGGAAAGCTAAATGTAGACAAGAATGGCAAGTTTGTATCTTTTACTTGTCAGGGAGGTTATCCATTAGGTTGAATTTAGAAGTCATAAAACTTTTCATGTTGCTATGGCCAGCAATTGAACTTTGAATATCTAGGTGAGTGGCATTATTAGTATAATGGAATTATAAGTAGCTTTAGTATATTATAGCATGGCCTTTTAGGTAATGTACAAAAAGGAAAGTTGGATTATTGTAAATGTCTCTTAAGGGGATTGATATGTGTGACTATGTGTGTTTGAGATGTTACTCTGTAAAGTGCCATACCCGCTGATATTGCTGAATGAATAAGAGTTCATGTAAATAATTTACATACATTAATCAATATTAGTTCATATAAATCATGCTATATAATTAAACCTATAAAATCTAACTTTCAGCCAGGAAAAAAACCCAAGCAGTTAATGCATATTACCTGTGTAAATGCAGCTCCAAAATACTGTCAGTGAATTCTGAGGTGCATATTTCTGACATTCTTAAGAAGCTGAAGTATTTTAAGACTTAAAGGGCAATAATTTTTCCATGCTGTGGCTGGCTGCCTGGATTGCCCTCCTGTTAATTGAAGCAGGCAGGTTCTTCTGCAGTGACTCAATTTGCAATACAGTTTGTCTTTGGACTGTACATATGGACTTATTGTAGTAGTTCCCCATACAGTGGCAGAGGGGCAGTCTTTCAGTAAAGTGTGTGCAAAGGATCCTGTACAACACTGAAACATACCTGGAACTTGGGATTTGTAGAGTATATTAAAGCGGTCAACTTCTATAACCATCATGACTTGTAACAGTTGATTAAATAAACACAAGATTCTTGAGAAATTGAGTGTTCTCTACCAAATCTTGAAACAAGTTGCCTACTTGGCTTTCTATCCCCATCTCTTTGTGCAGCTTTAACTATATATCTCCTGAGAAATAATTAACTTAGCATTTGTATGGAATATGAAAGAACAAACAATTGATGTTTTTTTCTTTTACAGCATATGGATATGTTATACAAGCTAATCCAATGTTCTATTCACTTAATTACATCAGGTTCTATGAAAGCAAAGGAATCTGTGTTGATGCTGGCATGAGGGGAGGTAGGAGGGATAAAACAAATCATGCAAACTCCATAGCTGGGCAATATTTTAATTAGGACTAACCAAAATAATAAGCAAGCTTTTGAGTTGTTCAGAATTATTCATCATTCTGGATATTCAAGCAAAGTGTGTTTGTGTGAAGAACTAGACATATTTTTAGGATGATGATAGAGTATCTGTTAGAGCCAACCACAGTATTACCAAAGAGCGAGCAAGCTTTTGAGTTCTTCAGAACATCCATTCGGGGTGGATTTTGAGAAAGTAAAAGTAACTTTCTATTTGCTTAACATCCAGTTTGGTTAATAGTTCTGGAAAATGATTTTCCTTTTTTTCATCTACGAAGTTCACTAAATTTTGAATTTTGAGTAAAGGCATTTTTCACTTAGTTTGTTAGCAGCCAATGATATCCATGCCCACAGAAAAGTAAATCCTGTTAAGTTCTGTAATGGGGTTTAATTTCAGGTAAATGGATATGATTACTGCCTAATCTTCTGTGGCTTCTGTAGGGAAGATATGGATATTTTCAAAATCTTTCAAGAACACAGTTGACTAATATAATTTGATGGCATTAATGGCATTATACAGGATGCCTGAAAATTCTGCTGACTTCCATTAATTAGAGCTATTTATTATTCTTCCTTAGAGCCAGTGTGGTGTAGTAGTTAAGAGTGCAAGACTGGAACTCAGATGATCTAGGTTCTAGTCCCTGTTCAGCCATGGAGCCAATGGGTGACTTTGGGCCAGTCACAGACTCTCATCCCAACCTACCTCACAGTGTAGTTGTAGGGATAAGACTGAGATCAGGAGGAGGAGAATTATGTAAATCACTTTGTGTTCTTTAAAAAAGAAAAAGATGGGATATGCATCTAAGAAATAAATATCAGATACATTTTCAGAGATTCAAAAACTTTTCAAGAAAGAGGTGTAATAAATTCCATTTTGAAGGAACTTTGTGTGACATTCTGGTGATGGGTGCAGTCAAGGGCCAAACAGTGGGGCCAAGATGCTCAAAATATTTGATGAATTTCAATACTGTCCAAACAGCTAAAGCTTTCTTAACTTAATGTGCTTACACATGGCCAGGAACCATGTGTGAAGAGAGAGTTGCAATACTTTAGAATGTTGTGGGGGGCACTGCACAAAACCCAGGAAACCAACAGATGATCAGTGGTTGGGTGAAAGGGTGGGGCCAGGAGATAGTGAGATGGCCACTTAGGGGCTACAGGCAGGCCAGGTTGGGTCCTTGGGCCAGAGGTTCTTAACTCCTGGTTTAAGGAAAGCGTTGAGGCGCATACAGATTTTTTATTCACCCTAAGCCATGCAAATGGCAAATTAAGTCTTGTGAGTTTAGCTTTTATGCTATAGAAACAATAAACACATTCTTCTGTTTTGCATATTTATAACTTGGCTCCATACAGCTGCACTTTGCAATTATTTCAGTCCATGTATTCTTTTTCTTCAAAGTGTAGCTAACAAGCTTTATACCACATTGTTGCTTTCTCTAAATGCTTTGGTTTAGGGAGAATGGCATAGTCTTACTCAACTAAGTGTCCTCTGGAGATTATATGGATGTTGTTGTTGTTGTTGTTGTTAGTCGTGAAGTCATGTCCAACCCATCGTGACCCCATGGACAACATTCTTCCAGGCCTTCCTGTCCTCCACCATCCCCCGGAGTCCATGTAAGCTCACACCAACTGCTTCAGTGACTCCATCTAGCCACCTCATCCTCTGCCATCTATTGTTCCCAGCATTAGGCTCTTCTCCAGGGAGTCCTTTCTTCTCATTAGGTGGCCAAAGTATTTGAGTTTCATCTTCAGGATCTGGCCTTCTAAAGAAAAATATGGATGTAAAGATTCTCATATCTAATCTTCAAAGAACAAAAGACTAGAGTATTTCTGACTTAAAAACATGAAAGTGTGAAAAAACTAGTATATTTGCAAAATTGTTATTACTGGTGTCATAGTATTTATTTCCTAATGGGAAAAAAATGGAAATTTGACCAAAAAAATGAAACCAGAATGGGTAGAATTCTCTTTAAAATAGTATGCTAAAATAATATTTGTCATACTAATGAAGCTTCTACAGATGTGGTTAGTTGTTGCAAGAACAAGTCTAGGAGAACCTCAGCTGTATGTCCACTCTCTCCCCATCCTCTCTTCTGATACGACAGTGAGGAAGAGATCTGCAGCTTTCACCTCTATTTTAAGTAAGCATAGGTGAACATTCTTTCCAAACCTGGACAAAGTGTGGTTAGTTGTAGGTATGATTTACACAAAAAGAAGACAACCTGTTCATGAATTATTTCCATAAGCCTTAAAGCCCATGTTAAGATCAACTTCAGTTCAAACATAGCACTAAAGTGCTTGTTAATTGAAACTGGAAGCAAATATTTATTATCTTCTTGAGGCTATGGATATGAACTTGTGGCTCATGTGCATGATGAGAGACCATTGCTTGCCATTATATCCAAAGCAGAATGTAAGAAATGACTTACATTCTCTTGAGAACTTGTATAGCAACTTCAGGCCTTTGGTTGAGTTTGGGAGTTTGCCTGGCATATTGCTCCTTCAGCACACTAGCAAGGGCTTTGTACATGACAATTTGACACAGGCTTCTCCGACCTGTCACCTTCCAGATGTTTTGGATTGCATGTTTCAGAATTCCTGACCATTGGCCATGTTGGCTGAGACTGATGGGAACTGAAATCTAAAACAGCTGGAAGGCACAAATTTGGAGAAGTTTACTCTGATTGGTTTTGCATCTAATTTGTCTCAGTTTGAAAAGTTACCCATAACCAAGCAAAAAGTTAACCTGTGAAAAACAGAGAAGCTTTCATTCAAGCAAGCCTGTCATTTACTGAAGTCCATGAACCTCACATTGAAGGTTCAGAACTGGCAGCTATAGAGGCTTCGGTGAATGGGGTGGCATAGAAGCTTCCTAAACAAACAAACAAACTTTCTGACATAGATTATGAAAACTGACAGTTTATTACACAGTCAAGACTAGAAATCTACGGATTCTACCTGTTGTCCCCTAGGCAAAATGTATGTTGAAGAAACAATTTAGACATGTATTCTTTGCATATAGAAAATAATTACCAATGCGTCTGTAGCCTTTTATAACATGCCTTATACATCATAATTTCATGTTTTAGTATATGAACATTTATTAGATGATAGTGAAACAAGCTGTTGGGTGATAATATTTTGTGTACTTTTCACTGAATAGCTTTTAGTTTTATATCAATTTTCACCAATAAGCAAACAAAAGGTATGCTGGGGAGGGGAAATGCTGCTGGGCAAGTGTGTAGTTAAAGAATTAAAACACAGGTGTTTTACATTTATAAACTGCTCTACATCTAAAAACAAATGAACAAATGAAAAAGTTCAGTGCTGTGAACAATGGGGTAAAACCAAAATTCCAAAGGATAAAATTATTTTATCCAATTTTAAAAACTATACCATGATGGGTGTCCTTCTCAAGGGAGGCTTGTTCAAATAAAAATGCATTCAAAAGACCTTGAAAGCAGAGTAATTCTGGTACCTACCTGACATCAGCTGGCAGGAAATTCCACAGAGAGGGAACCAGTATACAAAAAGCTTTGTTCCAAGTGAATTCTAAATTGACCTCAGGTCCATCTCATCTAGGGATCTCTATAGGGATGTATAAGCTTTTTGTTTCTGCTTGAAAAACATGTGGGGATGCTGTGTTTGCACTCTTGAGCTTGAGCAAAGAAACATGCTATCTGAAAAAAGCAAAGTCATAAACATCTGCCAATGATAAAAAATGCAAATTCTGTAAGGAGAAAAAAAGACAAGTTAAGCAACTGTTAAAATACTTTTCATACTTTATAAGGCAAATTTTCCACATTTATTCCCCCTTTGTTTTGCACAATTTTCTCATTCATGCAAAATGAGCAGAGATCAAAGCTGTGAGTGCCAATCAAGGCAAGGTGAATAGCAAGCTGATGTTTGGAGAATCTGGGTGAACATGAACACGGCTCACATGCATATCCCTAGCCGTCAAGGGGGCCAGAGGCCCAATAGCTTTGGTTGTAATTAACCACACTTGCAGGAGCAATAAAACTAAATCTATTTATTGCTAGTTATCTACAAGATTTACAATTCTACTGAAGAGCTTCTTAATGATAGTCTTTGGTGAGCAGATGTTCGCCTCTGAATGGCGATAGCCTCTCCCCGCTACGTCATATCCCCCTCCCTCATTTGTTCCTCCCTCTTCTCCTGTTCCCTTTTGGCTTTCAACTGATAAGATTTAATAAGTCTTCTGTTATGTGCAGTTTCGAAGTCCACATATCCCATGATGCCTTCGGCTTCTGGTCCTGTCAGCTCTGCCTTGGAAGAGGAGGAGTTGTCATGTGTCTTTTCTGTTCTAGCGTCTTCCTCCTCCTTGTAGTTGGGCTGACTTAAAGGGCCAGGCATCTGTGTAGTGGGCTGTAGACTAGAGGAGCTCTCAGCAACAGGCTGATTTGTATCCATATCGAGCTGTGGTGGAGTCTCTTGAACTCGGGCTGTTAAGGTCAGGTCTTCCTTGTGAGTAGCAGGTCCTGTCATGGCCTCATGCACGACACTACCCCCCCATCCAGGACCTCCCCCTCCCTGACAAGGACGGGTGGAATGCCCACCGGGTTTGTGAGGGAAACGTGCGTGAAACTGCCGAAGGAAGGCAGGAGCATGAATGTTGCAGGCCGGTTCCCAACTCTGTTCTTCAGGTGGGTAGCCTTTCCAGTGTATAAGATATTGGAGGTGACCTCTGTGAAATCTGGAGTCAAGGATATCTTCAATCTCAAACTCTTCTTTGCCATCCACTATCACAGGTGGGGGTGGAGGTGACTGAGTATGCAGAGGGTGTTGGGGGGGAGATGGAGAGAGCAATGAACAATGAAATACCGGGTGGATCTTCATGGACGCAGGCAGACGCAAGCGGAAAGCGACTGGGTTGATTTGGGCAGCAATCTGAAACGGTCCAGTTCTCCTGTGAGCCAACTTCCGAGAGGGCACTGCCATAGGAAGGTGCTCAGTAGACAACCAGACCCAATCGCCGACTTGCAGGGTCGTTCCGTGTTGCCTCCGTCTGTCAGAGACCTCCTTGTATGTTGCCTTGGCCTTGTCCAATTGCTGTTTGAGGACAGATTGCACCAATGCCAAATCGTTGAGAAAATTCCCGGCTGCCGGAACGGACGATGAAGGCAGTGACATCGGAAATGCGAGAGGATGGTAGCCCAAATTCACGAAGAATGGTGTTTGATGAGTCGAGGTGTGAACTGAGTTGTTATAGGCAAATTCTGCTAGAGGAAGGAATGGAAGCCAATCATCTTGTTGGTAGTTCACGAAGCATCGGAGATACTGTTCAAGTGTAGCACTGAGACATTCAGTTTGTCCATCAGTTTGAGGATGATGAGCGGATGAGAGGCATAAATCAACTTTGAGGAGTGTCAAGAGTTCATGCCAGAATCGAGGCGTGAATTGACTGCCTCTGTCTGAAATTACAGCAAGGGGCCACCCATGGGTTTTATAAATGTGATGAATAAAGAGGGACGCCGTGGTCTTAGCAGAAGGTAATCCCGTGCAGGGAATAAAGTGAGCCATCTTCGTGAAAAGATCTGTCACCACAAGGATAGTAGTGAATCCACTGGACCTGGGTAAATCAGTGATGAAGTTCATGGAAACCGTGTGCCAGGGTCCAGGTGGGGTATCTACAGGTTGGAGTAGACCTGGTGGCTTTCCTTGTTGTCATTTGGCACGGTGGCATGTGGGACATGAGAGTACATATGTCTTGACATCATGGTACATCTGAGGCCACCAATAGTCTCTGGAAAGAGTATGCATCATTTTGTAAACTCCAAAGTGCCCAGCTGAGGGAGAATCATGACATCTCTGTAGTATGTTTTCACGAAGTGATACTGGTATGTAAGGAACGTGGTTGAATAGCAATATGTCATCTCCAAAGGAGAAGCGGTTCGGAAGGGTATTATTCTGTCTTTGGTATTTTTTCACGCGTACGTATGGATCAGTCTGCTGTGTGTGTCGAATGTCATCGTTGTATGCCAATGAGATGGAAGTAACGGCTGCAATAGACAGTTGTAATATCGAAGCAGGTTCTGGTTGTTCCTTGTCTTCGGGGAAATACTCAGGCTTCCTGGATAGTGCTTCAGCCAGTAAGTTCTGCGACGGGGGAATATATTTGATGAGGAAGTTGAAGCGAGAGAAGAACAGTGCCCATCGTGCCTGTCTTTGGTTAAGAATTTTCGCTGAAGTGAAGTGCGTCAAATTTTTGTGATCAGTTTGTATGAGTATTTTATGTGGAGATTCTTCAAGTAAATGACGCCATTCTTCAAGTGCAGCCTTGATTGCCAGCAGTTCTTTTTCCCAGATCGTGTAGTTTCGTTCTGAGTTGGTCAGTTTGCATGAATAAAATGCTATTGGTCTGAGATTATCAGAGGAGTGGTGCATCGATTGTAAGAGGACAGCTCCTATGGCCTTGTCAGAGGTATCAGTCTGAAGTGTGAATGGCGCCGACGTATCTGGATGTAATAGATGGTGTTCTGAAGTAAATTGATGTTTTAACGAGATAAACGCCACTGCTGTGCCGGGTGGCCACTTCAGACCTCGTCCCTTATCTTTCAGGAGATCAGTCAAAGGTGCAGTCAGATGAGAGACATTAGGGATGAATCGACGGTAGAAGTTCGCAAATCCTAGGAACTTTTATAATTCCTTCTTCGTGCATGGGGGCTGCCACGAAAGAACAGCTTGTATCTTATCTGGGTCCATTTGTAGTCTGTCTGGGGAAATGCGGTAGCCCAGGAACATCAAAGAAGTTGTGTGGAATTCACATTTTTCAAGTTTGGCTGAGAGATGGTGTTCCCTCATGCGTTGTAAGACCATTCGTACATATTGTACGTGTGATTCAGAGTCATTGGAGAGTATGAGCAAATGGTCCAGGTAAGCTATCATGAAGACATCAAGGAAATCATGGAAGATCTCATTTATCATTCTGCTGAAATATTGCCCCGAATTTAGTAAACCAAACGGCATCACGCAAAATTCATAGGACCCATACCGAGTCAAGAAGGCTGTTAGGTGTTCAAATCCAAGACGTATGTGGAGCAAATTGTATGCATTGCGCAGATCCAGTTTGGTAAATATTCGTGCTTGACCCAAGCGCTCCAAAATTTCGGATATGAGGGGCCTATTAGGGATTGCCTAATAGGGTATGCCTATTAGGGATTGTTATTGCATTTAGGCAGCAGTAATCGATGCAGACTCTGGGTTCTTCCAAATCTTTCTTTGGTACAAGTATTGGCATCGCTGAAGAGGGAGATGAGGATGGGCATATGAAGCCTTTTTCCAGGTTGGAGGATATGAAGTCCTTAATGACTTTGAGTACTTTGGGTGACATGGGACGTAGTTTGCCTGCTGGGAGTGTCGCTCCGGGCTGTATGTGGATCTCCATGTCACATGAGCAATGAGGTGGTAATTTGTCAGCCTCTTGTGGATCAAAAACATCCCAAAAATCTTGATATTGTGGTGGAAGAGCAGTGGTAGAAGGTGGTGATACTTTCGAAGTAAGTTGTTGCAGTGTTGCAAACAAAAGGTGGAGTTAAATTGTATTTGTTCTGAACCCCAAGATATTTGGGGTTTGTGTTTGATCAACCAGTCCATGCCCAAGACAATGGGGTATTGGAGATCTTTCACAAGTAAAAATGTTGTTTGCTCATGATGTTTCCCAATTTGTAGAGTGACTGGTGAAGATTGTAGAAGGGAGGGACCACCTTGCAAGGGTAGTTTTTGTATAGAGTCTACTTGGAGTGGAGTTTCCAGTGGAGCAGTTGGAACTCTATGTGTTTGAGCAAATTTTTCATCCATGAAGGATGCAGTGGCACCACTGTCTATGAGAGCTGTGGCTTTACTTGTAGTTTGAGAGTTCGTTTGCAAAGTAACATCCAATAGGAGATGCTGAGCTATGGGGGCTCCTCCTAGTATTTGGCACCTTTGAGGACTGTGCGTGTGTCCCAGAGTCACAGTGCTTAACGACGCTGGGACTAGAAGTTTCCCATCTACTTTTTCAGTGGGCAAGACTTAGCTATATTGCCGATATGCTCGCAGACAAAACAGCGTCTGGTGCTGCACTGGTAAGCCTTATCTGCCTTTGGAATGTGTGTTCCGGCAGCTCCCAGTTGCATGGGCTCCAGCCCTGGCTGAGTCTGAGGAGTTGCTATGGTTACATAGCTTTCGGGTGAGAGCAGTTGGGGGCTGGCTTCTGCACACGGGAACCATTTTGTCTTAATTGGCTGTGAGCCAAAATAGCCATCCTGTTTGTTGCGTTTTCTCTCATTAAGCCATGCATCTATCTTTATTGTTAGTGTCATTAAGTCTTGCAAATTTTCTGGTGTGGGACTGCGTGCCAGGTCATCTAATACTTCCTCTCTTAAACCTTCACGGTATTGCACCATTAAGGCTTCGTCATTCCACCCTAAGTCATTCATGATAAGTTGGAACTTAGTGGTGTACTCAGTTTAAAGTCCTTATTACTCAAGTGCTACCCTAAGCACCCTTACAAGGAAGTAAATCCTGTTGGTACACATTGGTTTAGCAGCAGATAGTTTGTATCATGTGCAAAATAAAAGCAAAATTTTACTACAGCATTTTTGACAAAATTGATTTAGGGTTCAATACTATGCATATTCAGACAGAAGGAAGACTACAACTCTCAGCTGCCTGGCTGGGCATTTTTGTGTCCAGTAGAGAAACTACCAGAGGAAGAAAGGCATCTTTGCTAGACCCAACCTAAATATGAAGTGGGCTGTAGGAAGAGCATTGGAACTCTGCTCTTCTTCTGCCAAGCCCCAACAAACTAGCTTTTTATTTTGTGATTACTTTTTTTGAATGTACAAGGCAGGTTTAAATATACCATGGTACTGAGCTACTGTCTCCTTCTCTGAATGAGGGGTTCATCAAAATGTTCTGTTTTCACTTTCACTTCTGTTTTATTTTTTACTTTTATTTATTCATTTGATTGCTACGATATGCTGAAGTATGTGTTGACTGAAACTCAGGTTCCTGTGTGCTCTGCAGTACCATAATTTTGATATGTTAGCCTGTGAGTATATGTGTCAACACTGCCTTTCTATAGAAACTCTTCGTTAAATCCAGAAGGCCACATATGGACCTAGGCAGGTTTTAACATAATTAAGCCATTTTTACTGTTTCACTTGTACAAGATTTATCAGTGAACTGTCAAAATACACAGTGGATTAAAAAATGATGTGCCAGTTGCTGTGATCAACAAGTTCAGAATTAGATGCATTTAGAAATTTGTGTGACTCTGTTACCTGACTCTAAAAGTCATGGTATGATTTAACTTTCTGCCTTCCAGAAAAATAATTGAATTTAAGCTTCAAAAGGCTTGAGAGATCACATTAGGAAGCTTGATCTTATTTTTTCCTCAACTGCTCTTGAAAATTGTTCATGCTGTCCTTCACTATATATAGTTCAACAAATCTGGAACACTAATCTTAATGTTTCAAGCATTTCTGCTTAAGTAAAAAAAAAAAGAGAGAGAGAGAAGATCATGCTAAAATATATTGGACAAATGTCATTTGCTAAATGCTTGAATGTTAGGAGGCAATATGCTTACCATCATACAATGATTACGCAGAAACTCAGAATTAAATCAGCAGGCGTCTCACAGTTTTAATTCATCATATCTGCAGAACTCATTTTTCATTTTCATTTTTATTTCATTTCATTTTATTCTTGAAAAATAATTTTATTCTACAGCCATTAATCTCCATGCAGTGTGATGCTTCAGCCTATCCCTCTAACAAGTCCAGTCCTTAGGATCAAAGAAAGCCAATAAGGTGGGATATCAAATTAGAAAACAAATTTAAAATTCTGCTCCAGTTCTGTTGTATAGGCTGCTTTGTACTCTCCTTCACTACAGTTTCCATCTCTGAAACAATGGGTCTTCATAACTAGCAGAGCAGCCAACTAGGTCCCATAATCCAACAGGCCAGACAGGAAGCTGGCCTACGCACCCCTTTATATTCCTGATAGCTTACCCTTCTTAGTATGGAGAATCAAGCCAAGTCGAAAGAGAGCAAAACAATTATCCAGTATTTCAACAGTGAATGTATTTGAGAACCTTGAGTGCTCAGACACTAACTGTGTGCCATTGGGAGTTAGTTGTGCTGAATTCACTGGGATGTGTTCCCAAGTATGTGTTCATTGGATTGTATCACATATAATCAGATACTGTATTTGTAGTGAAGATGCCAGGAGAGCAATTGGCCCATGGGACTGCATAGCATTTTATCAATAATGGCATTTCTACATCCCTGTGTAATGTCAAAACATGCTATATAATCTAAGCTACAACATAAAAAAGAGGTTCACCTTTAAGAGTTAGCCCTTAAAAATACCTCTGAATAACATGAAGCAAACTAATATGAAAACGCAGTAGTATTAAAAATTGATTTGGATGCTTTGGTTAAAATTCCCCTGAAAAAGCTGTATGTGCTCTGGCATAAAGATGACTAAGTGTTTACAACACTAAGGTCCAGTTATAATGTTTAGCTTCATATTATCTATTGTATTGAGTAGCAATTTTGGTTTTGTCATTAAGATTTCTTTTTAAATTAGGAGGCCCAAAACATTTGGGATGAATTATCCTCACCAGAACCATTACTATAATCTTCACTGAGCAATTTTGACAAAACTAGTGATAATGAAAACCTACTTGCCTTGTTTGCACAATACAACTACTTTACTTCTGGTAGAATATCTTCCTTTTAAGTGTGTGTGTGTGTGTGAGAGAGAGAGAAAGTGAGTGCATGTGCGCATAGCCTTTTGGAAATGTATATTCTTAACTTGGTGTGAGAGGGATGCACCCCAAAGTAAAAGCTTTTTCTGACAACAGATTTAAAAGAAATGTGATAGAGGCAGAGGTGTTGCTTGGATAAATTAGGGGCATAGTCTTACAACTACCAGCACTCTCTAGTTAGCCATGGCTTTTTATTGTCTAAACATGAATAGGATCACACCCTAAATCATTAATGTTCTCCTGTATACTGGTGTACTGTATTCATACTAAACTAGTGTGTTTCAGTTTAGAAGGCTAAAATGTTATTGGTTTAGAAGAAATGTACTTTTGATTTCTGTTGGCCAAGCAGCATTGACCAAGTTATTCAGGGGTTTCTTCTTTTCCCCCTGGAAAAGGCTTTTATTCTGTAATTGTCCTGTCTCAAACACAGAATTTTTGTTTTTACAAGGGGGTGGGGCCAGCACAATTGTTTTCCATTTGCTGGCTCTTTCATTTTTTAAACCACTTTTGATGTCTGTTTTCAACAGAAAATTTGTTAAAGAGGGGAAGACTGTATAGTTGCAAGATGTTTTTTGAGTGTTAGCCTTAGGGGCTGTCCATCAGACAGTGTGCTGAAATTGGTGTGATTTATGCAATTCTGATGGCTGAAGTACCATCTCCATGTCACACACTTATGTGGTGATTTTCCTACCATGTGGCCAGGTCTTCATAATATATTGTTGTCCTAGGCATGAGGGAGAAGGGAGAATCTCCTTGGCATTTGCCTTTGTCCTTCTAATGACCTAAATACTTGCCTTGGGAGACTGGATTTGTAACAATTCATGCTACATCATTTTTGTTCCTGGTCCTTGAATTACACAGATTTTTTCATCATTCTCCTTCTATTCTAACCTTGTAGCTGCCATGAAATTGTCATTTTTAAAGTGCTGGCACTGCCTGGTTGTGCTTCTGTAGCTCTGCCTTGTTGCAGTAAAACAGCAAGCATCAGATTCTGAGAGGTAGAAATGAATTTTGGATTGTGATCTAAAACTTCAGCTCTATTGGATCAAGAACACAATACTGGAAGAGCATAGGGTGGTAGTGTTGGTTTTATTTGTTGAAACTTTATGATTTGCATGGGGTATACATTGTCAAGATCCTAATGGTGATTTTTTTCTCTGCTCAGATAATCTGGAATTAGTTTATTCCATAGGCTTGGATTCTGTTGTTAATATCTCCAGCTGATTCCAATTCTATCTTTAAATTGTATTTACCATATTTTTCTGTGTATAAGATGATACTTTTTCTTAAAAATATTTACCTAACAATGGATGGGAGTCTTATACATGGGGAGCCAAGGGAAGAACTGTGGTTGTGAAACTGCTGATACCTTATCTCTGCAAACTAGCCTCACGAGCGAAACTTCTGCTTGCAGAGACAAGCTAATAGGTTTCTTTCAATCATGAGCCTTATGTAACTGATGTCAGCTGATGCTGTGGAGAGCATGTAGCGAGTGCCCAGATGTGACAGGGAGCAGTAATGTCGGAGTGTTCTGAGTCCATAAAAATGGGTTCTAAACTCATGGTATGACATCTTAAACAAGAGGATGGTGAAGTCCTTCAAGAAATGTGGAATCAGCTATGCCATGGATGGAACTGAGGATAGAAACATAGAAACATAGAAACAGAGCGAGTCAGAAGGGGCCTCCTGGGCCATCTAGTCTGACCTCCGGCACCAGCCGGCTCCGCTCATGACATGCCCACCATGTGCATGTCCAGCCTATCTTTGAACACCCTCACCGATGGGGCCTCAACGACCTCCCGTGGAAGCCCATTCCACGCCCTCGGGGTCCTAACTGTCAGGAAGTGCTTCCTGGCATCCAAATTGAACCTTGGCTCCCTGAGCTTTGCTCCGTTGGAGCGCGTCCTGCCTTCCTCTGCAGGGGAGAACAGGCCTCTCCCCATCTCCATGTGACACCCCCTCACATACCTGTATGTTGCCAACATATCCCCTCTGAGTCTCCTCTTCTCCAGGCTGAAGAGACCCAGTTCCCTCAGTCTCGCCTCATACCCCATCCCCTGCAAACCAGCCACCATCCTTGTGGCCCTACGCTGCACTGACTCCAACCTGGCTATATCCTTTCTGTAATGAGGGGCCCAAAACTGAACACAATACTCCAGTTGCGGGAGCACCAGAGTCATGTAGAGTGGAAGTAATACCTCTCTTGATCTAGAAGCCACACTTCTGGCTATGCAACCAAGGGTGGCATTCGCCCTCTTGACCACCGCATCACACTGCTGACTCATGTTTAGCCTGCGGTCAACCAGTACCCTGAGGTCCCTTTCACAAGTGCTGCTCTCCAGCCACTTGTCCCCTAACCTGTACTTATGACAGCTATTCCTATGCCCCAAGTGCAAGACCTTGCACTTCTCCACATTGAACGCCATCCTGTTGTCTCCTGCCCACTTCCATAGTCTGTCCAGATCCTTTTGGATCTGGAGTACCTGCTTCTCAGTTGTGGCCACTGCTCCAATTTTAGTGTCGTCTGCGAATTTGATCAGCAGACTGTTCACCCCTTCTTCCATGTCGTTAATGAAAAGATTAAACAGGATCGGCCCCAGGACAGAGCCCTGGGGGACCCCGCTTGTCACTGGCTGCCATCCCGACGATTCCCCGCTAATGGTTACCTTCTGCTTTCGGTCAGTCAGCCATGCCCTAATCCACCGGACAGTGCTTTGGTGTATCCCAAAACTCCTCAGTTTCTCCACCAGGATATCATGGGGCACTTTGTCAAAGGCCTTGCTGAAATCCAGGTATACCACATCCACTGCATCCCCTCCATCTAGCCATCTTGAAACCTTGTCATAGAATTCCACAAGGTTTGTCTGGCAGGACCTGTTTCTGCGGAAGCCGTGTTGTGTGGCTGTCAGCCTCCCTTCCCTATCTAGCATCACTAGATCTCTCTCTATTATGAGCCTTTCCATTGTTTTTCCTACAATGGACGTAAGGCTAACCGGTCTATAATTCCCCATGTCCTTCCTACTACCCTTTTTGAAAATTGGGACCACCGATGCCACCCATGAGGATGATCTCATATATATAGACAATGACTCAGCAGACAGCAGTGATGCAACAGAAGTTGAAGAAACTGAAATGTTTGAAACTAAAAGTGATGAAGAAGAAATCAGTGATGAAATAGAGGCTGAATAAAGTGATTTGCTCAGAGCTAAGTGTGAAGCATAATATCATAGTACTGGTATGTAAACGTTGCCTAATCGCTAAATAAAAATGTCTTCTATTTAGTGTTTAAAATACTGATTTCTGAATTTGGGGTAAGAAAAGTGAGGGGAATCCTATACATGGGGGCATCTTATAGACTGAAAAATATGGTATATCATGTTTTTTCCAAGATGCAATATTATGCATCATACTGGCTCCCAGGTGATTATTCCATCCAGGCAAAGACCAGTCTAGACTTGTTTAGTTTCATATTGTATCACATATCTTTTAGACCATGCTCTGAATATTCTGTGTACACATATCTAGGATAGGCTTAGTTAGTTTTCAGGACAATTTTATAGTTTGCAAGAAAGTATGACTGTCACTACTTCTCCCCCTAAAGTAACCAAATAGAATTTTGACACATATATTTTTAATTTTAAAATAAATGTGAAATATGTTGTCTCTTCCAGTGTTAACCTGAGTAGTGAAACATGTTGATTATCTGTCAAAATTGAATGAAAATATGCCTACTTGCCTTGCTTCCCCTATAATTATCCTTCTGAAAAGAAAACTAGTACATCACTTACTGAGTGAAAGTGTACAAAGATCTAGAACTGTTTTAAAGCAAAAAGTCTAATGCTGCAAGAACTACTTAAAGCGATTGTATGACATGTCTTGTTTCCTCCTGTCATTTGTGGTTTGAGTTTGTCTGCTGTCCAACTCTGATATCTCTGATTTCCAGTATTAAAATAATTGCAGTAGTGTTTTCTGTCCTTGGTGAATACAGTTGCCTAACATAAAAGCGTAAGCTTTTAATTTAACCATTTCATTATAATGTGATATATTTTTCAGTATAATCTGTAAAAGATTGGGAATGGCACCAATCTAATTGTTGATGGAGATTAGCATTTAGGCCATAGGTGAAGTTTAAACTGTTGAAAGCAAGAAATCTCTGGCTATTGCCATTGACTTAAGATTCACGTCTCTTTTTAAAAATGGAATTATATTTTCAGGTAAAGTTTTCAACTTTGCAGCATGAAAATTTTACTCTTTAATTCCCTTTATGAACATATTATTTTATTCTACTTGCTTCATTAATAGATTTTCCTTGTAGCATTTTTATTATGCCTTCCTTAGTTGAATTTCTTTCTCACTTTCTTGTATCACTCTCCTACACTTCAGCCAACAGCCTTTCCCCTTATCTTCTACTTGGCTGCTTGTCATAAGGTATATAAATAATAGGAAATAAATGAAGAAGTTTTGGTATTTTCTGGAGATATCATGCATTTGCTTGGCAAGTCCTCATCTGGGGAGGATCTTGACTCATCTGGCTACAGGATGCCATGGCTCGCAAACGTTAGGCAAAAACAGAATCTCAGAAAGGATACATGGTGGCAGTGAATGAAGAGTCAGGGCTCACAAGGGTGAGCAAGGGAAATCTTTCCCTAAAAAATCAAACACTAAAAACTGTTTGAGCTGCAGTGAAATGGGAAAGCCGCAGTGGGAACAAAAATGAAGTGAAGCATACTGCCTGAAAACAATGTGGTAGAGAGGCTGGGAGAAAGAGGACAGTATTAAATATGGAGAATTTATATGTGCCCCCTGAAAAGCAAAGTTCAGAAGAAACTGAGCTTACCCAACAGGAAAAATGCCTACAGTTTCTTCTGCTTCTAATCATGTTTGTATGCAGCCTAAAGGATCAGGAGGCCTTCAGAAAGCTGGAAATGGTGAACCAAAGATTATGGAGGATGAGGTGAGTATCTGAGATGGGAAAGCTTGTTATGTAAAATTCCCACTCTTGAATAAGGCAGTCAGAGTTTGGGTCAGGTCCATTCTCTTGGCCCAAGCTGGGTCTCAATGGCTCTCAAAGGAAAATATCATTTCCTTGGGAAATGTCGAGATGGCACTCAACATGTAAACAACCCACACGTTCACGAGCAATAAAACTAGAGTCCTTGATTGCTACTTGTTTACAAGATTTACAACTCAATAGATAAGCTCTTTAGCTGAGGTCTTTGAAATGCAGATGTTAATCCTCTAGTGGTGTCTCTCCCCGAGCCCACGTGGGACTAGCTCTCTCGGTCACGCCTTTCTTCTCTCTGATGTAACAAGCTTTGCTTTTGCTCATATCTTCTTAGAATTCTGCGATTGGTCGCTAGAGAAAAGTCAACCACGCCCCCTGCGTCTGCTGTGTCATGTTCAGGAAGTTCAGCATCAGTGGGAGGAGGGGCAGTGGGAGGAGGGGCAGTTAAACTCGTGGCGTCTTTTCCCTTGGGGCTCTCTTGCTTTGATGTGAGCTCGGGTGTTTGGTCAATGGGCAAGGAGGTACGGCTATCTGCTCAGCCACCCCCAAGCTAGGTTGCGGGGTTGGCTTTTGGATACAGGGTCCCAAGTGCAAGACCTCCTCGTGAGGTGCTGTCTCTGTCAGGGCTTCAGGCATGACAGGAAAGGAGGTAATTGTCAGTGGAAGACTTCTGACTCTACCTGAAGGGTTCTAGTGTGTTATCTCTTGCAAGGGATCATGGGGTGAAATTTCTTATTCCCTTGTCTTCAAAATTTCCAGTCAGCTTGCGTCTCTAATTTAAAACTGGAAATTAATATACTTTAGCAAGATTTTGTTTTGTTTTACAAAATGGGGAATTTTGTAATTAATAGCAGAGAGTTCTTTGAGTTTGCAGTGGTTTATGGACATGTTTACAGAAGAGAATTTAAAGTGCTTTGAAACAAATGAGATGGCTTAATGTAAGACTCTTGCCTCAGCCTCTAGTTTGCATTCCTCTCAAGACCCTCTTGTTTAATATAAAATAGGGAGCTAGAGTGCTCCAACATGATGCGATCACTGACATCTGGTTGGATGAGACTGAGTGAATAAATTCCTTACAGGTTAGCCTTCTTGAGATTTCTGTGTTGCAGCTGGAAAGACCTGAGCTGGTAGTGGAGGTATAGAATCACAGTGGTGTGTCATGATTCTGTCTATTTGTCTATTTGCAGTGTTCCAGTTTTGAGGGTATGTATCTGAAAATATGTGTTCAGGACAGAACAGCCATTATGTTGGTGCAGTGTATGCCCTGTTGCTTCTTTCCAAAGCTAGTTGAGGTGGTCTTGGGGTTACTACTAATTTATGTGGTTTGTTCTGCTTGGGGACTTCAATATGCATGCTGTGATCACCCTGTCTGGAGAGACTGAGAACCTCATGGCCTCAAAAGTAACCAGGGGCCTGTCCCAAGCAGTATCTGCTTCCACTTAATTTGGAGGACATGCTTTATATCTGATTTGTATATAGGGTGGGATGATAGTCATTTGGGGGTGGAGGATCATTCCATAGTATTATTGCAATGGTGAACTTTAGACTTGCTGGGACTCAGAGTAATGGAGTGAATAAGATCTTCTTCACCAGGAGATTGATGGATCTGGAGGGCTTTTGAGTGGATCTTGGTGATCATTCTGTCACTTTGGAAGCTAATTCTGTCAAAGTTCTGGTTGATCTCTGGAAGATGACCGAATCACAGCTTAGTGTCTGTCCTCCACCTTAGAAGAGAACCAAATGAACCTTCTAGTTTTCCAGGGCACTGTAGGTGATGGAACATTGGGACATTGACTGGAACAGCACTGGTGAAAAACTATAAGTCTGAGTGAACACAGAAAAAATCTCATTTGAATGGGAGAACAGAAATTATAGTATGTTCTGACCCACAAGAAGACAGGGTACAAATCTCAATAGCCCAATGTGACCCACATGTGTGACAATTTTCACTTAAAATGTATTATATCCATGACAAATGGGATGCCATAGTTGGCTGTAACTTATTTATTTATTTATTTATTTATTTACAGATTTATAGGCCGCCCCTTGCCACAAGCCTCGGGGCGGCTCACAACCTCAAGAAACCATTGTAGGCAGAAACATAGTACAATAATTAAAAAGCCTACGGAATATCAAAACCTTAAAACTTTAAAACTTTTTGTTCTACTTGTCCAGGTTCAATACTTTTTTCCCATTTGTTTAGCCCAAGAATGTGAACATTGTCCTTGCAGATATGGAGCCTGCCATTTGTGTGCTGGATTCTTTCCTTGCCTGGCTTGCAAAAAGCAGCAGGTATGGGACTGATGTATTGTTTAAGGGGCATGGTAAACACTTTAAATCAAGCAAGCTGTGATTCTATCTTTTCCAAAGGAAGTAGTGGTTAGATCTTTGTTGTTGTTCTTTTTAATTTTTGTTTAAAAATAACTTTCCCTGAACCTCACTGCCTTAGATAATTTGCAGCCAGTCTTCAATAGAATAGAACATGTCTAGCAGCTCCATGGATTTCTGGATGAGTTAAACTATCTAGATCCATTTCTGTTTATCTTTAGGCTTGGATAGGGGGAAAAGCTTCTTTGGTGAATGATCAGTACTGGGAACTGAGCAGGATAGTATGCCCCTATAACTTTTGCTGGAACTTTCAGTGCCTTTCAATACCATAAATCATGGTATTTTTTGGAGGTGCATGTCTGAGGTGGGACTGGAAGGCAATGCTCTGTGGCAGCTCTGGTCTGAGTTGTAATCTCAGAAGGTGGTGCTGGAAGATTCCTGTCTAATGCTGTGGCCATCCTTCAAGGTTCTGTCTTATCGCTCAGCTATATAACATAAACATGAAACCACTGGGAAAGATTGTCCAGATTGTTAAGATATGGTATGCTGATGGCACCTAACTTCCTCTCTTCTTTCCATTTAAATCCATGGAAGCTACTCTGATTCTATATCTGCCTGATATCAGTAACAGACTGGGCAAACAAATAGAAGCTTAATGCAGACAAGAGAGAGGTGCTTTTGGTCAGTCAAAAAGGTAAATCAGGAAATTGAGGTTCAGCTTGTGCTTGGAAGCTTACACTTCTTCTGAAGACTTGGGTTTACAGTTTGGCTGTAATCCTGGACTTGGTCCTGACCCTGTAAGCCCAGGTCTTGGCAGTGGCCAGAGTGCATTTGTGGAACTGAGCCTAGTGGACAAACCACCTGTTCCTAATGATTTCTTCAAATCTCCTAATAACGCTTTCTAACTGCTTTATATAGATGATGAAACAGCCCCCATCTTGGACAATATCACTTCCTTCATCTACTGGCTCTATTAAGTTTTTTGTTATACCTTGAACCTTTCTCTAAGGATATGCTTCAGAACCAACTTTTTGGTACAGAGAATTTGTATCTCTTTAAGAACAGCTTGAACCTAGTATGTATTATTCTATCTGCCTAGCCCAGACTTTCTTTATTGCTGTAATTAATATGTGAACTTCATGGTTTTTCTGTTGGTGCTATTAATGACCATAAAAGTGCTACCATATATACCTGCATTATTAAACCACAGATTAATTTTGGTTCACATACAGTTGCAGTAAAGTAGATTTTATGGGCTGAAAAATACTCTAAAGTTACCTTAAACAAACAGATATTTGACTAAAGTTGTGAGATATCATATTCTCAATGGTATTCCATTGAACTATTGCACAATGGAGATATGTAAAAACATTTACAGATGTAGTTCACTGAAGGAAAGTGCTTTTCCACAGTTGGGGGGTGGGAAACAAACTTTCTGCAGCTTCTGCTTCCCTGGCCAAGGAGTGGTTGAAGGCCTGCTCTGCTCCTTGCTTTAATGTTCTTTCTGGGAGACAACAAAAGTGTGCAGCCTCCTACTGGCATTTTTGCCACTGGTCACTGGTTGGGGGGCAGAGTGTGCCTACTTTCTATTTTGCAAACCAGGAAATTGCATTCTGTCTGGCCATGAGGTGAGAAGCTGGCTCACTACTGTCAGCAAATGTACCCTTCCTGCCATATGTGAAAGTGTGTGCTTGTTCTCCAGACACATATTCATTGAAGTGTTTTTAAATTTGGCAATAACGTGTGTTTTCCAAACAGGTGAAACCCAAATAACTGACATACAGGTAATCTTGAAATGATGAAGAATATATCAAACATAAGCCAGAAGTAGAACATACGTTATTGTACTAGCTGATAAATTGTTGTGAACCACTCAGAGAGCTTTGAAAACACAGTAGTAATAATATAATTGTTATTTTGGGGGAAAGTAACTTGGTAAAGCAATTGTAATTCAAACACAAGCATTCAAAACACTTATGATCTTCAGAACCTTTAGAATATTGTGGGGTTTTTAGCATTGTTCTTTGGGAAGTTGGCTTTGCTGCTTAAACCAGGCACCACGTATTCCTCCTACTGCAGGATGGGTTGGTGTGAAAGGTCAAAAAGATGGACCTAGGTAAATCAGCTTGGCATAGAACTTTAGAAAACAAGAAGTGTTTGAAAGTGGTTTGTTCTAAGAAGAGACCGCAATATCAAGCTTGTCCCAAGTTACAGTAAAAAGAAGAGAAAGCACAGGCTACCAATTTATAATATGCTGTGTGCTTTGCATGTGGTCCTTGTCTCTCCCCTTTTTTATTTTCTGATCTTTATCAATACGAAGGAATGTGGCATTAGTCTAGATTCTTCAAAAGCCCTTGTCCAATCCTAGAAGGAAAAACAACCAAAATAGGATTCCCAGCTGCTATTCTTGCCACTGAATAACCAGGAGAACAATATAAAGTGGTCAGGTTCTATCCCAATTCTGTTTAAAAAATATATTCAATTGTACACAGCCACATACAGGAGTAAAAGCATGGAGCCTAATATGTCCATTTTAAAGTGAGGCTGTTGCCTGTGGAAAGGAATAGGCCTAAGTGACTAGACTAGATTTCATCTAGGCAAAAGTAGCAGTAGATTAGGACCTGAACCACAATATTCTGCACCCTGTTACAACCGGTTCTCTCTGGGCTTGTGCAATTGTGAGTAGGATTCTAGGACCTGTCTGTCTCCTGAAGACATTGGTTGGAATTCTTGCAAGAATATGGTAGCTAAGTGTTCAAAGATTACTGTGGTAAGGATTGCGATGTGAGGTCAGCATCCATGGTTGAAACTGATCCAAGAAAGGGCACACTAATTGCACAAATTTTTTACACTAATCCAAGAAAGGGCACACTAATTGCACAGTTTTCATATACTAAACACAAATACTTTGATGCTGTATCTATCATGGCTGAAATTCATAGGTTGCAGAAGAAATTCTCAAGTAATGAATATTGCAGTTTCTGCCTGAAAACAAAAGTCAAAGATCACTTTGCTTGCTAGAGCCATCAATAAAACAAGAGAATATTTTTGACAAATGTGTTCTCTTGTCCAGCATAATGGTTTCTTACGTCAGTAAAACTGTGAAACCTTTACAATGTACTCCATTTCTCTTTTAATACCCTGAGGGTACATCTTTGTAATCAAGACAGGGAAATTATTGCAGGACTGTTTTCTTGCATATTTAATTATTTTCATATCCTGCTTGCCTTGAGGCCATTTATAAATATGCAGCTTAAATTGGTATGGTGATATCAAGTCTTGCTTTGCATATGTGATCCCAAGCTGCTGAGCCATCCCCTTTGCTACTGCTTCTAGCCTAACTTTTAATGGCAGTATGCATATGGATGCCATTATCAGGAAGTGCATAAGGGCTGCTGTATAGGCAAGGAAGTTACTAACATTACAACCACTCTTGTAAGCTTAGAGAGTTATTACTTGTGTGTTCATTAATTTTTAAAAATAACCTTCATTACATATTTAATGGAGTATGTAAGGTTAGGGAGTTGCCTCTTACAAGATAAGGACATATGCACCTCACAATTCCTCTTTCACAATATTGTTTCATGTGTTCATAAATGATCTGGAACTATGCTATAATTCTGACTGTAGACATTTTTTTTCCCTCTGAGATCAGAAGTCAAAATAATACTTCTTTGCTGGTTGGATATTTTATATATTAGGTGATGTAAGTTAAAATTTAGGAGGTAGGAAAAAGGCATTCACAACTGAATTTATTGCCTAAGGTGGTAGTTACATGTTGCCATATGATAAGACAGCCTCTGCTATAGACTTGTAAAACTATGCCACTTAATTCTGATATTTCACACATTTCAAAGTCTTTATAATTTTATATTTATATAATAACTGCCACTTTCTTTTCTGTCACTTGTCAAAATGGGACAAGATTTTCAGTAATTTGTGATTTGCAATGGGATAATAGTATATATTGTTTATAATTTTATTCATTAAAACAGTTTCTCCAAATTTAAAGTCATTGCTCAACAGAAATGTAAAACAAGTAACAAAGCTGCAAAAAGCCCACAGTGCACATCTGGCTAGTGGAGAAGTAATTTCATGAAGAGAGCATAGGCTTAGCATGCAGTTGAAACTGAATTTTATGTTTTTAAATACATCTCATGAAAATGTGTGCCTCAGGTCAGCTTTAAGAATTTAGCTGCTGATTATTTAAAGACCAAAGTATAAGTTTAGAAAAGTGGATGCAGAGCCAGGTTTGTAGTGAGTCAGATCCTTGTACTGCCAGAGGATCTCTAGCTAGATACTCACCTTAATCCACATTGTTACTTCCCTGATAAAACCCTTTTTGGTTTCAGCAGCAAAACCATGCAGAAGCTAGCCAGTGCTATAACAGTAAGGCAGGCTTGCAAGGGAATCCTAGCTGAAAAAACATCTTAGCTTAAGTAACAAGGTTTCAAGGGAAATAGCTAAGTAGACCATTTAATTGGCTTGGTGGCTCCAGCAGGGCAGATAGTGCAGTTAACATTCTCCACTTTATGATCACAGAAATCCCATCTATCTAATTAAACAAGACCAATAAATAAACAAGCAAAGTTAGGAAGACAAATAACCAGCAGAGACGTGGGAATGAGTTCCATTCCTGAAAATGTCTTTAAACGGAATTTATATGTTAAGTTGGGTCATGTATGTACTGGTTGTATTTACCATGAATAAGCCAAATGTTTGCCTTAGTATACATACATAGATAACATTCTATGCATATAAAACAAATTAAGAAACACTTACTATACACCAAACATCTTAAATACAATATGTTATAGTAGGACCCCCTTCCATGGGTTTAACTTTTGCAGATTTGATTATTCGCAAGTTTGCCATCAATAATTAAATGGAAATTTTCTGGAGTTTGGTGACCTACTGAAGAAAATCATTGTCACCATAGAGAGAGAGGAAGCAAAAGGGGAGAGGAGGACTCTAAAGCATGCTTTCTTGCCCTGCCCATCCGGAGAAGGAAATCTCTCTGGCACTTCTTGGTGCAAAGAGGAGACATGGTGAGTTGGGGGAGGGGCTAGAGATATTAACAGTTTTCTCACTTCCACAGGGGTCCTGTGCCCCTAACCCTTGCAAATTTGGAGGGCCAACTGTGGTTAAGTGGAACTACAGCAATAGGAACAGTAATAGACTTTATGGCAGTGTGTTCATACGTACAACTCGGACATCTGTAGCCTGGGGACTGCCTTTATTGCAGAGTATCACACGTGAAACTCTCTGCCTGCTGGGCAGAATTTGTAGATGTCCAACAGGCAATGAGCTCCTGGCTACTGGATATAAAGTTTGTTTCTCTGAAGCCAAGATAGCTGACCTGAGGAGGCAGAGGGGTTTGTGGATGATAAAGTATCTCAAAAATAATGGGATTGATATAAAGGAAGTAGAATAGGTAGAAAAGACTGGACATTTCCAGAATGTTTGAGGGTTACTCAAAACCAGAACTATAAAATTTGCCTAGAATGTATACTGTTGAACAGAAAAGGTACTACTTAGTCCAAGATGATGCCATAGTGCTTAGTGGGGAACTTGGTATAGATGTATAAAATTGTTCATGATGTAGAGAAAGGAGAAAAAAAACCTAGCACTCTCTCCTGATACTAGAACCTGGGGACTATCCCATGAAACTGAGTGATTGAAGATTCAGGATGGACAAAAAAGGTACTTTGTCATAGTTCATAGTTACAAAATTGACTTCCAGAAGATGAGGTGATGGCTGCCAACTGGGACAACTTTACAAAAAGGTATTAGCCAAATTCATGGAGTTATTGGTGGCTATTATTTATGATGGGCATATGCTGCCTCTAGTGTCAGAGGCAGGGTGCTTATATACACCTGTTGTTGGGAAACAGCAGGAGAGAGAGTGGCTCATGTTCTGCTGTGGATTTCCCCTGAGTGCATGGTTGGCCAGTGTGGGAAGTAGGCTTCTGTCTTTGATGCACCAGAGCAGGGCTCTTCTCATGATCATCTTACCTTTATGATAGGGTTTATCATAAAGGTAAGATGGCTCTGGCCTCTTGGCAGAGCAGCAGAGGCACAGGCTGGGAGAGAGCGCTGAGTGGCCAGGGGACTGGCACAGGCAAGGTAGGAGCTGGGCAGGTGGGAGCAGAGGTCCAGGAGCAGCAGAGAGGGAGGGGGTGGACCAGAGAGCTAGAGCAGCCAGGGGGAAGCAGGGGGCGGGGCCACTGGCCTGAGGGACTGATAAGGCCAAGCTCAACCACTGCAAGCCCTTTTGGCTCTGGCCTCTTGGCAGAGCAGCAGAGCAGCAGAGGCACAGGCTGGGAGAGAGCGCTGAGTGGCCAGGGGACTGGCACAGGCAAGGTAGGGGCTGGGCAGGTGGGAGCAGAGGTCCAGGAGCAGCAGAGAGGGAGGGGGTGGGCCAGAGAGCGAGAGCAGCCAGGGGGAAGCAGGGGGGGGGCCACTGGCCGGAGGGACTGAGAGGGCCAAGCTCGGGCGTCGTCCCTCGTCTGCGTCCCTGAGTTGCGGTCCGGGCGGTCCAGGGACTCCCTTCCCTGAGACACAGAGGTTGTTTGTTTGATTGTTTGTTTGTTTTTTGTTTTGTTTGTGTGTTTTTGTTTTGTTTTGTTTTGTTTGCACTTTGCTTTGCTTTCTTGTGCTTTTTTTTTTTTCTTTCAAATTAAATTTAAGTTTATTTTCTCCTTGTGTGTGTGTGTGCAAGTGGGGTTTTTGCCTGGGAGAACTGGGAGAGTGAGAGGAACTGCAGGACTTACAAGACAGGGGACCAAGGTAAGGTCTCGGAAGGGTTACAGATGGCAGACCAGGAGATGGCCTTGGCGGGAGTCACAGGTGTTGCTGTCCACTGCGAGAGCTGCGACATGTTCGCCCTTCTCCCCCAGGAGAGGCAGGGATACACTTGCCCTCGGTGCAAGATGGTGACCCTGCTAGAGGAGGAGGTGAGGTGCCTGAGGGCCGAGAGAGCTCTTCAGGCCCCCCCGCAGCAGCCCCCCTCTCGACAGAGGGCTGAGGGAGAGACCACGGGAGGAGCAGCTGCGGAGACATGGAGGTATGTCACCCACAGGAGGAGGCGGCCAGCACGGCCTCCTCCTTCTCCTGGCACCAATCTGGAGCTGGGAAACAGGTTCTCTCCACTTGGGGAGGCTGGGGCTGAGGAGGCCTCAGGGGACCAGCAGGACCCCCAGCCTGGGACATCAGGAGGCAAGGGAGCCACTGCAGGAGAGGCGAGGGCCAGGGCACGGCTGCCTACCAGCACCGAGAAGGTACGGCGGCGGGTGATAGTTGTTGGGGACTCCCTGCTGAGGGGCACTGAGGCAGCGGTGTGCCGCCCCAGCCTTCAGACAAGGGAGGTTTGCTGCCTGCCGGGCGCACGCATCCGGCACGTGAAGGACAGAGTGGAGCATCTTGTTCGCTCCGGGGGTCACCAGCCACTCCTGGTGATCCATGTGGGCACAAACGACATGGCCAGGCAGGGGGTGGTCGGGATCACCAGGGACTTTTCGGCCTTGGGGAAGAAACTCAGGGAGCTGAAGGCCCAAGTGGCCTTCTCGTCAATCTTACCCGTCCGGGGATTTGGGACAGGAAGGGACAGGAGGGCCTCTGAGGTGAACGACTGGCTTAGGGTGTGGTGCCAGAAGGAACGCTTCGGATTCCTCGACCACGGCACTCGTTTTCTTGCCAATGGACTTCTGGCAAGGGATGGGTTACACCTCACGAGGATGGGGAAAAGGTCCTTTGGAGATGCTCTAGCGAGCTTCATCCGGAAGACTTTAAACTGAGCCAGTGGGGGGTGGGTTCAGGCCCCCCAGTAACGTGTCTGCACTGGACAAGTGTGCAGGGAGGATCGGGGCTCTGGGAGCAGGGCTTTAGAGATACTGCAGGGACTGACAGGACTTCTACAGAGAGGGGCCAGGTACCAGGGAGGATGGGAGGAAGGAGGATGCTGGGCACTCCAAGGAAAGGAAGCAGTGGGAAGGAGTTGAGGTGCATGTACACCAATGCTAGGAGCATGGGTAATAAGCAGGAAGAGCTTGAAGCTCTCCTGGGAATAGGAGGATACGATCTGGTGGGAATCACAGAAACTTGGTGGGATGAAAGGCAAGTCTGGAATGTGAACATAGAAGGGTATCACCTTTTTAGAAAGGACAGGAAGGGAAAGAGAGGTGGGGGTGTGGCTTTATATGTCAGGGAAGGGATAGGATGCAGTGAGATAGAGTGCAGCACAGATGGGGATTCGGTAGAGGCAGTCTGGGTGAAACTTAGGGGTTTTGACAGAGAAAGAGACCTGACAGTGGGGGTATGTTATCGCCCTCCAGGTCAACTTGAGACCCTGGATGATGTCCTGACAGGACAGATTCTAAGGATATCTCGGGGGAGAGACACAGTAATTATGGGAGATTTCAATCTCCCGGATATTACTTGGGAGACTCACTCGGCGGTGACAGCCAGGTCACGTCGCTTCCTAGAAGCTCTAGAGGGTGGGTTTTTCACACAGAGGGTCCGAGAGGCGACGAGGGGGGGGAACATCCTGGACTTGGTCTTGACCAATAGGGAGGAGCTGATAGATGAAGTACAGATTAGGGGAGCTCTGGATGCGAGTGATCACTCCATCCTTTGCTTTGAGATCAGAGGACTGGGGCCGTGCAGCAGGGCGAGCACTAGAAGCTGGGACTTCAAGAGGGCCAACTTTGGCCAACTGAAGGCCAGGCTGGGGAAAGTCTCCTGGGATAGGTTACTGGAAGGTAAGCGAGTTGAGGAGGGGTGGATGGCACTCAAAAGGGAGGTTTTGCAGGCGCAAGCCCTGACAATACCTCTAGTCAGTAAGGTGGGGAGGCGGAGGAGAGTGCCGCCATGGATGCGAAAGGACGTGGTTAGGGAGATTAGACGAAAGAGGAACCTCCATAGGAAATGGGTACTGGGGGAAATAGACAAAAGGGTATACCGGGAGGAGGAGGCCCGTTGCAGAAGGATTCTTCGCAAGGCTAAGGCTGATTATGAGCTGAGACTTGCCAAGAATATCAAGAGCAACAAAAAGGGCTTCTTCCAGCATGTAAATAGGAAAAGGAAGGGGAGACAAGTGGTGGGACCACTAAATAAGGAGGAAGGAGATCCAGTGACTGACATGAGGGAACAGGCACAGATGCTAAATGACTATTTTGCCTCTGTGTTCTCCCCAAAGCAGGACGGGGGATATCCGTATAGGAGATTGGATGAGGCTGGGGACTTAGGGGCAGAGATTAGAGTCACCCCCCTTGAAGTCGAGGGGCTCCTCAGGGCATTGGACATTACAAAGGCGCCAGGCCCTGACGGGTTACACCCGAGAGTACTTAGAGAGTTGGCAGGGGTTCTCTCACGCCCGCTGGCCTCCATTTTTGAGGCCTCATGGAGAACGGGTGAAGTTCCAGAGGACTGGAGGGTGGCATCGGTGGTCCCAATTTTCAAAAAGGGTAGTAGGAAGGACATGGGGAATTATAGACCGGTTAGCCTTACGTCCATTGTAGGAAAAACAATGGAAAGGCTCATAATAGAGAGAGATCTAGTGATGCTAGATAGGGAAGGGAGGCTGACAGCCACACAACACGGCTTCCGCAGAAACAGGTCCTGCCAGACAAACCTTGTGGAATTCTATGACAAGGTTTCAAGATGGCTAGATGGAGGGGATGCAGTGGATGTGGTATACCTGGATTTCAGCAAGGCCTTTGACAAAGTGCCCCATGATATCCTGGTGGAGAAACTGAGGAGTTTTGGGATACACCAAAGCACTGTCCGGTGGATTAGGGCATGGCTGACTGACCGAAAGCAGAAGGTAACCATTAGCGGGGAATCGTCGGGATGGCAGCCAGTGACAAGCGGGGTCCCCCAGGGCTCTGTCCTGGGGCCGATCCTGTTTAATCTTTTCATTAACGACATGGAAGAAGGGGTGAACAGTCTGCTGATCAAATTCGCAGACGACACTAAAACTGGAGCAGTGGCCACAACTGAGAAGCAGGTACTCCAGATCCAAAAGGATCTGGACAGACTATGGAAGTGGGCAGGAGACAACAGGATGGCGTTCAATGTGGAGAAGTGCAAGGTCTTGCACTTGGGGCATAGGAATAGCTGTCATAAGTACAGGTTAGGGGACAAGTGGCTGGAGAGCAGCACTTGTGAAAGGGACCTCGGGGTACTGGTTGACCGCAGGCTAAACATGAGTCAGCAGTGTGATGCGGTGGTCAAGAGGGCGAATGCCACCCTTGGTTGCATAGCCAGAAGTGTGGCTTCTAGATCAAGAGAGGTATTACTTCCACTCTACATGACTCTGGTGCGCCCGCAACTGGAGTATTGTGTTCAGTTTTGGGCCCCTCATTACAGAAAGGATATAGCCAGGTTGGAGTCAGTGCAGCGTAGGGCCACAAGGATGGTGGCTGGTTTGCAGGGGATGCCGTATGAGGCAAGACTGAGGGAACTGGGTCTCTTCAGCCTGGAGAAGAGGAGACTCAGAGGGGATATGTTGGCAACATACAGGTATGTGAGGGGGTGTCACATGGAGATGGGGAGAGGCCTGTTCTCCCCTGCAGAGGAAGGCAGGACGCGCTCCAATGGAGCAAAGCTCAGGGAGCCAAGGTTCAATTTGGATGCCAGGAAGCACTTCCTGACAGTTAGGACCCCGAGGGCGTGGAATGGGCTTCCACGGGAGGTCGTTGAGGCCCCATCGGTGAGGGTGTTCAAAGATAGGCTGGACATGCACATGGTGGGCATGTCATGAGCGGAGCCGGCTGGTGCCGGAGGTCAGACTAGATGGCCCAGGAGGCCCCTTCTGACTCGCTCTGTTTCTATGTTTCTATGTTTCTATGTTTACGCAACAGGGCGATTCCTCTCTACAATGAAATTGATGGTGTTTAACTCTCCCTTTAACTCAGAAGTAGCTGTCACAAATACAATTACAAAAAGGATATCAGCACAATCTCAGGAATGTTTATTGAATGCTAAATTTTAATTTCTACTACTGCTAGGCAAGCCTGCACAGAATTATAGCCTAAATCTTCCTTGTTTCCATTTGTATAAACAATACAGCAGCTGAAAAGCAAAACTCTAACTGTGGTGTCTTGCTTTAATTTTTTGTTCAACAGATGGACAGTTTTACTAATCTGTCTTTAATTTGGCTGGATTATAACATTTTTCAGTGAAGGAGAATGCAAATGTTGCAGCTTTTAGATATATTCAGAAATCTGATAACCAACTTGCAACCTTAGGCTAGAATTGTGATGTAGGGAGAGTATCCATGGAAATGAAAATATGAAACTGTATGCCATCAAATACTAAATTGATATAGGGGGAATCTGTCTATATGTTTTATGAATTCTTTGACTATGTATTCCAAGGCCAGATACACATTTGTATGTTGCTCATACCAATTAGAGAGCACTTTTTAAAATTAAGAGATGTGTTCCATGATTGTAGTCACAAACAAAAACATCATTATTCAACTATTATATGGCCCCATTTAACACAATAATCCATTCTCTCCCTTTCTCCTGCTCCCTCTCTGTTTGAACAAATGAAAATTCAAGAATGGAATTATTTGTGATTTGTTGTTCATGTTCTAGTTCCTTTAAAATAATCGATAAATTGCTTTCAGCAGGGTGCACACACACGTGCAAGCATGCACACTACAAAGCAAAGATACATACCAAATTGGAAAATAGTAACACAAACAAAAATGGTCAGCTAGTATGAGCAAATTCAGTTACATCAGTGATACTTACTAAAATCTACATGGCGGCATACTGTTGAATCTCTATGAAACCTGTGAGCTGTCCAGAGATGAAAAGTGATTGGACAGGCTAGAAATATCCCAAATAAATAAATAAAACCTGTCAAGCCTTTACATAAAGTCATACCATTATGCTTGGGTTGGTATAAAATTGTTCCATGGAAGAATTTCCTCTGGACCCAACTCAGTAGTTTTCAAATTGGACTCACAAATTCTTGAAGCTTTATACTGTACCACCCAGTGAGGCAGTCTGCAACTCTTTGAATGTTGAAGACTATGAACACCATATGCATGGCAGGAGCAGTGTGGAGGCTAAGGTGCTCCTCCCACCATGCAAAACCATAGGATGACCAGTTTTGACCATTTGGTGGGGCACCTTGGAGCATGAGGAGAGGAGGTTGAAGCATGGTTCTTTCTGTTCCAGCAGCAATGGCTTGGGTTTGGTGCTCTGATTTCCAGGTCCCTAGTCCACCCAGCTTTGAGGTCAGAACTGAAATTTTGCATTATTTTTGAACAGAACTTGAATAAACACTAGCAGCCATATGATTAGGCCCTTAGTCTAGTAAACTTTACAATTCCTGTCTTGATCAGAGACTGTTACACAACAGACACATTTCAATTCATCACCTGGAGTTCATATACATGAGTTATCTGTTTCTTCTGCAAGTATAAGAAATATATAGCTACTCTAGTGAACCTTTAGCATGCTTGAAAATCCTCCCAAGAAGAAGATAAAAATAATTCTAAATGTACTGGAATCCAAATCTAAAACTTGGGTCAATTCATATGGACATTAGTGAAGTATAAATTGCTAGATGCTACATGTGTGAAAGAATCAATCTTAGGGGAAGAGAGAACTGTGTTCAGTAGTTCAATTATCAGAATGGAGTGATTTAAATCAAGGGAATTTATATTGCTGATTTAAATCACATTTCCCATTGAAACTTTTTTATTCATTTTTTGAACAAGGATGAAATCTCACCACTGATCCATCTTAATTTATAGCTAAGTAGAATATTATTATTGGTATGAAAATGCAAGAAAATGCTCATTGGACTTTTTTGTCTTCTCTTATTTCCAGAGCTACTTCTTTCTGCTTCATTCTGCCTTGGTCAAGCTTTCCCCTCACAAATAACAAAATGCTCACAACTGACATGTTAAATCCAAGTCTGATAGCTACTGAGCTAAAAAAAATCCAATATACGTTTTTAGAAATCCATTTTTGAGAATTTTCAAAGCATTGATTTTGTACACATTCTGCTCTACTGTATTTGACCTGACTGGCATGAGCAAATAAGCACAGGTTCCTCGTGAATGCTTGGGAGAGAGTAAGTGTGCTGGTTCCCACTCGTTTCTCTCTTCCAGAATGCCTTGTAAGTTGGTTCTTATTGTTACATTCCAACCCTGGGTGGTTTTGGACCATCATAGAAGTAAAATAAACCAAGGTGTCTTATTTCCTTCTCTGCCCATGATAGTTGCAAGCTTCCTAATTAGCATAATTACCCTTGCTGGACATGGATTGTTACGATGTTGCAGCATGGTGAGGTGGCTGGCTGAGGTACTCTAGAACAGGTCAAGGGTTTTCAGGGTGTTCTGTAAGCCACTTTGGTCACCCACCCTTGCTGCATTTGGAGAGTTGAAAAATGGAAATTACTATGTTTGATTGGTAACTTTATCTTAAGTCTGTGTCTGTTTAGTACATTTATGAAGAGATTTTATCATAGATATGTTGAATTTATAGATATATTTAGCATTTCATTTGTGATTTAAACAATCTCTGATTTAAATAAAGAGATGATTTCTTAATTTTTAATAATTGTTGCTGGGGTATTTGTTGTTTTGTTTTTCACCCTGTCAGTATAAATATGAGAAGATTACTGTTAAGACAGTATATGACAATCTCATATGTTCATGTAATGAAAAATCCCTCTCTGTTCACACCCTGATTTTCATATTAGTTGCTATCCAATGTGGTCAAGAGTGCCATTCTTGGTATACTTTCAACTGATGATACTTTCATGAATGTGGAAATTTATTTTTCTTTCTGGAATTTCTGCTCAAAGTTCTGTTTCATCACTTGTTCAGACAGTTTTTAAAGTATATGTTCCCTCTGCTGCTGTCAGAAAGTGTTTTGATCTTTTGAACTAGATTAAAATTTGATTCAAGGTATGTGCATGGGGGAGGATATACTGACACAATCTCAGGAGCTGAGGACACATTTGTATGCATGAAAACTCTACGTAGTGGTTGAAAGAAAAGCAAGCCTGCTTCTTGTCTTGGTACTGAAACTTTTCCAGTTGCTTTTCCAGCTTGTTGCTGGTGGTCATGAGAATTTTTAAAGTATCCACATAAACCCTGGTGTTCCTTTAAGAAAGATGGATCTCAAGTGTAGTGTGAGTCAAAGCAAGCTGAAATTGTCATATGACCCTGATTCCAGCCTTGAAGATGACTGGAAGCATTTGAATGATTGTATTAATTGACAAATCTTCTTTGTGACCCTTTCCCTTGTGGGTGGAAACCCTTTTCTTCTCCCTTTATTGAACTTTCTAGTATTGTATGTGTGTGTGTGTGTGTGTGTGTGTGTGTGTGTGTTTGGTATGAATTGGGATGTTGTGGTGGCCAGCTTTGAAACAAAGCTATAGAACCATGGTTTAATGCTGTTTCAAGATGAATGTCCTAGTCGAAATGAAATGAGGAACAATGGAAAATTGGAGATGTCCACATTTAATCTAGGGTTCTGGGGAATTATTGAAGCTTTGAATGCTAGGAGTTGACTCTTGGTTCTGATCAATTTTAATCACTTTGCATTATCAGTTTCCAAATGGCACTCCAAAGTGCAAAACACTGTACAAATACAGAACAAAATATTACAAAAGTGTGAGTGTTTATGAGCCTGGCAAAATTTGAGTAAAGAGTCACTTATTTTGGTGGTTTCTGTTTCCCAAACTGCACACACAAGAGCATTCCAGAGCAGGTGCAATTAAGGAGAAGTCCTGCTTACATGCACTGTTGGTCATTGTCTGAGCAGTGAGACCTACTTGAAAGATCTCAAGAGCTACATTTCTATATATAGCTGGGCCTCTTGGTCCTGAGTTGTTTAGAATTTTGAACATTCACCTTCCTTTCAAAAATCCTGTTCTTACATTGAAAGCCACTTGTTGGAAAGAGTTTCAATTGTTATTTTCTAGTAAAATGACTTATTTTAAAGGGATAATGTTGACTTTGTCAATAGCTGCTTTTTACTTGAGCTAGGAGTGGACAAATCGGCAATTTTCAAGACTGACAAGATTTCTCGGACTCCATTTTGAATCTTGTATCTATTTACTCCCATGTTCAAGTGCAATCTGTTTTTAGTTCAAACATAAAACATTGACTTTTTGTGTGGTAGAAGTAAACACTTTTTGAAAATGTGCACCCAAATACACATAGCTTCCCCCCACCAAATTAAAGCATGAAAAGTGTGCATTTTTAAACACAAGTAGAAATTCAGAAACATGTCATCTTTTCCCACCAAAATGTTTCATATTCTGAGGTACAATTAGGGCTAATTTGAGTAAAAAGAACCAAAAATGAAATCCTTTTTTGTAATGCAAGCATTCTAGGGACTCTAAAGTGATTGGTATATAACAATGTATACATTCTGTTTGGTATATAACAGAATTCAGGCAGCATCTATCAGAGAACTAGATTATATGTGGGTGTTTGCATTATTATAACCTGACCATGTCTAGCTGCAATACCTCAGCATTCTGATGTGGAAATGATAAAATGTCCAAGAGGCCTTTGAAGAGATTGTGTTGGCAGAGAGGGATTCTGTAAAATGATCAGTTTATATCCAGATTAGTTTGTGAGATGTGGATTAGGGCCTCTTGTAAGTGTTGTAAAGAACTTTGTGAGACATGCTGATAAACCCTTGTTGGAAGATAGGGAAACTTGATCTATTCATTCTGACTAGTTAATGCCTTTTTAATAACCCTTTTAATATTGATTATAAAAGTTGATGTGTGTAAAACTGAAAGAGTTTTTTTCCTGTAAAGTTTCCATGAATGTTAACCTGGAGATGAGGTTCCTAACTTTATGAATTTAAATACTGTACTTTTGTTATTGATAAAATATTTTGGGTAGTTTAAAAAAGTTTCAGAAATTTTATCATTTCTTACCTAGGAAGCTTCTAATAGTTCAAGGTTTTGCTTTTGGCATATGAAACCCTGAAGAACTTTGGACTGAGTAATGTAGTATGTTGAACAGGTCTGTGCAGTTAAGATAACTGGAGGAGATCTTGTTGTCTGTACTACAACCTTCAGGCAACAATCTGGCAGCAACATGGGAGGGGGGCCTTCTATCTGATGGCACCCACCTTGTGGAATGCCCTCCTGGTATTTGGGAGGTAACAACTGTGGGACATTTTTAGGTGCTCATTGAATTCCCATACCTTTACTTAAGATTTCCCAGAAAGATTGCGCTGCACAGTTAGTCTTATTATTATGCTTTTAGCTTGGGTTTTAAACACTCTAATATATGGATTTTTGTTACGTCACATGACAATCCATTTATCTGAATGATTTACCTTATAACTTTATGGGGGAAAGATTGCATTAAAATGTTAAATAAATAATAAAATAGTGTAGATTGTGCTGGTTACACCCAGCTGAAATGACATGATAGCAAATCTTTAGATTTCAGAGGACTCTTCTTTCACATTCAAGGGAAAAATGAACTTTATTATGCTTGATTACAATTAACTTGGTATGGTGCAACTATAGCTAAGTAATTATGTTCCACAGACAAAGATGAGTATGTTCAAGTCCAGTCAGTGCTCCAATCTAATATATAGTTTGCAGTGAATTGCTGACCACCTTGCATTTGTGCATGAGACTACTGATAATTATAGTTTTCCATTCAGTTGTTGACTGGCTTGCCATTGTACAATAGTATAACTCATTCTCATTCTGTACCACTGGCTTAATTGCATTGCATCTTCTGAAAAAGAAGTTTCCTTTCCTTCTTTTGTTGTTGTTCAGAGCAACAGTAACTGCTCAAAACCTTGTTGCTATATTTGGACACTTAATTTATGGCAATTAAAAATGTAGAAATCTTTTTTCCTCCTGTATGAATAGTTAAAGTAATATATAGCCTATTTTAAAAGCAGTTCATTTCTTCTCTGAATACTTAACAATTTGATATGTTTCTTGATGATTATCTCTGTGAAGGCAGAGGAAAGCAAAACTGGAAAGCTTCCAAGTCAGATGTTAAAATTCTAGGATAAAAACATATTTAAGAGAAAAGTTAGAGTTCAAATGCACTCATGCTTCCAAAAGCATAGCAGTGTTATATTAAGTTACCAGGATGAACCTGCAGTAAAGACATTACATACTACATACAGTATACCCCTGTGAAGTCACGGTTCAGCATTTGCGGCTTCAGTCTTTCACAGAATTTTTCTCTGAGCAAGTCCAAACTGATCTTGTGAGTAAGCCAGTGCCTCGCCATGTGGCAGCTTACTTACAAGGAGAATGTTTTCTCCAAGTTTGGACTCGCTGAGAGAAAATGATCTCTGCACATGTGCGACCATGCTCCTGCCGTACCCGCCTGCCCCCACCCCCAGCCCAGCCCTGCCCAGCCCTCACCTTCCACCCACACCGCCTTGCCGGCACCAAATTTGTGGTTTTTCACAATTTGCGGGTGCTTTAGGAATGTAACCCCCACAAATTTTGGGGGACTACTGTACTCTAAGCAGTTTCTATGGATCTGTACATTCCATTGGTTTTTCAGTCCCAGTTCTTTTCCTCTGCAACAGTTGTGAAAAATTTGTTGTCCTCCAGATGTTATTGGAGGCCACGTTGGTTTGACTTCATGGGAACTTGAGTCCCAAGAACATTTGGAAGGTCTTAGATTCCCCACTGCTGGTTGACAGACTAAGACAGCACTGAAATGGGATCAGTGCAAGAGTTATCAAAAGACATTGAGTATACATGCTAAGCCTTTGATTCTGGGAAACAGGTTTTGGTGACAGCTATCTTACCTTGTGTTTATTTCATACTGATGATTCTTTCACAGGTATGTACATGATAGCTCTGGCCCTGTCAAAGGCTGACTGCACCCTTGTTTACAGGTGACCTGAAACTTCTTCATGATCAGTATATAAAAGTGTGAAGGCTTTGTGAGGCACATTGTTTTGATCTACCACCTCAGTTTTTGCAATGTTGACTTAGTTTATGGCTAATGATTTCTAATATGGAAACTGAGTTCATTACCAAAGATTGCACATTGTTACTGGCTAAACACTTTTTCTGCAACAGTGTGTGTAAGCCCAATCTAGGAAAATACATCCAGTAAGCTTATGGGTCTGTGAAAGCAACAATATTTCTTAAAGCATTTTTACCTTAAAGTGAATAAAGATGACTCTGTCATCTTTTTTTGTACCAGGTTAAGTTGAAGCTTTTGCCCCCATAACTTTTAAGGATTTACTTGGTCATCAGGTATTTCTGAGTCACTTTTAGTACTCTTTGTATGCTCTGTTTTATCATCTGTTTAGCTGTTTTATTTTTTCTGTTTTTTTCTGATTTTTATTGTATTTTTATTTGTTTTTATGGCTTATGGAAACCTCCAAGAGATCTTCAGTAGTGGGGCAATATAGAAATAAAAAGAAATTCATGCGATCAATAAAACATTATCTGCCCTGGAATTACAAGTTTAGAATGAAAAAGGCACAACACAAAAGGAAAAAAAGTTGGGGAGAGAAGAGGAAGGGAAAGCAAATGCAGACACCAGTCCTTAACGTTAAATAGTAGCTCATATAATGCTCAGCTGGAATAGGAACATTTCAGGAGAGTAGATGAAGAGCCAAATGGACAGGCAATTAATTCGCCCTGGCCAAAGCCTGATGGAATGGGTGCTGCTTGGTGGAGAAAGGAAGCTAATGTAACGGTTGGTGGAAAAACAGCTTCCATTCCATATATAGTTTGTATTTGGGATAGGTAGACAGGACTATAAAGTAGCCTGGCTGTAAATATAAGAATTCCATTGCTTTATTGACAATTGTAGCAATAATCTATGGTGGGAATAGGTATGTACTCATAAAAGCCACACCAGGACACTGGAAGCTACAGAGTTCATTTATGATGGAGTTTCAGAGAAACAGAAGGTAGGAGGGGAGGAATAATGAGAGAGACTCAGTATGGTTTGGTTTAGTAAGAAGAAAAAATATGTGGATTATTTGACCTTGGTTACTACAGATAAAAGATCAGCAAGCAAAGTTTAGCACAGGGCACTTTCGATGGTTTGCATGGTAAGTCGATGGAAAAGGTTAATCAGCAGAACACCTGATTTCCATTTCCAGAACTTGCTGTCATCCTGTGTCTTCTGGCCTCTGTATAGGTTTTAGAACTAGACCAGTTGAGTCTGGCTGTTACTCCAGAATTGTGAGAGGGGAGATAAGCATCTGGGAAGTCTGTATTCCTTTGTGCAGAAGGACAAGACTGCTGAGTGTGAAGCCCTGATGACTGGTGTCCTGCTCACTTAGCCCTGCAACTTACTGCTGAGTGATTTCTCTTTAGTGTGTAGACAGAGTAATCTTATTTTGCCTTAAACTTGAGAGTTACACTGGGGCAAAGGAAGATTTGTATCATTCACCTCTCACTGGCAGCATTTGGGTGGGGAAATGGAGGAAAGGTTTGTATGACCCCAAACCTATTTCTGTCTGCCCCATTCCAGGCTTTGTAGAATGTTACAGGCTTTGTGGTCTTTGCAGTTGAAATGATCAGTGGGATCCTTTTGCAGTAGAAAGTACATTTCCTATGTCCTTACTAAATTTGATGTGAAGACTACATGCTGCTTGCCCCCAGGTATGTTCTACTAATGTATTAGTCAAATAGTGCAAAACACTATGAACTTCCAGGGCTCGAACCCAAAGGAATTCAAATATATTTGCTCCATCATCTGAGAGCTCTACTACAGTGGCTAACATGAGCACTCCTTCTAACAGTCAAGTAAAGCAGAAAGGTTTCTAGGAAGCTTTCATTCTGAAATGGACCCAACTTAAATAGACCTGAAGTGATAGTGGGGGACGTAGAGCCACAGACACAGCTGTGTGAACCACTGAACTTTCTTGCCCTTCCCTATCACTACTGTAGTTGATACTCAACATACATCACAGTGGAAATCCTGATTTTCAGCATATACTATTTGTTTTTAATGAAGAAATTACTTTAAGACACTCACTCAGTCCTTAATAAGATGAAGACAGACATGGCAGATTAAGTGGCAATTGATAAATCTGTTCCTGCAAAATAATATGTTTTAGAGTGCAGGATTTTTGAATTAACAAAAGGTCAGTATATTTAGAAAATGTGATTTTTGAAACATATCCCACATTTTACAATAATTCTGCATGGTTGGGGTACTAGCCAAGTGTGTGTATAATTACGTTAGTCACAGAGAAACACAACTAAAGAGCAAAATCCTGGCGTGCTAAAGAACATAAAAGTAAAGCTGTCACATATCATGGGGGCTATAAATAATTATTGTTGTACTGTATACAACTAAGCATGGCTGAACTCTGCAGGAGAAATAGTGTAAAATAGAGGAATTTGATATACAATTTACCATTGTATTTTAGGATGTAAGTGAATATTAGGAATGTTCCATTAATAGGTACTGGGAATATCATATTACAAATAGGAATAGAGAGATTTCTCCTTCCCCTTTGGCCCCTGAAAAGCTGATCTGGAGGTGTGAGGACCTTTCTAAGACAGTACAGAAGGTAGTGCTGGGGACTGCAGGAAGAATTCAATGTCTTCTGCTTCTTCCAGTGGGAGCCCTTTGCTGACTCCTGGCTATAAATGGAAGAAGTCTTTCTGCTTTGGGAAAAGCAGGCCTAGCTTCAAGCTTCCATTGCCAAACCCTCTTGCACTTGCACATATGGAAGCACGGGCATCAAACATGTCCCAAGACAAGTACAGAATGACTTGGTGGGCCATGATAACTTTACTGAAGAGGCTGCAAGTTATTCATATATTCGCCCATCTCTTTTCAGAAGCATGACCCATTATGGCCAACGAACATGTACTTCTATAATATCGTAACCCAGACTGATCTATACCTTTCTGTATAATACTTTTTTCTATCACAGTCTTCTGCCACCCAAAGCTGTTTTAATTTATGTGCTCATAAGAGACCTACATATGCACATGCAAATCAACACACAAGAGCCCGTGTTCAGTGAGGGTCAAGACCTCACTGTTTATACATAAGAAAGTCCATTGTGACAGACAGGCTAATTGAGCTCCCACCAACAACTTTTATACTGAAGTACTATTGGAAACTTGAGAGAAGCAATACAGCATTAGCAACTTTAAACCTGTGAGAGTGCAAATAAATAAAAGATACTAATTAATAATAAAACACAGCAACTAAAGGCAAGTGAATACTGTTAGGAGCACATGAAGTTGTGTAGTAACCACTCCAAAAGGAGACATGAGAGGATTTTATAAGCCACCTACTTAACAGATGCCTCTTAATGCTCAGCATTAGTGCCAGCCAGTTTAAGAGATACTCTGGGCAAAACACACTGATCCTGTTGCTGAAAGATGAAGCAGATGAGAATTTTGTTCTTCAGTTATTTCCCTTGTTACAGCTAGGTAACGTCGTCTCATGTTTTCTGTATTTAGATTCTTAGAAATAAATGTATCCAATACCCATGTGCCTGTGACATATTTGAAATGTTTTAGTAGCCCCCCCCTTTATTTCTTCTACACATGTTTTCCTCTTCTGTTTACTGCATTCCTTGTTACTATGATTGAGTGTACTACATAAATGTAGAGTAGAAATTCATACACAAAGTTGGCAAAAGATAGACAAATTTTATATGCACATGTGTATTTTCTGTTTAAATATTTGGCAGGCACTATTGGGGGACCCATAATAAAACACATACAGTGCAAACCTGGGCATGTCTACATAGCAGTAAGTGATGGGACATAAATTCAAATAATTTTGCATGCACCCTTGCCTAGAAGCAAGTTTGACCAAATACAGGGACATTTACCTTGGAGTAAGTATGCATAAGATCACATGGTGAAACACTTGACATCAGTGTTATTAAAATGTGTTTGGAGCCCTTACTGCATGCAAGGAAAATATTTGTGTTGTCATGTATCTTAAATATAAACAGTGTTTCTTCACCAATTGCTCTTGCTTAGAATCTTAGAGAAGGTAAAGAGATGACTGTATCCTATGCAGTTTGGAGGCAATGACCCTTTCTTGGGTAGCCATATGACACACATTGAGTCAGTACCTCTTTAGGATGGCTGTTATGCAGCAGCCATTGTAAAGATGATAATACTTGAACATTTGAAAGACACACCTGATCACTCAGTCAAAAGGCAGAATCAACAGCTCTGGATGGAATGCTCTGCTCCTTAGGGTGCAAAATATTACTCTGACATATAATCTTTTACCATTTTGATGGTTGGCATTCTTATGTGTACATTAAGGTGTAGAAGGTATTGTTTAGTGGCATCTATACTCCAGAACACAGGAGACATGGCTAGCTAATTAATGTCAAAGACACATTGTTAACCTAGCCATTTCTCAGCACTGATATTGTTTTATGACCAATATATTTTGAACTCAGCATAGTGTTGGTGGGTCTCTGACATTTTCTGAAAGCGTTTCAGCTCATAGACATTTGGATATGGCCCTTAGATCCTGGCATCATGCTAACGAGTCTCCTAGAGGAAGTTAAGCTGGTGAATGTTTTAACTTAACAGGTTTTATCCTGAGATCCAATAGAAAGCAAATGAAAGCCTGTTTATTTGCATAGCTAGGGTTCACTGTACTCTGCTAGCCATGGTTTTTTCCTGTATGCTTCAAATGCCCTAGATTGTTTCCCACCAAAAGTGACTTGCAAGTTTGAAAACTGGGAACTCAAAAGTAGTCTTAAAACAAAAGGCTCTGCTGGTTCCATACATAATTAGCATTGAGATTCACAATATCAACATGAATGCTGCCATTTCCCACCACTTGGCATTCAGGGAGGGAAAGCACACTTCTGACCTTGATGAGGTGATTGTGTGTAGTAGGGAATACTTAAATATGAGACAAATCAAAAAGTTGAAATAACTGCATGTAAAATAAGAAGGTCGTTGTTTGATTTTCTTGATGATTCCTAATCAGACAGCCAGGAAAAGCAGTTGCAATACCATGTTTAAGCACATAGGTTAAAAACCCAGGGCAGCCACTCATAATGTATTCACACCTTGTAAGCCAACCATAACAGGTTGAAAATAGTTTCGTTTTCAATGGGTTTTCAAGAGAAGCAACTGCTTCAATTCAGTTGGAATCCCTTATAGTTCCAGGCTGTAATATTTTTGATACAGTGCTTATATTTCATGAAGGAATCTGTGCACAAATGAAAAATATGGATCCATTGTATTCTTTAGAAATATAAATCCTTAGGGATATCATTACACAATAAAACACAAATATGAAGGGAGGAATGTTCGTTACTGCCCTCAGGTCATTGTGTGTGAATAATGAGTGGATGAAATAATGAAGACATAGTTCTCAACTGGTGTAAATGTTCAGATCAAAGGTAGTGGAGAAGCAGAACACTAGAACTTCAAATTAGCCTTAATTCAGCTAGTCTATTTACAAGAGCCTGAGAGGGGTTTTAATGCAGATTCAAACAGTCAACATTGTTTGAAAGCCAATTCAATCAAACAAGAGCATATATGATGCAATATTCCATACTTTCCACACTGACTGTAGAAATTTGGAAAAATCGCTACATCAATTGCCCCATGTTGTTGTTGTTAGTTGCAAAGTTGCATCTGACACATGGCGACCCCATGGACAACATTCCTCCAGGCCTTCCTGTCCTCCACCATCTCCTGGAGTCCTCTTAAGCTCACACCGCCTGCTTCAGTGACTCCATCTAGTCACCTCATTCTCTGCTGTTCTCTTCTTCTTTTGCTGTCAATTGTTTCCAGCATTAGGGTCTTCTTCAGTGAATCCTTCCTTCTCATTAGGTGGCCAAACTATTTGAGTTTCATCTTCAGTATCTCACTTGCCCCATATACAGCAGTTTTTACATAGGTATGGATGCTTCTAAGGTTTCAAAAAAACAACAACAAAACACCTGTTACATGAATTCCAAAATGGCATCACACCCCACTTGGGCTAGATATTAGGGGGTGGAGTCAAGGGAAGAGGCCCACTGATGAGAGCTTCTTGAACATGGTCTTCCTTCTCACTATTCCAGCCTGCTTGTTCACCTTCCTCTCATTCTGGCCCAAACAGCAGAGGTGGTGCAAAAGAGTGGCTGCTACTTATTACTTGCCCACAGCTTCTTTGCTTGTCAAACAAACCAATGGTAACACTGAGAAGAGAGAGACATAGCAGCTGCTGGCAATAATGCTCAGAAGGTAGAGTCACTGCAGAAGTGACCCAGTTGAGCATAGGTTGCCCAAAACATAGAGCCAGTATGGAGCTTTATCAAGATAGAATCTTCATGGAAGAAAAGTATTTTTGCCTATGAAATCTACTTCAACTTTCCCAACCTGGCTTTCATCTCTATGTGATTAGTGACTCTTCATGACTTTGTCAAAACAGGGGCTATATAATTGTACATCTTAACTACAGTTCTATCAGAATAAATCTGGGAACTGTCAGGAACAGGTTTATCTAAGAGAATGGGAGACATGATCAAAACACAATGGAAGTAACTAGGGAATATATGCAAATTCCTCCCTTTTTTTCTTTGTAAATAGTATCAAAATTTAGAAACTATATGGCTTTGTAGAATCTCTTCAGTAAATAATAGTCTAATTTGCTGAATTTATAATATTGAGCAGCTGTCTGCTGTGCATGTAGTAGGCACACCAACTGAGCAGAGAAGTTGATCTCTTGCACAGAGATCTAGTACAGAAAACTGGAATAATTGGTGACCAACATGAATTTAGCCAACTTACCATGTTTACAAGGTTTTGTTTTTTGTTTTGTTTTTAGTATAAACACACAAATCTCTTTTGGACTTCCTAATTGTTCCTGAAGATTCTGGTAAGAAAAATCCTTTGTGCACTCCTGTAAATCTAAATCTCTTTCAGCTTAAAGGCTGCATAGTGGTTTTGAAGATGTGCTGGGGGTCATGAGGCAGAATGGGAAAAAATGGAAAAAATAATGTCAGCATATTTTAATGTAAAGCTCTTACTGTCAGTAACTAAGCCTGGCATTTCAACCCTCTAGACTGGGCAGCCCCCTCTTGTAGGCACATCTTAATGTGGTGAGGTAATAGAGTGTGGCAGAAAAACTGAGAGCAATGCCACCAGGAGGCCAGACTGGGCTAGTCTTCTAACAGGGTCACCCAAGGTGGAATGGTCAAAGCTGATGCATTAGACTAAGATGCATCCACCCTTTTCAGAAGTAACAGCCAAATCAGCAGAAGATAATCAATCTCTTTAATGGTGATGGGGGCAGAGAATCTTTTGAAGGGCAGCTGCTGAGCAGCAGTGGTACTTGAAGGTGACACTGCCAGATGATCTTTCACAGATAACAGCAATGATGCCTAAAGTAACTCTGGGTTAGTACAATGTAGAAGAAGAAAATATTAAAACAATTATGCATCTTCTTACCTTGACAACCCTATGATTAAACAACTCTGGACCAACAGAAAGACAAACAAATGGGCCCTAGATCAAATCAAGGCAAAGATTTTCCTAGAAGCAAAAATGACAATTTTGACAGCAAAATTGAGGCTGTCATGCTTTGGACACATCATGAGAAGCAATACTCAATGCAGAAGATAATCATACTAGGATAAGTCAAAGGCAGAAGAAGAAAAGCAATGCCAAAGAAGAGATGGATTGACTCCATAAAAGAAACCACAGCCTTGAATTTTGAACAGCTAAGCATATATACCATGGATAGACTATTCTGGAAGGCTTTCATTCATGGGGTGTAACAGTCCAGGTCATAGGCAGGCAGATAACAGTGCCAAGTAACAAGGCACAGCGCTAAAAGGCCAAACTCCAATCACCAGTCCAAAGCACAAGTCCAAGCCATGATGCCAAAAAGGCCGGGGTCAGAAACAGGAATCAGTCATAGAACCAGGATGGTTTTGTAAGCTGTCCAGAGACTTTAGTATAGGACAGCATATAAAAACTTTAAATAAATAAATAAGCCAGTTTAGGTGCAGGCCAATAAACAAGAGCCAAAGACCAGACTTATGCAGAAAGGCTCCTCAAAAGAAAGTGCTTCCTCATGTGTAGAGCTTCATCAGTAGTTTTATCTTTGGTTGTATTTTGATGGATTGAATCCCTGGTGCTTAACTATTTTCTTGTTCGTGACCTTGCTTTTTTAGTTTGCCCCATAACTTTTTAGTTTGTGCTTTGCTTTAGTGACAGCACCTAAGGGAACTGCTAAAGGCTGGATTTGGATCTCCAGTCATATATAAACCCTGAGCCTGCTGTTCAATACATCTGTTACAAACTATTAACATACAGTTCTATGCAAATTTAGGCAGAAAAGGGGGCCTGTAGTTAGCAGCATGATAGGAATTGTAGACCTTTTTCTGACTAAACTAACCAAGTATTATGTCCATTGTGGCTTTCAAAATGTTTTCAGGTGCATTTAAATTGGTAGTAGCAGTCATATGGCATGAAGGGTTCTGTGCAGATGTTGTCCACTGCAGAAGATCCAAATTTCTCTACCTCCATTAGAATTGCAATCATAGATTAATTAAATAATGATTGGATTGATTGGAAGGAAGCAATTTAAGCTCACATTTGCTAATTAGTAGAGCTGTAAGTAATTGGTGCTCCTGAAGTCATTCTAGTTCTGATAATTTTTATTTTATTAGAGAATAAAAGGGAGTCCTGTCCTGCACTACTGGGTGAGGTTTATAAATCCAATAAATAAAATAAATAAAAATAAGTAAACAATAAGAAAATATTAACTTACTTGCAACAAATGAAATTAATTTTCCATTTCAAGAGGAAGATAGTTCTATGCCTCAACATCTCAAAGCTTATACATATATTATACAAAAGCATGGTGCCCTGGAGTATGGGGGAAAGTTATTTAGGTGCTGGCAGGGTGCCTCATTCTCTCCAACATTTATGACTTCAGAGATGCAGCTGGCATGCTTTTTTTTTTGTACTGGCTGCAAGGGGAGGCAGAGCTCTGATCCCCAGCTAGGGGTTAGAATGATTTTTTAACCTTGTAACACAGAATCTAAGCAATCCTATGAATGTCTAGGCCCTGTTTAGAGATCATAGGATTGCTTTGTAAATGATCAACCATTTTTGACATTTAAACTAGTGCTAAGTTAGACTTCATGGAGGGTTTAATTTCCATGAACTCTAATTTTTAAGCAAGTCCTATTTTCTAGAAGGAGGTTGCCTTCATGAATATGAGGGTGCCTTTTCAGAAGAGCACACAGCCAAACTCACATTAGATTTAGGAATAAAAGTCTTCTAGGTGAAGATGCAAATTCTAGAGAAGCTTTAGCTTCAAACCTTTTGGTAAAAGAAACATGAACCGCATAATGATTCTGCAATGCTTTACAGTGGGGTTAGATAGATGCTTTCCTTACAATGTTGGGATGTGTGTGTTGTCTCTCTTGATTGCTTCTGAGTGTTCACTTGCATTGGGCTTCAGTTTTTGTTTCAGTGGTATCTGACAATTGGCAAGTTTAAATATGCATGAATCATCACCTGTAAATTAATGTAAGCTGCCATTAACTATTCATGCATCATGTCTCCTGAGAACTAATTTTAAAATGTTAATGGAATCTGACTTCTTAGAGAAGTGAAAGATGATTTGGTGTCACTAGAGCAAAGTATAGACTTCTGGCATAGTATTTAGAGCATAATTTTCTTGATGTTTTTCCTGTGTCTGACTGTAGGATATTTGAGGTGATAGACTTTATGTTTCTGCCTGTATTCTTCCTCTTTGTTGAACTCTTCCCTAATGCTTGGTTAGGGTTGTGCACAACACACTTGGCTTTTTAAAACAGATACCATGTATAAAGGCTGCTGTAAGCCAGTGCTATAATCCCCTTTCTTGTGGTCGTTGTAGTTCTTAAAGCTGCTTTTGCTGGACTAATGTACTTGCCAGAACTGAGATCAAGTCAACATCACTTAGGGTACTTATAAAAGACTTAATTGTTTTTGAAGAATTAAAAGCCCAGATGTCTTTGCTGCTATTTGTCAGATTTATGACTTATTCATTATACAAGCTGCTCAGTCTAGCACTTCTGTCTCAGTAATCCTGTGGGGTAGGTTAGATTTTCCCTAGATTATTCCATGAATGGATATTCAAACTTTATCTCACATCTTCCAGTCTGCTATACAGGCTCACTGCTATGTTTCAAGAGACTGCCATTGCTCACCTATCTGTGAAGACATCCAAATGCTGGAATGAGGAAGGGGAAATCTTTGGATTCAACTATGTGTAGTTCAAATGAAATTGTTCTGTTCTTATCCCTGCCTCCATACTGCTCAGAAGACTCTCTAGTCGTTCTTATCCAGCAGCTCACCAGCTCCAGAGCTGCTAGCTGCCAGAGATAGAACTATCAGTCCTCTTTCCAATAATTGGATTAGTGTTGTTCTTGTTCATAGAAGATCTTTATTTTTGCTGTGTGTGATACTTTAAAGTTCCTAAACTTTTCTAATTTGTAAGCTACTTTGAGAGCCCTTTCTGAGCTAAAAGCCAGCATTGCATAGTGGTTTTAGTATTGGACTAGGATCTGGGTTCTGGTCCTCATTCAGCCGTAAAGTTCACTGGATGACTTTTGGGCCAGTCACTGACTCTCACCCTAATCTATCTCACAGTATTGATGTGAGGATAAGAATTGATAGGAAGAGGATTATATTATCCACTTTGGGCTCCTTGAAGAAAAACATGGAATATAAATATAATAAAATAAATAATACACACAGTGGCTCAGAAATATATAGCAGAATACATTCAGAACATTGTCAGAACATTTTTTCAAATTAGTGCAGCCTGGATTAAGCTTCCATTGGTCTAATGGTTGGAGATGGTGGGATTTATAATTTAACAGATCTTGAAATTAGGGAAGGGTAATCTAAACTTTCTTTGAATGTCTCTTTCGATACATAATATTCTCATGTTCTTTGTTGTGATAATGCTTTAAGTTAAATTTGACATCAAAACAGAACATGTGTTGTTCAGATGCAAAGTCATGCCCGACTCTTTGTGACCCCATGGACAACATCCCTCCATGTTCTTCTGTCCTCCACCATCCCCCAGAGTCCACCCAAGCCCAAACCAACTGCCCCAGTGACTCCATCTAGCCACCTCAACCTCTGCCATCCCTGTCCCCTTTTGCCATCAATCGTTCCCAGCATTAGGGTCTTTTCAAATGAGTCCTTCCTTCTTATTAGGTGGCCAAAGTTTTTGAGATTTAGTACCTGACCTTCTAAAGAGCAGTCAGGGTTGATTTCCTTTAGGATTGACTGATTTGATTTCTTTTCAGTCCAAGGGACTCTCAGGAGTCATCTCCCACACAACAGTTCAAAAGCATCAATTCTTCAGCCTTCCTTACAGTCCAACTTCCACAACCATACATTGCAACTGGGAAAAGCCTTGACTATACAAACTTTTGTCGGCAGGGTGATGTCTCTGCTTTTTGGTATGTGGTCTAGATTTGCCATAGCTTTCCTCCCAAGGAGCAAGTATCTTTCAATTTCTTGGCTGCAGTCACTGGTCTGCAGTGATCTTGGAGCCCAGGAAAATAAAATCTGTCACTACCTTCATTTCTTTCCCATCTATTTGCCAGGAAGTGATAGGACCAGATGTCATGTTTTCTTAATGTTGAGTTTCAAATGAACTCAACATGGGCTTAATGATGAGTTTCAAGCCAACTCAACATTAACACATACAAATAGAAAAAATATATAAAATAGAAAAAAACTAGTATGAACAGGACAAACTAAAGTGAACAGAATAAATAGAATAGACAAGATTGCCAAGGGAATTTTAAACAGATATGGCCTATATTGCAAGCCCCAAACAGACTCTGTCTTCCCATGCTTTATGAGAGTTTACTGAAAATAAATAATTATTCTATGCATCAACAGAACACTAATGACTAACTACATAGAACTGCCATGCTGTTCATAAATTGCTTCACCAGTTTAATGTTCTTTACCTTATTCCTTTCCAACTATTGTGTTAGCCAGTTTTGTTGCTCTATGAAATTGTCCTAGGTATAACAGGGAATAGCATAAGGCTGGGTAGTGTGGATTTAGCCCAAACAGGTGTCTATTTTGGAATGACTGTTGATGTTTTTATGAAGGTTTAATTATTTGCATAGAAAAGCAGAATGCATTTGAAAATTAAACTTCCCTTAATTTGGAAATATCTGTATTACTGTAACTGTATTAATCAAATGCTTTCAGGCTACATCACAGTATAGCAATATTTCTCCAGTTATTTAATGAAGTCTATATATTATATGTTTCCTGTTCCTTCTAAGGTCATAGTAAACATATAATATTTAGAATACCTTTGAGCAGTGTAGTAAAAGTTGTTATTCAGTCACACTAGTATCTGAATAGTCAGGATTATATATGCTGCACAATTGGGTGGCATATAAATGTTTTAAATAAATATAGAACACTTGAGAATTTGTTCTGTATACTTTCCTGTAAAAGCATAGATACCTATTTCTCAAGATTTGTTGTTCAAAAGATAATATGGAGTGCAAACTTCCAGAGAAGTATTCTTGCCAAAATAGTTTGTTTCACATAAGGCTAATCCATGTGAAATTCTAAGTATGGCATAATGTGTGAAGGTAGCCCTGCTAACAAAACTTGGTTTGTTGTCCACACGGAATCCAGCAAACACGTCATGTTTTTGCACTGTGAACTCTGGGTTGCTACATGTAAACCCACAAAGTGGGGCTTTTCATGCATTATTTCATCAGGCTGCAGTGGTAGCAGAACCCACTAACCCGTCTTGTCCAACCCCCCAGTTGTTCTTTCACTTGCCCTTTTCTGGTGTAAATTTGAATAAGCCAAGTATGATATTGACAATTGTGTGTTTGGTGCTTTTCCCAAGGAGGCCCAACATACAATCTTCTGCTTTAACAATGGCTGCAGACTGGATCAACATTTTCATTGATCTGTCTGTCAAAACCTGAAGATTATTTTCTTGGTCAGTCGACTGCTAGGTCAATCTCATTAGCATGTATGACTAATCAGAGGGGAGGGAGTTGCCCATCTATTCCCACATGCATCATTTTACATTTGCTTACGTTGAACTACCATTATTATGTAACTTACATTTGCCATTTTGATACCTATTGACCAAGTTTGGAGGCATTCTTTATTTATAATTATTTTGTTTTAACAACCTGAAATAATATCAGATACATATTTATTTTTATTTAAAACCTTTTTAGACTGTTCCTTACTGAAGTTTCAGGATGGTTTAACAATGCAATGATGTAAAGTAAAACACAGTCCTAAAAATTCAACAGACAATAAAACCCCAATTAAAATAATCAGATCTTAAATACTGGGAAAATAAAAAAGGTTTTAGCCTGGTGCCAAAAAGAATAAAGTGAATAAAGATAAGTTGGTAACCTTTGTTTAAGCTCTCAATCTCAATGCAGGTGGGGTAGTCCCTTGTTGAACCCTACTGTTTAGATTTATCCACTGCTGGAATTGTCAATTTATTTATCTGCCCCATTTACGCAATTGTGTAACCTGGCCTCGTTACTGCATATGGATTGATTGTACTAAACATTCAGCTTTAGGAGTCTCCTTCTAAATAATGATTTGTACAGAATCAGTGTGGCTAAATTTCTTTTGTAAAGATAGTAGAGAGTGTTGAATAATTCTGTCTGCACAGATTAATGTCATTAAAGGGTTTTTTTTCTGTATGTTATACAGAAAATAAATGGACTTAGTATTATTCTGTATGTCCCTGTATATTGATGTTGTGGCCATGATAAGTTAAATAGGACATGAACCCAGCTTAGTATTTAGGAAGCCCAGAGACATATAAAAGCACAAATTCAGTCTTGGTTGGAAATCTGTAGTGATAATGAACAGTGGCTGGTGGCTCTAATGTCAGCAGAGTGGAATGTGCACTCAAGCTCTGTTCAGAACCTTAAAGGTGCTGTCCATGGTGCTCCCCCTCATGGATCACTGTCTTGCAGTGGTGAAGGGGCTTGTGTAGTGAAATGAAGTGATGAGCTATGCCATGTAGGGCCACCGAGCATGGACTAGTCATAGCAGAGAGCTCTGACAAAAGGTGATCCACTGGAGAAAGAAATGACAACCCACTCCAGTATCCTTGCCATGAAAACCCCATTTTGTTTTGTTCAGTCACAAAGTTGTGTCTGACCCATCATGATCCCATGGACAACATTCCTCCAGGCTCTCCTGTCCTCTGCCACCCCTCAGAGTCCACCCAAGCCCACTGCCACAGTCACTCCATCTAGTCACCTCATCCTCTGCTGTCCCCTTCTCGTTTTGCTGTCAATCATTCCCAGGGTCTGAAAACCCCATGGACAGTACCAAAAGGCTAAAAGATATGATGCCAGAAAATGAGTCCTTCAGGTCGGAAGGTGTCCAATGTGCTACTGGGGGAGAGCAGAGGGCTAGTACAAGTAGCGCCAGAAAGAATGAAGTGACTGGGTCAAAGCCAAAAGGTCACTCAGTTGTGGATGCATCTGGTTGTGAAAGGAAAGTCCAAAGTTGTAAAGAACTATACTACATAGGAACCTGGAATGTAAGATCTATGAATCAAGGTAAGCTGAATGTGCTCAAACACAAGATGACAAGACGGAACATTGACATCTTGGGAATCAGTGAACTAAGATGAACAGGAATGGGTGAATTTAATTCAGATGACCATCAGGTACGCTACTGTGGGCAAGAATCCCTCAGAAGAAATGGAGTAGCCATCATAGTCAATAAGAGAATAGGAAGAGCAATACTGGGGTACAATCTCCAAAATGACAGAATGATCTCAGTTCGAATCCAAAGGAAAAACCATTCAGCATCACAGTAGCTAGAAAGCTGGACCACAAGGAAGGCTGAGCACCAAAGAATTGAGTCCTTTGAACTGTGGTGCTGGAGAAGACTCCTGAGAGTCCCTTGGACTGCAAAAAAATCAACTCAGTCAGTCCTAAAGAAAATCAACCCTGACTGCTCTTTAGAAGGCCAGATACTGAAGATGGAACTCAAATACTTTGGCCACCTAATGAGAAGGAACAACTCATTGGGGAAGACCCTGATTCTGGTAATGATGGATGGCAAAAGGAGAGGATGAGGCAGCTAGAGGGAGTCACTGGGGCAGTGGGTGCAGGCTTGGGTGGACTCTGAGTGAAGATGGAGGACAGGAGAGCCTGGAGGAATGTTGTCCATGGGGTCATGATGGGTCAGGCATGACTTTACGACTAAACAAACAAAACAATATCCATGGTGCTCGGCTTAGTGTAGGGGTTGGTTTCAGAACTTTGGAGAGCTTGGAGGTTCAGAATTTCCTTAATTACCAATGAAGGATGGTGGCTCCAATTCCAATGCAGTGGTGATACTCAAGCTACCAGTCCCTACTGATAATTGTGGGCAGTCATTTCTTGCAATTTATTTAGCTGCCTAGGAAAGCCTCAGCAGTTAAAGGCAGCCTATAAATTGGTGTTTGTTGTTCAGTCACAAAGTCGTGCCCAACCCACCATGACCACATGAACAACATTCCTCCAGGTGGCCTATAAATACATGTAGAAATGAATAAATTGTGGATTACTTGGATGTTCTACCATGAAATTTCTTACACAAGATAGCTACTGAATTATCAAATGCTGGTATTAACTTTATTGGAAACATCCTGCTTTATTTCAGAAAGTTCATATTTGTAACACTGCATAATGCGAACAAGAATAGTATTTTATGCTAAATTTTATATAAAAGTCAAGTGGGACATGTGTCCTTTTTGTAAATCAGTTTTGATAAAGCCAATATATTTCATATGAACTCATACAAATAATGTTTTGCTATTCATTTCTAAATCCCCCCTGCCCCTCTTCATTGTTGAATTCATGCATACCAAATCCTGTTAACAGTTATGTGAAAGATAGCTAGCTCAAAGCAGAGGTTTTAATAGTGAGTACAATTAACCTCTAGGACAATTATAAAGGATGGCTGAAAATTTTCAATCATGATTAAGAGTTAATTCTTCCATTTTTCCCCTGTGACTGACTGTCAGGAACAGATGTTAATAACACCTGTATTTTGAGAAGCAAACAATGTGAATATTATTAGAGTAACTCAGATCTGGACAATTTAACACTTTCCTTATGCGGGTTTTCATAGGATTCATAAGCTGATGCAATAAAAAATATGCAGACTGGCAATTTAATCTTCCAATCAGAGGACTCATACAGATGTTTACCATCTAGTAAACAGTGTAAAACTATCCTATGATAGTGTTACTAATAAAGAAATATCCAAAGTTTGCCACTTTACTGTTAAGGAAAGATAAGGAAGAATTGTTAAATTTACTGTTTCATAATATTGTTTTATTACCTAGGTAAAAGTTAACCCAATAGGTCAAATTCAGAATGACATGTATTTCTGTTATCTTGTACAGACCAATACATTGCATTTTAATTAGTTTTAATTAAAACATAAAATGGCACTTAATTTGAGGGTATTTTTATTGTTTTGGCTATTCCACAATAATTAAAGAAGCCATTAAAAATGCATCAAAACCATAAACAAATGGGAGGGGATCATTTTTCCACAATAATTAAACCTATTTACACTGAAATTGGATTAGCTATTTATATTATATATATTGTAAATAAATCACCTGTGAAACAAAAGAGCTGTTAATCTTGACCTAAATTTTAAGGGAAATGCTTTGGTTGGCTCAGCTCTGTGGTGATCTCAAAGCGTAATGATTTTTGAAGTTTTATCTTTTGTTTGAGGGAGATTTAATTCACATCAATCTATATAAACTTTTCAGTATATTTATATGTTAAGTATATGCAATGACGATGCAAAGTATTGGTCTATTAAATGTAGCACTTGTGTCAGAGTTTTGTTGAGTACCCTCTTGTGAACCTTTTAAACAACTCTTCCTTCCAAAGGGTTGTTGGCTAGTTATAGGACCATAATTCCTTTCTATGCGAAAAGTATATTAGAGACTAAGGGAATTGAAGTAAAAGGCTAAAGGCTGTGCCACATGAGCAGCAGGCATGTATTAAAGTATTAATACACATCACCATTGTTGTGGTTTTACCTCTAGATCACTGAGGTGGGAAGCAAGAAAGAATTGCAAGTAATGGAGAGGCACATTTTGGTAATTTATTTATTTATTTAAACCATTTCTATGCCACCCCATTTGCAAAAAGCCTTGGAGGGGCTTACAACATAAATAAATAATTATATAATTAAACTTAAAAAACCAGAAGCATCTTGGCACGTACATAAAAACCCAATAAATACAATCAATAAATTAACAATTAAAATAACTTTTAAATAAAAAGGTCTTGGCCTGGTACCAAAAAACAAATAACGATGGCGCCAGGCAGACCTCTGTCCTTGTGGTGCAGTTCACACTTCAGAGGAGTATCTGTAGCTTTCTTGTCTTTGGCATTGTAAGGAATTTACAAATTACACAGTAAATAAGCAGTTATTGCTGGTGTCATGGCCAACATTACTGAACTTACTATATCAAAGTATTGGTGGTAGGGATAAGAAAGAGAAGCACCATGATAAAATATTATCATGGTGACAAGGCTAGAAAAAAGGCATAATGTGTTTTAAATGCGCTGGTGCTGTTTCACTAATTAATAAATACAAGGATATAAGAAGAACTGTGCTGCTTCAGAAAAGAATTCTGGACTCTATATTCTAGGTCGTTCAGCATTCTCTTCCCACAGTAGCCAGATAGATGCCTACAGGAAACCCATGAGCAGCACACAATTACAGCATCCTTTTACCCTGCAACAACTGTTCAGAAAGATGCTTCCTCTGATATTAGAACTAATTTGTCACCATCTCGACCAATACAGCTAATTCTTCACCTTGTTATGCAAAAAGCTGCAAAAATCCTTCTCAGGTTAAATAACCAAGACTACCGACAGAGTGAGGTGATTCCTTCATTTATTGCAATAGATGGGGAGAGCCCACTCTATCAGAATCTCTCCAAAGTACAAACACACAAAGCAGCTCCTTTTATATCTCAACTCGCCCACCCTTGCCCTCCCCAATTCCCTCATAGGCTGAGGTACTAGGGGGTTAAAATCTTTCTTTCCGCCTACTTCATATAATTCCATACAATTCCACTACATACAACATATGTGCATTATAATTAGCCCATTGTCTATTCAAGGTGTGTGAGTTAATATTCATCAACCTATTATGCCTGCATGCTTATAACTAGTTCACTCCTTTCTGACTTCCCCTCGTCCCATAAAACCTACTGACAGTTTAAGATAGGAGGTAGCCCACTTTCTTTCAAACCAATTATCCTTTCCTCCCCTCCACATTCCTTCAGATAACTACTCCATGACTTGATTAATAACTTCTCTGTTTCTCAGCCACTGTGCTACTTTCTTCAACCTGATGGCTTTATCCTTCATGAAATTTTGCACCCCACTGATGCCAACAGATTCTGTCTTCCAAACAAATGTTTTATTCATCCAAAACCTTTTCCACAATGCTTTCTCGGGTACTGATTACTTTCCTCTGAATAGAAGCAGTGGGCATTGCCTTTAACTACTTCCTGGTTTTTCCCAGGAGGCTCACTCCATCCAGGCCAAATTCAGGCCAAGTTTTTTTTTTAACAAAATGTTTCAGGTTCTCTTGTGTTATAAAGTGGGCACTTATCTTGGTATGAGACAATCAACTTACTAGGTGATTACATGGATCATGTGGCACTAGGCAAATTTTCTTTCTTTTTTCTGTATTCACCGAGACTCAGTGTATAATGACTAGGATATCCAGAAAAGCAAGATGAATTTAAATTTGGCTCTTCATCTTTGAATTGCACAATCCTATTAAAATATGACATTTTATATGCACAGGTGTATCTTCTCCATAAAATATGTACATGAATTATTGCGTGGAGATGGTAGTATCCTTTGCCATCCTTTGAGCTAGGCACCTGCTGTCAGAATTTAGGGGAAAAAAAAGGCAAAATTGCCTTTTTATTTTCTAAACTTCAATCTGCAACCATTAGCTAAGGTTAAGGTGCCCAAATCTCAATGCTTCTGTTTGTTCAAACCCTGCTATTTGTTTATTAGTTGTAAAGCAATGAGAGCTTAATACTATAAAGCAGCAAAAAGCCCTGTGTAGAGCAAGACTGTGAACTGCATTTCCATTGAATAAATTTCAAGCTCTCAAGGGTCTAGCAATTAGAAAAGGGTGGCAGTGTGAAGGGATGTGTTTCTTCTAAATGATGCTTTACTGATAACACTGTTTTCTCAGTTACAGAGGTGACAAAGATAACTGTTTGCATCTGAAAACAAATGCTAGGATGTGATTATATGTACACGCCCATCACTCAGTTGTTCAAAGGACTGCAGTAATTGTCTCAGAGCAGTCATCCCAAATGCAGAGGCAGTTCACATCTTTAGTTGGAATTCATAATGTGAAAAGCTGTTGAATGCAAGCAGAACATTTTTTTGCAAATTGGCCTTTAGCAACACGCAGTTTTAACCAAAAGGCATCTAATAGTCACACTAGAAGAAGAAATAAATTCTAATTGTACTGCTCTACTTTGTGGTGATAAGACATCATTAGGGGTTGATCTTCAGTTTTAGATGCTGCCATTCAAGAAATGAAATAAATGACTCTGAACAACAGCCTACCAATAACACTCTGTGACAAAAGACTAAATGAAGTGGCGCAGATTTGTTTTAGAAGAAAGGATCAAAGTAACATGTAGATAGTTATTATATTTTTTGAATGTCCTATGAATGAGAAAAAATAACCAAGAACAGAATGAGATGAAACAAAATAAAATGATTCAAGTCAAACATTAGGTGAACAAAATATGTAAAAGCAATCCAGCAATAAGACCACAGTCAAAGCATGGATGTTTACAAAATTTAAGAGGCAACACTCAGGGTTGGAGTCACTAAGACCAAGCAGATGACCAGGCATATATGGCCTCAGCAGGACCCATCCCAGCTCCCTCTTAAGACCTTCAGCATCGCCATCCATTTTCTGGAAAGCTACATTGGTAGGAGAAAGCGGCAGCTTTAGCTCTTTATAGAACTGTCCAGATGCAAATGCCTGGCTCTGCCCTGTGCACCCCTTTTCAGTTCTTTCAGAAGGGTTCATATTTTAAGCCAGTGGACCAGTATCCCTGAGAGCACTACACTGAGAGAGCAGAATACAAGCTGCTTTCATGCATCCTGGATTACCAGGCAATTTCTACAAGGAAGAATGTGGTCTACATAAAATGGTGAGCTTTTCTTTCCTTAGTAGATCTAATGTTCCGGGTTTTGAGCAGCTGATATTTGCTGTGCTTGGTCATGTGTATGATAGTCTAAATCAACAGCTGCAATACAATATGTAAATAAGTAAATCTGGATTTGGATCACAAACCTTTACACTGTCAGAAATTTTACAGTCTGAGTGACTGAGAAAAGCTGTGTTCTGCAGTTTTATGGTAATTTTTGGCTTGTGAAGCAATCTTGGTAATGAGCTGCTATAGGAGTCCAGTCCATTCTTTTATGCTTCTTTATAGCAGTATTTAAACCAGTCACTAATACTGTGGACTTGGCACTATTCTCCCTAGTGGAGGAGAAATCATGGGTTGCATTGTCCTGAGTGCATGAGTAGACAGTTCTGTAAGTCCCTCCATGATCTTAAAACTGGAATATATTCTGCTTCTGAAAAGTCTGAATTTCTGTGTGGTGACTGTGAAACTAGATCAGACATAAAAGCTGAATGCAACATTTACCGACACTCTGTCTTAAGCAGAATATGTTTTCAGCATGTTAGAAATCTAGCATAAGTACTGATTTAAAAAAAAAGCACAGCATCTTTATCAGTTTTTCCTGATTCGAGGGCCCTGCTGTAAGAATGTTATGCTGACCATGCCAACTTGCCTATAAAACATCTAAGTCCATGTGCCACAGCCTCTCAATAAGGGACTTGCAAAGGCAACATTCCTTTGGTGGATCCGCTTGATTCCGAAATCACTGAATCTGCTGATCCTATATCAGAAAGCTATGACAGCAAACCATCAGATTAATGCAGGGGTGGAGTAGGAAATCCTGCATGTATTTAAGTAGTATTGGAACCCTTAATTCACTGTCTTTCTTTAATTGTACAACAGCATTTATTTACGACTTTTTGTATATCCATGCTTCTGTGGAAGTCATGTTGGCAGCAGAAAGTGTGATTTTTTAATACAAGAGTGTGCATGAAATTGATTATTTTGAAGATTTATATCCTGTATTTTTTTGCTACAAGATCCCCCAAAGCAGCTTAAAATATAAATTAAAAATGATGGGTCTCTTCAGAAGATTCCTACCCTGCAGAGTGTTCTTAGCCTCTTCAGATATTAGAAAGGATTTTAAAACAAGTCTCTGTTCTTGGAAGTAGGAACTATAGCCAATCAGTGGTGGATAGCTCCTTTCTACAAACTTTACCAGGTCCTTCACTGCTACACCTCACAAGATTTCTCCACCCTTTCAGTTCTTCTCCTCCTCTTTTCCCCCTCAATTTCTATGGTTTATGAAGTCAAAGCTGCTCTTTCTGCTTGTACATGCCTCCGCTTTGCCACCCACAACCTCACCCAGTCCAGCTAGGGTTAATTTCAGCTAGCAAGCATGAAGAGCAGGGCTGGCCTACCCATGCTCTAGGAGCCCTCCTTGAAGGAGATTAGGAGGGAGAGTAGCCGGAGGAGGGCCTTCTCTGCGGTGGTGCCCCGACTATGGAATACGCTTTCCAGAGAGGTTTGCCTGGAGCCGACATCATATTCTTTTTGGCATAAGGCAAAACCCTTTTTATTTTCCCATTATTTTACTGTTTAATTGATTTTCACTTTTAGTATATTTTAGTATATTTATAGTCAGATGCTATGGGATTTTAGTATATTTATAGTCAGATGCTATGGAGTTTGTTTTATTCTACTTATTTATTGTAAGCTGTCCTGAGACGTTCTGTGGGGGACATGATAGAAAATCTTTTAATAAATTAAAATAAATAGATAAATAAATATGAGCGGGCAAAAGCAGTGGATCTGGAAGGGCAGCTGGCTGTGCCTCCCCACTAACCCCTCCACTTCTGGGAGGAATGCATGCCCTCCTACCCTGTGCCTCACTCTGATGACACATAGAAACATAGAAACAGCGAGTCAGAAGGGGTCTCCCTGACCATCTAGTCTGACCTCCGGCTCCAGATGGCTCCACTCATGACATGCCCACACAGGAGCAGGCAGGCACTCTGAAGAGCCTCACTGGCCATTCATCCCCCTGCTGTCAGAACAGCTGAGAAGCTGGCACAGCTTTGCGGAGTGGCCACTTGTCCAACCCCTATCCAGTTGTGCAACTCACATTCCTTGAATAAGCTGAAGAGGTAGAAGAGGGACATGAACTTTTGGAAGCAATCAGCTCTTACTGCCCATTATAATTTGGTATGCTGGTCTAAGCACATAGCAAAGTAGCTGGAAGCCTCTATGTCCTCACCTTAATTGCCATATTATATCCAAATATTTCTGGACATATAAAGAGAAATAAAACAATTTCTAGTCATCAGAGCAGGGAACAGAACAGCTGAAAACTTAACTGGAAGTTTTGTTTTATTCAGTATCCACAGTATTGTGCACAAGTTTAGCTCACTATTGTGCTCACTTAGCTATTGTGCTATTAGCTATAGCTACTGGCTATTGGACTCACTGCTAAGCTCAGTTTGGAAGAGGTCCCTCACAAACACAGACTATCAATGGTGAGCAACCATGGCAGCTGTAGGCCAAAACATTTGCCCCTACTGTGTATAAAGGAAAGAGAGGATATCTTATTTTAATAAAATATATTAGCAAAAATGTTTTCATTCCACTTGAATGAGTACTAATTAGTCATTTGTTCATGGTAAAGTTCTGGTGGGGACTCAAGTACTAAAAGTGTTGATATAATTAAGGGCCACACTAGTTGTACTGGTGCAGTCAAAGTACACAATTGCCATCTGCTGGAGTTGTGCAAGTGATAATGATGGGGTAGAGTCATCACAATAAGTGATGACTCATAATTTAACCCTTTTTTGCCTTGCTGAACACATGGAAATTGCCCATCTCCTGTTTGCATTGAGAGATGGGAGATCCAGTGATTAAGTTCACCAAGATTCTCCTAACTCCACTTGGTAGCTTAGATCATCTTGATCCATTTCTAACATGTGATCAATTTTTCTTCCCATTTCTACACCTTCTTTCCAGGGAAGGTGTGGATGACAAATGAAAAGTCACACTTTCCACCTACATTTTTCAGAGATGCGCACAAAAATAACTGAAACAAGTATGCTCAATGGTAAGCCAATATTCTGCTATCTTGCAGTAAATTATGATTACACTTCCATGTGGATTTGTCTGTTGTATGTATTTGGGAAGTTTATTTGTCAACACCCCGTGCTGCCAAAACCAAATCAAAATAATAGCAAAAAGAAGAGCAGTTGTAACAGGAAGTCCCGTTTCTCCCCTGTTTCGAGGATATTTCAGAGCTTTGTGCTTGTCAGTCCTTGAAGTGTATTTATTTAAAGTAAAGGAGTAACACTACTGTTTTTCATGCCTTTCATGAAGTCATGTGGTGCCACATTTGTCAGGATGAGGAATAGATCATGTGAACCTGACAGCTTTTATAAGCCTATATAGTGGTTTTTACAAGCCTGTAGTACATACCATGGTGATTACACTTACAAAAATGCAATATTAATTATGAATTTCATGCATCAGAGTCTACTGGGAAAAGCCTGTTGCAATTACAGAGCTCCTGAAGGTTGGACAGACTTGGACAGGGATGTGGTTCTGCAAAATCCGCCCGTTTAAGGCTGTGCCTTTATTTTATACAATCAGGATACTCAATAAGGAGGGGTCACAGTCAGGTTACTTAATGAGGAGGGGTCGCAATCAGGTTACTTAACAAACAGGGAAAACAGGTATTGTCTTGGGTCACTGATCTACATGTCGGACTGCATGCTTGTCTAGCCAGCCCATTCTGACCTTGTTATCAATTGTCACCTATTATCCTGATAATGCTGAGTGTGCAGGACATGCAGAACGTGCAGGGCCAAAGTAGGTGTGCCTGACTGTTGGCCGCTGCGACCTCCTGCTGACCTCGCCACATCTCACTCTTTTGTCTTTTATTTTTATTTTTTCTTTTAAAGGCCAGTAATGAAAAGGCTAATCAAACAAACATTCCTGTTCACTTTTCTAAATAATCATCAAAAGCAAAATTGTGAAGTTGCTGTGCAATAGTCCGGGCTTGATATGGCTGAAGGGCATAAATGTTTGGCTGTCGTCTGCATCCCTGCACTGTCATAGTCACTAGCGCAGGGATACACTGCACAATGCAGCAGAGGGCAACAGGACAGGCCACAACAGCAAGGCCGTATTGCACCAATACACGCAACCATCCAGTGGGGAGCCAGGACCATAAAGCTTCCCACCAGGAGGGCAACACATCTTGCCTAATGGCTGCCGTGAGGTTTTTCAGAATATCCAATCGGGAACGGATAGTTTGAGAGCAGTCTGAAATATTAAAACAACACATGTTACTGACAGATTCACAACCCTGGTGATGCAGCAATAGTAAATAATCAATGGCTGCACGGTTATCCAACACCGCATGCCGGATCTCCATTTGTTCTGCATTTAAAGCGGCAATGGCTGTCGAAGTGGCGTTGATAGTCTTTGTGAGGCTACAAGCAAGTTTGCTCAATGTTTTATGATTGATGATTGCCAAGGCCGGCACCCTCACCAGGGAGGCCGCTAGTGAGATATATTCAGCGGAACTGAAGAGAGAGATTTCAGAGTTACAATCTGCTGTCAACACCGCTGTAGCACGTCGTTGTCGGGTAGCCTGAAGATCTTCCTTGGTTGGCAGGGCAGTGGTCAACCAGCTTAAACAGCAAAGGGTAATTGATAAGTTAGCAGGAATATAATTGAATGTCCGAGATCCGCAGGTAAAAAACCAACCCAGGGGTAACAGAGTGTGTGCATAAGCAAATGACATGTTTTCCTCTTTGAAACAGTTGAAATGCGAATAAGGGCCGACTGATGAACATTGAGGCTTGTTTTTATCTGTGGTACAATTAACAATTCTAGCACAAATGGTGTGGTTGGTCTGGTTACTAGTAGCTACAAAAGGAGCATATAGAGAAACTGTGTCAGCAGGCAGCCTATGAGTGGTCATTCCCCAGTCATAAGCACTGCCATACCCAATATCATCAAACCTAGCCTTTGTCAAAAACATTCGTAAATTAATGTCATTAAGCAACAGAGTCAGTGGGGTACATACAGGAATGAGACAAGATGCCAAGAGCATATGCATATCAATAGACTCCATCAAGCAGAAAGAGGAAATAGACTCCATGAGTGTGCACGCACACATACACAGCCCCAGAGTTTCATACATTCCTTCCCAATCATTCAGTTGTAGCATAGCAATAACAAGATGGTATACTCAGAATTCATAACTTATGCACACACATATATAAAAGCCAGATCCATGCTGCATAGAAAAATAGAAATTATTGGAGAGGGAAAACTCTTGATGGTTGACACAAACAATTAAGACACATGCTCACAACGTTTCCTTTTGGAAGGATTGCCTTCCTAAAAAAAATCCCCTAGCTACTCATTGAGAGTGCTTAAGGGTCCTGGTTTTACCCCAAATCTTCCCATGGAAATTTTTCCTTGAGGCAATACAAGCTTTTCACACTCAGAGAACCTCAAATGCTTTGCTTCAGTTACACAACTCTTTTTCCTTTTCTTTTTTCCTTTTTAAAGACACCCAGATTTGTTTTGAGTTTTCTAGAGACTCTAGACTTTTTGAGAACTAGTGCAAGCCCACCTCCAATTTGTGGCTGGAAGCAGAGCTGCTCAAAACTCCCAAAGTACTTTGAACTCTGCACATGCTCAGAGGCTTTGTGTGTGCTGCTTCTGCAGTACTCACAAAGTGGTGGTATCTTCCTGCCAGAGCATTCCCCCTTTTTCTTGGCTCCGTGGAATAACCAAGCCCACATAGTCAAGAAATCCAAATTTCCAGCACAAATCCCCCCTGAATTCAGTTGGCCAGACCAAACCCAGAGAAGAGGCTGCAATTACTGTCTCTTTAAATAATGGGAGTACTCTTAGCAAGATAGACTATTCCTCTTTTCTTTTTGTTGCATTTGTGTTTTCTTGTCTTCACTCCAAAAGTTACATTTTTCATCATTTTGTTTTTCCTTTTCCAGTAAAAAAAGTACCAGATCACCATTTACCAAAACTCTTTTAAAATTCTCTCACACACCAAGCACCATGCACCCCTTGAATCAAGGAATTCCTGTCAAATACATACTCATTCTCACATGGCATACACACAACATCCAGAAAAAAAAATTGCCTTTTTTTTTTCCTCTCCAAACCTCACATTGCAAACAGTTGCAAGTTCAACAGGGGGGGAAAAACCAACCAATTTGGGCAGTAATATTTATCAATGGTTAATTGCAATCTGTCTTCCTCTGATTTTACACTCTGCCCTGTTGAATTCCAGCCTGCTACTGCTCAGGCTAATTGCTAAACACAACAATTTAAATTTTCAAGACTTTACCAGCGAAATGTTCCCAATATAAAAGAAAAACCCCTTTCATTATCTCTCTGGAAATCCCTTCAGGATTCCTACTGAGAATTTAACAGTATATACCTTCCCCCCCCCCCCCCCATCTTTCATCTGCCTATCCGCATTCCCTCCTGGAATTTCACATTATTTAATCTAACAAGAAAATCTTCCTACCTAGGAGGGCTGTAAGGGAGATGGAAGAGACAGAAAAACTTACATGAAAGACATTAAAACAGTGTTCCCAGTTTCTGACAAGGAAAGGACCTGCATAAAAAATGTTCCTATATAACCCCTCTTTCATACAGGGCTTTCACACAGGATAAGCTTATTGAGGATGTCCAGAAAACTGGGTAGGACCTGTGTTTGCAAGCCCAATTCAAAGGCCACACATTTCCTTACTTCCCAGTTCTGGCTCGTATGGAAGGAATGGGGGAAAGAAAAAATCGCACACACACGCATTTCCCTGATCATCACCTTTTTTTCCCAGCCGGTCTCAGCCATGCTTGGGCTCAGGCAAATGACCTCATGAATCTATTCCTCAAAGCCAGGTTCACACATTCTCATCTCAGAGGCAAGAAACTTCCATCCACGCCCTTGCTTTCAACCATGCCCTGAAGAGGACAAATTGGTGCGGCTGCGCGGGGAGTTTCTATTTCCTGAGGAACCCCCAAAACCCACTCTGGGCTATGCCTATCTCCCAGAAAGAGGAACACTTTTTAAAATACAAACAGACAAGACAGAAAACACAGACAGCAACAATGAACACAAGACTTTCACAAACAATGAACATAAAACTTTACACAAACCGCAGTGCAAACATACTCACACGTGTAGATCTTTTCTGGTGCACCAAATACCATATTAGCTATCTTTTGTCTTCCACCAGCTTGGACCAAAGCAAACTTATTTCATCTCCTTAGAATGTATTTCTGCCAAATGCTTTTGCAAAAAGTGTAGCCAATTTCAAATCAAATGAGCCCTCTGAGGCCAAATTAGTTAGGTTTGGCCATGCTATTTTAAATCCAAATACCAAATGCTTGTTTCCGTGACAACCCCTCAGGTGTCGCCCATGGCCATTCACTCCACCCTGCAATTTGATGCAGAGGTGTTCATGGGGTAGTAAACTGAGATTCTGAAACCAACATGCTTGCTGGGAGTCCACAACGAAAGCCCTCGTGCAAGAAGGTTCAGAACCAGATCTAATTACATTGACCCACCTGTGAAACAGAAGAGATGGCCATGATGACCCTGTGCGTCCTGTTGACCAGTATCATGGACTGGACAGATAGCCAACATATCAGCCAATTCATCCAGATCCTCCAATTTAGCTTGTGCCAATTCTTTTTCTAGAACATCCTGAACCATTTTCCGAGGCTGAGCAGGTCCCGGGGGAGCCAAGGGATGGGTCGTGGGATCAGGAGGTACTGGCGCCAGAAGGGCCAATTGAACCTCAGAATAATTAGGTGGGCGATCCTTTGTTAATTGACCAGTGTGAGAGACTGGCTCAAATTTTTCCACTGCATAACGACAGTGGTGCCATGCTTGTAATAATTCCACCCTGGCCCTGGGCTCAGCATGGAGAGTCTTACCAATTCTTTCCCAGTCCCTGGACTTTAGTGATCCCTGTTCTGGGTACCAGGGACATTTCTTGTGGATTTCTTGAATAAGTGCCTTTAAGTACCCTGAAGTCACGGACCCACCGGACTTGTTAATGAGAAATCCTAGTTCATCCGCATGCTGCCTTTGCTCTTGCGAAAATTGTGCTCCCATACTCACCAATGAAGGGGTCACTGTGGGTGACGGAGTGCACTCAAGGGGCCTATGCCAGGCGTTGATGAGTATTGTCCCTGCGCGGGCGCGACTTGAAGGTTGGACAGACTTACACAACACAGGGATGTGGTTCTGCAAAATCCGCCCGTTTAAGGCTGTGCCTTTATTTTATACAATCAGGGTACTCAATAAGGAGGGGTCACAGTCAGGTTACTTAATGAGGAGGGGTCGCAATCAGGTTACTTAACAAACAGGGAAAACAGGTATTGTCTTGGGTCACTGATCTACATGTCGGACTGCATGCTTGTCTAGCCAGCCCATTCTGACCTTGTTATCAATTGTCACCTATTATCCTGATAATGCTGAGTGTGCAGGACATGCAGAACGTGCAGGGCCAAAGTAGGTGTGCCTGACTGTTGGCCTCTGCGACCTCCTGCTGACCTCGCCACAAGCTCCAAAGATGGGAATTAAATATCTGGTGCAAATCCAGTGCTGATGTTTTGTTCATTCAGTCTGAAGTATCACATTTTGTTTCAAAGTATCTTGTTGTGTGGCAGAAATATTTTATGCGTAAAAGTCTCTGTGTTTTACACTTCAAGAAAGATGTTCATAGGCTACACTATAGAAAATATTGCATACCTGCTGCTCTTCAGCATTTTCTTTATCTTACTGTAGATACATGTACAATCTGGATCATGACCACTGTGAAATTTCAACTTTCTCACCTGGAAACCTTTCCTGTGCTTAACTTAGCCCTGCTTCCATCAGGGCACTAACTGATTTCCCTCTTTAAATTTCTGCAGGGTGTGTCCGCATATATATGCACACAGATGTGCGAGTTGAGGAGTATGGAAGCAATGGCTGGGTGGGAAGTTAAGCCTTCTTACACTGGGGCTATTTATATTATCAATTATATTGAAATAAGTTATTTTGAAATCTCTCTGTATAGGAAACTAAGAAATGCATGGATTTGAAGTTATACACCCAAGCAATATCAGGGAGGTTTGACTCATGTCTCTTACTCTACCTGATGGGATTATGGAAAATGGTAGAAAAACAAACATATCTGAAGAGCAGAGTTCATATTTACATTGAAGCCCACACATAACAGCCATAGGTTGCTTCCAATAGTGATATTTCCTAGCAATTGAATCAGCAGGAAATTGGGAAGGGTAGGGTTACTCCAAGATTTTTTTTTTGGATGCAAAGGATATTGTGGATTCTCTCCTGTTTCACATCCCCACATCATTTCATGTGTAGATACTTTCAACATGACGCTGCTAATCGACTGTATCTACTTTAGATTGTCACAGAAATGAGTTCTGAGCACTATGTGAAGAACATTTCTTTTCTTCTTTTCCACTGTATAACCTCTAAGTGGCACTGTGGCATAGTTGGATAGTGATATTCTAAAAGTGGAAAGGACATTTTTCTTTCACTTTCACAAATAATGCCTCATTCCCCCTAGAAATGATTCATTTCTTCTAGAGGAGCTGACCAAAAGAGGGGTTTTTTTAACAGAAGTAAAACTCAATCATAAACAACCATGGGTAGGGAACAGCAAGTGCACAATAAACGCCTTGTCAGAAAAGCTCAAAAAGCTGACAAGCCTTTGAGCGGAATCTTTTTTTCAACAATGGCAACAGGGCAGCAGCCTCCTTCACTGTAAATGACAGCTGCAAGCTAGCTTATGAGGTTCAGTGTAAGCCACAAAGTGTGCCCAGACTGGCCCCACCCCTTCTCTACCTGTCAGCATCTGCCACCTGAGGTAATGGCTTCACTTGGCATAATGACAGAACTGGTCCTTCCAGGAGATGAACAAACTAAGGAATACACAGTTTATTTTTACAATCACTGATGGCCATTCACTCTAAAGTTCAATATTTATGCCCACTGAATCCAATGGACTTAATCGTACTTAATATTTCGTTGAACTGCAAACACTGAATTGGATTGTGATATCAGTGACCTTGCTATGGCTTGCCAGGTAAGATTGCCCTGGTTTTAGCAAAGATGCTGCTTGCAGGGACCTCTCTTGAAGCACCTTACAGAGGTTTTGCTAAAACCAGAAATAACAGTAGTTATTTCTGCCCTCATGTCAAAGTAATATCTTGCCTGAGTAGAAATAAAATTGTTATAATCACAGTTTGGAGACTTATACAGCTGCAGTCCATTTCCTGTAACTAGCTCAGGGATTGTCTATGTCCTGATTTACAGTGACTTTGATCAGGATTGGATTGGCATAAAAAATGATCTCACTTTGAAGATTCGGCTAGGCCAAGGGCAAGATACTTCAATGGGATGCTGTGGCTGCAGTGTACTGCTGCTTAAAGATCAGTGGAGGGCTTGAGTAGCCAGGAACTTGAATGCTTCTAGGAAAAAATAAAATAAAAACCCAACCCTTAATTATGAAATGAACATAGTGAACCAAGTTAATTTTAATACACCATACAAGAAGTGAATAATAGGATGTTAACTGTTGTCCTTTAGGGCACTTGGAGATCGATCCCTCTGCTCTTGCAGTTGACACAGAAAGAACTGTATTGGCTGGCCTCAAAAGTCAGAAAAATATATTTAAAAGAAGGGGAACAGGGGTGTTCTGGACAGCAGGGAGCAGGGCAGACCAGAGAAGCCAAGATATATGATATCCCAAACCTTTTCCAGCTTCCTTCACTTTTCCTCCAAAGCACCCTTTGCATGTTTCTGCCCCTGGAAGTGCTATGTGGTGGACTTCACTTGTGCAATGGAATTGATGGGGTGCAAAAGAGTTGTGGGGTCATCAGTTTTCCATCAGATACTGCCCTCTGTGTGTGTGTAGGAATGGAAAGTCTTGCTAGTAGGAGAACCATTGGCAGATAACTCTGAACAGCTTCATTTCTTCTAAGAGCAAACATTTGCTACATTTTTTTGCACATCCCAACCCTACATAGTAGCAATGGCCTTTGTGGTCCCATGTACACCACTTTGGATCCTTTTTCCTAAAGTGAAGAGGTACGATCCCTTCTCATCTTACTGCACTTTTCAATTTTAGATGCAGTAAAGCCATTTTCTTCCTACTGTGCCTGGAACCTCAGCAGTCAGTACTATTGGGCAATTGTACAGATTTTGGAATCTCTGGGTAAACATTGCTTTAGAAGTGTGACCTTCATTGTTTCTGTGTTTCTATTGGATTGAAATTTGAGATACAGCAGACAAACAACTAGATATACACACTCAGGAGTCTTGAACAATAATTGTGCACTACTATGAAGATTCTGCACATTGTTGTAGCAGTTAGAATAAGTTGCTGCTTGCATAATTTGATATAAAGATTTTTTAAAAAAAATACAAGACTGTTAACCCATCCAGTTTCATCACAGAATTAAGAAAGGCTCCTGACACAGTAAGTTTTTCATTTCCTGTCTTTCCACACTTTCAGCTACATAACTTCTAGACAGCATGATGCAATAGCAAAATAACACAGTTATACTAGTGGAGATTTCAGGATGTACCCCTGCATTTTTACAGTTCTACTTCCCACCTCTCAAGGATATTACTCTTAAAAAAGAGATAAAACTGGCCATTTTAAATACCTGTAAGCCGCCCTGAACAAGGAAAATCAAATATACAATAAAAGCCTCATTTAGCAGAGCTGAAAACGTGTATATCCTGAAACATGTTCAGATCTATTTCAAAGGCTGCAGCATCAAAGAGGTGGGATGAGAGACGGCATCATCTGCTTCCCTCCTCCTCTGACTTTCCCTTTATACTTCAGAAAGCAGCTGACAGTCACCTTTGCCTGTCTGGAGCAACTTACCTGGTGCCTCCCAAGCCTAAAGGAAGTGTGTCCTTATAATTCTAAAGTATAATATGTTTTATATATTTTATATTGTGTCTGATATAATTGTTTTTGTGTAACAGTTGGCATGGTCAAATTACTTTTGACAGAAAATATGAGTATAAATAAGTGAAGATATTTCTAACATTTCATTGCACTATTGTAAACAGGGTGATTTTGTGTGGAAGACACAGAATAATTTTCACCTGCTATTCCCATGACAGAGACTATTCAGAAGTGCATACAGGCAGTTCAGTCCAGCATTTTAGCATACGCCTCATAGTTTCTTTGACTTGGATCCAGTAGTCTATTGGAGTAGTATGCTTGTGAATGCCCTCAGCTTCAGATTCATGAAGGATTGGACATCAGTGTAATTTTATTTATTTATTTATTTATTTGGGATACTTGTATGCCACCCCATTCGCATAAGCCTCAGAGTGGCTTCCAGCAAATAAATAGCAATACAAAAATATAAAAATTGGACACATCCAGGCAATAAATAAAACCAATAAATTAACAATTAATTAAAATAACGTTTAAATAAAAAGATCTTGGCCTGGTGCCGAAAAACAAATAACAACGGCACCAGGCAGCCCTCTCTGGGGAGTGCATTCCATAAGTGGGGCGCCACCACAGAGAAGGCCCTCCTCCGGGTACTCACCCTCCTGATATCCTTCATGAAGGGTTCCTGGAAAAGGGCCTCTGCTGCCAATCTTAGAGGGTGGGAGGGCAAGTATGGACGCAGGTGCTCCTTCAGATACCCAGGTCCCAAGCCGTTTAGGGCTTTATAGCTAATCACCAGCATCTTGAATTGGGCCCGGACTTCAATGGGGAGCCAGTGAAGCTGACGAAGGACTGGGGTTATATGAGAACAATGCCCAGTCCCCGTCAGCAACCTGGCAGCTCTATTTTGCACCGTCTGAAGTATCCGGACCATCTTCAAGGGCAGCCCCACGTAGAGCGCGTTACAGAAGTCTAATCGGGAAGTAACCAATGTATGCATCAATGTTGCCAGGCAGTCGTCCTCCAGGTAGGGATGCAGCTGATGGATTAGCCGAAGCTGATGGAAAGCGCTCCCTGCCACCACCAACACTTGAGCTTCCAAAGTCAGCTTCAGGTTGAGGAGCACTCGCAAGCTGCAAACCCTGTCCTTCTTGCTGAATTTCTTGCTGAAGCAGCTAATTATCACACTTGAATTGTATCTGTCCTTAATAAGTGGAGGCATGAAGAAGACTTTACCGCATGAATACAGACTCCTTTCTTTCTCTTTTAGCACAAGCTGTAAATAAATGAAGAAGCCTCTAATTAACCATGGGTCCCAATTTTGTTCAAACTAGGAAACTATGGTTACTAACATCAGGACAAACCCGGGAATTAAACCAATTTCAAGTCATGGTGAATCTTAGCTTTTTCTGGAGCAGATAACCATAGTCAATTAGAGGACTTCCTGTGTCATGAAAGGAAGAACAAAGAAGTTATGTGCATAGAGAAAAGGCTGGTTTATATTTTGGTTTATTAATTTGGGATATGATCACCCAAACTAGCTCAATGTGTAATAAGCATTTTATTTGAGCCAGTATAAATTTATTTTCAAAGATGCACCACCACAGTTTCATATTAAAATATCTCAGCAGTATGTCTGACTATAGATACTTGTTTAAAGCACTACCATGAAGCCACAGATGTCTAACATAAGGTAAGTTCAAACTTTAAAAATGCATGTTGCCATTTTGCCTCAAATTCCAGTAGCCTATTAATATGCACTAAGATTCTCAGCAGAACCTGTTAAATAGAAAATGCCATGTTGTACAATAAACATGGTAATAATTCCCCATGAGCATATTTAGAGTTTCAAAAAAGGCTCCTGTTGGTGCATGCACATTTTTGCAGTGTAAAACATTCATCTTTAAATAAAATACTACATTAAATTACAGTAATACTCAAAATGTTTCCACATTAATCTTGTTAAATCATATATCAGCCCCTGGTTCAATAATTCAAGAAGCAATGAAGTTGTTTATCTTCAATTGCCAGAAGAGGCTTTCATTTTCATTTGTTTATGTCTTGAGCAGAGATAGTGTTCAACAGGATTTTTGAATTGAGGTCTGTGAATGAAAAGAAAGTTAAGTCAAAGACAAAAGGAGGAACACATAAACAGAGTACTGCTTTCCTATTATACTGCCTGTGACGTTCAAACAACCATGACTCCCCAAATATCTGTGCTTGGGTTTTCAGAGAATAATATCAAAATCCTCCTGCATTTATTATTACTTAGGGCTCTAATATTTTAAACTCTTGTCTAAATTCCTGTTACATTCCAAGCAATTTTCCATTGTCTGCCCTTGACTCCTAAGCAACCATGGACTTTCTAGCTTGGAACCAACCAAGTCCCTGAGCTTTAGCTACCTCAGTTCAAATAGCCTGTTTTAACATTTAAGACATGCTCCCCTTTTTCTCAAAATGATATGGAAAGAGTGTAGTAAGCTCTGATTCCAATTGGGCATTTATATTGGTGTTATGTTCTCTTGTCTGTGTTTACTGTTATCTCTTTTCTTACCACCTCAAATTACTTTAAAATTCATTGACAATTTGCTTAGATAAGCACATTAGGTTTATATAGCCCTCCCCCTCCCCCTCTTTTTTTGTCTGAGCAGCAGCATGTCCAAATTTAGTCCCAGAGATGTAGTTAGGGGAGAGTATTTTTTTTCTTTTGACTCCTCCCCCCCCATTCTTTTCATAGTATAATTTGCAAACACTAACATGCCAACAGATTTCAACTGCTTTTCTTTGCTGTCTAAATTCTTGAATGACCTCTTAAAACATCCAGTTTCTATTCTTATACCAGGGAATAGTGACATCAAATTTATATGCACTCACATTCTATTTGGCAAATCATTACTGGCACCTGGATCTTTCCATTGTGCCTCAAGAAAGACAAAAATTGGAGAGATTTTTCTGTACATTGTTTCTCCCCCTAGGGAAGAAGGCAGCAGTTCTCTGGTTTCAATCTGCCTACTTGCTTGGACAGAATTCCTGCTTGTCCTAGTGAGTAGGTTTTACAAGCCTCATGGCTAGAAATGTCAAGTGCCATGAGAGCAGAAAATTGCATTGGACTGAAAATAACATTGGTACATTTGTGTGAGGCACCTTCAGTCTGAGTGCCATGTAGCATTGTGAAAGAAACAAGAAACATCAGAAATATATATTTGCAAATAGTTCCACCTGCTGTTGTCCTGTCTGAAGTTTGTGAGCTGAACTAGTGGCTTTGTTGAGCCTAAATTTAAAGGTCACTTAAAAGTATTATTTAATTTTCTAATTGTGCTGGAAGCCAGCTTTGTGTATACTCTGGACTGACAGAAAGATGAACATTGGGTCATAAAACAAAATGACAAAACTGAGGCTCTCACACTTGGAAAGCATCATGAGAAGGCAAGAGTCACTTGAGAGGAATCATGCTAGGCAAAGTTGAAGGCAGAAATAAAAGAGGAAGGCCAGCTATGGCTTGACTCCATAAAGAAAGTGAAAGCCTTGAACCTAGAGCTGAGCAGGACTGTCTTGGAAAAGACCTTTCAGAGGCCATTCAGTCTTTGTGTTGCCCTAAACCAGAGAGAACCTGGTGGCATATAATGAGTACTACTAAATATTGGGGTGGCAGGATAGGACTCTATCCTGCAGAAGGGATGAGTAACATGAGGGATCTCACATGAAGGATCAGTAACATGAGGGATCTCACTGTTGCTGCAACCTCCTACATTCCCAGATTCACTAGGTCAGAAGCCCTTCTGTGCATCTTCTGATGGGGCATGAAAATGCTTTGATGTGGTAGCAAAGATCATGGAGTCATACAGTTGGAGGCAGCCTAGCTCCAACTGCCAGTTGAATGCAAATCATATCAGCAGGTAGTAAAGATCACTCCTACATGAGCAGAAGTTACTTCCTATCATGCAAGTGCTCCATTGGATCCAAACAAGCATTGTTAGTAACTGATAGCACTCTGTGACTAATTCTTTCTGTGTGCATGTGGTGTGAACAGGTTGGTTTGGCTGGCAGCACCTGTTTTCAAGAACTGCCATTGTAAAGACAGAGTCTGCATTATAGAAACAGCACAGCCTTGTACAATGTAACAGCAGAAATCTCTAAACATGGCAGCTTTCTGAGTTGTTAATAGTATTATCTGGTAGGAGTTGCCAGGATTCATTATTTGGACTGAAAGATGACCAAATAAATGGCTTCCTATTTTTATGTGGCTTGACAGGTGGCAGAGGGTGGGGGTAAGTCAGCGTGAGTATAAATTTGTTGCCTCAGTTTTCTAGCTATCTATTGGTATGAAGCACAGGGCTTATTAGGTCCAAAACATGCCAATCAAAGACCAGAGGAATGCTAGCAGATGGCAGCTGTTTAATAAACAATGATCACAAAATCCTTTGTAAATATAATTCTGCTTCTGTTTCTCAGAGTATTGCAATTCTCCCTGTTTGCAGACAGTAGATAAAATGTTTAACTTGGTCAAAGATTCATTTTCTCTGCTTATATGAACATATAATGTAGATATGCAAGCACATTTTGCAAAAAAGTTTAGTATGTCAAAGTTTAGGGATCACTGTTCCAAGACAGGCATTGCACAATCAAGGAGAAGATGAAAGAGAACTAAAAGGGGTGGATGATTCTGCATGGTGAATGCTAGTTTTGTATCTAGCAGAAGCTTTGATAGTCCAGAAGCAGAAGTTGCTTTTGATAAGGAACCATGCCACTTCTGATATTAAGGTGTTTTTGTGGCAGCAGACTAGCATGACAGCCCAGTGCTAATATGGATATTGTTCAGAATATTGTTTAATAGGGTGAAGGGTTACAAGGATATAACAGAAGAAGCTACAAAAGAACTTCAGATGAGTGAAGTGAGTCCTGGGCTGAGTCAGACTGAGTGACTGGTGAGAAGTGTCAGTGGAGAAGGGCAGTTGCTAGAGAGAATCAGACAGGAGCACTACCTAAAAAGGCTGGTATGCAAGACAGAAGAGGCTTAAAAGGGAGCGAGCTCCATAGAATCAGATAATTAGAAAAAAGCATTTCCTATTCTTTGTGGAATAACTGCATGGTCCTGATGACTACATTCCCTGAGTAAATACAATGGTTGGTTTAAATACTTGCCGTGTTCTGGTCTGCATGCATTCAAGGGTAATGTATCTACTTTTGTTCTGTTTTGAATTGTGCTTTAATGTTGTTTTATTGTTTTCATGATACTTTATTGATGTTTTCAGTGATGCTTTTCTTGGTAGACGGTACAAACCAAATCCAACCCATCAGTCAATGAACAAATATCACTGTACATGACCATTATCTGCACAGTCAAACATCTTTTACAGTGTGGCCTAACACAGTAGGTGGTGGTAGTTACTTTGGCTGTCCCAGTGCCCTCTAGACCAGCACCTTCTGCAGGACTGTGCACTATGTGTCTTAGTACAGAACTGTCCCAAATTAGACAGTCCTTTGTAGGTTCCTCAGGTTTGATTATCCTCTATCATAGGTGTGGAAAACTTTGGGGGTTGGCAAGATTTCAGTCTCTCCAGAGCATCATGTGGGACCTACTGAATTCAAAACAGTCTGTGGCCAAAGTTTGCTCTAAACCAAGATGACCCACTGATTATTTAGCTGCTGCCATCACAGCAGTAATTTTGAGGAAGCAGTGAGGGAGGAAATACATGTGGGTTGCAGGAGGGTTGCCCATCCTTGCCCTAGTTCTTAATGTTGACACCTGGCTTGGTTATTAGGGTTATTCACAAGCTTATTTACTCTGGAATACGAACAAGCAATGAGTTAAACTCTTTTCTCTATTGGACTCCTTCCTGCAGTGTACACAGCTTCAGATATGTTCTGGTTTGTCAATGCATAATTCCACCAGGAAGCAGGTTTGAGTGGTCTCTGTAAACCAGCATTGCAAATGAACATGAACAGCCAGTCTACTCCCACTTTTACTCAGAGATTTAGTGCTTCCAGGAGTGCCAAAAATGGCAGAAATCCATTACGTCTGGAGCAGGACAATCTGGTAGAGCATTATGGAGTTCTGTTAACCTTCTTGTTCCAGGAATGAGTGTTTCCACTTTTTTGGGGGCTTGCTCCCACAAATACCAAGCATCCGTTGTGGAAGTGGTAGGTGCTATTTGCACAATGGAATCATTTGGGCTGGTGTTTATAGAATAGACATTTCAGGATAGTCAGTACTGTCCTCTGAGTTGATACTGCTTTGCCAGGAGCAATGAAACTATTTTGTCAGTTGGATGTTCTAGCAAATTGGTTTTAACAAGATAGAAAGTGTATGAGGGGAAGAAGGGGTGCCTGAGCTTGTTGTTCACATTCACACAAACCATCAGGGATGACCCAAGACATTTCTCTGCCTGAGGTGAAAAACAAGATGATGTTCCACCCATCCCATCTTTCTTCAACACTGGGGACAGGACAGCATTATCCACTGCATATGAAGGCAGTGGGGTAACGTAGGGGAGCAAACAGCAGGTTGCAATGGTTTGTAGCTCTTTTCTCCAGTACATCACTGCAACTCCCTGCCTCTGCACAAATGCTGCCTGAGGCTATCATCTAATCTACTGTCTGCTACCTAAAGATAGGGCCAGCCCTATGCTCATGGGAAACTATTCTACTTGGGGAATTAAGGGGAGAAATTCTCCATGCTATATCAGTGCTTTTTGAGCATGTTACTATAAATGGGACTATAGCTTTCATGAAGAATGTGAATGCTTTCTAATTCTACAGTCTTAATTTGTCTTGATTAATGCAGAGTTACATTACCTCAGCATATGTTTGCTTGTGTCCAGACTTCAAAATCATTGTTTAATGGATTAAAGAAAGCTTTTCCTTTTACACAGCTTTTCCATAAAAACTCAAAAAATGTTTTTTAAGGGGACAGTGTTCATCACATGCTCAGTTTAATGGCTGTATTAAAAATTCATTGGGATTTCAAAGAGGACTTGTTCTGTGAATAAAGAACCATGTTGGGCTTTTATTCTTATATAATTTTCATTGCTTCCTTGTATATATTATTATGCTGCATCTTTGCAAAGTTGAAGTTTAATATTTCTATACTGTCAAAAGGTTGTCATAACTAAAATGAAGCATTCTGCGTGTTTACTTTCAGAAATATATTGGGTAGGAATTAAAGAACATGAAGTGCTTTGGGTCAGTTTATGTTTTCAACAGCAATGCAAAGGTATTCATTTGAGCTTCTGTTTCGTACTGTTTTTCTCAAATCTTCACATTAGTTTGGAAGCATTGAGTTTCTGATAAAAATGTAGATTAGAATGGATCTAATAGGACATGTAAGGTGGCCACCATGCTAAAGCTAAGCAGGTCTGGGTCTGGTCAGTGCTTGTAGGAAAGACCACCTATGAGCTGCAGGTAGCCCCTTCGAGTTCCAGAATGGAAGAAAGGTGAGCTATCAATATAATAAGTAATTTGTCAGATATTTGACATGTCCATTTTCTCCTCCAAAGGTTTCTTATTTTATGACATTGATCTAGCTTGAGGGATAGAGTTTTTAAAATAGAGGTAGACAGAAGATAGATGTGTTGGATTACAGCTACAAGCATTCCTCAGCATGGCTCTTGCTGGAAAGGGCTTATGGGTCTTGAAGGCAAAAACTTTCCATCTGGTGATCTACCTTTAGCTTGCTCCTTTTCGAATGGACTAGCAAGAATAGGGAGAAATAACTGAAAACCATTACCTCTAAAACAATGTAGATATTGTATTTTGTTCATATTTTTCTTTTAAACCCAAAAATATATAACCATCGAGTTTCCTTATTCCTTTATCAATCCTTTAACAATCTTCTGTTGTGCATGTTCTTTTTTGCTGCCTAATTTTTGACTGTTTTTAAATACCAAAGAATTCCATGGGAAAAGTACAAAGATAAGTTCAAAGGATAATTATACAGGAGTCACTTTAAGAGTGGTCCAGGATAATTTAAAGGAAAAATTATTACTGGAGAAGTAATTCTACCATAAAAGCAAATTAAAGAGAAAAAAGTTCACCAGATGTCCAGATTAATGGTAAATGTTGCATTACTCGCCCCTCTCACACACTGCATCTCACATAAGTTCTCTGTTGCACTTAAACTGGCAAATGTGAACCAAGAAACAGATATTCATATCAGTATTCTTCCTTACTGTGGCATTTCAGCTTCCCAACAGTGTCAGAAAATTAAAATGCCATAAAAGAGCAGATTAGAGTTCACACATTCCAGTTTTTGTCTTCCACTCTAGTGACACTAGTTGACCCAAGATGAAATGCAAGTCATCACTACTGGCAGAGAGAATTAAGTGTTGGCAGAGTTGCATGAAGGCCAGGAGGGATTGTGAGATGTAACTAACCAAATATATTAAATCTAATGAGAGGATTAAAAAATACATTTGATGCGGAAAGTCTCCCACAGGCTATTTATGCAATTGGGATATAAAAAGATCATTCATGAATGATGCATGTATTGCAGATAATAGTTTTCATGGCTGGATACTTTGAGTAGATTCCACAGTGAATTAAAAAGTGTTGTCATAGATTTTGGGAGAAGCAAACTGGTAATCTAAATGCCAATAAGATATTGTTCAGACCAGGTGGTATTTACTAAAGTTTTCTTGCATGGTGCCTGGGGGAGAAACAGCTTTGTGTGTGGGGGTGCTATTTATATTCTGAGTTCTAGGAGATCTCTCCCAGTTAGTGTAGAAATAATGTGCTAGTTGAGGAGTTGGAGACCTTGTGTCAGCCAGATTTATTTATTTTTTACTACAATTTCTATAATCCCAGAGCATTGGTCATGTAGCTTAAAGGTGAGAGTTGGTCATGTTAATAAGAGTTCCACTAAAGGGGGAACAAGCATCTGGGAGATACCAAGTGGCTTACCTCTCTCATAGTTGGACTAATAGAGGAAGTAGGGCACTTTCATATCATAATCTTGGAGTAATGCACTTCAAGAAGAGGTGCTCCCCTTCCCTGTGGGATGTCAGTGCCCAAGTGCCATTGGGTCAAGCTCAGATCCCTAGTGCTACTTTCTGAAACTTAACTTGCAGGTAGGAATAGAACCACTGTATCACTATATATTTTATTTCCAACCTTCAGAACCAGAAATACCAGTAAGCTTATATTCCACTATATTTCCCAGTTGGGATAATATATCAGGGCATTTTAGTACTAATCTCAGGCTTAAAATCAGATTAAAAATTGCCCCAGCATTCCTGACAATGAGTCACATCGGCTGGAGATGATGGAAATAGAAATTCCAAGTGTCCGGTGAGTACCATGCTACTCGATGAAATCAACTTCCTCCACTACAATCCTCTTCAATTCCTTGCATGTGATATTTGTCTCTGTGTCATAATTGTTAAAACAAGTCCAAAAAAGGTTTTTTGAAGGAAGGAAGGAATAACTACCTCTTTGAAGGAGGTTTTCAATGCCCCTTCCCACAAGGAGGCTTTATCTACTCCTTGGATCCCAGGTATCATATCCATGTAGATCTTTCCAGAAGGAACAATGAATGGCAATATCACTACTTAGTATTACTATTAAATTATTACCTCTATACAGTCTGGTAATGTAGTAGATAATACTTTTGCTAAAACTGAAGCTGTCATACTTCAGGCACACCATGAGGAGGCAAGATTGAAGAAGGCAATAATGCTAGGGGAAATGGAGGGCAGAAGAAGAATGGGAAGACCCAGTATGAGATGTCTCAATTTACAAGCAAGCTTGTCAAGAACAGGACATTTTGGAGAGCATTCATTCAAGATAACTTGACAGCACATAACAGGCAATTAGTAGACATACTGCATTGCCTACAAGGGTTGGGGCTGGGGAGCCAGTCTTTCTTGCCTAGAAATTTTGCATCCATGTGCAATAATTTTGTCCTTTATACTTCTAAAGATAATTATCAATCACCCTTGTTACTTTCAAACTATATTCTTGGATTGTTGCTGAATTGTTGATAATGGCTCACCTTATTAAGCTGATGATGAGTTTCTTGAAGATGCTCCATTTTTATCTACGATTACTAACGTCTATGTCAGCTGGTTTAAATGCCACATCCTTACAATTCTTCAATTAGACCAATATTTTTTCCTGTTTAGTCAGATGATGCCATGTAAAGACAAAGTCTAAAAAACTGAGCTATTTTCTTCTTGCTGGTGTATTTAAGGTAGAAGAACACTACCTTCATTAAATAAATCAGATATGTATAACTTTCTAAATATTAATTGTAGTTCTACTTGGATTTTTTAAAAAAACTAACAGCATGTGCTCCATATGCTATCTATAAATTTCAGTCATTTTTGTAGAAGTTATGTTTCACATTTATGAAATCTTTTATTGTTCTACTAGTTGTTTTTCAGATTTTTCCTCTGTGCATTTATCAATTTTCAGCTTATTCTAAGATTCTGCTTCTCCTTCTATACCCCACATTTTGGCTGCCCCTCCCAAAAAAGTGTTCACTTCTGAATAAGAGTGCCTATTTAGAGGAAATCACTTCACCATTATCCATCTCATCTTCACAGCTCATTTTAAACTGTACATCAAAAAACACCAATTTATGGATTCCCAAAGTACTCTTCCTCAAATTATAAACACTATTTTCTTCCTAATCTCTGAGATCATTGTGAAACTTATTGAATTTCATTTCTTTCAGTCTGGAGTAATCATTACCTATGTTAAATAGAAACATAGTGATATAGAAACAGAGCGAGTCAGAAGGGGCCTCCTGGGCCATGTAGTCTGACCTCCGGCTCCAACCAGCTCTGCTCATGACATGCCCACCATGTGCATGTCCAATAAGTTCGAATAAGCCTAAGTTCTTAATAAAACATTTCCCCCACAGACTGACTATTCTACTGTCATTTATTCTTTTTATTTCCACATCAATATGTTCTACTTTTCCACAGATGTTTCTATCAATGGTACCATGTGGTCCATGAAATGCCAACCCCATTCAGAATGCCTCATTAAATGATAGCATACTAGACTGTAAACCATCAGGGATATACTATGGCTTTCCATTTTCATGGTTTTCATACTGGCACATTTAACTTTATTTTTTAAAAAAGCATTGGAAGCACCTCTTATAGTGCTGAAATGCAGGGGCATCCAATGTCTGAGCTGTTGTGTTTTCTCTACAGCTGAACATATATGTAAGATATGCTTAGCCCTTTCAATCTTGAGACAAGGATGAGAACTGCTAATGCAAATGGAAAGCACAGAGCAACTTATAAACAACATTATTTCCCCTTATACTTTCAAATTCTTTTCAGCTGGACTAATCAAGTTAATATGGTTATTTTAAATTAAATCTGATTTGTTAACTAATGTAGACCTTCTAAGTGCTTCCACACTTTAATAACCCATCTATAGGCTCAATAGGTTAAATAGCTTTAGAAACATAGAAACATAGAAACAGAGCGAGTCAGAAGGGGCCTCCCGCGCCATCTAGTCTGACCTCCGGCACCAGCCAACTCCGCTCACAACATGCCCATAATTTACTCTGAATTATATCTATTGGCAAAATATCCCATTTTGTCTCCTACACAGATATCTCTTCATGTTGGGCTAGTAATATTTGAATCATTAGGAAAGAGGAAAGAGTTAGACATAAACGGTGTCATCTGCACATTAATGTTATAGCACGCTGAAGGAATATGGACCTCTTGAATTCTTTCTGGGTCTTTTTATCTTACTGAGTCAGGCTTTGTGGTTGGCACTGCATATCTACATAGATTTCATAATTATGGAGCACTTGCTGTCAGATGTAAATAAGCACTGTCAGCAAAAAGGGAAAAAAGTACCGTATTTTTTGCTCTATAAGACGCACTTTCCCCCGCCTCAAAAGTAAGGGGAAATGTCTGTGCGTCTTATAGAGCGAATATGTGTGTGCAGTAAGTCTATCAGATGTGCAGCCCATGGGGAAGTGATGGGGAATGTGCCTGTGATTATGTGCCCATTTGATTCAGAATATTTTTTTTCTTGTTTTCCTCCTCTAAAAACTAGGTGCGTCTTATGGTCAGGTGCGCCTTATAGAGCGAAAAATACGGTAATCTAGTTTGAAGTATTTTTGTATTGGTGAGCTCAATCCAGACAAGACGGAGGTCCTGTTGGTTGGTGGATCAGGCTTCGGGGAAGGTGAATTGAACTTAGTCCTGAATGGGGTTGCACTCCCCACTAGGGACAAAGTCCGCAGCTTGGGAGTGCTCCTCGACCCAGAGCTTTCTTTGGAAGCTCAGGTGACAGCAGTGGCGAGGAGCGCTTTCTTTCAGCTTCGGCTGATCTATCAGCTGCGCCCTTACCTGGAGAATGACTGCCTAGCGACGGTGATACATGCGTTGGTGACTTTCCGACTTGACTTCTGCAACGCTCTCTATGTGGGGCTGCCCTTGAAAACAGTCTGGATACTTCAATTGGTTCAAAATAGAGCTGCCAGGTTGCTGATGGGGACTGGGTGTTATGCTCATATGACCCCAGTTCTCCGTCAGCTACACTGGCTCCCCATTGAAGTCCGGGCCCAATTCAAGGTGTTGGTTATGACCTATAAAGCCCTAAACGGCTTGGGCCCTGTTTACCTGAAGGAGCGCTTACATCCGTACTTGCCCGCCCGCCCATTGAGATCGGTGGGAGAGGCTCTTCTCCGAGTACCCTCCGTGAAGGAAATTAGGAGGGTGACTACTCGGAGGAGGGCTTTCTCTGCGGTGGCGCCCAACCTGTGGAACGCGCTCCCCAGAGAGGTCCGCCTGGCGCCGTC